>JAQSUU010000415.1:9477500-10727500 GCA_038087645.1 Saccharum hybrid cultivar R570 | reverse complement strand
ACAAGAAATTCTTCTTTTTATGACAAAATCCCTCATGACAAGGCTTGTTTTCGTCATATAATGTAACATAATATGACGAAAAGTTATGTGTCGTCATAAAATTATGAGACCCAAAAGTATTTATGATGACATCGTTTCTTGTGTCACATAAAGGTAGCAAGTTTTGTCACAAATTGTCAAGCGGCAGGAGTCAGTTGACGGTTGTGAATTTTTGATGATTTAGACAGTTTTTATATGACGACAGTAGACCGTCACTGAATGTTTTATCAAATATGATGACCCCCAATGTCATAAAATACCCCAGTACGAGGTGGAGCCTTGACCCATGACAGTTGGGCTCGGAGCTTGGCCTAGGCCCATGTAAAAATGTAGAGGGGGCCAGGTGGAAGGAGGCAGGCCGAGCCTAAAATAGAAGGCCCGAGAGATGTCTTTTTCTTTTTCTTTCTTTTTTTTAATTTATAAATCACTTGTTCATCATGAACAAGAACGATTTCTCTTTTTAATTTCTGGTTAAAACTTGTAACTAGTCTTTCTCCCACATATTAACTCCAAATGTGATGATTTTTTCCTAAATTTTTCTAAAATCATTATCTATCAAGTTAATGTATTGATTTTGTTCATCTTTTCATGTGACAAAGTTTGACCAATTCGAATTTTAAATTTTAAAAAAATAACGACTTCAAACTAGATTTTGAAACCCGAAATGATTTTAAATGAAAAAGTCATAAACATAAAGGTTGTATAATTCATCAATCTCTACACTTTTTATTTTGGTCATTTGTTCATCCGATAAAGTTATAGTAACGTTGTTCACAAATTTTACACATCTCTCTCATAGTTTATGAAACTATAAGAGAGATCTATAAAATTTGTGAACAACGTTACTATCACTTTGTCGAATGAACAAATGACCAAAACGAAGTTTGTAGATCTCAATAAGCTTTACAATCTTCTTGTTGATGACTTTTTCATTTTAAATTACATAGTACCCTAAAATTATGTTCGAAATTCTAATATTTTGAAATTTAAAATTCAAACTATTCAAACAAAGTCATATGAAAAAATAACCAAAACAAAGAAGGTAGATCTTGATGAGTTGTACAAACTTGGTATTAATAACTTTTCTAGTTAAGACCATCTAGGGTTTCGAAAACTGGTTTGGGGCTGTCAAAATTTAAAAATCCAAAATTTGAATCGTTATGTGATGCGTTGACTAAACAATATGTGACAGTTATAGTCGTCATAAAAGGTAACAATAGGTGACGATAGAACGTTACCGTCACAAAAGGTCTTGACATTTTGTGACGGTGGCCCATAAAATCGTCACGAGGTACATTATGTGACGGTCGTTATATGACGACCGGCGTGACGCTGCTTTTTCATCATAAAGCACTTTTTATGACAATTTCTGTACTTTACATGACAGTTCCGGTTTGTCATACAAGCCCTGATTTTTTGTAGTGGAAGGCCACCTTGAATGACTTTGAAATCATATTCAAGAATGTGTCATTGTTTTGTGACAATGAAAGTGCTATCAAGATGACTCAAAATCTGGTTCAACATTCAAGAACGAAGCACATTGACATAAGGCATCACTTCATAAGAGACCATCAACAAAGGGTGATATTAGCATTGAAAGCATTGGCACCAAAGATGAATTAGCCGACATATTCACAAAGTCACTTGATGAGAAAAGATTTTACAAGTTGAAGAATGAATTGAACATACTTGACTTCTCCAACTTGAAATGAGTGCACCCCCACATTCTTATATGATATGCCTCCCTTTCGATAATGCAAGGTAAAGTTGTTTTGCATACCATTCATACTTTGCTAAGGACATGGTTAGAACATATAGACATATTTGTATGACAAATAGGCTCATTCATGAAAATCAAATGATTTCGATGTATATATGGTACCACTATTGCTTCTATGTTTGTTTGATCTAGTGGTAGGCTGGTAGCATATGACATGTTTGTGGGCTTGCAAACCTAGTGTTGAATCTAGAAAACGAGCTCATGATGTGTAATTCAACATGGCCAAGATAACCCTTATACTTTATGAGGTGTGAAGAAGCTTGTCCTTGGATCAAACCGAATTACATATTCTAGGCAAGTGATCTAGATTGAACCATAATTTGGACTCCCTCATATTGATTGACTTAACTCTCACTAAAATTGCCACCTTTTTAGTGATTGTTGACAAAGGGAAAGAGAAAAGTCACAAAGATAAAAAGTAAAGTTGCAAAGGGGGGAGAAGTAAGTCACAAAGGTATAGTAAGGGGAGAAAGATATAGTAAGGGGGAGAGAAAGCAAAAGATATAACATTGGAAAGGGATCAATTAAAATTAAGCACACGAGTAGGGGGAGCAAGCTCATGAATTATTTGTTGCATTTGTATGTGCATTAACATGATGAATTGTTGCATTGTAAAGCTTAAATTCATATTCATGATTGTACGGTGTATGCTAGAAATAGAACTTGAATGATGATTTTTTGAGAGTAGCATTACAAGTGGTATTTAGACACTCTTTGCTTATAATGTTGATCTCCCGGGATATTTTAGTGTTTGTGATCTTTACAAGTGATGTATTACAAGTGGTGTCTAACTACATTGGTGCTAAGGATGGTATATAAAGGTAACTCCGATTGGTATCACGCTTCAAAGGTCCATTCTATATACCTTAGCATCAATTTGATAGTAGTAACTCTCCCAAAATTCAAATCCATACGTATGTGCACAATTGAACCAAACTCATGGAAGTGTAGGGGGAGCTAATACTATCAAAATTGAAAATTGATTTCATTTCATATCTTTGTGGTGGTTGTCATCAATTACCAAAAATGGGGAGATTGAAAGCCCAAGTTTGATTTTGGTAATTAATGACACCAAGTTGCTAATGCATATGTTAAGTGGTTTGAGTTAGCCATAAGCAACAAACGTGATGAAGGAGCATGTGGCATGAAGTGATGGCCACAAGATCACAAGAGGTGGAGATGCACATAAAATGATGATCAAGGTGATCAAGCATGTGGAGATGGACATGGAACAAAGTGATCAAGGCAAAGGTATAATCATAGGGTTTGCTTTTGCCGGTCTAAAATGAGTAGAGAAGTGATTGACCGAGTTTAGGATTGATAACCGATTATCAAGAGGAGCAATCACAGTTAGCTCGTGAATCAAGTGCTACTAGGTCATCATCTTGAGCATATGCATTAGGATCTAGTAGAGAGCTAACTTAACGCCTTGAAAAATGATTGTGAAAATGCTAACACACATGCACATGATGGTGTACACTTGGTGGTGTTAGCACATTTACGAAGGCGGTGGAGTTTGAGCGGTAGAGAGGGGTTCGGTTTCTCTCTCCCTCCCGCCGAGCTTGCGAGCGCGGGATTCAGGCGTTTTCGAGGAAATGAAATGCCTATTTTCTATTACGCCAAAGGCGAGAAAAGGTGGCAAAAGTCCAGAGTGTTTATTCCTAAAAAACTTCAACCGGACGCTGGACCGAACGCAGTCTAGGATGGACCTGCACGTCCTGTCAGCTCTAGTCAAGGGCAGAGGCGTAGCACGCCTAGGGTTTGTGACCGAACGCTGGTCTGGCCTGACCAACGCGTCCGGTCAGTTCACCTGGGCGCAGAGGAAAGGTGCACGTAGAACGCGTGACCGGCGCGTCCGAAGGTCCCCGGGACCGGAGCGTCTGATTAGCTTTGACTTGTGCGGCTTGCTGGCGTGACGTGATCGGACGCGGTGGCGCATCCGGTCACGTGCGACCGGACGCGTCCGATCGTGCGGGGGGCTCTCTGGACTCCGATTGGATGCTGGGTGCAGCACGTCCGGTCATTTGGTGAAGCGCGTCCTGTCACGACAATGGCTCTCTCTGACGCGCACTGTTGCTGCTTGTCCTGTAGTGACCGGACGCGTCCGGTCACCCTGACCGGTGCGTCCGGTCATCACGTTTTTCGCTGCATTGTCTGGTAACGTCTAGCTGCGTACCCCTTCACTATAAATAGAAGTTGGCCGGGGTTTGGGGGCATCTCTTGCATTCATGTTGACCTAGAGACATATTTGAGCTAGAGAACAACCCCTTCACTCATCTCTTTGCTTGGTTGCACATCTTGAGTGAGATTGAGTGAGATTCAAGTGCATTACTTGAGAGTTGAATTCTAGAGGCACTTGATCTTCGAGTTGCTACGGATTTCTTGTTACTCTTCCATGTTTCCTGACGCGGTAGACGGCTTGGAGCAGCGAAGGTGATTGAGCTCACAATTGGAGATTGTTGGAGCCCTCACCAAGTGTTGTAAGCGGTTGTGCGGCACCTGCCGAGGGCTTGACTCTTGATAGTCGATTAGCTCACGAATCGACAAGTGGGTGTATCGCCACAACGGGGAGTAGCTTGCTGGGAAGCAAGTGAACCTTGGGATAAATTCTTGTGTCGTTCTCTTTCTGAGGATTTCTCTTGTGTGATTGATTGATTGGTACTTCTCATCTCTACACGGCAGTATAATCACTCGAAGCCTTCTCTCGCGTTACTTCTTGTATCTAGCTTGTAATTATTGTTGTGTTTAGTGGATAGCCTTGTACTAGACTTGTGTAGGTGGCTTGCTTAATTAGTTAGAGCTAGTGCATTTTGCTTCACCACCTTTTGTACTAACACGTGTGGTTAAGTAATTCTTGTAGAAGTTTTAATTAGGCTATTCACTCCCCCCTCTAGCCTATTTGGACCTTATACCCAGGCGTGACAGTGCACCGCCAGGGGCACCGCCACCCTTTCCGGTGGCACCGCTGTTTTTCAACGGAGAGCGGGGGTTCTAGAGTTGGGCTCCACCACGGTCACCGCCACCCCATGGCGGTGCACTGCCCTAATTTTCCAGAGAGGAGGGAAAACGAGCAGCTGGGCCGGAGTGGCACCGCCATACCATGTCCGGTGCCACCGCCGCCTGTCTGGTGCCCGCTCGGCCAGTTAAACTAGCCATTGAGTCGACCGTTGGGCGGCACCGCCACCCTTAGGGCGGTACCACCACCGCCTTGTCCAGTGACCTCACAGAAAGTGCTCCAAAGAGGTAACAGATCTATTTGCTTGTGGGCTTATAAATAGAGGCGGTGGCCGGCCTTGGCCACTCTGTTGACACTTTCCACACCTGTGTACACCCTTTGGATGCTGAGCACAACACTCCACTCACTTGCACACTTGATTTCATCATCTTGAGTGAGATTGGAGAGCCTCTAGTGCATTGCTTAGTGTTCTAGCATCTTGTGGCACTAGTTGGGCAATTTGGGCTGGTGGAGATCTTGTTACTCTTGGTGTTTGCCGACACCTAGATGGCCCGGTGATTGGTGGATCATCGAGTGGAGGAAGGTGATTGTCTCTGGCTCGGATCATTGTGATTGTGAGGGGTTTTTGTGCCTTCCCCGGTGGAGCGCCAAAGACAACTCTAGTGGATTGCGCATGACTTGTGGATCCTCATCTTGTGTTGGTTGTGCGGCACCCGGTTGTGCATTAGGCGTGTGATGCCTATTAGCGCGTGAACCTCCAAGTGAGTGAATCACCACAACGGGGACTAGTTTGTCGGCAAGCAAGTGAACCTTGGAGGAAAAATCTTGTGTCATCTTATCTCCGAGGATTTCTTTGGTGTTTGTTGATATATTGCGATTGATCACTTGCCACAGCGGTATAACACTCCTATCTCTCTTGCGTTACTTTCCTAGTGTAGTTAAACTCTTTAGTGTAATTAGTTTTGAGAGCTAGCTTGTGTCTTGTTAGTGGTTAGTGAGGCTCTTTAATTAGTCTTTGAGAGCTCACTAACTTAGAGGTAGTGACTTATCCCTTTGTGTGTGACATATAGACTATAACAACTAGAATTGTGGATAGCAGGCTTGCATTTTTAGTAGGCTAGCACAACACTTGCTTCGCTTCATAATTGTCTAACCATTGGCTTAAGTATTGTTGTAGGATTTTTAATAGGCTATTCACACCCCTCTAGCCATTAGGACCTTTTACATAGTTAACTCATTGATGGGGCAGACTTCTTTAGGTAACCACCTCCATTAGGCGGTTGGCCTACGGCAATCGCCTCCTTTAATAGGTAATTAGCGGAGGCAGGCGTCTTAAAGCGTCCATCTCCATTAATAATTAATAGAGGCGGCTGCCTTAGGTTTCCCATCTCCGTTAATGACAGGCTACAAAACCACCCCCTAACTACCCCATCTTATTTTTCAAAAGGGGGAGATTTTGCTCTTGGATTCTTTGAGGAAGGTGACAGTAGGAGGTTGGTACGCGCTCTCATATACTTTTTTTGTGCTCCTTTTCAAGTTTTTGGTGATATAGATCTAGATAAATAGGTATATATGGCTACAAACAAAAAATGGACAATTTACAGTACAATCTATGTATAGAATTTTTATTGACGATGTTGCGATGGCTCAAAACCTGATTTTTTTAGGCTCAAATTACCTTTAAAGGCTAAGATTTTTATTTGGCTTTTACATAAAGGGGTTATTCTTACCAAGGATAACTTAATTCGAAGAAGGTGGCAAGGAAGCAAACTTGTTTTTGTTCGGAGGATGAAACAATACATCATTTTTTGATTGTCCTTGTGCAAAATTCCTTTGGTGTATTTTTTGGTAACTTTTGGTTTACAACCTCCTTTTAATGTTGCACACATGTTCAGTTCTTGGCTAAATGGAGTAGACAAAACGATAAAACACCAAATTTTGGTGGGAGTTTGTGCTCTACGCTGGGCTTTATGGCTAAGTCAGAATAACATTGTGTTTGATAAAACAAAAGGTACCATCTTTTATGTAGGTTTTATTCAAGGCCACATATTAGGTTCTAGCCATTACCACAAAGGTGGAGAATCGACAGTGATGGCACCGCATCGAGGCGTGAACAATCAGGCAGGCGAACAAGACTACTTGAGGCCACCACTGTTCGTCTTTAGGCCCGTTAGGCTGTTAGGGTCTAGACTGGGTCGTCCATTTTGTTCAGGGAAAGTCCATTGGACTTCTCCCAACTTCTATCGAACTGAGCAGTCCATTTTTGTCCAGGCAAAGACCATTGGACTTCTGCCAACTTTTATCGAACTGAGCAGTTTCAGATTTAATAACAATTTTGTCCAAGTTGATACAAAATAAACCTTTTCTAAATCCGGACGGTTTAAAAAATTAGAGACTCCCTCTATTCAGAAATGGTAATCGTATTTGAACAGAGGAAAAATCAAACTTTATAAAATTTGGCCAACGATTAGTTAAATTGTATGGAAGCTTAGAGTATAAAACTAGCATCAATATATTTGTGTTAAAAGTGCCTATAAGATGATATTGACTTTTAAGTTGTCAACTTTATATTATAAGAGAAATTATTGGTCAAAATCTATTTTGTATGACTTTTTCTCTGAGCTACGATTACTATTTTTGAACGGGGTGTTAGTAGAAACAGTTTTTTCGACTGGGGTAGGCAGATCAAACTCAGAAGTTAAAGAGGTCAGATAGGCTTTTTTTATTTTTTTTAAGGAAAACTCCCTTTTAATTTGTTATTATATATGTTCTCGATTATGCGCACCAGCTGGGCTTCATGTCGTGTGGGCTGCTAACGACAACGGACTTTGAATGGACTGAAGATCCAGATGGATAGGCCTGGATGTACGATCTGTTAGTTCACCACGTAATATTGGATCTCTAGATTGGTTCAGTATTTGCTCTCTCGGTCCTAAAATAAGTGTTGCTATGGTATTCGTGTCGATCAACTTTTTTAAAAGTTTAACTAGATTTATAAAAAATATTAACAACATTTATATCTTTAAACAAGTTTATTAAGAAAATAAATTGAACAATCCATCTAAATTATGTACTATAAATATTAATATTTTCTTGTATATATTTAGTGAAAATTAAAAAGTTTAACTCCTCGAAAAGCGAGAACAACACTCTGTTGTACTACAGTACTACTATCATGGAGTATCGTTCACACACGTCTTATCTCTTCACACACACGGCGCCCTGCACCCTATATGCACGTGTATGCGTGTGTCAACACCAGACTTCCTTACAGCCAACAGCAGATCGAGCTCATGCATGCCTCCCCTCTAGTCTCTGGTTCTGCGATGACCTCTATTATAGTCAACATATATTTCCACGTAATCCGTTTCATCTGGATACTCCTGAGTCCCCTGATTCCTGAATTCACTCCTCAGCGTGCTCTCATGGCTCCCGTTCAGCTGGACTCTAACCAGCTGCTTCTCTACTACGTCGTCCTCGTGGTTTCCTGCTTCGTCATCATCAGAAGCTTCTGCAGGTCCGGCCGCAAACGTGGTGGCCTGGTACTGCCGCCTTCCCCTCGGGCGCTGCCCGTCCTCGGCAACCTCCACCAGCTCGGCCGGAGCCACCACCACCGGAAGCTGCTGGAGCTATCGCGGCGCCACGGCCCGGTTTTCCTCCGCCTCGGTTCCGTGCCCACTCTGGTGGTCTCCTCAGCCTCCGTGGCCGAAGAGGTCGACTGCCCGCGGTGGCATACTCTAAACGATACTCTAAAATTTTAGAGTATAAATATAGAGTAAAAACTGCTGCACTGAATACTCTAAAACGATATTCTATCCTTTCTCTCACTCTATATTTAGAGTAGTACAGTGTTTACTCTATAGTGGACAGTGGCGGGCCCCACTAGCTAAACAAAGGAAAAAATGTTATAACTCACAAACCAAAAATCCAAATTAAATTTCGATTGCACCATTAAATTCGTCTCAATAAATCCTTCAAAACTAGATCACACATGGATATATTTAGATAAAGTGACAAGTGGGTCATATAGTGGATAGAGGATGATATAGAGGATGAATGGGTGCGAGAGAATTAAGTATAGAGGAGAGAATCTTGCTCACTAGGACGTATAGAGGATGAATATAGAGGTCCATGAGTGCGGATAGCCTAAGACCCAGGACCACGTCTTCTGCGGCCGCCCGCTGCAGCGCACCGCCTATGGCCTCCTCTACGACAGCCGAGACATCGCCTTCAGCGCCTACGGCGAGCGCTGGCGCCAGCTGCGCCGCATCGCCGTCCTGCACCTCCTCAGCGCTAAGCGGGTCGACTCCTTCCGCCCGCTCTGACAAGGGCGGTCGCATCCTTGGTGGAACAGATCCGCGCTGCGAGCGCCCATGTGGACGGCGGTGGAAATTGTTGGATTTATTGTGGCCACACCCATTTTAAATTTAATAAATCAATAAAACTCTACGGTGTATAACTGTTGGATATTTAATATTTGTATCGGATTGAAACTTGACCAAACGTTGACTCGACTTATATGATTGGACTTCATCCGTCTATATTGAGAAGTTGAGAAAAGGATATGGGTGAGCCACACGCGCGCGCCGCCGGCGGCCGGGCCGTGGGCATGGGGTGGCGAGGCAGGCGGCGAGTGGACGGGCGAGGCGTGGAGCAGTTTTGCCACTCACTCTCCATGATAGCGGGAGTTACAACTTTCTGAGTTAATCCCGGAAGTTACCGTCTCTTCATTTGCCCCTCTCCTGGACTGCCTGCATGAGCCTCTTCCCCTCCCTCTGCGCGAAAGCATAAAAGAGACGGCACCGATTCCTCCAGCTCTCTCTCGGTACCTGGAACACAGAACAAAATCAGACCTCATCTTCTGCTGCGGAAAGGTTTCTCCGTCTCGTACCTCTGCGCGTACAGAGAGACGAGAGAGTAGGTGCCTCTGAAGTCCTTGCCGTCTGCGATCCCTGCTCAGGGAGTGCGGCAATTAGGTTTGGGGGGGGGGGGCGACTACGCGACTGCTCGTTCCCGTTCTCGGTCATCTACCCGGCAGCGGCGACGCAGACGGGAACTGCACTGCGATCACCTTCCTGCATCGACTGCGGTCCACGACTTCGAGCAACGCACTATGGCGACTAGTGCGAATGGAGCCTCCGATGTCCTCGGCATGGGACCCTCCGCTGGGTACATCCTATTCTCATCTCTTTGTCAATTCATGGTGTTCATATGCTATATTGTCTCTGTTACGTTCTATATGTCATGGATGTTTATTTATGTGATACTCATGCTTGTTGGTATGTTTAGACTATCATGCTTATATGTTTTTGATCATGATCTTAGCTCATATGTGATATATAACCTTGCAGTTATATTTGTTTTGTTTTGTCTTATCTTGGTACATATGAACATGTTGATCATCCTTTTTGTATTCATATGAATATATATGATGCTATGCTGTAATTGTTTATTATCATACATGTCATCACTATGCTGTTACTATTTTTTGGAATTAAGCTGAGTATAAAATTGTCTAAATTTCTAACAGAAACCACCGCCGAGGGGTCGTCGTCCATTTGAGTGAGTTGTTCATCAGCTTAACCTACACGGTCATCTCCAGGGCAGCGTTCGGGAACAAGCTCGGAGGCATGGAGCCAGCAGCGATCCGCACGATGATGAAGGAGACCACCGTGCTGCTCGACGATCGCGGTGAGCGACGTGTTCCCGCGACTAGGGTGGGTGGACTGGGCGACGGGGCTCGACGCGAGGACAAAGAGGACGGCGAGAAAGCTGGACGCCATTCTCGAAGGGGCGCTCCAGGAGCACGAGAAGAGCAGCGGCAGGGACGCCGATGACCTGCTCGACGAATTGCTCTGGGTCGTGAAGGAGGCAGGCCCGGGGTTAAACCTTGATAGAACAGATCTTAAGGGACTCATCCTTGTAAGCCTGGGTTATCTATCCTTTCACTGCCATTATTGATCTTGCCTGTCTTCAACTTCAAGGCATACATACTCCTTGCTGCACAATCAAAAATTTATATTTTTCGATAAAGTTGATTTTGATGAGAAAACTAAAGTGAAACCGTAATATGAAACGGGGACAGTACTAAATATTGAGTGTAGAATGCTGGCATTTGTTGCTAACACAGCAATACTACAAATTTCTTAATGCAGGACCTTTTCCTAGCTGGCACCGACACAACCTCCAAAACGATGGAGTGGACAATGGCCGAGCTAGTGAAGAACCCAAAGGAAATGGAGAAAGTACAGGCCGAGCTGCGACAAATTGTAGGGGAACACGGACGGGTTACAGAGGAGCAGCTAAGCACAATGACACGACCACAGGCTGCCATGAAAGAAGCTATGCGGTTGCATCCACCATTGCCAATCCTTGTCCCCCACGAGGTGGTCCAGGACACCAAGCTCCATGGTTACGATATCCCAGCCAAGACCCGGGTCATCATCAACGCGTGGGCGATAGGCAGGGACAAAGAGTCATGGGAGGATGCGGATGCATTCAAGCCAGAGAGGTTTGTGCACACTGCCTTGGACTACAGTGGTAAAGACTTCCGGTTCATTCCGTTCGGTGCTGGGAGGAGAGGATGTCCCGGCATTGGCTTCGGGACGCGCCTTGCGGAGCTTGCGCTGACAAATTTGTTGTATCATTTTGATTGGGAGTTACCAGATGACCAGGACCTCGAGTCGTTTGAAGTCGTGGAGTCAAGTGACCTTTCCCCCGGTCTTAAGTGCCCCTTGACCCTTGTATCCAAAACACCGTAAGCGAGAACTATAAGAGCACACAAAACTTATGTACTATGTTAGATAAGGTGGAAGGCCACCTAATGTTTGGTATAAATACAATCTCTGATCTTTTTTTTTAAAAAAAGCAATAGATAAGAAATTTGTCGAGCATGCATGATATAGAAGAAGGCCACAATTCTCTAAATTTGGCAGTTATCCAGCTATATTCTCCTTTCCTTCTGTTATTTTCACAAGGTGCATACCGCCGTTCATTACAATAAGACTTTGATCCACGTGGTAAAATGATATAATGTTTCATCTATGCATGGGATAATGTGTGTGACAGTGTGAGAATATGAAATGCACTATTGCCCATGTTTTTTCTTTGAATGATCTAGGCATAGTCTGGCATATCTATATCTATATCTATACTATAAAAGAGCAAATGAATTAAAAATAGCCCGTTACCCTGATATTTCTACCCACCTTAATTCTTGTCCCTTAGATCTATATTAAAATTAAATCCAACACATCTAAAGTTTCCACCTTGATCTAACAGTGGACCTGCCTAGAAAACTTATAAACGTTTATGCGTGTTTCTCTCTTGCCGACATCTTGCGATTGATTTTTTTTTCACCGTCCGCAAGTGTACCCGCCAACCAGTACCCCCTCCTGCTTCTTTGATGTGTAAACAAATCGTTGCGCACGTACCCTAAGGGACATCTTGCTGCCGCCTTCATCTAGATCATGCATGCCTCCGCACGGTCTCGTCGAACTGCTCTCTACCGGCGACTAGGGCAGCCTGGCTTGCCACATGCGACATCCTCCATCTTCCAGCGAACAAGCAAAGGTCGTCCTCAAGCTGTCATCGATATGTTGTTGGAGAAGTCTGTCCGCGCGACAAGTGATCAACCCGACGACCTTCTTCACATTACGCGCATCATCAACCATCACCATGGTAACTCTGCTGTCAACACCTGGCTTGATTATTAATACTCTGCATGCCATCGCAGGCGCAGGAAGTGGAGCTGCAAGTCGCCGGCGATTAACGCACCTACACAAGCCAGCGAGTGCATGCATGCCCACAAAGCCGGAGTACGTCCTTTGTAGAGCTACTACTCTGTCCCTTTTTATTTGTCGCCCGAGAAACGTGTCTGTGAGGGAAACACGGTTTTTCTAGAGACAAACATTTAGGGACGGAGGGTGTACTGCTTTGTATTTTTATATTTGATCGATTTCACTCTCCATCCATTCCATCTCATGCAAGTTCGATTCTTTTTATTTATATCAATTCAGCCGATGTCATCCAGAGCTTTCCGTATATTTAATACTTCGTCTAAATCCTATAGTTAGTAACTGAGTATGTATAGCTGTAAAATTAATATTATTCTTTTGGCATTTAGCTTTAAATTGTTGCAAATGATTAGAAATTAATAATGATAATCTCAAAAAAATAATGATATTAATACATGCTGTTCTACTTGCTTAAAACTTCAGGCTCTAAAGCCGATCTATTTGATCAGGCGAGGTAGGCGTTCCACGCCCTGAAGAGCCTGCTGGAGCTGCGGCGTTCGCGCATGTTGAGCATGGTATATTTTGATGTATTATTTTGTAGCAGAAGAAGTTTTCTTGGCAGCTTTTAAATGTTACTGAAATTACCACAAAATTGATCCTATTTCAAGTAATAACTTGTATTACAAGATGGTTATCCATGGGATTAAAGATTTTGCTCTTTGTTTGGTTCATATGTATGTCTGACGGATGGCTTTTGTTTCATATGTCTCGCCTTCTTCAGGGTGTCTCTGCACTAAAACCTGAAGGACCGAAAACGGCGACCAGATGGGGATGAATGGGAACGTCAAATTTCTTTCAAAACTTGCGGCCGCTGTCTCAAAATCGACCCCAAAAGGCACACAACCAAAAGCAATAAAAACACGAGCCACTGGGTGTCAAGAGAACCTAGAGAGGTTCCCTAGATCGCTAGAAACCCAACGCAAAAAACGGAACTTAAATTGAAGCACGAACGAACGAGGAACGAATCAAAACAGCAAACACAGCACAGGAGCAGACTGTCTGCGGTACAGACCCGGACTGTCTGCAGTAGCAGTCCCGGACTGTCCGGGATGGAGTCCGGACTATCCGCAGGCAAAATCTCCAAACACGACAGAGAAAAAAAAAGTTTCTGCTTGCTATCGAAACTGAAGGCGCGGACTGTCTGAGTGGGTGTTTAGTTCCGAAAAATTTTTACCCCAAAACATCACATCGAATCTTGCGACACATGCATGGAGCATTAAATGTAGATGAAACAAAAAACTAATTGCACAGTTCACCGTAAAATCGCGAGACGAATCTTTTAAGCCTAATTAGTCCATGATTGAACAGTAATTATCAAATAAAATAAAATAAAAATTACAGTACCCAGATCCAAAAATTTTTGCCAACTAAACACCCCCTGAGCCTACTGGAGCGGACTGTCCGCGAGAACGAAACGAGAGCAGAGGGATGGGCGAGCGCTCAGGTGCTCTGCTCGGCTGCTGGTCAGCATGCGCAGCAGGGAGGGCAAGTGGCCAAGCCTGCACGGTGCTGAGCTCCGCTGCTCGGCGAGCCGCCCACCAAGGGCGAGCACACTGCTGTGCTGGTTTGCTCGGGGCCGGAACCAGGAGACTGACGAACGCAAGGAAGAGCAGCGAACAAGCAGATGCAACAAAGGACCGAACCAGCAGAGAGAAAGGGAGACCGACAAGCAACAGGGCAAGAGCAAATGAGAAAATGCAGCTGCAAGGAGGGGCTACAGCAAACTGTTGCTCACCCAAGCGAACAAGCACTAGTAGCAACTGGTTTCAATCCTGACGCAAACATCAGGAGCCTGAGCACTCGCTGAGCGATACGAACAGATAAAGAACAGGGAGAGGGCAGCTCCAAAGATTCAACCAAAACAACCCAAAACTCCATAATTCGTCCCCAAAATTTGCAAGATGCAATTCAACCTAGCAAAACTATTTCCCAAAAATCATCGCTCGGGATTAACCCAAATTCCGGAAAATCGATATCAAAGCCAAGCATGAAAATGGGGAAAAACTCAAAAACACAGTGACGAAAATCACAGACAAAAATATATGAATCCCGAAGGACAACTGGAGTATTCGGACCTCTATTCCCACTCTAAAATCATAGGTTTGTTGCATAAATTTAGAATTTGTGGACATCTCTCAAGAAACTTAAGGGAAAGAGAAAACCTAGAGAAGGATGATGAAAATGGAAGAGGTGAGGCAGGTGTGGGTTCCCTCATCCTATTTAACAGGGCTATTACACGATCCCAGTTTTTCCCTTAGATATTTTGAGTCAAACGAAATAACCCGAGGGCGTTATGGTCCAACCCGAGGTAATCTTCATGCGATGGCCACCGCGCCCTTCATGAGATAGCTTCACATTGACGAGAACTCCTCGATGCTGCCACGTGCCGTCCGTTCTTCCTTGGAACCTTCACCTGGGTTTTGAGACACAAACCCGTGAAACCGATCACCGATGGTTTTGAGGCCCAAACCACCAAACCGTACATCCATACGCGTCCCCCGCCGCTCGACACGTGTCACCGCCGTCCTCGACCGGCCATCTGCCAAGTCCTCCTGAGCCCCGCTCGACTCGTATGTCCGCCGTCTAGACTTGGTCAACACGATCACTCTCATGTACACTTGCGCTTGTCGATGTCCCAGATGTTAGCCACCGCGCCTGGTCACTCGGCCTCTTGGTCCCTCAATCCAAGTCTCACGTCCATCCTTCACCACTCCCGGTCCATCGACACGGCACATCCCTACTTACCTTCACCTCGTCGTCGACCGCCGTCTCCGAGCTCTACACCTGCACACCACAAGACAAGAGACATGTCGCAGAACCCAACTCACGCCATGGTTAGCTCACAAACTCAACCTAAGTCGTGGATCACGTTGACAATCACCCACCACAAAACGAACTATAGGGGCACATATCAACCTTGTGTTCGCAAAACCTCTTCCATGGGCTGCACCTCGCCGTCGACGTATGATGTATCTGCTGTGTTGACATTACCATAAGTCAGTCAGCTACATATATAGATTGTTGCAAATTTTAACTTACTAATGTTTTGCTATTCGATCAGTTTGATAACATTCTAGAATAGACTATGATGATATTTGTATTCATCTATATTGATCATCAGATAGGATAAATAGGTTTCAAGGTGAAACCGAAAATAGTTTTATGAAAATTGTGCATCATGCATCAAGGGCCACCAATTTGAGTTCCTTCCTGAGTTTCCAATGCTTTTTTCAATAAGACAATCTGTCCATCTATCTTTGACCTGATTAGGTTGTTGGGTTCAAGTTTAAAAAAATATAATATTAACAAAGCATTTTTCTGATCATAAATATGTTGTTCATTTCTTTGTTTGGTAAAATATGATATAAAAATAGATACATCGATAATTGTTATATTTTTGAAACAGTGTTGTCAAAGGTGTTCCACGCAAGAGTACATGAGGTTTAACTAAAACAAAGCTTTTGATCTCACTAGAAAGAGAACAAAAACTATTGTGTACATGGATGGATGCTCTACGGTTGTGACAAAGGTATGTTAAATTAATTAATTAATTTTCATGTTTGAGAGGCTATTTTAATTTTTTCACTCTTTTATAGTATAGATTACTTGCTATAGGAATATATATATATATATATATATATATATATATATATATATATATATATATATATATATATATATATATATATATATATATATAATTTTTACTATACCATTGTTTTTAATAATCACACGTCCAAGTATGTGAGCCTGTAAATAATAATAACTGTAATAACCATAGACACTTGCGTCCCACACGTGCACGAAGGTGCTGGATTACATGAGCAAGCAGCGCAATGGCATATATAGCTAAGCTTAACAGAGCATGTTAAATCATCCTTTACATATTCCCTGCTTCAATGCTGTACGCAGCATACCATCAGGAAACAGTCTCTAGTCTACAACTCTACACAGAAGCTTGTGAATCTGCCAATGCGGTTCAGGGCGTTTTTGCTTCAAAAAACATTGATTCAGACCGACACCAACATATATTGCAATTGCTAGTATTTTTCTTTAGGAAATAAAACAACATAAGTTTTTTCTTGAGGGGAAATAAAACAACACAAGTGGCTTTGATAAATCCAGCATGGTACCATTGAGCAAAAATTGCAGTCCAACATGCATCAGTTTTATGTACTACTGCGGTAACAGGCTTTGGGCCGGGAGTCCAGTAATCGCTTTTGAAAATGGCTCCAGGGTCATGGTCAGAATCAAAACCTGATGCATGCCCGACCAAGCAACGAACTGCCAGCTGAGATTTGATACAAGTTGTTCTCTGAATCTGCAGGTTGCCTTACAAAGTACAAAAAATTGGTTGTACCCTTCTATTTGACATCTATATGGCGTATTGTCCCATCGGAGGCTCGAAAAAAGCACAAACGTGTGCTGTTGCGGCACAACTAAGGCCCCGTTTGGTTACAACATGTTAAAGTTTAACTCCCATCACATTAATGTTACGGTAAATGCATGGAGTACTAAATGTAGACTAATTGCATGTATGCCGACACAGATTAGGAGTAATTTACGAGACGAATCTATTAAGCCTAATTAGTCCAAAAATGAAAACTTTTTGTCAAATAAGACGAAAGTGCTACAGTGTTTGTTAAACTTTAACACCAAAATCAAACAGAGATCCATTGTCAGACGAAAATCAGAAACCAAATGTACCGGTGTCACACAAATCAAATAGGCATCACAAGATGAAACTGAGGCGTGGAAGTGGATACATCACCTTCCGGCTTCCGCCGACGGCGGACAGCTAGAATGAACAGCATGTGAGTTGGGTGGTCATTGGCGTCATTTGCAGCGAGCCGGCCGTCGCTGTGCGTAGGCGGCGCTGCCCCATCTCCTCAAGGGCCCAACCCAACCCAGTAGGAGACGAAGGCGAGATTGATTGACTACATCGAGGAGGGAGGGCGGGGCCAGACTGGGAGCCGCGATGATTGGCAACCCAGGAGGCGAAGGCGGCAACAGTTGGCTGTTAAACTTTTAGGATCAAATGGAGTAGATCAGTGGGGTAAACATTTGTATTTCGTGATATACATGTTCCTGTTATATGAACTACTGGAGAGAGAACAGAGAGAGACGGAGATAGAAGAGGGGTGCGGTGAAGTATACAGACCATCGGTGGGAACGGGAGCCGCGATGGAGTTGGAGCTCGAGCCGGTCGCCATCACGAATGTTGATGGCGGCTGCGCATGGGCAGCGACGTTCGGTGAAGAAGGGCGGAGCAGTGGAGTAGCGTGACGCAGTGCAGTGGCGACGTCGGCGTGGAGGAGCTTCCCGTCACTACTACGCCCCTCACTTAGATTGAGTGTTAGGGTTAGGAACTGTAGGTGGGGAAGTGGCGGCGGCGAACTTCGTCGTGCGTGCCTCGGCACCCCACCTCTCCTTTTTATAGTGCAGTGTGACAGGGGCCCTCCAACCATAGTTTGGTTGGGCGCCCCCGATCAGGGCGTGGGATCAAGCCCAATAGGCCGTTGGGCCTATTAGTGGGGAGATCAAAACTAACATTCTCCCCCTTGATCTTATCATATACTCTAACCTTTAAACTTTGACATAAATCCTTTCACTTTACTTGTTCCATCATAAATAGGGCATAGAACATGTTTCATCGTCACGATCAATCGCCGATAGATTTGACAGCTACAATGCACGTCTCTTATCTGAAACAGTTACTTTAACTTTTGGGCCCTTTATAGTCCAGGAGTCATAGGCTTTTTCTTAAACCCATGCCAGCTACATGTTCTCTGAACACGTTGGGTGGTAAGCCTTTTGTAAGCGGATCCACGAGCATCTTTTTAGTACTTATATGCTCAAGATTTATAATTTGATCCCGGACTTTATCCTTCACAACATAATACTTTATGTCAATGTGTTTGGCAGCACCACTTGACTTATTGTTGTGAGCATACTGTACTGCTGGATTATTATCGCAGTATAACTTTAGCGGCTTATGTATGCTGTCGACCACCTTCAAACCAGGTATGAACTTTTTTAACCAGTTCACCTGCCCCGTTGCCTCATAACACGCTATAAACTCGGCATACATTGTGGACGATGCAGTGACGGTTTGTTTTGAGCTTTTCCATGAAATAACTCCCCCTGCAAGAGTGAACACATATCCTGACGTGGATTTTCTATCATCTCCCGCATAATCAGAATCCGAATACTCCACTATTTGAAGAGAATCTGATTTTCTATATGTCAACATGAGGCATTTCGTGTCTTGCAAATATCGCAAGGCTTTCTTTACCAATTTCTAGTGTTCAATTCCTAGATTACTTTGAAATCTGCGAAGGAACCTGGTAACAAAAGCTAAGTCAGGGCGCGTGCACACTTGAGCATACTGTAGGCTTCCGACAGCAGAAGCATATGGAACTACTTTCATTTGATCGAGCTCGTATTGGTTCCTAGGGCATTGAAAATCTCCATATTTGTCGCCCTTGACTATGGGTGCAGGTGACACATTACATTTATGCATACTGAATTTCTTCAAAAAAAATTTTATGTATGCATTTTGTGACAGTCTCAATACCCCTTTACTTCTATCTCGGTGAATCTCTATGTCCAAAACAAATGACGTTTCACCAAGATCTTTCATGTCAAATTTTAAGGACAAAAACTTCTTTGTTTTCAGTACTAGACCGACATCACTACTAGCAAGTAAGATATCATCTACATACAGGATTAGAAAGATATACTTTCCATTCTTAAACTTTGCATAAACGCAATTATCCTTAATATTTTTTTAAACCTAAAATTCCTTATTGTTATGTCAAACTTCAAGTACCACTGTCTTGAAGCTTGCTTTAACCCATAAATCAATTTCTTTAGGTGGCATCCCATTCGTTCTTTTTCTTCCATGATAAAACCTTTTGGTTGTGTCATGTAAACATTTTCCTCCAGATCCTATTGAGGAATGTCGTTTTTACATCCATCTGATGTAACTCTAAATCGTAATGTGCCACTAATGCCATTATAATTCTGAAGGAATTCTTATATGATGAAAGTCCTATGTTTGGTATTGGTAATTAGTGACAATACCTAAGTACTAATCCTATGCCTAAGTTATATGTAGCATATGAGGATTAGTACATTTCAAGGTTGGTGGCAAGATGGACATGGTGATCATGATGGCCACACTTGGATTTGGACGCAACCCTACATGATCAAGACAAAGGTATATGCTTAAGGATTGTGTTTTAGTAACCAAGACACCTAGTGGGTGTGGTTATATTATAGGATAGATAGCCGTACTATAAAGAGGGGAATGACGCGGCTATTGAACTCCTAAGTGCCTCTAGGTGTGCATTTCATAATCATATGTATTTGGATAGAACTAATAACGCCTCGAAAAATGATTGTGAAAATACTAACACACTAGCACATGACGTGATCACTTGGTGGTATTAGCACTTTTACGATGGCGTCGGAGTTTGAGCGGTAGAGAGGGTTTGGGGTCCTCTCTCCCTCCCGCCGAGCATGCGAGGCGGGATTCAGGCGTTTTTGAGGAGTTGAAACGACTATTTTCCACTACGCCGGAAGTCAGAAAAGAAACGGAGGTGAACGGAGGTCACAGAGGTGACCGGACGCTGGACCAGACGCGGTCTCTGTTTGATCGGACGCGTCCGGTCAGTGTTCAGCGTCTACGCGTGTTTCGGTTTTTTGATCGGACGCGGTGGCGCGTCCCGTCACAGTCGATCGGACGCGTCCGGTCGTTCAGAGAGCTTACTAGACTCAAACCGGACGCTGGCACTGTGGCGTCTGGTCAGTTCTGCAGCGCGTCCGGTCGCTGTTTAGTTGTGCGCTGCTCAGGCTTAACCAGCGCGTCCGGTCCGTTACGGGACCAGCGTGTCTGGTCGAGCTTGGCGCGTCCGGTCGTTGCGTGGAGCGCGTCCGGTCGGTGGTTCACGGTGTAGGCGCTGTGCGATCGGCGCGTCCGGTCAGTTTGACCAGTGCGTTCGGTCAGCGTGACTTTGGCTGTTTCAAGTTCCTAACGGCTATATTCGAAGGGGTATGTCTATAAATACTCGTTGGCTGGCTCAAAGCTCTATCTCTTGGACTTTTGACACACTTATGAGCACTTTGAGCTAAGCAACTCTCCTCCCACTCGTCTCTCTTACTTCTTTGCATATTCGAAGTGAGATTGAGTGATCCAAGTGCATTTGTATTGTGAGATTGCATCTAGTTGGCACTTGGTGGTTGATCATATTGGTTGGCTCAATACTTCGCCCCTCGGTGAAACTCTCCTAACTCAACTCCGCATTACCTTCTTAGTTATCTTTGCTAGCTAGTTAGCTTTGCTAGAGTAGCTCTTTGTGTAGCTTGCTAGTTGTAGTTGTAGTTACCTTCTCGGTTTAACTTGTGCGGTTGAGTGCAAATACTAGAATTGTGAATTGGATAGGTGGCTTGCAAACACTCCGTAGGCTAAGTAAAACTCAGATCTCGCTATTTGTTATATTGATAAACTTGTTTAGCTTGTCTTTGTAGAATTTTTTAAAAGGCTATTCACACCCCCTCTAGCCATCAAGACCTTTCAAGTGGTATCAGATCTGTGGTCACCGTTTGCAAGGCTTAACAACCTCGGTGCAAGATGGCTCAAGTTATGTTCAATCATGTTAATGGCAAGCCTCCATTCTTTGATGGTGTCTCTTCCTTTGATCATTGGAAAAGGAAGATGAAGCAATATCTAGGCAATATACATGAGAAGGTTTGGAATGTGACCAAAGAAGGATATATCATTCTTGATGAGGAAAATCTCACTCCCAATGACCGCATCAACAAACAATGCAACACAGTGGCACTAGACATAATCTACCATGCCATTGATAACAAAGTATTTGAGCAAATCAAAGATCTTGAAAGGGCAAATGAGCTTTGGATAAGGCTTGAAGAAACATATGAAGGCACTTCAATAGTAAAAAGTGCCAAACTATATATGCTCAAGGACAAGTTCTCCACTTTCAAGATGAAGGATGATGAATCCATCCTGGAGATGTTCTATACGCTCCAAGTCATTGTCAATGATCTCAAGGGGCTTGGAGAGAAGGTTGAGAAAAAGGACTTCTCACACAAGTTCTTGATGTGCTTACCAAGAAGTTTGCCACCTTGAGAAGAATGATCTTTAGAGAGGGATTGGACAAGGTCAAACCAACTGATGTGCTTAGAGATATAATGACCGATGCCCAATACAATGATGATGAAGATGAGGAAGAAGAGAAGAAGGAGACCAAGGTCAAGCAAGAGAAGCCCGTTGCATTCAAGGCTTCATCCTCTAAGGGCAAGAGCAAGGTGGAGAGCGATGATGATGATCCATTCGATGATGAGACCATGGCCCTTCTAGTGCACAAGATGGGAAGGTTCATGAAGAAGAAAGTATATGGGGTAAGAAAGAGGAGAGACACTATGAAGGCAAAGACCCTTTGCTACAATTGTAATAGCCCCGATCACATAGTGGCGGATTGCCCCTATGAAGATAAGAGATTTCATAATGGGGACTTGAAGCTCAAGAAGAACAAGAAGGATAAGAAAGAGAAGGAGAAGAAAGCAAAGAAGAGCTTCACATTCAACTAGAAGAAGAAGGGTGGTGGTTATGTGGTCACTTGGGATAGTGATAACTCAGATAGTGATGATGATGCAAGCTCTAGTGATGATGAAAGAACCACTTGGCGAGCCATTGCAAGCATCGCCCTCTCCAACAAGCCATCCATCTTCAACACTACATCGACATGCCTTATGGCCAAGCCTACCAAGGTAAAATATGATGATAGTGATGATAATTCTTGTGCTACTGATGGTTGTAGGAGTGATGATGAGGAGGATGAGGACTACTCCAAGGATGATCTATTGGGCATAATAGATCAAATGATCAAGGGCTACAAGAGGACCACCAAGAAATATAAAATCTTGGAACAAGAGCTCATTATCAAGAGCAATAAAAATAATGCCTTGATGGAGGAGCTTGTAGCTCTCAAAAAGAGTAAGGAGTGCAAAGGAATTGAACAAGAGCTCAAAGCTCTTAGGAAATCCTTTAATGAGCTAGAGGCCTCTCGTGAGTGTCTAAAGGAAGACCACGAGGATCTTGAAATTACTCACACTAGGCTTAAGGAAGCCCACTTCACTCTACTTGAGCTCATCAAGGAAAAGGACCTCTAGTTGGAGAAGTTCATGAAGGAAGCTAAGGAGGAGCAAGTGATTGTCACTTGTGATATTGGACTAACATGTGATATTATTGATGATTCTTTATTTGTTGGTCCTACTAATGCTTCATGTAGCTCATCATCATCCACCACAACCAACTCTATCTCTACTACTAGTGATTCATCACTTGTGGTTGAGAATGAGACTCTCAAGAGAGAGGTGGATGATCTCACCCGCGCATTAGGCAATGCCTATGGTGGGGATACCCGCTTGCTAAAATGCTTGGGTAACTAAAGGTTCTCTCTTAACAAAGAGGGTTTGGGCTATACTCCCAAGAAGGGCAAGGCGACCTTTGCTACTCCAAAGCCTCGCTTTGTGAAGAGCAATGGTCGTTATTACAATAGATGCAAGCAAGTTGGGCATCTAGAGATTAATTGTAATAAAATAAATAAGAACAACAACAAGTTTCATGCTAAAATAGATTATATTCCTTTTGATTCTTGTTATGTTCTTACCAAGGGTGAGAAGGGTGTGCAAGCTAAGTTTGTTGGTACACCAATTGTGGGCCCAAAGAAGAAGGCCATTTGGGTACCAAAGAACTTAGTTACTAACCTCCAAGGTGTAACAGAACCGATCAAATTATAAGAGCACAAGTACAAAAACAAGCGCCGAAACGCTCAAATTTTCGAACTTGAGCCCATATAATCCCGGTAGTCAATCGAAATCACGAAGGATTTCAAACCAACTCGTTTACAACCAAGATCGCATCATTCAACATAACACATCACACGTTACATTTCATAAGTAGTTTGAAAATTCACTTACAACACACGGAGTCGCAAATTATTACAAACCGAGTTCATAAAGTAGTGGAAGCATAACACACACACTGTTCAAATACTACTGCCAGTCTTACAGATTAATATCCTACAAAAGCATTAAGGAAAGTAACTAACAGACGATCACGCCCGAGTGATCTAGTCCTCGTCACCCGCGGGGTGGAGGCAAGTCTTGCAGAAGCCCTGATAAAGCATGTCATCTGCAACAGGAGGGAATAAACCCTGAGTACAGGAATGTACTCAGCTAGACTTACCCGTCGAAACGGAAAATAAGAGACACCAAGGATCATGCAAGACTTTTACAAGTGGAGCTGGCTGACATCACCTTTGCGGAAAAGCATAAGTAATTTAAACTCTTTTAACCTGTACTAGCAGTTATTTTAGCATTAACCTATCATCTATCTTAGCACCTGTACTAAACATTTACTTGCTTATAATCAAACAATAATATCATTATATCCATAGCAGGTATAAATTCGCGGCAACATTATATCATTCACTTAACCATCTGTTCAATTTAATGAGATCTACATTGCCGCTGCTCAAGTCAAGTGCTCACTAACCGGGAGTGACGGCGATTCGAATTGGATTCCTATCCAGCTAGAGAGGTATTTCTAACACTCACGCGCAGGCCCCTGCCAGGGTCGCACAAGCCACCTTTCGTACAATTCAGGAGTCGCGGGTTCGAATGATGCCGCATCCCCAAGGGCAACACTCTGCCAGGTGATAGGGACTCTAACCCCCTTGGTCTCATGCCAATGTCCCCAAGCACATCCTTACTACCTCCAAGATGTGACCTACTATTCGATTCCTGGCCTGAACCATATTACTTGGCTTCACGGTCGGAACGACTTATCTGGCCAACTAAGTGTTAGATTGCGTTCAACATGACTCAAGGACGTACAGCGAATCGGTCCTTAAATGACTCAGACGGGCATAGCTCCGCACCCAAGACGTGAAGTGTCTTGCGGCTGCACTATCGAACTCCCGCCCGGTCTCAAATTCATTTTTAAGGTATGGTTCCATCCACGATAGCCAACATAGCCACTCGTGACCCATTCCTACATCTCGTGGATGACCGGAAATCACCCGACTTCTACCGGACTAAGCAGGGCTAAGCATTGACACGTGCCTAAACTTAATTTAGGATTTAAGTAAGATATCTGGACGAGGATAGGTATAATGCAACAAGTGTTTTCACACAACTCCTACAACTTAATGCAGTAAATAAGTAAAAGTACTCAAGATTGATATATAAAACAAATGGGTCAGCTTGCACTGGGGCTTGCCTTTCAGGAATGAGGACGGACGATGATCCGGACACTCAGGTAGATCGTCTACGGGAACTCCTTCGCCGGCTGGGTCCTCGGGCTCCCTCGGCTGCTCCTGATCCTCCTCCGGAATCGATCCCTCGAACTCGAGGAGCATCACTCCCTCCGGTACACCTATTGCATGAATGCACAATAAATCTCATGGATGCATAAGAAGGAATGCAGCATGCTCGGGATGAAATGCACTACAAAAATTCCTAATGCTCTATTCAAATCACTTCAATAATAAGTGTAAATCTCTTCTCCGGTAGAAAAGTACTTACCTAGTCTAAACAACCTAATGTATAATTATTCCTCCTCTGTTAAGGTCCTAACACCTAACAATCAATAAGAACAACATTACTCAAGGTTACCACCTACCCATACATAAAATATCGCAACCACACATTCTGGACAGCAGCTAAGTATTTCCATCACAACTGTAGATTCAAAAATCCAAATGGCATGATACAAGACAATATGGAAAGCTTATAAAATGCTCTACAATTCACTTTCAGACCTCAACACTTAATTCCAAAGTTTACCTAGTCAAAATTCTAAAGTTTCAGAAATCTATCCTCTCCAAACAGAGAGCAGTCATTTCTGGACAGCCACTTTAAACAGCTACAACTCCTAGACTACTAGGCCAAATGCCACCAAATTTTGACACAAACTAGTTTAACAAGTTTAATACCACTTTGGTATTCACAAGTTTCTCAGCAAACACTTTTATCAAGGTTCAACTCTAAAAATGCTACCAGCTGTCCAGAGAACCTAGAATGTGAAAATTAAATATTTATTCATGTGTCAAACTACCCTTATGACTAAACTAATGATGCTACTAGTTTACACATGACCCAAAACCACCAGAAAGTAGGGTGTGCCAACCCAAAACATTTATTTTAATCCATTTCTTAATTTACTTAATTAATTAAGTAGGAAATTAAACTTATATGCAAGCTGCTTAGAAAATTCTACAAAAATTACAGGAGGCTCCCTGCCCTACAAGGAGGCTACTGTAAAAATTTGAACTAAATTTATTCACATAAACTCCCTACATAAAATTCACATGCCAAAAAGGCTGATTTTTGCATAATTAATAAATCACATTGAAAAGTGTCAAACAACAGAAAACATATTTTTCTTAGCAACCTTAGGGTACCAGGACACTCTCTAAAAAAATTTCAGGAGCATTGCACATATAGAAAAATTATGAAAATTCATTCAAGTATCTCCTAATATAAAATGACAACATCATAACTTTAAAACTACTCAAGCACTAGGATCCAAACTTTTACCAGAGCTAGTATATATATGAAATAACATACTTACCAAATTTAATAATTTTTGGAACACTACAACTCAAGTTATCCATTTAACAAGTTTATATTCATTTTAAAACACATTTCAAAGGCCTAATTAAATCTTCCAGAAATTAAACATCACATATATATTTGATATTTTTCCTAAATACTACACTTCAACCAGAGTCCAACAAAATTTAAATCACAATTTTTGGATCAGTCAAACCCTAGATAAGAAAATCACTAATAGCATTCAAAACTGTGAAATAAATAAAGAAAAGCAAAATTTCAAAATCAGAAAGGGCCACTGGGCCGGCCCGACCCGCCAGCGCGGCCCAGTTCGCGGCCTGCTCCGGTTCCCGCCCGCGCGCGCCTGATAGGGGGACCCGCGCGCGCCTGACAGAGGGAAACAGAGACGGAGGAGCCGTAGCTCCGGCGAGCTCCAGCCCGTCGACGGCGGCATCTCCGGCGAGGGGAAGGGCACCCTTAGGTTCCTCTCGACCTTCCGCATCGCCTGACCCCTAAACCATGGACTCTACCCGACCCTAGCTTCCTCGGCCATGGCGGCGGCGGCTCGGTGATGGCGCACGGTGGTGCGCCGGCGAGCTCCGACCGCTAGATGGCCAGCAGAGGGATGTGTCAGCTCCCTGGAGCCTTGGCGGACCTAACTAGGCTACTAAAGAGGACCGGGATGGAGTAGAGTAGCGTGGCCGCGTGAGCACCTCATCGGCGGCCATGGTGCGGCAGTGCGCGGCCGTGTTCCGACCCGGTTTGGCCGGCATTTGCGGTAGCGTCATCACTAGAGCATCTACGGGTGATAGGGAAGAGGGAACATGTAACGCCCCAGAGTCCAAACGACTCAGATCCACTCTGCACGCTGAATGAACCACACCTACCACCATCCCACTTACGCTTTCGTCCTCGCTTCGCGTAAAAGGATTAACCCGGGGATGGTGAGATGGACTCTAGAAGCCTTATATGTTGGTCTATCCCACTCTAAACAATCAAGGTGGGACTAAACTCTCTACAATATCTCATAACATTCACATGGGCCACTATGGGCCAAATTCCAAATTAGGCCGGGTGTGACATACACCCCCCCTCAAAGAACCCGACGTCCTCGTCGGGCCCAACATACCCACAATTAGGCAAACGATAACCAGGAACGTTCCCTCTTAGCACACGCGACCGTGCGCCCAGTGCCGGCACATGTGCCATGCCGTGCACTCCGCAGAGCCTACACGCGCAATGAACCCCATGTCCAGCCCCTGGCCCGCACGCGCCCGTGGCTGCGAAGGTCGGCTCTGATACCATTTGTAACGCCCCAGAGTCCAAACGACTCAGATCCACTCTGCACGCTGAATGAACCACACCTACCACCATCCCACTTACGCTTTCGTCCTCGCTTCGCGTAAAAGGATTAACCCGGGGATGGTGAGATGGACTCTAGAAGCCTTATATGTTGGTCTATCCCACTCTAAACAATCAAGGTGGGACTAAACTCTCTACAATATCTCATAACATTCACATGGGCCACTATGGGCCAAATTCCAAATTAGGCCGGGTGTGACACCCATTTTTAAGGACAAAAATAGGATGTATAAAAGACTCATGTGCGCCCCAGGAAACAGTCGCACACATAAGTTGACAAATTACAAAGTATCATCACAGTGCTTATTACATAACGAATAAGTATTTAAGACATAGTCTTGAACAATAGGTAATAATAACTAATAATAATTCTTCAGCGGAAACTCCACACAGGGACACGGTTGACTGGTTGACATCAAGACTAGTACTCATTCCGATAATCTTCCTCATTATCTTCATCTGTTATGGTGGAAATAGCAAGGGTGAGTCCATGTCGAACTCCACAAATATAACACAGGGTTCATGAGGCTCAAAAAGGCTAGACACTGTTTAACTGCGTTTAGCTTTTTAATCATATATTAGCAATTGAGTAGCATCAAGATAAACCACTTCCCATTAAAGAACCAATGATCAATTGTAATAAGGATAATGAATAGCATTAACATGAGCATAATAATAATCAACAATAATTAAGCATGATATAACAGTTATGATCAACTATTCCATAAGAATCCCCAAGGCCGCTCGTATCCGTGAGCACGGCTAGTATACCAGTTTTTAACTCTGCGCAGAGGTGTACACTTTCACTGTAAGTCATGATTTCCAAATGAGTGGGGAGATCAAGCCCAAACACCCGAGAACCATATAAAGCCACTCAAAAGTTCGTCTAACAAGTTAGGGCCATTAGATTCACTCGGCAGGCAGATGTAGAACCCCCCTTCCCTGTGGCACAACAACCGCAGCCTATACACACTAGGCCAGGGGCTCGCACTACACCCAAAGTGTCAAGCCATTCTTACGCCATTTAAGGTAACCACTAACAAGCTAGAAAAGGTCTCTTGAACAACTAGAGCCAGAGCCATATAGCCCTCACAGCTGTACTGTATATCCCGGTTATCACTTACAGATAAGTCCTTATGGAGAGAAACCAGAGCATCAAAATAATACACAAGCTCTAGCCCCCTTTCAACAACAATTAAGTCATCTTAATAGTTGATTGCTTAATCCATTAATCAAATCACAAGATCATTGTTCTTAGTTTAAGCACTAGCAATAGCTACCCATATGCATTCCCAAGGTTGTCAAGGAATCAAGATAACAATCACTAAGTTATAATCTCTAAGGTTGTCAAGGTAAGCACATGCATATGTATGACAATTCAATGTATAGGTAACAAGGATAGTCCTGTGTTATACTTGCCTTGATCAAAGCTCTCCAAGTGATACTGCTGACTTGGCTCAAAATAATACTCCGAATCGTCCAAGTACTGCTCACCTTCTATACTCGATCATCAATCAACAACACACATGCATCCAATCAAACATACACGAAGCAAACAAATAGATATAATTAGAACAGTACACCAACAGTAACAAAACAGTAATAAAAGTTTATAAAATTCTTCTACACGTTTCTACGATCACACAGACGCAAAGATCACCAAATTCGGAGTTAAAACGTAAAAGTTATGAATTTCCTAAGATTTCCTATAGATAAATAAATACTTAATTATAAACTCGAAAAATAAATTATCAAAACTAACTGTAAAACTATACTAACATGTAGAGTTCGCAAATACGAACCTAACACAATTTGAACGGATCAAATCGGAGTTAAAACGAAGATTTTATGACTAAAACAATTCTAGTGGCAAAACTGTAAATTGCTGAAAACGTATTTTTGATTTAACCGGATGAAAATACGCTTTCAAAATACAGAAACATAATCTCAGCTTTACGCCTTGGGACCGCGGGTTGATTACTAGAAAACGCAGGGTCTCTTTAGAAAGTTTACCCGCGAAGGGGTATCTTCTAATCTAAGCCATCGATCTCGAATCGGACGGTTTGGGTTCATCTGCAAGTCTACAGTATAGAATCCAGTCATCTTCTCCATCACCGACCGCCGACCGCCATGCCTGCCATGGCCGCCTCGCCGGAGAGTTTCGGCCCTGCCGTTCCCGACCGCCAATCAAACCGCAACTAGGTCCAATCGAGAGAGGAGGGCAACCCGCACCCATCTACGCGGTTTTGGAGAACTACAACCGCACGAGGAAAGAACGCGGCAAGAAAAGGACGGCGATCTCCATTGCCGGTTCACCCGAGCTCGCTAAACCGTAATCCAAAGCATCTCAACCCAAAAGAATAGCACGGGGAGGAAGAGAAGGAGATGACGAACTCACCAACGCGAAGAAATCGAGCCCGCACCGTCCCGCAAGACCCACCGACGACCAACCGTACCCGACGAACTCCTAAACCCTAAAAACCCCGATTTCTTGTGGCAACCCTAACGTTTTAGTTGAAAAACGGAAACTAGAAGATCCTCTCTTCCTATTTATAGCCTCAAGTGACCGTATAAGGATAGGAGATCCCGGATTTGCGAGTCGATTGTTGCGTCCACCTCCGGTTCGAAGTCCGGCTTGAACACGGGAGGAGGAAGAAGCTTATGACATGCGGACCCCACCGGACAGCGACTCAGAGAGAGAGGAAGGCGCAGCTGCCGGACCCTGGGCCGAGCTGGGCCGCGTCTATGATGCCGCCAATCGGCCCACCAAGCTAAGAAGAGGAGCGGGCTGCATAGCAGGCTTCCAGGCCACCAGATAGGTAAGCTTCTCCTTTTTCTCTTTTTTTTTATTTACTTGTTTCCAAAAATATTTCAAATACATTCTACTCCAAAATAAAATAAAATAAAATAAAACAAATACAGCACCACACAATAAAATATATGCAACAGCATGAATGCAACACAAAATTTATTTTATTATTATTTTAAATTGGACATTATTTGTTATTTAAATTATTCCAATTTTGTTATCTCTAAAATTTGGGTGTTACAAATTCTACCCCCCTTAAAAGAATCTCGTCCTCGAGATTGGATTGCTTACTTAAACAACTGCGGATATGATTTCCTCAATTCATCCTCTCTTTCCCAAGTTGCCTCTGCCTCTGAATATCGATTCCACTGCACTTTGCACATCTTAATAATCCGACTTCGAGTAACTCTCTCAGCCGTTTCTAAAATCTTGATCGGAAACTCTTCATATGTAAGATCTTCCTTAACAGTCAACTCTTCTAAAGGTATCTGCTCCTCAGGCACACGCAAACACTTCTTAAGTTGTGAAACATGGAACACATCATGTACTCCAGATAAGTTTTCAGGCAACTCTAATTAGTAAGCAACTTCCCCACGTCTAGCAATAACTTTAAATGGTCCAACATACCTTGGTGCTAGTTTACCTTTCATGTTAAATCTCTTCACACTTCTCATAGGTGACACCTTCAAATAGACATAATCACCTACCTCAAAAACTAAATCTCTTCTTCTATTATCAGCATAACTCTTCTGACGAGACTGTGCTACTCTCAAATTCTCTCGAATCACTCACACTTGATCTTCTGCGTTTCTAAGAACATCTGTACCAAACACCTGAGATTCACCTGTATGATCCCAAAACAATGGAGTTCTACACTTTCGTCCATACAAAGCTTCAAACGGTGCCATCTTAAGACTCTGTTGATAACTATTATTGTAAGAGAATTCTGCATAAGGCAAACTCTTATCCCAACTAGTTCCATATTGCAATGCACAGGCTCTCAACATATCCTCTAATACCTGGTTGGTCCTTTCAGTCTGTCCATCTGTCTGTGGATGATATGCTGTACTAAAGTTCAATTTAGTTCCTAAAGATTCATGCACAGCTTGCCAAAAGTGCGATGTAAACTGCGATCCTCGATCAGATACAATTTTCTTTGGTACTCCATGCAAACAGACTATTCTCTCCATATACAACTCTGCCAATTTTGGTCCATGGTAAGTAGTCTTAACTGGTATAAAATGAGCAACTTTAGTTAACCGATCTACTATCACCCAAATAGAATCATAACCTCTCTGAGTACGCGGTAACCCCACTATAAAGTCCATACCAACTTCCTCCCACTTCCATTCAGGGATCTTCATTGGTTGCAACAATCCAGCAGGTCTCTGATGCTCTGCTTTCACCCTCTGACAAGTATCACACAAAGCCACATACTCAGCCACATCTCGCTTTAGTCCAACCCACCAATATTTCTGTTTAAGATCCAAATACATCTTAGTACTACCAGGATGAATAGAATAAGCTGACTCATGAGCTTCACGAAGAATTGCCTGTCTAATAGCTTGATCCTCAGGTACACACAGCCTCTTTCCAAACCACAAAATTCCATTATCATCCATTCTAAAGCCTGGTGACTTACCAATCACTATATTCTCCGCTATCTTCTTTAGTTTCTCATCCTTCAATTGACCCTCATAGATCTCTTGCTCTAAAGTAGGCTCTATTACTAATTCCATTGCATTAGTAACAATTCCCAAGTTCAAATATTCAAATTCAGCACATAACTCACTAGCCATAGACAATGTTCTTATCTCATTGGCATAACTCTTCCTACTAAGAGCATCAGCTACTACATTAGCCTTACCAGGATGATAGTGTATCTCAATATCATAATCCTTAATCAACTCCAACCATCTGCGTTGCCTCAAATTCAGATCTGACTGAGTGAAAATATACTTCAAACTCTTATGATCAGTGTATATATCACTCTTATGTCCAATCAAATAATGTCTCCAAATCTTTAAAGCATGAACTACAGCTGCTAACTCCAAATCATGTGTAGGATAATTCAACTCATGCTTTCTCAACTGCCTAGATGCATAAGCCACAACTCTGCCTTCTTGCATAAGAACACATCCCAAACCTTGACGAGAAGCATCACAATAAATAGAAAACTTCTTACTCAAATCTGGCAAAACCAAAACAGGCGCTGTAGTCAACCTCTTTTTCAACTCCTCAAAACTAGCTTGACATTTATCAGACCACACAAATTTAGCATTCTTTTCTAACAGAGATGTCATAGGTTTAGCAAGTTTAGAAAACCCTTCAATGAACCGTCTATAATATCCAGCTAAACCCAGGAAACTACGAATCTCACTAACATCAGTAGGTGGTTTCCAATTCAATACATCTTTTACCTTACCTAGATCCACTGATATCCCTCCATTAGAAACAATATGACCAAGGAAAGAAACTTCCTTCAACCAAAACTCACATTTACTTCGCTTCGCATACAGTTTATGCTCTCTAAGTTTCTGCAATACCAACCTCAAATGTTCAGCATGCTCTACCTCTGTCTTGGAAAATACCAGTATATCATCAATAAACACTACCACAAACTTATCCAAATATTCCATAAACACCTTATTCATCATGTACATAAAGTATGCAGGTGCATTGGTCAATCCAAACGACATAACAGTATACTCATACAATCCATACCTTGTAGTAAAAGCTGTCTTTGGAATATCAGAAACACGAATCTTCAACTGATGATATCCAGAACGTAAATCAATCTTAGAGAACACACAAGCACCTCTCAACTGATCAAACAAGTCATCAATCCGGGGCAAAGGATACTTATTCTTGATAGTTACTTCATTTAGTGACCGATAATCAACACACATCCTCTGACCACCATCTTTCTTATCAACAAAAATAACTGGTGCTCCCCAAGGTGATGAACTAGGTCGAATAAAACCTTTTTCTTGTAATTCTTTAATTTGTTTCTTAAGTTCTTCTAATTCATCTACTCCCATCCTATATGGTCGTTTGGCTATAGGTGCAGTTCCAGGTAATAATTCAATAAGAAATTCAATGTCTCGGTCAGGTGGCATACCTGGCAATTCATCAGGGAAGACATCCGGAAATTCCTCAATCACTGAATTCTCCTTAATAGTATCTTCAATCTGATTCACCACCGCGGTTGGTTGCTTCTGCATTGCTACATCCACATTGATTTTATCTCCATTAGGCGCAGTCACAACTACCACTTTCTGCTGACACTGAATCTCTGCCTGATTTTGCATCATCCAGTCCATACCCAATATCACATCAATCCCAGATGTTCTCAACACTATAGGAGTTATCTTAAACTCTACCCCCCTTAATACCATACTAATTGGAAGACAACGATTACTGGTTTGCATGGTACCTCCAGGTGAATTTACTAAGAGAGATTCTTTCATAGCTAACATGGGTATACTATGCATTTTAACAAAAATGTTGGATATGAATGTATGAGATGCTCCCGAGTCAAAAAGAACAGTTGCGGGAGTGGAATGTACATTGAACGTACCAATCATAACTTCTGGTGCATTATGAGCTGTATCAGAAGACACGTGATTCACCCTTCCAGCACCGGATTGCCTCTGATTGCTCTTCTGGCTCTGAGGAGTCTGTTGGTTCTGCTTCTCAGGACAATTATAAGACAAATGACCCTCTTTACCACAGACAAAGCATCTAATAGGAGTGCTGGGAGTACTATTCTTTATGGGGGTAGTATTGGGATTTCCAGTGCGAGGAGTCTGTTGCCCAGTCTGCTGATACTGTTGACGCTGTGGATATGATGAACGCTGTTGTGACTGATTGTTTTGCCAATTTTGGGACCACCTCTGATTTGAATTGCGATTCCACTGACTAACCGGTCCCTGAAACTTCTGATGAAAGCCATGCTGAGAATTTGTGCGCTGACGGTTGTTACTTCCTGAGCTTTGTACCTTCATCTTCCTCTTTCTATCCATCTCCCTACGCTCATTATCCAGCACAATCGCTTTGTTCACCAGCTCTTGAAAACTAGCATAGTTATTCCCCTTCAACTGCAATCGAAGATCATAATAAATTCCTTTCAGGAAGAGACGCTGTCTGTCTGCATCATCCCTAACTTCATTGGGAGCATAGCGAGCCAACTGGGTAAACCTGTCATGATATTCACTCACACTCATCTGTCCCATCCTCAAGTTTCTGAATTCTTCCTGCTTCAGCTCAATTATACCTTCAGGAATATGACAAGCTCGAAAATCTCTAACAAACTCATTCCAAGTGATAGGAGGAGCATTGTCAGGGCGTGCAGCCTGGTACGACTCCCACCAAGTCTGAGCTGTCCCCTGTAACTGACCAGATGCATATAACACCTTCTCCATATCATTGCATTGAGCTATATTCAGCTGTTTCTCCACTGCCCTCACCCAATCATCTGCCTCTAAAGGATCAGCAGCATGAGAAAACACTGGAGGGCGTCCCTTTAAAAATTCTCCACGCTTATCTCTCACTTGCACAGGCGGTGGTCCTCCTGCAGCGGGATTGTTCTGCATGTGCTGCATAAACATCTGCATCATCTGGTTCTGAGTTTGCATGAGTTCCTCCATAGTAATGGGTATGTTAGCACCTCCACGACCTCTGCCACGACCTCTGCCTGACATCTGTTTCCAAAAACACAGAAATTGGAATTCAGTACGATCCGAGATGATGTATTCAATAGATAAGCAAAATCTGATTTTTTTTTTCTGGACAAGCTCCAATTTCAGCAACTCAGTAAAACTGTCATATCTCGAGCTACAGACGTCCAATTCAGATGATCTTTACATGGTTGGAAAGCTTACAAAATTATCTACAACTTTTATTCACAACACTTTTTCTGATTCTGTCAATAAATTGGTCAAAAACTGAACTTAACCGAAACTGTTCCAGATTTCCAGACTGTGCAGTAATTCCAACTTGAAACAGGTATATCTCTTAACTCATAATAGATATTAAGGTGATTCTTGTGAGATTGGAAAGATATAGAAGTCTAATTATTCCCAGTAAAATTTCTTAAATTTCTCATGAACGGATTTTAAGTTATTTCTAAAACATCCCAGACTGATCCAAAAATCAGCAAAGGACAGAACTAATTTAACCTCATGTTCAACTAATATATCTTGATCAAACTTAATATTCTTAACCATGGAATTTGTAGACATGTCTACAAAACTCCAGCACACATTACAAAGATCCAAATCACACATTATCATAATAACAATTCATCAATCACACAATTGTTCACACCACAAACTGACTCTTAAAACAATCCAAACTCGAAATTAACTCGCAACTACTATCGTTCTTATTGCATAGGGATTTTTCCTATTTCCTAATTAAGCTTCTCATAAATCTTAGGACGACCTAACTCCGCCCTTAATTGGTCAATCTCCTTATAAGCTTGCTCCTTAAGTTCTTTTTCCTTCAGCAACTCATCCTTCAAATCCACCTCATGGAGAGCCAATTCTCGAGCTAATCCCACCGTAGCTTGTAAAGTCAAGGAGGAATCATCTGCAGGCGGCACGGTCCAAATACCCTTGTCATGTAAGAAACAAGGAAAATGCCGGAGTGCACCCTTTAGCGTCCTGTCCGAGCGTAGACCATGGTAATAAACAAATGCATTGAAAGCAACATCCTCCATGCTTATCTCCACAGTTGCCCGGCTCACTCGGGTAATGAACTTTGACTCCACCTTAGGCTCCTTAGTGGTAGGATCCCTTTTCATGACCCATAATTCCGTCTTCCAATAGGAATCCATCCATGGATGACTATACTCTGCACTGCGATACTCTAAAGTAGCCTCCCAGTCGTAGTAGTAGTTATCCAAGGTTCTTGTCAACATATCATGGAAGAAAGCATCAGCCTTAGGAACCATGATATGAAACTTCGTAGTCCATCCCATAACTACATCCTCCATAGGTGTATCACCAACTCTTGATTCAGCATCGGATAGCTCTTGCTCACCACCTTCATACGGCTCCTGGGGTTTGAAACGGGCAACGTACTGTACAGCTGACAAACGGGGATGAGGAGGCATCTATAAAATTTAGACATAGATTAGATAGAATCAATGTATTTTCACAATAGAATAAAGTAGAGGAAGCATAAACTTTAGTAATTAACAAGGTGAAAAGAGGAAGCATGAATTAAGTGAAGTATGGATGCTATTAACGACCATTCTAACTAGGCTCGCGTCCTACAGTCAACACGGCTTTGATACCAATCTGTCACACCCATTTTTAAGGACAAAAATAGGATGTATAAAAGACTCATGTGCGCCCCAGGAAACAGTCGCACACATAAGTTGACAAATTACAAAGTATCATCACAGTGCTTATTACATAACGAATAAGTATTTAAGACATAGTCTTGAACAATAGGTAATAATAACTAATAATAATTCTTCAGCGGAAACTCCACACAGGGACACGGTTGACTGGTTGACATCAAGACTAGTACTCATTCCGATAATCTTCCTCATTATCTTCATCTGTTATGGTGGAAATAGCAAGGGTGAGTCCATGTCGAACTCCACAAATATAACACAGGGTTCATGAGGCTCAAAAAGGCTAGACACTGTTTAACTGCGTTTAGCTTTTTAATCATATATTAGCAATTGAGTAGCATCAAGATAAACCACTTCCCATTAAAGAACCAATGATCAATTGTAATAAGGATAATGAATAGCATTAACATGAGCATAATAATAATCAACAATAATTAAGCATGATATAACAGTTATGATCAACTATTCCATAAGAATCCCCAAGGCCGCTCGTATCCGTGAGCACGGCTAGTATACCAGTTTTTAACTCTGCGCAGAGGTGTACACTTTCACTGTAAGTCATGATTTCCAAATGAGTGGGGAGATCAAGCCCAAACACCCGAGAACCATATAAAGCCACTCAAAAGTTCGTCTAACAAGTTAGGGCCATTAGATTCACTCGGCAGGCAGATGTAGAACCCCCCTTCCCTGTGGCACAACAACCGCAGCCTATACACACTAGGCCAGGGGCTCGCACTACACCCAAAGTGTCAAGCCATTCTTACGCCATTTAAGGTAACCACTAACAAGCTAGAAAAGGTCTCTTGAACAACTAGAGCCAGAGCCATATAGCCCTCACAGCTGTACTGTATATCCCGGTTATCACTTACAGATAAGTCCTTATGGAGAGAAACCAGAGCATCAAAATAATACACAAGCTCTAGCCCCCTTTCAACAACAATTAAGTCATCTTAATAGTTGATTGCTTAATCCATTAATCAAATCACAAGATCATTGTTCTTAGTTTAAGCACTAGCAATAGCTACCCATATGCATTCCCAAGGTTGTCAAGGAATCAAGATAACAATCACTAAGTTATAATCTCTAAGGTTGTCAAGGTAAGCACATGCATATGTATGACAATTCAATGTATAGGTAACAAGGATAGTCCTGTGTTATACTTGCCTTGATCAAAGCTCTCCAAGTGATACTGCTGACTTGGCTCAAAATAATACTCCGAATCGTCCAAGTACTGCTCACCTTCTATACTCGATCATCAATCAACAACACACATGCATCCAATCAAACATACACGAAGCAAACAAATAGATATAATTAGAACAGTACACCAACAGTAACAAAACAGTAATAAAAGTTTATAAAATTCTTCTACACGTTTCTACGATCACACAGACGCAAAGATCACCAAATTCGGAGTTAAAACGTAAAAGTTATGAATTTCCTAAGATTTCCTATAGATAAATAAATACTTAATTATAAACTCGAAAAATAAATTATCAAAACTAACTGTAAAACTATACTAACATGTAGAGTTCGCAAATACGAACCTAACACAATTTGAACGGATCAAATCGGAGTTAAAACGAAGATTTTATGACTAAAACAATTCTAGTGGCAAAACTGTAAATTGCTGAAAACGTATTTTTGATTTAACCGGATGAAAATACGCTTTCAAAATACAGAAACATAATCTCAGCTTTACGCCTTGGGACCGCGGGTTGATTACTAGAAAACGCAGGGTCTCTTTAGAAAGTTTACCCGCGAAGGGGTATCTTCTAATCTAAGCCATCGATCTCGAATCGGACGGTTTGGGTTCATCTGCAAGTCTACAGTATAGAATCCAGTCATCTTCTCCATCACCGACCGCCGACCGCCATGCCTGCCATGGCCGCCTCGCCGGAGAGTTTCGGCCCTGCCGTTCCCGACCGCCAATCAAACCGCAACTAGGTCCAATCGAGAGAGGAGGGCAACCCGCACCCATCTACGCGGTTTTGGAGAACTACAACCGCACGAGGAAAGAACGCGGCAAGAAAAGGACGGCGATCTCCATTGCCGGTTTACCCGAGCTCGCTAAACCGTAATCCAAAGCATCTCAACCCAAAAGAATAGCACGGGGAGGAAGAGAAGGAGATGACGAACTCACCAACGCGAAGAAATCGAGCCCGCACCGTCCCGCAAGACCCACCGACGACCAACCGTACCCGACGAACTCCTAAACCCTAAAAACCCCGATTTCTTGTGGCAACCCTAACGTTTTAGTTGAAAAACGGAAACTAGAAGATCCTCTCTTCCTATTTATAGCCTCAAGTGACCGTATAAGGATAGGAGATCCCGGATTTGCGAGTCGATTGTTGCGTCCACCTCCGGTTCGAAGTCCGGCTTGAACACGGGAGGAGGAAGAAGCTTATGACATGCGGACCCCACCGGACAGCGACTCAGAGAGAGAGGAAGGCGCAGCTGCCGGACCCTGGGCCGAGCTGGGCCGCGTCTATGATGCCGCCAATCGGCCCACCAAGCTAAGAAGAGGAGCGGGCCGCATAGCAGGCTTCCAGGCCACCAGATAGGTAAGCTTCTCCTTTTTCTCTTTTTTTTTATTTACTTGTTTCCAAAAATATTTCAAATACATTCTACTCCAAAATAAAATAAAATAAAATAAAACAAATACAGCACCACACAATAAAATATATGCAACAGCATGAATGCAACACAAAATTTATTTTATTATTATTTTAAATTGGACATTATTTGTTATTTAAATTATTCCAATTTTGTTATCTCTAAAATTTGGGTGTTACAGAACAAGCGCTAGGAAAAGCAAAGGTGCACGGTGCTGTGCTAGCCACGGTGAGCCGTTGCGCGGACAAACGCCGGCGAGATCTCGCGGTGGCGGAAATGGCAATGTGGCCCTACCGTGGCTCGGCTGACTGCGTGGAGCGAACGAGGGGGTAGAGGGGTTCACAGTGGAGCTGGTGACCGGATTGGAGACGCGATGGCACGGTACAGAGCGCGTGTGAGCTCACTAGAGCAAGGGCGGTGATGGCGACTCGGTGCGTCCGCCTAGGCGTGGAGAGAGCGAGAGAGGAGGCAGAGGCGCGAGTGAGGGGCGAGCGTCGGCTTCGTGGCGCCCTTGAAGACCTCGCGGCTTGGCTAGTGGGGCCACGGCTGGCATACGGTCACCACCGCACATCCACGCGTTGTCCCCGGCCTGAGACCGGTCGGCCACCGAGTTTACTGAAACTCTGAATAGAGGTCCAATGCGGTGACTAACAGCCGAAGTTTGAGCTTCCATATCTCCTAATCTGGGTTGAGTTAGTGGTAGGTGTTAACATCAAAGTTGTAGAGCTACATGAGTACTACAACTTTGTCAATTGGCTCATGGACTGGTTCGGCCTGGTTTTTGAGTTACTTGGCGTCAAAGTGGGGTACTTTGAAACTGTAACTCCAAATTTCAGACTTAGAAATTTTCTAAGTGTTGGGTAGTATCTCAAGCTGACTTGTGGGGTATTTTTGAGCATGTTCTGGTCATTTTCATGAGATGGCCATATTAGAACTTTTGTTCCTTATGAAATTATCTACAACTTTGCTTAAGGTTGCTTCTCCATGCGAGATCTCCAAGCTAAATTTTTTAAATGGTCAAACCAAAGCATTCTAGGGGTCAAAACCTAGTCAACAACATTTGGAAGGGCAATTTGGTCATTTTGGTCAACATGAACATTGCTCCACTATTTACCCTAAATATAATTAAGGTGTTATAAGATCTAATTAGTCACTCTACACATTGGTTACACAAAATTCTTAGTGTCACATAAGTTAAAACAAGCAAAACAATTGTTTTCCCTAAAATGTTGCACTACCATGTTGCACATGTTTCAAGACCTTGTTGCATCAATTGAACCTGTCATGGTATACTAACAACATTGTTATGTTTCCAAGTATGAGATCCCATGTTGTATCTACAAGTTGCACCACTCACATTTCATAAGCAAGTAAATTATGAAACAAGCACATTAGGGTATGTTGCATACTCATGTGTGCAAGCAAAATAAATGCATGAATGAGATGATTGATGCTCATGTTTATGAAATGCAATGCAATTAAGGAAGCCAAACACCTGAGGTGTTACACAAGGACCCAAGCAAGTATGGCTACCTAAAAGACATTAATTTGTTTTCTAGGTAAATTACAAGGCCGAAAGAAGGCATTGGGTGCTTGATAGTGGGTGCTCTCAACATATGACCGGTGATTCAAGAATGTTCAACTCTCTCAAATCAAATGATAGTGGCATTGATAACATAACATTTGGTGACAATAGCAAGGGTGATGTAAAGGCTCTAGGAAGGATTGCAATCTCTAATGATCATAGCATTTCCAATGTGCTCTTAGTTGAAAAGTTGAACTTCAATCTTCTCTCAGTTGCTCAATTGTGTGATCTCGGTTTCAAGTGCATATTTGGTGTTGATGATGTGGAGATAGTTAGTGTTGATGGCTCTAATTTAATCTTCAAGGGTTTTAGATATGAGAATCTATACTTGGTTGATTTCAATGCTAGTGACACTTAACTTTCAACATGCTTGCTCACCAAATCAAGTATGGGTTGGTTATGGCATAGAAGACTTGGTCATGTTGGCATGAAGCAATTGAACAAGTTAGTGAAGCATGACTTAGTTAGAGGCTTGAAGGATGTCATATTTGAGAAGGATAATCTATGTAGTGCATGTCAAGCCGGAAAGCAAGTGGGCAATACTTATCCATTAAAGAGCATTATGAGTACTTCCAAGGCATTTGAGTTGTTGCACATGGATCTATTTGGGCAAACTATATACACAAGCATTGGTGGCAACTAGTATGACTTTGTGATTGTGGATGATTTCACTAGATACACATGGGTATTCTTTCTTATGGACAAGAGTGATGTATTTGACATATTCAAGAAGTTCATCAAGAGAGTGCAAAATGAGTTTGAGACCACAATCAAGAAAGTGAGAAGTGACAATAGAAGTGAGTTTAAAAACACAAAAGTTGATGAGCTATGTAATGAGCTTGGAATCAAGCATTAATTTTTGGCCAAGTATACACCTCAATCTAATGGCTTAGTTGAGAGAAAGAATAGAACCTTGATTGATATGGCACGATCAATGTTGAATGAGTATAATATGAGTCATTCATTTTGGGCCGAAGCAATCAACACGGCTTGCTTCTATAGCAACCGCCTCTATTGCCACAAGTTCCTAGAGAAGACACCATATGAGATCTTAAATGGAAGAAAGCCCAATATTGCATACTTTCGAGTATTTGGTTGCAAATGCTACATCTTGAAGAAGGGCACTAGATTGAGCAAGTTTGAGAAAAAAATATGATGAAGGATTCTTACTTGGTTACTCCACTACTAGCAAAGCTTATAGAGTTTGGAATTTGGGTAGTGGTCAACTTGAAGAAGTGCATGATGTTGAATTTGATGAAACAAATGGCTCTCAAGATGAGGAAAATAACTTAGATGATGTGAGAGGAACTCAATTGACCAATGCTATGAAAGAAATGGATATTGGTGATATTAGGCCAAAACAAGTGATTGATGTGGATGACAACAAAGATCAAGTGCTCCAAAGTCCAATTACACAAGCTAGTGGTTCTCTAATGCAAAATCAAGCTAGTACATCATCTCAAGTGCAATAAGATCAACAAGTGGCTAGTTCATCATCTCCAACTCATGATCAACATCAACATCCAAGCAATCAAATCCAAGTGCTTTAACCAACTAACATTGCAAGAGACCATCCATTGGATTCTATCATTGGTGACATACAAAGGGGAGTTCAAACTAGATCAAGATTGGCATCATTTTGTGCTCACTCTTCTTTTGTGTCAATGGAAGAACCCAAGCACATTGATAAAGCATTGAGAGATCCGGATTGGGTAAATGCAATGTATGAAGAGCTCAACAACTTCAAGAGAAATGAAGTATGTGGACTAGTTGAGAGGTCTAAGGATCACAATATCATTGGAACAAGATGGGTCTTTCGCAATAAGCAAGATCAAGATGGGATAGTAGTAAGGAACAAAGCAAGACTAGTGGCTCAAGGTTACACACAAATAGAGGGTCTTGACTTTGGTGAAACTTATGCCCCGGTTGCAAGATTGGAAGCAATTAGGATCTTACTTGCCTATGCGTGTGCTCACAATATCAAGCTATATCAAATGGATGTGAAGAGTGCATTTCTCAATGGGTACATTCAAGAGGAGGTGTATGTGGAGTAACCTCCCGGTTTTAAAGATGACAAGAAACCCAACCATGTATACAAGTTAAGAAAGACTTTGTATAGATTGAAGCAAGCACCTAGAGCATGGTATGAAAGATTAAGAGATTTCTTGCTTTCCAAAGGATTTGTCATGGGCAAAGTTGATACAACACTATTTACCAAGACAATAGGCAATGACTTATTTGTGTTGCAAATCTATGTTGATGATATCATCTTTGGTTCAACCAACAAGGATTTTTGTGATGAGTTTGAAAAGATGATGGCAAAGGAGTTTGAAATGTCAATGATTGGAGAACTTAGTTTCTTTCTTGGCCTTCAAATCAAATAAATGAAGGAAGGAATATTTGTGAGCCAAACCAAATACATAAAGAATATGCTAAAGAAGTTTGGTATGGAAGATGCAAAAGGAATCACTACTCCAAAGAGCACTAATGGAAGCTTAGATAGTGACAAGAATGCCAACATGGTGGATCAAAAGCTATATAGATCAATGATTGGTAGCCTACTCTATGTAACGACATCAAGGCTCGATGTGATGTTTAGTGTATGTATGTGTGCAAGATTTCAAGCCTCACTAAGAGAAAGTCATTTGAAGGCAACAAAGAGAATATTGAGGTACTTAAAGCATACACAAGATGTTGGATTATGGTATCTCAAAGGTGCAAGCTTTGAGCTAGTTAGATATTCGGATTCCGACTATGCCAGTGACAAAGTTGAAAGAAAGAGCACCTTTGGGACTTGTCAATTGTTGGGAAGATCACTTGTCTCATGGTCATCCAAGAAGCAAAATAGTATTGCACTATCTACCACCGAAGCCGAATACATCGCCGCGGGTAGTTGTTGTGCATAAATCTTGTGGATGAAGGCAACATTAAAGGATTTTGGAATCAATTTCAAGAATGTGCCATTGCTATGTGATAATGAAAGTGCCGTGAAGCTAACCAACAATCCGGTTCAACATCAAAGAATAAAGCATATTAATGTTCGCCATCATTTCATTAGAGATCATAAACAAATGGGTGACATTGCTATTGAGAGTGTGGGCATCGAAGATCAATTAGCCGATCTATTCACCAAGCCACTTGATGAGAAGAGATTTCACAAGCTAAAGAATGAGTTGAACATAATTGACTTCTCCAACATGAGTTGATGCACCTCATATATGACATGCCTCTTCTTTGATCCCCAAGGTATAATTGGTTGACATGTCATACATTCTATGCTAAGGACTTGTTTAGTGCATCTAGTCATAATTTACATGTTCTAGACTCATTTATGAAAATCAAATGAATTTGAAGTTTATATGGTGCCACTATTGTTTTCATGACTTGTATGATCTAGTGGTAGCATATAACTTATTTAAGTAGCTTGTGATCCTAAGTGTTTAATCTAGATCACTTGTCTAAATATTTGCTTCAACATGGTGCATGATAACCCTTCTAGTGAGGTGTGAAGAAGCTTGCCCTTGGATCAAACCGAAGTATTTTATTTATGCAAGCAATCTAGGTTGAATCACAAACTTGATCCTCACCCCATAATTCAACATGATAATCTATCTAAAATTGGTCCCTTGTGGTCATTGGTGCCAAAGGGGGAGAAAATGTTGTTCACAAAGATAGATTCTAAAGGGGAAGAAAACCTAAAGGGGGAAAATTGATAAAAGAAGGGGATCAACTAAAATTTTGAGCACACAAGTAGGGGTAGCAAGCTCTTAAGCATGATTGTTGCATTTCCATGTGCACTTCATATGTATGATGCATAGTTATGTATTTCTTTTTCTCCGATACATTGCTTGTGTGGTGACTTGCTAGTATAATTTGAATGGTATATTGAGGTACTAGCATGAATAGAAAGTAGTTAGATTTTTCTTGCTTCATGTTTTTCAAAGTGGTACTAGAGCCTTGCTTATAATGTTGATCTCACGAGGTTTCTAGTTATGTTTGTGCTTTTCCAAGTGGTATCTAACTACACAAGGTGCTAAGATGGTGTTTATCGCTACTCCGATGGTATCATGCTTCAAAGGTCTATAATCTAAAACACTTAGCACCTATTGGTAGTCAATGCTCCTAATCTTTCCTATCTAACATGTATGCTTCCAAAATCTAAACATATAACATAATGTATGGGGAGCCATTGCTATCAATTTAAATTCATGATCACATGTCCATAATTCTTACACATGGTAATATACTTGGACAATGTGACATGGGTTCAATCAAAATTTTATCATAATATCTTTGTGAAAGGTTTGTCACCAATTAACAACAAGGGGGAGATTGAAAGTCCTATGTTTGGTGTTGATAATTAGTGACAATGTCTAAGTACTAATCCTATGCCTAAGTTGTATGTAGCATATGAGGATTAGTACATTCCAAGGTTGGTGGCAAGATGGACATGGTGATCATGATGGCCACACTTCGATTTGGACACAACCCTACGTGATCAAGGCAAAGGTATATGCTTAAGGGTTGTATTTTAGTAACCAAGACACTTAGTGGGTGTAGTTACATTATAGGATAGATAGCCGTACTATAAAGAGGCGGAATGACGCGGCTATTGAACTCCTAAGTGCCTCTAGGTGTGCATTTTATAATCATATGCATTTGGATAGAACTAATAACGCCTCGAAAAATGATTGTGAAAATACTAACACACTTGCACATGACGTGATCACTTGGTGGTGTTAGCACTTTTGCAGCGCGTCCGGTCAGTTCTGCAGCGCGTCCGGTCGCTGTTTCATTGTGCGCTGCTCAGGCTTGACTAGCGCGTCCGGTCCGTTACGGGACCAGCGCGTCCGGTCGAGCTTCGCGTGTCCGGTCGTTGCGTGGAGCGCGTCCGGTCAGTGGTTCACGGCATAGGCGCTGTGCGATCGGCGCGTCCGGTCAGTTTGAACAGCGTGTCCGGTCAGCGCGACTTCGGCTGTTTCAAGTTCCTAACGGCAATATTCGAAGGGGTACGTCTATAAATACTCATTGGTCGGCTCAAAGCTCCATCTCTTGGACTTTTGACATACTTGTGAGCACTTTGAGATAAGCAACTCCCCTCCCACTCGTCTCTCTTGCTTCTTTGCATATTCAAAGTGAGATTGAGTGATCCAAGTGCATTTGCATTGTGAGATTGCATCTAGTTGGCACTTGGTGGTTGATTTGCTGCGGGATTCTTATTTCTCTTGGTGGTTGCCGCCACCTAGATGGCTTGGAGCAGCTTGGAGGCGTTGGCAAGAGTTGATGATTGTTCTTGGCCACCTCCGATGATTGTGAGGGGTTTGTGCCTACCTCGGCGAAGCGCCAAAGGCAACGTTAGTAAATTGCTCGTGTCATTGCAACCTTTTACCATTTGGTAGGTTCTTACGGCGCCTTTTGAGAGGCTCGGTGTGAGACCGATTAGCCACCGAACCACATGGTGAAGAGGGACACAACAGGGACTAGCGTGCCGGCAAGCACGTGAACCTCGGGATAAATCTTCGTGTCATCACTTTCATATTGTGATTGATTGATCCTGATGTTCAGTTGTCTTGGTATTCATTGTTGATCATATTGGTTGGCTCAATACTTCGCCCCTCGGTGAAACTCTCCTAACTCAACTCCGCATTACCTTCTTAGTTATCTTTGCTAGCTAGTTCGCTTTGCTAGAGTAGCTCTTTGTGTAGCTTGCTAGTTGTAGTTGTAGTTACCTTCTCAGTTTGACTTGTGCGGTTGAGTGCAAATACTAGAATTGTGAATTTGATAGGTGGCTTGCAAACACCCCGTAGGCTAAGCAAAACTCACATCTCGCTATTTGTTATATTCATAAACTTGTTTAGCTTGTCTTTGTAGAATTTTTTAAAAGGCTATTCACCCCCCTCTAGCCATCAAGACCTTTCACATGAGACTAGAGAAAACGTCTCATAGTAATCAATCCCTTCTCTTTGTGTGAAACCTTTTGTCACAAGTCACGCTGTAAACCTTTTAATATTCCCTTGGGAGTCATGTTTTATCTTGTAGACCCATTTACAACCTACTATTTTGGTTCCTTTAGGAATAGGTTCTAAGTCCCAAACTTTGTTGGTACTAATTGACTTTATTTCATCTTCCATGGCCTCAAGCCACTTTGATGAATTATCGGTTCTCATGGCTTCTTCAAATGAAGTGGGATCACCATCCATTTGAAATTCTTTAGTGTTATACACCTCATAATCATCAGGTATAGCTGATCTTCTAACTCTTTGAGACTTTCTCGGGGCCTCCACATTTGTCATATCTTCTATTTGGGGCTGTTGTTGCTTCCCCTCGTCTGTGGCATCAGTTTGCATAGGATCCTGAGGTATAGGTTTCTTATTATCATGCATTGTTGCCACAGGAGAACTGACAACAGGTGTTAGCACTACAGTGTCCTCCACTGTTGGTGCAACAAGAACAGGTAGTTCAAAGAATAGTTCCTGAATCATCGGAGTGGGCACACATACCCACTTCTCCTTAAGAACAATTTCTCGAGCTACCACGCTCCCCTCATCATCTCATCCTCTAAGAAAACAGCATGTCTCGTTTCTACAAACTTTGTATATCAGTCTGGACAGTAAAAACGAAAATTTTTGACTTTTCAAAGTAGCTAATAAAATGGCAACTTACTGTTTTGGGATCTAGCTTTCTAATATTTGGGTTAAACACTTTTACCTCAGCAGGACTCCCCCACACACATAAGTGTTTTAGTGAGGATACTCTTCCTGTCCACAACTCATATGGTGTTTTGGACACCGACTTACTTGGTACTCTATTTAGAATATGAATGGCGGTTTTTAAAACCTTCATCCATAGACTCAATGGCAAGCTAAAGTAGCTCATCATACTACACACCATATCCATCAGAGTACGGTTACACCTTTTAGCTACTCTATTCTGCTGAGGTTCGTCCGGTGTAGAATATTGAGCTACTATGTCATTCTCCTGTAGAAACCTTGCAAAGGGTCCAGAAATTTAGCCATATGGGGTATGCCAACCATAGTGCTCCCCACCACTATCAGATCAGACTATCTTAGTCTTTAAATTATGCTGATTTTCAACTTCAGCCTTAAATATCTTAAATTTATCCAATAATTCTGTTCTTTCTTTAATTGGATAAATATAGCCAAACCAGGAGTAATCATCTGTGAATGTTATGAACGAGTCATAACCATCCACACTTTTCACAGGAAAAGGACCACAAATGTCTATGTGGATTATCTATAAAATTCTTGTGCTTCGTTTAGTGTCCTTTTTAATTTTCTTTGTGTATTTTCTCTTAATACATTCTCTACATTGTTCTAAGTCTGAGAACTCTAATGGAGGAAGAATTTCATTCTTAACTAGTCTCTCTATTCTTCTCCTCAAAATATGGCCTAAATGATAGTGTCATAATTTCGACGATGCATCTTGAGTTCTCCTTCGTTTTCTATTCGCATTCACAGACGAGGATACATTCTGATTCACATTACATACGGAATTCTCATTTTCACGAAGTGATAGTAAATAAAGATATTGCTTTTGAAAAGCAAGACCAACACATTCATTATTACATAATATCTCACATTTGCCATCTCCAAAGTGGCAATCAAATCCATCATTGTCCAAACATGAAACACTAATCAAATTTCTTTGTAATGAAGGAACAAATAGAACATCTCTAAGTGAAAGAATGAAGTCGTCAGTGAGCACTAGAGAAACATCGCCAACAGCTTCGACATCTGCTTGAATTCTATTCGTGACTTTAACGTGTCTTTCACTTCTTTACGTAGTCCTCATCGAACGGAATCCCTGTAAAGAGTTAGCAACGTGAACAGTTGCGCCTGAGTCAATCCACCAAGTAGATTTAGAATACTGTACATATAGGGATTCATTTATAAACGTAATAATATTCTCATCTTTCTTTGTCATGATCATCTTTAAGAATTCAAGACAATCTTTCTTGTAATGTTCCTCCTTCTTGCAGTAGAGGCACTGATCTTTATTCATTACGAACTGTTCTATTGAACCTGATGATGCATGGGACCCTTGTCCTTTGGCTTTGAGAGAGAGTTGGCATTGGCATTGATATTCTATCTCTTATTATCTTTGACAAAACTGAGAGTACCACCATTGGCGGCCTTTATTCTCTCTTCCTCTTGCACACATATTGCCATACAACGTTCAAGATCCCATTTTTCGGATTGAATGTTGCAATTAACAATAAATGTGTCAAACTCTTTTGGTAAAGAAGCAAAAATCATATGGACAAGGAACTCTTCCGTAAGAGCCAGATTCATTGGTTTTAGCTTGTTGTTCAAATGATTCATCTTTGATATGTGCTCTCTTATGCCAGTGACATTTCCTCCTCTAGAATACCTTTTTGTCATTAGTTGTTTTATCAGCTGAGTAGCATATGTCTTTGAAGAGCCATAGAATTGACTCTTTATTCTTTCCAAGTACTATGTGACAGTGTCACATTCTTGGATTGAGCCCATTATGGTAGGTTAATCGTGTTCTTTATGACAGCAACACACTTTTTGTTGGCATTGACCCACTTTTACTTTTGCAGGTCATATGTCATCTGTATGGGAGCATGATCCCTCTTTTTCTTTTGCCAATCAACATCAGACTCATTAGTCTCCCTCACCGGTGCCACAGGCTCAGTGAGGCACGGTATGGTGACTACCCAGTCCACCTCAGCCAAGACAAAGGCGGGGTCAATCTTCTTCTTCCACTCGGTATAGTTGTCACCTTTGAGTGGAGAAATATCTTTGATGAAGCCCATCAGGGAGTAACCTCCTGAAATCACAATTCATGTAAAGTGAGAATATAACAATTACAAAATTGCATGCCCTAGTTTCGACGTTGGTCAAAATTAAAACATACAATTTTCTTTACAATAATTCTACATCACCATTGGGCAGAAATAGAATTAATGCAAGAAAAAAAATCATAATTGACATCGTAATACTGCCATTAATCAACGTTGGTCAGAATAATAACAATATTATAATGAACTGTAAATTTAGCTGTTTTTCAAAATTAAATTCTCCCGATGGTTCAAATTTAATAATAAAATAACATCTTTAAATACGCAACGGAAAACATGAATCAATAATAATTGTCTACTTTTCAAAAGCGTTTTTTGTACTCATCTTTTCTTTGAAAATTTATCTCGTTGGTTCAAAATTTTTCAGAGATTTAAACATCAATTCTTAACATAATTCATCAAATTAGCTTCTAAAAATGATAAACCAAATTCGTAAACAATACTGTGTTAATAAGCCCGAAGGCAAACCATTCGGCCCAGCCAAGAAAACGGCCCACGACCCAAACCGCGTGCATGCCTCCCCCGCGTCCAGGTCGCAACCTGGGCCAGGGCCGGGAATCTTCCAACCCGCCTGGGCCTGGAGCCAGCCCAGCTCTTGTCAGCCGTTGGATCAGATCCGACGGCCACCCTTCTTTTTCGCCAGATCAAAACCGGGAGCCGGCTGCACTTCCCCTGAAACCCTAGCTTATTCTCTTCTTCCTCCCCATCTTTCTCTCTGGCCATGCAGGAGCACAGTAGCAGTATAGAGCAGCTGCAGCCACCGAAGAAGGAAACGACGCCGCCACTGGGCCCCTCGCCGGCCTGCGAGCTCACCCGAGGCTAAGCTCGCCGTCGTTGAGCGGCCTTGCGGGTGGTGCCCTCTGCCGACACGCCACGACGGTGGTGGTGGCTCCATCCTGCGCGCCAGTGAACGGCGACAAGCGTTGCCCGTGCAATGGCTCGTGGTGACGACGGGAGATGACCCGGGTAGGTCCCCCAGCCCCGTCCACATGTCTCTTTAGGGTTAGAGTTTGGGAAACTTTTCGATTCAAAATCGAGTGTTTCTTTTTCTTTTCTCTATCCCCAAGCCTAGATCTACTACCATCATAGGCGTCCGATACCAATGTTAAACTTTTAGGATCAAATGGAGTAGATCAGTGGGGTAAACATTTACATTTTGTGATGTACATGTTCCTATTACATGAACTACTGGAGAGAGAACAGAGAGAGACGTAGATAGGAGAGAGGTGCGGTAAAGTATACAGACCATCGGTGGGAACGGGAGGTGCAGTGGAGTTGGAGCTCGAGCCGGTCGCCATCACGAACGTTGATGGCGGCTGCGCCGGGCAGCGACATTCAGTGAAGAAGGGCGGAGCAGTGGAGAGTAGCGCGACGCAGTGCAGTGGCGACGTCGGCGTGGAGGAGCTTCCCGTCACTACTACGCCCCTCACTTAGTTCAGGTGTTAGGGTTAGGAACTGTAGGTGAGGAAGTGGTGGCGGCGAACTTCGTCGTGCATGCCCTGGCACCCCACCTCTCCTTTTTATAGTGCAGTATGACAGGGCCCCTCCAACCATAGTTTGGTTGGGCGCCCCCGATCAGGGCGCGGGATCAAACCCAATAGGTTGTTGGGCCTATTAGTGGGGAGATCAAAACTAACATTGGCAAATATTCTTGTGGCCTGAATGGAGGCGTCTAATAACAATGATGAAACATGACGCCACGAGCAAGAGCTCGTTTGGTCAGAAGCTCTAGATGTGAGCTCGGCCACCCGGATTCAAAACCCGGTGCCTGCGTATTTCCGCTCAGTGAGTGGGAATGGGGACACTGCGCCCCGGTTCAAAAAAAACATGAAGCCATGAGAACTAGGACGAGTGCTAGGTCCGTGCCGAGCTGAGGAGGATCCATGAGTAGTAGACCTCTTGCAGCGTACACTCCTAACTAATTAAGGAAAAAGGAATTGCTCCTTGCTGCTGTTGAGTCATGGCTGCAATACACAAGGAGCTGTCTATCCAACAACTGGGTGTCAAGCACCAGATTTTTTCCACTGTTCTTCTTCCTCCTCGCCCCCGTCGTTGCCCGTGGAGCTCCGGCGAAACCCTAGTGCGGCCACGGCGGCCTCCTCCTTCCCCTCTCCCCTCCTCCTTCTGCGTGGCGAGCTCCGACCATGGGTGCCCCCGCCCTGACTTGGCCGCCTCCGTCGCCGCTAGGACCGAACGCCACCATCCCACCGTCCCCGCTGCCCGGCCGGTCTGCCTCCCCCGATTTCCCCTTCTAAGCCTGCCAAATTTGGAGACCAAGAGGTGGGGAGTCGCCGGATTTGGAGAAGAATGAGAGGGAGAGGAATCGAGTGTTGAGAGGGAGAGAAACAATCTAGTGTTGTTTAGCCTTTCTTCATATATAATAAGCTGAAGCTCCAAATAGTGAGCTGAGTCAGCAGCACAGGAAAGGATGAACGGCAGTGTCCAACCGGACTTGAATCCAAGGATGGCGACTGGAAAGGCACCGGGAGCCACGCACGGCACGGAGACAAGATTAGTGCAGAAAAAATTTGCCAACAAGAGGATGAGGTGCGGCCACATGCTCCCAGCCTTCTTGTTCACTTATTTCGAGCGCAATGTGGCGTTGGGTGCTAAATGATATCTCTACTGGTGCTAGAGAGATAATGACGACAGATAAAACGTCGCCAATCAGTAGTCAGTCTCCGACTATGCAAAGAGATGTCCGTAACACCTAACGAAAGCCGTTCGAAAAAAAAAACAGTAGCAACAAATTATGGATCGATGCTAAGTTAAACTATCTTTAGTTTGACCAATTATTTTTACAAAAATATACTAATATTTATGATATCAAATAACTGTCATGAAATATATTTTGATAGTATATAGGTGTTTAGTAAGAGTAATTATTAGTGATACTGTTTTCTATAAATTTAGTCAAATAATTTATCTTAGATCAAATTATAATTTTCAAAGTATATCTATTAAGAATTATAATTAATGTATTATTTTCTTTTTGATACAGAGGTAGTTCTCTCTTTTTTCCCCCCAATATGAATAGTCATGAGGCACAGATAGGAGCTACATGCTTTGTTCTTGTTCCAGCATTATCTTTCTAGACCGAAACTACATGATTATGATCTTTTTTGGTTGGGTTTTGCAACCTGCTTTTGCCAACTACACACTCATGAGTCATGTCCCAAAGTCAACTACACACTTACGCACATAGGCCGTGTTTAGATGGGCAAAAACGCCCAAAAATTTTTGCGCATATCCGTCACATCGAATCTTTGAACGTATATATGGAGCATTAAATATAGGTAAAAAAATTAACTAATTACACAGTTTGTCTGTAAATGTCGAGACGAATCTTTTGAACCTAGTTAGTCTATTATTGGATAAATTTTACCAAATAACAACGAAAAGTGCTACATGAACTTTTTGCCAAAAATTTTTAGATCTAAACACGCTCATATCCTATGCATTTGCCAAAGTCAACCGTGCACAGCCACCACACACACATGCAAAAAATCAGTGGCACCTTTCACAAGGAAATGGCACAAAGTGCCTTCTCTAAAGGCAACTGCCATTTTCAGTAACGATGGCACAATGTGCCGCACTTTATACTCACACGAGCTCCTGTATGCTTGCATAAAGCAAGAGCTCATCTTCAGTTATGCACTGAGGCAGCACGTGTCTCTCCTTTGTGATGTTTAGTCACCACGTTATTCGCACGCATCGGTCTGCTGCTACTTCGAGCGAACTAAGCCAGCAGCTCAATATGCACCTTTATGCGTCGTTGATATTCCCCGTGAGCCAGGAGCAGCTCGTCCACCTTAATGCACGCATCTAATGGTCAGACCACCGCGGCTTAACAGACTCACTGACAGCCATAGTCACACTAATATCCACCGCCACCAAGTCACAAATAAACTCACACATCGGCAAGTCCTCATGTGCATTGTTCTTAGGCCAAACCTCCCACGTGACCTCAGTTCTCCCTCAACTAGTCTCAAAACCTTGCTTCCCCCAGAACCTAGTTCCAGTCCGTCACCAACCACATTCCACGGCCTCAAGCAAGGCGCACATGAATATCAAACCAAATACGAGCACAAATCCATGACTTGACTCAGAATTAATCAATGCAACACCACTCTCATGAGTGTGTTACATCAATCTCAAAACACTTGCACATAAACAAGTATCATATCACTGAACACTTTGCAATAATAATTACTTTGTAATGCCAAAATCATCGCAAACCATCACACAAAAGTGCCTACTGCAGTCTGCACTCTGCATAGGTTCATGCTTGCAAGGGTTTCACGACAAGGGTCAAGGCAGACTTAAGAGCAGGAGACAGGCCACTAGACTCGACAACTTCAAATGACTCGACGTCCTGGCCCTCCGGCAGCTCCCAATCAAAATGGTATAGCAAATTGGCCAGTGCAAGCTCCGCGAGGCGCGTTGCAAACGCAATGCCTGGGCATCCCCTCCTCCCAGCGCCAAATGGTATGAACCGATAGCCCTTGCAACTGTAGTCACCGGCATCGTTCATAAACCTCTCTGGCAGGAAATCCTCAGCATTATCCCAGGACTGGGTGTCCCTTCCGATCGCCCATGCATTGATGATGACCCGAGTCTTTGCAGGGATATCATAGCCGTGGAGTTTGGTGTCCTGGATCGATTCATGGGGGATGAGCAGCGGCACCGGTGGGTGTAACCGCATGGCTTCTTTGAGGGCCGCCTGCAGTCTGCTCATCCTCCCCAGCTGCTCCTCTAGGACTCCTTGTGCCCCTGCAACTTGCCTCACTTCCTCTTGAACTTTGGCCATCTCTCCTGGGTTCTTGATAAGAAATGCCATTGCCCACTCTATCGCCTTGGAAGTTGTATCGATTCCTGCTACAAACAAGTCCTGCAATACGAAATTTATTCACATATTATTATACACAACAAAGCTGGTTTCTGGGTACAAATTAGCCTTTAATCCTTAGGACTTACCAGGACGAGTCCCTTGACATCGATCCTGTCCAGCATAAACCCGTCGCCACCCTCCTTCACCGCCGAAAGCAAGTCGTCAAGGAGGTCATCACCAGCCTCACCATCATTTCCCGGGCTCTTCTCGTGCGCCTGGAGTGTTCTCTCAAGAACGTCGTCAGGCTTGCTAGCCGTCCTCTTTATACTTGCGTCGAGGCCCATCGCCCAGTCCACCCATCGGAGACGTGGGAACATGTCGCTCACCGCGACCGTTTCGAGCAGATCAGCTACCTCTTTCGTCATCGCACGGAAACTTCGGGGATCCATGCCCCCGAGCTTGTTCCCGAACATCGCCCTCGAGATGACAGTGTAGGTTAAGCTGACGATGAGCTCACTTACGTTGATTCCTCGGCGGCTGCCGCTTTGGTCCTCCATGGCGCTTGCGGCGCGGATCCGGGCCACCAACGACGCGACCTCCTCTGCCCGGAGAGCACGCATGGAGTCGACCCGCTTGGCGCTAAGGAGGTGCACGACGGCGATGCGGCGAAGCTGGCGCCACCGCTCCCCGTAGGGGCTGAAGCCGACATCCCTGCAGTCGTACAAGATGCCACGGGCCGTGCGCTGCTGCGGACGGCCACAGAAGATGTGGTCTTGGTTCTTGAGGACCTCCTCGGCCATGGAGGCCGAGGAAATCACTAGAGCGGGCACGGTGCCTAGCCGGAGGAGAAAGATGTCGCCGTGCTGACGCGCGAGCGCCTGCAGCTTCCGGTGGTGGTGTCCCCAGCCTAGCTGGTGCATGTTGCCAATGATGGGCAGCCCAGGAGGCGAAGGCGGCAGCACTCGGCCAATATCGTTGCGGCCTGACCGGAGGCGTCTAATGATGACGAAACATGAAGCCACAAGAAGTAGGAAGAGGGCTAGTAGGTGTAGCTCCGTGCCGAGCTGAGGGGGAGCCATGAGTAGCAGACCTTTTGCAGCGTACTGCGTACACTCCCAAGTCCCAACCAAGGAAGATCGAAGGAACTACGCTTTAGTGAGCAGCTAAGGCTTCCAACTTCCATGTTGCTGCTGTTGAGTCAAAAAGGCTGCAACATATAAGAAGCTGAAGCTCCAAAAATAGTGAGGCAGCAGCACTCTGAATGCCAATGTCCAATCGGGTCGGGCTAGAATAGATGGCGACAGCAAGGCACTGGGGAGCCACGCACGGCACGGAGACACGATTGGTGCAGCCAAAATTGCCAACAAGAGGATGAGGAGCGGAGTGGCCACATGCTCCCGGCTTTCGTGTTCACTTATTTCGAGCACATGTCGGTTTGACAAAATGGTTAGCCAATATGTGGCGTTGGGTGCAAAATTATTTCTAGTAGTACTAGAGAGAAAACGATGACAGATAAAAAGTGGCCTACTAATGAGTTTGTCTCCCACTATGCAAAGAGATATCCGTAATACCTAACAAAACGTGTTCGACAAAATGATAACAACAAATTATAGATCCTAAGTCATACCATCTTTACCATTTCTTTAAAAAATATAATAGTATTTATGATGTTAAATAAGTATCATGAGATATATTCTCATAGTATATCTATTTAGAATTGTAATTAATGATACTCCCTCCACTCTAAATCGTAATATGTTTTGGTTTTTAGATACATAGTTAATTGGTTGATAGCCAAAAGTGTCAAAGGAGGTCGAATTCAGAATTCGAAACAAGCTTAGCCAGTTTCTCAAATCGGCTAAGTTGGTTTTGGCACATTTTCAAAAGGCATGATGGACCCACAATTGTGTTGCTCTCGTCGCTGCGATAAAAAAAAAGGATTGTATAGTTTGGATTCTGAACGAAGAAAACGGGATTTAAGGGCTTGATCTAAGTAGAAACTATCCTAGACTGATTCTAAAATAAGTCAGGCTAGATTTATCGATTTCTCCAAATTGAAAAATAGATTGTACTATTACATTCCTCTCGTCGAGATGATTAAAAACATGTAAATATCATCCAATTTAGTGTCTGGATGAAGAAATTATAGCTTCCGGAAGGTTTTGTGCGCCCTCAAAATGCAAAAACCGGCCTAGCCAATTGGAAAAAGTTTTCTATTAGGATAAGACTACCCTCTCTATATATATTAGAGGATCACGATCGATCGAGAGAATCCAACATACTATTGTCAAAAACACATTTATTACACCTTTCACCCTCTCTTTCTCTCTACTACCTCTCGTCATTCTTCATTGCTGTTGCATGGTTAGTGGATCAACGACGACCAAGCTATCAGGCCAGCTAGTGGATCAATTCAGATTTTTATGATCTTTGCTTGGCCTTTCAGAACAATTCAGCTTGTTTACATAGTATAAATGATTCTTACATCACCTTGATTCCTAGAAAGGAGGCTGCAACATGTGTGGGGCATTATAGGCCAATCTCTCTACTCAATACCTCTACGAAAATCACTACTAAACTTTTTTGCTAATAGGCTCCAACAAGTGATAACTGATTTGGTACACACTAATCAGTATGGTTTCATTCGAATCCATACTATACAGGACTGCATTGCATGTCTTCTGAATACCTCCATTTGTGTCATGCTTCTAAGAGAGAGCTCATCATTCTTAATCTGAACTTTGAAAAAGTGTTTGATAAGGTGGAGCACGAGGCTATGCTATTGGTGATGCAACAAATAGGTTTTGGGTCCCTATGGCTCCAATGGATGAGGGCCATTTTCAACAGTGAGTGATGTTAAACGCTGGAAAAACTTTTCATTGTCAGCATGGTGTCAGGCAAGGAGATGTACTCTCTCCCCCCACCCCCCCCCCCCCAACCCCCTCCCTGCGTGCCCCCTCTACTTTTCATCCTTGCAACTGATCTTCAATCCTTTTGAATAACGCTAAGAATCTTAGACTTCTGAAGTTATCCATTCCTCTTTGGCGTAACTCTAATTTCCCGGTTTGACCCTTTAATTGTCCTTGAGGGATCTGCACCACAACTCTTCTTCCTAAAGAGCTTTTCTTAATACCATTGCTGACTCTACGGGTTTGAAGGTGAATTATGCTAAGAGCGTGATGGTTCCTATCAAAGTCGGTGATGCAAAACTGGAAGTTCTAGCCCACACTTTGGGTGCTAAAAGGGCCTTTTCCCTTTTACATATCTAGGCTTACTTTTGGGTTTAAGCAAGCCGAGGGTGGAAGATTTCTGGCCTTTACAATCATTGTGAAAGAAGACTTGTCAGCACAATAACTTTTATCTCCCACGCAGGTCGATTGGAATTAACAAACTCGGTCTTCTTGGCTCTCGTGACTTTCTAAATGTGTACCTTCAAGTTGCCTAAGATGGTTGTTAAACAAATTGATAATTTTCAAAAACATTGTCTATGGAGAGGGGCTGAACTAAATGCAGCTAAACCATCCAAGGCTGCATGGGAACTAGTCTGTAAACTAAAGGAAGAAGATGGTCTTGGTGTATTACACTAGTACAGAAAACATTTTTAGAGACGGTCAAATGTGAACTTCAGATACGGTTTTAAAACAGCTACTATGCCAGCGATTGTAAAAATAAATGATTTTCGGAGACGGTTTTAAAACCAATTTTCAGAGGCGGTTGACTTAAGTCAACCGTCCCTTAAAATAATTTTCAAAAAAAATTTAAAATCATTTAGAGTTTAATAAAAATATTTCTAATATAGCCTGAAGGGCTAAGGACCGGCCATAGCTCACAAAATTTTATTATTATTTTTCACTTGTTTTGAATAAGTGCCGACACCCGAGATTCGAACCCATAACCTCTCCCTCATGCGATCCCTCCTCTACCACCGTACCACACAATCACTTGTGTCTAGTTCTACGATGCTGTCTATTTGTACTAATATATACGAATCTTGTAATCAATATTTTAATTCATAAACAATCTTAAATGAGAAAACTTTGGACTACAAGGTTTTAGACCTCGTTGAGGACTACAACTTTGATATAGAACATTTCTCCATCCAAGGTCATTTGGAAAATTCAAAAATTTGAAATTCAAATCTGAGAATTAATTTATATATTTAGAACCCTAAATGATCTCAAACAAAAATTTTACCAACTACAAAGTTTTAGATCTCGTCGAGCTCTACAATTTTGATATAAATTTAGTCTTTATCCAATTTCATTTAAAAAAGATATGAATTTATTTGTGCTGCAGCTATTTTTAAGGACAGTTGACTTAATAAAACCGTCTCTAAAAATCACTCATTTTCAGAGATGGTTGACATAAGCAATCGTTCTTGAAAATAGTATTTTCAGAGGTGATTCTCTTAATGGAACCGCTCCTAAAAATGAATATATTTTTAGAGGCGGATTTCTTAATGGAACCGCCTCTAAAAATTGATTTCTAGCAACGGTTGTATAGCTACGGTGCCTCCCGCGAAGGTTAGTGACAGCATGCTAAGACAACCACTTCTGTTAGAAAAGAGAGGCGTTTCTAAAAATCATTTCTATACTAATGTTAAACTCGCGGATTCAGAATGAGGCACTTTTGCTCAAGCGTTGGCATAAATTCTACAACAAATTGGATATTCCGTGGGTGCATCGTCTGGTCTAGGAATGCTACTACGGCAATCATAAATTACTAAATAATATAAAAAGGCTCCTTCTGCTAGCGAGATCTCCTTAATCTTTGGGAAACTTACAAGGGGATGGCCCCTGGAATCCTCCAGGATGGTCGCACCTGCAACTATCAGGACGATCTTCTCTAGGAGCAACAAGTACCAAAGATTACCTACCCGGAGCTCTTTTCCTTTACAAAGCATTTGACCACACCCTTCCTTTTTTTTCTTGATCATGTCCTTGTGACATATTTTTCATTAAGAGAAAGTAGAGTTTAACAGGTTACAAGCAATCCAAGTAATCCAGAGATTACCGAGCAAGAACGCAACCCCAACACAAAAGAAAGAAAGAGAGAGAAAAGAAAAGGGAAGAACCCACAACCCCAAAACCCTACTAGCAAGAACCTGCGAGAAGAAGATACATCAACGCAAAAGCTGCCTACAGAGCGAACCAGGTCACGGTGGCAAAGCATCCACCAAGAGAAGTCGACGAACTAGCGCCAACGGCAGCAAAGCATCCGCCCAAGAGATCTTGGCGGCAAAGCATCCACAAGGTAAGAGGCCCGCAAAGTATCTGCCAGAGAGGGGAGGCCCAAGACAGCGACAGCGGCAAAGTATCCGCAAGGTGAGCCAGCAACAACAGCAGCCAAGCATCCGCCCGAGAGGATCATAACAACCTTGGCAGCAAAGCATCCGCAAGGTGAGAGGCCAACACACGCTCGGCAGCAAAGTATCTGCCAGAGTGGGAGCAAGGTCAATGACGGCAAAGCATCCACCAGAGACCAAACGACGAATGACAGTGACAAGGCAAGCACTCCAATAGGACAGGCTTATGCAAAGAACATGAGGCACACAGGAACAGCACGGGCAGATCTGGCGAGAGGAAAAAAGGGTAGAGTGAAGCTGATAGGTGCACAACAACAATGCCTTCAAGAAGGGGAATGACATCCACGGACGCCACCATCATTGGATTAGGGCCATAGGCGACGAGCAAGTGGGCGACGGAATGGATTTAGACGACGCCTCCAACAAGGTAGGTGACACAAGCTGTGACTCCGTCATCCGCCCGGAGCAGAGGCCAGGCAGGGCTTTCGCCTAGATTCCAATCAACCACGTCACAACTGCCGCAGTGCCTGGACCCGTGCCGGAGGTTGGGAGAGGCGCGACCTCGCTAGCAGCAAGTGGCTAGCAGCCCCGCAAGGCACCGCGCTCATGCGCCTCGGAGGCCTCCCACGCTGTGGCCTGCGCGACCTCATAGGCGGCGCCTCAGCGCCGAGGCTCATGCATCCACGTACGCAGCCGCGGCGTACAAAGCTGAGCCGGATCCGCGTACGTAGCGGGCAGGGACGACGAGGCAGCACGCATCCTCACGTGCTGCCGACCCGTACCCCCTCCGCACGCCTTGCAACTTCCGGCCGGCGACCTCACATGGCACCCGAGCACTGCCTGCACCTTCAGCATCCGGATTCGTGCCGGAGGCTGAACGACGAAGAGATAACTCGCCCACAGCTAGCGACAGGCGGCCCTACACAACGCAGAGTCCATGCGCCGTGATGGCCTCCCGCGCTCAAGCCCGCGCAGCCTCGCAGCCAGCGTCGTGCCGCCACCGGGGCGACCACCGCGCGTCTCGTAGCAAGTGGCAGGCAACCCCGCATGGCACTCGTGCGCCATGCGCAGATCCGTGTTGACGAAGCCCCGTGGCCGGTGCCTTCACGGCAGACGACCCAAGAGCCCCCCTGACCGGAGCCCCGGAGACGGCGTCAAGCGGAGCCCCGCGTGGCGGCCCCGCACAGCCCGGCCACGAGCGCCGGGGCCTCCAGGGCCAAGCCCAGCGCACGGATCCAGCCTCTAGGTGCACGGATCTAGCAGAAACATGCGCAGATCCAGGGTTTTTGGGGTTCGTGGAGGGGAAGAGCAGAGGAGAGAAGAACGGGGAAGGAAGCCTTTTTGAGCTCCTCCCCCTAGCCGCCGCTACCACCGACGAGGAGGCAAGGTGCCGCGGCGGCGGCAGCCGAGCAGGCGTGAGGAGGCGTAACGCTAGGGGGCGGCCGGGCTAGCGCCCTCGAGTCGCCTCCGTGGGAGACGACGCGAGGGGGGAGAGGTCCTGATACCACACCCTTCCTAAAAATTAAATCTCTGGAATATCCCCCATTTGCTCTATCATCTGCCCCACTCCAATGCTGCTTTTGCATAGCTTAATGTCTTGCAGCAGTTGGTTGACCAAGTGCCTCTCTCGTCAGATAAAGATTAATGGAAATAAATCTGGGGGTCTCCTATTTTTCCCTCGAGGCAAGCTTATAAATCACTAATTGGCCATATGCAAGTGCATCCTGTGTGTTCTCTTGGTTATGGAAATGCTCTTGTCAACCGAAGTGTAAGGTCTTTTTTTTAACTTCTTTAAGATCATCTGAACACAAGAAACATACTTAAGTGCAAAAAAATTGGAATTGTCTTCATATATTTTGTGTACTTTGCTTGGCCAACCAAGAAGAGGTTCTGGAGCCCTTGTTTTTTTTATTACAGTTTTGCATGGGACCGTTGGAACTTGGTTCATCTTCAGATCTCTGCGAGTCTGCCTTTTGTAGTTATGGAAGATCTTAAGCAACAACTAAACCTTCCTTTCTTCATGGAAGTTACCATTCTCATGTGTTGAAATATTTGGACAGATCGTAATGATTTTTTTTCGTAGCCTGCACCCTTCACTAGAACGTTGCAAAGCCGTCTTTGAAAAGGAATTTGCCCTTGTATTCCTATGTCAAAGCAGAGCTATTTCCCTCTAATAGAGACATGCACGGTTCAAATCCCTGTTGTAATTTTTCTTATCTTTATCCTTCCCTTCTTTATTTCAAACTTTTTTGTATCTGTTTATTCGTCTTTCTAATAAGAGTTAAATGCAGCGGGGTCTATAAACTTGTCATGTTGTACCACATAGGTCCAATAACTTTAAAAACACATTTCTGGGTCACCTAACTTGTTAAATGGGCACCTTAGCTCCATGCTGCTGCTTTGTCACCGTTTTCTTGCTAATGTGTCATACTAGCATGGCATGTTTTCTTGCTGATGTGTCATGCTAGCATGGCGTGTGTGTATTTTATATTTAACCCTACACGTTACTTATCTCTAAGAAAATAGATCCTAGCTCACTTCTCCTTTCCGTCTTTCTTCCTCTCCCATGGTAAGAAGCCCAGGCAGCGCGACTTGACTACATGGACCCGTTGGGGGAGGTTGAGGCTGTGTTCGAGCAGAGGAGGCCAACCCTCCTCCTTAGCCACGGCGTCGTGCGCGACGCACCTGCACCGCACTCGGGCGTGGAGCGTGCAGCGGCATAGTGTGGCGGCCAAGCGCATAGGAAACAATGGCAGCACATCGTTGGCGATGCTAATTAAGCCAGCCCCGCGCCCAAGTATCGTCACACCACGTTGGCCTTCGAGAACATCCACATCTGGATGTTGGTGAGCCGTTGTGAGCTGTGGCGTCATAGGCGTGGGAGGGGCCGGGGGCGCTGTGGCGGCATGGACAATTGGCCATGATCGTTATCTCACATGATCGTCATAGGGTTGGAGTGGGAGTGCGGTGTCACTGTCTCACATGGAGCTTGAGAGGAATGGATAGGACCGCTGGCGTTGGGCGCTATCAGTGTGGCCACAGTCACCGGCTCGCGCGGGAACGCAGCGAAGAGCGACGCCCTGGTATCGAGTGCGAGGCGGGCTTCAAGCGTGGCCTGGCCATCGTGACCAAGAGCGTGGATGCCGGCTGACGTCCTGAATAGAGCACGACCTGGCCTGTGTGCAACATATGCTCCCGTGCAGTACGTGAGGGGTCACTGTTGCCGTTGTAGAGGCACGTGAGATTAGAGAGAGACACAGAGGAACAAGAACTCGGAGCATCGAGAGAGAAGGAAAGATGAGGAGTAGAGATGATGAAGTATACGAGGGGTCAAATGCAATATGCGAGACACAGCTAGCACCACAGTTTAAAAAATACATGTCACGTTGGCATTGCCACATCGGCAAGAAAATGCCGACGAAGTAACATGGACCTGTGGTGCACTGCTTAACAAGTTATGTGATCCTGAAATACGTTTTCAAAATTCATGGACCTAAATAGTACACCATGAGAAGTCTAAGGGCCCTTAGTGCATTTAACTTTTTAATAAAGTAGTAGGGGCGCTCCCCCTCTTATTTGGCTAAAAAACAAAAAAAATATTTAGACATAATAATAACACTAGTCTATAGACTTGTCACCCATGTGTCTAGGAAAAAATGTATTGGCCACCCACGCCAATCGTTGAGGTGTCACTGTAACTAAATCATGTGATCTTGGCTTCTATAGGATAGTTCACATACGAAGCCAATGTATAATTGATCGAGTAAATGTTGTACAAACGGGAAGGTCGTTTCTTTTGGAAAAAATGTCATTCCTAGGAACTTAGATACTCTAGTATGGAGCTCTTACACGTAGTAGCTAATAAAAAAACGCTAATGATATAATTAAGACATCTATCCCGGATGTCTCCTCCGCTCACTCCCGCACGCGTCACTCGCCTAGCGACCCTATCCGCTCGTCCTGTCCGCGTGCCCTGATGCTCACTCCATCGTTTCCTCCTTGCATCGTCGTTCCCATCCGCCCACTGAAAGGTCTTGATGGCTAGAGGGGGGGTGAATAGCCTATTAAAATTTTCTACAAAGACAAGCTAAACAAGTTTATCAATAAAACAAATAGTGAGATGCGAGTTTTGCTTAGCCTACGGGGTGTTTGCAAGCCACCTAACCAATTCACAATTCTAATAAATTTGTACTCAACCGCACAAGTCGACTACAACTAAAACTAGCTAGCTACACAAGCTAAGAGATACACTAACAAGCTAGCAAGGTAATTAAGAAATTAATACAAGAGAGAGTTAGGAGGATATCACCGAGGGGCGAAGTATTGAGCCAACCAATCAATATGATCAAGAGATGAATACCACAATATACAACCACCGGGATCGATCAAACACAATAAGAATGATGACACGAAGATTTATCCCGAGGTTCACGTGCTTGCCGGCACGCTAGTCCCCGTTGTGTCCCTCTTCACCACGTGGTTCGGTGGCTAATCGGTCACACACCGAGCCTATCAAAAGGCACCACAAGAACCTACCAAATGGCAAGAGGTTGCAATGACACGAGCAATTCACTAGCGTTGCCTTTGGCTCTTCGCCGAGGTAGGCACAAACCCCTTACAATCAACGGAGGTGGCCAAGATACAATCACCAACTCTTGCCAACGCCTCCAAGCTGCTACAAGCCGTCTAGGTGGCGGCAACCACCAAGAGAAACAAGAATCCCGCAGCAAATCAACCACCAAGTGCCAACTAGATGCTATCTCACAATGCAAATGCACTTGGATCACTCAATCTCACTTCGAATATGCAAAGAAGCAAGAGAGATGAGTGGGAGGGGAGTTGCTTGGCTCAAAGTGCTCACAAGTATGTCAAAATGTCAAGAGAGAGAGCCTTGAGCCGGCCAACGAGTATTTATAGACGTACCCCTTCGAATATAGCCGTTAGAATCTTAAACAGCCGAAACGCGCGTTGACCGGACGCGCCGGTCGCGTGGACCGGACGCGCTGGTGCTGCAACGGCTAATTTTCAAAACACTGACCGGACGCGCCGGTCGTAACGACCGGACGCGCTGGTCACCACCGGACGCGCCGGTCCCGTGACTCACCGGACGCGCCGGTCAACACCGAGTCACGCAGGACGAACCAACGACCGGACGCGCTGGTGAACCCACCGGACGCCACAGTGATCGCGTCCGGTGGGAGTCCAGTAAGCTCCCTGGACGACCGGACGCGTCCGGTGGCCTGTGACCGGACGCGCCTCGCGTCCGGTGTAGCAACTGAAAATCGCGCAGTTACTGGACGTTGACCGGACGCGCCGGACGCACAGTGACCGCGTCCGGTGCAGCGTCCGGTGCAGCGTCCGGTGCAGCGTCCGGTGACCACAGTGACCTCCGTTCGCTTCCGTTCTTTTTCCGTTTGATTTCCGACTTCCGGCGTAGTGGAAAATAGGCATTTCATTTCCCCGAAATCGCCTGAATCCCGCGCTCGCACGCTCGGCGGGAGGGAGAGAGGACCCCCAAACCCTCTCTACCGCTCAAACTCCAACACCGTCGCAAACGTGCTAACGCCACCAAGTGTTCTTGTTATGTGTGTGTGTGTTAGCATTTTCACAATCATTTTCCGAGGCGTTATTAGTTCTATCCAAATGCATATGATCATGAAATGCACATCTAGAGGCACTTAGGAGTTCAATAGCCGCGTCATTCCCCTCTTTATAGTACGGCTATCTATCCTATAATGTAACCACACCCACTAGGTGTCTTGGTTACTAAAACACAACCCTTAAGCATATACCTTTGCCTTGATCACGTAGGGTTGCATCCAAATCCAAGTGTGGCCATCATGATCACCATGTCCATCTTGCCACCAACCTTGGAATGTACTAATCCTCATATGCTACATACAACTTAGGCATAGGATTAGTACTTAGGTATTGTCACTAATTACCAACACCAAACATAGGACTTTCAATCTCCCCCTTGTTGGTAATTGGTGACAACCCTTTCACAAAGATGTTATGATAAAATTTTTGATTGAACCCATGTCACATTGTCCAAGTATATTACCATGTGTAAGAAGTATGGACAAGTGATCATGAATTCAAATTGATAGCAATGGCTCCCCCTACATGTATGCTATATGTTTGGATTTTGGAAGCATACATGTTAGATAGGAAAGATTAGGAGCATTGACTACCAATAGGTGCTAAGTGTTTTAAGATTATAGACCTTTGAAGCGTGATACCATCGGAGTAGCGATAAACACCATCTCAGCACCTTGTGTAGTTAGATTCCACTTGGAAAAACACAAACATAACTAGAAACCTCGTGAGATCAACATTATAAGCAAGGTTCTAGTACTACTATGAAAAACATGGAGCAAGAGAAATCTAACTACTTCCAATTCATGCTAGTACTTCAATTCATCATTCAAATTATACTAGCAAGTCACCACACAAGCAAAGTATCGGAGAAAAAAGGAATGCATAACTATGCATCATACATATGAATTGCACATGGAAATGCATCATTCATGCTTAAGAGCTTGCTCCCCCTACTTGTGTGCTCAAAATTATCTTTGTGACCAACATTTGTCTCCCCCACAACATTTTTCTTCCCCTTTGAGTTCTATCTTTGTGAACTACATTTTCTCCCCCTTTGGCACCAATAACCACAAGGGACCAATTTTAGATAGATTATCATATTAAATTATGGGGTGAGGATCAAGTTTATGTTTCAATCTAGATTGCTTGCATAAATAAAATACTTCGGTTTGATCCAAGGGCAAGCTTCTTCACACCTCACTAGAAGGGTTATCATGCACCATGTTGAAGCAAATATTTAGACAAGTTTTATAGATTAAATACTTAGGATCACAAGCTACTTAAATAAGTTATATGCAATCACTAGATCATACAAGTCATGGAAACAATAGTGGCACCATATAAACTTCAAATTCATTTGATTTTCATGAATGAGCCTAGAACATAAGAAATCATGACTAGATGCACTAAAACAAGTCCTTAGCATAGAATGTATGACATGACAACCAATTATACCTTGGGGCTCGAAGGAGAGGCATGTCATATATGGGGTGCATCAACTCATGTTGGAGAAGTCAAGTATGTTCAACTCATTCTTTAGCTTGTGAAATCTCTTTTCATCAAGTGGCTTGGTGAATAGATCGGCTAATTGATCTTCGGTGCCCACACTCTCAATAGCAATGTCACCCTTTTGTTGATGATCTCTAATAAAGTGATGGCGAACATCAATATGCTTTGTTCTTTGATGTTGAACCGGATTGTTGGTTAGCTTCACGGCACTTTCATTGTCACATAGCAATGGCACATTTTTGAAATTGATTCCAAAGTCCTTCAATGTTGCCTTCATCCACAAGATTTGTGCACAACAACTACCCGCGGCGATGTATTCGGCCTCGGCGGTAGATAGTGCAATACTATTTTGTTTCTTGGATGACCATGAGACAAGTGATCTTCCCAACAATTGACAAGTCCCGGAAGTGCTCTTTCTCTCCACTTTATCACCGGCATAGTCGGAATCCGAATATCCAACTAGCTCAAAACTTGCACCTTTGGGATACCACAATCCAACATCTTGTGTATGCTTTAAGTACCTCAATATTCTCTTTGTTGCCTTCAAATGACTTTCCCTTGGTGAGGCTTGAAATCTTGCACACATGCATACACTAAACATCACATCGGGCCTTGATGCCGTCACATAGAGTAGGCTACCAATCATTGATCTATAAAGCTTTTGATCCACCATGTTGCCATTCTTGTCACTATCCAAACTTCCACTAGTGCCCATTGGGGTTGTAATGCTCTTTGCATCTTCCATGCCAAACTTCTTGAGCATATCTTTGATGTACTTGGTTTGACTCACAAATGTTCCTTCCTTCATTTGTTTGATTTGAAGTCCAAGAAAGAAACTAAGTTCACCAATCATTGACATTTCAAATTCCTTGGCCATCATTTTTCCAAACTCATCACAATAATCTTGATTGGTTGAACCGAATATGATATCATCAACATATATTTGCAATACAAATAATTCTTTCCCAATCTTCTTGGTGAATAGTGTTGTATCAACTTTGCCCATGATAAATCCTTTGGATAGCAAGAAGTCCCTCAATCTTTCATACCATGCTCTAGGTGCTTGCTTTAATCCATACAAAGCCTTCCTTAACTTATATACATGATTGGGTTTCTTGTCATCTTCAAAACCGGGAGGTTGCTCCACATACACCTCTTCTTGAATGTACCCATTGAGAAATGCACTCTTCACATCCATTTGATATAGCTTGATATTATGAGCACAAGCATAGGCAAGTAAGATCCTAATTGCTTCCAATCTTGCAACCGGGGCATAAGTTTCACCAAAGTCAAGACCCTCTATTTGTGTGTAACCTTGAGCCACTAGTCTTGCTTTGTTCCTTACTACTATCCCATCTTGATCTTGCTTGTTGCGAAAGACCCATCTTGTTCCAATGATATTGTGATCCTTAGGCCTCTCAACTAATTCCCATACTTCATTTCTCTTGAAATTGTTGAGCTCTTCATGCATTGCATTTACCCAATCCGGATCTCTCAATGCTTTATCAATGTCCTTGGGTTCTTCCATTGACACAAAAGAAGAGTGAGCACAAAATGATGCCAATCTTGATCTAGTTTGAACTCCTCTTTGTATGTCACCAATGATAGAATCCAATGGATGGTCTCTTGCAATGTTAGTTGGTTGAAGTACTTGGACTTGATTGCTTGGATGTTGATGTTGATCATGAGTTGAAGATGATGAACTAGCCACTTGTTGATCTTGTTGTACTTGAGATGATGTACTAGCTTGATTTTGCATTAGAGAACCACTAGCTTGAGTGATTGGACTTTGAAGCACTTGATCTTTGTTGTCATCCACATCAATCACTTGCTTTGGCCTAATATCACCAATATCCATTTCTTTCAAAGCATTTGTCAATTGAGTTCCTCTCACATCATCCAAGTTATCTTCCTCATCTTGAGAGCCATTTGTTTCATCAAATTCAACATCATGCACTTCTTCAAGTTGACCACTAGCCAAATTCCAAACTCTATAAGCTTTGCTAGTAGTTGAGTAACCAAGTAGAAATCCTTCATCACATTTCTTCTCAAACTTGCTCAATCTAGTGCCTTTCTTCAAAATATAGCATTTGCAACCAAATACCCGAAAGTATGCAATATTGGGCTTTCTTCCATTTAGGATCTCATATGGTGTCTTCTCTAGAAACTTGTGGCAATAGAGGCGGTTGCTATAGAAGCAAGCCGTGTTGATTGCTTCGGCCCAAAATGAATGACTCACATTATACTCATTCAACATTGATCTTGCCATATCAATCAAGGTTCTATTCTTCCTCTCAACTAGGCCATTTGATTGAGGTGTATACTTGGCCGAGAATTGATGTTTGATTCCAAGCTCATCACATAGCTCATCAACTCTTGTGTTTCTAAACTCACTTCCATTGTCACTTCTTACTTTCTTGATTGTGGTCTCAAACTCATTTTGTACTCTCTTGATGAACTTCTTGAATATGTCAAATACATCACTTTTGTCCCCAAGAAAGAATAGCCATGTGTATCTAGTGAAATCATCCACAATCACAAAGCCATACTTGTTGCCACCAATGCTTGTATATGTAGTTGGCCCAAATAGATCCATGTGCAACAACTCAAATGCCTTGGAAGTACTCATGATGCTTTTCAATGGATGAGTGTTGCCTACTTGCTTTCCGGCTTGACATGCACTACATAGCTTATCCTTCTCAAATGTGACATCCTTCAAGCCTCTAACTAAGTCATGCTTTACTAACTTGTTCAATTGCTTCATGCCAACATGACCAAGTCTTCTATGCCATAACCAACCCATACTTGATTTGGTGAGCAAGCATGTTGAAAGTTGAGTGTCACTAGCATTGAAATCAACCAAGTATAGATTCTCATATCTAAAGCCTTTGAAGATCAAGTTAGAGCCATCAACACTAACTATCTCCACATCATCAACACCAAATATGCATTTGAAACCGAGATCACACAATTGAGCAACCGACAACAAGTTGAAATTGAGCTTTTCAACTAGTAGCACATTGGAAATGCTATGATCATTTGATATTGCAATTCTTCCAAGAGCCTTCACATTACCCTTGCTATTGTCACCAAAAGTGATACTATCAATGCCACTATCATTTGATTTAAGAGAGTTGAACATTCTTGAATCACCGGTCATATGTTGAGAGCACCCACTATCAAGTACCCAATGCCTTCCTCCGGCCTTGTAATTTACCTACAAAACAAATTAATGTTTCTTAGGTACCCATACTTGCTTGGGTCCTTGGAGGTTAGTCACTAAGCTCTTTGGTACCCAAATGGCCTTCTTCTTTGGGCCCACAATTGGTGTACCAACAAACCTAGCACGCACACCTTTCTCACCCTTGGTAAGCACATAACAAGAATCAAAAGGAATGTAAGGTACATTAGCTTTTTTCTTGTTCTTGTTCATTTTATTACAATTAATCTCTAGATGCCCAACTTGCTTGCATCTATTGCAATAACGATCATTGCTCTTCACAAAGCTAGGCTTGTGAGTTGCAAAGGCCGCCTTGCCCTTCTTGGGAGTATAGCCCAAACCCTCTTTGTTAAGAGAGAACCTTTGGCTACCCAAGCATTTTAGCAAGCGAGCATCCCCACCATAGGCATTGCCTAATGCGCGGGTGAGATCATCCACCTCTCTCTTGAGAGTCTTATTCTCAACCACAAGTGATGAATCACTAGTAGTAGAGATAGAGTTGGTTGTGGTGGATGATGATGAGCTACATGAAGCATTAGTAGGACCAACAAATAAAGAATCATTAATAATATCACATGTTAGTCCAATATCACAAGTGACAATCACTTGCTCCTCCTTAGCTTCCTTCATGAACTTCTCCAACTTAAGGTCCTTTTCCTTGATGAGCTCAAGTAGAGTGGAGTGAGCTTCCTTAAGCCTAGTGTGAGCAATTTCAAGATCCTCGTGGTCTTCCTTTAGACACTCACGAGAAGCCTCTAGCTCATCAAAGGATTTCCTAAGAGCTTTGAGCTCTTGTTCAATTCCTTTGCACTCCTTACTCTTTTTGAGAGCAACAAGCTCCTCCATCAAGGCATCATTTTCATTGCTCTTGGCAATGAGCTCTTGTTCCAAGATTTTGTATTTCTTGGTTGTCCTCTTGTAGCCCTTGCTCATTTGATCTATTATGCCTAATAGATCATCCTTGGAGTAGTCCTCATCCTCCTCATCATCACTCCTACAATCATCACTAGCACAAGAATCATCATCACTATCATCATGTTTTACCTTGGTAGGCTTGGCCATAAGGCATGTTGATGTAGTGTCGAAGATGGATGGCTTGTTGGAGAGGGCGATGTTTGCAGTGGCTCGTCGAGTGATCCTCTCATCATCACCAGAGCTTTCATCATCATCACTATCGGAGTTGTCACTATCCCAAGTGACTACATAACCACCACCCTTCTTCTTCTTGTTGAAAGTGAAGCTCTTCTTTGCTTTCTTCTCCTTCTTGTTCTTCTTCAACTTTAACTCCCCATCATTATATCTTTTGTCTTCATAGGGGCACTTTGCCACTACATGATCGGGGCTATTGCAATTGTAGCAAAGCACCTCCTTTGCCTTCATGAAGTCCCTTCTCTTTCTTGCACCATAGCCTTTCTTCTTCATGAACCGACCCATCTTTTGCACTAGAAGGGCCATGATCTCATCATCAAATGGATCATCATCACTATCATCAACCTTGCTCTTGCCCTTAGAGGATGAAGCCTTGAAAGCAATGGGCTTCTCTTGCTTGACCTTGGTTTCCTTCTTCTCTTCTACCTCATCTTCATCATCATTGTATTGGGCATCAGTCATTATATCTCCAAGCACATTGGTTGGTTTGACCTTGTCCAATCCCTCTCTAAAGATCATTCTTCTCAAGGTGGCAAACTTCTTGGGTAAGCACATCAAGAACTTGTGTGAGAAGTCCTTGTCCTCAACCTTCTCCCCAAGCCCCTTAAGATCATTGACAATGACTTGGAGCCTATAGAACATCTCCGGGATGGATTCATCATCCTTCATCTTGAATGTGGAGAACTTGTCCTTGAGCATATATAGTTTGGCACTTTTTACCGTTGAAGTGCCTTCATATGTTTCTTCAAGCCTTATCCAAAGCTCATTTGCCTTTTCAAGATCTTTGATTTGCTCAAATACTTTATCATCAATGGCACGATAGATTGTGTCAAGTGCCGCCGTATTGCATTGTTTGTTGATGCGGTCATTGGGAGTGAGGTTTTCCTCATCAAGAATGACGTATCCTTCTTTGGTCACATCCCAAACCTTCTCATGTATATTGCCTAGATATTGCTTCATCTTCCTTTTCCAATGATCAAAGGAAGAGACGCCATCAAAGAATGGAGGCTTGCCATTAACATGATTGAACATAACTTGAGCCATCTTACACCGAGGTTGTTAAGCCTTACAAACGGTGACCACGGCTCCGATACCACTTGAAAGGTCTTGATGGCTAGAGGGGGGGTGAATAGCCTATTAAAATTTTCTACAAAGACAAGCTAAACAAGTTTATCAATAAAACAAATAGTGAGATGCGAGTTTTGCTTAGCCTACGGGGTGTTTGCAAGCCACCTAACCAATTCACAATTCTAATAAATTTGTACTCAACCGCACAAGTCGACTACAACTAAAACTAGCTAGCTACACAAGCTAAGAGATACACTAACAAGCTAGCAAGGTAATTAAGAAATTAATACAAGAGAGAGTTAGGAGGATATCACCGAGGGGCGAAGTATTGAGCCAACCAATCAATATGATCAAGAGATGAATACCACAATATACAACCACCGGGATCGATCAAACACAATAAGAATGATGACACGAAGATTTATCCCGAGGTTCACGTGCTTGCCGGCACGCTAGTCCCCGTTGTGTCCCTCTTCACCACGTGGTTCGGTGGCTAATCGGTCACACACCGAGCCTATCAAAAGGCACCACAAGAACCTACCAAATGGCAAGAGGTTGCAATGACACGAGCAATTCACTAGCGTTGCCTTTGGCTCTTCGCCGAGGTAGGCACAAACCCCTTACAATCAACGGAGGTGGTCAAGATACAATCACCAACTCTTGCCAACGCCTCCAAGCTGCTACAAGCCGTCTAGGTGGCGGCAACCACCAAGAGAAACAAGAATCCCGCAGCAAATCAACCACCAAGTGCCAACTAGATGCTATCTCACAATGCAAATGCACTTGGATCACTCAATCTCACTTCGAATATGCAAAGAAGCAAGAGAGATGAGTGGGAGGGGAGTTGCTTGGCTCAAACTGCTCACAAGTATGTCAAAATGTCAAGAGAGAGAGCCTTGAGCCGGCCAACGAGTATTTATAGACGTACCCCTTCGAATATAGCCGTTAGAATCTTAAACAGCCGAAACGCGCGTTGACCGGACGCGCCGGTCGCGTGGACCGGACGCGCTGGTGCCGCAACGGCTAATTTTCAAAACACTGACCGGACGCGCCGGTCGTAACGACCGGACGCGCTGGTCACCACCGGACGCGCCGGTCCCGTGACTCACCGGACGCGCCGGTCAACACCGAGTCACGCAGGACGAACCAACGACCGGACGCGCTGGTGAACCCACCGGACGCCACAGTGATCGCGTCCGGTGGGAGTCCAGTAAGCTCCCTGGACGACCGGACGCGTCCGGTGGCCTGTGACCGGACGCGCCTCGCGTCCGGTGTAGCAACTGAAAATCGCGCAGTTACTGGACGTTGACCGGACGCGCCGGACGCACAGTGACCGCGTCCGGTGCAGCGTCCGGTGCAGCGTCCGGTGCAGCGTCCGGTGACCACAGTGACCTCCGTTCGCTTCCGTTCTTTTTCCGTTTGATTTCCGACTTCCGGCGTAGTGGAAAATAGGCATTTCATTTCCCCGAAATCGCCTGAATCCCGCGCTCGCACGCTCGGCGGGAGGGAGAGAGGACCCCCAAACCCTCTCTACCGCTCAAACTCCAACACCGTCGCAAACGTGCTAACACCACCAAGTGTTCTTGTTATGTGTGTGTGTGTTAGCATTTTCACAATCATTTTCCGAGGCGTTATTAGTTCTATCCAAATGCATATGATCATGAAATGCACATCTAGAGGCACTTAGGAGTTCAATAGCCGCGTCATTCCCCTCTTTATAGTACGGCTATCTATCCTATAATGTAACCACACCCACTAGGTGTCTTGGTTACTAAAACACAACCCTTAAGCATATACCTTTGCCTTGATCACGTAGGGTTGCATCCAAATCCAAGTGTGGCCATCATGATCACCATGTCCATCTTGCCACCAACCTTGGAATGTACTAATCCTCATATGCTACATACAACTTAGGCATAGGATTAGTACTTAGGTATTGTCACTAATTACCAACACCAAACATAGGACTTTCACCCACCTCACTCCGCCTCGCCATCGCCCGTCCCCCACAGCGCCGCGCCCACGCCGCGCCGCACCCCATCCCATGCGGCCTCCTCCGTGCTGCTTCCTCCGCTCGTCATGGCCAGCCCGCTCGCCGCAACTGCCTCCACCGAGCTGGCGAGCCGCGGCCGCCTCCACCGAGTTGGCGAGCCTCCACGATGGATGCTCCAGCAAGTAGGCGAGGGGGACGAGATTCATGTGACGCCGCGCCGCTGACGAGTTGCTCGTGTCGCTGCAGCACAACGAGCTCCATGCGCTGCCGTCGACCTCCACGCGATGTTGTATGAGTATGTTTCAAGTGTTTCAGATGTTTCATCAGAATGTTGCAAGTGTTTCATCTTGATGTTGCAAAAGTAGATCGGAATGTTCACATGTTGCAATGGCTATACACGTATGTTTCAAGTGTATGCTCTAAATGTTTCATCTCATTTTCCAAACGTATGTTTGCAAGTGTTTTATCTGAATATTGCATATGTTTTCACATATATGTTGCAAGTGTTTTATCTAGATATTGCGTATGTTTGCAAATGGTTTTCAAGTGTTTTTAGGTGTTTTTTGCAAATGTTTCATACACATGTTTCGAGTGTTTTAGTTGTACCTACGTATGTTGCAAGTGTTTCATCTGTATGTTTCAAAAGTGGATCTGATGTTACAGCTAGTGTTTTAGATGCATCTTTCGTGTGTTTCATCTGACTTCATATGTATGTTGCAAATATTGTATCCGGATGATTCAAAAGTAGATCGGGTGTTGTATCTTTGTCCTCTCTGTTTTTTGCTGTCTTACCTTCGCCTCAGTGTCTCCTCCTCCTGCTCCTCTAGGCGATGGCTGGACATACGCCACCCCCCCTCTTCTGGGTGCTGCGTAGTCACCTGCTGCAGTTGTAGGCTGCATGCATGCATGTGAAAAAGAGGATGGGCACGAGCGAAGACTCCCCACGTGCAGTCGGGCGGTGCTGGCCCCGCATAGGCGGGTGCAGGATGCAAGTGAGCAGGAGAGACGGAGTGCAGGCACGGGCGTTCCGACGCGGGCGTCCGTCCGAACGTCCGGGCACTAGCACTGTTGATAAAAAATATTTAACAGTCAACCCTAACTCGCCAGAAACACTGAAACACCAGTTTAATCAAGAATACATAGATGATGGATGCACAGCCTACGGCAGCGGAATGCTTCTGCTGAACAAACGGCACGCGCGCCCGGACGTGCCAGTGCCACGGATTGACAACGTCAGTTCAGCAGTTCTATCTCTGGAGAGTTCAAGAAGCTGCTAGCTAATTGTGATGCTGCGGGTCCGGGCCGCCGGGCACGCTTCTCTTGTCTCCGCCGAGCACCATGCCCCTGTTCCACCTGGATGGCCGTCGTCGGATGCCAGTGGATTCACCGCCGCCCACGACCGCACCGCTGGCGCGCTGGATCTTGCGAGCTTCCGGCACTGCCACGAGCTCGGCGCCGACGAGCAGGATCACCAGGAGCGCAATGCCGACGACGCGAGGAGCCATCGACTGATTTGCTCAAGTGCTCAACAAATTCATTTTGGCGAGGGCACAATGACCTGGTACTTATAGGGCCTTCGCTGGCACGCCGTGACAAGAGAACGCCTTTTGAGCGAGATTTGGTTGTTGGGCGTTTTACAGTTACGACAAAACGGTACACGTCGCCGGCAGCGAGGATTAGCGCTCGTCCGAGTGTCCACCATTGCCACTCGCCACTCGTCGACACGCAAAGCTTCCGTCCTTTTGTGGTTCGTTTTATGCACCCATACAATGCCCTAGCTCCGTCTGCAATGATACTTGGATGCTTTGGTGCATAGTTAGATCATGGATGCAAGGACAAAAATGAGCCGTGGTTACGGTGAAGAGCCAAGCAGCAGTCTGAACTCTGAACTTTTTTTTTCTCGAATACGCAAAAGATTTGCATATCATTGTATTAAGGAGAAGAGTTTAAACAAATATACAACGTGTTTCTATCGAGCGCCGAAGGAGGTCAACCTAACACAGCCGAAGCTGAATCATTCTAGCAAAAGACCTCTTGTTTTGATATTACATAAAAAGAAATACCCAATATCGACGCAACTTTGTGAGCTAAGAGGTGGCCTTGCGTCTTCGTGGCTGGGGCCTCTGAACTCTGAACTGACACCTTAAACTATGGCGTGACAATGTTTGGTCATGAACCAAACACCTCTTTAATAGCAGCAGCTCTAGTAAATGTGATTCCCGCTCGTGTTTCTAATGCTGCTCATCCAAGCAATGCAGAAAAACAGAGCAGATCCTGGCAGAGATGAGAGCGCTACTCACTAGCTCGATGACCCGGCTCCATTTGCATTGCTTTCCACGCCTGACGGGCACGAAGGGAAAGTAGGTATCTCAGTTGAATAACCGATGCTTTTCAGCATATGCTACCAGCTTTCACCTCCAAAACAAAGAAGGCCTTTTGATGATTCGGTCGATCCCAAGCTACGAATTGCCTGCATCTCGGAACCTTCCTTTAACAGAAGAAATCGCTTTAGTAAGCGTTAATAAATCGCAGTCAAAGAGACCTCGAGGAGGATCGCACAGTTAACTGAAAGTGCACCAGCTGACGGTGGTGAACGAAGAGCCCCAACTGAGTGCTGAGCTAGCATTCAGATAAGCGAGAAACGCATAGAATCAGCGAGAAGTAACGTAGTAATGACCTTTCGCATCTCAGGTGCCATTGCAATTTGCAAATCGCCTGCTTGTTGGACGTGGCTAGCTGCTTTTGGGCACTAGTCAGTGCCTAGAAAAGCGAGACCCAAGAAGACGTTTGGATGGTTTAACCGCCTTTTGTTTTTCATTGGATAAAGACTGCGTGTGCATGCTCAAAAGCCACCACTGCTGCACAACGGGGCTTTAGTCCCGGTCCAAAAGGACCTCTAGTCCCGGGCTGCGAGCTGTGACTAAGGTTTCGGGACTAAATGTCCCACCTTTAGTCTCGGTTCTCAGGCCCGGGACTAAAGGAAGACCTTTAGTCCCGGTTGGTAATTACCAACCGGGACTACTAAGGGTGCTGCCAGGCATCGACATGGCGCAACACCTTTTAGTCCCGGTTGGTACCAACCGGGACTAAAGGTTCTTTTTTTTCTTTTTCTTTCTAATTCATTATTGATTTTGGTTTTCAGTTATATTGTTTTCCAATTTATTCTTCGCTGCTATTATCCGTATACGTTGCACCTATACGAGAGTGTTATTATTGCACACAAATAAAGTATATATATATATATATATATATATATATATATATTATAGAGCTATACATATACGTACATACACATTACATTTATAATAATATACAAGTAATCAAGTGTTCGGCCGCCGGTTAATGAGTTACACAAATATTTGCCCGCCACTCAAAGCTCATACAAGTGTTCGTTCTTGTTTGGACTCATCAAATTCAACCTAGGGTTGTGGTGGAACTCGTCGTCTTCCGGGATGACATGATCGTTGATGAAACCTGCGATCGTCTCCTGGATTGCGACGAGTATTGTGTGCTTGAACACTTGTTCTTTCAATTCCCACTCCTTCCATTTGCATTAATTAAAGGAAAATATATTAATATACATAAGATTTATTTAGTTTCAACAAATAAATAAGATATGAATTTACTGTATACACATGTTACTTACTTTTAGCATCTCTTTAGCAGGTGTAAATTTGCTACACCGCATGTACTCGCAAACGTAGTATCCACATAAATTGGTTCCGTACGGTTGTCTGAACATCCACTTATGTAGAATAGGAGGGGAGAGTGGCACTTTCAGATTCGTACAATATCTTTGTTGTAGCCAAGCCCAAGCCCTGCCCAATAAGTCGGTCATTGATTAGATATAGCATAGTAAATTAAAGGAGCAGGCAACGATAATTAACGAATGATAGAACTTACCTCTGGATCATGTCTATCATGTCTTGGTACATTGCCAGCTCTTTTCTCATTGAGTCCCACACATTTATAGTTTGTTCCTTGATCTTAATCTCAATGAGTATCCAGTGATCCCTGCATTTGTTTATAGAGTCAACTTATATATATATATATATATATTAATATTGGATTGACTAAGACATGATATAACACAACGCTTTACCCCATATTGTAAGGGAAGAGTATCAACTCCTTATGCATTTGGTTATAAAAGAACATTCGGAGGTTTTTCTCTATTTTCTTGATCTTCATATTGAATGGATCTTTAGTCTTTATGTCCTTGTACACGACATACGGATCGATAAAACCAATTCGATCGTCTTGTTTCAATCTGAGTTCTCTCATCATATGTCTGCACATCGTGAGCATAGTTATTACGAATACGTACATATGCTAGAGTGAGATTATTGATTAAAAGGAAGAATCACTTACAGACAGTATCAGCTTATGAGAGATTTGTCAAGAGCATCCATATAGAGAAGCTGGTGTACTTCACTAAACTATACCCAGATGACGTCATCTCCACGGAAGTAGTGACGGTCTCTGACTTGGACGCCCAGATATTGTTCACTTTGATGTTGTGCACAGAATCTCAAGTAGTACTCGTGCAGCTTGTACATTTGTGTACCAAGATTTTTTACCTTGGTAGGGTTGCATAGACTCCTGCCATCATATACGTACTTCCTCTGTCATTCATCAACAACTTCGGCCTCTTTAACAGTTGTCAATTCCTCCCGACCGAGAAGTTGTTCTAAGAAAAGCCTAGTCACATTCATCCACTTGGCGAGTTCATCTAAGTCCACATCATCAGGTACCGACATTTGCATCAAGTTTATGTTGGAACCATATTGATTCTCAACTACTAGTGGCGGCACTGATTGTTGCGCTTGTTGGCCGAGCTGTGCAACATCTTTTCCGGCCGCCTTCTGTTTCCTTTTGTCCTCCTTGATTTTCTTTGTGATAGTACGCTCATAGTCTGATAGTGGCGGCGCTGGTTTTTTACTAGCGGCACGCTTCTCGTCTTGCATAACCTGCACCACTTGACGTAGCTTTACACGAGGATACATTAGGTATGGCTTCTCTTGCTTTGCTCGTGCGTCAGCTTTGGTCTTTTCGAAGAATGCTTTCACTTCTGCCCTGGCTGAAGCATTAAGTTCTTCATCAGTCTTCTCGTATGGAAGCTTGGTCATCTTTGGGATCTTCGTGACCACAACTTGTTTCTTCGGCGGAGGTGGTGGGACCGATCTCTGTGGGCTAGCGGGCCTCTTGTTCCTCGATGGACTAGCCGGTGCCGATGAGGCGGCCGTTGTCGGCATTGGCGGAGGCGGCGGCGGCGCGGTTGGAGCTTGCTGTTGTGGAGGAGATTGGGCCACTGGCGACGTTGGAGTATGTCGTGGAGGAGATACGGCCAACGGTGGGGATGCAGCCTTGTCTTGTATGAAATCGTCGTCGTCGTGTCCCACGGCACTGTGGTCATGTGGTGAATGGATAGACGGACTTGGAGAGGTCCTGGATTTGAAAAAAAAACGAACAAGGTATATAAATGAGTGAACTGTAATTAGATACAGTACATAATTATTGAAAAGCAATTGCGTTCACAATCATCCACACCTAGGGTTCGGTTGTGGTGGTGGCGCCCCAGGAATAATGATGTACCGTTTCTTCCAACATATGAATGTCTTCTCCGCTTCACCTAGGGTCTTCTCCCCATCACCACCTTCGATATTCAGAGCCACATTTTCATGGCCTTTGACCACTCTATCCACTGAGACACTAGCATATCCGGGTGGTATTGCGACCAAGTGGATCCTTGGTGTCTTGGTAGGGTCGATAGGAGATATAACACCGGTAGCCACCTTGACTGTGGCATTCCCCTCCGGAATATGCAGCTCACAGGACATCAACGGAGCGGTGACGTCATCCACCAGGAAGCGCATCCCTGCGTCATCATCTTGCCTCACAGGCACCTTCGTAGAAGCACAACTACTTTTCAACTGAGCTGAGCCGGGGCTGATGTTGGTGGCCGGCTGTGACAAGCTCTAGAGGCGGGAACTTACAACTTCTTCCACAGCCTTTCTGATTTGCTCATTCATAGTGGCCTTAAGCGCTTCCTCCCGCTCTAGTGCCTTACGAGCCACTTCACTGGTCTTCATAACAGCCTCCTCCAACTGGCGTAGCCGTTCCCTGTCCTCTTCCTTCTTTCTCTGGCGGCTTCTATAAGTTTCTCTATCCTGAGGGAAGGCATGCTCCCACGACACAGAGCCATAGCCTCTCGTCCGTCCACCGTGCTCAGGGTTCCCCAGGGCGTATGTCAGCTCATCTTTATCTCTGTTTGGCTGCCACTCTCCACTTTGAGCGACGGAGCGGGCTTGATGAAATCTTTCTGCTACAGCTTGGATGCGTTCCCCATACACGACCTTTCTAGTCTCTAGGTCCAGACTGCCTCTGTGAGCGAAAAATCAGTGCTTGGCGCGCTCAGGCCAGTCGAGGGATTCTAGCACCAACCCCCTATCAATTAGCTCTTGCTCGGCTTTTTTCCACTTAGGAATGGCAGTAGGGTAGCCACCTAATCCCATCGTATGGTGGTAGGTCTTGTATCGAGCATTCTCTTGGTTCCTTCTCGCCCGTTGCTGACCCTCTTCCGACGTCTTGAACTGTACAAACTCGTCCCAAAACGGCCGCAGCTTGACAAAGTGCTTACAGTTGAAATCCAGAGTCTTGCTCTTCTTGATATAGTCGTTATATAGATTCTTCTTATAGCACTGGAATTGTGTGACCATCTTCTTCATAGACCAATCCCAAACTCTTTCCTTCAACTATTCATCATTTGTGTCTAGCGTAAAATGTTGCAACACGTCACCCCAAACTAGTTCCTTGTCACGGTCGGAGACATAACTGATTTCTGGGCATTGCTTATTTTTCTTCCATTCACGGACATTGATCGGGATCCTATTCCGGGCAAGGTACCCTAAGTGGTTGATAAAGGCCCTTGCTTGGGGTCCACGTGGCTGGCTTGTTCCCTCATCGAAATCCGTGATAACCAACCGGCCCTCCATCGGCTTCTTCGGGCCTCGTACTTTTCTGCTGGTCCCTGTGGTTGTCGTTGAGACAGAGGGCTATGTAGGCAGAAACAAGACAATTAATAAAGGAAATGTTTTTGAATTTCATGTATATAAACATAGGAGGCTGCATATATTACAGACCTCGCCAACATTGTCTTGGTCATTCGGGTCGACCAAGTACTGAGAACCATCATCGATGCCCTCAGGGTTCTCATCGCCTTCACGATCGTCATAACGACCTTCTTCAGCGCTACCGCAGATCATGTTCAATAATATTTCTTCGTCTTCTCTCGGGTCGGCCATTTCTGCAAAAATATTTAGGGTTTAGGGTTTACAGTTTAGGGTTTAGGGTTTAGGGTTTACAGTTTAGGGTTTAGGCATTACTAAGCATAAGAGATCGACTTACACATATTAGTGAGATATCATCTGGATATAAGTGTAGATCAAGGTAATCATGCAGCAACGGTATCGACCAACTTCTACTAACTTAATACATCTAATAACAAGTAAGTCTATCATAAGTTGTATTTCTTAATTAAAATAGATAATTTTAACTCATAGAAAAACTATTCAAATTTCAGGTTTAATAGTTTTTCTAGATATTACACATCATAGAGAGTCTACATAAAATTTTTCATAATTTTATTACACTCCTAAAATCTTGCACAAAAATAACAAAAAGCAACTCCAGCAATAGTCTTTTGGAACAGGTTCACTGCCTTATCTCTTTCCAGATACTACTTTCAAATCCTTGACCATCTTGAATACCTCTGCCCCATCTCGGTTGCCTAGCTTGGACCGGTGTTCTGCCGTACCTTTAAAATGTTTGCCTTTCTTTCTCAACTGGTGGTTCTTAGCAAGAAATCGACGATAGCCAAGGTATATGAACTTTCGATATTTTTTTTAATAGACAGCCTCAAGGTCATCAAAACAATGGGTGCATACATTATATCCCTTATTTGTCTATCCTAAAAGATTACTTAGAGCTGGCCAATCATTGATTGTCACGAATAACAATGCTCGCAGGTCAAATTCTTTCTGTTTGTACTTATCCCACACACGCACATCTGGTTTGCTCCATAGTAGCTGGAGTTCCTCAACTAATGGCCTCAGGTAGACATCGATGTCATTGTCAGATTGCTTCGGACCTTGGATGAGCACCGTTATCATAATGAACTTCCGCTTCATGCATAACCATGGAGGAAGGTTGTAGATACATAGAGTAACAGGCCAAGTGCTATGACTAGAGCTCTGGTCCCCAAAAGGATTAAATCCATCCGTACTCAATACAAACCTTAGGTTTCTTGCGTCATCTGTAAAGTCTGGAAATTCTCTATCTATTTCTCTCCACTAGGACCCATCTGCAGGGTGTCTCAATATGTTGTCCACCTTACGGTCTTCTTTGTGCCATCGCAACAACTTTGCGTGCTCCTTGTTTCTGAATAGTCGTTTTAGGCGGGAAATTATTGGAGCATACCACATAACCTTGGCAGGGATTCTCTTCTTCGGACGTTCTTTATCCTCAACATCGCTAGGTTCATCTCGCAAGATCTTGTACCGTGACGCATGGCAAACAGGGCATTCATCTAAATTCTCGTGAACGCCACGATACAGGATGCAGTCTTTAGGACATGCATGTATCTTCTCGATTTGTAATCCTAAAGGGCAGCCGATCTTTTTTTGCTTCGTATGTAGTGGTGGGCAATTCATTAGGCTTCGGAAGCAATTTTTTGGATCTTCAGTAATTTCCCAAATGCCTTGTCAGATATATCATTCTCTGTCTTTCACTGTAATAACTCTAGTGTCGTGCCTAGCTTTTTCTGCCCATCTTCGGCCGATGGGTAGAGTAACTTCTTGTGATCCTATAGCATTTGGTCAAACTTAGCCTTCTCCTTTTTCACTTTCACAATCTCTCTGTGTGTCACGAATGACATCACCAAGAGCATCGTCATCTTCAGCGATACTGTTTTCTGCATTCACCTCTTCTTCAACTTCCTCCATCGCGAAGTCACAATATTGAGCAAAAACATCGTCAGGGTCCGCTTGTTCTTCTTCATCTTCTTCCATCATAACCCCGGTCTCTCCGTGCTTGGTCCAATAAATGTAGTTTGGCGTAACACCCAAAAATCTTAAAAGTTTGAATTAGAAGAAATTTGGAGTTAAAAGAAAATTTGATATGAGTTTAAATGATTTAGATAATATTTAAGGGGATAAAATTTAAAATAATAGGTGGAATATTTGATGATGCATTCATGTTGTTGCATTTGTTTTATAATGTGGTGTGGTTCTGGTTTTTTTTATTTGGATTTGAAAATTTAGTTTAAATGGCTTTGGAAACAAATTTAAATGAGAAAAGAAAAGAAAAAAAAGAAGAAACCATACCTGCGGCCCGGTGGCCTGGAGGCCCGCCCGAGCCGAACCGAGCCGAACCGAGCCGGCCTACTCTTCCCCTTTCCGCTTGGGCCGCCGAGCCGAGCAGCCCGTTCCCCTCCGCTCTTCCCCACGGCAGCATGGGCCAGCCCAGGAAACCGCAGTCGCGCCCCCTTCTTTCCTTTGCTTCGCTGACGAGCAGACCCCACTGTCAGCCGCGTCTTCTCCTCCGTGTCGTAACCGAGCCGGTCATGAACTCGATCTTCACCGAATCGAACTCGATTTTCCTAGGATTTGGACCCAAGTTGAGGTGTCCCAACCCCATATAAGCTAGAGCCGCGCCTATATCCTTCCGTTTTACCTAGATTTCGAGTCGTAATTTCGCCCTAGCCGAGCCACCGCAAGTTCCAACGCCGCCGTTGCTAGGACTCGTTTGTGGCTGCCTAAATCGTCTCAATAAGCAAATTGGTGAGCTCGTCAACTTCTTCTCTTTCTCCTCATGCTATTCTTTTGAGCTATAGTGCCTTGAATCGTGGATTTCTGAAGTTCCGCGAGCCGGCAATGGCGCTGCCGCCATCTCGAGCCGTGTGTCATCCTCGGTCGGTCATAGACGTCCTAAGCCGCATAGATGTGTTGTCACACCCGGTTTTAAGGACAAAACCAGATATACACTATATGTGAAATAAAGAAGTCAAATCTCACATATAGCCGCAGATAAGTGTAATATCAAAAGACAAATGCTTATTTAACATAACGCAATAGTATAAAATATACCTTAGAGAACAACACAGCGGAAAGACAACTCCGAACACCGGGTGCAACCTTCACTCCAGGATCAAACTAACTGGTTGATCACAAGCCTAACAATTCCAGAAATCTAACAGTCTGGCACCCTTCCTGAGATGTGGGGAAATAGCAAGAGTGAGTCCATGTCGAACTCAACAAATATAATATGGGGTTCATGCGGCTCAAAAGGTTTGACACGGGTTTACTGCAATAGTTTTTAGTGAGTCATCTCTTTAACAATTGAGTAGCAACAAGTTTACCAAAATCCCAAATAACCTCATGATCATGTAAACGAGAATAATGTATAGCAAGAAACAATAATCATTAGTGAGCATCAATATCATCAGTATTATCATTATCATCAGTGTTCATCATTTATTCTGTAAGGGTCCAAGGCCACTCGTGACCGTGAGCACGGCTGATATACCAGTTTTACACTCTGCAGAGGTTGTACACTTTCACTGTGAGTCGTGATTTACCCTTTCGCCCGAGGTAGCTAATCTCTTGACCCACTTCCAAGGAAGGTCGGCAGGGTTCACTATGAAGCCTTTCAAAGGTTCGTCTAACAAGTTAGGGCCATTAGATTCACTCGGCAAACAGATGTAGAGCCCCCCTTCCAAATGGCACAATAACGCGCAGCTATACACATAAGGATAGAGGCCGCACTATACCGATTCGTCAAGCCGTTCTTACGCCATGAAGGAATACCTCTAACAAGCTAGAAAAGGTCCTCATACTTGACTAAAGCCAGAGCCATATAGCCCTCACAGTTGTACTGTAAGTCCGGATTTTCGCTTACAGATAAGTCCTTAGGGAGAGAAACTAGAGCACCATAAAAACAACCAAATATGCTCTAGCCCTCTTGAGCCATGTTTCTATAAATCATCTTTTAAACGTTTATTGCATATACCATTAGTCAAGTTACAGATCATGATTATTTATCTTGAGCGCTAGCATAATACTACCCAATGCAATGTCCCATGGGTGTCAAGGTACAAGATACAAAAACTAGGATATCCTTAGGGGTAACAAGGTAGACACATGCACATGAATTAAGTATATTAAAGGTGAATAGGAAACAAGGATGATCCCATGTTATACTTGCCTTAAACACCGATCCTTTGGTAAGCTTTAATCTTCAACGTTCTTCTTCTTCTTCTTGATAACCACGTATATCTCACCGACTGGACTTGATCAATAAATCATCACACACACATCGAGCAATCATACACGAAGCAAACAATAGATCTAAATTAGAACAGTACACCAAACATAAAATTAAGATGAAAAGTTTGTAGAACGAATCTACGTCTCGCTACGAATACACAGACGCGAAAAAGCACACTAATCAGAGCTACGGTTGAAAAGATACATCTACCGAAAGATTTGCTCATAGGAGAAAATATAAAACTATTAACTTCATGTGTTTTATATATAAAATATTTTATAAATACTATATATGGAATTAAGTCAAATTTAGATTCAAATTATAAAACTAAAGTAAAACAAATCATATTTTATTTACAAAACCCAGTTGCATAATTATTAATCAAGATATGATTTAAATCATAGAATTTCAGAATTAGTAATATGATAAACACTGTCACTAACGCGTAAATCTCGTTGCTATGAATCTAACGCAACTCGAATGAGCTAAAACGGATCTAGAACGTAGAAGATATGATTTAAACAAGATCTACTTTATTAAAGTAATAGATTAAATCTAACATCGAATCTTAAAGATAGAAAACCTAACCAACAGTAACACTAACAGTATAACAAGTTTGTAAAACTCTTCTACACGTTACTACGATCACATAGACATAAAGATCACGAAATTTGGATTTAAAACCTACAAATTATGAATTTTCTAAGATTTCCTATAGATAAATAATTACTTTAATATAAACTCGAAAATAAATTATCTCAAACCTACTGTACAGTTCTATAATCATGTAGAGCTCGCAAATACGAATCTAACGCAATTTGAATGGATCAAATCGGAGTTAAAACGGATAATTTATAACTAAAATAAACTCAGTGGCAAAACTGTAAATATCAGAAAACGTATTTTTCAATTACCGAGACGAAATACGCTTTCCACAGATCAAAACGTATTTTCCAGATTACGCTTTGGACTGTGGGTTTACAACTTAAATCTTACAGGGTCTCTTTAGCAAGATTCACAGACGAACCGGTATCTTTAAATAACGGCCGTCCGATTTAAAATGGACGGTGCAGATCGGATCGGGGAGAGAGCCGGCGGCGCTCCGGCCGGAATCGGGCCCGACGGCGACCCTTCCGCGGCGGCGCCATGGCCGGAGATGGCTTCCTCGCGCTACAGAGCATTACCTCGCGAAAGAAATACACCAACGGGTAGATAACTTCAACGCGATCTTACCTAGGGCAGAATCGTGGCCGGGGATGAAGCAAGGAGCGTGTGCGGCTCGGAGAGGCGGACGGCTAGGGAGGTACTTCGGGCGTAGCCACCACGGGGTATCGGGGCTGCGATTTGTGGGCGGATGTGGAGCGGGGAGACGCGGCGGCTTCGTTTTTATAGCCCGGAGGCATTGGTATACATGGAAAGGGGAGATTGAGCCTTGGATTTGGCATCGGCAAAGAAGGAAAGGGGAGATCCGGCGGCGGCTTGGGGAAGAAGGCGCCTGACAAGTGGGTCCCGCATGTCGGCGGCTGGAAGCGGGGAAACACGCTCGCGCGGTGAAGCTGGGCCGGCGGCTGCGGCTGGGCTCGGCCCATGCAGGAGAAGGCGTGCGCGGGGAAAGGGAAAGATGGGCCGCGCGCGGGGAGGGCAGGCCGAGCTGTGGGCTGCGGTAAGAAGCGGCCCGAGAAGAAAAGAAATTCCTTTCCTTTTTCTTTTTCTAATTTTTCAAAGCCAAATTTCAAAGAATTTTCAAATCCAAATTGAATTTGATCAAACCACTCATCTCAAAAATTTAAATGCAACAGCATGAGTGCACAAACATGTTTCTACTCTTACATTTGATTTTAAATTTATAAAAATTATTCTTATCCTAAATTTGCATGCTCACAAAAATATATAAAAATCATATTTTTCCTATTTTTCATTTCTTCAAAATTTCAGGGTGTTACAATTCTACCCCCCTTAAGATGATTCTCGTCCCGAGATTCGGAAGATGATGATAAAAGAGATAGGGATAGTTCGTCTCTAGATTGTTATTTACTTCATCGTGTAGTTCCATCGTCTTGATAAGAATTCCGTCTTACTTTGCATACATGTAACTAATTCCAAGATTTTTGACAAATGCTCCAAACAATACTCTGGTATCTCCAATCACTAGGCACCTTTCCTATAATATAAATTTTCTTCCTTAAAATACTTATCTTCCAACAGAGCCTGACGAATCTCTTAGTCAGAAGGAATTTCTACTACCAACCTTCAAAACATTAATGATTCTGGTCAAGTTGCTCAAATTTTGGAATATGATTCTTAATCCTTGGTGTCACCGAACCTTCTTAGCATTATTCTCCATTGCTAAGGGTATCGGCTACGACTTTTACTTCTCCAAGTAATAGCATTTTTCCAAGTCCTAATCCATTTCATTCCAACGAGGATATCACAAATTCAAGACCAACTTAGCGAAGATGTCCTGTAGATTCTTGTGACCCTCCTATATGTCACTTTCCTTCCAAAAGACAGTACTCCATAGTGGAAAACTCCAGATAACACGTTAGGTAATTCAACCCACACTTCCTTAGTTGACTTAATGAACAAGGTACTATATTTTTCTTCTTGCATAAGGACACATCCCACACCTTGATAAGGTGCATCATTGTAGATATGAAACTCTTGTCTGGATCTGACAAAGCTAATACTTGGGTTTTACTTCAACCTTTTCTTAGACTCCTTCAAACATTTGCCTGAGGTCTCTTGATCTAAACGAACTTAAAAGCTTCTCCAAAGTTATTTGTTCCTCTGCTATGACTCCAGTAAATTCATGGTCCACTTTGCTATCCTTGGTGTACCTATCTTCTAATTGATCATTCTCGTCTCCCTCAGGTAAAAGTCGACCACCTTGATACTCCATTCTTTTCCCTGACGGTGTTGTTAAGAGCATTGTGCACCGAGTACCATGAATCACTCCTTTGTGTGCACAGAGCCATCCATTACCAAGAACCACGCGAATTTTAAGTGACTCCAACACAATGAGTGTCGCGATGAATTTTTCCTTGTTTATGACAAGACTGACATTCGGGCATATCTGATCTGCCTGCATTTCTCCCACTGGGGTTTGAACTAGCAAAGGCCTCCTCATTGGACACTTCACCATCTTGCACGTCTCTTCCATGTCGGCGGAAATGAAAGAATGCGAAGCACTAGGGTCAAATAGAGCAAAAACTTGTACTGAGCTTACTTGAATATAACCTCCCACTACTTTGGTAACTCCATGAATTTTATCCATATCCACATTGCTTAGTCTTCCATTGACATAGTTTGGCTGCGCTTTGCTTCCTTGAGTAGGCTTCTTATGGGCTTTCCTTTTTCGCTTTCGTTGTTGTGGATTCTGACTTAGTTCACTCCCAACTTGCTCTTCAACATTGTTGTTTTGATAGTGCTCAGCTTCATCATACCCATAACATCCTTCAATAGCAGAAACATCAATCTTTTCCCACATATTAGTGCGAGACGTCATATATGGCTCCTGAGTCATGAGACACTACACTTCCTGTCATCAAGTGACCAACATCAGCAACACGAGCAAGTATAGATGATCATAATCATGAACTATCCAAAAGGACAACTCTCGTCTCCATGGATCCAAAATTATCAACCTTGTTCACAGAACAATTTTGCTCAAGAGTGGCAACTCAATCATGGAGACTAACCAATACTTCTAACTAAAGAGTTCAATCTTAATAATCCTTCTTTACATTGGCTACCCCCCTTAAAATAAGAGACACTAAATAGGGTAGCTTGAACCCTTTTCTAGATGAGCTACTTAGCATAAAAGTGTTCTGACATCCCAATGATACTCTTGTGTATGGGTAAGAACAAGAAATCTGAAATTTCTCACGAGCAGAAAATCAGCAGTGCAGTAAAACAGCTGTAACTCTCATTCTGTTAATCCAATGAAGCTGTAGTTTACACCGATGGAAAGCTTATAAAATTTCCCACGAGTTCCTTATAGAACACTTTTCTAAATTCTGCAGTTAACTTGGTCAAAAACAGTGCACAACAGAAACTATTCTGGATTTCCAAACAGCACAGATGTATTGTCTTGTGATTTTCGTATCTCCATAACCAAAATAGATATCAAGCCGATTCTTGCGCTCAGAGAAAGATATTGATGTCTACTATTGTCCAAAATTTTCTCATGATTTTTTTTTATCATCCAAAATTAGAGTTATAAGCCGAAGAGTGCAGGCTGCTCCGGAAGGACAGGATAGAGAGAACATCAGAAATCCATACCCCAACTATTTGTTTCATTAATCCTTATACCTTAGGCCTATAAACTAAATGAAATTGTGGGATCCACAAATTCATTGCAATCATTACAAAGCTCCAAATCAAGCAAAAGCATAATTATAATTCAACCAGCAATAAAGGTGCACAAAACAATCATTGACTCAATTTGCGATACTATCGTTCTCTTCATACCAAGGGTAAAGATCCTAAAGCTCCTCTTTCAATTTTGCAAGAAGGGGGTGAGAAATGGTTCTAAAAAGCATATCAAATCAAGGAGTGTAGATGAGATCAAAGGCTTAAAACAAGCATCATGGAGAAAATGAATATCAAGGGTGGGGATATAATGGAGAAGAAATATCAAGGTTTATAGACCAAGGAAGTTATAGCAATTTTAAAACCTTAAGACGACCAATTTCTAATTAGGCTTGCGTCCTACAGTCAGCATTGCTCTGATACCAATCTGTCACACCCGGTTTTAAGGACAAAACCAGATATACACTATATGTGAAATAAAGAAGTCAAATCTCACATATAGCCGCAGATAAGTGTAATATCAAAAGACAAATGCTTATTTAACATAACGCAATAGTATAAAATATACCTTAGAGAACAACACAGCGGAAAGACAACTCCGAACACCGGGTGCAACCTTCACTCCAGGATCAAACTAACTGGTTGATCACAAGCCTAACAATTCCAGAAATCTAACAGTCTGGCACCCTTCCTGAGATGTGGGGAAATAGCAAGAGTGAGTCCATGTCGAACTCAACAAATATAATATGGGGTTCATGCGGCTCAAAAGGTTTGACACGGGTTTACTGCAATAGCTTTTAGTGAGTCATCTCTTTAACAATTGAGTAGCAACAAGTTTACCAAAATCCCAAATAACCTCATGATCATGTAAACGAGAATAATGTATAGCAAGAAACAATAATCATTAGTGAGCATCAATATCATCAGTATTATCATTATCATCAGTGTTCATCATTTATTCTGTAAGGGTCCAAGGCCACTCGTGACCGTGAGCACGGCTGATATACCAGTTTTACACTCTGCAGAGGTTGTACACTTTCACTGTGAGTCGTGATTTACCCTTTCGCCCGAGGTAGCTAATCTCTTGACCCACTTCCAAGGAAGGTCGGCAGGGTTCACTATGAAGCCTTTCAAAGGTTCGTCTAACAAGTTAGGGCCATTAGATTCACTCGGCAAACAGATGTAGAGCCCCCCTTCCAAATGGCACAATAACGCGCAGCCTATACACATAAGGATAGAGGCCGCACTATACCCGATTCGTCAAGCCGTTCTTACGCCATGAAGGAATACCTCTAACAAGCTAGAAAAGGTCCTCATACTTGACTAAAGCCAGAGCCATATAGCCCTCACAGTTGTACTGTAAGTCCCGGATTTTCGCTTACAGATAAGTCCTTAGGGAGAGAAACTAGAGCACCATAAAAACAACCAAATATGCTCTAGCCCTCTTGAGCCATGTTTCTATAAATCATCTTTTAAACGTTTATTGCATATACCATTAGTCAAGTTACAGATCATGATTATTTATCTTGAGCGCTAGCATAATACTACCCAATGCAATGTCCCATGGGTGTCAAGGTACAAGATACAAAAACTAGGATATCCTTAGGGGTAACAAGGTAGACACATGCACATGAATTAAGTATATTAAAGGTGAATAGGAAACAAAGATGATCCCATGTTATACTTGCCTTAAACACCGATCCTTCGGTAAGCTTTAATCTTCAACGTTCTTCTTCTTCTTCTTGATAACCACGTATATCTCACCGACTGGACTTGATCAATAAATCATCACACACACATCGAGCAATCATACACGAAGAAAACAATAGATCTAAATTAGAACAGTACACCAAACATAAAATTAAGATGAAAAGTTTGTAGAACGAATCTACGTCTTGCTACGAATACACAGACGCGAAAAAGCACACTAATCAGAGCTACGGTTGAAAAGATACATCTACCGAAAGATTTGCTCATAGGAGAAAATATAAAACTATTAACTTCATGTGTTTTATATATAAAATATTTTATAAATACTATATATGGAATTAAGTCAAATTTAGATTCAAATTATAAAACTAAAGTAAAACAAATCATATTTTATTTACAAAACCCAGTTGCATAATTATTAATCAAGATATGATTTAAATCATAGAATTTCAGAATTAGTAATATGGTAAACACTGTCACTAACGCGTAAATCTCGTTGCTATGAATCTAACGCAACTCGAATGAGCTAAAACGGATCTAGAACGTAGAAGATATGATTTAAACAAGATCTACTTTATTAAAGTAATAGATTAAATCTAACATCGAATCTTAAAGATAGAAAACCTAACCAACAGTAACACTAACAGTATAACAAGTTTGTAAAACTCTTCTACATGTTACTACGATCACATAGACATAAAGATCACGAAATTTGGATTTAAAACCTACAAATTATGAATTTTCTAAGATTTCCTATAGATAAATAATTACTTTAATATAAACTCGAAAATAAATTATCTCAAACCTACTGTACAGTTCTATAATCATGTAGAGCTCGCAAATACGAATCTAACGCAATTTGAATGGATCAAATCGGAGTTAAAACGGATAATTTATAACTAAAATAAACTCAGTGGCAAAACTGTAAATATCAGAAAACGTATTTTTCAATTACCGAGACGAAATACGCTTTCCACAGATCAAAACGTATTTTCCAGATTACGCTTTGGACTGCGGGTTTACAACTTAAATCTTACAGGGTCTCTTTAGCAAGATTCACAGGCGAACCGGTATCTTTAAATAACGGCCGTCCGATTTAAAATGGACGGTGCAGATCGGATCGGGGAGAGAGCCGGCGGCGCTCCGGCCGGAATCGGGCCCGACGGCGACCCTTCCGCGGCGGCGCCATGGCCGGAGATGGCTTCCTCGCGCTACAGAGCATTACCTCGCGAAAGAAATACACCAACGGGTAGATAACTTCAACGCGATCTTACCTAGGGCAGAATCGTGGCCGGGGATGAAGCAAGGAGCGCGTGCGGCTCGGAGAGGCGGACGGCTAGGGAGGTACTTCGGGCGTAGCCACCACGGGGTATCGGGGCTGCGATTTGTGGGCGGATGTGGAGCGGGGAGACGCGGCGGCTTCGTTTTTATAGCCCGGAGGCATTGGTATACATGGAAAGGGGAGATTGAGCCTTGGATTTGGCATCGGCAAAGAAGGAAAGGAGAGATCCGGCGACGGCTTGGGGAAGAAGGCGCCTGACAAGTGGGTCCCGCATGTCGGCGGCTGGAAGCGGGGAAACACGCTCGCGCAGTGAAGCTGGGCCGGCGGCTGCGGCTGGGCTCGGCCCATGCAGGAGAAGGCGGGCGCGGGGAAAGGGAAAGATGGGCCGCGCGCGGGGAGGGCAGGCCGAGCTGTGGGCTACGGTAAGAAGCGGCCCGAGAAGAAAAGAAATTCCTTTCCTTTTTCTTTTTCTAATTTTTCAAAGCCAAATTTCAAAGAATTTTCAAATCCAAATTGAATTTGATCAAACCACTCATCTCAAAAATTTAAATGCAACAGCATGAGTGCACAAACATGTTTCTACTCTTACATTTGATTTTAAATTTATAAAAATTATTCTTATCCTAAATTTGCATGCTCACAAAAATATATAAAAATCATATTTTTCCTATTTTTCATTTCTTCAAAATTTCAGGGTGTTACATGTGTTCGCATTAAGCTCCGCCTTCGATTGGTGTAGGCTGTGAGTCGTTTGGTGGTTGAAATCGGGGAAACCGGAGCTTTCCGGCGAGCTTTGGGCGCCGGCCATGGCGGCCGCCGGCCGGAGTGGGAGGGGGTGACCGCGTTTTTCTTTCTCTTTCATCGGGATTAATACCAGCCGTCCAAGTTTAGATCAAGGGCTCAGATTAGAAGATACCTTTTCAGCCGTGAGTTTTGTTAAAGAACCTCTGCGTTTTTGTGAATTAGAACCCGCTGTCCTTAGCATCATTCAGGAGATACGTTTGTTAGTTCTGAAAACGTATTTCTTCCCGTTAAATCAAAAATACGTTTTCTGGTATTTACAGTTTTGCCACTAAACTTGTTTTGATCGTAAAATCTTCGTTTTAACTCCGATTTGATCCATTCAAGTTGCGTTAGGTTCGTATTTGCGAACTCTACATGTTAGTATAGTTGTACTGTAGGTTTGGAAAATTTAATTTTCGAGTTTATATTAAAGTATTTATTTATCTATAGGAAATCTTAGAAAATTCATAACTTTCACGTTTTAAATCCGAATTTCGTGATCTTTACGTTTGTGTGATCGTAGGAACGTGTAGAAGAGTTTTACAAACTTTTCATACTATTTTGTTACTGTTGGTGTACTGTTATAATTATGTTTCTTTGTTTGCTTCATGTATGATTGCTCGGATGCTTGTGTGATGATGTTTGGTGATCGAGTATAGACGGTGAGCAGTTTCTTGACGATCCGGAGTATTATTTTGAGCCAGATCAGCAGGGTCAGCAGGAAAGCTTTGATCAAGGCAAGTATAACATGGGACCATCCTTGTTACCTATTTACTAAAAATTTTCATATAAATGCATGTGTCTTCCTTGACAACCGTAGAGATTATAACTTAGAGATTGATATCTTGATTCCTTGACACCTATGGGTTATGCATTTGGATAGCTATTGCTAGTGCTTAATTAAGAACCATGATCTTGTAATTTGAATAATGGATTGTGCAATCACCCATTAAGATGATTTTAATACTGTTAAAGGGTGCTAGAGCACTATATTGTTTTATGTTGCTCTAGTCACTCTCCGTAAGGACTTACCTGTAAGTGATAACCGGGATTGACAGTACAGCGGTGAGGGCTATATGACTCTGGCTTTAGTTGTTTAAAGGACCTTTTCTAGCTTGTTAGTGGTTACCTTAAATGACGTAAGAACGGCTTGCCACGTTGGGTGTAGGACAGCCTCTAGTCTTTTGAGTATAGCCGTGAAGGAAGTGTGCCATTTGAAAAGGGGTTCCTACATCTGCCTGCTAAGTGAATCTAATGGCCCTAACTTGTTAGACGAACCTTTAAGTGGCTTTATATGATTTCCGGTATTTTGGGGAGTCGCGAACCCATGCATTTGGAAGTTATGACTCATAGTGAAAGTGTACACCTCTGTGCAGAGTTAAAAACTGGTATACTAGCCGTGCTCACAGATACGAGTGGCCTTGGGGATTCTTACAGAATAGTTGATCATTATTGTTAAATCATGATTAATTACTATTTATTGTTATTATTATGCTCATGATTAAAGCTATTTCATTATCCTTATTACAATTGATCATTGGTTCATTATTGGGAATTGGAATACCTTGATGCTACCCAATTGCTAGTATTATGATGATTAAAAGCTAAACGCGGTTAAACAGTGTCTAGCCTTTTGTGCCACATGAACTCCATGATATATTTGCGGAGTTTGACATGGACTCACCCTTGCTATTTCCACCATAACAGATGAAGAATATGATGATGATTATCGAAATGAGTACTAGTCTTGGTGTCAACTAGTCAACCATGTCCCTGTGTTTGGAGTTCCGCTGAAGATCTACTATTAGTTACTACAATTTATTGTATAAGACTATGTGTTAAATATTTATTCGCTATGTAATAAGCACTATGATGATACTATGTAATTTGTCTACTTATGTGTGCGATCGATTCCTGGGGCGCACATAAGTCTTTTATGCATCCTATTTTTGTCCTTAAAAATGGGTGTGACAGATTGATATCAGAGCCGTGTTGACTGTAGAACACAAGCCTAGTTAGAATGGTCGTCATTAGTGTCTATGCTTCACCTATTCCATGCTTAATTCTTTCACCTTGATAATTGCTAAATTATTATGCTTCTTCTATCATATTCTATTGTGAAAATATATTGATTCTATCTAATCCATATAAAAATTCTCGTAGATGTCTCCTCATCCTCTTATGTCCGTTGCTCAGTATGTTGGTCGCTTCAAACCTCAGAAACCTCTTATTGATGGTGATCAAGAGATATCGGATGCCGAATCAAGAGTGGGAGATACCTTAAAGGAGAATTTAGTCGTGGGATGGACTACGAAGCATCACCTCATGGTTCCTAAAGCTGATGTTTTCTTCCATGACATGCTTACAAGAACTTTGGATAATTATTACTATGATTGGGAAGCTATGTTGGAGTATCACTGCAAGGAGTATAGTCATCCATTGATGGACTCTTACTGGGAGACTGAGCTATGGGTCAAGACAATGGATTCTACCACTAAGGAGCCTAAGGTGGAGTCAAAGTTCACCACCCGAGTAAGCCGGGCAACTGTAGAAACAAGTATGGAAGATGTCGCCTATAATGCGTTTGTCTACTACCATGGTCTTCGCTCGGACAAGACGTTGCAGGGTGCACTCCGACATTTTCCCTTTCTTTTACATGACAAGGGAGTTTGGACCGTGCCGCTCGCTGATGATTCATCCTTGACATTACAAGCCATAGTGGGACTAGTTCGTGAGTTGGCTCTTCATGAGGCGGATTTAAATGATGAGTTGCTAAAGGAAAAGAAACATAAAGAGCAAGCTTATAAGGAGATCGACGAATTAAGGGCTGCACTAGGGCTTTCCAAGAATTATGAGAAGCTTGATTAAAATTAGGAATTCCCTATGTAATAGGAACGATATTAGTTGCGAGTTAGTTTGAGTTCGGTAATGTCGAGTATTAGTAAGTGGTGTGAACAATTGTGTGCTTGATGAATTGTTATTATGACAATGTGTGATTTGGATCTTTGTAATAAGTGCTAGAACTTCATGGACATGTCTACAAGTTCCATAGTTAAGAATAATTAGTTTGAACATGATTAGTTAGTTGGGATTCGGGGTAAACTTGGTTCTATCCTTTGCTGAATTCTGGACCAGTCTGAGATGTTTTGGGAATAACTAAAAATCTGTTCATGAGAAATTTATGAAATTTTACTGGAAATAATTAGACTTATGTATCTTTCCAACCCTGCAAGAATTATCTTTTTATCTTTTATGGGCTATGAGATATACCTGTTCCAAGTTGGGGTCACTGCGCAGTCTGGAATTCTAAAACAGTTTCGGAAGCTCAGTTTTTTGATTAATCTATCGATAGAATCTGGAAAAGTGATGTTAATGAAAGTTGTATATAATTTCATAAGCTTTCCAACCATGTAAAGATCACTTTAATTGGAATTCTGTAACTCGAGATATGGCAGATTTACTGAGTTGCTGAAATTGAAATTCGTCCAGAGAATTTAGATTTACTTATCTATGGTATACATCATCTAGGATAATACTGAGGTTCGTCTTTGGTACTTTGAAAATAGATGGCAGCCAGAGGTCATGGCAGGGGTCGTGGAGGTGCTAACCCACCCATTACTATGGAGGAACTCATGAATACACAGAATCAGATGATGCAGATGTTCATGCAGCACTTGCAGAATAATCCCCCTGCAGGAGGATCGCCGCCTGTTCATGTGAGAGACAAGCGTGGTGAATTTTTGAAAGGACGTCCTCCAGTGTTCTCTCATGCTGCTGATCCATTGGAGGCGGATGATTGGGTGCGAGCGGTGGAGAAACAGTTGAACATTGCTCAATGTAATGATCTGGAAAAAGTGTTATATGCATCTGGCCAGTTACAGGGAACAACTCAGACTTGATGGGAGTCATATCAAGTTGCACGTCCTGACAATGCTCCTCCTGTCACTTGGAATGAATTTATTAGAGATTTTAGAGCTCGCCATATTCCAGAAGGTGTAATTGACCTGAAGCAGGAAGAACTCAGAAATCTCAGGATGGGACAGATGAGTGTCAGTGAGTATCATGACAAGTTCATGCAATTGGCTCGTTATGCTCCCAATGAAGTGAGGGAAGATGCAGATAAGCAGCGTCTCTTTCTCAAGGGAATTTATTATGATCTTTGTTTGCAGTTAAAGGGTAATAATTATGCTAGTTTCCAGAAACTTGTGAATAAGGCTATTGTGTTGGATAATAAACGTCGAGAGATGGACAGAAAAAGAAGGATGAAAGGACAAGGTGTTGGGAACAATAATCGCCAACGTACAAATTCTCAGCATGGGTTTCATTCAAAATTCTAGGGACCAGTCAGTCAATGGAACCGCAATTCAAATCAACAATGGTCTTAGAATAGGCAGAGTAATCAGTTTCAACAACGACCCCAGTATCAGCAGAACAGACAGTTTCAACAGCAGAGTGGTCAGCAAACTCCACGCCAGGGTAATTTCAACTCTACTCCAATGAAGACCAGTGCACCTAGTACTCCTAATTTGTGTTATCGCTGTGGAGAACTTGGATACTATGCTAATCATTGTCCCAAGAAGCATAATCAACAGACACCGCAGGGACAGAGGTCATCCAATACTGGAAAGGTGAATCATGTGTCTACTGAAACAGCACAGACGGAGCCTGAAGTAATGCTTAGTACGTTCAATGCTCATTCTACCCCTGCAACCATTCTTTTTGATTTGGGAGCTTTGCATACCTTTATTTCAAACATTTTTGTTAAGATGCATAGTGTACTCATGCTTGCCATGAAAGAACCTCTCTTAGTAAATTCACCTGGGGGTACCATGCAAACCACTAATAGATGTCTTCCAATTAGTATGGTTTTAAGGGGGGTAGAGTTTAAGATAACTCCTATAGTGTTGAGGACATCTGGTATTGATGTGATTTTGGGAATGGATTGGATGAAACAAAATCAGGCAGTGATTCAGTGTCAGCAGAAGGTAGTAGTTGTGAATGCACCTAATGGAGAGAAGATCAGTGTGGATGTAGCAGTGCAGAAGCAACTAACAGCTGTAGTGAATCAGATTGCTGATGATGCTAGTAAAGAGGATCCAGTTATCAATGATTTTCTAGATGTTTTTTCCGATGATTTGCCAGGTATGCCATCTGACCGAGACATTGAATTTCTTATTGAATTATTACCTGGAACTGCACCCATAGCTAAATGACCATATAGAATGGGAGTAGATGAATTAGAAGAACTTAAGAAACAAATTAAGGAATTACAAGATAAAGGTTTTATTCGTCCTAGTTCGTCACCTTGGGGTGCGCCAGTTATATTTGTTGATAAGAAAGATGGTAGTCAGAGAATGTGTGTGGATTATCGGTCGCTTAATGAAGTAACCATCAAGAACAAGTATCCTTTGCCCAGAATTGATGATTTGTTTGACCAGTTGAGAGGTGCTTGTGTGTTCTCTAAGATCGATTTGCGTTCTGGTTGTCATCAGTTGAAGATTCGTGCCTCTGATATCCCAAAGACAGCTTTTACTACGAGATATGGTTTGTATGAGTATACGGTTATGTCATTTGGTTTGACCAATGCACCTGCCTACTTTATGTATATGATGAATAAGGTGTTTATGGAGTACCTTGATAAGTTTGTGGTGGTATTTATTGATGATATATTGGTATTTTCCAAGACGGAGAAAGAGCATGCTGAACATCTGAGGTTGGTATTGCAAAAACTCAGAGAGCATAAGCTGTATGCTAACCGAAGTAAGTGTGAGTTTTGGTTGAAGAAAGTCTCTTTTCTTGGTCATATTGTCTCTGATGGTGGAATATCAGTAGACCCAGGCAAAGTAAAGGATGTTTTGAATTAGAAGCCACCTACTGATGTGGGAGAGATTCATAGTTTCTTGGGTTTAGCTAGATATTACAGACGATTCATTGAAGGGTTTTCTAAACTTGCTAAACATATGACATCTTTGTTAGAGAAGAATGCCAAGTTTGTATGGTCTGATCAATGTCAAGCTAGTTTTGAAGAATTGAAGGAGAGATTGACTACTGCACCTGTCTTGGTATTGCTAGATTTAAGTAAGAAGTTTTCTATTTATTGCGATGCTTCTCGTCAAGGTTTGGGGTGTGTCCTTATGCAAGAAGGTAGATTTGTTGCCTATGCATCTAGACAATTGAGAAAGCATGAGCTGAATTATCCTACTCATGATTTGGAGTTAGCAGCTGTAGTTCATGCTTTGAAAATTTGGAGACATTATTTGATTGGACATAAGAGTGATATATACACTGATCATAAGAGTTTGAAGTATATTTTCACACAGTCTGATTTAAACTTGAGGCAACATAGATGGTTGGAGTTGATCAAGGACTATGATCTAGAGATACACTATCATCCTGGTAAGGCTAATGTAGTAGCTGATGCTCTTAGCAGGAAGAGTTATGTTAATGTGATGCAAATGTTGTCCATGACAAGTGAGTTGTCTGCTGAATTTGCATATCTGAATTTGGGATTTGTTGCTAATACAATGGAATTAGTGATAGAACCTACATTAGAGTAAGAAATATACAAGGGTCAGTTGAAGGATGAGAAATTAAAGAAGATAGCAGAGGATATAGTAATTGGTAAGTCACCAGGGTTTCGAATGGATGATAATGGGGTTTTGTGGTTTGGAAAGAGGTTGTATGTACCTGAGGATCAGTCCATTAGGCAGGGAATCCTTCGTGAAGCTCATGAGTCAGCTTATTCTATTCATCCCAGAAGTACTAAGATGTATTTAGATCTTAAACAGAAGTACTGGTGGATTGGAATGAAAAGAGATGTAGCTGAGTATGTGGCAGTGTGTGACACTTATCAGAGAGTGAAAGCTGAACATCAGAGACCAGCTGGATTACTGCAACCAATGAATATTCCTGAATGGAAGTGGAAGGAAGTAGGTATGGACTTTATAGTAGGATTACCTCGTACTCAGAGAGGTTATGATTCAATTTGGGTGATAGTAGATCGGTTAACTAAGGTTGCTCATTTTATACCAGTCAAGACTACTTACCATGAACCAAGATTGGCAGAGTTGTATATGGAGAGGATCGTATGTTTACATGGAGTTCCAAAGAAGATTGTGTCTGATCGAGGTTCGCAGTTTACGTCACATTTTTGGAAGGTTGTACATGAATCTTTAGGTACAAAGTTGAATTTTAGTACAACATATCATCCACAGACAGATGGGCAGACTGAAAGGACCAATCAGATACTAGAAGATATGTTGAGAGCTTGTGTGTTGCAATATGGAACTAGTTGGGATAAGAGTTTGCCTTATGCAGAATTTTCTTACAACAACAGTTATCAACAGAGTCTTAAGATGGCACCGTTTGAAGCTTTATATGGACGTAAGTGTAGAACTCCATTGTTTTGGGATCAGACGGGTGAGTCTCAGGTATTTGGTACAGATGTTCTTAGAAACACAGAGGATCAAGTGCGAGTGATTCATGAGAATTTGAGAGTAGCGCAATCTCATCAGAAGAGTCATGCTGACAATCAGAAAATGGACTTAGTGTTTGAGGTAGGCGATTATGTTTATTTGAAGGTGTCACCAATGAGAAGTGTGAAGAGATTTAACATGAAAGGCAAGTTAGCACCAAGGTATGTTGGGCCATTTAAGGTTATTGATAGACGTGGTGAGGTTGCTTATCAATTAGAGTTGCCTGAAAATTTGTCTGGGGTACATGATGTGTTTCATGTTTCTCAACTCAAGAAGTGTTTATATGTGCCTGAGGAGCAAATACCTTTGGATGAATTAACTGTTAAGGGGGATCTTACCTATGAAGAGTTTCCAATTAAGATTTTAGAAACTGCTGAAAGGGTTACTCAGAGTCGGGTTATTAAGATGTGCAAAGTTCAGTGGAATCGGTATTCAGAGGCAGAGGCAACCTGAGAAAGAGAGGGTGAATTGAGGAAATCATACCCGCAGTTATTTGAGTAAGCAGTCCAATCTCGAGGACGAGATTCTTTTAAGGGGGTAGAATTTGTAACACCCAAAAATCTTAAAAGTTTGAATTAGAAGAAATTTGGAGTTAAAAGAAAATTTGATATGAGTTTAAATGATTTAGATAATATTTAAGGGGATAAAATTTAAAGTAATAGGTGGAATATTTGATGATGCATTCATGCTGTTGCATTTGTTTTATAATGTGGTGTGGTTCTAGTTTTTTTTATTTGGATTTGAAAATTTAGTTTAAATGGCTTTGGAAACAAATTTAAATGAGAAAAGAAAAGAAAAAAAAAGAAGAAACCTTACCTGCGGCCCGGTGGCCTGGAGGCCCGCCCGAGCCGAACCGAGCCGGCCTGCTCTTCCCCTTTCCGCTTGGGCCGCCGAGCCGAGCAGCCCGTTCCCCCTCTGCTCTTCCCCGCGGCAGCACGGGCTGGCCCAGGAAACCGCAGCCGCGCTCCCTTCTTTCCTTTGCTTCGCTGACGAGCAGACCCCACTGTCAGCCGCGTCTTCTCCTCCGTGTCGTAACCGAGCCGGTCATGAACTCGATCTTCACCGAATCGAACTCGATTTTCCTAGGATTTTGACCCAAGTTGAGGTGTCCCAACCCCATATAAGCTAGAGCCACGCCTATATCCTTCCGTTTTACCCGGATTTCGAGTCGTAATTTCGCCCTAGCCGAGCCGCCGCAAGTTCCAACGCCGCCGTTGCTAGGACTCGTTCGTGGCTGCCTAAATCATCTCGATAAGCAAATTGGTGAGCTCGTCATCTTCTTCTCTTCCTCCTCATGCTATTCTTTTGAGCTATAGTGCCTTGAATCGTGGATTTGTGAAGTTTCGCGAGCCGGCAATGGCGCCGTCGCCATCCCGAGTCGTGTGTCATCCTCGGTCGGTCATAGACGTCCTAAGTCGCATAGATGTGTTCGCATTAAGCTCCGCCTTCGATTGGTGTAGGCTGTGAGTCGTTTGGTGGTTGAAATCGGGGAAACCGGAGCTTTCCGGCGAGCTTTGGGCGCCGGCCATGGCGGCCGCCGGCCAGAGTGGGAGGGGGTGACCGCATTTTTTCTTTCTCTTTCATCGGAATTAATACTAGCCGTCCAAGTTTAGATCAAGGGCTCAGATTAGAAGATACCTTTTCAGCCGTGAGTTTTGTTAAAGAACCCCTGCGTTTTTGTGAATTAAAACCTGCCGTCCTTAGCGTATTTCTTCCCGGTAAATCAAAAATACATTTTCTGGTATTTACAGTTTTGCCACTAAACTTGTTTTGAACGTAAAATCTTCGTTTTAACTCCGATTTGATCCGTTCAAGTTGCGTTAGGTTCATATTTGTGAACTCTACATGTTAGTATAGTTGTACTGTAGGTTTGGAAAATTTAATTTTCGAGTTTATATTAAAGTATTTATTTATCTATAGAAAATCTTAGAAAATTCATAACTTTCACGTTTTAAATCCGAATTTCGTGATCTTTACGTTTGTGTGATCGTAGGAACATGTAGAAGAGTTTTACAAACTTTTCATACTGTTTTGTTACTGTTGGTGTACTGTTCTAATTATGTTTCTTTGTTTGCTTCGTGTATGATTGCTCGGATGCTTGTGTGATGATGTTTGGTGATCGAGTATGGACAGTGAGCAGTTTCTTGACGATCCGGAGTATTATTTTGAGTCAGATCAGCAGGGTCAGCAGGAAAGCTTTGATCAAGGCAAGTATAACATGGGACCATCCTTGTTACCTATTTACTGAAAATTTTCATATAAATGCATGTGTCTTCCTTGACAACCATAGAGATTATAACTTAGAGATTGATATCTTGATTCCTTGACACCTATGGGTTATGCATTTGGATAGCTATTGCTAGTGCTTAATTAAGAACAATGATCTTGTAATTTGAATAATGGATTGTGCAATCACCCATTAAGATGATTTTAATACTGTTAAAGGGTGCTAGAGCACTATGTTGTTTTATGTTGCTCTAGTTACTCTCCGTAAGGACTTACCTGTAAGTGATAACTGGGATTGACAGTACAGCTGTGAGGGCTATATGGCTCTGGCTTTAGTTGTTTAAAGGACCTTTTCTAGCTTGTTAGTGGTTACCTTAAATGGCGTAAGAATGGCTTGCCACGTTGGGTGTAGGACAGCCTCTAGTCTTTTGAGTATAGCCGTGAAGGAAGTGTGCCATTTGAAAAGGGGTTCTTACATCTGCCTGCTGAGTGAATCTAATGGCCCTAACTTGTTAGACGAACCTTTAAGTGGCTTTATATGATTTCTGGTGTTTTGGGGAGTCGTGAACCCATGCATTTGGAAGTTATGGCTCATAGTGAAAGTGTACACCTCTGCGCAGGGTTAAAAACTGGTATACTAGCCGTGCTTACGGATACGAGCGGCCTTGGGGATTCTTACAGAATAGTTGATCATTATTGTTAAATCATGATTAATTACTGTTTATTGTTATTATTATGCTCATGATTAAAGCTATTTCATTATCCTTATTACAATTGATCATTGGTTCATTATTGGGAATTGGAATACCGTGATGCTACCCAATTGCTAGTATTATGATGATTAAAAGCTAAACGCGGTTAAACAGTGTCTAGCCTTTTGTGCCACATGAACCCCATGATATATTTGCGGAGTTCGATATGGACTCACCCTTGCTATTTCCACCATAACAGATGAAGAATATGATGATGATTATTGAAATGAGTACTAGTCTTGGTGTCAACCAGTCAACCATGTCCCTGTGTTTGGAGTTCCACTGAAGATCTACTATTAGTTACTATAATTTATTGTATAAGACTATGTGTTAAATATTTATTCGCTATGTAATAAGCACTGTGATGATACTATGTAATTTGTCTACTTATGTGTGCGACCGATTTCTGGGGCGCACATGAGTCTTTTATGCATCCTATTTTTATCCTTAAAAATGGGTGTGACAATGAAACCCGACTTGAACAAGTGCAAGTGAATACTTCTTGAGCTACAAAATTCTTTCAAATTCATACACACAGCACATGGGCAACACATAAAACCATCCCGCTTGTTTTCCTCTGCCACTCTGCAGAATTCTCGCACGCCCTCAATGAACTCGTTGGAGCGGCGATCGGCATTGTACATCCAATGGCGTGTCATTATCTGCATTATATGGCATCACGTAATTAAAAGCCCAGCATGAGAAAAGAGCGCGGTACAATCTTATCTAATTGAGTTCAAAATTTTATAAGTGGTTCATCATTCCATAAAATTAATTCGTGGACGTTAATAAAAAGATAGAAAATCATAAAATTTGTATTTTTCTATTAAAAGGTGTAATTTTATCTCTAAATAAAATTAATTTGAAGAATTTTTAAAGTTAAAATAAATTTGTTTCAAAATTACAAAGAATCAACATTATTTAATATTTTAAAATGAGAACACAAACAAATTAAAGTAAAAAGTATCCTAAAAAGTCTATAATAGAACTAAACATTATATGTGTATACTACTTTCTAGGTACTATAATTAGCATCGTTTATAAAAATTTAAACATGAAAAGTGATTGGAGCTAGCAATATGAAATAAAATAGCCATATACAACATGGATTTACATATGGTGCTGCTAAAACATAGGAGGATGAAGCTAGCAACCTTTCAAACAAATCGACGACGGCGTAGAAGCGTTTGAAGTGGATTGATCGCCGGAGATAAGACAAGTAAGAACAATGGAAGAACAAGCAACAAGAACATGAACAAGAAAGGGCTCGGACAGGGAGGAAGAAGAGGGAGGTTCAATTTATAGGGGGAGGTTTTAATCCTGGTTGGTAACACCAACCGGGACTAAACCCAGTCCTATAGTCCCGGTCGGTGCCACGGATCGGGACAAAAGATGTAGTCCTGGTCCGTGGCACCGACCGGGACTAAAGGCAGGGCTTTAGTCCCGGTTGGTGTTACCAACAGAGCCGTTGGCGAGGGACCTTTAGTCCCGGTTGGTAACACCAACAGAAACTAAAGGTCTATTTAGTCCTGGTTGCCGAAATCACCGAGACTAAAGGCATTTTGGGCGATCGACGAAAGGTCAGTTGTGTAGTAATGCACCCAATGCAAGTAGACCACCACCCCCACTTGATTAATTTTAAATGCTATATTTTGACCAACCATGAATGTCAAATGTGTCTTAAACTTGATTTTCTTGGTCAATGGCATGATTGGTTAGTTGCTATATGTGTCGGTAGGCTAGCTCAACATGTATCTTGAACGTGACCAAAGCCTTTAAAATAAGTCTTTTCATCACCACCGGTTTTGTTCGGTCCGGTGAAGTTGGGCGGTGATGAGGATTTCCATCAGCGTCAGCTACAGAACCAGCAGTGAAAATCAAATAAAACATTAAAAAAAATCATGCCCCTCGTCGTTATTGAATTTGTGTGGATCCAAACCGTCGACTCCACCCTCGCCCATCGCTGCCCTGGATTCGACGATGACACATGGCGAGTTCGGAACCACCCCGATCCACTGCTCCTTGTCGCTACCCAAGCTAGACCAGATTCACCGCGCCATGCTACCACCCTAGATCATGCCACCATGGTGGGAGAGTAGGAGGAGGTGGTCGCAGTTGGGGAGGAGGCAGAGGGGGGCGGGTGGGGGAGGGAGGGAGATGGGAGTGGAGGTGACAACGGTGGGGGAGGAAGAGGTGGCACGGTTGTTAGAGAGGAGACGAGGGGCATGGGCAAGGGGGAAGGAGGGGTTGGCGGTGGTGGGAGATGAGGGGCGCAGACGAGGGACAGAGGGGGACGAGAAGGAGAGCGAGGAAAGAGAGAGGCGTATGAGGGAGTGCTAAGGGATGGTTTAAGGTTTTTGTTGCATATATATACTTGGGTCTAGTCTATACGAGATTTTTTTATCCTTCCATTGAGTCCACTAGCCCACAACATACTGAGGTGTGAATCCAGCGGCGCATCTTTGAGCTTGTCATGGCCTCACAACTACACAGCACTGCATTTCAACTTTCGAGCTGAGCATTGAATCTGGCGACAAGCAACCCTCTCTCTTCTCTCTTCTCTCCCCCATCTCATCTTGCTTGCTGAGTTGTCCTGCATTACGATAGGCTGTTGTACTTGCTATTATAGTTTATTTGTTTCGTGCTTAAAACATTATTGCTATGTATTCCTTTAAATCCGGTCCAACTTGAAGATATTGATGTGATGATTTATGAGAAATCTAAACACTATATATTTTGGAAAAATATAGGAGTAGGTTTGAATAGATCAAGATATAAAATGTGGAGCAATGCAAGTTTTTTTCCAATAAGACAGAAAAAGTTTAACATACGGCATACTATAGTACAAAGAGTAAAATAAGTTTAGACGACATTTGCTGTCGGAAAAAAAACAATCGACCAAATGGCCAGAAATACTGAAACCCCCACCTCAATCAAGAACACATGGATGAAGTAACACCCTTTTACATATAGGGTTTTCTCTGCGAGATAAACAAATGCCTAATAATATCATAAGGCACGTGACAATTGCATCCATCAATTTAACACACGTGACAGTATTATTATGCCTAATAAACAAATGCCTAATAATATAGGAAGAGTATTATTATTAGGCATTTGTACTCTTCTATTCTTCAGCATGAATAATAATATTCTTCTGATAGAGATGCGATAGAACTGACGGCGCTCCCAACTCTGAACAAGGGAAACCGATGAATGCCAACGTGGAAAGTAAATTCTGCCTGCATGTCCTCTTCTGATATTATTAGGCATTTGTTTATTAGGCTGATATTAATAAACAAATGTCTAATAAGAGTACATGCTCTTAGGGGCAGAATTTACTTTCCTATATTGGCATCCATCGGTTTCCCTTGTTCAGAGTTGGGGAGCGGCGTCAGTTCTAGCTACCGCATCTCCTCCACGGCTGCCTAGTTGTGATGCTGCGGATCCGGGCCGCCGGGCACGCTTCTCTTCTCTCCGCTGAGCACCCTGCCCCTGTTCCACTTGGACGGCCGTTGGAAGCCAGCGGCCGATTCACCGTCACTCGTCACCGCACCACCGGCGTTGGGGCTGGCGCGCTGGATCAAGCGAGCTTCCGGCACGGCCACGAGCTCCGAGGCGATGACCAGGAACACCAGGAGCGCAATGCCGACGGTGCGAGAAGCAGCCATCGAGAGAAGATGGTTCTTTCAAGAACTTAATAATCAGTCTTTGACGTATGCAACGAGTCAAAAAGCTCTACTACACCTGACCTGATCTGCTCGTGGTGGCCAGGTGTGCCGGGAATCACCTGATATTTATAGGTGCTTCGTAGGCGCGTCGTGACAAGAGAATGCCTTTGGCCGTTGGGCACATTACAGTTAGGACAAAACGGTGCACGTCGCCGGTAGCGAGGATTAGCGCTCGTCCGAGTGTCCACCATTGCCACTCGCCACACAAAGCTTCCGGCCTTTTTGTGGTTCGTTACGCGCTCACAGTGTCACACAGGTCCTAGCCTCGACTGCATGCATGCGTGCTGCGTGCATGTTCTCTAATTCTCTGCGATGTATGTGTGCCAGCCTTGGTATATAATACTAGTGTATAGTACAGATAGGTCATGGGTAGTGCAGGGATCAAAACGCTCTATAAACCATGAATGGAACATGAAAGACAGGAACTGTGTTGATCCAAACTATGCTGAAGAACAGAGCAGATATTCTGGCAGAGATGGGTGCACTGCTTACTACCTCGATGATCCAGCTCCATATGCTTTCCACTCCTGACAGGCACGAACGAGAAAGTAGGTATCTCGGTCGATTAATCGATGTCCGGCCCTTTGTATTTTGGCAACTTGCACCTCTTTTTTTTTTCTCGAAAACACGACTTCTCACGTGTATTTCATTAAGGAGTTAACTTGCACCTCTGAAGGGAAAGAAGGCCTTTTTGATAGAAGAAATCACTAATAATATGTACGAGCACAGCGCTTCATGTACTATAGCTCAATATTGTGCAGAAACTAATAGGGTGTTTGATGTGAGAACTCACTCTATTCTGGATGAGAAGCAGTGTACCGTGAGTCTATTCTTTCGATTAATGGAATGACTTTATTTCTCATACTAGTACTAATTTATAGTTTGAGAGGAATTAGGTGACGATGCATCAACCCATTTCATTTAACAAACCAGAAAAAAAAAGTGAAGAATGAGTAGATGATGGACTATATTATTCCTTATACAAACACCCTCTGTTTGAGTCCAAATCAGCCTAACTCAGTTTAATAAATAAATCGTTGCTCGTACCTATTTCAGGTCTAAAGCATTAGAAAGACTCCAACTTAGAAGTTCTTGAAGTATATTATGCAACAAACTGAGCATAGCCCGACTATTTAGGTTTCCAACAGTGAAAAACCTGTTCATCTAGATTTAAATTCTCTAGTTTAATCTTTTATTGAGAGATGATGTACCTGTGGACTGTGGTTGCCTATTGTGCCTTCATCAATATCGAAATCTACTGTCTTATTCCTTCGGATATGTTTATAGGAATATAAATGAGTGTGTATGTGTATGCATATATGTGAGCGTATACATTACTGTATTAAAAAAAAGTTTGTTGACATATCCGCCTATCTTTCTCCATCTCCATCGGTTTAAGTTTACGGATGCAACTAGTAGCATGAACTTTCGTCAATATCGATATGGCCATATCGCAGTCGAAGAGATTTCGAGGCGGACCGCACAATTAACTGAAAGTGTCTCCAGCCGATGGTAAAGAACTGAGGGCTCAGTTGGACCAGTCCTGAACTCGCACTCGGCGGAGGAGAAGCTAAGCTAGAAGCAGTGGATCGGATCAGCATGCACAAAGTGGGCTTTCACATCCGCCATTGCAAATCGACTGCGTGTTGGAGACTCGGACGTGGCTAGCTGATTTTGGGCGCTAGTGACCGCCTCCGTGGACAGAAAAGGCAAGACCCGTTAAAAGACGACGTTTGGATGGTCTGAGCCGCCATTTGCTTTGCATTGGATAATACTACGTGTGCATGCTCAAAGCCACTCAACTTTACCACTAGCATTCTGCGTTACTCTAAACGTATATTTTGAACAACTATCGTGCTGTCTGGGACTACTCCGATCTACGTTTTCTAGTTTTGCACCATGCTTTTCAGCCAAACAAGCACAGCTCTACTTTAGGGAAAAGATGTAGTTACAAGAGCATCTAAAAAGTTGCTCCAAGAGCTCATATTTTTTGCGGAGCTGCACTTCACAGTAGAGTTTGTGGAGCAGAGTTTATACTGCAGTCCGAAACAGACCCTACAAACAGCCAAACGAATCTTAAACTGGACTGGCTTGGTTAGCGGGAAGATTTTTTTTGATGGAACTGGAGGGGCTTGAGCCCCTACAGGTAATGCTAACGGGAAGATTAGGTACTATTTGTGTCGTTACCACAATAAGAGATGCAAATGTTGCAAACTGAGCATCAACTGATTCTTTTTCTTATGATAGAACCTGCCTATCCGAATTCATAAGTCATGGACTTGACGAAGTAGATGCTCGCATTTTGTTGGACTTATTTTAGGACTTAACAACGTTTTTTCTTTTAGTGGTAGATGACGTATCCGTCAACAGCGAGACATTAATCTCGATATCCATCAGTTTAGTCTCAATCTTTCAGAGATACTCATAGGGATACGGTCTATGTGTTCATAGGAGAGAGCATATGTTTATGTATGAGTGTTTGTATCTGTATTCGCAAAAGAAAGTGCAAACCCTACCTATTACTATCTATTCTCATGATTGGTAGAGCTCCAGCACCAAAAAAGATTTTGTAGATTTCTTATACCTAGATATTTCTAGTAATAGCCGTGGACACACTTTAGTTGTTTGGTTTATGTTCAAAACAAAAAGAATAGAGTTGTAAGATTTCTACATTTTAGCATACAAGCTCTAGATCTAAGTATGGTAGATGGAGCTATGGCAAACAAGGCTTACACTTTAACATTTATCTTTGTCTCCCTCCCTACTAATATATTTGCAGCAAATCTCTCTCTGGCCTTTCGAGGAAAAACTTTAACATTTATCTTAAAGTCTTTCTCCAAGAATGTGGTAACTTAATTGTACTCTACCGAATACTAAACATATACTTCTTCTGGTTCTAAACGTAGTACTCCCTCTACCCCAAATTATAAGTCATTCTTGACTCAATTTATATAATAAAATAATAAGATTTATTATACCAAATATGTATTATTAGACTCTTCATTAATTATATTTTCATTCGTAGTATATCTATATTTGATATCATAAATCTTTGTAAATCTTTTTATAATTTTGGTGTGATTTGACTCTAAAAAAAGCTAAAATAATTTATAATTTGGAATGGATTGAGAGCCAGCACTGGCATGATACCATGGGTCAGGCAGGTGGACCAACTGCTGCTTGTCGTCTTCGCCAAAGCCATTGACCTCCGCCCAGTCGATGATGCCATGCTACTGGCGTCGACTATGCATCATTATTCTCACGGGCCACTCCCGTCCTGGGCTCATGGCTCGTGCCCCTCGTGTCAAATCTTGGCACCCTGCAAAATTAACGAGCAGGAGCAGTCTGTGTGGGCCGCCTCATGTTGGCCAGAAATAATTGTACCGTCCGCGTTTCGGATTCCGATTGGCCATGGAGCCCCATGACTCCATGAGTCCAGGGGAGTGCTAGCGTCCGGGCAATAACCCCTGACCGATACTATTCCCGCTAACTTTTTCCGTCTACAGTAGCAACATGCTAGAGCTTCCCGCCCACAGTAACCCACGCGGCAAGGAGCATGCACGCGCAGACGGCGCAGGTTGTCCCACTCGCCCACGTCGCATGCAAGGAATTAAAAAAGTCATAACTCTTAAATTAAATATCTAAATTAAATTCTTGCAATAAATCCTTTAAAACAAGAACCCACATGAATATATTTAGATAATTTTTTAACGAATATTTATCTTATGAACATAGAACATTTTACATTATTGAACAGAGATGATGTTCTACTTTCAAAGAACAATGTTCCGTCTTTGTTAAAAGAATATTTTCAGTTTAGGTTCATAAAATTAGTATTATAATATACATAAAAATAATTAACATAAATACATAACATAAATAAAAAATAATGAAATCTAGAGCAAAGCATAAGAAAAAAATACGTAATAAAGAAAATTTTAAAAGAATATCACATGGGTAGTTTTCAAACATCCTAAAAATATACTATAAAACATCATATGTATATTAAGTGAACATCACTGGATACATCATCGAACATAAAAAACACATAATAGAACAACACATGTGTACTACATGAACATCACAAAATACATTATAGAACATCATTATACACTACGTAAACATCACATGTATAGTACTCGAACATCACAACATACATCATAGAACATCACATTTATACCACGTGAACATATAAAAAACATCATAGAACATCGTATTTATAACACGTGAGTATCACAAAAAATAGGCAAAATTGGCCACCGGACACTGAAAGTGGCCTCTCTTTGCTAGCGAACATGCAAAATGAAGCAGTTTTTTGGGGACACCAACGTTGTTGTTAAATTTGCTCATGGACACCGCGCCAAATAAAATATTCATTTCTGGCTGAGAAGGAGAGAGAACAGGCACGAAATGTCCTTTTTGCTCCTAGCTCTTTCTTCTTCCTCACCTCCTTCTCTACTCAGGCCAATCCTCGCCGCCTCCATGGCTGAGCTCGCCTCCTCCGTGTCCACCTCCTCTAGCCGGCTCAAGATCTTGCTCAGGTAGCACCGGATGACGTCGCGCCAGAGGGGTGTGGCCTAGCCCTTCCCTTGTCCTGCAGGTCCTGGTTGTCAGGCGAGCCATACCCGCTGCGGTCACGGGCCGCCCTTTCTCTCGGCATCACGGACAGTTGCGCGACGGCGGCCGCGTGCATGCGTGCGTGCCCACGCAGGCACACACTCCGTCGTCAACCCACTCGCCGACGTGCTCCTGTGGGAAACCAGCTGTGGGACTTCGAGGCATATATCATGCCGATTGCTATGTCCCGAGCATTTTGCCGTGCGTTCACGTGCATGGGGCGAAAGATGAGTCACCAGGATTTGTTCGGCAAGAAAAATCAGCGCCGTTTCGGCACATCCGCACGCTCAAGGAGAAGCTGCTGGCGCGTCCACTGTAGAAGGCGGCCTTGGCGGACCCGAAGCTGAGCGTGTGCAGCAGCAGCCTGCCGCCACCGCACCGGCTGCTGGCGCTGCTGTGGCGGGCGCGTGGCGCGGCGTCGCTCGGCTCGGACGCACAGAACATGAGCGGCGGCGAGGGCGCCGTCGGACGACGCAGCGGTGCGGTGCCGCGGAAGAAGAGGCGCTCCTCGTAGGAGGGCGACTCTGAGCGGCTCCGCTGCAGCGAGATGACGACGGCGGCGCAGGACGAGGTGTCCTCGGACTCGGAGCCCGATGACTCGGCCACCTAGCTGCCCGCGCTGGACGCGGGCGCGAAGCAGCAGGACAGGTCGAGGTCGAAGAACGGGCCCTCGTTCTCCTCCTCGCCGTATAACCCCTACATGCCGCAGTCGCCGCGAGGGGTCACCGGCGCTGCTGGGGGCGGCTTGGTCACCCAGGCCACTGCGGCTAGGGGGCGGCGCGGCCACCCAGGGACGAGGTCGCCTGGGATGGGGGAGAGCTCGCTGCGGACGGGGACGAGGTCACTGAGGACGGGGACGAGCTCGTCGCGGACGGGGACGAGGTCACCGGGGATGGGGGTGAGCTTGCCTATGGAGGAGGCGGGGCTTGGCCATGGAGGAGGCGAGCTCGGCCATGGAGGCGGCGGGGCTTGGCCTTAGTAGAGAAGGAGATGGGGAGGAAGAAAGAGTCAGGGGCAAAAACGATATTTTGTGTCCATTCTCTCTCCTTCTTATCTAGAAATAAATATTTTATGTGGCGTGGTGTCCAGGAGCAAATTTGACAACAACATTGGTGTCCACCAGTAAACTGCTCTATTTTGCATGTCCGCTAGCAAAGAGACGCCACTTTTAGTATCCGGTGGCCAATTTTGCTCAAAAAATATTATAAAACATCACATGTATAGTATATGATATATAGTACATGAACGTCAAAAAAAAAACATCACAGAACATAACTGGTCTATCCATGTTCGTCAGACATATTTTCACAAGCATCACTAATCATTCAGTACAATGTCCCAAGGATACATATAGTATATCATACCAGTAATCATTCAGTACAGTGTCCCAAGGATACATACGTTGGGACGTCTCGCAATAACTTGTAATGTAGAGGCCACTAGAGGTTGTGACACATCTTATTTCTTTATCTTTAAAATAAAAAGAAGCTGCAAACGTGCCCATATTCTAGAAACTTTTCTGTAACGCCTCAGCCCGTTAGCAGATTTTTGGACACGAAGCGTTACATTTTCTTTCCGAAGGACTCGACATATATATCCAAAATGCACGATTTGGATATAGACTGGGGTTGACTGAACTGCACGAAGCGATCGATCGACTTGCGTTCGTAATGATCAGGCTACCGTTAGTGATGCTGGGGATCTGGGCCTCCGGGGCTCAGCCGCTTATCCTCGTATGGCACGGCGATGCCGGCGGCGTCACCTCCCTGATCTTGCGCCGCGCCGTTGCCAAACGCCGCCGCTCCGGCTTCCACGTGAACCTGCACGGCGGCCGCGTGCAGGAGGCCGCCCGAACCCTCCGCAGCCGCCGGCACCTCTTGCTGCAGCGGCCGGGCGGCCGAACAGGTGTGCTGCTCGAGCACGACGGCGGTGAGCAGCAGCACGACGCAACAAAGTTCCCTCGCGCCGGTTCCTGCCATATGTTTCTTCCTCGATTTTTCAACTCAAGATGAGTGGAATAATGTTTTTCTCTCACAACAAATCAGCGAACGGGACCCATATAAACACTACGGTACGTACTTGACCACTGTACTCGAGCTAGCTAGCTGGTAGCTGTCTGTTCTGTGTGTAAGATTTACGAGTTAGAACGGGTCTTATATAGAGGTCTCGTACGTGCTTAGGTTAATGGCACGGTGAGCCTTTTGCCTGCTTACGTGGAAACGACTTGAACTTGTGTGGATCGGCATCATCTGCTTCGGATTAGTACACTTTTTGTGTTTCTTACTCGACAGTCTGCGTCACTAAATTTTGATAATAAAATAACGAGGAGAAAGGCAAGGCTTATTTGACATCCTCATCGCGCCCACGGCCATATTATATATGTATATATGTCGGCGGCTCGGCGCATGCGTTTCTTGCCCTTGGTAGCTAGCTTAGCTTATTATTAGCTCCGACGACGGGCTGTATAGCACTGAGATTTGGATGTTCAATAATTCTGTCAATTAAGGCAGAGATCGATGTTAATTTCTCCTCATGCATGATAATCATCTCTTGCTCTCCGAGAATGACCTCGTCGTTCGATCCAATATCCATATCGGAAGCGGGGCTTTTTCAGCCCATCCGTCGGCATGGAAAGCTGTGGCTGTGGCCTATAGCCGCCGCCGCCGCCGCCGCCGAGACACACAAGCACAACGAAAAGCACGACCTGCACGACCACTGGCGGAGTGGGATTATCTTAGAGCATCTGCAGCAGCTCACCAATAATAATTCATCTCTATTAGTAGTCACCAATACTGTTTTTTGTTTACTAATCCATCAACATGCATGAGCTAGAATTTTAAAAGATATATAATGCTTAATACATCAGACTAATAAAAAATTATTTATATTAAATCATGTGTCTCTTCTTTATTTATTTTCTTTAAAATCTATATTCAATTATCATAAATTTGTCACTTCTTTTTTCTTTTTTGCAAGAGATTGGTATATATGTTTGTCATCAAATATTCATATTTTCATTTTGCATGGCACCTCTGAGTATTTTAAATAAGCAATTAATTTGAAACATTGCCATTAAATATTGTGGCTATTGTTGCATCACATAGCTTATGAAGTCGTGAATCTAAATTTTGATTTTTCAAATTTTATTCTTATTGACTGCTACATATTTTTTTTCCTCGAGTTGAAACTCTCATGCTTATTGTATGTTTTTAACTCTCCTTTTTGCACTTCTTTAAAATAAGGATTTTAGGTAACTATCTATGAGGATCCTAGAAATGATCATAAAATCTCCGTCATAATCCTTCGAAGCGAAAAAAAAATCATCACAGGCTCGCTAGAATGGTGGCAGCTGTAATCACCATGGAATAGCAGCGTACAGTGATGAAAGGGAACATCATGGACGTGTGCCACGTCAGCACTGCCATCCTAGCATGGTGAGGTGGAATCTGACGTGGCTGATCCTGACACTTCAGCATGGTGACGTGGCTGACTCTAACACGTCAGCATGATGATGTGGCTGACCCTGCCACGTCAGCATTTTTTCTTGAAATTTAAGAATTTTCTTTCATGTGATCAGAATTTAGGATGGGCTGGGCTTATTCGGACATGATGGGCTGGGCCCATTCGGCCCTTTTTTTTGCGCGGCCCATGAAGGTTTTATATTGTCCCCAGCACATTATTCTTTTTATTTTGTGCTTAGCCCACTTTATTTTATACCTACCTCGGCCAATTTTGTTCAACATGTTGGGTTGCCCAGCTAATACAAAAGCAACCCACAAAATTATTCTGGAATAAATCATCAGAAATACAAATTGAGAAATACAAAACATCCACAGATTTAAATCTCTAGAATATTACATCACATGTATCTGTCAACCAGTAGCAACGGAAGCATCACCACATAATACTTAAATGTTTAGTCACTCCATCAAACCAAAATAACTTATCTAGTTCCCACATAATGAAACTACCACATATTGCCAACCACCATAAAAAAGAGCATCACCACAGGTCACAGGAGTGTGCACCACCACAGAAGCATCACCACAGGAGTCTACTTCTCAAATTCCCACAAAATGCAACACCCATCAAAAGAAGCAATCACACCACACCACCTTACCTTGTTGCCTGACTTGCTGGAATCATGGCCATCAAACGCCTAAGTAGTGCATTAGTCTCGACTTGCCTCTGCTGCATCTCCTCATTATTCTTGGCCCTTTCTTCTTCTGTTGCCTGCATTTTCTTCACCATCTCATCCAGTTGTTAGCGCTGAATGTTCATAGGGTCCCTAAGATCTGCTAATGTCTGCTTCTGCGACACCAGTTCTGCTTGTAGCTCTCGCTGACTTCGAGCACTGGAACCACCAGGTAAGCTTTTGATCCCCACATTCAGGAGAAATTTGTTTTTCTTGGTTTTGTCAACAAGAACATAAGAAACAACATCATTCACAGACTTCTGTTCACAGCCATACTCAACAGGTTCAACAATCTTCACCTCCATTTCAACCTAGCAGTGCAAGCGACGTTACATGGCTCATGGATCGATGCATATCAATTTAATCTATCATTTGTTTGTGAACTAATTGACAATTTACTTACAATAGTTGATTGTACAGCAAGAGTGAAGGCTTTCTTCTTGCTGTAGTGGCACTATTTAAATAAGTCAAACGTATTTGGTAGTGCATCTTTGTACTTGTTCCCTGGAGAATGAATGAGAACCAAAAATTTGAGCACGTTACTTGTTCTATGTATTTTGGACACAGAGATGCCAATTCTATAATATTAATTCACACTTGAAGGATCAACTATCTATCGAAGAGGATAACAAAGAAATATGTATTAATCAAACATTAACTAAATTGGACTTACCAAATGAATGATGTGCATGTCACAGCTGCGAGAACCAGTTGTCTGGTGGAACTACACTTTAGCTCTGATAACTTTGTTCTTCTCACAAGTCAACTACAATAACAAAGTTATGATCTTAGGCACATATGAGATCGACATGGTAAACTTGAAATGGCAATCAGTGACATGAGCTTACCATTTTTTTTCTCATCCTTCCAGTATTCAACAAGTTTAAGCCATTCAAGATCACTCATGCATGCAATAGGAGATGTTTTCAACACTAGATGAAGTGGATAAGGATCAAAATACTTCTTTTTGAGCTTATGTCGCTGCTGGCGAACAACTCTCTTCATCATTGCCACACATGCCCTTTTCACAGGGCAGCAGTTGTGTCCATATCAAACTTTGATTGAAAATAGTTAATACCATAGTCAATTGTTAGGGATTGAAACCGAAACAGTACATTCTTAAATACTACGATAGTATACATAATCATTTCAAACCTGCACCATATCACTTAAGATAAGTGATAGAGCTTAAAGTGAGATCTCGAATGGGAATAGCAGAGCTATCCTCAAGAAAATTTTAATACTCCATCCATTCCAAATTATAAGACGTTTTGACTTTTCTAGAGACATACATATTTTTCTATGTACTTAGATATACACTGTCTAGATACATGGTTAAAACAATGTATCTAGAAAAGCCAAAAAGTCTTATAATTTGAAATGAAGGGAGTACTTATTAAGCCTTATAATGGTCGACTTTTTACTCTTAATCTTAAAGGGCTAGGAAAATATAGCCACAGGTGGTCTCTCACACTTCTCAAGATGATTGAATTTTTCTATCAAGGAATTATATGTGCAACTATAGATATACTATCAATATAGATATGTCAAACATTTATTAGTTAATATAATATATAAATATATCTAAAGTAACAACCTATTAAATTATATGTCATGGTTACTAATATGGTTAAACAATTTGTTAGTATCATTAGTGTATGAGTTGTAAAGATTTTTTTATGAAACATAACGTATATGTTTATGGGTCATATGCATGCTGACACAACATGTATGCTTACATTAAACAAATCTTAATACATTAATATTGATATAAGTGGGTATATATATATATATATATATATATATATATATATATATATATATATATATATATATATATATATATATATATATATATATATATATATATATATATATATATATATATATATATATATATATATATGAGAGTATATTCAGTAGCCAGCTATAAAATAAGTTATTCTGTAGCCACCTTTATTTACGATAATATCAAAACATATTTACGATAGTTGGGTTACTATAACACATGGGAATATTTACTGTAACGTTGTAGTAAACCACTTAGTAAGGAGTTATTATAATCTTATAAATTAACATAGTAATTATCGTAACTCAAAGTGGCTACAGAATAAATTATTTTGTAGCCAGCTACAGAATAGCTTGTAGCTGGCTGTAAAATAACATATTCTGTAGCTGAGTCAGAACTCGAGCCCGAGCGTCACCTAGCTCCGACCATTCACCCACCGCACTGGTAAAGGCGGCATTACTAAAGACAATAAATACTATTCCATTAATTAACCCAAAAATTACGCTTATTTCCATCTCCCCAGAGAAAAGTCAAGATTGGGTCCTGTTCAGATACGTCCGCACACCATCGCAGATTGTGGCCCTCGCGGCCTGCCTCCTCTACTGCGCTGCGTCGTCAGCGACGCTGGCCTCCGCCGGCGCCGGGCCGACGGACCTCGGGGCGCTGCGGGCACCGTGCGACGGGATGCTGGGGCAGTGCGTTGTGGGAGCGACGAGGGCAAGAGGTGCGCGGCAGCAAGGCGTTCCCGCGGCAGGCGCTGGCGCAGCGGCAGCCGACCAACCGGTACACCAGGCCCCGCCTCAAGCACGCGGAGCAGGGGGGTGCGGTGGTTGCCGTCGAGCACGATTGCACGAACTGCTCTCCCCTGCCAGCGACGCTTAGCCGGCGGCGCACCCTCGATCCGTGTGAACGACGCACTTCGGCAGTGGCGGCCCGCCCTCGATCTATGCACACGACACGCTCCGGTGGCGGCGGCGCATCCTCGATCCGCATGCACGATGCGCCCCGGCGGTGGCGCCGCACCCTCGACTCGTGCGGCGGGGAGGCGAGTGTGATGGCGTGCGCCAGGCGCACCTCGGGAAGTCGCCTGCAGTTCTGCACATCCAGCAGCGACCGATGGTGTACAGCCTAGTGGCGGCGGTGGGTCCTCATCGGCGGCAGGTCTCGGCGGTGTACCCAACAGCCAGGCAGTGCGACTCCTGTCCTTTTGTTCCGGCGGCGCTGCTTCGTTGACGAGCCCGTCCGCACCTTCACCGGTGACTCCTTGATGTCGGGCTCAAGCAGTAGCGCTCTGATGACTGATGTAGGCGGCGGCGGCCAGAGATTCTATCTTCTATGGTGGCAAGATCCTGTGAGACGGTGTCCTGTTTCTTTCTCGTGAAATTGGAGCACGCATCCAATCACTCTCGAGTAGCAATTCTCGTACATATTATTAGTGCAAATTCTTGTAAATAGTATTAGTATTGTTGTAAACAGAATTTTCGTAAATATGCAGTATTATAGTAACTTGTCCATGAAATTATGGTAAATCTTTCTTAATGCTAATTTTGTCTGAGACATTCAAATTATTTTAATCAGCTTATGACAAAATTGGTTTAGTCACTGTGCTCAAATTCTCGTAACACATGAACAATTACATTAGTTCAACTTGTATACAACTATTCAGTTAGCCCGTAGCAAGCATGTAGAGTATTCTCGTAACCCATTCCTATTTACTAGAATATATTCTTTACTATTTTTGGTATTCTCGTAACCTTACTATTTTAAGGTGTGTTGTATTGTCGTAACAAGAATATTTTCCATACGGTATTCGGGTAACTACCTAAATATCTTATCTATTTACCATAGTCCATATACAATAGTTTATTTGCACGGTGCATGCATACGCTAATTCACTTTTATGCTCTCGGTATGGTAATTCATGTATTCTCGTAACCACTCGTTCCACTATATATCTTGCATGCATGCACACGGCAGCTCGCCAGATCCAAAATCACGCCGTGATCATAGAGCCAGCATTAAATCGGCTCATGCAGCTAGGGTGTCCCATCTACCCTGCAGTAACTCTCGATCCGGTAAATGCTCGCGCGCTTGCGCCGGTTGGCACGGATGAGTCTGTCTGCTGCGGCAAAATAAGTTATTTAAAGAATTTTTTAATAGAAGATGTTGACAATTTTTAAAATGTTAGATTTGAGAGGAAACACACGGGCGAGAAAAATGCACCGACATGACATACACACGGCCGGGGGATATTCATGAACCTGGCCTCTACACCGCGTCCTCTACACTGAAGTGCACACGGAGCCATGCATCTAGTAGCAAGACAGAAGAATTCTTAGCTTATACTTCACTCGCTAAACAGAAACATGTATACTACCTACGACGCGGTGCCCGACCAACTAAATGGGCCTCAAAAAGTTATTAATTTGCACCGTCTCTAACCACTTAATAACCCCACGGTAGGTCATGCAGGTCTAATCAAAGATCAATGATGCTCGGATAAGCTATGAACCTAGTCACTGGCCACAATCTTTTTAGGTTAAATGCTCCTGTGATCCACCCGTTGGATCAGTCCAATCTCTCTCTCTCTCTCTCACTAACGACCAATGTGTCTCTCAGTGCGGGTCTTTTCAGTCGTGTGAGAGCTATCTTCTGAAGATTCATCACTAGCTTGGTGCTATTTTGAGTGTTATCCGGCCGGCCTTCACAAATCACAATTCACAACTCGAGCTTGTATTCATGCACTGCGTTCCATTTGACCGCCCCCTGAATTGTAAAGAGTAGAAAGAGAGGTCAGACGAATAATTGTGCTTAAATATGTGTGAAATGACGCGCGTTTCATACAGAAAGATAAGAGTTGTGGTGCTTGCAATGCGAGAGATGCATAGCCTTCTCTGCAGTAGTGCGCGCTCTGGAACTCGAGAAAAAGCAGCTCGTCTTTATGGATGTGGATCTTCAGGCGTCAAGCGCTGCATATATGGCTGAGTGTGATCTCAAATCTCAATGAAGACAAATTGGACACTTTTCAGCGTTTTGAAGGGATCCATACCAGTTGCCACTACCAGCTGATTGTGATAACAAATTTCAATTTCCGAGCAACCGACAATTTTGATGACAGCAATCACGTGGCAGGAAGGAGGCTCTATAGTTTGTACCCTTTGTTTCTAATTGCAAATCATTTTAGCTTTTTAAATATAACATTTTTTGTTTTGTATCTAAACATAACATATATCTAGATATATATCAAAAGATATGTATCTAACATTGGCCGACGTCTTTGTTGACGTCGGATGTGGTCCGAATCACACACCAGAAAGGGCATTGGACGCCCGGGCCGCTATGGACCGACGAACGTAGCGAGGATATCACTCTTACGTGGTGAAGCACGAAGAGATTTACAAGCAAACCACCAAAGGATAACCAACGTGCTTGCGTGACGAAGAACCGGCCAGTTTTCAGACAAACTAGCAAAGGAATCGTCGAAGCTCTCGCCCGGGAGGGACCCCGTCAGGGCAAGGACGTCGCCGGGTTGCCCTAGGTCGTCCGGCGAGCCTAGGGCGTCATCCTTGGTTGTGGATCAAGGGATGAACAACATGGAGGTTGAAGGAGAGAAGAAAATGGGTAAAAGGAGTAGATTGATTGGTTTGTATGTCGATTGGATAGATGAGAACTCAATCGGCCATGATCCTCTCATATATATAGAGGGGGTGGTCTTATCCTGGTAGAAAACCTCTCCAAAGCTTATTTTCCAAGTTTCCCACGTCCAAAAACCGATCTAGAAACAAATCGGTTCGAGATCTGAAAATTAGATTCGGAATAAACACCTACCGAAAGTTCCGGTCAGGCTTCACCGGAAGTTTCGGTCCCCACCGGAAGTTCCGGTCTCGGATAGGAAGTACCGGTAGTTCATTTTCACGCAAAACTGCGCCTTCCTCCGCCAACCACCGGAAGTTCCGATCCCCAAACATATATTTTCTCGGAAGCATAACTCACTCATCCGGACCCCAAATTGGACGTTCCATATATGTTTTTCGACCATCTCGACGAGAGGAACACAATGGTGAAGTCCGTTACACATTTTGATAACTTCACAAAATGAACATTTTTTGTTGTCAACATATGCCCCCTGTTTTTAGGTTTATGATGCATGAACCTAAAAACACTTGATCAAACAAACATAATTAAACCAAACAACAACGATACCCATCTCATCGGCTGCATGGTGACTAAGGACGATGTATACATCAGCCATTTGTTCTAAGGGCGATACATGTATCAGCCATTGTTTGGAGAGCACTTAGGCTTCTTGCTAAACACTTGGAAAATATTTTTTTAAGTATCTTTCGTTGAATGCTACTTTGAGACATTCACCTTGTAATGTCTCTAGCAAATAGGAATTACTGTATATGACTTTGATCACTTTGTAAGTTCTCAACTTGGTGATCTTTTACCAAACTTACTGCTCCTCATTCACTTGGTGACATAGTTTCACCTCGCACCATTCCTAAATATGCAATGTGCCTATAGAGCTTCAAACAACACTTTAGGCCATCTCCTTGATTATCCCAATTCTCTTCTTGATGAGCTTGATCAAAGTCCATAGACTTTTCCCATAACCATCCTTGATCAAATCCTAAACACCTTAGTGACAGATCTTCAGCAATTTTTAGTATATCTCATGGTGCAAATAAACTCTGCACTTCATCGAACATTTATCAACTTTGGTGTTTGGACCATATGAATACCGCAATACGGGAATCCTTCAATCATCCAAATCGGCCCCAACACCACTGGAAATTTTGTTGGGCCGATTTGGGAGCTTCTCGTACGAATTGACCGGGCTGGTCACAAGTGAGTCGGCTGAGCCGACTACGGCAGTCAGCTTAGCCGACTTGGAGGAGTCGGCCCAGCCGACTGTAGCAGCCGGCTGAGCCGTCTTGACTTCAGTAGAGGGGAAGTCGGCTGAGCTGACTGAGTCAGTCAGCTTATCCGACTGGTCTGCACCTGCATGAGAAAAATTAAAATTTTTATGCATCGGCTGTTCTTGAATATGAAAATTGCGTCCATCGACGTCATAGCCAGATGCTTGTTGAGCTAACATGTTGGCCTTTTGATTTTCATGCCTCAAAACATGCCGAATTTGAAATTCGGCAAACGAACCAATGATGTCAAGACAAGTATCAAGACAAGCTCTTAGTGATCTTTCTAAACATTGAAACATATCAGTGACTTGCTGCACCACTAGTAAAGAATCACCATAGATTTCAACATGTCATACTTCATGAATTGCAATATGGCCAAGCCGAAAATTCACATTCGGCTTGAATTTTGGTGCAACTATAATTCTAATCGGCTTGATGCCTCAAACGACATTATTGTGAGAAATAATGATCATGCCAACACCTTGGCCTTATTTGCAAGTCGATTAATCATATTGTCACATCCATAAAGTAAATCAAAATACATATATCATGCCCCCTGGACCTGAAAGCCATCAAAGTAAATTTCATGGGGGCTTTCTAATAGCACGATGGTCACAAGCACTCATCAGCTATATTTTTACACTACGGGCGATATCAAAATATCGGCCATATGAATTCATCTATAAGAGCATGCATAACCGAAATAAATATTTCGGCTCTTGATCATTGATAAGCAAAATAATTTGGCAACCCTCTAAAACATATAGATCTATACCAAGGATCAAAATAAGGAGCTGAGGGATAACCATGCATACCAGGGGATGAATTCCATATAGGCATAGGCAGAAAGTATGGATGATGCCATGACCAATGATTTTGATGATTTGGTGCAAACCTCCAACTTGGCAATTGTTTCTTAAACTTTCTTATCTTCTTTGCCTTTGTTGCAACACTTGCTTGAGCATTATCCTTCTGAGCTTGAATTCTTCGTTTAGGAACCCATGCTAAGCCCTTTTCTTTTAGCTTCTCTGCACTAAGCTTCTGCAATTTCTTTTCTTGCCACTTTGATAAACTGGTTGAGCATATCGGTTTTATTTTTGTTTTGGATAGCGGCAAATCATTCTTGACTTTGAGCACTCTCACCTTCTTTTATTTAGATTTGGCACCTAAAATATCAATAGATGATTTCTCCACTTCTTTGTCATCAATAGCCAGATTTTTCAACAATGTAATCGGCTTTTCAATAGTTGAATTCAGATCTGAACTTTTCTCCTTTCGGCCATCATACTTCACATGGTAAACTTGCTTTACCACTTTCTTCTTTGGTTGAGCTCCAGACCGATTTTGATCAAAACGGTCTTTACAAGATGATGATCTCTCTAAATGTCTAGCAGCTGCATATTCTATGGCCTAAAATATGATGGCAGATGTGTCTCTTCATCAAACCAGCCTCGAGATAAATAAGGATGAAAATATACGGGCTGTGGTCCACATGACATAGGAATTGGCTGCTCAAAAGAAGAATATGTTGATGCTTCATGAGATCTATCTCCTTGCCAATTCCACTCTTGAAACTTGTGCTTTGGAGGCAATTTTGATGATTGGACTTTCTTTGACCGATTGGTGACATTTGCTTCTGCTATCTTCTCATATTTAGCTAGAAGTTCCTTGAAGCTAAGCTTTGGCCTTCTATTCTTTAGCTTGTCACGACCTTTACCTCCATCAACTTTATGAGCATCCTCCTTCTTCTTCCCATCTTGACAGACATGCTCCAGAAGAGGATTCTTAGCCGATTCCACTTGCTCAATGGGATCAATCGGCTTTTGCTTTAGTTGGAGAGATTTCACCTGCCCCCAGTGTCTTCTGAAACTATAATAACATTGATGTCCTCTTGAGTATCTTCAATTTGTAATTCAAGGACAACAACCTTGTCTTCACTTGAGGGCTCCACATCTCTCTCTTGGGCATTTGAGCCTTGAGCTTTGAGTGAATTGGCTATTGCAAGTCGATTCAAAACCTGTTTGCCATCAAGACCAATTGAATCTAATTGGTCCATCTATTGAGCTTTAGAAAACCTCAATCGTCCATTATCAACGGCTGATTGGATCACTCGACGAAACACATTGCAGTTAGAAGTATTATGATCATAAGAATTGTGCTACTTGCAATATGTAAGCTCTTCTAAGTTTTGAATAGATGGCAAAGCACTATGATCAATGATTCTAATAAAATTATTCTGTAGCAAGATATCAAAGACATGATCACAAAAAGTAAAGTTAAAGGTGTACTTTGATTTCTTTAGCCGATTCTTTTATGGAGTCGGCTTTAAAGCTAGGCAAACGAAGAGATCAGATTTGTTATCAATCCATTCAGCCACACCTTTCCAATTGCTTATGGGAAGCTTTAGCTTTGATGAAGTATCACCATCTGCCTTGCCATATGGCACAATGTGTTGGCTGATAGAATCTGAATTTATTTTATCATTAACAAATAAATTGCTATTCTCAATCGGTCTACAACAACTGTTAGTAAGGATATCTCTAATCGATGTTGAAATTGAAATAGTATGATCGGATTGGAATTTGAGCAAAATATTTGTGTTTTCTACCTTGTTGACCATGTTGGAGAAGTGCATATCCTTGATTTGCATGATTTTGCTCTTCTTCTCTAGAAACTAATCAACAAGAGGGGTTAAATCACCTGAAGACACATCAGCAGCTGTCAGAACTGAGAAAGTCGGCTTAGCTGACTGGAAGTCGGTTAGGCCGACTTGGGCACTAGCAGGGGCAGTCAGCTTGGCTGACTGGGAAGCCGGCTTAGCCGACTCAGGGTAAGCGGTAGAGGTAGTTGGCCTGGCCGACTGGGAAATCAGTCTAGCCAACTCGGAGTAGGCGGTAGGGGTAGTCGGCTTGGCCGACTGGGAAGCCGGCTTAGCCGGCTTAGAGTAGGCATGAGTTGGCTTAGCCGACTTTAAAGTCGGCTCAGCCAATTCTGAGCAGGTAGACAACCCTCCTTTGTTGCTTGTAGGGGCTTGATCTCCATCAATGATGTAGTAATCACAAGATAAATGTACAACCCCTTTAGCTCCTGAAAAATCAAGTCTAGCTGATTTCTGTCGTTTCCCTGCTTTTCTGTAACAAGACTTGTTTTCGAAAATGTGATTGATTCGGAAAGGATATTGTGTTGTTCGGCTTTTGTAGCCGAACCTTTGCTTACATCTGAATCAAATCTTTCTTTCATGCCCACTAGCAATCCAATTTTAGTCGATGACTCAATTGTGATCAGCCTTTTCTCATTAGTATTTCCAAAATATTCATAAAATTGCTCCTCTAATTGAGATCATGAACCAACAGTGCACCAGGGCATAAATGTAAACCATGCAAAGGAAATACAGGTAAGGGATAAAGGAAAAAATTCGCACTCTCATATAGTCTTCTTTACCAGCAAAACCTAGTTGTGAGAGATATATACTAATATGTTTCACAGCGGTCTTATCATCTTCACCACTAAACTCATAAAAATCAGGTATCCACCAACCATCAGGGGTTTTCAAGTAATCAATATGTAATGAATACAGTCTATGATATGCGGGCACCTTCCATTTAGAGGAGCCATATGGATTTCTAGTGTGGGCTAAATCTTCCTTGATTCGGCTTGATTTGAGATCATCATATGAAGCCGAATCACAATTGTTTGCATGTGCACCCATTGCTGAATTTTCATTGATTCAGCTACAATTATTAGCAATAGGTTGAGCCGAATCATGAGTTTTAGTACTTGAATGCCTTGCTGAAATTTTACTAATTCGGCTTTGATCATGAGCGAAATATGAAGCCGAATTGTGGGTATTGATCATTGCATAAGGTGTTGAATTTCCATTAATTCGGCTATGGTTACTAATAACACGTGAAGCTGAATTATGGGTATTAGCACTTACATACCTTGCTGAATTTTCATTAATTCGGCTTAAGTTAGAAGTAACATGTGGAGCCAAATTATGAATAATAGCATTGGCATATGGTGCTGAATTTTGAGAGCAATTGGCTAAGTAATTAGCATTGTCATAGCCAATTCTCTCTTTCATCGGTATGTCATGTGGTGAAATCACATATTGTGAACTTATAGCCGATAAACAAGGATTTACATGTTGTATGTTGCTAGTAGCATCAAAACTCAAAGAATTTATAGTTGACATCGGCTCTTGACTATGATATCCATAATTATTATGTGCATGATGAGGAACATTATCAAAAGTATCAACTGATGCAACATATCTAGTATTATTATAGCTAGCAACACCAACATGAGAGCTTATATGACTTGCAAAATAACCATTATGATCATAAGATGTATTTGCAAGTTGTACCTTGGGATAATTGTAGTAGTTTTGTGATGAACCATCTCGGTACTCCATGATTTAGAACTTGGCCGCCTTGCTGAATTTTCCAATGTCAAGCGCAACACGTTGCAAAATTGCAAGCAAGATTACAAGGGGTCAAAACTAGATGCGATCGGCCTTTTGGGCCAGATGCAATGGTAATAGCGAGCTCAAGAAGATAGATCAGTGAGGAATAAGGCTAGGGTAAGAAGAATCGGCTACAAAGTAGAGCCAAAGCAAATTCTTCCCCAGCGGAGTCGCCAAAAAGTGTGCTGACGTCGGATATGGTCCGAATCACACACCAGAAAGGGCATTGGACGCCCGGGCTGCCACGGACCGAAAAACGTAGCGAGGATATCACTCTTACGTGGTGAAGCACGGAGAGGTTTACAAGCAAACCACCAAAGGATAACCAACGTGCTTGCGTGACGAAGAACCGGCTAGTTTTCAGGCAAACTAGCAAAGGAACCGTTGAAGCTCTCGTCTAGGAGGGACCCCATCAGGGCAAGGACGACGTCGGGTTGCCCTAGGTCGGCCGGCGAGCCTAGGGCGCCATCCTTGGTCGTGGATCAAGGGATGAACAACATGGAGGTTGAAGGAGAGGAGAAAAGGGGTAAAAGGAGTAGATTGATTGGTTTGTATGTCGATTGGATAGATGGGAACTCAATCGGCCATGATCCTCTCATATATATAGAGGAGGGTGGTCTTATCCCGGTAGGAAACCTCTCCAAAGCTTATTTTCTAAGTTTTCCATGTCTAAAAACCGATCTAGAAACAAATCGGTTCGAGATCTGAAAATTAGATTCGGAATAAACACCTACCGGAAGTTCCGGTCCGGCTTCACCGGAAGTTCCGGTCCCCACCGGAAGTTCCGGTCTCGGACCGGAAGTACCGGTAGTTCATTTTCATGCAAAACTGCGTCTTCCTCCGCCAACCACCAGAAGTTCTGGTCTCAGATCGGAAGTTCCAGTCCCCAAATAGATGTTCCGGTCTCAGACCGGAAGTTCCGGTCCCCAAACAGATATTTTCTCGGAGGCATAACTCCCTCATTCGGACCCCAAATTGGACGTTCCATATATATTTTTCGACCATCTCGACGAGAGGAACACAATGGTGAAGTCTGTTACACATTTTGACAACTTCACAAAATAAACATTTTTGGTTGTCAACAGTCTTCAGCATAACTGTGGCACACACCAGCAGCGATGAGCTGACCCTCGAGCTGAGGCCTAGAAGGATCCTTTTTGGGCTCAACCCATTGATGGTATCATTGTGCCTAGACGCAGGACAATTCGATCGAGATATCGTGGATGACCCAATGTTGCAGGAGCTCGCCGCCTCGCTCAGTGCCACCCAGACAGCTGGAGCCCCTGCAAGGGAGCCTCTACCTCTAGCTCTCACAATAGGTTCCCTGAAGGTTGAAGTCTCCATGGAGACTGCCTGCATGTCCACCTACGCTCTTCTGGAGAGGCAGCAGGTATCGGTCCAGCGTGTCATTTCAGTTGGTAAGTGAGCTTTGGTTGTCGTGCAGACACTTCCCAGGTGAAGATTGTAGCCACGAGCATCCCCTGGTGCCTCGCTCAGTGGGCAGCAGACTCGCCTCCACTGTTGCCTGAGCTAGGGCATGTGTAGGCCTAGGCCTAGGATACTCTGCCAGAGCTTCGTTCACTAGGCTTTGGGTGGGCCTTGTCCTTGGTTGACGTTGATTCTGCGCACTTGTGTATGCCGCCGAGGGATGACCACCCAACCAAGGAGGATGATTCCTCCACCACCCAGCGCTTCAAGAGCTTCACCAAGCGAGTGCTTCACAAGGCAAACTCTCATATGAAAGCCTCCCATGCAATCGACAACCATTAACTAGTCAGTGCTTCCGTTTCGGAGCAAGCATCTGGAAGCATTGAGCCTCTCTTTGGTGTCAATGTCGAAGCAAGGTGAAGTCCTACTCATGCAGCGTATGGGTATCACCAAGGGCTTTCGAGGTTCAACACGAAGCAAATTGTCAAAGAAGACCTACGAGGAGCTTTTCGACAACAGGTCTAGCGCTTCCCGCATCAAAGCACTAAGAGAGCTGTTGCCAGCTTGTGGACTAGGCCTCGTAGCCAGCATTGGCGACGCAAGGGCTCGACTTAGGCCGCATCGCTGCCCCTACTTCAGTTGTTTAGCCCATAAGTAATATATAGCTTAGCGTGAACATGAAAACTAGGGAGGTCTATTTTTTTACTATAACTCTAGACAACCTAGGACGTCCAAAGCGCGCCGTCTTTGTGTTCAAACTTTTTCTATCCAATGTTTTATAGCCCGCTATAGCCTCTAGGAAGAAGTCTTGGGGGCTAAGCTATTCCACTTTTAGAGGTAAACACTTTTGCTGCTATTAGCTCGATTTAGCATGCTAAATCCGCTAAATAGCACCCCCATTTAGCCCCGCTAATCAGGTGAGGGAACTAAACAAGGCTGCCGAACCAATTAAGGAAAGATAATCGTGTATGAACTGATGTGTTTGATATGTATCATGTATAAACTGATATGTTTGTGAGACTATAACTGATATCTGGTTCATCTTTTAGGTTTTAAATTGTAAGTTATATTGACTTTGCATATTCGAGAAAAAAAATCAAAATAACTTAGACCATTTAAATGAGAGAGGGTAATAGGTACATAGTGTTGCCATCTATATTTTCTTGGCCGTTCTAATTGCCGTATGAGTCCTTTTATATGGTAATCCAGAGCGAGTGCTCTTTCGGGCCACATTGTAAGCTGATCGGCTACACATATTTTGGCTCCACGACCTGCTGTAGATATCAACCTATTTGGCTGTTTGTCCCTGTGGAGTGTACTGTATGCGTGCAGAGCAGTAGCTGCGGCGGCAGTCGAATAAGCCCAGAGTCGATAGTGCTGAAACTGAAAGGAGATATGCAACCCGCCTGCCGGTTCTAAAAGAAAAAATTGATGAATGAATCAGGGATATCTAAGCTTAGCAGCAGCAAAGCTCCAACAAAGTTCTGTTTTGTAGTATAGTTAGGACCAAGCCTAATTCAGAGCGAACAAGTGTGCCACTGCCATTCACACCAACCGCATTCAGAAAAAAAAATAACGTTAAAATTATCCAGAACCCCGCAGGATATGCACGCAGCCACGCAGCTAGCGTACCATTGCACCAAGCTTTATGGTTTTAACTGCGTGCGCTGATGGATCTAGCCACCATGCTAGAAAAAAAAATGTCACGGGCTCTTTCCGGCAGAAGACGCTCTATGGACTCGTGCCGCGTAAGATCCTGATCATTCAGCAAAAAGCAGGCTCGGAAGAGTAGAGTGGTTTCGTCAGAACCCAGTCAATCTCCACTCGCACAACGTCATGATGACGCTTCTAAGTTTCTGACTCCAACTGACTGCAGCCATTGCTTGCACACATGCTTGCATTGCTAGCCCGTCAATGCTAGATCACTACGACAGATCATACTTCTCTCACATGGATAGAGAGGTGGAAATAAGACATATTATTGGTTTATATGTTCCCAGTCAAATTCGACAGATATTGCAAGATTATATTCTGAATATAAATCATAAGTTCATAACAGAGGTAATATGCACTAGAAGCAATATAATAAACCATAATGGTTGCTTTTGTTCTTAATAAAGCTTTCTGGGGAGCAAAGCTCCATAGTTCCTTTCAAAAAAAATTGTACCATTGAGCTGGAACGGTGTCGAGGTTATCCGCGGCGCTGTTACTCGGGTTTACAGAGCCTCGTTGATGTAGTCAAACATAGCTAACGTAGTGTACACTACTACACAAATCTTTACCGTCGCGGGCGTTTTTGATTTACCGTTGCGGACAAAGCAACCGTCACCAAGCAAAGGCCACGGTTAATCATAGCATTAACCGTTGCGGGCGGCCAACCGCAACAGTTAATACCATTAACCGTTGCGGGCACCTTAGGGCAACCGCAACGGTTAATGGGATATTAACCGTTGCGGTTGCCCTAAGCCGCCCGTAATGGTTAATGGTATTAATCGTTGCGGTTGCCCTAAGCCACCCGTGACTGTTAATGTTGTTAACCGTTGCGGGCGGCTTAGGAAAACCACAACAGTTAATGATTTTCAGAATTTAAAAAAAAGATTTTTGGAAATTTGGTTTTGAATTTGAAACCGAATATTTTCAGATTCAAACGCAAATAATAAAGCAGAAAATACACATACAGAGAAGAAACACATGTATTACATACGAAGCAGAAGACACGCACTAATAAGTTCATATTACATCAAGTTCACAAATTCACATCACATCAATGTTCAGAAGTTAATTAGGACACCTACGAGAACAAGTTCGGTAACTTGTAGTCCTTCATTTCTAGCTCACCGTTTCTCCAGTAGTGTAGCTTCTCGTACTTCTCTGCCGTCGCTAGCTCGCTAGTCTTATTGAAGAAAGTTCCATCAACATGACAACATTCATTAGTGACAAACTTACAGATGTCGGCTACTGTTCGAGTGATGGTCCTATGGGTGATCCTTTCCTTTCGCCACCAATTCATGGATTTCTTCAGCTGCCGCCAGCTTTTGCTAAATCTCCTGCAAGCCCTAAGGTACTCACAAGCATAGTATCCACACACAACTGAGCCTTCCGGTTGCTTGTAACACTGCATGCATAATATATGTAACATGATCATTAGGACTGGTAATAGTAGTAGTAGGGTAATAGTAATAGTAGTAGGGTGTAGTGGTATGGTAGTAGTAGGGTGGTAGTAGGAGTTGTACTAGTTGCAGGCTAGTAGTAGTATGAGTTGTATTAGTAGTTCTGGTAATAGTAGGGCAGGAGAAGTATTAGTACTAGTACCGGGAAATCTCGCCTCACGGCCAGATTTGTTCCATACTTCTTCTTCATCCTCTTGGACCTCCGATCATAGCCCCCCTCTTCCACGTACTTCCTATAAGCACTGTATGCGAATCACTACAGTGAACAACAAATTTGGTGCGATACTTTGAATGCATAAAAGAAGAAGTGTCATCACTTACTATCGTAGAACGCTTTCGAACTGCTTGTACCCATTTTTGTTGGTGTCCCGCATGGAGTCCAACACGATGGCCTTTCCATCCTGAGGATAGATTAGAAATACAATCCAGTGGCCCACAAGGCCCAAGCTGCACCATTGAAACAATATGTATCTCAAAACTTGAGATTTGAAAAGTGGTGAACCCATAAGCTATTGCATTGACTCAATTACCCGAACTGGTGTGCGGCAAGGATACACCCATTTTTTTAATCTTCTTCATTGCTTGTAAGAGATACTGTCCCTTTCTAAACTTGATCTCTTCTTACATCAAAGCCTTGGCCATCACTCGGTTTAAACCACTCAAGTTTGCCAGCCTAGGATGCGTGTTCGGTATATCATACCCAATGATGGCCCTCTCGGTAATATGCATATGAGATATGTAGATAATATTCATCCCTACTTCCTTGCACACATAAGCTTGCATCCTGCAAGCACAAGTCATCGTCATCGCATTGTATTTTGATCTTAATGAACGTACCTATAGCGATCAGAGGTGTAATAACTTACATGCTAAAAAGGGTGATTTGGGCAACATCGAGGTCCTTGCGCCGCAACATCCTTTGCATGTCGTGGAAGTCAACAGGGAACTCACAGTCCTCGGTCAAGTGGAAGTACTCCTTGGGGACCCTCGCAACGAAATCCTTCATTCCTAACTTTGACGCGTTCATGTACCAAAGATGGAACCTTCGAACCTCCCACAGCTCCTCGATGAGCTGGCCCAATGGCACCATGAACTTGCCATTCTCAAAGTTCTCAGGGCAATCCGGAGTTAGGCCCCAAATGGATGGTGGGGTTTGCTCCCTGTAATTGAGACAAGAAGCGGACAAGTCTGTTAGCGCCATCGTCTATGCACACATAATCTGTTGATGATGTTTGGTTGCCATTAGCATATATACCTTTCGAACGCCGTTGTGTACTGGTACTCTTCTGCTATATCCCACACCGCCCATTCCACGTTGGTGAGTTGGGCGACGGGTTTGTCCCCCTCAACTTTTGTCTTCTTTGGCGCGGGTGGACATTTCCCTTGTCTCTAGCTTCGAGGCGGTGTTTGGTGGCCTGGTTCACCCCCTATACCTCCTTGTGGGTTGCTTGTGTCCGAACACAGGCTAGGTGTAGTGCTGACGTGGCCACCATCATCGCCGTTGCCATTACCGCCGTCGTCATCGTCGTCGTTGTCATGACTTGGGCCACCTGGGGGAGACGGTGACGGCTGCGAGGTCTTCGTCGCCGGTTTCGGCGTGTAGAAGACAATATCTCCCTTGTTCCATAGCACTACCGTGCCGAGAGCCTAGACAAGGGTCATGTCTCCCTCTTCGTTAGCAAAGTCAAGTTCATCTTCGTCGTGGTGATTGTCTGTCCATGCCACTTCCACCAAGGCATAATCAGGCGGGATGGCCCTACCGTGGAACCTGGCTTTAGGGTTGGGCAGCTGTACCGTTCCTGTAGCCATGTTCTTCTTCCTCCCCGTCCTGCCCCAAGGCACCTGCAACCAGGTGGGTGATGGCTCCACGATCTCATTGGTCGGGTACCTCTGGGGTTGTGAGGTACCTGGCACCGTTGGCTCTTGTACAGAGGCTTCACCCTGTTGTGTCATCACGCTAGCCTAGCGAAACATCTGTGTCCGCAGCTCCACCATCTGGGGGTCGGTGCTCGTGAAAGCATCTTTTATCGACCCAATGATCATTTCCTTCACCGCCGCTTCTTTGCCGGCCTGGAATATGCCTTCCTTGTAACTCTTCCTCGTGTGATAAGAGGCAGTGTCGGATTGCCATGACTCCACATTCTTCCAACTCTGCCTCGATGACACGCCCCAGACGCGGTCGCGGTGCTCTGGGTTTCCCAGCGCCTCGGTCAGCTTGTTGTGACCCCTGTGAGGTATGAACTCCCCGTGCTCCTTGGCTGCCTTGATCATGAGCAAAGACTTCTCTGCCTCCTCGATCTTCGGGTTGTTGTACTTGGTCATGCCCTCCTTTACCTTCTTTGGCTCACGGCCATAGAATAAGTCACGTGTCCTCTTGTCGATGCCTTGTAATGGGTAGCTCTGCCCAGATGCTTCTGCCTCCCTTTCTTGTTGCCGCCACTTCGGCCTCTTACCGGCGTACCCCGTCATGCCTAGGTGGTGTGAGAGCTCGTTCTTCTTTGCGAGCTCCGTGAACTTCTTGCTCTTGGCCTTTACTTCGTCGGTGCTATTCTTCTCGACAAACTCATCCCAAACGTGCTGCTTGATGAAGGTGTAGTCTAGTAAGGGTGACTTCCCTTTCTTCACGTAGTTGTTGACCAATCTAGACTGTAGGGTGTGAAGCCCTCTGCCTGCAACGAACAGCGCATGCCCCCTGCACAGGGCTTCATTGAATTGGTCCGGTGAATACTAGAAAAATTTCTTGATGTCAGTCCACACTTTCTCCTTGAGTTCATTCGATACTTTCTTCCAATCTGAATATGTGATTGGCATGTGCTCCCTTGCTATACAAGAGCATTGGTTGCTGAAGGTGCTGATTACTGATGCTGGCTCCAAGGGCTCGCCCTGTGGCCCTATCTTAATTATGGCATGCACCTTCTTTGTAATCTGGTGCCTCCCGTGCTGACCCCTCTTCAAGTCTGTCTTTTTGCGACTCTTCCCACTTCCCGTTGCGGTTGAAGTGCTTGGGGTGGGACCGTATGCATGGCCCTCCTCTTCTTGATTCTCCTCAGGATACTCCAATCACATGGGCACCACCGGTAGCTGTCATGAGGGCAAGAACTCGCTTTAGGTTTATAGTAATAGTACGTGAGGCCCTGTCGACGGTGTGTAAGTTATATACTTACGCGGCCCTCGTCATGTCATGCTGGGGTGCGAGATTATCGAGTTGAGGGGCCCGTCTTCTTTGGCGTATTGGTATGATCCTCTTCTTCGGCCTTTTCTGGCGTATAGGTAGGATCATCTTCCTCCTCCGTATGCCTTTTCTTTGGGGCCCTCGGTGTTACCTGCTCTTCCTCGTACGAGGTGCTCTCGTCCTCACCACCCTCATCCTCACCACTCTCATCCTCACCACCCTCATCCTCTCAACCCTCGTCATCTGATGACGAGCCTCCCTCATAACTTGGGGCCGAGCTTGGTTCACGCCATTCTTCTATAGCCTTTTTCGCCATTGGAAACTATTAACAAGAGAGGTCCAGTACATACATTTCACAATTACATGAAAAGAACATGTTAAGTACATTAATTGCAAAGCATATATAAAGGAATCATGACTCTTATTCATTGAAAACAAGATTACATACTTTTTTGATTTACATTGCGAGTAGCTATACAAAGAAATTAAGAAAAGTACATAAGAGTATTAGAAAAATACATATTTGGCTCAGATTTGGCCCATTGTAATCACATCCCTGCTAAACTGGCTCTAGATATGTATATGGTATACAAAGTCTTCCTAGTTTAGAGGCTCACAAAGTTAGTATGGGGACATTTCATCATCATAGCCGCTGCCTCAGCATAAAAAGTTTCAAATCATTGCAAATACCACTGCCTCCGAATCATGACTCTTGTTCATTGAAAACAAGATTACATACTTTTTTGATTTACATTACGAGTAGCTATACAAAGAAATTAAGAAAAGTACATAAGAGTATTAGAAAAGTACATATTTGGCTCAGATTTGCCCCATTGTAATCACATCCCTGCTAAACTGGTTGCTTTGTATATGGTATACAAAGCCATCCTAGTTTAGAGGCTCACAAAGGTAGTATGGGGACATTTCATCATCATAGCCGCTACCTCAGCATAAAAAGTTTCACAATGCCTCCGAATCATGACTCTTGTTCATTGAAAACAAGATTACATACTTTTTTCATTTACATTGTGAGTAGCTATACAAAGAAATTAAGAAAAGTACATAAGAGTATTAGAAAAGTACATATTTGGCTCAGATTTGCCCCATTGTAATCACATCCCTGCTAAACTAGTTGCTTTGTATATGGTATACAAAGCCATCCTAGTTTAGAGGCCCACAAAGGTAGTATGGGGACATTTCATCATCATAGCCACTGCGGGGTGACATTTCATCAGGTATCATTTAGTGCCACACCTTTTCAAGACGCTGGATACAAATGGGCGTAACTATTCATAGCATGATCGATTACAGATTGGATCAACCAAACGTGAAGGAACGTTATTGATTCACGTCGTGAACCATTGATGGGCTAAAATGGCCCAACCAAACAACAACTTGGTAGCATCTATGCCCATGCTCCCTGATCGGTGAGGGTACCTTGGGTATGGTACTCGTAAAAAATATTTAAAATGAGAAAAGAAAATAGAGAGGCAACAAGCTAAACAAAAGGTTTAGGGTCCATACTTAGTTCATCAGACAGCCTCAAATGGTTAGACCGATTATTTAAGTTTGAGTTACACAATTACATGCTTTCCAGTCAACTTTGAGCCTAAAATAAATTGTTACTCCATAAATAATTAGCCAATCCTTCTCCAACCAAACAGTTTTGCATGAAACTGCTAATTTAACAATGCAATTTTAAGGATCAGCAGCCTCAGCTTATTCTTTTTTCTGGTGATGCAAATTTATATCTATTTCTATGCACTGGCTGTGTTCTCTGGTTGAATGGGCGGCCTAAAGTCACTGCACATGCTTCATAGAGTACCGTTCACACAATAAAAAACAATGATTAATCAGTCCTTAGCTATTGCATCTTTTCTAACACAATAAACAATATTCAAGAGTTGACCATTTCAGTTTTTTTTAAGAAAAAAATGGATATTATTTTTATATTTCAAGTGCATACAAATAAGGCATTAATGCAGACTTAGAATCTCATAAGCCATTGCAGCGTCAAATGAAACATATTTGAATGTCTGGCAAAACATATTTTAATGCATGTATCACTATGTTTTCTCATTTGGGGCTAAACCAAACTCTGGTTCCAACTTATGAAAATAAGTTGTTGGTGGTCACATAGAATGAAGCTCAACAACTACCTTGATAAGCTACTGAAGTAAGATTCGTTATGAAAATAAGCTGATTAAGGCTATCCATGGAGGTGTTGCGTCAGTAGATGAAGTACACAAATTACTTTGGATGGGGGAAGTGCTGTGAGAAAGGCTATGCTGCTATGCACGAACAGGGTAGGGGAGCAGGTGTCGCTGCAAATCCAAATGATGAAAACCGACGAGACAGAGAGGAGCGATGCAAGCCTGCTCACCAGTCGGCTTTGGAGAAGCACAACGCAGAACTGAAGGACCGCAGCGGGTCAGCAGCGCTAGGACCGGAGGACCGTATGCCACAAACAGCGAGCACGGGCTCCAAGCCCGATGGCTGGAGTGCCCGGGACCGAGGGAGATGGCCGGTTTGGTAGCACTGTTGCTAGGCGCACTGGAGCCCCACACCGACAAACAAAGGACCAAGCAGAAACGGAAGCGATGCTCCCAAGAACAGACGAACGAACAGGAGGAGCGACGGCCACAAAATCAACAAAATCCGACTCTAAACAAAACAGATCGAGTTCGAATTTTGCCTAGATGAAATTTAACTGGGTACGAACAAATTCCCAAGAAATCATTACCTAGGATTAACCCAAACTTCGGCAAAATCAGATCATAGCCAAGAACAAAAAAGGGGAAAATTAGTGAACGAAAATTACAGCTTCAATTGAGGAATCCCGAAGGACAACTGGAGTAGGACTACGCACCTGCACGACGATGGTGGCGGCGGCGCTAGGGCACCCGGGAGGATGGTGGCGGTGGCGCTAGGGCACCCGGCGTCAGAGACGGGTCGGGGCAGATCTCCTTCGATGATGGCGTGACGGAGCTCCTTCGTGATCTCGGTGGCGCGGGCGGGTGCCGGAGCGCGCGCGGACGAGCTCGATCGGCGACGGCGGTGTACAGAACAGGGGAAAAAATCAGCAGCCCTTCGGGATCGGCGATGGCGATGCGGGGAAGGACTTGGCCGCTGCCGGGGTGCGTTGGGCCTATATATTGGCCACCATTTACCGTGATGGGCAGGTAATGTGGCCCGCAACGGTTAATGGTCCATTTACCGTGACAGGTGGCTCATGTGGCCCGCAACGGTTAATGTTTTACATTTTTTCTAAATTCAAAATGAAAGGTTTTACAATGTTTTAAAACTAATTTTATATTCATAGTGGTTTCTAGTAGTAGTGGTGGTGCAGAAGTGGTAGTAGAGTAGGAGTTGTAGTAGTAGGGTACTACTTGTGTAGTAGGGTAGTATTACTAGTAGTGTAGTAGGAGGAGCAGTGTAGTACGAGTAGTGTAGTAGTACGTTGTAGAGTAATAATGTAGTAAGTATTAGTGTAGTAGGAGTTCCATTACAATAAAAGTTAGTTACATAAAAAGTTCTCTTAATCAAAAAGTGAGTTCATTATTACATAAATGGGAGGCATACATATATATCACTTTTTCGTTGGAAGTGATCCTGTGACGGACTTCTTCTCACCGTCGGGGCAGAACCAGGGCTTGATCTTGGTCTTGTTCAGGAGGTTCTCGACTTTCTTGATCTTGCGTGGATGATCGGTAAAGAGCGATGACTCGTCATAGTTGTTGTATTCTTTGGGACTCTGGACTCCATCGGCTCCCACAATTCTCTGCTTTCCTAACACAACCACATGCCTCTTGGATTCTTCAGGATTCGTGTAGTAAGCTACCTGCGTGACATGGTTTACAAGTACCCACTCATCATCTTTGTAGCCGACACTTTGAAGTTCGTCGCTGGTTAGCCCATAATCGTCCATGGTAACCACCTTCGGCTTGACCCGCTCGCACCGAAAGATGGGTATCACTAGGTCACCGTCGTAGTCAAGTTCCCATATCTCTTCGATCTGCCCATAGTATGTCTTCGTCTTCCCCGTCGCCTCGTCGATGCCCTCATATCGAACACCACAATTATGTGCCGCGCTCTTTTTGTCCTTCTCTTTCATGTGGAACCTGTATCCATTGATGTCATACCCTTGCCACGTGGTGATTTGGCTGGACGGGCCGGATGCAAGCCTCGATTCTAAGGTATCGTTCGGTATGTCCTGCTTCTGGATCCACGTTGTGAAATAGATCTTGTGTTGTCTCTGTACTCAAGCATCCGTGCGTCCGTTACTAGCATGGCGGATCTCATTTAGGTGCTGCTCAACCCACTTCTCCATTAACACTAACTGATTAAGGGCGCCGTGATGGGCATCTTGCATGATCTCGTTCTCTATATCAGTGCGTACTTTCCTCCCCGTGCACCCCATCCCCATGTTCTGCTTTCATGCTGATGGATGGGCAGCCCAATAGCATTTCCATCCTGAACGTATCTCGTGCAACAGTTAACAGCCTCCTCTGTTTTGTATGCCTCGATCATTGAGCCCTCCGGGTAAGCACGGTTATGGACGTATCTATTGAGGGTGGACATGAACCGCTCATAAGTCCACATCTGGTGCAAGTAGACAGGACCCAGCTCATGTATCTGATCGACCATGTGCATCATTAGGTGTGGCATAATATCGAAGAAAGATGGTGGGAAGCACATCTCGAGCTAGCAAAGGGTCTCTGCGATGAACTCTTTTAGGATAGGCAGCTCAACTTCATCGATGACTTTCTCTGTGATGCAGTTAAAGAAGTAGCACATGCGCGTGATGACCATCTTCACGTAGTCTGGACTGATAACCCTGATCACAATCGGAAGGAACACTGTCAGCATGATGTGGCAGTCATGGGAGTTGAAGTGGGTCATAGTGAGGTCCTTCATCGAGACCAGGCTCTTGATGTTTGAAGAGAAACCGGTCGACACCTTCACAGCCCTAAGCCACTAGCAGAAAGCTCTCCTCTCATCCCTTGTCAGGTTGTAGCTCGCGCTCGGAAGGTCAAATTTATTTACGCCCTTTTTCGCCTATGTCGGGTGGATTTTGTGTCTGATGTTCTGGTTCACAAGATCCAGACATGACTTGAGACCATCTTTCGTCTTAGTCTTGATGTCAAGCAGGACTCCGATCATGCTCTCAAAGACATTCTTCTCCAGGTGCATGTAGTCGATGGCATGGGGTGTATCTAGCTCCTTCCAGTACGACAGGAACTTGTAGAAACATGACTGCTTCTTGAATGGAACGGGAGGCAGGGCAGGCTCTGCTTCTTCCTTTGCCTCATCCCGCTTTCTCTTCTTCCCCCTTGGCTTATTCTTCAGCACATCTTTCTCTTTCTTTTTCTTTCCAAACTCTACATTTATGCCCTTGACCATGTAAAACACATTTTGCCCGTACCCAGTCCTTTCAAGCTCGTCAGTTTCAGGCTCTTCATCATTGTCGAAGTACAGTTTCATCGAAGGATGTCGGTACCTGTGCTTCGTGGGGAGGAATCGCCTATGCCTCATGTACACCAACTTTTTGGATGCACTAAGGTAAGTGTAGCAGGTACCATCAATGCAAACTACGTAGTCGGTCTTACCTTTAATCTGCCCCGACAGTGAAAAAAGACCAAGGTAATCGGTGATGGTGACAAAGATGATGGCTTTTAGAGTGAACTCCTTCTTTAGGGATGCATCCATCATCATGACACCTTCCTCCCAAAGTTTCTATATGTCCTCCATCAACGTCTCTAGGAACACGTCTATATCATTGCCTGGTTGCCTCGGTCCTGAAATAAGCATGGTCAGCAGAAGATACCTACGCTTCTGACATAGGTATGGAGGTAGGTTGTAGATGGTGAGGGTGACTGGCCAGGTGTTGTGCGAGTTGTTCAGGTCACCGAAGGGATTCATCCCGTCGGTACTCAACGCGAACCTGATGTTCCTAGCCGCGTTCCCAAACTCCGAGAACCTAGCGTCGAAACGCTTCCACTGCCTGCCATCAGAGGGATGTCACAACTTTCCATCGCCCTTCTTATGTTGAGGTGATGCATGCCAGGACATGAGCTTGGCATCCTCTAGGTTCCCAAATAGTGCACGCAGCCGATCGATGACGGGTAGGTACCACATCGACAGGGCAGGACTTTTCCTCTGTGTGTAACCCTCTTCTTCGTCGTCCTCAGGAGGCGGCTACTTCTTCTTGGTTGTATTCTTCTTCGTCTTCTTCGGCCCTCTGAAGGGTCCCTCCTCATCATCCGTTGGACAACCGACATTCTTCTTGTACCGACTCACGCCACAGTGCGAACAACTCTGCAAATTCTCATGCTGCGCGCCTCGATACAGAATACAGTGGTTAGGACATGCATGGAACTTCTTAAGCTTCATAGCCACTGGCCTGATCAGCTTCTTCATCTGATAGGTATTGGCGGGCACCTTATTACTCTCTAGAAACGTGTCACCAAGGATACGTAATAGGTCATTGAAGCTAGTGTCGGTCCAGCCGTGGCGGGCCTTGCGCATCAGCAACTGGAGGTTGAAACGCAGCGCCGTCCAATGCTCTGGACATTTGCCACTGTCCTTGTAGAGGGGATCCATTGCCGCCTGCTTCATCTCCCTGAAATTCTCGAGCCACTTTGGATTCCCAAACAAAATATCGTCATGGTCCATACGGTTCGCAATCTCCTCAAGAAGCTCCGCATCCTCGGGATGCAATGTATCAATCACCGAGTCACCATTCCCATCGCCATCGTCGTCTGCCACGTCTTCGAGCATATCAGCCATCGTGATGTAGTAATGACTCGCATTGTCTCCACTGGCGGCTGTTGCTCCCACCGAGGGTTGTTGTCCCCCGTCATTCGCCACCGCCCTCGATGTCGTCGATGAGTTACCCAAAGATGAATCGGCGAAACTCAGCTCTTTTTCGCCGTGTTGCTTCCACACAAGGTACTTCGGGTCTTTGATGAAACCATACCGTAAAAGGTGAGATTGCACCACGTTGTCTTCCTCGGCAAGCTGATTCTTGCAGTGATTGCATGGACAAATCATGTAATTCTGATCCAGACTCAGACGATTCTTCTGTGCAACGGGCATGAACCTCTTCCTCACATTTCCCAGGAAAGCCAGATCCATCCTGGATGTCTCGTACATCCACTTGTCCCTATCCATGACCATGATCTTCACCAAATTAGCACAGCTGCATAAGAAAAATGCATCAGACTAGCTCTAGATCTGTTATTCTCTCTCCTCCCATTTGGATCTTGATTTAGATCTAGTGAAAAACCACCTAAATCATGTAAAAGAGAGGAATACCAGTGTTGGAGAGTAAGAATCAACCTCTTGCGGTGGCACCCTTCACCAAAATAGCAGAGCTGCATAAGAAAAATGCATCAGAGTAGCTCTAGATCTGTTATTCTCTCTCCTCCCATCTAGATCTAGATCTAGATCTAGATCTAGATCTAGTGAAAAACCACCTAAATCATGTAAAAGAGAGGAAACCAGTGTTGGAGAGTAAAAATCAACCTTTTGCGGTGCCAACCTTCACCAAATCCAAGGGCAAAATCTCCCCCCCCTTAAAGTGGCTATTTTTAGGGTTTGGAGCTCAAAACCCTAAAAAATGGAGGTGGAGCCGCGGGGAAGAAGGGTGGGGTGGCTGCCCTATATATAGTGTAGGATTAACCATTGTGGTTGTTTTACATGGCCCGCAACGGTTAATAGGCATTAACCGTTGCGGTTGGTTTACGTCGCCCGCAACGGTTAATCGATTAACCGTTGCGGTTATTTTACGTGGCCCGCAACGGTTAATAGGCATTAACCATTGCGGTTGGTTTACGTCGCCCGCAACGGTTAATTTATTAACAGTTGTGGTTATATTAAGGCAACCACAACGGTTAATGGATGATTGACTTTTGTGGTTGTTTTACGTGGCCCGCAACGGTTAATCGATTAACCGTTGTGGGCAGCTTCCCATCCATACAGCATGGCCGGCCGCGAATAACCGTTGCGGGTTTCTCTTTTGCCCGCAATGGTTAATGGAGGTGAAGTGCGACGCAAAAGATTTTGTGTAGTAGTGGTAGCAACTTGGCGTAGTGCGGTGACTTGACATAGCGACAATCCATACGATGATGACTGAGCTGACGATTGTCCGTAGATGATGTCGTCGTGGCAAGTGGAGGAGGGATGTCATTGACAACTACGTTAGCGAGGACTAGTCGAAGCAGTACCATGCTACATTGTCTGTAGATGATGTCGGCATGGCAAGTGGAGGAGGGATGTTGTTGACGAATATGTTAGCAAGGACTAGTCGAAGCAGTACCACGCAACATTGTCCGTAGATGATGTTGGCGTGGCAAGTGGAGGAGGGATTTTGTTGACGACTATGTTAGCGAGGACTAGTCGAAGCAGTACTGCGCAACATTGTCAGCCTTGGCCTAAAGGTGGCCCATGATGAAAGACGTGCACGAAACGTTTCCCAAAAACCTTATTTGCCCTTTCCTAGTGCTGGTTCCCAAATTAGAGGCTCCCCATATAGTAGTTCATGTACACTTTTTGAGAGAATTCCATGTGTGGTATCAAATGATTCAACAATACCTGTAAACCACTGAAAAGTTGGTTTGGACATGAGTACGATCGAATTTTTCATTGGGTTCCCCGGCATTGTCGAATCATTTGATGGCACACATGGAATTCTCTCACACTTTTTTCTCATGAGTAGTTGGTCCATATATAGGGAGAAGAACATCCTACCTCTACATCAACTAGCAATGTGGTACTACTTGATGTTGTATCTTCCACCTTGACTCGTGATCTTAAATATTAAAGCCCACCAAAAAACACAGGCAAATGGCCTTTGAGATTTATTAGAATTCTGCATATGGGCTTAGGGGAACTAGCCCATACAATTCTGATAGACTCGTGCTGATTGGACACACTGAACAGTTCGTTGTGTTACACTGTTTACACCGTCCGCAAGAGGCTATTTTGTGTGCGCCTAGGTTGAACCCAAGTTGGATTCAATTTCCATGTTTGATTCGGTTCGGTTTTTCATGACGTATCCGTATTCTACTCCAGATAGACCTAACACCCTATAAATATAAAGGGTTACAATTGATTGCGGGATTCAATCAATCAAATCGATACAACTTTAACTTTTTGCCTTTTATGCCTTTTATTTTTTTCTATTTGCCCTAGACACTTCTAACTTTTTTTTGAATCGGGGTTTTCATTACTCATTGGACTCAGCCAACTCGCTGGTCACCAAACCCTCAATGAAATGAGGTACAGACTCCCAAGTGACTGAATCATCACTAGGATATTTACAACCATAAGCCGCTAAAGCATCAGCAACTCTATTACAGATTCTAGGACACACTTCAACCTTAGCTTCTACAAATTCATATAATAAAATCAATCTCAGCTCAGTAATGATGCCGCCCATCGCTGAAAGCCTGTAGTCGTCTCCCTCAACAGCAGCCTTAATCAGGGATGCGTCAACCTCCATCACTATCTTGTGCAAGCCCAGTTGTGCAGCAGCTTTGAGTCCAGCCAAGCATCTGAGAAGTTCAGCATGGAACGCATCAAGTAGTGCAGCTTCTCTCCCTGCCCCTGCCGTGATCATCCTCCCTCTGTCATCTCGAATTATAAACCCCCAACCACCTGAGCCTATGATCGGATCAAAAGCACCATCTGAATTAATCTTAATCTCTCCCTGTCGTGGTCTCTTCCAGTGCTGAGCCTGACGAGAATCCGACAATAGCCCGAGCTTCTTCTGTGTCTGAAATCTGTCAGTCAGCATTGTAGTAACATATGCAATTTCGGCAGCAGATCTCCTCTTCCCTTCTCTCCATTTATTCCTTTCGTCCCACCAGAGCCAAAGCAGAAAGATTACAGTCATTTGCGACTTGGCTTCTAGTTTCAGGATCATCTCCATCATTTCCTTAGCAGACTTAGCTTCAACGAGCCTGCAACGAACCGCTTCTAAATTCAGTTCCTTCCACACTCCTTTTACCTCCTTGCATCTAATAAACAAATGGCCCCCATCTTCATCTAGTCTATTGCACAGTCCATAGCATGTATCAATTTTCATTCCTCTCCTCCTGAGCACCTTCTTTACCGCCAAGGTATTGTGGCTTAGCCACCACAGAAAATGCTTAAACTTTGGTGGACAATCAATCTTCCACAATTTTTGCTAGAAATCCCCCTTGCCACTGCTACCTTCTGCTCCACCCAGACTATGTTTCAGCATCTGCCTTTCCTCTAAGGCTCGGTGGACCTTATAAGCTGATCGCACAGAAAATATGCCTTTGGAATCAAAGTGCCAGCCCACAATATCATCCATCTCCATATGCACTGGTATTGATCGAATCACTTTAACATCCTCTTCCCAGAATGTTTGTTCGAGAAGCTGTAGATCCCATTGTTCAGTACCCGGGTCAATAAGCTCATCAACCCTCAGCAGTAAACTTCCAGTTCTTGGCGTGATAGGCTGTCGTGTTACACCCCTCGGTAGCCAAGGGTCCGACCAGATTTGGACCTGGTGCCCCCCACCGATTCTCCAGATCACCCCCTCCTTCAGGACATCTAAGCCTTGGACTATGCTGCGCCAAGTATAAGAACAACCATTCCTAGCCACAGCCTTCAACACATGGGTATTTGGGAAATACTTTGCTTTCAGGATCCTTGCACACAGTGACTCTGGGTTATGAATCAATCTCCAACCCTATTTGGCTAACATTGCCATGTTGAAAGAGTGGAGATCTCTGAACCCCAAACCACCGTCCACTTTTGAAGCCACCAATTTTTCCTAGCTCACCCAGTGCATGCTATTCTCCTTATCTTGGTTATTCCACCAGAATTTTGCTATCATTGAACTTATTTGGTTGCACATCTCCTTAGTAATATCAAAGCACCCCATAGCAAAGACAGGGATTGCCTGTGTGACTGCTTTGATCATAATTTCCTTGCCTGCTTTTGAGAGCAACTTCTCCTTCCACCCCTGAATGCGTTGCCAAATTCCCTCCTTTAGATATGCAAACACCTCCATCCTTGATTTTCCCACCGAGATCGGCAAGCCTAGGTACTTCTCATTCTTTGTCTCAGCCCTAATGTTCAGAATCTATCGTACCATACTCCTTTGTGTGTCCCCAGTATTTGGACTAAAGAGGATAGCAGATTTATCTGCATTAATAACCTGGCCAGAGCACTCCTTGTATATCTGCAGCAGCTCCTTCAAGTTGGTCGCCTCCTCCTCAGTTGCGTGACACAGGATCAAAGAATCATCGGCAAAGAGTAAATGGGACACCGATGGTGCATTCCTGCAGACATGCACGCCCCTAATTTTCCCCCCCTCCTCGGCCTTGGCTAGAAGGGATGAGAAACCTTCAGCGCACAAGAGAAATAAATACGGAGAAATTGGATCGCCTTGTCGTAGACCTCTTTCCGGTATGAATTCCTCCGAAAGCTCCCCATTCACTCTTATGCGATATTTGACAGAGGTTACACACTTCATCACCAAGTCCACCCATCTCCTATGGAAGCCCAATCTCAACATCATTTCTCTTAAGAATTGCCATTCAACCCTGTCATATGCTTTGCTCATATCGAGTTTTATCGCTGCATAACCAAGGCTCCCTTTCTTCTTGTGCTTCAGATAATGTGTAGCTTCATAAGCAATAAGTATATTATCTGTTATCAACCGACCCAGCACAAACGCACTTTGGGATTGCGACACCACCTCATGTAATATTCTTTTCAATCTATTGGCTAACACCTTGGATATCAACTTGTATATCACGTTGCATAGAGAGATTGGCCTCATATCCTTGATGTACTCTGGTTTTCTCACCTTTGGGATTAGAACAACCGTTGTGTCATTCCATTTATCCGGCATAGGACTGCCATCAAGGACCTTCAATACTTCAGTGACCACTTCATCCCCCACGATATCCCAATACTCTTTATAGAATAAAGCGGGCATTCCATCTGGTCCTGGGGCCTTGAGATTACCAATCGACTTGAGAGCAGCATACACCTCATCCCTCGCAAAATCTTGTAGCAAGGCAGCATTCATTTCATTTGTCACTTTTGAAAGTATCTAGGCCCCGGTGTTGGTTTCGGCAATTAATGACAACACATAATTACCATGACTAATGTGTGTTTTGCAGAAACATTGGTAAGTTAGGTTATGGAGATGATAACTGCTTTGGGCAATATGGTATTCATGTCCCTTGATGGAAATCGTTTCGGTTTTCAAAGGATCAACGATAAGATTAAGGACGGTTAGTTCCGGATGTCAAGGTGTTGAGATACATCTGGAATAGTCATTAGGATTTTTGTTTCTTCCTTTGACCGTACTATGAAGAGGGGCATGAGCGAGTAGCTTGACCTAGGTGAGTCTTGTGTTTAGGTGTGGTGCACACTTGTCAAACTTAGCACTAGGTAGCTCAAGAAAAGCTCAGAGTTCAGTTAGAAGCAACTTGGTTCAAGTTGCATCGCGTTTAGAAGACGTTTGAGCTATTTACCTATGACCGGACGCGGTCCTGGTCATGACCGGACGCGTCCGGTCAGTACTAAATCTTCACTGCGTTTTCAGCTGACTGATCGGACGTGGTTCTTGAGAGGACCGGACGCTGTGGTCAGTCTGACACGTGTTCCAAAGGGTAAACAGGGTAATCGGACGCGACTGTGAAATGATCGGCGCGTCCGGTCTTGTTCCAGTAAGGTCCCGTGGTGACCTGACGCGTCCGGTCACCTATGATCGGACGCGGTCATGCGTCCGGTCATGTTCCAGTAAGGTCCCATGGTGACCTGACGCGTCCGGTCACCTATGATCGGACGCGGTGGTGCGTCAGGTCAGTTTTCCAGAGAGCTCTTGCATGATCGGACACGTCTGATCATCCTTGATCGGCGCGTCCGGTCATCTCAGACCGGCGCGTCCGGTCATCACAGATCGGCGCGTTCGGTCACTCAGCACATGTTTTCGTTATTCGACCGTTACACCTGACCGGCGCGTCCGGTCAGTGCGCGTCTAGCTATTTCGAAAAGGTAACGGTTGGATTTGTTTGAGGGGTCTATAAATACACCCTCTCCACCTCTTTTAGAGGTCTCTTGCTCATTTGTTTAGCTGAGAAACACCTTTAGAGTGCAAGGAAGTGCAAGAGCCCTAGTGAGGATAGAGATTTGTGAATCGAAGTTTGAGAATCCTCTCTAGTGACAAGAGTCTAGCAAGTGTGCATCCATCTACTCATTAGGCTCGTTGTGGTCAAGTGAGAGTTCTAGCTTGTTACTCTTGGTGATCGCCATCACCTAGATGGTTTGGTGGTGATTGGGAGTTTGGTGATCATCCGACGAGATTGTGGGTGACACAACTCAAGTTGTGAGCGGTTTCGGGTGATTCGCCATGACGGAGTGTCGAAGAATCAACCCGTAGAGAGCACTTGATCCTTGCGCGGATCAAGGGGGAGCTACACCCTTGCGCGGGTGCTCCAACGAGGACTAGTGGGGAGTGGCGACTCTCCGATACCTCGGCAAAACATCGTCGTGTTCCTTTTCCCTACTTTCAAGCATTTACTTTCTTGCATTACTTCCATTACTTGTTTACTTTCCTAGAATTGCCTTGCTAGTCTAGGATTGGAACTTAGGGTGCAAAACTTTTATCGGTAGAATCACAAGGAACACAAGTAAGCACTAGGGGTAAAGTTTGGCTTATAGGATTTAATTCTTGCAATTAATTTTTAGAGAAGCCCAATTCACCCCCCCTCTTGGGCATCTTGATCCTTTCAATTGGTATCGGAGCCTTGTTGCTCTTATTTTAGGCTTTACCGCCTAGAGCAAGATGTCTAATGGGGAAGGACCACCTCCCACTTTTGAGGGAGACGATTTTCCGTATTGGAAAATTCGTATGGAGGCGTACCTCGAAGCCATAGATGTTGGGTGCCTTAGAGCCGCAACCGAAGGGCTTCCTCCTATAAGGGATCCCGCTAACCCAAGTGGTGACGAGGACAAATACGACCGGTGGAATGCAAAAGCAAAAAATGCAATCTACCGGGCACTAGGCAAAGATATTTTCAATCATGTGCGAAATGCCAAAAATGCTCACGAATTGTGGAAAAATCTTTGTGCTCTCCATGAGGGAACTAAGAGTGAGCGTGAGGAACGCTATCATATTGCTTTAAAGAAAATTAATTCTTTTGAGATGCTTCCTAAAGAAAGTGCTAACGACATGTACACTCGTTTGAATGTTCTTGTAGAAGATCTCAATGCTCTTGGACTCACCAAAATGAGTCAATCGGATGTTGCAAGGAGGATCTTGAGTGTTCTTCCCGTTGAGAAGTATGGACACATTGTCACCGTACTTCACCAAAGTGATCTCTCCGCCGCAACACCGACACAAGTATTGGGAAAGATCAATGCTCATGAGATGTACATGCACATCACTCCGGAAGAGGGCTCCTCATCTTTCAAGAAGAAAGACTTGACCTTCAAAGCTAGCCATGAAAAGAAAAAGAAGAAGGGCCAAGCCATGATAGTGCAAGAGAGCTCAAGTGAAAGTGACATTGATGATGAATCACTTGCACTCATGGTAAGGAAGACCACCAAGATGCTAAAGAAGCTAAATAAGAGTGGCATCAAGTTCGATGGCAAGAAGAAGAAATTCTTCACTAGTAGCAAAAGGAAGCCAATCTCCAAAATGGATTGCTTCAATTGTGGAGAACTTGGCCATCTAGCTCATCAATGCCCAAAGCCTCCAAAAGATAAGTACAAGAACAAGTACAAGGGAAAGAAAGATGACTCAAGTGATGAAGAAGATGACAAAAGGAAGAACAAGCCATACAAGAAGAAAGATGGCAAGAAAAGAGAATTCTTCAAGAAGAAGAAGGGAGGCAAGGCCTATATTGTTGGTGATTGGCTCACCGACATTGAATCATCATGTGAGTCCTTCGGCGATGAAAGTGACAATGACAAAGAAAAGATCACCGCACTTGTGATTGGGCCATCATCATCTTCATCGACATCTTCATCACCACTTTCACCGCCATCTTCACCATCATCTTCTACTACTCATCTATGCCTTATGGCAAAGGGTGATCGAAAGGTACAAAATAGTGATAGTGATGATGATGATAGTGATAGTGATGATGAATATGATGCTCCCTCTTATGATGAACAAGTAAAATTGTTAAATAAATATTCTAAAATTATAAGGAGGACTAGAAATGAAAATGATGAGCTTCAACATGAAAATGAATCACTCTCATCTAAGCTTGAAAGTGCACATAATGCTAGGGATGAGCTCATAGATCAACATGAAACTATGTCTTCTTCTCTCAAAGAGCTTAAAACTTCTAACAAGGAGCTTAGAGATAAACATGATAAGATTGAGAAGAAGCATGGTGAACTCATCACTAGGCTAAACTTGCTAAAAGAAGAATACACCGCCTTAAAAATTGATTATGATACTCTTATTGTTGCTAATGAGCTTGCTCTTGAGACACATGATGCTACTAACCAAATTGTTAAGATTGATATAGCTACATCATGTGATGACTTAATTGTTGAGAACTTTGAGCAAGGCTCTAGCGGCAAAGGCAAGAGTGTGGTTGAGGCCAATGACTATGATAAGTATGTCAAGCTCAAGAGTGAAAATGAGATGCTTAAAGTTGAGAACAAGAAGTTGTTGGCTCTTGAAAAGCAAGCTTCAAATGAGTCACTCATTGAAGAAAACAAGAAGCTCAAGTAAGAGAAAGAGCATCTCAAGACCGGCCTAAGCAAGTTCACAAGAGGCCAACACTTGCAAAGTGCTACTCATGAACACCGTCATGAAGTTGGATAGGAGTGGCATTGGCTATTTGGCAAATCAAGAAAAGAAGGTAAAGGCCAAACAACAACAAAGCAAGACAAAGCCCAAGCCAAAGAGATGTGTTGAGTGTGGACAAGAAGGCCATTTTGCTCATGAGTGCAAAACCCCACCACCACAACCCTTGCCCAAGCATGCTAGACCCTTTGCTTTCAATGCTCACTACATGCTTAGAAAGGACTCAAGTGGAAAGATGAAAGTCATGTTCTTGGGTCCTCCTATCAAGAATAGGCCAAAGAAAATTTGGGTTGTCAAGTCACTAGTTGAAAAAGTTAAGGGTCCCTCTCAAGTTTGGGTCCCTAAACAAAAGGCTTGATCTCTTGTGTGTAGGTGAACTACAAGACCGGTGGATCTCATTGGGTGATTGATAGTGGTTGCACACAACATATGACCAGTGATTCTCGTATGTTCACCTCACTTGAAGAGGATGGGGTATGTTAAGACAAGATCACATTTAGGGATAATTCAAAGAGCAAAGTCAAGGGTATAGGCAAGGTTGCAATATCAAATGATCATTCTCTCTCAAATATGCTCTATGTTGCTTCATTGAGTTTCAACTTACTATCCATTGGGCAACTTTGTGATCTTGGCTACCAATGCTTATTTGGTCCAAATGAAGTGGTTGTTACCAAGATAGATGACAAGCAAGTGATTTTCAAGGGCTTTAGATATAACAATCTTTATCTTGTTGACTTCACCTCTGAAGATGCAAACTTGATGACATGTTTGTTCACCAAGACCACACTTGAATGGCTTTGGCATAGGAGGCTTGCTCATGTTGGAATGAACACTCTCAATAAGCTATTGAAGAAAGAATTAGTGAGAGGTTTAAAGGATGTAAAGTTTGAAAAGGACAAACCTTGTAGTGCATGTCAAGCCGGCAAACAAGTTGCAAACACTCATCCAACCAAAGCCTACATGTCAACATCAAGAGTACTAGAACTTCTACACATGGATTTGTTTGGTCCTACAACTTATAAGAGTTTGAGTGGAAATCTCTATTGCCTAGTAATTGTGGATGATTACTCAAGATACACTTGGACCTTCTTTCTTCATGACAAATCCGAAGTAGCAAATTGCTTCAAGAAATTTGCAAAGAGAGCTTAAAATAAATTTGAAGTCAAGATAAAGAAGATTAGAAGTGACAATGGGAAAGAGTTTGACAACACCAACATTGAAGCCTATTGTGATGAAATTGGAATCAAGCATGAAGTGTAATCAACCTACACTCCTCAACAAAATGGTGTAGTTGAGAGAAAGAACCGGACCTTGATCACTCTTGCAAGAACAATGCTAGATGAGTACAACACACCGGAGAAATTGTGGGCCGAGGCAATCAACACCGCATGCTATGCTTCAAATCACCTCTTCCTACAAAAGTTCCTTTGCAAGACCCCTTATGAGTTGCTAAATGGGAAGAAGCCGGACGTCTCATTCTTTCGGGTGTTTGGTTGCAAATGCTATATCTACAAGAAGCGTCAACACCTAGGGAAGTTTCAAAGATGTTGTGATATTGGTTTTCTTGTTGGCTACTCATCAAAGTCCAATGCATATAGAGTATTTAACCATGCCACCAGTTTGGTTGAAGAAACATATGATGTGGAATTTGATGAATCTAACGGCTCCCAAGGAGCAATTGAGAATTGTGATGATGTAGGTGATGAACCATTGAGGGAGGCCATGAAGAACATGCCTGTGGGTGACATCAAGACTAAAGATGATAAAGATGATGTACAAATTGTCAATCCACCATCTTCATCATATGTGCCTCAAGATCATGACAAGAATGAAAGAGTAGAAAATAAAGACACACATGTCTCTCATTATCAAACCAAGGCACAAGCACAAGATGTTGATGCTCCCCATCCCACTCCACAAATGGTTGATCGAAGAAACTCACCTCTACTTTAAACACATCCACAAGATCTCATCATAGGGAGTCCTACAAAGGGTGTAATGACTCGATCCCAAAAACTTAATTCTTTTGTTGAACATCACTCTTTTGTCTCTTGTCTTGAACCTAAGAATGTAGAAGAAGCTCTTTAAGATCCGGATTGGGTGAATGCCATGCATGAAGAATTGAACAACTTCGCCCGCAATCAAGTATGGACACTTGAAGAGCATCCAAAAGGTGCAAGAGTCATTGGAACCAAGTGGGTGTTCCGCAATAAGCAAGATGATCAAGGGGTAGTGGTAAGAAACAAGGCAAGACTAGTGGCAAAAGGGTTCTCTCAAGTTGAAGGTCTTGATTTTGGAGAGACTTTTGCACCCGTTGCAAGACTTGAAGCCATTCGTATCCTTCTTGCATATGCATCACATCATGATATGAAACTATATCAAATGGATGTGAAAAGTGCATTCTTAAATGGCTTCATAAATGAACTAGTCTTTGTTGAACAACCTCCCGGGTTTGAAGACCCTAGATATCCTAATCATGTTTATAGGTTGTCCAAGGCGCTATATGGGCTCAAGCAAGCCCCTAGAGCGTGGTATGAGCGCCTTCGAGACTTCCTCATAGAGAAGGGCTTCACTATTGGGAAGGTTGACACCACACTATTCACCAAGAAATTCAAAGAAGAGATCTTCATTTGTCAAGTGTATGTTGATGATATCATCTTCGGGTCAACAAATGAAGACTATTGCAAAGAATTTGGTGAATTGATGTCAAAAGAGTTCGAGATGTCAATGATTGGTGAGCTAACATTCTTCCTTGGGTTTCAAGTCAAGCAAATGAGAGAAGGGATCTTTATCTCTCAAGAAAAGTATACCAAGGATCTTCTCAAAAGATTCAAGATGGAAGAATGCAAGTCAATCAAGACCCCAATGCCAACTAATGGACATCTCGACCTAGATGAGGGAGGTAAACCAATCGATCAAACTCTTTACCGTTCTATGATTGGTAGCTTATTGTACCTTACCGCATCTAGGCCCGACATCATGTTTAGTGTGTGCATGTGTGCCCGCTTTCAAGCGTGCCCTAAAGAACCTCACCTAAGTGCCGTAAAAAGAATCCTAAGATACCTTAAGTATACTCCAAGCATCGGACTATGGTACCCCAAAGGAGCTAGATTCCAACTAGTTGGCTACTCCGATTCGGATTATGCCAGTTGCAAAATTGATAGAAAAAGCATATCCGGAGGGTGCCATTTGCTTGGGAGATCTTTAGTATCATGGTCATCAAAAAAGCAAAATAGTGTGGCTTTGTCCACCGCCGAGGCGGAATACATTGCCGCGGGGGCTTGTTGTGCACAAATCCTATACATGAAACAAACCCTCCTAGACTATGGAGTTGTTCTTGAAAAGGTGCCGCTTTTATGTGATAATGAAAGTGCAGTTAAAATTGCCAATAATCTGGTACAACACTCTCGCACCAAGCACATTGATATCCGCCACCACTTTCTAAGAGATCACGTTGCTAAAAATGACATATCACTAGAAGGTGTAAGAAGTGAAAATCAATTAGCAGATATCTTCACTAAACCTTTAGATGAAGCTACCTTTTGTAGGTTGAGAAGTGAACTCAATGTGCTTGACTCTAGTAACTTTAAAAAATGAGCTTGTGTTGTCCCTTGCATTGCATTGTATTATATGTCATGTTTAATTACTCGCAATGCATCTAGGGCTTGGCTAACACAGTTACGATAACCCTCCTTTGGAGGAGTGAAGAAGCCTAACCGTGGATCAAACTTGACAAGCAACCTAGCTTTACTTACTTGTTTTGCATTGCATTTGCATGGTTGTCGCTTTGTTGTTTCTTTTCGGTTAAGCTTTGAGCAACCTCTGTGTTCGTCCATGGGTAGAGAGAGCATTTTGACGCTCCCAAAGGTTCAAAAAACTCTATTGCATGACCATACGTTGCTCCTCGAGTGTTTGTTGCCTATTTTCCTAAAAATAATATTAGCCTAAGGCAAACTATTTTGAGAAACTTGAGGGTTTGAGTGAGGTCACTCATATCTTGTTCCAATTGGTGTTTATTTGTGTCTCTTTGAATTGGAACTTGATTGGGAGAAGTCGCGTCGAAGTTCGGAATGAAGAAGGGCGAAAAACCGTGACCGGACGCTGGACCGGACGCTGCACCGGACGCAGTGATGCTTCACCACCGCGTCCGGTCCCGGCGACCACCAGCGCGTCCGGTCATCCTGAAGACCATCTCCTGATCCAGTGACCGGACACTGCACCGGACGCGCCCCTGTTGACCACCGCGTCCGGTCCCGATAACCACCACCGCGTCCGGTCATCCGTCTCAGTTTTCCGAGGAAATCAAAACCGGACGCTGTCAGCGTCCGATCGTGGATAATCGGACGCGTCCGGTCATTCCAGGAGCTTATTGGAATGTGACCGGACGCTGCCTCCACCGCGTTCGGTCATATCGACCACCGCGTTCGGTCATCGCGTGACGAGCGGATCTAACTTCTCATATAACCTTTCGCATTCTTCCTTTTCCTCATCCACGCCGCTTCTTCCTCGTGAATCCGCCGCCACCTTGCCCTAGCTCGCTAGGAGCTCGCCACAGCGGCTCGCCGGAGCTCACCGCCGCGCCTCTGCCGCGCCCGCGAAGCGCCGCCTCTCCTGCGCCCGCGAAGCGCCGCCTCTTAGTGCCACATATAGCGAGTTGACTGGTCAGCCGACGCCCTCGCACACCACTTTTGCTATTTCATCAGGGTTGTCAGCTTCAGAGGCAGCGTTTCCTCCTGTGACAGGGACAGGCACTACAGAGACGGTTCCTTCGTCCGTTGCCTCGATAGATCCCCCAGCTTTTGGCTTACTTCAGGCTCAGGTCATAGAGACTGCTCCACTTGTTGCTACTTCGGCAGTACCTATTTCTGTTGATCAGACCCAGACCGCTCCACAGCCGCGTGCTTCTTCACAGGGTCAGCCTGATAGCTTTGAGTCCGAGGAAGACACTTCTCAGTTTGTGATTACTACGCGCTCCTCGGCACCCGACTCGACTCCGTCTGTTCCCCCGTCAGGTCCTTAGATTAGTTTTTGGCGGTTGATGCCAAAGGGGGAGAGAGAGAGTAGATTCAGGGGGAGTTTTTGGTAGAAGGTTTTCGTTCTTCTCTTGTGTGCTACACTCATGCATCATATTTACTTTATGGTATTTGCATTCTTGTGACATGTGGTCTTATGTGGTTTATCTAGTCACAGTTTTAAATCATGTCACTTGTTTGTTTATAGCACATAAGGTTGTGCTTCCGTGCCTTACTCTGACTTCATATGAGCTATGTTCTATGTATACTAACTCTTCATGTTTTATCTTATGAGTACACTCAGTTGGCTTGGAACACATAAGCATTGTCTAACCCCTTGTGCTTACAACTTTATGTTTATGTGAACCAAGCATGATCGAAAACCTCAACTCATATCTTCTGAATCTAAGTGTTGTCATCAATTACCAAAAAGGGGGAGATTGAAAGCATCTAGGCCCCGGTGTTGGTTTCGGCAATTAATGACAACACATAATTACCATGACTAACGTGTGTTTTGCAGAAACGTTGGTAAGTTAGGTCATGGAGATGATAACTGCTTTGGGTAATATGGTATTCATGTCCCTTGATGGAAATCATTTTGGTTTTCAAAGGATCAACGATAAGATTAAGGACGGTTAGTTCCGGATGTCAAGGTGTTGAGATACATCTGGAATAGTCGTTAGGATCTTTGTTTCTTCCTTTGACCGTACTATGAAGAGGGGCATGAGCGAGTAGCTTGACCTAGGTGAGTCTTGTGTTTAGGTGTGGTGCACACTTGTCAAACTTAGCACTAGGTAGCTCGAGAAAAGCTCAGAGTTCAGTTAGAAGCAACTTGGTTTAAGTTGCATCGCGTTTAGAAGACGTTTGAGCTGTTTACCTATGACCAGACGCGGTCCTGGTCATGACCGGACGCGTCCGGTCAGTACTAAATCTTCACTGCATTTTCAGCTGACTGACCGGACGTGGTTCTTGAGAGGACCGGACGCTGTGGTCAGTCTGACACGTGTTCCAAAGGGTAAACAGGGTAATCGGACGCGACTGTGAAATGATCGGCGCGTCCGGTCATGTTCCAGTAAGGTCCCGTGGTGACCTGACGCGTCCGGTCACCTATGATCGGACACGATCATGCGTCCGGTCATGTTCCAGTAAGGTCCCGTGGTGACCTGACGCGTCCAGTCACCTATGATCGGACGCGGTGGTGCGTCAGGTCAGTTTTCCAGAGAGCTCTTGCATGATCGAACGCGTCCGATCATCCTTGATCGGCGCGTCCGGTCATCTCAGACCGGCGCGTCCGGTCATCACAGATCGGCGCGTCCGGTCACTCAGCACAGGTTTTCGTTATTCGACCGTTACACCTGACCGGCGCGTCCGGTCATATCGACAGGCGCGTCCGGTCAGTGCGCGTCTGGCTGTTTCGAAAGGTAACAGTTGGATTTGTTTGAGGGGTCTATAAATACACCCTCTCCACCTCTTTTAGAGGTCTCTTGCTCATTTGTTCAGCTGAGAAACACCTTTAGAGTGCAAGAAAGTGCAAGAGCCCTAGTGAGGATAGAGATTTGCGAATCGAAGTTTGAGAATCCTCTCTAGTGACAAGAGTCTAGCAAGTGTGCATCCATCTACTCATTAGGCTCGTTGTGGTCAAGTGAGAGTTCTAGCTTGTTACTCTTGGTGATCGCCATCACCTAGACGGTTTGGTGGTGATTGGGAGTTTGGTGATCATCCGACGAGATTGTGGGTGACCCAACTCAAGTTGTGAGCGGTTTCGGGTGATTCGCCACGACGGAGTGTCGAAGAATCAACCCGTAGAGAGCACTTGATCCTTGCACGGATCAAGGGGGAGCTACACCCTTGCGCGGGTGCTCCAACGAGGACTAGTGGGGAGTGGCGACTCTCCGATACCTCGGCAAAACATCGTCGTGTTCCTTTTCCCTACTTTCAAGCATTTACTTTCTTGCATTACTTTTATTGCTTGTTTACTTTCCTAGAATTGCCTTGCTAGTCTAGGATTGGAACTTAGGGTGCAAAACTTTTATCGGTAGAATCACAAGGAACACAAGTAAGCACTAGGGGTGAAGTTTGGCTTATAGGATTTAATTCTTGCAATTAATTTTTAGAGAAGCCCAATTCACCCCCTCTCTTGGGCATCTTGATCCTTTCAACTTTGTTCTCAACACAATCCAGCAACCTCTCAGAATTTTGGTTGCCGGATGACCTGAAAAGTTGTGAAAAATGGTTAGTAATAAAGTTCCTCTTCTCTACTTCATTCTCCACCCAACCTCCAGACTCCTTCAAACTTCCAATTTTATTTTTCCTTTGCCTCTCCGTGCACGAAGCATGAAAAAATGCCATATTTCTATCACCATATGTCATCCATTTTACATGTGCACGCTGCTTCCAATATAAATCCTTTTGCTCCTCTGCTTTGTCTAATCTATACCTCAGCACTCCTTCCCTTGCTACCTGCTCACCGCTCAAAACACCCCGACGGCATAACTCCAACTCTTTACGCAGCTCTTTTATTCTCTTCTCCAGAGTGCCAAGAACGTTGGATCCCCATGCCGACAAATCTCCCGCCACAGCACCTAGGACATCATGGATCGGCACAGTGTTACCCGCACTAGCCTTTTGCCAGGCTTCTTTCACCACCACTCTACAGTCCTCCTCCTCCACCCATGCAGCTTCGAAACGAAACTCCGCACCTCCCCCATGTACCCTCCTCTCCTCGAGACCTGTGTCAACTATCACATGTCTGTGATCAGAGTGCTTTGGGTCACCGTTTACCACTCTGAACTCTGGGAACATCTCCTGCCAATCCACATTCGCCACTGCCCGGTCTAGTCGCTCCCGGATGTAGCCTTCAACCGAATGATTATTGTTTTGCCAAGTGAACCTATCTCCCTCAAACCCCAAATCTTCCACCCCACAGTCCTCCAACACATGGCGAAACTTATCCATGCATCGTTGATGTCGCTGCTTCCCTCCTTCCTTCTCATGTGCAAAAAGAATTTCATTGAAATCTCCCGCTAACAGCCATGGCTTCACTGGAACCGAAATGAGGTTCTTGAGTGTTTGCCAAGTGAAGTCCTTCAGATCAGACTAGGACTCACCATACACACCAGTGAACCACCACTCTCTTCCCTCATCATCCTTGACATCCATATCAATGTGATACTTCGAAAAATTTCTTAGCGTCACATCGACTCCTCTCCTCCACAACACAGCAATTCCCCCGCCTTTTCCTTCACAATCTTTGACCACCATATTCACAAGACCAAGTGACCACCGAAAACACTACATCCTTTTCTCGTCCAATTTTGTTTCCGACAAGAAAAGAATGTCCGCCTTCTCGGACTTCTAGAGTTCCAGAAGCCCCCGAACTGCCGGGCGGTTGCCCAATCCCCGGCAGTTCCATGCCACTATCTTCATTGATTATCGCAGAGCTGGTTCGCCAGCTCCGCATCAGAAATTGAGATCTTTTCATTCTCACCTAAACCCTCCTCTCTCTTCTTCTTCTTCTCCACTCCCCTCACCTCCGTCAGATCACATTCGTCCCCTCTCCTTTTCCCACCCACCTTCCCCAAAGTCCCCTCAACTTGCTTCCCCGATGGCTCCCTAGGCAGCTTTTTGAATGTCCCTTTCTCCTTCTTCTTAGCTGCATCACGTGTTTTCACCTTGTCAGAATCCTTCTCTCCCTCCAAAATTATCTCCATGTCACTGTGCTCCTCACTCCTGTCTGTGGCTGCCTGCTCTGGCCGAATCAAGGTTTTGTCCATTACAGACAGCTCCTCTGGGGTGACATGCTCCTTTAGGCTGCTGTCATCACCCTCATTCGGTTTATCATCCAACAGAGCTAGCTTCTGGTGAGCTGACTTCTCATGAGTTTCCCTTCTATGTGGGGGAATGAACTTTTTCAGCGGGCTGCTCACCTCCTGCTCCTCACCAGAATTATCAGTCGATACCCCAACGACTACCCCCTCTTTTCTCCAGGAAAGAGAACCACTATTCTGTTCCCCATACTTCCTACTCCCACTCCTCCAGTCATTCTCACCACTGCTTCTTGAACGCCATGACCCGCTCCTCCGTCCAGCACTCCCTCCTGCACCAGCATTCTCCCACTTCTTTTTCTCTGGCACAAACCTCAGCTTCTTTGAAAATTGTGGCCCCCCTCCCGCTGTCCCCTCCACAGCACACGAACGATCAGTATGACCGATAATCCCGCAGTTGTAACAGAATTCCGGGAGGAATTCATACACTAAAGGGCACCATAGTAGATTCTCATCATCCTCCACCATCAGAGAAACTCCCCTCATCAAGGGTTTTGAAATATTCAGTCGAACTTTGATCCACAAGAACTGCCCAACTGCAGATCCATCCTCATCCTGATCCATATCCACAAAATCTCCAACTTCATTGCCAATGGCCTCCCCTGTCTCCCTATTCATCATCCCCAAAGGCATACCTGATGCCCTCATCCAGATCGGGATGTGATTAAAATTGAGATCCTCCAACCTTTTCTTCCCATCAAAATCCACCACCACAATCAGTTCCTTGCCAAAAACCCATGGTCCATCCTCCAATGCTTTCTTCTTTCCTCCCTGTTGATTGAAGGTAAACAAGAAATGATTGGCACCAAGATCCTTACATTCAATCCCTCGAATGGGACACCAGACTCGTCCTAGTGCAATCCCTAGCCCTTCAGCAGGCACCGGACGTTCTGCCAGGACTTTCTCGATCGCCATTGGACTTGCCGACGACGTCCCGTGACCTCCGCTCGACACCCCACGAACACCTTTCTTCTCCGCCTCCGTCAACTTCATGTTCTTCAACAGGCCTTCCACTGCGTCCATTGTTGCAGGGGAGGGCACAACCTCACCTTGATCACTGATTGCAGATCACAACCCAGAACCCTAGCACGTGGCGATGAGGCGGTGTGTCTATCTGGTTAGCAAGTTAGGCTCGGCTCCTAATCGGAGGATTTGACGTGGACTCGAGGAGGAAATGGGACGTGGGCACCAATCCAGATCAGACGAAGGGGATCTGGATCGAGAACGCGAAGGAAGGATGGAGGTAGAAGAGAGGACCAGCACGCCGCACCCAAAACCCTAAACTCGAGCGCTGAGAGCGCCGAGACCCGTATGCGTGAGATTTTAGACACTTCTAACTTGGATACGTTGTTATCAGATTTGTTTTTCTTTCCCAGCAGAGTCGTCAAAAAGTGTGTTGATGCTAATTAGAGACACATATACCAACTAGGGCTAGCACGCTCGAGACCGCACATGTCCTAGCATGCAACAAAGATGAGTTCAAATAATGAGGCCGACCAGCAAGTCGGTCCTACGATGTAGACATATGTTCTTCGTCCAAAAAGCTCGCGAACATCTTTCGAGAAGACCCGTCGGGGAGGAGCACAACGAGATTGTTCTAGGATCGGCAGGGCCACCTAGAATGCTAACGAATCTTGTTGAGAGAGATGCTGGACAGTAGAAGGTTGGAAGAGATAAAAGTGGGGAAAGTAGTAGTAGACTAACTTTTGAGCGACTGGGTATGGTAAACCTCAAATGGTCTTTGATCCTCCGATATATATATAAAGAGAGCGAGTGGTCCATCCTAATAGAAAACCTTTCCAAACCATGGTCTGCAAGTTTCCCACGATATTGGAGAAGTTTTGCTCGAATTTGGGATGAACCTGCCTCGTATAGGCAAAACCGGCCTCAACTAGTTTGTGCATGGCATTGCAACGAGGCCGAGAAAACCGGACTGGGCCGGTTTAGTCTATTTTCAGCCCATGAATAGTAAAGCCGGCTGGTTTTTTAGAATTTGTTGGATTTATTATAATTTCCTCCTTTTCAATTGCAATTAATTTCTAAACTCAGAATTTAACTCCTCTAATCTCTTTTTGCTGTCAACAGGGCCTCTCAAGTTCCTAAAAAAAGGTGCAGAAATGACGGGCCGGGTAGATTTGCCGGAGTGAGAGCATGCACCAGGAAAGCACTCTCCTGCCGACTTCGAGTTTGTCCCTTCTTCACAGCCCGATCGTAAACTGCCTGCTTCCCGACAGCTCCGACATCTATCGCTGGCGTGCTATGAACCCGACCCATTGCTTCACCGGCCTGCAGACTGCAGTAGGACTCGGACGTCCCGTGAGGAGCCCCTTCTGCTCACAATCCCTGGAGCTGGACTGCTGGAGGGCATCGATCCTCTGCTATTCAGGAACCCCTTTTGCTCACAGTCCCGATACCATTTGTGCAACGGATCCCGCGGCCACGTTGCCGGTCGATAGCACCCGCGCACGCGGGCCTCCCCGCACAGTGCAAACCGATCCCGTCGCGTGACAGCGGCGGCCGATTCCGGATGCCCCATGCCGGCTCCTATTAGCTCCTCCGCCCCGCCTGGCGCCCCCACAGAAAAAGCAGCCGCGGCTGATGCCGATCGATCGAGCTGCCGACCACCGGAGCTGCCCGCACCCGCAGGGCCGCAGCAGCGCTAGTAGATCGCTTCAGGATGTCGAGGCTTATCTTATCCGCCGTGCGTGCCGCGTTCGACCGCGCGTCCGCTTTCTGTTGTGCCGCGCGTGTGTCGCATGCTGGAATAGGAGAATCTGCCGCCTGCGAACGTGCTCGATCAGCGGCTCGTCCGCGTGCAGCCTCGCGGCTGTGCTGCGCGGTGGCGCCTGCCTAGTCGGCAGGGCAAGGACGGCAGGAGAGAGTGCGCGCGCGGTGACCGGTGAAGCCGCGACCTCGGCAGTCGGGATGGACCAGCGCTCAACGCACGCGGGGAATTTCTCTGAACGCGCGAGAACTTTTGTGCAGAGCAGAAAGCACCACTGCTAGCTGTTTCTGGCTTCTCAACACTTGCCGGGTTCCCCAGATGGGAGTTGCCGGCAGATCGCATTCACGTGCGAAACACCAACAAAACAGGAGTTCTTCACGTACTCCTATTAGCCATAGATAGACTATCACGTAGGGGTTTATAACCATCAGCCAAACAGGCCGCGAGCCGTCATGCTATTGCTTACGAACGGCCATGAACAGCTGTCTTGCATAGGAGACCTAAGGCTCCGTACGTGGAGCTATTTGGAGCCATTTTTGTGCTACACAGTGTAAAATCACACAGCTCTATCTATGGAGCGCCTTAAAACATGAAAAAAAGATTGGTGTAGGGTAGAGCTGAAAATAGTGACTTTATCCAGCTTCATCTCGCTCTGGTGGGTCCTGTGTGGGATTTTGTGAGAGCATGTTTTAAAGACTTCACATGTTGAGTTGTTTTGCTAAACGGTACACAAAAACAGCTCCACTCCACTGGTAGAGCTACTCGTGGAGCTGAAGCTGAATGGCTTTACTAGCAAAGTGGAGTTGTGCCAAACAGGGTCTAGACGATTCAAATGTGAAGTTTTAAACTAGATGAACCACATTGCATGTACTTATATGCCAATTAATAATTAATTGCATCTCAGACGACGTTACTGCGATATGATTTTGACTCGACACTACTTGAAGGGATCTAAACACCCCCTTAGTAGCATGACTTGTCAACTATTAATCTTTAGCCCCGCGATGTGTGTAGCCACTCCGGCCCCCCAACTGCTGGTTCACGTCACCACTTGGCGAAATCTAATTTTGAGGAAAGTGAAATTTAAGCTTGAGAGCTTAATAAACTTTCAAATTGACAAAACTGTGCTCAAACTTGGAAGATTATGACTTATAAATAGTATCTTGAACAGCTCACTTTCAACTTGAACGGTCCTTTCACAAAGATTGCATTGACGCTCTCCCGCCAGATATGCCGTGGGGAGGACCATGGGGCACACAACACTGTTCTATTTGAAGATCCTCTACAATGACACTGCATGTATGGACCTCACAACCTAATCATGGGAGCCGCTTAATTGGCAACGAGATGAGGTCCCAATAGGCAATGTGGGGGACAACCCGTCTGCAACACGCTCTGTTGCCTCTTCATGAAGCTAGTTCCCATTGTACACACTTCTGCACACTCTCCCGATTGGCGGTGGTCGCCGCTGCCGTGACCTCCGAGTTCTCTGGTTGCCATCCGTAGCACCATTTTCAATCACGTCAGTTCTATCATTATTGCTATTGTTGTAGTAGTTGAAATTGAGTCTGGGGTGGCTTTTTTGTCATTGGTGCCCGCATCACCACCTTTAGGTCTCGCATGGTGTTGCACCCTAGATCTCCACGCTCGTCACGTGATTCTCTACTGCCATTCCCAAATGCCTCGCTAGCAGCTGCCGACTTCAAAGGCAGGGTGGATGGCTACCTACTGGAAGTTGGTTCACCCAGATCTCGATATGTGGTTGGTCACCTATTAGTCGTAGCCATTGTTGATGCCACCGACAATCTTAACCTCTGTGGATGTTGAGATGGATGCCCATGTCATTATGAAGACTCCTCCGGGCACCTCCTTCTCCCCTTGTTATCTCTTTCAAAGGAACGTCCTATTCCTAAGGTCCAATCGGTAATTGCAATGGAGGTAATTCACCACCTAGATAAGACATGTGAGATGAGATTGATCTCTGAGAATGATCTATTGTCAATGTTGCACTTTCTAGAGAAGGTGGTGATGAGTGAGTCATTGTTGTTGTTGGATGTTTGGCCTAGAGAGATTTAGTGTTTGGGCTATTGTGCCCTTGTAATCTTGGTGAGTCATTTGTTGTTGTTGGATGTTTGGCCTAGAAAGATCACAACGGTCTTGGTGACCTTCCAATGTTGACCCTTCGAGTTTGCTGTGCAGCGATGACAACTTGGTGTGTAGAGAAAGAGGAGACCCCTTCCTTGGTGGAGAAGCTCTATAGTCGATGGCGCCAAGATGACTAGCTAGAGGTGAGCCTTGGTGGCTTGCAACACTTGTCTTGGTTGCGCAAGCCTTTGTGTCAAGCGCAACACCCTGATTGGGTGGAGACTTGGTGGCTTGGAACATACCTCGGTGGAGCTCCAGCATTCACTAAAGGATGTGTTTTGGGGAACTGCTACCACCAGATACATCCTCGTCTCTAGAAGTTTGCCCTCTCTTGACTTGCTCTTCACTTATTGCATTGTGCGTAACTTGTATAGTATTTATCTTTCCTACATTAGCATAGGGTAGTTGATATATTTGATCCTAGGTTGCAAAACTCTTTATGGGTTGGTTAGGTAGAGCTCATTAGAAAAAAAACTAAGGTGCACATTTAGTTTATGGATTTTCTAGTATAGATCAAAAAGGTTCTTTATCTGACTTTTTAGAGACCTAATTCATCCCTCCCTTTCTTTGGTCTCCGAGTCTAAGAACACCCAGTTCCATACACACATTTAAAGAGCATCAACTGTTGCATTATCAAAGCTGATCAGGGACCATCAATGCAACACCACTAGTGCCAATCAGGCCAAATCTAGGGGTTTGGATAACTTCTGTCCACCATGAGAACCAAACTTAACGATCTAGTGACATAAATATGCAAACCGGAAACACAACCATCCCCAACAATCACATCAACTCTGCAAAAAATAAAAAAGGATGTGAAGAATAGTGTCGGGTTTTTTTGTCTAGATAGGCAATCGCAATAGAGTTCTCTACAAAAAACAAGACCGAGCGAGAAATCGACCAAGATGATGTCATTCAATAACCCATCAGACACAATTCATTTAATCTAAATCCTAACTATTATAATTAGACTGGACGATGGAGGATCTCCGGATCCTTCTCATCATCGGTGAGGCTGCCGCACGAGGGGAACCAAGGTTATGGTGGTGCTAAAGATGACCTGGGGCAGCGGTCTTTGGAGTCCGCGATGAAGAAAAAAATGACCGTCGCTGGCTCGGAGCCCTTGGCTCAATGTCATAGCACGAATTAAAGAAGAGAGATAAATAAAGATGATAAACGTCCAAAGCTCTCTATTGTTTCTTCCTCTCTAACCCCAGCCTCCTGATCCTCTAATTGATAATCTGCTAGGGGGGAGAGAGAGGGACACCTAGGAGAGTGGGATGTAAGAGCATCTCCAGCAGGCTACCTAAACCCACTACCTATCCTATATTTGGGTAGTGAAGGTCAAAAAAATCCACTCCAGCAGGCTACATATTTGACTACCTACTTTTGTTGGCCCAACAAATTCTCCATCCCACTACCTACATCTGTTGGGCCAACAAATCACTCTACCTATTTTTCCTTCCGTCTCTTTCCTCTCGACGTGCTCGGAAGCGCCCGCCGCCGCTGCCTGCAATCCTTCTCCCCGCCTGCGTCGGCGCCTCCTCCGCCACCGGGCCTTCCTTGGCGACGCGGCTTGCCCTGTGCGGCCTTCCCTGGCGGCGTGGGCCCCCCGGCGCGGCCACCACTAGCGCGGGCCATCTCCAGCCACGCTCCCTCGCAGGCCCTAGCTTCACTGGTGGGCAGGCGCGCTGCTGCCGTCCCCGGCTTCCCCGGCAGGCGCGCGGCCATGGCTCCCCGGCGCCGGACTCAGACCCCCGGCGCGAGCGGCTTCCCCAGCGCGGGATTCGGCGATCCGCCCGCCTCGAATCGCGAGCGCGGCCATGGTTCCCGACGCCCCTCGCCGGAGGGATGTCTCCTCCCGACGCCCCTCCCCAGACTCTCGCAGGTGGCGTGCTCCTTCCCCACGACGACGTTGATGGCCGAGTTCATCGATGGCAACAGAGGAAGAAGATGACATATGGGCTCCACATGTCATTGGCTATTAAACTGAATTTGAGAGCCACGATTTAGGTAGTATTGCTGGAATAGAAAGAAAAAATAGGTAGTATAAAAATATCAAGCTACCTAAACAGACAAATAGGTACTCTGATTGAGGTGGAGATGCTCTGAGACTTTCCTCAGCGCTGGGCCGAGCACCGAGCTATGTGAAGCGCGGCAATCATTAATTAGAGTGCCCAAACCACTGCATGCACACTGTTCGCTGATTCGAAGGCTCTCTGATGATCCTATACTGATAGAGGCCGCCTTGTCATTGTACCCTTGCAGGAATCCGTCAACAGAAACATTATCTGAGACACCCGGAAACTTATCATCTCGCTCTCCGACCCCACTGCACCGGCGGATCACGTCGGGACACGTCGCTTCTTCCCCCCCGGGGGTGTAGGGCGCTACTGCCACCCACGAATCAAGCTCGGCGGATCTGCCGCGCTCAACCAACTCAAAAGGCCCGGAGGGATAAAAAGTTCGGAAACACGATGCAGAAAAACCAGACCGGAAAAGGTAGGACGAGAACGACGAACAGCTCGTAGCCAACGTTGTTCGCTCCCTCCCCGCTCGTTTCGTATCGCCGCGTGGGGCCCCGGCCCGGCCCGGCCCGCTGCCCTGACCTTCCCCCTATATATACGAGCCATGAAGCTTTCGTTCGCCACATGCACTCGAGCTCCAGCAGTGAGTGACCAGTGTGGTAGAGCTTCGGGCCGGCGACGGGTACATTGCTCTGCTTCTTGGCATGCAATGGTCGTCCTCGCGAAGCCGCCGCCGGCGCTCGACCAAATCTCCCTGCTTCGATCCCCGCAGCCCGGGGACGCCGCGTCCTTCTTCGGCGTGCCGGCCGTCGACCTGTCCAGCCCCGGCGCGGCTCTGGCCGTCGTGGACGCGTGCGAGCGGTTCGGATTCTTCAAGGTCGTCAACCACGGCGTGCCAACGGGCGTCGTGGACCGGCTGGAGGCCGAGGCCGTCGGGTTCTTCGCGTCGCCGCAGGCGGAGAAGGACGCGTGCGGCCCCGCCAACCCGCTCGGCTACGGGAACAAGCGCATCGGCCGCAATGGCGACATGGGGTGGCTCGAGTACCTCCTCCTCGCCCTCGACGGCGCCGGCCACGCCAGCTCGGTGTCCAAGGCCTCCCCTGTCCCGTCATCCTCGCTGCGGTGCGGTAACCAATCTATCACCAGACAACCAGCGTCAGTGGAGGACCGTGCGTGCGTTTCTAACGATGGGTAGGTACTGTGTGTCGTCGCGCGCGTGCGTGCAGGGACGCGGTAAACCAGTACGTCGCCGCCGTGCGGGGCGTGGCGACGTCGGTGCTGGAGGCGGTGGCGGATGGGCTCGGCGTGGCGCCGAGGGACGCGCTGAGCGGCATGGTGACGGACGCGGCGAGCGACCAGGTGTTCCGGATCAACCACTACCCGGCGTGCCCGCTGCTGCAGCGCCTGCCGGACTCGTGCGGCGTCACCGGCTTCGGCGAGCACACGGACCCGCAGCTGGTGTCCGTGCTGCGCTCCAACGGCACGGCCGGCCTGCAGGTCGCGCTCCACGACGACGGGCGGTGGGTGCCCGTGCCGCCCGACCGCGACGCCTTCTTCGTCATCGTCGGCGACTCGCTGCAGGTAACCGTACGTTACATTCATACAGGCGTGCGGACGCACATACACATCCGACACAACCGTACCTACAGACCAGCACCCGTGCCATGAACTCATGGCATGCATGGTGGGTCGTCGTACACGCAACGCACGCACGCACGCCGGCCGGAGGCAACGGATTGACCGATCTGTGCGTGGCTCGATGACAGGTCCTGACGAATGGGAGGCTGAAAAGTGTGCGGCACCGGGTGGTGGCCAACAGCCTGAAGGCGCGGGTGTCCATGATCTACTTCGCGGGGCCGGCGCCGGCGCAGCGGATGGCGCCATTGCCGCAGCTGCTGGGGCACGGCGAGCAGAGCTTGTACAGGGACTTCACATGGGGCGACTACAAGAAGGCTGCCTACCGATCGCGCCTCGGAGACAACCGCCTGGACCCCTTCCGCATCCAGTGATAGTCACCCACAGCGCTGTCGAGAGATGGTTGGTTCGTGCACGCAGATGCTTCTGCCATCGACCCCAACACCTCTAGCCGGTGCATGCCCCCGCCCCCCGGAGATCACTGGAGGCCACCAGGATCACTGATTGCTTCATGGACCAGGAAGAAGGGCTAGCTGGACGTACGGCTTGCTATGTAGGATCCGGAGTAGGTGGGTAGGGTTGGATACGGCCATACGACAGGTGTGCTCTGTTCTGTTGGATTCTTGTTCCTCTTCCATGCATGCCTGGGTGCCAATGCCAAGTGTACAGTAGCTGTGGTACTAACTAGAGAGAGAGAGCTTTGTTGTATTGGCTCTCTGGGCTTGATGCTGTGTCAATGTTATGAGTGCTTTCTATATATGGTATGTGATCTTTTCACTGTTTCTTGTACTGACGTAATGAATGTCTGATGAATTGAGGAATGAATGGACGGGGGAGTACTACGGTTGGTTTGGGGCAAATTTGGTAATAGGGGCAGAGAGCCAGAGAACTATTAGCAACGACGCATGTTATCTGCCCAAATATAGCAAGGCGGAGGTTTTGTTTGTCCATCTTTGTTCAAGCTAGCGTTCTTGTGTTCAGTCCCTTTTTGTGTTTCCATTTATTGTTGTCTGGGCATGTGTGATACAGTGCACAGGTGGAGTGAAATGCATCTCCGAAACTAGCAGCGCCCGTCCAGCCTATTCCTCATATGTGATTGGTTGCTTTTTGTGTTGCATGCTGCAGGGTTGCAGGCTTTTGCAGGTGTGGGGCCCACTCGGTCAACTATGGGTGTGCCTCGGGTAGCAATTTTGCCTGAGAATCCTGTCTCGCTGCAGTGGCGTTCACGTACTCCTTTAGCTTTAGGCATCCGGATATATCCCTTTCTACTCCAATCTCGTTTTGGTTGTTTTGAAATCCAGCAGCTTGTCTCTCCCAAGCAGGGTTTTTTTTACCGACCGGTCACCCCAAACCGCCGGCCTCCGGTTCCAGTTTACCGGTCCGGTTTACCGGTAACCGGTCGGTAACCGGTCGAATTTGAATTTGAATTCAAACGCGTCTTCGGTTCGGTTTGTCACCAGTTTACCGGGCGGTTTGGAGCGGTAACCGCTCGGTTTGAGCGGATTACCGCTCGGTTTGAGTTTGGAATTTTCTTTTTTCTTTTTTTTCAAACTTCTATACGTATAAATAAATACTAAACGAACTCGAATTTGAAAAAATTTTACACCATTGGCTTCTATAAATCATGAACTATTTTTAGGAATTTTTTCAGCATTTTTTTGTTTTTTTCAAATTTTAAATTTGAATTTGGGGCCTTAACGGGGCAGGACCGGGATTTTTTTTCTTTTTTTTCAAACTTCTATACGTATAAATAAATACTAAACGAACTCGAATTTGAAAAATTTTTACACCATTGGCTTCTATAAATCATGAACTATTTTTAGGAATTTTTTCAGCATTTTTTTTTTCAAATTTTAAATTTGAATTTGGGGAGTACCTAACCGGACCGGACCAGAACCGGTCCGGCCCGGTTAGGCCGGTAACCGCGGTAAACCGCGGTTTACCGAGCGGTTTTTTTAACCCTGCTCCCAAGCTCAGTTCGTTCTTCTACTCTCGTTTCTTCCGCACATGGCGTTCTGAGATGTACTTTTGTCCAGGTCGTTTCCCGTCTGTACCCTTAATCTTCTTCTCGCATCCCTCCTCGGTGGCCGACGCCGTTCTCATGATTGATGCACGTCCTCGGCTCCGCCCCTGGAATCGCAAGGAAGGACCGCACCATGGCACAGCCTCTCGGAGGCAGGTGCGGCAGCCGGGGGGTTCAAACCCCGTCTGGTGCCATCCCACGACGAAGACGAGCCACTCGAGCTAACACTCGTCCGCAGTTCGATTCGATTTTGTGTCTGGGTATGCGTATGCTACAGGAGAGAGGATGATGAGGGTAGACGACGTTGCGCGAAGAATCCGAGCTCAACAGCGGGCTCCAAAGATGGCTGATGGGCTCGGCCTGCACCCTTTTTGGTTTTTTTGTTTCCGTTTATCAACGCCAACTTTCACCGATGAAGACTAAAAAAACATTTTGTGACGAAGGGTTTAGAACATCTGTGATAATGGTTCTGTAATAGTGGTTAGCTTCTTCAGATAAATAGATAATCTGTTGGCTAGAGCTAACCGACTTGCGGTTTGATGTAACAAACAAACACCGTGTGATTATCTTCATTACAGCATACATGACGAGTTTGAACTTAGAAGTACTGGACCACTCAGGAACTCAGGAATGTTCTTCGTCGCATAATTTAGTAGTAGAACTGAAATCGGCAATCAGTAAGCCGTAACACACGATGACACGACAGACACAACACGTTGCTTATTTTGGGTTTACCATCTTGGCTATACAGACAACATAAATAGTCCAGTAAATTAACCTCAACCTGTAAATAAATCTGTAGATAAGCCGGAAGCGGAGTAGCGGACAACAGAACACAACACAAGAGCAAAGTGGGTTATACAACGCAGCAGAACAATGGCGTTCGCCGCCTTCCGAGATCACTTCTGCGCCTTCTTCTTCCACAGGTCGCTGAGCGCCCGCACGGCGCCGCCAGCCTTGCGCTTGCCACTGGCTCCGTCTTCGTCGTCATCCTTGGCCACCGCCTTGCTGTCACTCCCACCACCGGCGCAGGCCGAGCCAGACCAGTGGCGGCGCCGTTTGTCGTACGCGCCATTGTCCACGGCGCCGCCGCTGCCTGCTAGCACCGCGGCGGCCTCCTCGGCCGCCTTGCGCCACTGCTCGCTCTGCACGCGCGAGCGCTGCGCGTCGGCCTCCAGAGCGTCCCGGGCGTGCTCCGATGCCCGCAGTCGCTCGGCGAGCCGGGCCTCCCGCGCCGCGCTCTCCCTCAACGCGAGCTCGGTCTCCCGCGCCCTCGCCGCCGTCGACTTCGCGGCCTCGGCGGCGTCTTCGGCCATCTTGGTGAGGTCGGCGTTGTCGGCTTCGAGAGCGGCGATCTCCGCGTCTTTGACCAGCAGATTCGCCGTTAGCTTGTCGACCAGCTCGTTGGTCGCCATCAGCGCCGCCTTCAGCTCGTCGAGCTCCGTGCTCTTAGCCATCACTTTGGCCCTCAGGTCGTCAACCTCCGTGTCTATTACCATCAGCTTCGCCCTGAGCTCGTACACCTCCATGTCCTTGGCCATCAGCTTCGCCCTCAGCATCTCAACCTCCGGGCTTCCCTTCCTGTTGTTGTTGCCATCGTCATCATCGTCAACGACATTGCTCGCCTCCTCCCCATCGCTAGTCTTGTTGCCCTCCTCGACCACCGGCGGGTCCTCGTTGTTCACCGACTCTCTCGGCACTACTACCGCCACGTAGCCTTTCTCCTCGTTGTCAAGCTCATCGACACCAGCAGAGGCTTTGGGTGCTGACGACGCTGGCTCCTTGCCGCCATCGTGCTCGACCGGCGCCGTAGCGGCGAGATGATCGTCCTTCTTCTTCGCGGCCAAGCGCTTCTTGGCCTCCACGAGCGCCGCGCGCGAGTCCTTCCTGGCCTTCTCGGCCGCCACGAGCTGCTCCCGCATCCCGTGGAGCTGGCCGTGCGCCCTCTCCAGCTTCGCCTCCAGCTCCGCCACCCGTGTCCCCGCGCCAGCACCACCACCGCTAGCACCGGCGGGCTTCTTCTGCGAAAATCGCAGCCACAGTAGAAAACAAACGCCACGTCAGTCATCGGAAAGTACTACGGTTCTGTGTTTGTGCACCGTTCATGTGAATATGTGATCACAAAGAACATTCTTGCCTCGTGCAACGGGCTGCGCGGCGCCGCCGTCACCCGCACACCGAGAGCGCGGCGCGGCGTGCCGCCGCTTGCCTCCGAGCCCGGCGGCGGCGGCGGCTTCAGGCGCTGTGCTGGACGCTGCGGCAGCTCGGACACGGCCCTGAATCAAAGATGTTGCGATCGAGTTCGCCTCCAGATATTCAGAGCAGGAAAAACTTGGATAGGAATAGGATCGATCGGAGCCGAGCATGCAGATTTGGTCGAGAACGGTGCCGAATACCTGGGCCTGGACATGCGACTGTCCGAGTCCTCGAACTTGCTGCTCTTCTTGCCATTGGCCGTGTGTCCTAGCATCATCATAACAAAGCAGAGAGCTACTGGTTCCTGAGAGGTGAGTTGAGACACACCGTCGCCAACTTCAAATCTGGAATTATATCGTTGAATCAACCAAGCCAACGTTGAGGACGTTGGTTGGTACTTCTCGATGTTAAATGCTGATGCGGTACTGATTGCAAACTTGGAACTGATTATCATAATATGGCTGCACCAAGCCCCCACTCTCGCCCCCGCGTCGCTCTCCTCTGAGGGCGACTCGGGCGGTGCCGCCACCCGCCGCACCAAGCCCCCACTCCCCGGCTCCCTCCGGCCGCCGTCGCCGCCCTTGCTCGCGGCGGCGGCGGCCAGTGGTGGTGCGCCCAAAAAGGCTCCCCCGCGGCTCCACGCTCCCCCCTCGCCCCCCACCCCTCCTCCGGTGAACTCCAGGAACGGCGACCTCCGGCGACCTGGGCGGGTGGGAACGGCCGGACTCGGACCTGTGGGCACCGGATCTGCCTCCGGCTCGGCCTTCCCTCCCCTCCCCTCCCTCCGATGGCGGCGACCAGCGGCTCCGGCGAGCTCGCCCCTCTGGCGGCCTAGGCGGGCGGGGGTCCACCGGATCCGGGCCCGTGGGCCCCGGATCTAGCCTCCCCCCTCCCTTCCCCCTCCGACTGCGGCCGGCCGGCCATGGGGTCCGGCGACCTGGGTGGGTATGGGTCGGCCAGGTCTGGCCCCCCTCCCCCTCCCCCCTGTCTGCAGCGGTCGGTCACACGGGTGGGGCGCTGCCGACCATGCGGGGCCGGTGGGTCTCGCGCGGCTCCGGTGGAGCGCGTGCGCTGCCCGCCTCTCCCCCCCAACGCCAATTTGCTAGGGCCCGTGTGCTGCTGTGTGCGCGGACAGCGGGCCCCCGTCGACCGCATCCCCTTCCCCGACTACGCCTACACCTCGCTCCTTCGGGCGAATGGAGGTGTGGGCACCGAGGCCACTAATGTGCGCCGCCTTACATCGTGGTGATGTGGGTGGCGGCTCCGGCGGTGCATCATCGACGCCATGGTGGCGTGGATGGCGTGGCCTCGCCCGTCCTCGCATCTGCAGCGTCATGGTGGCGAGGCTGATGTTGGTCGGGCGGGCACTCGTGCCCCTGATGGTTCGTCGGCAACAGGGTTGGCGTCGACGGCCGCGGCAACGTCTAGCATTGCCTGCGCCTGGATGGGTGGCGCTAGGTGAAAGCCTTGATTTCTGGCCGACGATGGCGACACCCTCGTGGCGCCGTTTTCCTCCTTGGAGGTATCTGTCGTTGCGCCCCCCTCTCCGGCCGGCATGGAACTTCGAGGTGAAAACCTAGCCCGTTCTGGGCAGGCAGCGGCGATGCTCTGCGTCGCAGTCCTTCTTGAAGGCGTTGCCTTTGAAGTTCCATGGCATGGTGTGTGTGGGGCTGCCTCCTCGGCGTTGCGCTTGGTCGTCGTCGTTGTTTCAGCTGTGCCTACTCGGGCTTCAGGTTTCTCCTCACCTTGGTTTGTCTAGTTAGTGTGTGTTGTAGCCGTAGCTGTGATCGTTTTTGGCGGATGCTTTGCCGCCGAGGGGTTTCTAGCGGATGCTTTGCCGCTAAGGGTGCTTGGGCGGATGCTTTGCCGCCGGCGTATCTTCAGGTAAGTCCTCCTCGGCCGTGGTCCTAAGGGTAATGGCCCTTAGTGACTCGGAGGAGCTTTCGGAGTTCGAGGTCATGTTTTCGGCGAGCGCTTTGCCACCGAGGTCGCGGTCGTTTCTGGCGGATGCTTTGCCGCCGATGTGGTGCCGGTGGATGCTTTGCCACCGATGTGGTTCTGGCTCCTATCACTACGGGCTACCAAGGTGTTGAGATTTATTTTGTATTAGGCTCAGTTGCTGGGGTTGTCAAGTGGAGGGTCCCCCATCTCTCGTGTTCTTGCTTTTTGTGTTGTGTTGTGGACTTTGTTGGTAATCCATGGTTTACCTGCGGATCCTTTTGTATCAACTATGTGTAGGTCTATCGGCCACTCTTTTCTACTTAATGAAATACAGGCATATAGTCTGCTCGCAAAAAAAATAATATGGCTGCAGCTTAGCCAGCTGAAGAAGTAGAGATTAGGTCGTCAGTATTTTCTTTCTCATTTCCTTTGTGCTGGCACAAAACTCTCACCTGGATGGTGCGAGGTGTCACTAGCACGTCCTGGACTGCACGGACGTTTATTAGCTTCTAAGTTTATGCAGTTTGCGGCTCGCGCCGGCGTTCACGGGTACGGCGGCGGGAATTAAGGTTAGATCCCATGTCTTCGTCGTCGGAGAAGAAGAGCTGCACGGCCGGACGGACGCTCCGGTTTGTCCCTCCTCCAAGCTAGCTGCTATACACCACCGTCCTAGTGAGGTGATCTTATCTCCAAGCTAAGCATTCATGGGTGACGTTGACGGGGCTGGTTTCAGTCACGTTGCAGTGCAGACGTTTACGCTGTTGCGGCGGCTTCACAAGGTGGTTATTTGCTCGAATGGGCTTTGGTTGGCGCTTTCCGGTCAATGCAAATTCATAAGTAATGTACAACTAACGGACCACCCAAAACTGGGCCGTATTCTTCTGGCTCATGCTGGAGCGGGCCCAGCCCAAGGCCCAGGCTATCTTGTGAAGTCCCTAGCACATGACGAGTATGGAGCAAAGTATGGAGCAAAGTATAAAGTCAAGTGCAAATTTGGTGCTCCGAAGGCACATGCACTTGATGTGGAGTGTATTAGGGTCAAGTATTAGGCACAGGCTCTGTATTAGGATATTATGTATAGACTAGCAAATTTGCCCATGCATTGCAACGGAAGTATCAAATGTTAACAAAAAGACAACGACATAAATGATACATATTTATTTATGTTTTATCTTTTTTTTTATAAAATATCAAATCTAAAATTTATTTTACAATGATAAACATCTGTAATATAAGTTCATCTTGGCAATAATATGATAATGTTCTATTAAGTCTGTGTCAAATTAAAATTCAACCTTCACGACTTTTTTCTACCGTCACAAAAGCACAAAAATTATTTAAATATAAATATATATGTGTCGTCACCGTGGGCACGAGGGTGGGCTCTGCCACCGTCGCCGCGAGCACGATTCATACCCGGCGGCGAGCGAGCGCGCATCCTCCACCGTGGGCACGAGGGTGGGCTCTGCCACCGTCGCCGCGAGCACGATTCATACCCGGCGGCGAGCGAGCGCGCATCCTCTTCATGCTGTGGTCGACAGGTGGGGTCGGATGATACGTGAGACCCGTTGATAGCAGCTTTCCCAAGAAACCATGGTAGTTAAACCCCAAACGGCATTGAGCTTTCTCACAGCCTACATAACTTTTCTACAGCCTATAACTGATAACTACTTCTAAGAAACCACGGCTATTAAACTTGACGGTTTTGAGCTTTATCACAGCTCACGCAACTCACAACAACTTTTCTACGGATCACAGCTGACAACTACTTTTATACGAGCCACAGTTCAACCAAACAACGGTGAAATTTTTATTTCTTAGAAAAAATCAATGGCTCGAGGACCCATAATATTGTATTTATATTTTTTTTATGTTTATAAGGACACCGGTCCAAAAGAAAAGGGTAGAAAAAACCAAGCTAAAAAATCAAAATCATAAAAATCAAGCGGGAGAACAATATATACACCAAAATATTATGAGCTACGGAAAATTATTATGTGCTACAGAAAAAACGAGTCCAACAAAAAGGAAACAATCGGAAAAAACAGAAAAAAAGAAAAAAGATCCCATGTGCACATGGAGATATAGGGGGACACGGAAAACGGGGGGGTGGAAATCAGAAACGTGGACACATAGGATATCCGGCGCAAAAAAAAAAGAACGGTAACGACAAGGATACGGAGTTGGAAAAAAAGCACGTAAGCCGATTAGATGTGTTGGGTGAAACACAAAAAATTCAGCGCAGCATGGCAGGACTGGTCTCTTTGCCAGACACAAACTTCGGATTGCAGGTATCAATACAATGGCCCCGTTCATCTGGCTTATAATCCGTCTTATTCAGCTTGTTTTTTCAGCCGGAACAGTATTTTTCTCTCACAAAAAATCAGTCAACAGTATTTTTCAGCCGGCTTATAATTCCAGCCGAACGGGCCCAATATGGTGAACGTATTATGTCGTGCGAAGTAAAAAATCAGGTTGAAAGAGACGCTTTGTTAGAAAGTAAAGTAAGATTTTGTATAATTTATTTTCTAGTGCCCGTGCGTTGCAACGAGGAGAAATTATGTTTTGCTCTTTCTATAAAATTTAATAAACTTGTCTCTGTATCTCTCTCTTTCTCTATGTTGACGTGTCAATTAGAATTCGGACACCACGCTTTTCTTGTTTTTCTACTGGTTTCTTCTATCGCTATGCCATCTCCTCGGCAATTCTTGCAGTTGTTGCTATCCATCTTGCTCCAACCCAGGTGAGTCTGGTTGCGCTCTGCCAAGACATCGGAAAGCGCACAATACAGCTGGGGCTATGGTCGTGGGACATTCGGGGACTCAGGGTTGGACGGCACGGTCCGTACCTTTAGCTCACCCTGGGCAGTTTTTTACCGAAAACCAAACCGAACCGAGCCGAACCGAACCGAAATTTTGGTTTTTTCGGTTTTTGGTCTCGGTTTCGGTTCCTGAGTTCCCAAAATTCGGTGTTCGGCTTCGGCTTCGGTTTCTTGCTCCACCCGAACCGAAGAACCATCAAACCGAAGACACTAGCGCTCCTCTCCGTAGGGTCATGAAAAGAGCAGCGCATCAGGCATCTAGCGGTCTAGCCCACCGCCCCACACGGCCCAACAGTCCAACACACACATCCGCATACCGCTCCAGTCTCCGGTCTCCAACTTCCATTCCCGTCTCCCATCCCCATCCCCATCCCATCCGCGCCCTAACCCTAACCTAGCAGCCAGCAGACCAGTGGTGGCGGCTTAGCGGCGCGAGCGCAAGCAACCAAGCAGGCGTGGCAGGCGATAGCAGCGCGAGTAGCTGAGCGAGACCAAGACGGTGACGGCGCGTGACAAGGCGGCGGCACCGCTCAACCAGCGCGAGCAGGGGCAAGCCACGAGCAGGAGCTAGGAGCGACGCAAGCAGGGGCGAGCGGGAGCGGCGCGGTGCGCGAGCAGGATGACCACGTGGCCATGGAGGAGGTTCGTGCGCTTGTGCTTGAGTGCTTCTGTTTCCATTAGTTTTTTCGGTTGAAACCAAAAAACCGAAACCGAAGTTGTCGGTTTGTGCTTTTCTGCAGAACCGATCGGGTGTTACTTCCTGGAAACCGAACTTTCTATAAACTGATTAAACCGAACCGAAATATCGGTTAAAACCGAATGCCCAGGCTAACCTCTGGCGCCAGTGGCAAAGACATGCACGGGCCTAAGAGTTCAGCCATTCTGGCTAGATGGCCCTAGCATCGCCATGTCCATGCCCGATGGCGCCTCAAACTCTCACTGCATGTGTCTGGCGTGCAGACCGTTTCGGCACCTCGGATGACAAGCAGTCCATGCCAAGCACTTCAATTGGGTTCTGGCTTGGAATCTCCAGCAACGACGACGTGGTGGTGTGACAAAGAACACCAGCCATCCTGGTGAAGAAAGGTGATGGCCGACATGCACCGATGAACAGGGGTGTCAGCACGGCAGGAGCTCCTTCTCAGATCCTAGTCGTCCGAGGATGCGCGGTGGCAGTGGTGCGATAGCGATGGTGGAGGCAGAGCTCGCACGTGTCGGTGAAGTTGCTATACGGTATCTGGACTCGGCACTCGCGACAGCATCGGGCCCCATGAAGCATCTCAATCGATGAGACCTGACCATGGAATGAATCGGCGGCGAGATCCTCTTCCTCCGATTGAACAACACAATGGTGTGTGCTCGACAATGCGACAATGACTGTTGTGGCAAACAAATTTATGGGGTTGTAAACATATGTGAGTTTAATTCTAAAAACATAAGTCAATCCAGATGAAGAACGAGCTGGGCAGGTACGACATAGGTGCCCCTTTTGGTTTTGATTTGGAGTTCATTTTTTTATTTTGTTAGTAGTTTTGAGATTTCTAACTTCCATATCTGCGACACGCATACGGAGTTCGGCCGTGCCAAAAGACACTGGGGTATTTTGAAATAAAAAACGGGTTTAAAGAAAATATGAATCTTATTTTAGTTTTTAATATTATATATCTTACTACAGAGAGCTTTTTTAATTTCATTTTTTGTTTTTTATTTTGCCCGTGCTTTTTTTTTCGGACCTGTCACCCGTTTTCTTTTTTCTTTCTGTTTTGCATTTCAGACACAATCAGCCGTTATTTCTGAGTCCAAGAAAAATAATGGTACGGATCAACATAGAGGTTGTACTTGACTCATGTCCTAAAATAGATGTATTTGAGATTGAATCTTGGTTTAGAAGGAGTCTTCCATCTTACATGTAATCTTGGTTTAAGAGGAGTCTTACATCTTACATGTAGGTGAAAAAAAATCTTGGCGAAAATTTTGCCTCTTTATTATTATATATATAGATTTGAATTAGGATTCCTATTCATATTCAATTTATTCAGGCTCGGAGAGATCTATTTGTCATAACTATCTAGGGTCATATAAGTCTAGACAGAAGAAACTCGAGTACCGTTAGTTAGGGGGAGATGGATGAAAAAAATAGTCAGAAATTTTGCCTCTTTATTATTACTAGCAAACTTGTTCGTGCGTTGCAATGGAAAAAAAACTATCAAACTCGTTCATGTGAAACGGCAACATAAATGGTACATATCTATTTATGTTTATCCTTTCTATAAAATTTTGAATCTATGACCATAATATAAGTTAATATTGGCAATAATATGAGAATGAATATTAAGACTGCATCGAGTTAAAATACAACCTTAGTAGATTTTTTCTCTCATTGCAAAGCACGGAGATATTTAGATAAATATATTATATCTTTAATTTTCATACTATCATGGTTAAATATCAAGCTCCATGACTTTTTTGAGGACTCGAATATATGCAAATCTAATCTCTCGCTAAAGTTAACAAAAAGTTAATTGTTGGCATATCAAAGATTGGTCTGGACCGTCGATGATTGTGATCGGAAACCTCTCGAGATTTGTCGCATAGCAACTCTCGTTAGTGATTGCATTTATTTAGGCTAAATTGGACAATAAACTGTTCAAGATTTTAGTTCACAATTTGATTACCTAGATCATCGGCTATCTACATTTAGTAAGTATAAAGTTTGTTTCTAATCGGAACTACATCAATAATTTGATAGTATAAATCTTTTGTTTTTGGAGAAAGATCAATCTCTTATCTTCTCTATCTCTCTTCTCTACATCTAAAAAAGACTGTAACATCGTTATCTACTCGTTGGTACCAAATCTCAATCCTCTGCCTCTGATATGAATCATGCTCCACTTGGAGCTCATGCGTCCGTATCACATCTGGTTTCGATACGGAGACCGAATGTATGTGCCCATGTCTTATACGAAATCCTTGGAGGTCACAGGTCTACGCAAACATGGCCTCGGTGCAATCCACGGTCAGGCAACGACGTTCAGGCATAAGTTTCTCTAGTTTCTGACTCCCACTATTGATCCTAATACCTATTACTTGATTTGTTTCAATAAAATAATCAATCAACTACTAAAGTGAATTAAAAATGAACATACCTTATACCTGTGTTGTACGTGATCTGTTGGGTGCTTGATGATGCGTACAGGTATAGCGCACCTTCTGCCGCAGACCCGGCGTGCCGTCGTGCTACCGAACTGTCTCCGGCCGTCTACGGACCACGATCCTTTGTCCTCCTGCGTTCTGCTGGCTGCTGCTGCTAGTGTGTACTCCATCCGTCCTAAATTAACTGTTATTTTAGATTTTCATGCCGTAAGTTCGACTAGATTTGTAGAAAATACGTGCAACATTTATATTTCTAGATAAATTTATTATGAAAATGGATTCAAAGACCTATCTAATGATATTAATTATATATCATAAATATTAATATCTTTTTATGTAATATTAGTCAAAGTTATTTCTTAGGAAGCGAGAACGACAACTATTTTTGAAACGGAGGAAGTAGCTGTGCTACACGCGGCGGCGCCGATGCTCCGAGTGGAAACCACGAATCTCTTTCTTTCTTTCTTTCTTTTTTGAGAATGGAATTCGTGAATCTGCTGCCGAGATCCACCTCCATCCGTCGCATCTGGTGGCTAGCCCCTGCGCTCCCAATATGACAGTTGAGAGAGAGAGAGACATTGGAGAGGACTTAAAACACCAGATTTGAGTCCAAGATGGACACGAGACTAAACCCAAGTGGATCTGCAACTGAGAAAAAAAAACACCACCGATAGGAGTTCAATCGGAGCCAAGCAACGGAGAAAAGAAAAACCCGCCGAATAGGACTCCGAACCATGATCAAAGTTAGACGAAAAAGAGTTGTTGCAGAAATTTTGACCCTCTATTATATACTAGCAAATATGCCCGTGTGTTGCATCAGAAAAAAAAAATCCATCGAATGTTCATAGAAACAAATGACGAAAAATATACATATTTATTTATTTATTTATTTATTTATATGTTTATCTTTTCTATAAAATTTTAAATCTATAATTTATTTGTTAATTACCATGACATCCATAATTTGGGTTAATGTTTGCATTAATATAATAGTGTCCTATTAAATCTGTATCAAATTAAAACACAATTGTGATAGATTTTTTTTTCTCTCATGTTACGAAGTACAGTAATATTTACTCGTTTATATGTCATAATATTAATTTTCATACTATCACGTGTTTGATTATGCGGCATCATGTGGAACTGGCATGGTTGTTTTCTGGGTGATCAGACAATACGTGTGCTGCACGGAGTCTTGTATGAGCCATGTACGTGGCCGATTAATTGCAATGCATGATTGGCTGCATGGTCACATGCATGTGCATGACTGAAATCTTAGTTTAATACGGTACACCGCATGTGAAATTGTGTCTCACTCACAAAAGAAAAGAAAACCAGAAACAAGAGTTTCCCAGAAACACCAGACACTCGGTCTCGCAACGGTGGAATGGCCTTGATCGCCAAAAAGCATGTGGTAACATTGAAGTAGAGGCTGAGGGCGGATGTACAGGACGCCTTTGCTATTGCCTTTGTCACTTCGTGCCCAGACATACATGTAGAGGTTCGACCGTCTCGTCTGGATAGATGGAAAGTCATAGGGATGCACTCTTCCTTGTTGAAGCCACACATGCATGTACGTAGTGCATGCTTGCTTGCATGTAACATGTATGCACGCAGCACGTGTGCCCATGCGCACACGTCAGGCATGTTCCTTGCCGTTCCAAACCCCAACGACAGGGGCTTCCGGCTCTCATCCATCTACTTGTATATGGGTGTGGTGAAGAGGCAAACACCAAACAAATCGAAAGCTCACCATGAGCGGCAGGCTTTGCATGTTGTGCCTTTGTTTTTCGCCGCCAGCGGATGTGATGATCCTAGTGGACGCCGAACACCAACAGCGTCGATATCTAGATGGCGCAGCAGGCGTTGACGCCAATGAGAGCATGCCCGGCCGTCCTCCGCCTCGGCGCTGCCGTGCGTTTCTTTTGGTGGCTACTTGCGGAGCGGCGTTGATGGGACGCTCACCGTGGGAGAGGCAGGTAGGCAACCCCAGCGTGAACTGTCATGGCCTCCTCCTTGTCGTCAACGAAGTCGGCGAGAGCATGGTCGAACGCTGTGCGTGAGCAGATGTCGTCGCCGAACCTGACCTCCGCAGGACGCACTCATCGCAAACTTCGGCGTTCCGAGGGCACGCCACCACAGCCACGTCTCGTCCACGTCACGCATGAGCGGCACCGCCATATTCGATCTCGAACAGGACGTAGTGGATCCACAGGGACGTCACCCAGTTGTTGTCCTCGCAGGCGCCACCGTCCGCCTCACTCTGGGCGCGCCACTCCTAGAAGAGCTCCCTTGGCGGCGGCGGGATTGCCGACGCACATCTCCATGTTGGCTTAGGCGCTATAGGCAGCGCGTAGTCGACACAGCGGCGAGCGCGGCGCGGAAGGCGAGGCGCGCGCTCCATGCCGCCGCCGCGTCTAGCACAAGGCTCGGCTAGGGTCGAGCGACTCGAAAAACTCGAAGGGGCACTGCCGCGCGGCCTCCGTCACGCGTTGCACAGCCGGTCGTCTTGCGGGGGCAACGGCCAACCTGCTCGGTGCGATTTATATCAGGGCTAGTATATACGCATGCATATATCAGGAAAACATTGAAGCGTGCATTGTTTTGAATCGAAATCTATTTGCTGGGCTGACGCGGGGACGGGTGGGCGGCTGGTCTTTCCTATACAAATCTCGTGTGCACGTGCATATACTTTCCGGAACCAAACCTGTATATGCAAGCTTTCCATCTTTAGCTCCCTAAGTAATCATGGCGTGCATGTTGCACCTGTAGACTCCAAATCAACTTAAGCTGCTTACGCGTTTTGCATGCATGTTCACGTGTTAGACCTACCATCTTTTCTCCTTATGTGATCATCACGGCATGCAGCTACATTGTAGAGTTCGAGTCACACAATTTCTCTTTCCCTTCACGTGAGCAAACAATCAAATATTTGCTGGGCTGACGCTTACCCAATTCTTTTTGGAACCAGACTCCGTATCACACTAAACTAGAGTTATTCTAACTCGTATGAGTACAGATTATATATAAATCCGGAAGGAAGGGTTATATATATAAATCCAGATGGAAAAAATTCTCCATTGTTCAGTAGTTTGAGGGAGACGGATAAAAAAAATAGATGGACAAAAAATGGCCTAAAATTTTACCTTTTATTATTAGGGATAGATATATTGGTACGACCAGGACACAGAAATCACAATCAGACGATCTAAGTGTGAATCCGGAGGAGATTAGGTGATGGACGAAAAAAATTGTGGCAAGAAACTTTGCCTCTTTATAAGTATACTAGCAAATATGCCCGTGCATTGTAACGGAAAAAAAACTATCAAGCGTTCATGCAAAATGATGACGTGAATAGTACATATATACTTATGTTTTATCCTTTTATAATTTATTTTATGATGACCATGATATCCATAATATAAGTTAATGCTAACAATAAATAACAATGTCTTACTAAACCTATATCAAATTGAAATACACCTTGGTATATTTTCCCTTTCATTCTAAAGCACAAAATTATTTAGCTATAAGTATATCATAACTTCAATTTTTCATAATACCCATGTATTTCTATAACTCAATATCGACCTTTGTAGCTTTTTTATGCATCATTTCATCCTACGTAACTTTTTTTGTCAATGTGTCAAGGATTTGTCTGTCCACCAGTGATTGAGTCCTCGTCAGGAATTACATAAATACATTTGTATAGATTTCATTAAATAATAATCTGTGAAGTTTTCAGTTTATGAAATATTTAGTTGTGCCGCAAAACTGGTTTGGCATTTTTATGATTTTTCTATGATTTTGGCGAATTTTGCAATATCTATGTTTTTATAGAAAAAGAGAAAAACGAAAAAAGGAAAAAGACTTGCATGGGCTTGGTCCAGCCCACAACGAAGCTGACCCAACTGCAAGGATTCAACCCAGATCGAAAAAGAAGCCCACCAGGAGAGGCTCACTCGGATCTAGACATTTTGCATCAGGAACCCTGATATATTTCAAAAACTATTAAGGCCCTCCCACCTTTTCTTTCTCTAGTATCTTTACATCTGGAACCATATATTTCTTTCTGTTCTCTTCCCTACTCCTAATCTCTATTGGCAACGAGACCAAAACCGAGCTGGTGATTGGAGGAGGAAGAGGCAGAAAAAAATACGGTGGAAATTTTGCATTTTTATTATTAAATATTAGGTATAGGTATAGATATAGATATAGAGGTATAGATCAAGTATTACCGCGAAGTCCTAGCCTCGCTCAATCGTTGTTTCTAGGTCGCGGTAGAGCGGATGCAGGATGACAGGGACCAATACGAAGGCGGTGGAAGCGTAGCCGGCAACGCTCCCGGCCAGCTGGTGTGCGGCAAGCCTGCTCGGACAGTGGATGGCCGCGTCCCTACCCACCAACACATCGGCCCTCGCGAACGGGCCTCCACCTCCAACACCAATGGGTGGCGGGAGATCCTCCCTTGGTGGGATACGCGTCATATGGCCGTCTCGGTTTAGCCTCGTCGCGGCCCAAAGTAGCTCTTGCAGACCCAAAAGATCCCTGTAAAGCTTCATGACGAATGCTTCAACTGCCTTTTCTACTCGCACTGAGTAGCGACTTGCCGGTTGCCATGGCTTCCACCACCTTGCCAGGGTTTGCAGGTGGACCATGTCGGCCGCAACGACGATCGCAAAGGGTGGCGACCGGCCGCGGTCTACTCATGGCGACCACCCATTGGCCTCCTGACCCGCTCCCCCATGATGGTCCACCGAGCCCGGATGGAGTCGTGCAGGGTGACGTGGGGGGCGCTGACGGCTTTCATCAGCGCCGACACCAATGGCACCGGAGTAAGAGGGCGAGGGAGATCAGCACGGTTGCGCCTGCTGCCCCTGACGCTGCGTGGGTCATCTTGGAGTAAGAGGGCAAGGGACATCACCATGGTTCCGCACAGAGCCTCCCTAAGTCAGATCCACTGGAGTCGCACTGTGCGCAAGCATGGGGCATGCCGCGTGGGTCATCTCGGATGACCCAATGCCAAAGGAGCTCATCGCCTTACTCACCTTGAGCCAGCCCACGGGAGCGTCAGCGCATGGGTGCCCGCTGACACCGACGACCACCTCTCAGGAGGTTGACGCATCGTTGGTGGCCACCTATGCATGCTGTTGCACACTCTAGCACAAACAGTAGGTGTTGGCCCGTAGTGTCGAGCCCAAAGGATTTGGCGCGTGCTTAGGAGCTTCTCTAGCAACGGCAACTTAGTAGATGATGGATTCACCTCCATTGTCGCCTGTGCAAGGGTTGGCACAGGCCACGCCGCACAAGTGGGGTAGTTCAGCTTTGCGGATGCTGAAGTGCCTAGGGAGGATGGAGATGACTTCCCACTTGGATTCAAGCCGACCAAGCACCAAGAGAACACTAGCCTTGCGATCCTGTCTACGCCGACGTGGGACGCGCATCCGGTCGACGAAGATAGTGACTACTCCGCCACATGCCGCCTCTAGAGCTTTACCAAGCGAATATTTCGAGCCTCTCCTCATTGCCTTGGTCTCCCGTGCAGCCGACAGCCTCTACGCCGGTGCTCCTACTCCGGAGCAAGCATTTGGCGACTTAGGGCCTCTCTCAAGTGCTTGTTTCCAAGCAAGGTGAGGTCCTCATCATGCAGTGCTTGGGCTGACCATAGGATTTTCCATGCCAAGCGTGTCCAAAAAGAAGGCTTACGAGGAGCTCTTTGGGGTGGACCTGAGTGGTTAAAATGTTGAAGCGTTGGGCGGCCTATTTGCAGACATCAGGATAGGGATGTGCAAGAAGCAACGACTACGGAAGGTCATTTCTTAAGTTGAAGCGTCTCTTGTCTCTTGGTTGTCTAACTTCTGAGTAATACAGTATCATGTATTAGTACACTAGGACGTTCCAACCTTAGGCTGCTCCTTCTAGACCTCCTAGAGTGCTCACTTGAAGCACGACATTTGTATATTTATATTCTTCTATCTTAATTTTAGTGATACACAAATCTTTTGCGTATTGGAGAAAAAAAAGCCCTAAACAATGCATCAACTATCAGTGGCACTTTGTTGCCTATGGGAGAAATGTCCAAATTATACTGATTAAACCATATTATTATCCTCTGACCTAGATCCACTATCTTAGGTAGTGTTTGGTTCCCAGGGTTTCCGCGGACAGGATCTGATGCTTAGGTAGTGTTTGGTTCCCAAGGTTTCCACAGACAGGATTTGATGGGTCTATTTTGTGGTGTTTCGATTATAGATAGTTGGAGTCAAGGACATCCCATCTGGAAGTACGGATCTAGGGCAACCTGATCCCTCAAAAAAGGGTGAACAAGTTTATTCCTTATTTATGAAGTGGACTTCCATTTCTTCTTCGCTCGTGCCCGGCTTCGTGTGCTCTCTGCGCAAGCCTCTATGGCGAACAGAGCTAAGATTCCAAAACAGATCGAGTCATGCAGCTTCACATGGTTGCAACCACTGGAGATGATGGTCATGGTGCACTAAGTCCGAGGAGGATGAGCAGGAGCCAAGTAGATGAGCCAATAAAAGAGACCCTTGGCTGAGCTCCGCCGCAACGAGTCCAGGTGAAGACCTGCACGACTCCCCACTCGGCCACCCTTCTCATCGCCCACCACTACTGTCATAGGAGCCCGATGTCCATAGAGGTCATCGACGCCAGCTTCATCCCTAGGTCACACACGCAGAGGTCCGCAACGCCATCCTTGACAACCGGCGCTGCTAGTAGGAGCCCAGGAGCAGCAATAGTCGCGCTATCACCACCGTCTTCACCAAACCAGCATGCCAAAGCTGTCGCGAGAAGCTGACCGTGCCTGCTTCACCATCACTAAGCAGGAGCCAAGCCATCTGAGAAGTGCCCATGAAGGAGCTGTCCTAAATCGCCAACGTCATATGTCTTCTTCCATGAGCCCACCACCATCCCAATGAGAGGCCCCGCCGTTAACAATGTCCGCGAGCAGAAGTCGCTCATTGAGGAGTACCACAAGTTTTACACCACAGTTCACTACCTCCTCGCTGTCGTTCTTCAAACCCAAGCATCACCATGGCGAGCCCATAGCCACCAGATCACACCCACGGTGACCAAGGCTTTTTCTCTTGCCCTTGTGCACCTGCCTGCGCCGTTCTATCTTTCGTCATTGTCTATGTATGATTGGGGCCATGCATTTTCGCCGACTCTAGGAATGGAATGTGGTTTGTGGAGACTATGTGTTTGCACTGTTGGCGTCGATCAACAATTTATTGGCATCTATTTTACTGGCGGAGATTCCCTTAAGTACTTCTCAAAATCCGTGACAGAAACTAATCTTCTGTCATATCTATCTTTTCCTATTCCTTGTAACAAATTAGGAAATAACCAGATACGATCTGGGTTACCAATGTAAACTCTACCCTATACTACATATGGAGGGGTATGGTCCCCTCTATTGACATCTTGTTTTTTAGCAATTAACCCTCGCATCATCAGCACACTGCATCCAGGAGTACGATATAAACCTTTGTCTTGTGTGCTACCCTTCTGATTCCCTATTCACAATACACTAATGTATCGTTCCACGCTAAATTCTATGATAGGAAGCTATTTCCTTCCGATGCAAGATTTTAGAACTAACTCCATGGAATAGGAAGAAAAGACTAGAGAGTTCGTAAAGACTTTAGAGACCACAAGTTTAGATATTGACATGCATAATGAGTTTAGATATTGACATGTATAATGAAAAGATCATGCCAAAGTGTAGAATAATATAGAAGATAGATAGTTAGTAGCTTTTCCTAGAGGGTGAAGGCACCCAAATTTGTTACGGGACCTCTGGGATTGTGCCACATGGCACACTCCATACTCTTCTAATAAAATATCTATACTCTAGAAATTGTTTCATCCTTATCTAGTTTTTAGATACTAATCTATATAAATAATTTTATTTGTAAAGAAGAAATTATAGTGAAAATTAATTCATCCACTTCAATCCATGTGTGTGGGACATTATCAGAGCAGAAAAATTCCTAATGGTCGCAAACCGTCAGGAATGGACAGAAAACCGTCAGGAAACAGGAATGGGCAGAAACAGGAATATCCTGGGCTACTCTCGTCGGTTTTCTTAGATAATCAGGATTAGTAGTAATTTCTTTCGGGTCTAACAAACCGTCATGAATTATCCAAGCCGACAGAACCAAAAAAAAACCTGTGCCAAAATAACAGATGTGAAGAAGAATAAAAGGCCTACGCGATGGGTCTCGAAGCACTATTTCTGCATCCCCTGACCAAACACTCATACATTAGGATTGCTTGTTAATGGTTGATCAAGTTTGATTGATTTCCCCTATGAAACAAGAAGTTCTGGCCCAGGAGGTATAATATCAATCACTTGGCATCCATCCGAAGCATCCACTATGGATATTTCATGTCCCCTTTTCTTTAGGAATTTTTCTTTCTCTGGTAGTGTGGGAGTGAGCTTCATTTGGTTCCAATCCGTTTCAGCTCATGGAAAACGATTTAGGCCTGCAACACACTACGTAGACCATACATGTGATTTGATTTGATTTAACTAAATGAGAAGCTACTAATAACAGGCCCAAACGTATGATTAGGACTCATGGTGAAAGTTCAACACTTCAATATTTTACCTCATATCACAATTCACACACCGCAATATTTGTCAAGAAATTGTGTAAAAATTGTTGTCTACTTTTGCAAGTTGATAGGCTAGGCACATAAGTAGGCCCACCTTGAAAAGTTCGGATTTAAATCTTTTCTTTTTTATAATAATTTTAATCTTCTTTTTTGCCAAACAACATTACAATCATACACGCTTATATGTAAGGACACGCACTCCCTAGTAAGGACACGCGGTCACCCCTATGAGTATGGATCATCCATAGTCCAATTGATTTTTTTTTTGGATATGCTTAGATAAGGTCCATTTGGATTTGGATATTTATCCCTATATTATCCGATAATGTCCAAAATCTATTGGAGAACAACTTAAAAGTCCAATATCCATTGGATATCTTTGGACTTAAGAGAGCGGTTCCAATGTCTAGCTTAGGTTTCTAATGTGCCCCACATGTTGACCTATACACAGAGTAGCTAGTTGCTATACTGAGCCATCTCTAAATTTTCAGTCAATATCGCTAAATTTTAAGAGTAGCCGGTATACAAAGAGTAGCCGTAAATCATCTCCAACAAATTTTGGTCAACTTTGCTAAACTTTTTAAGACGTGAATGTAAGGTTCTTTAGGGTCCAACTTTTAACATGTGGCCCATATTTACATATAGCAATACCAATTTGCACAAAAAATAGGTGGTTCCTATATACTGAATCATCTCTAACTAACTTCGGTCACTTTCATCAAAATCTTAAGGTGTAAATTAAATGCGTGCGCAGCCCATGTACATATACAGCCACACCAATTTACATAAAGTAGCCAGCTATTACTAAGTCATCTTAAACAACTTTGTGTCAATTTTGTTATGTTTTTATGTATGAAAACGAGTTTTTAATTCTACGGTCTAGCTTTAGAATGAGGTCAACATGTAGACATAGACGCATAGTGCTTTTGCTTTTACTGGATAGTCATGGATGGATTTGGATTTTAAAGCAACTAGAAGCATACTTTGCACGTTGTTGTGGGGATCGTGAATAATTTTTAGTGTACTGTGTAGTATGTTAACGTGGATAAATAAATGCATATGGATAGATGATGTGGTTTGCTGACGTGGATCACTTCTATGAATTGATATGTCATAATTGCATGCATTAGGCCCTGTTTGGAACATGGCATATTTTTTTAGTGCAAATCATGTGAAATCTCTACGTTCCAAACAGGCCTCTGGCATGGATAGTTTGCATGTGGAGATAGATATGTCATGATTGCATGCATTAGTGGGCTGCTGACGTGAATAGCTTGTATGTTGAGATAAATATGTGCTATAATTGCATATGCTAGTGGACTACTGATGTGGATAGCTTGTATGTTGAGTAGGCTTCTAGTGGAGACTTCTAGTGAGGATTATGGTTATAAGATATACAGATACAGATACAGATTGGATTGAACATTAGTCATTTGGAATTGGATTTTGATTGGATGCTGGATCATTTTCTTGGGTTTTAATTGAACTTCTAGTTTGGGATTTGGACTTAATCCACTCTCATCTCTACCTGTGAGCACCTCCGAAAGATTGGGATAGTGGATCTTGAGATTGACCAAGTCACCACACAGGCACCACTCATATATATACATGCACACTCACACCCTATGAATGCACATGCACACACTTTACCATTATGAGCACCTCTAGAAGAATGGGTCAACATATCTCGAGATTAACAAAATCACCACATAGAACCCTCGCTATCGACACATCGCCTATCACTGAGAAAATACCGTCATTAAATATTGGTTAAACCAGAAAATAAGAACACACGTATCAAGTTGAAGACTTTAAACCTGAGTGGATATGTTCTACCACATATAACCGAACTAGCAGCGAACTGAGCCTTGCTCAGTTTGTTAGGTTCCTTATGGTGGAACCTACCCACCGGGTTCTAGTCCTCGACTTGGCATGGGTGCTCGCATTTTCCTAGATTTATTATAGGATTTAACGGCATTTGTGCTTTCAGTGGTAGGCGACGTTCCCGTCGACAGCGAGGCGCATGTAGTGACTTCGTCAATCTTGAGATGCGCCAGCACGGTCTTTCGTAGGTGCTCATAGAGGTAGGGTTTACGTACTGTGTCTGTACTTGCGTAATTTGAAGAAAAAAACACCTAATGAGCAGAGCTGCTCAATCGTTGTATTTGTCTTTAACCTTATGTTCATAATGTCGCAGCACGGTAGGGTCTCGCCGGAGCTCCACGATCGCGGTTGCAGCCCCGGAGATTTGTCAAGACCCTACCATGCTCGCAGCGGCCTCCCCCCTTCACACCCCCACCCCTCCCCCTCACCCTCCCCCTCACCCTCCCCAACCACCCCCCCCCCTGCCATGGCCATGGTGTTCCTTGCCCCAATCCCGTCCGGCCGCCTGCTCCGGTGGCGTCACCACCTCACCACCATCTCTCCCGTCCCCACCGTCGGGCCTGTGTCTGCCTCCCACTCCCCCCTTTTGTAAGCCCGATGGAGGTGGAGAAGAAAAGAGGGAGGAGACAGGAAGGCACAGGCTGTGGTGGGCGCGGGTCGCACACTCGTGCTGGAGCGCGACCTGTCGTCAGTTAGAGTTTGTGTTGTCGGTGTGTGACAGAGAATCGCTGGCTCGCTGCGTTCTTCATAATCAACGTCAAAATTTAACAACATAGGCATGTTTCTAGTCAATTACTATATAACCACAGCAGCACCCCCTCACTCCCACTGAAACGCATAGACATGTTTCTAGTCAAGTTAAATTACATCCCAAGCTCACAAAAGTTCCCAAAAAAGGACTTAAACAACCGTCACAAAAGTTTGATGCAAAGTCAAAAGAAAAGGTTAGAACTGACACTTGGATTACACAGCTGACAGCTGCACCTAAAAAAGCCCGAGCATGCACTCAAAATTGTTACCAGGTCAAACCCTACCCTATCCACCACACCGAAACAGCCCGTTCCATCCATGAAAAGCTCGGAGCGTGAGTAAGAGTAACCAAGCAAATCACATCATTTATTTATTTTTTACATCATATCAGAAAAGCGCGGTCCGATGCAACAGGACGATCTGTGGTCGCCACCAGCCACAAGCACTGCCCCGTCGTCGTCCCCGGGTGACCGGCGGCGGCGGCGTAAGCCGGCGACGTGGTGAACTGAGAGGGCGAGCCGCCGAGGTAGGGCGCGGTGAACACAGAGGCGAACACCGGAGGAGACCCCGAGCCCGAGCGGTGGTCGTTGTCGTCGGCGCTGATAGTACTGGCGGTGGCGGTGGCGGTGTGGTGCGGCGCCGGTGGGAGCAGCACGGGGCGGTTCTTGCGGCGGCCGGAGCCAATCGGCACGTTGCGGATCGCGCCGCCGGCCGTCCAGTAGCGGTGGCAGGCCCGGCAGAAGTGGCGCGGCTGGTTGACGTTGTAGTTATTGAAGTAGCAGAACTTGGTGTCCCGGCTCAGGCAGCGTGGGCACGGCAACCGCACCTCGGCCGCCGCCGCGCGCGCCCGCGCCACCTCCTCCAGCAGGTCGGCGTTGTTCCCGCGCCCTGACGACGCCTGCTGCATCCTGCTCGGTGGCACGGCGCCGGCGCCGGCGCCCGCGTGGTGCATGAGCTGCAGCGGCGGCGGCTGCTGCTGCGTGGTGATGACCTTGCCGAACAGCTTGATGCCCGCCGCGCCGGTGCACGCGGCCGCCGCCCTGGCCGGCATCTCGACGTGAGGCAGCATGTTGCTGTTGCGCGATCGAGGCGTGTGGTGTGGTGGCTGGTTTTCGATGGTTTCTCAAGGAGCTATCTATCTCGTACTATCAGGCATCCAGTAGACCTGGCTCTTGTGTATATATATAGCTATAGCATATGTGAGAGCCAGTGCCTCGGTGCTTGGGTGCGTGCGCGGTGGACACCATGATTTGTGGTGCCTTTTGGGCTTTTGGACGCGGTACCTGTCGACATTTCAGTACGTACTCACAACACATACGCCGTGTCTTCGTTGGTTGTCTGCAAAGTGCAAAGTCACGTTTCAGAATTGCATCGCATAATGAGCTGCCTCTAGCTATGATGCAATGCATTGTATAGTAGAATGGTAGAGGTTTTACATATTAAAGAAACTTTCCAACAAAGAAATGTAAGAACTGGACACTGAGCCAGGTATGTTTACATGAGCAGATAAATTTTCCCACGAACTTCATCAAACATTTCTCTTGCAATCCGCAGACGCTTCAGTATGTTTTAGCTAGCAGAACGGTGAGAAGTAGAAGCTCCAGGAGTCAACCTATATAGGACCTAAGAGGCATGGCAGGCATGACTTGGTAACTAAGAATCTGAGCAAAGCACGAGCTGCACCTTCCTAAGCTTTTCCCATGGTCACTTTGCGTTTGTGTGACATAAAAGTTCACAGGAAAAAAAGTGGAAAAAACTATCCAAAACAAGATTCTCGCCTTTACTTTATCTCGGTAAAGCGCAATGCTTTGGGTGTTCATGGTCTTTATCCTCCATATGGTACAAGTCCTAATCTGTAGCTTTTGATGAGGGCAGAATCAAAAGTGAGAATCTTTTTGGTTGGAAAGACCAACCCATGTCTTCCTTTTCCTGCCAATCCAAAAGAAAAGTGGCTCTTTATAGCTTTGCACTTTGGTTGCAAACCCGAATTGCCCAGGAACCTGCTGCAAGTTTAACCTCATGAGTGTTACGAGCTGTTTTCTGAAGAAAAAAAACAGCACTGCTTCGTCGTTCGATCTGCTGGAGTTTCTCAGGGTCAATGTTCACGGTCGCTAGCGTGGGGGTCGAAAATAATCGAAAGCGATCTCCAGTTCAGTAGATGGAAAAACTAGATCATGATGGCTAGATATATGACGTGACGCAGTGTACGCATATACTGAAATTCTGAACGGCTCCGGGCTTCGGCAGATATACAGCACTGGGCCTCTGGACTGCAGCCTGCAGGTAGTGTGGGAGGGAAAAAATCTACTTTTGGTCCTCCAACTATCGCGAAAGTCCGTTTTTGGTCCCTTAACTCTAAAACCGGACAAACAAGCCCCTCAACTTTTGAAACCGCGCAGATTTAGTCCCGCGGCTGTTTTATCTGGTGGTTTGCTACAGTAACCACATGTTTGCTACAGTGTCCACGGGTTTCCTACTGTGGTGTGCCTTTTTCCTTGTGGGAGCCTTTAGTTGCTATTGGGCTAACAAAAAGGCTAATAACCTATAGTAGATGGGCCAAACCTTGAGTTTTTAGGCCTAATTTAGCTGGCCCGAAAGCAAGCTTGCTTGCCCGTTGCCACAAATGGGCTCGGCCACCTAGAGTCCAACATCGTCGAGTCACTGGTGCTAAAATAAGGTCCGCATTTCTTCTTTGGTGTTCCTCTCCTAGTAGGCCAGGGTGGCACCGGTGCCAGCCACTACGGTGACCAGGGCTGAAGCAGAGGAGCGTTCTGAAGAAGGTGACCCTGAAGGAACCATTGAAGCTGATGGCGTAAACCCATAAGACGCTTCAGGGACCGAGCTGGCGGAGAACGGAAAGAAGGCGCGAACCAACAAGAGGAAGCCGCGCTTCTCTAGGCCACAGTGGATCAACTGAGCCCAAGAAGGCCCTGCATGGCCCACGTCGGAGGTGGCTCCCTGCCCCTTCTTGTAACGGTTTCTGAGGAAGGCAAACTCGGGCGACGGCGGCGGCGAGCACGGTGAGTCGCCGGTGCTCGAGACCTTGATCTTATCGTAATATAGTAGTAGAGTTCAAGTCGTTGGCAACACAGGGCTGGAAAAAAAAACATGAACGTGCTAGCTAGCTCGGCAATGTGTCGGCTCTCGATCGAGCTGGTAGTTTAGCTCGCAAGTTAGCTATCGATCGAGTCAAACGAACTAAGCATTTCATAGTTAAAAAACTAAACAAGCAAAAGCTCTATGCATTGTACTTCTTTTATGATATTTACATGAAACTATTAGTTGTTTTTTATTGATATACAGGTAGAAACTGTTCGCTAAATAGTATGAGTCGGGCTAAAGTTTTCTTAACAATCCGAACCGAGCCCGCTAGTCCTAATGAGCCATAACGAGGCTTAGTATAATGGGCTGAATTGACTTGTTGTCCCACCCGGGGAACACTTTCTTCTTTATTTCCATTTAAAGACCTTGTTTTGGAAAAGGGGAAAAAGATAACTATCACCTTAGTGCTAGCCTTAATCATCACTAACACTTTGTTTTTCTACTACTCCAGCATTGATGCTACTCTAAGATGATGTGGTAAGAAAATTAGAAACATCGTCCTCATCCCTGACAATATTTCAGGATTGTAGTGTTCGGGATGGGATTTAGGAACGGGTTTAGTGGGGAGTACAGCGGCTTAGCGGAGATCACTGGCGGCAAATTGGCCAGATGGTGGCCGCGGTTTGAGGGCAGGATGGCAAGGTAGCTTGATGCCCATGGTAGGGATGAGAAGTCAACAGATGCATCTGGCTAGAGGAAGACTATGACTTTGGACTGTTATAGGGTGTTTGGTTCGGGGAGTCCACCTGTAAGGTCCAAAAGGCTAGAGGGGGGTGAATAGCCTATTTAAAAATCTACAACAACACTTAGAAACAATTGATTAGCACTTAAGATGGCAAGGCTAGTTTTGCGCTAGCTCTACAAGAAGGTCACAAGCCACCTACCCTTTCTAGTTTCTATGATCTCTAATGTAGCACACAATGCTATGTCACTAGTTACTCCTAGGTGATAAGCTAAAGAAAAGTAAGAGAGCTACACAAGAGCAACTAAACAACGTTAAGTAAAGGATATGATGGAAGATTATACCGCCGTGTAGAGGATTTAGCCAATCACAAATGAGAATACCAATAGAGACCAATCACCTCAGAAACAAAGATGACGCAATGATTTTTTATCGAGGTTCACTTGCTTGCCGGCAAGCTAGTCCTCGTTGTGGCGATGCACTCACTTGGAGGTTCACGTGCTAATTGGCATCACACGCCAAACCCTCAGTAGGGTGCCGCACAACCAACACAAGAGATAATCACACAAGCCACGCGCATTCCACTAGAGTACCTTTTGGCTCTCCGCCGGGAAAAGGTCAAGAACCCCTCGCAATCACCACGATCGGAGCCAGAGACAAGCACCTTCCTCCGCTCGACAATCCTCGCTGCTCCAAGCCGTCTAGGTGGCAGCAACCACCAAGAGTAACAAGCGAATCCTGCAACGAAACATAATCACCAAGTGCCTCTAGATGCAGTCACTCAAGCAATGCACTTGGATTCTCTCCCAATCTCAGAAAGATGAAGAATCTATGATGGGGATGAGTAGGAGAGGTTTGGCTATGCTCACAAGGTTGCTATGTCAATGCAAATGGCCAAGAGAGTGAGCAAGAGCCGGTCAACAAGCTTATATAGGAGCCCCCCACGAATAGAGTCGTTGGGCTTAGTGCACATCACAAATCAGGGCGACCGGATGCGTCACGCATTCGGTCTCTCCACCGCGACCAACCGATTCGCGTCACGTGTCATATTTTAAATCTCGTACATTAGATCGTAACGGTCACTTGAAATGATACAGCGCTCAACATAAATCGACCGGACGCACCGCTCGGCATGACCTGACGCGACAGTAGAGTCCGGTCGCTCGCTCACGCGCACAGCCACGCACCGTGGTCGACCGGACGCTCTGGTCCCGTGACTAACCGGACGCTCAGGTTAGACGAAGGCGCGCACCGCAGTGCCAAGACCTGACGCGCCAGCACCTCGACCGGACGCGATAGTGCCAGCGTCCGGTCGCGGTCCAGAGAGGTTCCCGAGCGCGATATTTGCGACCTGACGCGTCCTGTCGCACTCGACCTGACACCCTCAGCGTCCAGTCAGTGCACCAGACCGTTTGCTCCTCAGCGCGTGCCACCTGAATTGACCGGATGTGTTCGGTCACCCGAGGACCGCGTCTGGTCAGTGAAAAAACAACTGTTTCACTTCCCGAAAAGCGCCGAATCCCGTCGAGAGGATCTCAAACCCTTCTCCACCACTTAAACTTTATCTCCTTTGTAAATATGCCAACACCAACAAGTGTTCACCACCTTGTGCACTGTATTAGCATTTTCACAATCATTTTCTCAAAGGAGTTAGCATCACACTAGATCCTAATGCATATGCAATGAGTTAGAGCATCTAGTGGCACTTTGACAACCGCATTTCACAACAAGTTTCACCCCTCTTAATAGTACGGCTATCAATCCTAAATGTGACCACACTCGCTAAGTGTCTTGATCACCAAAACAAAAATGGCCCTATGGTTATCACCTTTGCCTTGAGTCCATTTTGCTTTTCCTTCATTTCCAAGTCCAAAACACCTTGATCACGTAAGCCATCATGATCATCACCTCTTGCTTCACCACATGGAATTGTGCTACATATCTCATTCACACTTGATCAAATAGGTTAGCACATAGGGTTCATTAATTCTCTAAAACCAAACTAGGACTTTCACCACCACGCCCAACTCCACCGCACTCGTCTTCCTTGCCTCCGCTCTCGTGGCCGTCGTCCTCCATCCTCGGCAGCTCCGGCGCCCGGTTCGCCGTTGGCTTGGCTGACGCGACCTCCCACTGCCCGTCGTCCACCATCCTCACCCGTAGGCTGGCCGGAACCGGTCACTCCCCGCTCTGTGATGCGTCGTTCGGAAGAAAGGTGAAAACGAATGTTGCAAGCCTATATTTCAAGTGTTTCAGATGTTTTATAGGTATGTTGCAAGTGTGTCATGTGGATGTTGCAAAAGTAGATCAGAATGTTGCATATGTTGCAATGGTTGTACAGTATGTTGCAAGCTTCTGTTCCCAATGTTTTATCTGTTTTCTAGACATATGTTGCAAGTGTGTTATTTGGATGTTGCAAATGTTTCACACATCACACATATGTTGTAAGTGTTTTATCTGGAAGTTGCGTATGTTTTTGCAATGGTTTCAAGTGTTTTTCAAGCGTTTTTGCAAGTGTTTCATATGCCTGCTTCAAGTGATTCATCTGTCTTCAGACGTATGTTGCAAGTGTTGCATCTAAATGTTTTAAAAGTAGATCGAGTGTTGCATCTCCCTACTCGCCTTTTGCTGTCTCTCCTCAGTGTCTCCTCCTCCTCCTAGCGCCGGCTGGGCATCCGCCGCCCCTCGCCCTCTTCTCGATGCTGGTGACATTCAGGGCGACATGGGTCCCACGTGGGCATGCGAAACGGTGTAGGAAAAGTACTGCATGCGCGGGCGTTCGGACGCCCTGTCCATGCGTCCTAGTGCTAGCCAACCTGTTTGTTTTTCTACTACTCTACATTGATGATGTTCTAAGATGATGTGGTTAGAGAATTAGAAGCACCGTCCTCATCCCTAACGATAGTAAGGTTCAGGATTGTAGTGTTGGGGATGGGATTTAGGAACGGGTTCACCAGGGAGTCCAGCGGCTTAGAGGAGATCATTGGCGCAGATTGGCCCGATGGTGGCTATGGTTTGAGGGCAGAATGGCGAGGCTGCTTGACACTCGTGGTAGGGATGAGAAGTCAATAGATGCATCTGGCTAGAGGAAGACTATGACTTTAGACCGTTATATGGTGTTTGGTTTGAGGGATTACTTTATAAGGTGGTGCATCGTAAGTTCATTTTTTAAAATTTGGTGGAATGACTCCAATCCTCGCACTAGTATTAATTATTAGCTTGTGGTAAATTAGGTGATGATGGTTTAACCTATTCTTTTTCCACAAACCAAACCAAAAGGAGTAAGGAGACAACGGACTAACGTATTCCTCAAACTAAACACCCTTAGGCCATGTTCGGTTATCAGGGAGTTAGTGCCTGGAAAGAATGAACTCAAGCTTATTTTGTATAAGCAATCAAACCTGGAATAGCTCCTGACTCCTGAGGCTGGAATGGGCTAACCGAACGAGCCCTATTAGATTCTTCGATCCGGCGCCACATACTCCTGGTCCTGGGGAAAGATCAGGTGCTGGCCGCTTGGCACGCTTTAGGTGGTGATGGACAGTCCCTTCGGAAAAAGTAGAAAGGGGCGTTTCAGCGAGTGACCTGTAAATGGGCTCTTGAATGCAAAACAAACAGAAACGCCATGCAGATAGTAGAGTTGTTAGAGAGTAGAGACTTTAGGACGCATACAGCTTAACCGCACTAGATGCAAAGTTGGGACACCAAACGCACTATTGGGGATGCTGCATACACTTATATAGCACCTAGTACTTGAATTATGCTTGCCAAACCAACCAAGCCATTATTAGCATGGCGATAATGTCAGGAAGAAATCTCAGACACCGAGATACGTCGGCGATGCTGGACGTGATTAGCGCGTACTCATCGGATTACTGCACAGCATTGCCTGCCAATCAACATGATGATTGTACCATTACTGTACCACGATTCTGAATTTCTGATCCCCTATCGTCAGTCATCAGTTGGTGACGCCAGGGACAAAGGGAACACCGGGTTGTGTCGGTGCTGTTCTTCTCCCTCCCACCTCTCGCGCGACGAGAAAACGACCTGCCTCGCTGCAGTCTGCATGGCAGTTATGAACACGACCACGACTCCCCATCCGCTACTGACAATGCCGTCCATCCGATTCGATCCGATCCGACACAAGGGTCACCAACCGGTTGTTATGCTCTATTCTCCCACGAGACCACACAGCCGTTTTGTCACCGCTGATGATGCTTCTGCTACGTAGTACGTTCCAATAATACAACCAACCGAGGACAATGAATGTCGTAGCGAGAATGTAACATGCTGTAACCGTTTCCCCCTTTCGGCAACAGCTGCAGCCTGCAGGCAGCAGACAGGCAGATCAAAAACCTTCACCTGCCGCGAATAGTACTGTGGTGCAGTGGCAGGCAGTCTGTGCACGATGAGGGTACTGTATGTTTTCCGCGCATTGCAGGTGTTGTCTCTCAATCTCTTCTTTACGTGTGTGCGGACACGTACGCATGTGTGTGTGCAGTGTGAAGTGTGTAAGTTGTGTGCGTTTAAATTGTATCCGATAAAAAAACTTTCACCTGCCACAAGGTGTAAAGAAGTGTAAGAGCATGGTTCCACAGTACTTATGTCCAAATAAATTTATTATTAAAAAATATATTTTATTATTAATCTAATAATGCTTATTTTATATCATAAATGTTAGTATTTTTTATATAAATTTAGTCAAAGTTTAAAATGCTTGACTTCTCGAAAAACGAGAAGTGTATTCTTTTGCAAACGAAAGGAGTATCTCTGTTTGTTTATCTCTCGACCTATTCGTTTAAACTTACCAGCCATACTAAATTGTTTGTTTCTCACAACAAATCAATTTTAGCCTGTTATCCGCCGAAAAAATTGTCAGCCGAAGAGGTCAGGAATGTTAGAGGAATCAGAGCTCGTGCACAGACAACAGACTGCAGTGGCTGTGTAGCAACCTGTCAGCTCAGTTTGGTCGCTTCTCGCCACGTCGTGTACGGCTATACCGGCGCCATGCGGCGAGCTACTGTGCTGCACCTGAATACGAGTACAAGGAATCATTAAGCAGAACGATCCAAGCGTCTCCCATTATTTAATCCGTGGATTAGTTCAGTGCAGTGCAGTGGCGAAGTGGTTGTTGCGGTCTGCGGAGCAGCAGCGAGCTTCGCATTCTCACCAGTTGTCTAACTAGGCCGTCGTCATGGCCGACGCCAACAAGCGCATCAATCTCACCGCGCCACTCCTCTCCGTCCGGCGCCACGGTGGAGGTGGCGCCGAGACCGCGGCCACGGGGGTGCCGGCATACAAGCAGGCGGACGCCACGTCGGAGCCGCCGGGCCACACCAGCGCGGTGCCATTCGGGTGGGAGCACCGCCCCGGGCACCCCAAGAGCGTCCGTACCCGCCGGCCGCCGCCGCCGGCCCCACCACATCCCTCGACGATCGTCGACGTGGACGAGGCATCGCGCGTGACGCGGAATCCGGCGGCGGTGGTGACCGTGGCCTCTGAGCGCGCGCCGCGGGGCGAGGAGCAGTGCTCGGACGCGCTCTCCCGCGACGACGTCAGCTGCGTCACCGTGAACTGCAGCGCGACCGGGCTCAGCGACGCCGCGGGGGCCGGGGCGGGGGCGGGGCCGTGCGCCCGCCGCAGCGTCATGATGGACCGGTTCCTGCCAGCCGCGCACGCCGTGGCAGCCGGCTCCCCGCAGAACACGTTCCGGAAGGCGGGGTCGGCCCGGGCGGTTGTGGTGCTAGGCGCGCGCACGGCCGGCGGCGACAGGGTGCCGGCGCAAAGGCGGGTGCCCCTCCAGCGCATTGCGGCGTACCACCTGCCGCCTCTTCCTCCCAGTGGCAAGAACGACGACGATGACGCCAATTCCGACGCGCACAGCACGGCGGGCTTCGCGTCCAGGAGATGCGGGCTGCTCTCAACCCGGTGCGTGAAGAGCGCCTTGCTGCTATCCCGCGTCACGCGGCGAGGTGCAGGCAGACCGTTCCAGGAGGTGCGCGGCGAGTTGCTGCTGCCGCCGCGCTCGCGTAACGGGCACGGACAGCAGCGACTTCCACATACCGGAGACGATCACGGCATGGTACTCCTGTTACATATCCTGGTCTCGTGTGCATCAACTTCACTTGCGTGCTGACGAATTCACCGCTCATGCCTGAACAACTCACGACTCGTCGTGCAGGTCTCGCAGCAATCCTGGGAGGAAGTGTACATCAAGTCACTGCTCCGATCATCAGGCCCCGGCGGCCTGATGGGACCGGCGGCCGCCGTGGCCTCGGAGCTGGACAGAACGGTGCGCGAACTGTACAAACGCCGAGACGGGCGAGCCGTCCGCCCGAAGGCGAGCCATCTGGGTTTGCTCCTAGTCCTCGACAGGTCAAACGAGGCTTGCGGCCACGGCTCGCCGGCGCGGAAGCTCTCTCGAACCGGCGACACCGCGTTGCTTCTGAAGGCGACGACCAAAAGCTCGCCGGACGGCGACAAGCAGCTGGGGCGTGAGCGTGAAGCGGCCGCCGATGTCGGCGGCGGCGGGTACGGTTTCCCGCTGCTTCTGGAAGACAAGGAGGCTGTTGCCGGACGTGAGATGGCGCTTGCGCCGCAGCCGCAGCCGCAGCCGCTGCTCCCGTTGCCGTTGCCCAAGTCGCCTACGGAGTCGTGGCTCTCGCGCGCGCTGCCTTCCGTGTCCACTCGACCCCCGGCAACGTCTTTTCTGGGACTCCATGTGCAGCCCAAGAAACGTGCTCCGTTGCCGCGGTGCTCCTCCATTGATACGAGCAGGGACGTCCATCATGACAGGCAACGGCAAATTCGCGTGCACGATCTACTGAAATGACGGAAGCTATCCTGATCGTGCCAACGGTTAGCGAGCGGCTCCTGGTTGTTTTGTTCTAGTGACGGGTATGTAGGAATGGATATGTTCTAGTGACGGGTATGTAGTGATGGGTTCTTTAGCAATCTCCAAGGGCTTGTAGCACGACTCTATTCTATATATATGGAGCACGTGGTAATTTAATGACAACGTAATTTAATCATGCATGATAAATCACCTGGTCCAATAAACAATATAGTACTACCAGTTTAGCAGCAACCACAACTAGATATGCTCACACCGTCACACGTGGTCGATCATGTCTGATAGAAACCTCTCAACCATCATCTTTGAAAAATGCAGAAAAGAAAAGGTTTAACAGCACACTGAACACCATCGGAATAAGGCATTATGAGTGAATCTCACCAAACGAAACGGAGTGCCATTTACAACAATATGTCATCGTCATCTCTTCAACAACATAGACGCACATCATATAAATCAATCGTTTAGGCGATCACAAGAATTCAAGCTAGGGCCAACGTCCACCCCTGTTTCTTGTCGCCAGTTTTCTCCCTCAGGGGGCTCAGGGCAACTAATTCAGACTATCCCCTACAATTTGATCTCCAACATATATTTGGTAAACAAGGCAATCACTTATTCACAAGCCAGCTTCGTGCCAAAGCTGGTGAGGCAGATGGCGAATGCCTGGAAGGCAGACAGAGGCTGCCGGTAGTCCATTGTAAAGGCATCGTCCTCGATCTTCCCAAACTGCAGGATCACCGTTTCCTCGTCTCCAACGCCCCATGGACCACCAGAGCCAGCTGTGGCGACAAGCTGGAAGTTCTTCACAGAGGCGACGGTCACCCGGCCATGGAAATTTAAGCACCAACACTGAAGATGGTCGTGCCATCTTGGAGCTTTGTTCTTTAGATCTAAGGAGCTCGGCGAGGGTGTCTTCTCCATGGATGGATCTGATGCAGTGCCCTGACCTACAGGGCACTGGATATTGCACTGCATTCGTCTTGGCCCTCTTGATTTCATGAAGTTGAACTTATAGGTCACCTGTCCAACTTCGAAATTGCCACCTGAAACCTGTGGGCTTATCTGCTTGCTTGCAAAGCGGCGAGTGGATCGGCTCCTCGAAGGTTTAGCACCATCATATGGTGCCTGGCTATCATAGATGATGAACTTTGTCCCCAAGAAGTCAGATCTACAGGCAGAACTCACATGATCAAATTAGTATTATTGGCAAACATTACAAAAAGATATCATTTTTCTTAAAATAACAATGTCTTTCATAATATAAACAAACACTCCATAAAGTGGCAGATTATGACTATTACTTTACGGCTAACGCTGGATCAAATGCATTTGAAAGTGGTAGAAAGTCTGGTGTCTCTCCATAGATGCTAGGACCAGTGATGTAGGATTGAGAAAATCTGATGTCTCTCCAGAACTGTTGGACTAGTTTCAGTTGGGTTAGGGCATGGAAACTAGCATGTGCTTGCTTCCTTGCTATGACAACCCAAACTCTGTTGCGGTGTTCCCTCATGTCCAGATATTCGTATGCCACCATCTCGTTGACAGCACATATGTTAAACGAACCTCCCAACCAACTTTATACTACAACATCTGCCTACCCTCCCACCAAATGTACATTTACCTGTATCATGATGGAGCATTTTGTGCTGTAAGAATTAAATTTTTTAAGTCCGTTGATGTTTTTCCACCTCTACACAAATATTAGCATGGTTGAAAGTTTTAAGTTGAATGTCCCTTGCAGCAATTTGTAATATAAACTATTTTTGTATTTCATTGTCTACAGTTCAATCTCATGGATGTCTAAGGCCCAATTCTTTCAATATTCACATTTTTTTATCCAGGACAATGAACAGGAGAAAGTGCATATAAGCATTGAGATACCGTGTATAATGCAGAGCTAGAGCTAGATCTGGATCAGATATCCATACACACTACTGAAAATACACGTGGATGGGCCACAGTTTTGAATGACATTATGGAAAATCAAAGACAACACATACAAGGGAGGAAGGCTTTGAATACGCTCCCGGTACTTGCAACGAGATTAAATACAATTGTTTACAATGTGAGTTTTTAAAAGCTTTCAGAAGCTTTCCACAAACCAAACTTTAGGGTTGCACATAACAAATTTATGGGAGCAATGCATCCCTACTATATGGAGAATTGAATCAATCGTTCCATCATGGCAGCTTAATATGTAAGAGAAGAGTATGATACAGGGTATTATCAAATGTTTGAGGCTGTGTGTTGGGGCATCAAGGGCAGGTACATTGAGTTATAGACGTGTTGTAGGCTGTAGCCAATTTATAGTGAAGGAAGCAAGGGCATGAGTGGCATGAACAATTAGAGGATGTTCAGAGGTAACGCAACAGTGTTAACTATACCCCTTTAGTGAACTTGGCAATAAACAAGACAGCATTTGGAGTAGATTATCCTATAGATTGAATCGGCTCTTTGTTTTCATACAAATAGCTCTATGTAACAGGTGACTGACTGACTGAAAAACAAGGAAAAGCTGCCACAATCCATCAATGTAACTGAGCCAGAACCTCAACCTATGAATAAACAGGATTTCAGCCACTGCTAGCTGGATACAGATACCACAGAAATCTGCCGCAGCTGCGCTCACACAAGCAATTTTCTCATAAGCTGATTCAATCACAGAATATGACAATGCATATGAACGTGGATAGTGTCTATTGACAATATAACTACCAGAAATAAAGAGATGATGAATTAATTTACTAAAGTGTTTGAACAATAATAGAAGCAATGGAAATAAGGCACATGACACAAATTATATAGTTTTATGCCCATAATATAGAACTCAGCTAACATATAGTCAAAAGATGAACATTTAACCTCGTCATCATGCACAACAAACAAATCAGGTAATCAAATTGGAAAATAAGGTTCTGGAATGATTAGACCTTACCTTAACTTTCCAACATATGAACTGCTTCTTGGGTGCAGATCATCATAGTCATAAGAGATGATATATTCTGTATGTGCTCCTTGTCTGAACCTTCGAGCAGCCAAAAGAAACTTCCCTTTATCCGTTAGGGCTGCCAAAAAATTAAATATCACATGAACATGCAGTCAAGAATTCCACACAAAGTGTAACTTCATTGTACAATCTCTAGAACAAGCTTATTCAGATCGATATAGCAGGGAATAAGAGATCAACTGGACTATTGTGGATTCAAGTTCCCAAGCCGTAATGCCTCTACATATCATACTTGTGAGAAACTGTGACCTTATTTATACAGTGAAATAGCAAATCATACACTTGACAGGACCCAGTATTTCAACATTTTCCTGCTTTCACAGATCATAAGTTAAACTGATTATGTGAGTAGAAATGGATGATGCAGAGTTTCCAAAACTCCGTTAGCATTGCAAAATCATCTACTTCACAAGCTCTACTATATATTATTATGCCAGCAAGGTAGATTTCCAAATTTTATATTAGCCGTTAAGATCAAATAAGTAGATGCCGAGTAAGAATCACTGCCAATGTATTCAATTGAATAATTTTTCAACAATCAATGACAAGTCAAATCTTCCTACCAAAAGAATAGGATTATATTTAGGCATAACCATATAAATATTGTAGGTGAGACGGCAAAGTAGATGTACAGGTCCTCATCAAATGGTATAATCTTCCCTACCAAACGAATAGGATTATATTTAGGCAGAACCCTATAAATATTTAGGTGAGACAGCAAAGTAGATGTACAGGTCCTCGTCAAATGGTATAAGAAAGCCGTAAATGATTATGGGAATAAACAAACTATATATTCACTTTCCTATTTGCTAAACAAGACTAGGTACAGATGTGCAACATCACAAGTCATATGTGAAGTAACCTCAGCAGAGGTGCCAGCTGTGGCCCCAATGGCTACGCTTTCAATTTTATAAACATGATTTGACAGAATTATAGGATTCCATTTCAAGTATCATAGGTGGATCGGGAACCTCAGAAAGTCAGTTAGCCTTTTTAGTTGCTTATACTTGGCACTACCTACTCAAATTAAAAGAGATCTGAAACCCCTATCTCAATCCACCAAGTGAACCAGATCCATGATACCATGAAATCAAAAGCACGGCGGAATAAGAAGATACCCATGCTTACTCACCCTGGGTTAAGCTGAGATAGAGAGAAAAGGTTGAGTTCTTTTTGTCCCTCCGGATAAAACAGTGCATCGGTGCATCCCTTGGTCCAGGCTGTGCAAAAGAAATAATATATGCGTCCATTAAATCAAGATTGAGTAAACCCAAGCAAGAAGCAAGCTTTTATAGGTATTATCATATCGCTATTGGCATACCAAACAAAATCCAGCTATCACATATAAACATAAATAAAGAAAGTCCGTGTTTGTGCCAACTTCGCCACTACTGCCATACTTTATTAGCACTAGCCACCAAAAATATAGTGTTATTATTATGTAGCCAAAAGAAGAGGATGGGGATTATGATGAATATGTGGCTCCATTCTAAATCCTAACGCACAAGGAACATTACAGCAGCGCTAGACGAACAAGAAGAATTAGATATACAAATTGTTCGAGTACTAACATAGATCTGCTGATCCTTGTAAGCAGAACACATGAGAATTAGATATACAAACTGTTCGCATTTCTGCGTACAAATAAAATTGAGTAGGCAAAGACGTCTATTCAGAAACAGAAAAAATAATTCGAAGAAGATTAAATCCAGTAACTGATCCAGAGATCACCTGAGATCGAGTCAAACTGCATAAGAAAAAGGTGCAGAAGAGATCTCTTGCACCTAGAGCTTCAAATCAAAGATACCCATAGGATTTGTAGCTACTGGTTTTATTTTTTTCAAGGATAGAAATGGGTAATAAGAAAACGCAGAGCCTCAATAACCATGTGCCCCAAATCCTCAAGAACACAGCAATTTTGAGCCATGTAGATTCAGGTGATTTACACAAACAGATCAAAAGAGCCAGTATTAGCATGAAGAGACGTTACGGTCCGGTGGTGTCTGTCTCACCTGCTTGAGCGAGGACGGGAAGGTGATCCTCCCGCACTCGAGCGGCGGGCGCACGACGGAGACCGCGGCGTCGCGCCACCGCCGGCAAACGCAGGCGCAGACCACGACGTCCCGCCGCGGCGGCCAGCGCTCGGCGCCGGCGTCCACGCGCCGCATGATCTCCGCGAGCAGCTCCGGCAGCAGGCGCGACCACCGCTCCTCGTCGGCCTCGTCCTCCTCCTCCTGTTCCGCCGGATCCGCCTCCGGCGTGACCTTCGCCTCCCCGCCGACGGCAGCGCCGAGCGAGGAGCGCGACGCCGACGACAGCCAGGACGTGCTGCGCCGCCAGGAGATCATGACGGGCGGCCGCCGTCCGGGCACCGATCCTTGCCCCCCGGCCGAAGAGATTGGCGCGAGCGGATGAAGGAATAAAGGGGAGGAGAGGGAGCAGGGAAGGGAAGCGAGCGAGAGGAAGGGTAAAAATGACGAAGAAACGGCCCCGAAAATTGAAAAAGTGGCTCCTCGACATGCGCCTCGCACTCGCCTAAATTAATCCCGGATCTGCGGCGCCTAATTATACGCCTTGTCTGCCATGACACGTGGGGCCATTAAGCGCCAGGGTCCCACGCGTACTGAGCGCGGATCGCAGGCTCGCTGCTGCCGCGACAATACTCGTACTCTTTTAGCGCCAAAAAAAAAGGGCTCGTGTCGGTTTTTTTTTCGAACTCGTACTTCCTTTATTTAAAAAAGAAAACAAAAATCAGTAGTCGCACTCGACTTACTACTGCGAATTAAAGGTTTCCAGATTTTGTCAAACTGGCTTGAAAGTATGACATCTTTGACGAGTTCACAGTGGATCCGACTTTCTCCGTTTTGAATTGGACCTAGGTAATTAATTAAAACGGTACTCCATATATATTAATTATTAAAACGAAGAGTATACTCTCTCTGTCAAAAAAAAAAGAGTTATTTTTGTTTCCTAAAAAGTAGCAACTTTTAATTTTTGACCAAAAAAGTAGCTATTAGGTGAACCGTTTCTAGAAACTCTCCCGATATGTCTCGTGTTGCGGTGACGTCAACGTCCCGTCCAAGGTCCAACCACCTGACCTGACAACACCCGGCGACGACGCGATTAGCTCAGCTTCAGCGCCCAACAGTGCGCCGAAGAACAGGCAGCCGCTAGAAAAGTCGCCCGGGAATCCACCCACCGCCCGCCGAGCGCGACGTCCCCGCGCGCTTGCGCCTGCTTTGCCCGCGCGGGCGGCAAGTCGCGGTCCACCACGCCACTCCACCAGTGCGTGCGCGGAGTCGCGCACGACACGAGCCTTCCCCGCCCCTTCGCCCCGAGCGACGGCGTCTAGGGGACGGCCGCGTGGCGTGGGAGCGGGATGGTTTTCCACTGCTGCGGACTGCGCCCGCTTTGGACGTGCGCGCTTGAGGCATGAGGCGGTGACCCGCGGGCCTACGTGCCGGGCGGTGTGGTGGCTGGTCCTGGAGCCGTGACCGTGCAGTGGGGACACGGCATGCGCGCCACCCGCTGTTTGACTGGATTTGTCCTCGTGGTCCAGGGCCTTGTGGTGGGCTGGTGGCGGTGGGACGCCGCACGCTCGGAAAACGTCCTGACGAGTACCCATATCTTCAGCAGCTGCGCCGCGTGCATGATTGATCGCCATCGCCACTAGGTGATTTCTTTATATATATATATATATATATATATATATATATATATATATATATATATATATATATATATATATATATATATATATATGTGTGTGTGTGTGTGTGTGTGTGTGTGTGTGCGCGCGCGCGCGCGCGCGCGCGCGCGTGTGTGTGTGTATGTATGTTGATGGCTTGTCGATAACGGCCCCCACGTCGCTGATGGCGTCTCGCGCCTGTCAATGTGATTGATTTAATGATTTCTCTTCTCGTAAGGAGGAAGGAATATTTTCCTCGATGCCCAGTTGAACTGTGCCGTGACTTGCAACAGCTGTGCTGCTGCTGAGCTTGCACGAACTGGAGTGAAGGTGTCAACTTCGTCGTCGACACGATGAGGGGCCCCCGCAATCCCGCAAGCTGTTTCTGCTCAATGTCCGAATAGGTGAGTTCATCGTTGTCAGAGACTGGAATCTTTGAAAAGTAGAAGGATCGATAAGGGGGGCGACAGATAAAATTTACGGACAAAAAAATGCGCCAAAAAGGGATCGATGATCATTATAAGGCTATTTTCATTAATCTAACAAAATATCAATGCCGCGTGGCTGCATGAGCGCTGAACTTCCGAAATACATACTTTAGAACATTTTCTATTGAACCCTCCCTGTTCTCCGTTCTGTGTCATCAACTATAATCTTGCTTAGTCACAAGATTGTTAGGCTCTCCTCAAAAAGAAATACATTTCTTTCAGCCAAAAGTATCTTCGTTGCAGCTTCCAGAAGCACTTCCCCTCCTGCTGGCACCATTCAAGGTTCTGGAAATTCTACACGTAGCAGACAGCAAGAAAACTGCTCCGGCAATAGCTTCAGTGAGCTCAAGAAAACTGACCATTGAACATTCGAACCGTTCAAAACCTGCAACCAGTAGCCAGTAGGAGAGGGCCAATTAAGCTGCTCTGACAGAGACCAAATCAACTGCTTCTTGACACCTCATCTTACAAGTGGGCTATCCATCTCATAAATACCCTCAGCTTAGAGTATCTAGCTGAGTCTTAAAGTTATTATTAAACAATTCTAGTAGTTGCCACTGTTGGAACTGTAAGATTAACTAGGGTAGATCTAGCAGGGTAATTTACTTGTATTCGGGATGTACTGGAAAATGAACTAGATAGTCAGAGGGAGTTGAGTGGGTGAGTTACCGACCATCCGAGGGTTTGGAGAAGGATCCGGCCATCGCTGGTTCGATGGTGAGGATCTGCACACGGGCAGCGTCGATTGGGGAAGAGGAGGTGTCGCAGTGGTGTCCGGTGGTGAAGCACCGTGGCAGTGGCAGCGGCAGCGGTGAAGACCGGTGGTGCTTCCCGTCGCTGGCTACGCATTCTCTCGAATCAGAATATGGTTTGTATGGGGAACAGTGGCTGTGGTGAACCTCGTACCTTGAGCCGCCGGCCCCCACCCCTTTAATATAGCGTAGTGCGACGGGGGGCCACCAACCATGTAGGGTTAGACGGCCCCGATCAGGGCACGGGATTAAGGCCCAATAGGCCGTTGGGCCTGTTGGTGAAGAGATCAATTTAACATTCTCCTCTTGATATCACCTTATATTTTTAACTTTAGACTTAAATGCTTTTCACTTTACTCATTCCATCACAGATTAGTGCATAGAGCATGTTTCATCGTCACAGTCAATCGTCGATAGATTTAACAGTTACAATACACGTCTCTGATCTGAAACAGATTCTTGAACTTTGGATCCTTTATTGTTCAGAAATCATAGGCTTTCCCTTAAACTCGTGTCGACTACATGTTCTCTGAACACGTTGGGTGGTAAGCCTTTTGTAAGCGGATTCGTGAGCATCTTTTTGGTACTTATATGCTCAAGACTTATAACATGATACCGGACTTTATCATTCACAACATAATATTTTATGTTAATGTGTCTGGCAACACCACTTGATCTATTGTTGTGAGCATACTGTACTGCCGGATTATTATCGCAGCACAACTTAAGTGGTCTATTGATGTCGTCAACCACCTTCAAGCCGGGTATGAACTTCTTTAGCCAGTTCACCTGCCATGTGGCCTCATAACACGCTATAAACTCGGCATACATTGTGGACGATATAGTGACGATTTGCTTTAAGCTTTTTCATGATATAGCTCCTCCTACGAGAGTGAATACATATCCTGACGTGGATTTTCTATCATCTCTCGCATAATCAGAATCTGAGTACCCCACTATTTGGAGAGAATCTGATCTTCTATAGGTCATCATAAGGTCTTTTGTGCCTTGCAAATATCGCAAGACTTTCTTTACCAATCTCCAGTATTCTATTCTTAGATTACTCTAAAATCCACCAAGCAACCCGGTAACAAAAGCTAAATCAGAGCACGTACACACCCGAGCATACTGTAAGCTTTCAACAGCTGAAACATATGGAACCGCTTTCATTTGATTGAGCTCATACTGATTCCTAGGGCATTGAAAATCCCCATATCTGTCGCCCTTGACTATAGATGCAGGCGAAGAACTATATTTTTGCATACTGAATTTCTGTAAAACATTTTCTATGTATGCCTTTTGTGATAGTTCCAATACCCTTTTTCTTCTATCTTGGTGAATTTCTATGCTCAAAACAAATGACGCTTCACAAAGATATTTCATGTCAAATTTTGAGGACAAAAACTTCATCTCTTGTAGCAGATTAACATCACTACTATCGAGTAAAATATCATCCACATACATAATTAGAAAAATAAATTTTCTATTCTTAAACTTTGCATAAACGCAATTGTCATCAGCATTCTCTTTAAACCCAAAATTTTTTATTGTTCTATCAAACATCAAGTACCACTGTCTTGACGCTTATTTCAATCCATAAATGGATTTCTTCATGTGACATCCCATGCTTTCTTTTCCTTCCACGATAAAACCTTTTAGTTGTGCCATGTAAACATTTTCCTTCAAATCCTCATTGAGGAATGTCGTCTTTACATCCATCTGATGTAATTTTCAATCGTAGTGTGCCACTAATGTCATTATGATTCTAAAAGAATCCTTACATGAGACTGGTGAAAATATCTCATTGTAGTTTGTCCCTTCTCTTTGCGTAAAGTCTTTTACCACAAGTCGTGCTTTAAACCTTTCTACATTCCCTCTAGAGTCATATTTGATTTTGTAGACCTATTTACAGCCTACTGTTTTAGCTCCTTTAGGAATTTCTTCTAAGTCCTAAACACCGTTGGAACTTATAGATTTTATTTCATCTTTTATAGCTTCTAACCACTTCGATGAGTGGGCGCTTCTCATACCTTCTTCATATGAGGTGAGATCACACTCCATATGAAACTCTTTAGTATTATAGACTTCATAATCATCAGGAATAGCTAATCTTCTAACTCTTTCAGACCTTCTCGGGGCCTCCACATTTGGCACATCTTCTGTTTGAGGCTGTTGTTGCTCCCCTTCATGTGTGGTAACAAGTTCTATAGGATCCTAAAGGAAAGGTTCCTCATCGTCATTCATTGTTGCCACAAGAGGAATAACAATAACAACATGTGCTGGCACCACAATATCTTGCATTGTCGATGCAGCAACAACAGGTAGTAAGAAAAAGGCTCCTGAATCATCAGACTAGGCACACACACCCGCTTCTCCTCAAGATCAATTTCTCGAGCTATCACGCTCCCCCTCATCATCTCATCCTCTAAGAAGATAGCGTGTCTCGTTTCTATAAACTTTGTATGTCTGTCTGGACAGTAAAAACAAAAACCTTTTGACTTTTCAGGGTAGCCAATGAAATGACAACTTACTATTTTAGGATCTAGCTTTCTAATGTCCAAGTTAAATACTTTAGTCTCAGCAGGGCTCCCCCACACACGTAAGTGGTTTAGTGAGAGTACTCTTCCTGTCCACAACTCATACGGTGTTTTTGGCACCGACTTACTTGGTACTCTATTGAGAATATGAATAGCGGTTTTTAACGTCTCCATCCACAGACTCAACGATAAGGTGAAGTAACTTATCATGTTGCGCACTATATCCATCCAGTGTGAAATATTGGACTACTATACCATTCTCCTGTAAAAACCTTGCAAAAGGTGTAGGAACCTGGCCATATGGGGTATGCCGACCGTAGTACTCCCCCCATGGTCGGATCTGACTGTCTTAATCTTTAAATCATGTTGATTTTCAACTTCATCCTTAAATATCTTAAATTTATCCAATGCTTCTGTTCTTTCTTTGATTGGATAAATATAGCCAAAACGTGAGTAATCATCTGTGAATGTTATGAACGAGTCATAACCATCCATACTCTTCACAGGAAATGGACCATAGATATTTGTGTAAATTATCTCTAAAATTCGTGCGCTTCGTTTGGCATCTTTTTAATTTTCTTTGTATACTTTCCTTTAATACATTTTATGCATTGTTCTAAGTCTAAGAACTCTAATAGAGGAAAATTTACATTCTTAACTAGTCTTTCTATTCTTTCCCTTGAAATATGGCCTAAACGACAGTGACATAATTTCGACGATGCATCATGAGTTCTCTTTCGTTTTCTATTTGCATTCACATATGAGGATATATTCTTATTCACATCATATACGGAATTCACATTTTTATGAAGTGATAATAAATAAAGCTCGTCTTGCTAGAAGGCAAGACCAACACATTTAGCATTAAACCATATCTCATATTTGCCATTTCCAAACTGGCAATCATAACTATCATTGTCCAAGCATGAAACACTAATCAAGTTTCTTTGTAAAGAAGGAACATAAAGAACATCCCTAAGTAAAAGCATGAAACCATCAGCAAACTCTAGAGAAAGGTCGTCAACGGCTTCAACATCTGCTCGGACTCCATTTGTGACTTTAATGCATCTTTGTCTTCTTTGCGTAGTCCTCGTCGAACGGAATCGTTGTAAAAAATTAGCAACATGAACAGTTACTCCTGAGTCAATCCACCAAGTAGATTTTGAATATTATACATATAGGGATTCATTTATGAACATAATAATGTTCTTACCTTTCTTTGTCATGATCATCTTCAAGAAATCGAGACAATCTTTCTTATAATGTTCCATCTTCTTGCAATGAATACACTGATCTTTCTCCACTACAAACTTCTTCTGCTGAGACTGATGGTGCATGGGAGCCTTTCCCTATGTCTTTGAGGAGGAGTTAGCATTAAAGTTTTTTTCTTGTTTTCTTTCATATAGTTGATAGTACCACTATGTGAAACATTTATTCTCTCCTCCTCTTGCACACACATAGCTATGAGCTTCTCTAAGTCCCACTTCTTGGGTTGTATGTTGTAGTTAACAACAAAAGTATCAAATTTCTTTGGCAAGGAAGCAAAAATTAGATGGATAAGAAACTCATTCTTGAGAGCCAAATCTATTGGTTTCAGCTTGGGTGCCAAATTGTTCATCCTTAGTATGTGCTCTCTTATGCCATTGCCACCTTCAGAGTATCTCTCTGTCACCAGTTGCTTTATCAGCTAGGTAGCGTATATCTTTGAAGAGCCAGCTGTAACAGAACCGACCAATTATACAAAATTAAGTAAGAAAATCACCCGCTGAAGCAGATAATTTAGCAAACTTAAGCCCACATAACCCGGTACTCCGTGAAACCACGAAGGATTTCAAATCAACCAACATACAAATTAAGATCGTACAAGTTTAGCAGCCACAGTCATATATTACATAAAAGTTCACAACATTAGTTGAATACATCGAAGTTTAGAACATAAAGTTATTACAAACCAAGTTCATAATGAAATAGCGGAAGCAAATAGTTTTAAAGCCACACACACATTTAGTTCAAATACAGTGCCAGGAGTTAGTCATTTCCAATAAAAGCATCAAATAAAAAATACGGAGTGACCATTTCCCTTAGTCCTAGTTATCGCCATCGTCGGGTACAAGCAGTTGATGCAATAACCGTAGTACATCTGACCATCTGCAACAATAATGGGAACAATGCCCTAAGTACGAGAAAGTACCCAGCTAGACTTACCCGTCGTAAACCAAAATAAAGTGACACCAAGAAGTATGTAATGCTTTCTTTTAGTGGACTAGCTGACTCATTTACGAAAAGCATAAGCTATCATGAATAAACCATTTTAATTACTTTGCATCATGTTTATTATAACTATTAATCTAGATAAGCAGCTATACTATAGCAATCACTTGATTAACCAATAACATCCAGTTACCAACTTGAATTTAGCATTTTCAGTATCATCCATATAACCATCAGTGTTTCATCATTATTACTACGATGTCGTAACTTGAGTCAAGTGCTCACTATCCAGGAGCGATGGCGATTCGAATCGATTTCTAACCAGCTGGTAATTTATTCCTCACATAAACCATACTCACCAATCAAGTGAGCTACAGATCACCCATGACACTTTCCAGGTAAACGTCGCGGGATAGCAATCATGGACCGTAATACCCAGGAACCGCCCAACTGCCAGGACGCACCTTGGGCTCACTCTTCGTGTCCCCGTCTATCCCCCTTGGGCACCAGTCTGCCAGCCCGAGTCTATCCCGGTCTGAATAGTGTCACGAGCTTCACGGTCGAAAGGTACTTTATTCGACCAGCTAAATGTGAGGCATCCGTTCAACATGACAAGAGGGACGAGCAACGATCGGTCCTTAACCGATATAGATGGAAAACTAATAGCACCCTAGAACCCTATCTGGTTGCCTCTAATTTTTTTATTTGGTCTCCAGTTATCTATCAACACATGGTTATTTTCAGGATTTCATCCATTCCATAACTAAAGTATTCCAGTAACCACCTATAATTGGAAGTGACTGGAAATCACCGATCGATACCGGTCTAAGCAGGGCTAAGCAGTTATTCAATCTTAAACCTAACAGGGTAGCCCGAGTCTATCCCGGTCTGAATAGTGTCACGAGCTTCATGGTCGAAAGGTACTTTATTCGGCCAGCTAAATGTGAGGCATCCGTTCAACATGACAAGAGGGACGAGCAACGATCGGTCCTTGACCGATATAGATGGAAAACTAATAGCACCCTAGAACCCTATCTGGTTGCCTCCAATTTTTTTATTTGGTCTCCAGTTATCTATCAACACATGGTTATTTTCAGGATTTCATCCATTCCATAACTAAAGTATTCCAGTAACCACCTATAATTGGAAGTGACTGGAAATCACCGATCGATACCGGTCTAAGCAGGGCTAAGCAGTTATTCAATCTTAAACCTAACAGGGTAAGAAGGTAATAAGGTAGTCAAGGATAATAATAAATGCATCAACGGTTTCACCCAGTTCCTATAACTTAATGCAACAATATATAAAACTCATATATATAAAGGATTGCTTTTATAAAGTAGGAGATTTAGAATGCTCCGGGGCTTGTCTCGCTCGAACAAACTAGGTTGATGATCCATGCACTCAGGCAGGTCCTCTCCTTGTTCCTCTTCCCCTGGCACCTCGTGTGTCTGGATTTCTTGTGCGTCGGTCCCGATCTGCTCCTCTTACACTGCTACTGGCACTTCCCCCTACGATCCTGTATGATGCAATTGTATAAGTACTTATGCAAATGGTGCATCAGATGCGATGGCATGTGATGATCATGATGGAATGATATGTAGATGAACGTATTGAGACTTTATTGGATAAAATAAAGGTAAAACTTTTCTACAAGGTAGTCAACATCATCCAAGGACAATACCAGGAGTACATGTCATCTACTACATTCTCTTCTGTTACTAATCTCCGCTACTTTTCCACTAAATAACATGTAGCCCTGACATGAGTGCTATTATACTTCATCAATACAACCATACTAACATGCCAAGTGACATCAACAAAGGATTTTTTGCTTCAAATATACACCAAATCTACATTATTACACTAATCATACATAAAGAATATTATTTTATATTCAATTTAAACTAGGGTTACAACAACAACCTATATTTCTAGTGCATCAAAAAATCTATAAAAATTAGCCCAACATAAAATTTTCATGGTAATTGGATAAGTAAAACTGCCCACATAAAAATGACAAGCTAGGGGTATAAATGAGCAAGAAAAATACTTTGTACTATGAAAAGTATCAAACAATGTATTTAGTATTTTTCCCATATTCTAAACGATAACCATATACTGTACAAAAATTATCACATGCATGTTTTATACTAATTTTTCTCTCTAGCAAAAATAACAAAAATTAGCCAATAAAGACACTTGAACTAGACATCAATATTTTTCTACAAAACATGTATGACATATATTTTTCATATAAAGTACATCATATAAGAAGACTAACAAAACTGGAATCATATTTTTCTGAGCAACAAGTGATTTACTATGCATTTTCTAAGAAAACAACAATTATAAGAATTAAATAAAGCTCTGTATAAAAGTATCACAAAATTGGCATGCAATATTTTTATACTGTAGATCTAGTTATGAGGATCACAACAAAATTTTGGAGCCATATTTTTCAAGTTATAAAATAAACAAGCATTTAACTATTTTCTAAAAAATCATTTCTGAAATCCTTTTCTAAAAACACGCACTGAAATGCTAAGTACACCCGGCGCAGTGCACCCTCACTCGTCACCAGTGACTGATAGTGGGACCTGAGGCCCCACATGTCATACACCCGAGAGGGGGAGGAGCCATCGGCGGCGAGAGCTCGCTGTCGATGAGGTCTCCGGCCTCGGGGTGAGCACCACTGTGCTCCCCACAGCGAGGCGAGCCAGGTGCACCAGACGGTTGAGCCAGTAAAGCTCCGGTAAGGCCCTGCCAGTGGTGATGGCGGAGCGGTGGCGCGGCTCAACGGCGGCCGGCCATCTTCGGCCAAGAGAAGGCTCGAGGAGTGGCGCACGAGCACTGGGGAAGCAAGATGAACGAGATGCACACACGGAGAAGGAAAAAGGAGGAACGGAGGGAAGGAGTCCATGGAACGGTGTTCTCCAGTGAGCTCGGCCGGGGCTCTGGCGAGCAATCTCCTAGGACAGGGGCACTACCACGGCGAGCCAAGGCGAGCACGGGGTGCACGAGGTGGAGACGGTGCTCGGAGCGATATGGAGGGGGCCGGTGGTGCACGGTGGTGGCCGGAATGGCCAACTCCGGCGAGCGCGTGCGCAGGTGCGGTGGCGAAGGCGAACGCGCGTGCTCTACTCCTACTGGCGAAAGGAGGGAGAAATGAGAGGGAGCAGCGAAGGCGGACACGCATGCGGAGGGGGTAGGCGAGCGCGTGGGGTGCGGGGGCCACCGGGCCGGCTTCGCAGAGTGGGCCGAAAGTGAGGGGGCGGCCCAAGAAGAAAGGGAAACATTTTTATTTTTTATTTTTTTGAATAACAACAATATTTTTGTATTTTTGAGCAACAAAAATCAATTTTCACAAGTTGGTCCCAAAATAAAAGTTGTTTAGAATTTTAAACTCTACAACTTTGCTTTAGGGTAAAATTTGAAATTCCAAATATATTTTGAATTAGGGATTCAAAGTTAGTTTAAATCAAAACTCTATTTTTAATAATTATTTTTAAAAGCAAAATTTGAGAAACTTTTGAATACAAAACTTGCTCCAAATTTCATGCTAAACATTTCTAAATTATTTGCATTATCAAACAAACAAATATTAATGGCATAACAAGTATAATCATGGCATAGTTATATTTAAACAAGCAATTGCAACATTCATGTTTCACATGTTTCAAACCGACGTTTCTTTTATATTTCATGTGATTATGAATGCACGATGATGCTCATGCTCATGCTTTGCAGTGCCTAATGCATGCTTAACACCTGAGGTGTTACACCAGTGAACTGACTCTTTATTCTGTCAAGGTACTCTGTGACCATGTCACACTCTGGGATTGAGTCCACTATTGCGGGCTCAATTGTGTTCTTTATCACAGCCAAACACTTCTTGTTGGCAGTGACCCACTTTTTATGCTCAAGGTCATATGACATCTTTATAGGAGAAAAGTCCCTCTCTTTGGTCTGCCAAGCAACATCAGCCTCGTTAGCCTCCCTCACCGGTGCCAATGGCTCGGTGGGACATGGTGAGATGACTATCCAATCTACCTCATCCAAGATGAAGGCCATGTCGATTTTTTTTTCTTTCACTCAGTGTAGTTGTCTCCTTTGAGGGTTGGGATATCTTTGATACAATCCATAAAGGAGTATCCTCTTGAAAACACAAGTCATGTAAAGTGAGAACATAATAACAACAATTGCATGCCTTAGTTCCAACGGTGGTCAAAATTAAAATATACAATTGTTTATACATTAAATCTATATCACCGTCGGACAGAAATAGAAATAATGTATATAATCATTAAAATTACGATATTGCTATTAACAACGTTGGTCAGAAAATAACAATATCATAATCAACTCAAAATCCTCTTTTTCTCCAATTATATATCACGTTGGTTCAAAAATAATTGAAGAATAAAACATTTACTTAGCAGAGAAAACATGAACAAATAATATCATAATATTAATATTCAGAAGCATTTATCTGTGATCATCTACTCTCTGAAAATTTTATCCCGTTGGTTTAAAAATTTAACAAAGAGTTAAACATCAAAACTTAACATAATTCATAAAAAAACTGCTTCTGAAAAAAATAATAAAACTAAAACAGGCTCTTTTAGTCATTTTGGCCCGGAAAGAGCTGTGTGGCCCATGGCCCAACGCGCCATTTCATGTGCTCTTCTCACCGCGACCCAGCAGCGCAGCCCAGCTCGCATCTGCACTCCGCAGCACGGCCCAGCATAGTGTGGCCCAGGGCCCAACTGATGACGGCTTGTAGCCTAGCCGCACGCGCCGCCCTCCCCCGCGCCCAGGCCACAACTTGGGCCTAGGCCGGGAATTGCTGAACCCGCCTGGGCCAAAAGGCAGTCTAGCGAACCGTGACCGTTGGATCGAATCTGACGGGGCTCAGCGTGTCTCGGCGGCACAAAATCCCGCCAGCCGCCCTAACCTTCCAAACCCTAGTTCATTCTTCCTTCCCCTTCTGTCCTCAACGTTGCAAGCAACAGTAGTGGCAGCCGTGGTTGTCGTCGGCGCCGACGGGGAATAGCGCCGTCGGAGCTCATTCCAGTCGGCTCCCCTTCCTTTCTCTCTCTTCACAGCGGAGCAGCGGCGGCCGCTGTCATGGCGACCAGAGGAAAGAGTGGTGGCGCCACCGTGGGGCTCCTCACCAGCGCGCGTGCTCACCCAGGGCTGAGCGCGCCGCCATTGAGTAGCCTTGCGATGGTGCCCTGACGCCCCATGCACGAGGCATGACCGCGCGGTGGCGTGGTCTCCCTGGCCGACGGCTCTGGTTCTCTCGCACGTCGGCCATGGAGGCGGCCAGCGGCGATGATAGGACGGTCGGGCCCCTAGTAGGAAGCCCCTTCTTCACCGTCCCCTTTCTCTTTCTAGGGTTAAGGTTTCTGTTTTCTTTTCTACCCTGATCTAGATCCACACACTAGACCCGGTCTACTGATACCATTGTTAGAACTGTAGGATCAACTAGGGTAGATCTAGCAGGCTGATATACTTGCATTCGGGATGTACTGGAAAATGAACTATATAGTTAGAGGGAGGTGAGTGAGTGAGTTACTGACCATCCGAGGGGTTGGAGGAGGATCCGGCCATCGCTGGTTCGATGGTGAGGATCTGCGCACGGGCAGCATTGGTTGGGGAAGAGGAGGTGTCACAGTGGTGTCCGACGGTAAAGCGCAGTGGCAGTGGCGGCGATGAAGACCAGTGGTGCTTCTCGTCGCTGGCTGCGCACGCTCTCGGATCGGAATAGGGTTTGTAGGTGGGAACAATGGCTGCGGTGAACCTCGTACCTTGAGCCGTTGGCCCCCACCCCTTTAATATAGCGCAGTGCGACGGGAGCCCACCAACCATGTAGGGTTGGGCGCCCCCGATCAGGGCGCGGGATCAAGGCCCAATAAGCCGTTGGGCCTGTTGGTGAAGAGATCAATCTAATAGCCACATCTCATTCACTATCCAAGCAAGGACTCTAGTCAGAAGTAAGATAGGAATTTACAATTCATGTTAAGCCTCAACTCATCACAAGAACAAGTCCAGATAGAAATCCAAACACTATGGACCTCACTACTGTCTACTGGATCATAATTTCAGCTGTTATCCAGAGAAAGTAATCTTAGTCCAGTAAATGTAATGAGACATGAATCAGAGGGGACATTCTTCGCTTCAATTTGAGGCACAATTTGTTTACTCCTGTAGAAATATACAAATAGTACCACACATTAGCCTCCTTCAAATCAGTATAAAACAGGCTGCAACAAAACAATAGCTTCATTGAAGTACTAGCATTTGCACTTGACTTTGCACATGCTCGTGGTCTATTCATTTCCTCGTGCTTGTAGTCCGAGACAGCGGTATCAAGTCCTTTGCAAGTACCTAAAGCAACAGATGGCTTGACTTATTGTAGTACACATAGCTTGTCATGAATTAATGAGAGAAAATAATAAAAGCTCCACTGAGTTGTTCACTATGGCACATGACTGCATGAGTTTGTCAAGAAATATCCTACAAAATCGATACCTAAATATTTTGCATTATGACTAAATATCCTTAGACCTAAGAAATAAAATATGCATACAAAACAAATGAAGGAGATATAACTGCATTTGTGAAACTTAATTTTGTTAAAATGAGGAGGGAACAAAATTCAATATCTACGTAATTCAAACAAGAAAATAAGACAATTGTGAAACAGTGTATCAAAACACTATTTTCTCCACAGTCCACACAATCATTTTGGCTTTAAATTTTAATTGTTTCCGAGTCATGATTTTTCTAGGTATATTTCACTATCACAATTAATTGATTTCACTAAATGTACTACATTTTTTTATGAAGGGACTTTATTAAAGTTGGCCTTTGAACTCAATGTACTATGTTCTTTTTCCTTAGTGAAGTGACTTTTCCAAACATTGGCCCTTTATACTGTAAAAAGAAAAAATTCCGTGACTGAACATCTTAGTCATGGATGACTCTATACATCAGGTGAAAACAAATCCATAGCCTGACAACTACAAATTAAGTATACCGACTACTGTTTACACATGACATGAGTGGCCAGAATATTTATCCTCCACAATTACTCCCATCACTGATGTATGTAGTTAGGTTGCAAAGAACATTTTTAAAGATGAGCACTGCAAACTATCAGCTACATGTTTATCAATTTCGCCTCGTCACCAAAATGAAGCCGAGGCACCCATCTGGCCATCCCGTTTAATTAGATTAACAAAAACATGTCAAGCCCTAATTCTATTCACAAGTAGTAAGAAGGGGGGATTCCCAGAGCGTCGGGTGCACAGTGCATGCAAATGGGTGTGTGGCAACCAATTGACAACTAGATACTTAGCACAGCAATTCCTCGACCAAGCGAAAAATGTTTTGTTAGACCACTTGCTATAATTCTTCTTTCCTCTGCGAACCAAATCACAAATGGAAGGGAGTCCAAGGTTTATAACCATGCAAGAAAAAGAAACCCAACTATCTAGAAACATTGTTTTCTAATTCAACTTCGCTTAGAACAACATAAGCTTAGTTAAGAAAGAAATAGCATAATTTTGCATTCAATCAAAAAGAGTAAACATAGTTGGTTAGAAATATGGTACATGATTGTGTACGCAGTTTACACACAGCTTTTCCACCATCATTTACTCATCCTACAAGCTACAGGTGTGAGTTGCTCTTACTATAGAACCATCTCCTATTAAAGGATCAAACAGAATGTTCTCACTCGCCTAAATTTAATCAACTCATTACAAGAGCAAGTTCAGAACAGAACTCCAAATACTATGGACCTCACCTACTACTGGATCATAATTTCAGCTGTTATCCGGAGAAAGTAACCTTAGTCCAGTAAACGTAATGAGACATGAATCAGGGGGACATTCTTCGCTCCAATCTGAGGCATAATTTGTTTATCTCCTACAACTAAAAAGAACAAAACTAAGACAACGAAATGGTGCGACAATTTCCTTTGCCTCACCTTTGCTTCACCCCGTGCGATCCCGCGACCCAACGTGCGCATGAGGTGGAAGGGTGTGAAAAAAAATAAAGAATAAACAAGGATTCTTGATGCAAATATACAGGAGGGAAAGAATATATAAATGTGGAGATGGAAGGGTGTGAAAAAATAAAGAATAAGAAATGATTCCTGATTTAAAATTGTCTTGCTAAACCCAAACGCCGTATATCACGATAGCGTGCCCGCCCTCGCCCTGAGCGAGCCGGCCCTTGCCAGAAAGAAACCGCGACGACAATCATGCTCCCCATCCCTCAGCCCTTGCCCTCTCCCTACCACCATCGGCGCCGCCGCCAACACGCACCACGACGTCAATCAAGCCCTCGATCCCTCAGCCCTACAGACCACGTGAAGCAACGCGACCTCGATCACCGGCAGGACGAAGCTGGGCGGGGCCTCCATCGCTGGTGGCAGCAGGCGTCGTGCCCCCTTGAAGCACGACGACGACCTCGATCGCGCGAACCAAAGCTGTCATTGAACACCGCGTCCCTTGCACCAGGTACGTCCTGTGATCCACCGCCGGGTAAATTTGTTGGCGGCACGTGCGTGTGTGCGTTTCTTGGGCGTGGCGGCCCTGACCCTGGCCAGTCCATAGTCGGCCAGCAGCCAGCATAGCCCGGCTACAGCTAGCCAGCTCCGGCCGGCCAAAACCCTAAAACCATGGCCAGGCAGCCACGGTCGGCCCAAACCCTAAAACCACAGGATCCGCACCAGCGATTCTATGTGCTTTGATCTGCTTTCCTCTTAATGTTCTAGCCCTTGTGCTCCTCATCCTCCCTACATTTGTGTGCTTTGCAGAACAGTTCTCTGTATCTATCTAAACGTAAGTAGTATACCTACCCATATAAATATATGTACTCTTAGCCCATGTGGCACAAAGGGTTGCAGTTGATTTCAGAAATCTGTGATTTGCATGCAAGCATGGTAGTTTTACCTGGTGCCTGATAGCTAGAATTTGATGGTTAATTCTATACGTGATCTATCATGCATGTTTCATCATCATCTTTTTGTGAATAGAAGATGTAGATGGGTTCATCTTTTTCAGCTCTTACAATTTTTATTTTCGATATGTGAAATCATGAGCCTTTCAGCTCTTTCAATTTTTATTTTCAGACTGTTCAGAAGGCTTTGTTCAACTACAACATTATCATGGAGAAATATGGTTCAGACGGTTGTACCATTGGACATCATGGTGTGTTTGCACCAAATATTTTGGTGCAAGTAAGAAACTACATAGATTTTTCTTGTTTTCCCTTTCGGGGCCTCATATGATTTAAAAATGCCATATCTTTATTACATTATTGATGTTTAGTAAATCTTATGGTCTGAAGGCCTAGATCTTGTCATATCTGCAATAGAGAGTGGGCTGGATATGATGGAACAATAAAATTGGCAATATTGCTACTGAGTTTTGTGTAGGTAAGTGGGAAAGAAGTGGTATTTCTTATGTATAGACTATACCTCTGAATCAATATATCAAATAGGCTATGAAATTTGGTGAGAGGATGTAATCACTCTGCAGCACTTGTTATGTCTGATGGGAAGTGTTCGTCGCTTGCAGTATGGTGTTCAAATCCATATGATGCTTGGTCTCAATGTTTTTATACTGTAAACTGATTTAATATTGTCAGTGCCACTGCAATCATGCAGCCAGAACCACATAGCAGAAATCTTGAAATGATGTTGTTATATACTCGCGCCCAGATGATCAACCTTGAATCTGAGAAATAGTGATCTTGAGCAATGCTTCCCATTGTTCTGTATTTACTACATCAGTGATTTAACTCATCAGCCTCTAACTACATGTATTACGCCTACAATTTGTTTTCCTTTTGTGAAAAAGATTGGCTCTGACCCAGTATAAAAAGGAGAGAGTTTAGTACAGTTTATTTGGTGATCATCAAAGGTACCAACATCAGAACTTGACTCCCTTGCGTCTTCTTTAATTATCCCAGCAGGTAGCTGAAACTATTTTTTCTATCAGCTTTAGTTTCGTCGGATGCTGCGCCATTTCAGGAGGACTTCGAGGACGATCATCAATGTGGACCTCCTTGATTGTTGGTCATGATGATGCTTAGAATCCGCCACTGCACTACGGTCATCCAAGCCAGTTCGAGGTCCACATCGATGATGCTCTATTAGGCTAAACACCTGGATATTTATTCAGAGGAGGCAATATTGTAATTTCTAACGTCGGAAACAAACTGCAACCTCCATTGCTAATATTGTTGCTTGTCTGCAGTTTTCCAATTTGAGGTTGTGCATGTTTTTAAATCCACATATGTGCGCATGATGATAGAACAAGGACATCAACCTGAACATGCATCCAACCAAGGTAAAGATGCATTGTGTTTTCTATCGTTCTAATTAAGCTGCATTTTCTAACTGTGGTTCTGATATATGTACTCTTAGTCATCTGAGTAAATATCAAGGCTCTGTGCCCTTATAACTTCAAACGCCTTAACAGAATAGTAAGTTCCTGCAACTTCCCACAATCAAACTAGACCAAGTAGCAGGAATTGCGAATATAAATGATTCCTTCAGTCCATCGGATGGACACCTCTGATCGAGCTCAAGCGAATCACCGGCTAGGAAGGGGTACAAGGCATACTGGCCTCTCTGCTCTGTCAAGGATTGCAGCGCTTTGAGGCTGACATTTTTGTTCTCTTCTTTTTTTCCCAGCTGGATAGATATTGGTTTTGTTAGCCTCTCAAGATATCCTCTAAAAATCGAGTTGATGCATCCATCGGCAAAGGTAGAGACTTTCTAATGCTTATTTATCTTTTTTACACAAGAGATCATTGAAAAGGTGGTACTAACACTGGTTAGTAAAAATGTTGTCAACAATTATTGACAAAAAACAGGAGAAAAAAGTTATGTCGGGCCGAAAGCAAAATGGTGCAATATCAATCAACCAACGTGCAAGGTGCAGACTAAGATACTGCTATGCAGTGTTGCTCATCTGTGATTCTCAAGGATTTTATGTGCTTGCAGCCATGATTTGTTAAAATAGAAGCTCTTCAAAGCCCTGAGACTTAATCTCTTGTTTTGCTCTCATTGTTGACATTTCAGAATTCAGAAAAATGGAACCCACCAGAGAGGGACATGCGTAAACCAAAGTGCCTACTCTAATTCAGGCGATCAAGGCAACAGATAATGAACCCATCTTCAAATCAAGGCTTACATTATCAATCAACCAACTTCCAATCAAGACTATAGGCGATGAACCCATGAGTATTTTTCTCGACAAATATCAAGTGGCTTTTATTTCCCCATATCATTGTGATCGTGCATTTGTCATTTGCATATCATATTTTTGCCCAATGCTATAGGACACTGCGTGCTATGCCTGTTTGAGGCTTACAGTGTGCCAAATGAACTGAAAATTATGGTAGTTAGGCACTTTGGTTCTTTTTAGCTTCATATTCTTTTTAGCTTCATATTTTACGTACTAAGAGAAGGTGCTAAGTTAGCACTCACCTGCAGTAGCCATATAGTTTCTTATACTTGGACTTTTACCATGGATGTTTTTTTAAAATAAAATTTTGTATATGACCACTTCATCATTTAGTGTCCATGTAGCTTGGATGTAGATATGGTCTCTCTTGAATTTTTTTCTTGCATCAAGGTGCATTCATCTTCCCATCACTTTACTTGTGATGATGTCTAATTAATAAAGGGTAGTCTATGCTTATTTCAAATATATTTACATTTGTTTTCTTGTTGGGAGCTATATATGTTTTTTCTCATATGACTAGCCACGGTCTCACTTTCCATCTTTAGAGAATGGAGCAGTAATCTCTACATAATGGCATGCCCAACACGTGTCATGTTTCCTTTAGTGTGTTGCTAGAATTCTTGGCAATTTCAGTTCCTTGTTCACATGTTGCCTACTAAATCTAGTAATTGAATCAGATTCTAATCTTGAATAAGGAAACATGCCCAAATATGTGATAATTACATTTGTGAAGGATCCAATTAACCTCTCCTTTTGTTTAGTTAATGTGCTGCTGAAAAATCTAAAGTTCCTTAGAATAAAGATGTCGTGATTTTTTGCCATTTGGCTTTTCTGTACATGTATAACTTTTGATTTTTCTATATCATGTATGATCTTTTTCTTCAATCCTTTGCAGTGACCTAACCAGCGTGAATGCCATAGGCTAATCCCAGATTTCTCTTGGTTAATTTCCTGATCCCATTCAAATGATAACACAAGCACAAAAATAGTGCGTCAGGTTGGTAAAATTATTCATAGACTTCCTCCGTTACCTCAAACCTTACAAAGCCAGCACCACCGCCCCGCTACGCTGCTGGTAATTAAACTAATCTCATGCTACAGTAGAATTTGATCAAGCAAATGACACATTTTAGTTAAAAAGCAAGCATGTTGCAGTAGGATTTGGCCAAGCACAAATGGCAATATGTTTATTCTTTATGCAGTAACCTTCCTAACAAAAAGAGTGTTTTCATGTGTTGTCCCTTTTTTAGATAAGCAATGAAAACAAGAGTTCACAATAGACCAAAGGCTTGTTCTAAGTATCTCATCGGTCTATTATTCTTAATGCAGTAACCATTTACCGGAAGTCTTGAGTGATGCCATCTCAAAATTTCATGTCATGCAACATGTGTCTTTTGAGAAAAACTGATAAAGTGGATAAGGGCACATTGCTTTAGGTAGACTGTACCTTAGCGTTTCAAACCTTGATTGCCTACTGTTGTTGAGGACTAGCGTTGTGATAAAAGGTCTTGTCCTTGCATGTGTTCCTATTGAATTTACCTGACCATGTGTTTGGTGCATACATCAAAATTTAGTAGGTTTGTCATTTTTGTTCTTTCTTCAATAAAATAATAACTTCCTTGCCTGATATTTATCTTTTTCATATATGGTTTTCTACGTTGAAAGGGTAGTGCAGATATAATATTGATCTCTTTCTTTCAACTGCTACATTGTTGTTTTGATTGTGGTGAAGATAATAATTACAGGGTTTTTTTTAAATCAGAAAAGGGAGACCTGGATTCTTATTTGAGATATCCTGTCTTATGTTATCAAATGTTTCTTCCATGTCAAAGTGACACTGATCCTTTAACAAATAGAATGAATTGTATATATGATAAAGCTGCATGTGTGAGTTACTGCCAATCTTATATGTGTCAGTCGACAAGGATCTTTGCACAACATAAAATATGACTTTTTTATGCAACATGTTACAGGTCTGTCAACATTTTGATATGAAGATCTACATCATGTCAGTAGCTCTGTCTGGAGGCTGATAACAAGCATAGCATGATCCAGAAAACCTTCTCATTGGAACCATGCTATTGGCAACAGTCCTTGGCTAGTTGGCTTAGCATAACTTAGATATACATTGTTCTGCTATCTTGTAGCTCTTTTTAAGTGCGTAAGTATCTAGCCTTTTCTTTTGCTGTTCTGCAACCTAATTCTACCAAATTGCACCATGTACATGAACCCCTTCATAGAATATGACCCTTTCTTGGATTAAATGTCACTTTAACGTTGATATTTATTTTTTACAGTATTGTTATCTTATCGTGCGATCCGTGTGTTTTTAGTATAAATTGTTAGCTATCCCGTAGCAACGCACGGGCACGCTACCTAGTTTCTGTAGAAATATACAAATAATACCACACATTAGTCTCCTTCACATCAGTATAAAATAGGCTTCAATGAAGTACTAGCATTTGCACTTGACTTTGCACATGCTCGTGGTTTATTCATTTGCTGGTGCTTTTAGTTTGAGACAACAGTACCAAGTCCTTTGCAAGTACCTAAAGCAACAGATGGCTTGACTTCTTGTAGTGCAGCATGCCATGAATTAATGAGAGAAGAATAAAAGTTCCACTGAGTTGTTCACTCTGGCACATGATTTTCTCAAGAACTATCCTACAAAATCAATAACCTGAATATTCAATTGTACCTAAGAAACAAAATATACATACAAAAAAATGAAGGAGATATAACTGCACTTGGGAAACTTTATTGTGTTAAAATGAGTAGGGAACAGGATTCAATATTTACATAACTGAAACAAGAAATAAGACGATTGTGACACAATGTATCAAAACTCTATGTTTTCTCCACACATTTGGCTTTAAATTCTAATTGTTTCCGAGTCATGATTTTTCTAGGTATATTTCGCTATCGCAAATAGATTCCACTCAATAAACTACATTTTTTTATGAAGTGACTTTATTGAAGTTCTCCTTTGCACTCAATGTGCTATGTTTTTTTTTTCCTAGTGAGGTGACTTTACTAAACATTGACTCTTTATATGTAAAAATAAGAAATTCCGTGACCATACGTCTTAGTCATGGATGACTCTAAATGAGGTGAAAACAAATTCATAGCCTGACAACTACAAATCAAGTGTACCAACTATTTTCACTACATGACATGAATGGACCAGAATATTTATCCTCCACAATTTTATATATATATATATATATATATATATATATATATATATATATATATATATATATATATATATAACCTTACAACTGACTACAAAATAACTTATGTTGTAGCCACTTTGAGTTACGATAATTGCTATACTAATTTACGAGATTATAGTAACTCCTCACTATATGATTTACTATAACATTATGGTAAATATCCCTATGTGTTATAGTAATTCAACTATCATAACGTATAGCTGGCTACTAAATATGGTAAACGATTGTGTCCGCAGTCTCCACACAGCATTTCCACCGTCATTTACTCATCCTACAGGCTACAAGTTTGAGTTGTTCTTACTATTAGCCATCTCCTGTTAAATTAGGATCAAACTCAAACAGAATGTTCTCGGTAACTGAATTAGTTAAGCTCAATAGCAACAAAACAATGGCCACTCTAATTCTACAGGGACTCTTGTTCCATAAGCCTAAAAAGACCATCGGATATACAAGCTACACTATTTAACCTTGTACACAGTTACACACCATAATATGAGTAAGGAAGCAAAACACCGAATTTGAGAATTTACGCTTTTAGCCGCCTACCATTTTATTTCAGTTGGATCCAATAGAATGTTTTTCAATTAATAAAGTGGTGAAGCTGGACAGCAGGGAACCAATGACCACTTTAATTCTAATTCTAATACTATGATTCCTGAGTTCATGAACCCACCCAAAAAAAGATTGAATATACAAAAGTTGCACTCTTTAGTCTTTTTTACACACCGAGGCCAAGAATCCTTCTTCAAGAAATTTACAGATGACATTTGTACAAGAATGAATGTACATAATTGTAGCACAGTTACATGGCAAATAACATTAGAGTTATAGCTTTAATAATTCTGTAGTGAAATGGCCACAACTTTTAAACTCTGATTGATATTAGCACACAACTACTATTGCAAAACATCTTCGATTGTGGAAAGAGTATTAGCAAAAAGAAATAACTAAGGAAATCTATCAATGACATTTTCCTGCACAGATGCTTACACTGAACCAGAAAGGTGCATCCTTTCAATCCAAATTTCTTTTTCATATTCCTTCCAAGCAAGAGCACACTACCTTTTAAGCTATTCAGTGTCAGAAGGTATATCTGGAACCGAGGCTGTATGGTGCACGAGGTGCTGCATCCCAGGTTTCAACTCCCTTTCACAAAAATCCTCATATTCTTCCCTGTCCCCTGCCTTCATCCTCACCTCCACCACCACAAGGCTTGGTGTGAGCTCAAATACTTCAGCCCCAATTGTCAATGGACCCTTTTCGCTTTCTCTCGTGCCTTCCAGGCTCACCCGCCAGTCCTTCCGCCGAACTGCAAAGCTCTTCACCTTCGCGATCTCTTCCAATTTTGTTATAATCGTTTGCATGGGATGTGCTGAGACAAATCTCACTTCACTGCCTCGCTCCTCAAACAACCCCGACAAATTGAATCCCCTTGAGAACGATATGATATCAAACGCATTTAGACTTACTGGCCGTGTGAGAGATCCAACAGGCCGTCTCCTCTCCTCTGATGACAATGTGGCTGGGCAGGATGCTACGGACGAGTCTGATTCCCATCCAGAATCATCACCGTCGTCCTCTTTCAGTCTTGGAGGCGGGGGAGGTGGAGGTGGCAGCTCACTAGGCCCCAGTTCCGGCACCTCATTCTCACTGTCTGCCAAGCTGTGCACTTGGTCATCCTCGACGTAGAACCTGACCGGTCGAAACCCTTTCTGAAACCACCTGCTCTCCATTATATGAGCCACGGTGATCCTGGTCTCCGGGTTCGTGTCAAGAAGCCGATTCAATAGACTGCTAAGATCCTTGGAAAACCATCTCGGACACCGGAATTCCCCTCTGTAAATCTTACGGTACATCGCCATGAGGTTCTGGTCATGGAAAGGAAGGTAGCCAGCCATGAGCACGAACAGGATGACACCGCACGACCATATGTCCGCCTTGGCGCCGTCATAGCCGCGGCGCGCGAGCACCTCCGGGGCGACGTAGGAGGGAGTGCCACAGAAGGTGTGGAGGAGGCCATCGGGGTGGAACTGATCGGCGACCGCCGAGAGGCCGAAATCGGAGACCTTGAGGTCGCCGCGCTCGTCGACGAGGAGGTTCTCGGGCTTGAGGTCGCGGTGGAAGACGCCCCTAGCGTGGCAGAAGCCAACGGCGGAGATGAGCTGCTGGAAGTACCTCCGCGCGGTGTCCTCCTTGAGGCGGCCCTTGGCGACGCGCGCGAAGAGCTCCCCGCCGCGGACGAACTCCATGACGAAGTAGATCTTGGACTTGGTGGCCATGACCTCGAAGAGGCGGACGATGTTGGGGTGGCGCACGCGGCGGAGGATGGCGATCTCGCGCTTGATGTGCGGGACGAGGCCGTTCCGGAGGGCCTTCTCCTTGTCGAGCACCTTGATGGCGACGGTCTCGCCGGTGTCGGCGTGCCGGGCGTGGTAGACCTTGGCGAAGGTGCCGTGGCCGAGCAGGCGGCCCAGCTCGTAGCGGCCGAGCAGGAGGCCCCCGCGCTTGGTGGCGGGCCCCGCGGAGGAGGCCGGCCGCCGGGGCTGCGGCGACGGGTCCCGCGACGACGGCGGCGTGGGGGCCATCGGGCAGCGGAGGAGGCCGGGCGCGCGGAGAAACGGAGGGGAAGGCCGAAGGCGGATTAGCCGATTAGGTGGTGGTGGTGGTGAGGGCACGGGTCGGGGGCGGGCGGAGGGGAAGGTGATGGTTGGCCGGCATTGGAGGGGGGAACGAACAGCTAACGGCTCCTGGATACTTCCTGTTTATTTGCTCTGCTGCGCCGCTGTGACCTGCCGTCCGCCGTCCTGCCATGCTGGAGTCCAACTCCGGCCAGAATTTGATACATGCAACTACAGAGGTTGTATCTGCAATTGTGCCACAGTAGGAGTATACATGTACTCTGTACACGGTTAGAATTCGGAGATAATTTTGGCTTTTCTAGATTCAAAACTTTTACCATGTATTTTGTATCGTATATTTAGGTTTATAACGAAAGCTATCTAGAAAAAACGAAAACTCAGAACGATTTATAATTTGAGACAGAGTTTACACCAAAACAATTGTGAAAAATGAGTCACTGGATCAATAAAATCTAATGAATGTATTGATCCTCACCTCCGTAGTATAATCTTATAGTGTTAATCCTCCACTATACCAAGCTCTTAGCCATCTTCGTCAACCCTAACTTACTTGCATATCATCCACATTTAAATGTCATATACATTTTTATCCTACTCCTTTGTCAAGACATTGGCTCATGATCTAGCACCTCCCATCACCCTCTATCTTTTTTTTATTAGCCATCACCCTCTGTCTTGATAATGTGGAACCCGTCATGTTGCAGGCTTCTGAAAGCTCTATGTTTGGTGTTGGTAATTAGTGACAATGCCTAAGTACTAATCATATGTCTAAGTTGTATATAGCATATGAGGATTAGTACATTTCCAAGGTTGGTGGCAAGATGGACATGGTGATCATGATGACCACACTTGGATTTGGATGCAACCCTACGTGATCAAGGCAAAGGTATATGCTTAAAGGTTGTGTTTTAGTAACCAAGGCACCTAGCAGGTGTGGTTACATTATAGGATAGATAACCGTACTATAAAGAGGGGAATGACACGGCTATTGGACTCCTAAGTGTCTCTAGATGTGCATTTCATAATCATATGCATTCGGATAGAACTAATAACGTCTCGAAAAATGATTTGTGAAAATGCTAACACACTGGCACGTGACGATGAACACTTGGTAGTGTTAGCACCTTTTTGCGAAGGCGGTGGAGTTTGAGCGGTAGAGAGGGTTTGGGGTCCTCTCTCCCTCCCGCCGAGCTTGCGAGGCGGGATTCAGGCGTTTTCGAGGAGTTGAAACGTCTATTTTCCTTTACGCCGATGTCGAGTTTTGGAGACGTTGTCACGTGGTGTTTCACGAGCTAAAACATGTGCTAAAGTATTACACATACTTAGTCTAGCTCATAAGTGAAAGGGCAGAACAAGCGGAGCGAGAAAACGTTGCATAATCGTCAAATTATGGGCGACAGACACTGCTGCCCTGAGCGTCAGACGCTATTGTGCAGCGTCTGTCGCCATACCCTAGCGTAGGATTTTGGTGTGGGCGTGGGTGAGCCGTCAGACGCGGGGACGTGATCGCGACAGACGCGCGTGCATGGCACTGTTGCCGCGTCTGTTGTGCGTTGCTACTCGGACGATTTAGGCGCAGCACGGCGTAACGCGACAGACGCGTCCGTCGGCGCGTCACTGGACGCGTCTGACGGTCCAGCACGCGAAAGGCGTTTCTGGACCGCGTCTGTCGGTGCGAAGGCGGCGTCTGACGATCGCGTCGTACGCGTCTGACGCAGTGGGCGCGAACGCGGTGAACTTCAAACGGTCGAGACACGTGGCACATGTACGTGCGACAGACGCGTCTGTCGCGTTCACGAGGAGCAACAGACGCTGGACAGCGTGTCTGTCGGTTGAGCGACAGACGCGTCTGTCGCGTGCGTCTGCACCCCTTCTAGCTCCTAACGGCTCTATTTGTTTAGGGTGCTTATAAATACTTGTTGGCCGGTTCTTGGCTCACTCTCTTGCACTCTTTGACATACTTGTGAGCACTTTGAGCTAAGCAACTCCCTTCCCACTCATCTCTCTTTTTTGCATATTCGAAGTGAGATTGAGTGATCCAAGTGCATTTGTATTGTAAGATTGCATCTAGTTGGCACTTGGTGGTTGATTTGCTGCGGGATTCTTGTTTCTCTTGGTGGTTGCCACCACCTAGATGACTTAGAGCAGCTTGGAGGTATTGGCAAGAGTTGGTGATTGTTCTTGGCCACCTCCGGTGATTGTGAGGGGTTTGTGCCTACCTCGGTGAAGCGCCAAAGGCAACGTTAGTGGATTGCTCGTGTCATTTGCAACCTTTTGCCATTTGGTAAGTTCTTGTGACGTCTTTTGAGAGGCTCGATGTGTGACCGATTAGCCACCGAACCACGTGGTGAAGAGGGACACAACGGGGACTAGCGTGCCGACAAGCACGTGAACCTCGGGATAAATCTTCGTGTCATCATTATTATTATGATTAATCGATCCCGGTGGTTGTGTATTGTGGAATTGATCTCTTGATCATATTGATTGGTTGGCTCAATACTTCGCCCCTCGGTGATACCCTCCTAACTCTCTCTGGTATTAATTTCTTAGTTACCTTGCTAGCTTGTTAGTGTAGCTCTTAGCTTGTGTAGCTAGTTAGTTTTAGTTGTAGCTAAGTTGTGCGATTTGACTTGTGCGGTTGAGTGCATATTTATTAGAATTGTGAATTGGATAGGTGGCTTGCAAACACCCCGTAGGCTAAACAAAACTCGCATCTCGCTATTTGTTATATTGATAAACTTGTTTAGCACACTTTGTAGGAATTTTTAATAGGCTATTTACCCTCCCTCTAGCCATCAAGACCTTTCAGCTTCACCTACCACAAGCTACTGGAGTAGTACATCCAAATAATATTTGTTTCTATCATTTTCTTTTCACCATGGAACTCTAGCCGCCGAATGAATTGAAACTACTCCACAAACTCTACTCCACGAACTCCAGTTCAAATTTGATATGGCAACACCTCCATAATATATTATATAGTGTTAATCCTCCACCTACAAGCTCTTAGCCATCTTCGTGAATCCTAATTTACTTATATCATCCACATTTAAATAGCCTATACATTTTATCTTATTCCTTTGTCAAAACATTGGCTCCTGATCCAGCACCTCCAATCACCCTCTGTCTTGATAATGTGGAATCTGCCGTGCTGCAGGATTTACCTACCACACATACATGGAACTCTAGCCGCCGAATGGATTCTGATAGCAGTAGACTAACTGTTCACCAAAATTTAAATATTCATGCATGATCAAATGTAGTATTTGAACGAAAAACAACGGCCCTATATTTTCTGGAGCGATTTACGTAACTTTTATTCAAAATTTTAAATTGGAACCCCGAGTCGATTTTATACCTAATTCAGTACCCGTAACTTGTTATGTAGTAACATGAACCCAGCCGGAAAATAGACGGACAGTATTTGATGTACGCAAAAATGTGCACGCGTATACCACTATGATTTCGGGGGGTTGAAACGCAAAGAGCCAAAGAAAGCGGGTACGGAAGTTTTTTTTTTGAATGAAGGGAGAAAAAAAAACGTTGCGGGCAAGCAACGACCGCAACTTTGCTACGCGCCCCCGCGGACACAGGTGGCGCCTGGCGGTGGAGCCGACATACGTGGAGCATCCTGGGCGGCGCAGCCGGGTGCCAGGCCGGTGCACGTCGGCGTCGGCGGAAGATTTCCGGGCGGCTTGGAGTCTCGAACTGGCACCGACCGGCGACCGCTCGGGAGGTGCCGAGGTGACACATTATTGACGGGGTCCGTTCTGACTTCTGAGGCAGGTGGGTGGTTCGTAATTCCTTTTAAATTACACGTTACAACATGACGTCCATCACATTTACATGCACTCCCCTATGAATACGTATGCAAGCCCTCAGCCTATTCACTTATATTATCAGCCAGATCAGTCAGGCATTCAGTAGTATTTTTCTCTAAAAAAAACAGTCAGATCAGCCAGATTTTAGCCCAAGCAAACAGGTTGAAGCACCTTCGAAGAACTGAGCCGGCAGCTCACGAGATTCATTAGCGCTTGGGTAGGGGTTTCTGTGGTTTCACCGTTTTAGCCTGCGACGGCATACGAGCGCTAGATCTGGTATGGAGTGCGGACGGGCCGACGGGCTCAGCTCGGCTGCGACACCATCTCGGTATCAAGATGGCCGCTGATTTTATCACCACGAGTTGATAATGTATGCCATGTATAATTTGCTACTCTCTTCGTCCCAAAATAAGTGCACATCTCCTTTTCTGACGAGTCAAATTTTTTTTAGTTTGACCAAATATATCTAAACAAATATTCATACTTATGATGTGTAATAAGTATCGACCCTTTGGTTTATGCTGATTTGTTATGAGAAGAAAACACTGTTCGTTAGTTGAAAAGTAGTTCAAACGAACATGGCTATCGTTAGATGGACAATGAAATATACTTTCATAATACGTTTGTTTAGAGATACAAATATTGTTATTATTTTCTAATACTTGGTCAAACTTTTTAAAAAATAACTTTTCGGGAAGTGAAATGTGCACTTATTTTGGAACGGGCGGAGTAATCGTGTAATGCCATCCTGATTCGCTGAGGTGGGTTAAAGTTGTCGATTAGGCTTAGGGCGGTGGGTTCAGGTTTTACTAAGGCCCCGGCAGCTCTTGGGCTTGATTTAGGCCTATATTGGCTGTTTGCCTGTTTGGGCTTTTCTAAGTCAAGCGTGGTAAGATTTAGGGCCTTTGACGTTCGAACGCCAGAATAGAGAGAAATTGTCCGAAACGTCCATCGACACAACTAGGATTTTGTTGTAATTTTTGTTAAGCCTTACAAAATTTAATGGGTTGTTTGTAACTTATCATATTTTTCTTTTGACTAGCAAACATGGTTCTTTCTTCTGCTAAAAAAAAGCAAACATGCTTCTTGCGTTACAACAACGTCCAATACATATTGGAACCAGGCTTGTATTATCACTAGATGTGAGTTGTTATAATAACTCGTATAAGCACGACTCATGAGTCTAGGTCACATATGAGACACGAAGGACACAACCTAATATGTCTTGAAATCGAACTCTATATCAATCATTGATAGGCGTGAGCTGTTCTAATTTCTACCTTGTTTGAGCACAGTCATATGAGTCTGTATCATATACGACGCACGTAGAGTGTAGGTGCAGTTTGGAAAGTAAAAAAACAGGACTGAACAAACTCGCCACTGTTTGGAAAGCAAAAGAAACCGCTGTTGAACGATACCTAAACGATAATGCTACGCGTCTTACGTTTGACGCGAGCACAAATCATCGGACGCTCCTGCAGGCCCACCGCCCACACCCACACGTCCCCACCTGCCCCTGCCACCCACGCGTCAATCCTCTTTCTCCCCCACACCATTCACCCCGTTCACCCCCTCTTTCTTTCTCCATGTGTCAGGTATCAATGATCACGATACCCAAAGGCAGCGCTAAAAACTAGCCTTTCTATAAATCAGAAACGTGATCACGGACCTAGCCAACCCTTTGGTGTGGGACCTGTCCGACCATAAGGGAAGTCTCGTCTTGTCCGACCCCAAGGATGTGGGCTCCGTCTCGTTCAACCCCTTAGGTCTGAGCCCAGCCACGTCCGACCCCCCGGGGAAAAGCTCCGCCTCGTCCGACCCTGGGGGTGCGGGATCCGTCCCGCCCGACCCCCTGGAGAGGATTCTGCCTCGCTCGACTCGGGGGCTAGGGAGTCAGCCCCGGGCGGGGGCACGGGCACCTGCGAGGGCCCCCGCCGCCCCAACCGCTACGAACACGGGGTGTGGGCCCGGGACCATGCCCCTAACGCTAGGGAGGGGGCAGGCGCATCTCGATGTGACCGGCGGCCGCCACAGGCTATACCTAGGCACTCACGTCTCCAACAGCGCCGGGCGGACCAGCACTGTGCTGCTCGATCCCCGTGTGACTCCAGACAAGGGGATCTATTGACCATGCGGCATGCCAGGGCGGAACCAGGCGCCGCGGCCGAGCGGCTGCACCTGCCTGTAGCACCAGTAACGGACAGGGGCATCATGACCAAGACGGCGACGCCCGCCTGTAGCGCCGGTGACGGACAAGGTCGTAACGTGCTCACACTTTCATTGTCGTCTGCAGGACCCGCCCGCGGAGGAGAAGGGCAGCGCAGCCCCGGGGCTCTCTCCTTCTCTGTTTTTCTCTCTCTCTTGTACCCCAGGTCCCTCCCTTGGTTTATAAAAGGGAAGGCTGAGCGTCCCATTTGGGGGTTCTTTTTTTACACTTAGGAGCACATTACGACCCTACGATTCCACGAGAACACAACGGCACGCATACACCCTCAGCCCACAGAGACTTGGGAGCTCATCTCTCTCTCGACCATTTGTAACCCCTGCTACAAACTCAAGTACAAGTAACACGAACAGCTCGCCACTGGATGTAGAGACATTCCGCCCGAACCAGTATGCATCTTCGTGTCCTCTTTGCACACCATCCAAGCCCAGACGCGCAATCCAAAAAAAATTACTAGTTGACGGTTTCTAAACACCGACACCGTGGCGGCCTCTCTCTCCACGGCGACGCTCGTAGATGCCTCATTGGTGGTGGTGCTTGCCCCTCACAGCTCCCTTCCCACGCCGTGCTGCCTCGTCGCCATCCATGGCGGCGCTCGCAGCTGCCTCCCACACGTCGCGCAGCCTTGTCGTCACCTGCGGCCGTCTCTCCTCGAAGCGAGCTTGCCGGCGTCGGGGACGTGATCCCCCTGCTTAGCGCCGCCCATGCCCCTGCTTAGCCACCCCCGTCGCATGGCCGCTACCGCCACCGCCACCCAGGCTCATCGCCCACTACTGCGATTGTGGACGACCTGACTCTTCCGCTCAAGATGGATGTGACAACGGTAAAGTTCAGATGTTTCGTGTATTTATTTCATTTGTTTCAATTGTTCGTTTCTCTTGTTGTGGATTTTGTTCACTTTTCTGGGTTTTCTATTCCGATTTTTGCTTGCCCCTCTCTATAGGATTTGTGATGTTTCAATATTTGATTTTGCATGTTGCAATGGTTGATTTGAGATGTTAAGGTGGGAATTGGTGTTGCCATGGGGTATCCTTCTTCCTCGCCGGCTGTCTTCATGAAGGCAACGCTTTCGTGTTGCAGCTGAATAAATTTGATGTTGTGGCAGCCTTGTTTTGACATTGCAACAAGCAATATTTCTTTGTTGTATTAGTCTTTTTTTATGTTGCATCTCGCATTGCAGTAGCGTCCAAAGGATGGCTATGCTATCAACCATCTAGTTGTTTTGCATCTTACAACTTCTTTTCTTCATAACAAAATATAGAAAAAAAATGTCACCCTAAGGCCCTGTTTGGCATGGCTCAACTTTACTAGTGAGGCAATTGTTTTTGTTTCAGTTTTACGAGCAGCTCTACCGGTAGAGGTGAAGCCATTTTGATGAATTGTTTGGCAAAACATGTTATAGAGCTCCTTGAAACATCCTCACACAGAATCCACACACAGGGGCTCATAGTCATAGAGTAAGTTGAAGCCAGGAGAATAGCTATTTTTAGCTTACATCCCACATCGATCCCTTGTGAGAGCATGTTTTAATGAGCTTCACTTGTGAAGCTGTTTTGAAAAATACCCATTTGGCAAAAACAACTTCAAACAGCTCGTGAAGCTGTTGAAGAAGGTGTGACAAACCGGGCCTAAAAGATCGCTACTCTTTTCGTTCCAAAATCATAAGTTATTAATTTTTCTATGTAGATTTTGTTATGTCCCTAGATATACATTTTGTTTAGACACGTAATAAAAACTATGTACGTAGAAAAATCCGTGCGATTTATATATACAATTTAGGACAGAGAGTAGTATACTACAATCGGAGAACCTTGCAGAAAAAATACAATTGCAGAATAACAGTAGGAGGTACTCTCTTTACCCCTAAATATACGTCGTTTTCACTTTCCGAGAAACAACTTTGACTAAATATATAAAAATATATTATTATTTATGATACATAGATATTCAAATCTAGTTTTTTAATAAATTTATTTAAAGATATAAATATTATATATATTTTATATAAATCGAGTCGAACTTTCGACAGAAACCAACGGCGACGCTTAATTGGCGACAGAGGGAGTATGTGCAAAACCCGGCTCCTCCGGCACGCGCATCACCGAATACCGACACGAGTAAGGATAAAAAAAAAAGAATACCGACACGAGTACACGACGGCCGCCTGCGGAGCGGAACCAGCCGTAGTCAAGGAGGAGAGGAATCGTCCGCACCTCCACCCCGTCTGGAACGAACAGCCAGATCCGGCCAGATCCAGGTTCACCCGTCTGGCACTTGGCACCACCCCCGCCGCCGCGGCGAGGCCGGCCGGGCCCGCCCACCAGGATCCGCAGTCCTGACTCACCCGCTCCCCTCGTGAGAACTGCAAAACCACCGGCCGCATACAGTCGAACTGCCTGCCCTGCCAACAACCGCCCCTCCCGATGGACCGCACTCAAATGATCAGTCCCCTCCCACTCCGTGTCCATTGCCCAACTCCCCCACGCCTCTCGCGCCCGCCGCCCCACCACCACCACCCCTGCCCACGCTCAGGTAACCGCCTCATCGTCATCGCATCGGCCCCCGCGATCTCGGCCTCATCTTATCTACCCGTCGCCATGGGCCAGCGGCACACGGGTTTGCTGAGTCGTGACACTGGTTTTCTTCTGTGCCGCCTCTGCAGGGAGAGGGGGTCTGCTGGGTTGCGTACAGGCGAAAGGCACGCGCCGCCGCTGCCGCGCGAGCCTCTCCGTCCCGGCCGCCGCGCAGATGGGCTCGTCGTCGGAGCCGCTGTCGAGGGGCCTGTACGCGCAAGTCGAGCCGTACGACTCCGGGTTCCTCAAGGTCTCCGATGTCCACACCATCTACTACGAGCAGTCCGGCAATCCCCAGGGCCATGTGAGCGTCTAATTCCTTTCTCTCTCTGTGTTGAATTTGATATATCGGGGGATTTTGATATCCTTGTTCGCTGAGCCTCGTACACCCAGCGAAGAATTTGCTAGAACTGTATAGTTGCTCTGCCCTCGTGAGATGAGCTTCTCATCCAGTCAATTTCGCAGCCGGTGGTGTTTCTCCACGGGGGTCCCGGAGCCGGCACGTCGCCCGGCAACAGGAGGTTCTTCGACCCGGAGTTCTACAGGATCGTTCTGTTTGACCAGGTCATCTTGGTGACTCGTGTCTTTTTTTTTAAAAAAAATCATAATCAAAAGGGGGCTGTCTGTTATTCCTGACCTGTGTTATGGTTTGATTTCAGAGGGGTGCAGGCAGAAGCACTCCCCATGCTTGTTTAGAGCAGAACACTACTTGGGACTTGGTAGCTGACATTGAGAAGCTCAGGGAGCATCTTGACATTCCGGAATGGCAGGCAATTATCTTCTTTTTTTTCAACAACATTGATTACTCACTCTTCAGTGCTGGAACTCAATGCTGCCAAACAATGTAGGTGTTTGGTGGTTCATGGGGAAGCACCTTGGCACTTGCCTATAGCCAGGAGCACCCTGATATGGTGATGGATTTTTTTGTGTCTGATGTATTCTGTATTTGAGCATGAATCTCTTATAGCGAATAATAATTGTGCAGCAGAGCCATGCTGTAGATCTCACTAACACTCCTTGGATGCTCACTAGGTCACTGGCCTTGTTCTGAGAGGAATTTTCATGCTTAGGAAAAAGGAGCTCGATTGGTTCTACGAGGGTGGTGCAGCAGCCATTTTCCCAGATGGTTTGTATTTTTTTTTGTTTTATGTTCTATAAACCGAAAAAAAAACTTCCTTAAACATTACCAAGTATCTCGTCAATGTTCCATAATGGTACTGGCAACTTATATTAAATATGTTAAATCTGTTTCAGAAATTACAGTTGAATTTAAATGACATATTGTTAATGCAATGCGTTCTATTTTTCTCTATTAAAATCATTTTACTTTCTGGGTTTATGAAAGAAAAACCACCTATGTACCATGTTTTGTTTTGAGTACATTAACAACTTTAGTTTTAAATCTGCAGCATGGGAACCATTTAGAGATTTTATTCCCGAGGATGAAAGGAACTGTTTCATAGATGCGTATAACAAAAGGTTAATTTCATCTGATCCTATTGTTCAGGTAGCCCCACATCTTTCCTGATGAAAGTAAATACATTATGATATATTTCTGGTGCCTTCTCATAGCTTTTTTTTCGGTATCATTACTTAAAAGGCAATATTCTGGTGGTCTCGCACTTATTATTTTTAATAAACAGACATTTTCCTTTTCCCAATTAGGTTGAAGCTGCTAAGCGCTGGACGATGTGGGAGATGATGACTGCGCATCTTATCCAAAACAATGATAACATTAAACGAGGAGAAGATGACAACTTTTCACTGGCAAGTCCTCTCACACAAGCATTGTACTTTTCTTTGTAACACTAGCACTATTTCAATTTCTTTTGTTTCCCCTGCTTAGCTGTATTTTTTTTTCTTGTTCTCATCCGATTTTAGCTCTACAGAAATTGAAAGAAGAAGGCCTTCCAAGGGACCTGCAGAGTTCTTCTTGAACTCTATATATTCTCAATATTACTCTGGACTTAAAATAGCAACAATAAGCAATCATTGTATAAGCACAATTTGGAAAACCTACTCCCTAGTGCTAATAAACTGTTGCCACCGATGGCTGTAGAAATCTGCATTGAGTCCTAGAGCAGCTTCCAGGCTGAATCTGCTATACAGTTTGTTTTTCAGAGAAGCAATTCTTGATTTCGTGAAGGGATTTCTGAAATGAACTAGGAGACTAGGAGTTGGAAAAAAAAAAGTAGCTTCTCATTCACTTCAGGCACATAATCACTTCTCTTAGAGAAACACTTTCAACCATAGAATCACTTGTCTTGGAGAACCACTTCTCACAGAGAACAGGCCTAAAGCTACAAAGACCAACATATTTTTTTTACACATGTTCTAGTCGACACTTTTATGATTTATGTGGTCAGGTTACATATTCTCTTATATTTGCTTATGCACAGTTCAATGTTTTTTTCAGGCATTTGCAAGGATTGAAAATCACTATTTTGTGAATAAGGGATTTTTACCCTCGAACTCATTCCTATTGGACAATGTTGATAAGATCCGACATATTAAAGCTTTTATTGTACAGGTATGCTTGTCAATGAGGTTTGTTGTTTTCATAATGTCCATGTGTGTCTGCTAGAAGCCAAAACATATTATAATTTCGAATTGAGGGAGTGGATATTATATTTCACAAATCAAGTTGTGCATTGCCTTTAGCTCTTCATGCCTACCTTTAGTTGTCATTGTACTTTTTGTCAAGCATGTTGTTTTTGTTATTGTCTTGCATGGTTGCCTGGATAATTTGGAACTCAAATCCATGATAGATATCAAATTGGTAAAATATAAGCTTGCTTGCGCCTGAGCACTTTATGTTGCAGGGACGATATGATGTTTGTTGCCCTATGATGTCTGCTTGGGATCTTCATAAGGCTTGGCCTGAAGCAGAATTCAAGGTAAAATGGTCTTCCAGTCATTCCTTATATTGAAGCACCAAAATAGTTTTTTTTAAGAGTTTGGGTTGTGAATGAACCAGTGGCGGAAATTGGTGTCATATTGTCATCGATTGTTTTCTCGTCATCAACATAAGACATCGTCAAGCAATGACAATCTTTTAAAGTCACATATAAGAATTTTTTGTAGTAGCTACCAAACTGAAGCAGGAAGACATGGTGTGCTTTGTACGTAGTGTGTAGCATTAAGTAGTTATAGACATGTCTTTTTGACTCAGATTTGCCATGACTAATCATGCCTCACATGTTTGGCTTGCTTTGACAAGAGACAGCATGCTATTAGGGATGCCTGATGCAAGGGTTGGCCTTTGAACCCGCGTATAGGCCACATGATATTTTGCTTAGATGGCTGCAAACAATCACTTTTTGGTAGAACTGACATATCTTCCCTTTAAGGAACTCATGGTTTAACTTATGTAACGCTTAGGCAATATTCAGAAAGGACCTTGGCAAATTCACCAGTTTTTTTTAGAATTATATGCCTTAACATCGATAATTTGACCGGATATAACTCCTTCACTGGATGCAGGTGGTACCAGATGCAGGGCACTCGGCCAATGAAGTAGGCATCGCTGCCGAACTGAGGTCAGCCACTGAGAAGCTGAGAGACTTGTTGCGCAAATGAGCCGGCGAAAGGCAAGTTGCACCTCTATCTGATGATGAAATGCAGAGGATGGGAATAATAGCTGCAACGCTTAGCAGAGCCTGATTGTAATGTGCCGTTAAACAATGTCACTGTCAAAGATCCCTTTCACAATTAGAGCAGGCTTGACTCCAGGGTATATTTCTGAGCTGCGTTGTTTGTTTGCTCGCTGGAGTGTTTTGAGGAATTGAAATTCCAAGATTGGACCAAATCGACGCAGCCGTGTCCGTGACGGTATTATACGCCTGAGTGGATCGTGAACATATAATTTACCTCATCTAGCATCACTTGCCGATGAACTCACAGAATCCGTAGCAAAGCAACGCCAATATAGCCCCGAACATTCACGGTGCAGAACACGCTCAAGCTTACTTGTATCTTAGTTATACCACATCCTCGGAGAATATTACAGTTACAGCAATCCTCGGCTAGCAAACTTCTTACATAACACAGCAGTCTGGTAAAAAGTCAGTCCTTGAAGAGTCTGACGCACTAAGCCTAAAAACCCAAGCATACAGCAGATGAGCTAAGGAAAACAAAAGCAGCAGTCATCCGTGAGGTCCCACTCTATAGCAAATTAACTTGCCAGTTGCCACAACATACACACCATGCATCACGCCTTCACCTCCTTCCAGTTCAGTGTTGTAAGACTCCTAAGCAGCACACGTGCTGCCACACATAAGGTTCCTGCGGGCAAGACACAAAAAAAAGTTACATCAGTAAATCATTTCTTTTACAAAAATTGTTCCAAATGTTTTGGCCCTGTTCAGCCGGCTTATAAGCCGTCTTTTTCGGCTTGTCTTTTCAGCCGGAACAGTATTTTTCTCTCACAAAAAATCAGCCAGAACAGTGTTTCGGCTTGTTTTAAGTTTGAACAGAAGTAGATGAACCATACGCCTTCTTGACAAAATAGCAGGCATATGTTGGGTTTTCTGATAAATTGATCAATAGACTGCTCATTCTCAAGTTTTCACAAATGGATTTTAGGATTTCACTGGATTGAAATCACTATTAGCAGACTAGAAGTATCATCATATGATCAAGTAGTAATCGGTGGAAAAGATGAAGCATACATTATGGAGCATCCGGAGCCACGCCTGTTTTTCTTCCTGGCAGGCATTGCCTCCCTTGTCCGTGGGGGTTGAAGGACCACTTTAATGGCTGTATCGAAGACAGACTTGACATTCTAGTATGGCCAACATAATTAAACAAAAAATCAGTAAATTTGTCAATTTTAATTAACCAAACAGCAAGCCATATTTGAACCAGGACATAACCGATCAAAATCGTTCGACATGGGTCAAGACTACCTGCTGGGTTTTGGAACTGCACTCGATGTAAGCTGCAGCACCAATCTGCTTCCTCAGTTCTTCACCCTGCATAACAAGAGGAAGAGGAATTAAGGGAAATTGCATCGCACTTCTGATAACTATCTGCTGGTAAGATATGGCATTCAGCATTGAAACTAGGTGGAAGATGAAAAAGCAAACCTGTGCCGTCGTGATTGTCGAAGCTCCAGGATGGTCAGCGAGGTAGGCTCTGTGGTCACGGAGATCTGGACAGTCCAACCAAATCCCTTAATTAGCTATTGGAACTTGGAAGAACAATCACGCAGACGAATATGCGGCATTAAAGTCCATGAATTAAGGTCACATGCAGCACACTTCCTTACCTAACTTGGTCCCAACAAGAACAACCGGAACATTGGGCGCAAACCTGCGAAGCTCTGGCATCCACTGTTTGTTCAGAAATAGAATGATCAGTTCATAATGCTCCACAGCCATCATAACCACATTCTGAAAAGCAGAAACTGCTAGGTATATATGTTGGCCAAAGGTGGCCACTCACAAGAAAGAAAGGGGGAAAAAAAAAGCTCCACTGCAGCTACTTTGGGCAGTAATATTATCATGTGTGATCAGAGATTTAGATATCTGAAATGTACATTGGAACTTGATGCTTTCCTGACTGGATCCTCTCCCTACACAGGCACTTGCACTACAAACAATTCAAGGCTTTCTTGGGTTCTCTATCTACAAACACACTCCCCACCAGACGAAGCAGATGTTGATCCTATCACCATACCTTCTTCAGAACATTCTCATAGCTGGCCCTGCTGATCAGGGAGAAAGCCAGCACGAACACATCTGCGCCCCTGTAGCTCAGTGGCCGCAGCCTGCTGTAGTCCTCTTGCCCTGAACGAAACAGAGAAGGAAGGGAACAATCTCAGACTCTGCGCGCCGTGGGAGCGGAAGAAGCAGCAGTACCTGCAGTGTCCCAGAGGCCCAGGTTGACGATGTTGCCATCCACGGAGACGTTGGCGCTGAAGTTGTCGAACACCGTGGGGATGTAATCCTGTCAGGAACCACACGAACAGAGCTCCGTCAGTTTCAGCAGCCAGAGAACGGAATGCGCATCGCGAGCTGACGATCCCCATCCCCTTCCCTCACGGGGACGGGACAGCCGGACAGGAGCAGATGGTGACTGGTGAGTGAGTAAATGCCTGCTGCTAATGCTGGAAAGCATCAATGGAACTACTACCTTAGGTTAAGAAACAAACTGTAAAAAAAAAAGCATTGCTTCTACCACTGGACGGCCATTTCCGTTTACTGGAAGGTGGAAAGAAACGAGGCAAAAAAGATTGGGGAACCGAATCGAGCAGAATCTCATGATTGGAAGGACGAGAACGAGATGGGCGCATTCGGTCAAAAAAAAGGACGAGATGGGCGCGGCGGCGAGATGAGCATTACCGTGGGGAACTTGTTGCTGGTGTAGCAGATGAGCATGCAGGTCTTGCCCACGGCGCCGTCCCCGACCGTGACGCACTTGATGAACTTGGTCACGCTCATCTCTCCCCGCCGCGGCCTCCTTCTTCTCCCGCTCAGGCTGCGGCCCTCCGCTCTCGCCTCCTCACACTCTCACTCACAGTACGAACAGGCAGCAGCAGCAGCTAGTGGTTCCGAGAAGCAGCAAGCGAGCAGGAAGGGACAGAGACAGACACAAGAATCCCAAAAAAATTTGTAAAATTTTTCAGATTCCCCGTCACATCGATTCTTTAGACATATGTATGAAGCATTAAATATAGATAAAAAATAAAACTAATTACACAGTTTAGACGAAATGGATGAGACGAATCTTTTAAGCCTAATTAGATTATGATTGGACAATATTTACTAAATAATAACGAAAATGCTATCGTGTCCATTTAAAAAATTGCATCTAAACCGGACCCAAGGCCACTCACCTCACCCCGCTCCACTCCACGCCAAGCAACAAAGCCAAGACAGAGACAGGCAAGGGCGCAAGGCAAAGGCACCGCACCGGCACCGGCCTGCCGCCTCCTTGAAGAACTCGCCGCTCGCAGCTGGCTGCCTGGCTGTGCTGTGCGCCCTGCTGCGACGAAAACGGACAGAATTTTTCTCCTACCGTTCCATTCCATTTTCTATATTTTTCTGTCCGTTTTCATATTTACGAGATCCTATTTTTATATTTGCGGAGGTAGATAATGGTGTTTTCTGTTCGTTTCCAAGTAATCTCATTTTAATACGGAATAGACCCGTATTTATTCTGTTTTTATCCCGTTTTTTATCTATACTCAACATGTTCAACAATTACATGTTCTTATGTTATGTTAATATAACTATGAATCACCAAATATGCATGTTATGTTCACATAAATGAATATTAAACTTTGTATATATTATTACATGACTTTATATATGTATACTTTGAGAATATTAGATTATGTGATCTTAATTTAATTTTCTGGCTCTCCATCCGTATTTGTCTGTTTCCGTATGTCCACATATTTCGATTTCGTTTTCGAACCCGCATTTTTCGAACCCACTTCCATTTCCGTAAAAAAATATAGAAATAGAAGTACAAATGAGATTTTTGCGTCTATTTTCGTCTGTTTTCATCCCACTGCTGCTGCTAGCTGCTACCGCTGGCCTAGGGAGGCGTGGTGTAAATGCAAGGCCGCAGGACAGGGAGGGAGGGCCGGCCGGTCAAGATTCCAGAAGTGCCCTTCTCCTGATGAGGCCACCCAGGCCAGACGAGCTGACAGGCCTGCATCTGCTGACACCCTCCGGTGCTGCCACTTATCCATGCTGTGATTACCCATAGATTGCTTGCTTGCCATCGTGTTACACTATCCGTACTCACGAACTTCTATATTCATCATTAAAAGAAATATTCCATCACAGTCATCACAAAATATACAGTTTTCATGCACCCATCCATCCTCTATATCATCCTTAAAAATGGCAACGGATACGTACCCGACGGGCAGTGCCCACCCATACCTGTACCCGCACCCGCAAAATTTTACCCGTCTGGTTACCCGTACCCGCATGCGGGTAAAAAAATAGTTCCATATCCGTACCCGATAGCATACCCAAAAATTACCTAAAAATATCAAATAGTCACATACAAAAATAAATCATTCTAAGCTTCCAACAAGTTACAAACATGCTAACAAACATTATTAGCATCATTACAACAAAAACAATCTACTAGAAATATAGTGGATGTCTTAATAGGTCAAATTCATGACTTATATGCGCTAAAATAACTGAGGTTGGCTAGTTATTTTTGCGGGTATGTCTTACCCGCGGGTATGCGGGTATGGGTATATACACCCGTACCCGTACCCGTCATACCCGATGGGTATAGAATTTTGCCCAATAACGTACCCACGGGTAGAAAATTCATCACATACCTGCCTCTTTATCGGGTAATACCCGTCGGGTACTCGGGTTTCGGGTACCCGTTGCCATCTCTAATCATCCTCTATCCACTGTGGGGCTCACTATCACTTTATCTGAATATATCCATGTGACATCTAGTTTTGAAGTATTTATTGAAACGAATTCAATAGTGTAATCCGAATTTAATTTGATTTTTTATTTGCGAGTTATAACATTTTTAGTGAGTTAAACAAGTGGGCCCCACCGTCACCTCTCTCCTCTCTCTCACGCCGAGTTTAGCGTATGGACTGGAAGCCGCCGGATTTAGCGCAGCACAGAGCATAGCAGGTCACCTAGCGTTAGCCGCTGCAGTCTCGCTCGCACGCTAAAAGCTCCTGCAGGCGCGTCCTGTGCGGGAGTAGGAGGAGCATCGCAGCACTCCACGACACGGTCACGAATCGAGAGGACATGGCACGCCCGGTACGCCCGTACTACGGCCTTGATTAGATCCATGGTTAGCCGTACTACGGCCTTGATTAGATCCATGGCTAGAGTTAAATTTTTTCACTCTCTCGATCACACCAATCTTTACACATATACATAAAGTATTAAATATAGGTAAAAAAATAACTAACTGTATAGTTTAGTTATAAATCGCAAGACGAATCTTTTGAGTCTAGTTAGTCTATAATTAGACACTAATTATCAAATACAAACGAAAATGTTACGATTAGAAAAATTCTAACTTTTTCGCGATCTAAACGAGGCCGGCTACCCGGGTCTCCATTTGTTGTGCTACACGTGAAAGAGCGGAATATTCAAATTTCTTACTGGTACTAGTAGTAACATAGAGTAAGTTTAGGGCCTGTTTGGTTAGAGATGTTAAAGTTTAATAAATATTGTACCACTTTCATCTTATTTGATAAAAAAATTTAATTTTGGACTAATTAGGCTTAATAGATTCGTCTCGTAAATTACTTCTAATCTGTGCCGACCTACATACAATTAGTTTACATTTAGTAATCCATACATTTGTCGTAATATTAATGTGACGAGAGTTAAACTGAATGGTTCAGACAAAACAGGGCCTTACCTTTACACGAAAAGCGTTCAGGTTTGCTGTGCTCCAGTCGAGAGCTTCAACGTTCAAATCTGGGGGAGCGTTTTATTCCCCCCCGAAAGAAAGCGAAAAGAGTATATATATATATATAAAAAAGAGCCCGACGCTGCCTTTTGCCTCGCCTCGCCTGCAATATTCAAACCCCAACACTAGCGGAAGGGAGGGGCGGCGGACCCCACACCACACCGGTCGCCGGCCCGGCCGACGAGGAGTCCCCTGCCCCCGGCATGCGGAGCGGGTCGGGGATCTTGTCTCCTCGTCGGCGTCGCTCGCCTCGAAGCGAAGCTAATCGACCAGTGTCCAGTGACCTGTGGGACCAAGTTGGCCTTCCCCCAGGTACCAGTGACGGTACCCTTTTCCGTTCCCTCTCTGGCGCTCCCCGAGCTGGAGAGCAAGGCGAGCCGCTCAGCCTCGGCCCGGTCCTACGAGCCTCCACCGACGGACTCTCTACGGACTACTACGGCTCTAGCAGGTCTACGGATAGCCGGTTTTATAAATTAAAAACAACGACTGATCTACCGGGAGGTGATGCCCACCAGTCACTGACAGGACGGGGACGCGGCGCGCTGGACCCGCAGGAAGTGGGGCTGATGAAGGAGCGGCGGGTTCGCTGCACGGTACGGTGCGTCGGTGCGGAATTTGAATGCGCAACGGCCTGGGCAGGTGCGAGCTGCGACTCTGCGAGCAAGCCTGCGCGACTGACCGGGAAGTGGCCGTTGGACGAATCCAAACAAGTTCCGGCAGGAAGACTTCGGATTTCGGTGGCTCCGCTACGCATTGTAGGCCCGTCTTTGGGTGGGCCGTGCCATCATGTGGACTCCGGATTGGGCTTCTACGGTCGAAATGCCGGCTGTGCAGCGACGGATTCAGCCCGCTCTTTCCCTGCTCCTGGCCCATCTTTTGATGCGCTGCAGGCCTGCAGCTGTCCAACAAGTTTAATATAATAGGAATTCCTTAATACTAATATTAACACGACTAGAACCCACTCCTACGCAACGTGGAAACGTTTGATTTTTGTCAAAAACCCACACCGCCGGGAAGTGCTGGAGCCTGGAGGCGGTCGTGAGTCGTCACCTGCTCATGTGGGCTGCGTCGTCGTCGACTGCCCTGCTCATGTGGGCAGGCAGCGCCACGTCAGGCGGCGGCGCTCGTGCCGCCGTGCATCCATGCCTGGCGTCAGTGTTTCCTTACAGCGCTTTGCTTTCGGTTAACGTTTGTGGTTTGTTTGCGTCTTACTACTCCTCATCACACCTCGTCAAACTACTCTGGTGCCTCCCGTTCCTCCGCCCGCCATGGCGCGTGCCCAAATGCTGCTCCCTCGGCACCACCGCCGCACGCCCCCGCGCCGCGGAGGGCGCCAGCCGCTCCGTGGCGGCGTCGCCGATCTCGCCTCGTGTCTCGCTGGGTGCCTCCTCCTCCTCCTCGCCGTCGTCGCGGCCGCGGCGGTGCTCTGCCTCTCCTCCCCGTTCTCCCGCGCGCGCGAGGATGGTGGCAGCCGCGGGGTCGTGCCCTGCGGCAGCGGAGCGACGACACCGAGGGTCACGATCTTCTCTGCGCCGCGCCCGCCGCCGGAGGGCTCGCCCGTGCGGCAGGAGCTGGCGGTGCGCTCCTGGCTGGCGCTCCCGGGGAACGTCAGTGTCGTGCTCCTAGGCGCCGGCCCCGAGGCCGTCGCGCTCGCCGCGCGGCTCGGGCACCGGGTCACCGTCGATTCCGCCATTGATTTTGCGTACGCACTCGCAAGACCCTTTACTTTATCATCATCTTTTACGTCCGCCAAGATCAGCTCGCCGCTCTAGCTCGTTTGTTCAGAGACTTCAGTTGCAGTCTTCATCCTTGGATGTGTTTAGGTTCACGGGGACGCCGTTCTTCCACTCGATGGTCGCAAGAGCACAAGCTGCCGCCGACTCCGACATTTGTGTCCTTGTCGACGCCGAGATCGTCCTTCTTCCCGAAATTGTCAACGCATTGGCACGTTTCAGCAAGGTTGATGCTGATTGGTTCCTTGTTTCTCTGTCACGTAACGTCACCGATTTCCATTACCAGCTTGCTGACAATGGAAGCCATTGGGTACAAGCAGATGGCAAAGAAGTGAGCTTCAAGAAGGTACCTTTTCGTCTATCCAAAACCAATGCTATGCATGCATTCCCAGATGTTCTGTGCCTGTAATTGTTGACCAATTATTATCTGTCTGCATCAGTTGCAGGAGATTCCAGCTGACAACTGGGCACCAGAGAGCTCTGACAGCGGGCTGATTGTGGCGTGGAACAATCCAAGCGGTACTTTACATGCAGGAGTTCTGCCTTCTTTTCTGTATGGAAGAGGAGTACACAATGCGTGGCTGGCTCACGAGGTTCTATCGTCTGAGATGAGGCTTTTCTTTGATGCAAGCAGTCTGCTTGTTGGATTGTATCCTGAAAGTCTTAGCTCAACCTCGAGTAAGAATGGCAGATTACCTTCTGGATCCTGGGAGTACAGTGTCAATCGTCATCTTGCTGCGATTTATGGCTCGTATTGTTGTCGATTACCAGCAAGACACTTTCCTATGCTGCATAAAGTGGTAAAGCAGTCTGATGATTATATGCTCAGCAAAGTTGACAAGCTCACATTATCAGATTTTTTCATCAGTAAAGAAGGAAATGCCCATGGAGGAGATAGCCTATGGAAGAAACAAAACATTTCTTTATCTGGATATCTACACAGTTATTCTCCTGAGACCTCAGCACCTGATCTTCCATATTCTTTGGCTACGCTACTTGAGCTTGTCGCGGATAAGAATAGGTCCGTTGTCCTTGGTGTGGCTGGAGCAGGTTACAGGGACATGCTCATGAGTTGGGCGTGCCGCTTGCGTCATCTTAGAGTTACCAATTTTATAGTATGTGCCTTAGACCATGAGACATATGAATTCTCAATTTTACAGGTAATCATTTTTACTCACTCACCTCCTTTTCTCTCCTCTCTGTTATTAAACCTTTTTTATATACTTTGCAAACCACAGACCACCTCAAGCTTTTAATTGGAATTCTAGGGTTTGCCTGTTCTCATACATCCATCATCACCAAAGAATGTCAGCTTTGATGACTGCCACTTTGGAACAAGGTGTTTTCAACAAGTGACAAAAGTGAAGTCACGAATTGTTCTGGAGATATTAAGACTGGGATACAATGTGCTGTTGAGCGACGTTGATGTTTATTGGTTTGACAATCCAATGCCATTCCTGTACTCTCTTGGTCCTGCTACATTTGGAGCACAATCTGATGAATACAATGAGACAGGTAAAGTTTGGATCATATTACTACCATTTTCTAATGTTTCTTCCTATTTTCTTCTCTTCACAATGCGCACCTACATCTAGCATTGGGTTAGATCCAGCTATTTAATTTCATTTACATGACACAAAGTTCCTAAAAATGTCTGTGACACAAACTTTAACCTGGAAACGCAAATATGGCATAGCCATACTGAATAGATAAAAAAAGAAATATGCTAGATCAGATCTAGTTTGATTCTTTAGACTAAGCACCCTGCTATTTGTTGTTGCATCTCATCATTGTTGTTGTTTACAGGACCAATAAATCTGCCACGCCGGTTGAATTCAGGATTTTACTTTGCTCGCTCAGACAACGCCACCATCACTGCAATGGAGACGATAGTAAAACATGCAACCAATTCAGGCTTATCTGAGCAACCGAGTTTCTATGATGTCTTGTGTGGGGAAAACGGAACAAACTGCATCGGTGACGACAAATGCTTAGAGCCCAACACAAACCTGACTGTTGTGTTCCTGAACCGGGATTTGTTCCCCAATGGTGCTTACAAGGGTCTATGGGAGAAGCATGATGTACGTGCAACTTGCAAAGAGCTTGGCTGTTTCATCATTCACAACAATTGGATAAATCAGAGGAAAAAGAAGCTTCACCGACAAATGTCATCTGGGCTGTGGGACTACGATCCTAGCTCTAGGCAGTGCTTGCAGGAATGGAGTGATAGAAGTATCTTCAGAATGATCGGGCAATTCCATTTGTTTGAGGACACTAACAGTTAATGGCTTCCAATCATAACCGATGACGTGCCAATATCATAATACGGACCGCTCACTCGCCCTATCATGTTCATACATTTTTTTAGGCAGATAATGTTCCTGCACTAGAAAAGCAAAAAATTATTTGCGAATATGATTTAATATACATAAAGCATAATTTTGTACTTTTTTTTTTGAAACTAGCATAATTTTGTACCTAGTAGACTGGTTAACTTACTAACCCTCATCCCCTGTTAAATTCGCATATTATGTGATGGATTGATCAATATTTGATACTTCCATTCGACTTCCTGCAATTACAAGCTAAAATCAATAATTGGACATTGTGTTTACCCCCACCCTTGTGCGACTCCAACAAAATCATTTCTGTAATTTTCAGAACAGAATAAGTAATTCAGCATTCAGTTCAGAGTCAACAGTTTAGCTGAGCATGTCGACGGTTCACCGGCTCAGAGAAAAATGGCATCATTTCACAAAATATGGTGGGGTGAAAGGAAAAGATGAAACTCTTTAAAGTCCAGATTTCCTTTGTCAAAGCTGATTATAGTTTCCCAAACAAAATGATAAAACACTAGCCATTTGCAGCTTGCAGCTCATTGGAGCAATAAAATCAACAGGAAAAACACATAAAATCGTTAATCACTTGTCCAATAACGGCATAGAGGTTTCTGATTGCAAAAGGTTGACAACTTATTAGAGTTCTGCATTGCAGAGATACAAGATCTCACTTCATCTTTGCTTCTGTAAACAGAACATGCTTGTTCACACGGGGATCGTACTTTCTAAATTCAAGCTTCTCAGTGATCCGCCGAGGATTCTTGCGCTTGACATAGAAGAATCCAGTGCCAGCTGCAGAAACCAGCCTGATGAAGATTGAGGCACGCTTTGCCTTCCCCATCAGTGATTATGAATTTGTAGCAGAAGGAACTGAAAAGAGGGCAGACATAGGCATATGATCAAAATTCATAGAGGTAAAATTCAAGGTTGACATATTCAAGACAGACAATACAATGCACCAGGCAAACAGTAGAACCAGCCAAATTTGTAATAAGCTAATAAATAGTAATAAATCCCATAAGATTATGTGGATATTTCAAAACCTACATACACAACCAAAATGGCCAGGGGTAAATCCAACCCTAAACAGTGAGTCAGTGAACCATCCTACCATATCCATAACCTAGGCCTGGGCATTCAATTAATACGGTTTTGAATTGTCTTCACTATAGGATTTCCTTGAGCGAACTTGCTCCTGGGAATTACAAAACCAACCAACTCCGGTTTCGGTTAAATCAGTTATTGGTTAATCGCAAAATTCAGTCAGCAGGCAAACAGGCAATGCATCATCTATTCATCCACCAGGCAACAAAGCCAATAAAAATAGGAATCAGATATGTGATAAACTCATGAGCACATGGACAAAGCCTAAGAGTTTCACACAATGACATTAAATACATTAATATCTCATGGGTACACACTAACATAGTAACATCACAGATCACAGCTCAATAGTTCAGGAGTAACATCACAGATCACAGATCACAGCTCAATCAGTTCACAGGACAGTAGCAGATAGTCTGATACGAACTCTCTGTATCCTCTATCTACGAATCCAGTGGCAAACCAAGTGATTAACAAAAGAAATTGGCACCGTTGGATGGACAAATTAGAAAATGATGTGTGAACTGTGCAGCGCCATTTTATCAGCCAGAGACATGGTGCAGCGGAGGCCCTCGCCTTCACCCGTGCAGATGTGCGGGTTTGCTGGATGGTGGGTGTCAAGCTCATGGCAGCGCAATCCAGTGACTAGCGTGTGCTAGAGGGTGGAGGTCGAGCCATGACCGCGCATGTGCCTGTACCTAGCGGCAGCGGCTCGATCTGCAGATCGGCTGGCAGTTTGAGCTGCTAACGAAGAGTTGGGGACAGTGGCTGCCGACTGGGGGGACGGGTGGGGTGGGGAGTTAGGGGTTCTATTGCAAAGCTGTGGACCTAAGGTGATTAGTGCACTCGACTGGCCCTACTAGGTGAAATCAGTCTGTTCGGTTAACTACAGCTGACAACTGGCCCTACGATCACTGGATAGTCATCAAAATTTAACCGACTTATTAATCAATCACTGAATTAACCGACAATTTCGTTGAAATCGGTTCAATTAATCAGTTTCGGTGAAATTTTATCCAGGTCCACATAAGCCTTACTATCCTTCTTGAAATACAGAATGTATCTATCCATGTAGCATGGATATTGGGAGGAAATGGATAGGCGCATACAGTACTTTCTTGAGAAATAATACATCAATACGTTTCATTTTTCCTTTTTACAAATAATACATCAGAGCAGGCATATCAAGATTCTAAAAGCAGTAGCAACATAGCAAGAATCTCAATGGCCCAGTTTGGATCTTTTGTGATTATAATAATCATCTAAAATAATCTAATTATGATCCAAACAGGGTGGACTATAGGGTGGATTATTATAACCAAAAGACCAAATTGCAATTATCCTATAATCCAGGTGAGACCTTCTTTTTGGTGATTATAGGCATTTCTCACTTTACAACAACAACAACAACATAGCCTTTTGTCCCAAGCATAGGCATTAGGCATTTCTCACTTTAACCAACAATAATTCACCAGAGAAATTGACAAACATGAAACATAGCAATCTAAAGTTCTATTACAGCAGGTTGTAAATTCTCAAATATAGGTAGTCTCAAATTCAGGAAATTAATAAATGGCATGATCCCATAGTGGAGCCTTAATGTCCGTTGTGCTCACAGATCCTACACTAGCACTAGCAGAAGTGCTATCACTACTCAAATTTGGAGATGCAATCTACTGGATACTGGATATGCTGGATAGAAATAATAGTTAACACTAATCAGGAACAGGAAATTTGGAGATGCCGTCCACTGGATAACACTAAGGCCTCGTTCGGTTCTCTCGGAACGGAGCGTTCCAGGCCAGGAGCTGTTCGGCTGGGAATTATTCCCATGCAACCGAACGGGCCCCAATTAGGAACAGGAAGAGGCGGCGGGGAACAATTAGCAAAGAAACTCACTGGTCACCACTCGCCGGAGCCCGGAGGTCGCCGGATCCACGCTGTGCCGCCGGATTTTTCCCCTGTCCCCAGTCCCGTGGTCGTCGTGGTGGCTCTTCTCGTGTAGAGCGGCAGTTTGGTGGAGAAGGAAGAACTCGCCGGTGTGGCCGCTGGCTTCCGCGGAGGCTCTTCGCCGTCGGCCGGCAAGCGGCGGCGCTCGCTCCTACCGCTGCTTCGTCGGCGCTCAGTGCTGCGCGAGTGCGGGAGGCGGCGCAAAGGAGTCGCGACTCCGGAGGGGCTAGGGTCGGGGCAACTATGTCGGGGGTGGGCTGCCGTGCGGTCTGTCCCTTGTTGGGCCGTATCCGTCTTGTAGATACGCATCGGCCCACGTACTGATAATTGCTATTATTTTGTAAAAAAAAAAACGCGATACTCCATCGCACGTGTCCGGATTTAGTAGATGAGGAATGAAAACTAACTTTCGCGATAATTGCGGGAGGAAATATAGACTTTTTCTAAAATCGGACCCAGACAGTATTAATGGACCAAAACCAAGAAACTCTATGTGGGTTTTATTTTTTTTTGCGGACACTATGTGGTTTAATATTAGTGTAAGATATATACTTGGGCAATACTAGATCAAGGACTACTATCACAATTTTGCAGAAGCATCACCGACAATAATAATGTAACTTCATTCACGAGTTGAAACTCTCCATGGTCTAATATTAGTGTAAGATATATACTAGGGCAATACTTGATCAAGGACAAATATGACATGATATCACAATTTTGCAGAAGCATCACAGAGAATAATAATGTAACATCATTCACAAGGTGCATGAACTTCATCACTGAGACAATAATAATGTACAGCATTCACAGTTGCATACCATCTCCGTGGCTCACTCGGTCCCTCTAACTCTACACAAGGAACAAACGCCGTGGACAAAACTGGGGAAGTTACCAAAGGAGAAGAATCTATATGCACCCGACTTGATTCTATTTTGCTGGAACTGTGCAGCCTTCCACCACCTCTGCAGATTTGCAATCACTCGGCAGCCACATTCAACTTTGCACACATTGCTGCAGGTATCCGGTTATGTACACAAACCAACTGTAATGGAGGAATCAACAATCGCTATAGAAAGGTTATCCCCATCACGCCATATACAAGCCCCTGCCGAAGAATCCATCAGAGTTATTAATATTTCCTTTGATATTCTGAATTCTGATGCTAGTACATCTCTTGTCTTCTCAATGCTTTTTCTTCGTCAGAAGTCCTCTCATCCTCGACGTGCTTCAACAATTCTCCACTTAATCTAGTTGTCAAGGAGGGAGATAATGGTGCATAAACACCTACATAGTAGCAAAAGAGATGGTATGAAGGAAATTTGTATGAGAGCTATATGATGATTTCAATTAGAGAGCAGTAAAGGCCACACACTTCTTGATTGCGGGATCCTTTCATAATCCTTCGTCACATGCAACAAAATGGTACCAGATAACACCACAACCAAACCACAAATTTCAGAAATGATGCTTCCAAGGTTTTGACCAGACCAATCCTACACAAATAATTAAACAGAATGACATCAGTTTACTGTTTTGTCATATAATACTAGAGCTGAGGAATGCATAAGAAACAAATGCAACAATATGAAAATATCTGAAAGGGTCCAAAAGGTGCATGAGTAAATGGCAGAGTGAAATAAGAAATAAATATATAAGCCAAGGGCAAAACAAAATTTACCTTGAACATTATGACGCTGGCAAGTATTGTAAGAGTTGTGAACATTACATAATATATTGGAGATACAATTGCCGTATTGAACGTGTCAAGTGCCTACAGCAAAAAAGCACTACTTCATTAAACAGAACAGGAACCAATAGCATAATATTTGTGGTAACTCTAGTATAAACTAAAGCACTTCAGTGCATTGTTCTGCAAATATCATAATTAATTCTACCACAGAAATCTACAAAATTACATGGCACTAGACAATATTCTGGAGTCAGGGATAAGTGGTTGCCCAAATTAGATAAAAAAAAATTTAGGACATGGGCCACGGGGTAGAAACAAAATCATGGACTAAACTTGGCTGCAAATGGGGTTTTGAATGCAATGCAAATCTATTCAAATAGGTCCACATCATCCAAACTAGCATATGATAACCTAATCTTACTTTATTATTTCCAACAAATTTGGCTGAGTAAATTTCACAAAATTACCACATTCCATGTCCTAACTGTCACAAAACTACTACTTCTAGTGTCCATTTCATCATAGAACTAAAACAACTTAAGGCCCCCTTCTCACGGACCTACCTTTTGCCTCTTGCTGTTTTCTAAGCACCCGGGCTCACTTGTCACAATCATACAGTGCAGAACAGACCAAGCCATTCTGTTCTGCACTATGTGACGCTGATGAGTGGGCCCAGACGCCTAAAAAATCGGAGGGAAAAATGGTAGGTCTGTGAGGAGGAAACCCATAGTAACAGTTACGTGAAATAGGCACTAGAAGTGGTAGTTTTGTGATAATTAGGACACGAATGCGGTAGTTTTGTAATTTTTACTCTATTTGGTTGTTGAAAAAAGTGATAACAAGCAGATTAATATATATTAGAATGCATACTAATGATTTGATGAGAATAGAACATGACACTTGTCAAGATAACAAGCAATGCAAACCTAACCATAATTTGATCTCAATCATTTAAAAACCCAAACCCCTTGAACGTGAAGTTAATCTCAGGTACAAAAGAATAAGATCATGTCTACATGGAAATTCCTGTGCTCCATTCCGGTCTTAAACTATTCCCAACTAACTTTACTATTAACTACCCTTTGAATCCATTAAAGATTACGCGACTTACAAACGCAGCGCCTATTTTCGCTAATACATTTGCAAAGGTTCAACTCCCAAACTGCATCCAGATAGTTCTTCTGTATCAACATACCATTTTAGTAGCTAGAATGTAGATAGTTATGCCATAGAACTACAGTTACTGAATGAAAGCAACGTGTAACAAGTTGAACCAACCTTGTTCAGATAATTCATCTGAGTCAGCACACAAGTAGCCACAACAAGCATAAAGAACCAAGTCTCTGGATATATTAATTGGTTTGTTCCCTCGAAAGTGAGCTTTAATGATGTACCAAGAGCCTTAACACTCATAACCTGAATAATGAGAAAAAAAAAAGTTAGCACATTACCTAGCAAGAATAGATTAGAATATAATCAACTAAACATTTACAGAACATATGAACCGCTGGCAGAAGTGACATTACCGAGAGAGAGCCCATCAAAGAGCAAATGGCAGTGTAGATCAACACATTGGACTGCCCATAGAGAGGGGAGAAATAGAACACCAGGACAAAAACAATCACAATAACTGACGCAACATATAGCAAGAAAGCTGCAAGAGAAAGTACCAAGATATCTCATCCAGTCATAACATTTCACTTCCTACAAATCAAAAGCTAGCAATTGTACAAGACGGAATCACACCGATGACAGTCCTTACCAGGTTGTGTCGCCATGTTCCATATTTCCCTAACTGAAGTAATCTCCTGCTCCTGTGGAGCGTGGATAACGATGACCACAGACCCTGCAATGCACATCACGCAGCCGAGCACCCCGAGGGCATGCAACCTCTCATTCAGAATGAAATGAGCCAGCACTGCACTGAAGGGTGAAGATACCCTCAACGTCAAATTCTAGTTTGACTAAAAAGATGAACAGAACTGCCGTATTGCAACGAGAAAGTCTGAGCTAGCTGACCTAACAATTATGCTGAGCGCTCCAAGGGGAGTAACCAGCACAGCGGGGGCGAAAGCATACGCCACGAAATTGGCAATCTCACCTACGATCACTGAACGAGGAAAAACCTTCGGTCAGAAACGCCTATTAGTCTCTAAGCATCATGCCCAATTCTCGACTGGAGTTGCACGAGGAAACCTTACTAGTGATCATGCCAACCCACCACAGGGGCTCCATGAGGTACGAGTACCCGCCGACACCTGCACATGCCATCAGCACTTCATCAGAATTCAGAAAACATTCCAAACTGACCAAAGTCGACATCTCTTTTGACCAGAAAACCGGCCTGCTCCAGGTACCACGGTCAATAGTACGAGAGGGACAGGAGGGGAGCGACCTGCACGGACGCCAGAGGCGACAGCGGCCCGGCGGAGACCCTTCTTCTTGATGATGAAGCTGGCGCCGATGAAGCCGCTGGAGAGCAGCGCGAGGACGATCCCCTTCATGTTGTCCGTCGACAGCTCCGGCCCGGAGGCTCCTCCGCCGCCGCCGCCGCCGCCCCCCATCCCTCCTCACCGACGGCCGCTCCTCCAGAGCCCAGACGCCTCAGTCGCGGCCGAACGACCCGGATTCCCGGCGGGATTGGTTCGGAGTTCGGACGAACCAGCGCAGCACTCGATTGGTGCTTGTCCCTCCGATTTTCGGCTTATCGAGCACCGAACCCGACGGGAAATGCGGCTTTATCACTGTTTGGCGAGGGATTTTGGTGGTTCACGGGAGGGAGAGGAGGGGGAGAGGTCGAGCTGATTGGGCTTCGAAGCTGTAGAGGAAAAGGGCGAGACGCCCGAGACGGGGAGGAAGGCCGAAGGCGGCCAGCCACCAGGGAGGACGACGGACGGGGACGGGCTCGGTCGAGGAGACGAGACGAGACAAAACAAAACACGCTGATTAGGCGTCATTTTCTCGCTCTACAGAAATTTCTTGAGAGAGGGGGGTGGTGTGCCCGCGTGGCTGGGCCGATGAGTGATTGGTGGGAGCTGACGCGTGGGACCCACTGGCCACTTGTCACAGCTGGTTCCTGCCTGGATAATAATCTACCGTGTATTGCTTGATGAAGAAGGTTTCGAAGCTAGCAATTGCAGTCGGTCTCTGATGGCTAACGAATGAATAGAAGACCGAAACAGAACGAGTAAACAAACACATTCCCCCCTGACACTGCTATTCTTAGGCCCTGTTTGGTTTAGGTGTTAAAGTTTAACAAACAATGTAACACTTTTGTCTTATTTGACAAAAAAAATTTAATCTTGGACTAATTAGGCTTAATAGATTCGTCTCGTAAATTACTCCTAATCTTTGCTGACATGCATGCAATTAGTCGACATTTAGTACTCCATGCATTTGAGAGAACATTAATGTGATGGGAGTTAAACTTTAACACACTCAAACCAAACGGGGCCTTATAACAAGCTAAATAAAAATAACTCCTTAAAGAGCAGAAAAATCCTTCTTGCATAAAGCAACCTGGGGGAAAAAATAAGTAACTCCTTCAAAGAAAATAAGGACATGTTGAAATGCCTATATATAAAAGAAGAAAACGTTGTAGCTACTTTCGAATAATTAAGCGTTAATGTAGATGCATACAATAGTCTTTAGAATACCCGTATTCATGGACCTCTATATTCATCCTCTATACGTCCTAGTCAGCAAGATTCTCTCATCTATACTCAATTCTCCCGCACCCATCAATCCTCTATATCATCCTCTATCCACTCTATCCACTGTGAGACCCGCTTGTCACTTTATCTAAATATATCCATGTGTGATCTAGTTTTAAAGGATTTATTGTGACGAATTTAGCTAGTGGGACCGCCACTATAGAGTATAGAGTAAGCACAGTACCACTCTAAATATAGAGTGAGAAAGGATAAAGTATCGTTTTAAAGTACCCAGTGCAACAGTTTTTACTCTATATTCATACTCTAAAGCTTTAGAGTATCGTTTTAGAGTACCCACTGCGGGTACTCTTACTAAGGAAGAAAGACAGGATTTCTTCGAAAGAGTAGTTCATGTCACTCTCTATCGAAAGTCCTTGTATATTAATTAATTATTAATTCATCTAGCATAGTGCTAAAGCAACCATCTTAGGTTTGTTTGCATTTGAAATAGCGATCATAACACAAACATGGACACTAAGATCATCTAAAAGAAGAGAATATCCAAAAGGATAACAAAGATCTTTGTAAATATACTCCATCTCTCCCTTAAAACTTGAGCTTGGAGTTGGGGCCCGCCTCTATGTATTCCTTTTAGCATCTTAATCCTTAATCAATATGGATCACCTTCAATCGCCCTGTTCCCTTAACTGAAAAATCATGGCTGAAAGAACTGTTCGCTGATTTATTATGAGAGAAAAACATTGTTCGTTGGCTGAAAAAGTATGGCTTATAAGACAAGCGAACAGGGCGAATAAGAATAAGTACAAGACAATTTACGTTGAGCACTAATTTATTCTAAAAATCCTAAGACATCAAATATTTTGGGATACATAGATATCAGGGTAGAAGGGTATCAAGTATCTTTTTTTTTACTCGGTAGCAACAGCAAAATTACGTTTATATTTAAAATGTATCAATATTTATCATATTAAATAAGTATCATTATTGGACTTACATAAATGAAATATATTTTATAACAGATTTGCTATATTTTGTGTGCCTAAATTTTCAAACAATATTCTTAAACAATCAACTAGCACAAATCATAAACAACCAACTGGTATAATTAAAAGGACGACTCACAATAGGTAATTTATATTTTTTTATATAGCCATGACAAAATTAACTTTTGTCTAAACCATAACAAAAATTAAACCTCCTAAAATATAGGAGAAGTGATTTAATAATATACTTTATTTAGAGTCATAAATATTAACTCTGAATTTAAGATGGTTTAAATCAAACCTCAAATTGCGTTCTTTCTTGATGAAGATAATTCATCAATCCATTTAGCAAGGCTCGTCTGTCGTCTCGATGCATCGGAGTGGTTGGTACGGAGCCCCGGCCCACGGGAGCCCATCGTAAGTGTTCAACAGTTAACACGACTTGAAATTGAAGCGGCAGAACAGAACCAAAACATGCCGTTCTGTCAGTCGATAGGAAAACACATTGCCCAAGCACTTCTATAAATGACGACAATGGCTAGCATTCTACGATCGCATCTCCAAGATAGGCTGCAGGCTAGTCGGGATGTCAATCTGGTGATACAAAAGGCTAAAACGAACAGTCACCCACAGTCGGGATCTCTGCTGCAGTGAACTAAACTTTTCTACCCAGTCAACGGACGATCTATCATTGCCGTAGCATGTCTCGTAGTTGAAGAACCTGTTGCCGTTGTTCTGGAGGCAACATGTTAATCTGCTCAGCGGACATACCCAGGACTTGCTGGACTAGCATCTTTTCCATCTCAGGTGTCAGCTGCTCGAGCAATATAACCAGACTTAAGTACACTAACGGGAGAAAACATAGGAAGGTAATGGTAATACAGACAATTGTTTTTTAATGAAGAATACAGACAATTGTTGTTCCCAAATACTAACAGAAGACACTTACAGGTGCTTGGCCTGCCTGGATACCACCAATTCCTTGGGCCATTTGTCCGGGCAACCCAGGTAATTGTCCAGGGAAATGAGAGCCAGAAGTTGGACCTTCTGGGGCCCGTCCCCAGGGAGACCTATCAACTTGCATTGGAGTCGTACTTTGTGTATTGTAGTGTGAACTAGCCTGCTGAGCAGATAGATTACAAGGGTTATGCACTGAACCATGGTCGCCAAATCACATGAAAGACTTAACTACTCATAGAGTACAACAAGACTATCTTTGCAATAAGTCGCATGTGCTTTATTTGGACCATATGTAATTGAAGCTTGTTGAACTTTCCTCATTTACCCTTTTTTGAAAGAAAACATGAAACACCATGTTCGTGGAGATATATGTGCACAAATGGTTGACATCTTCCAAGAACAGTGATCTCAGTTCTTACCAGCCACAAAATCTCTAAACATCTTAGATGATATTATAGTGGTAACTAAACGGCCAAGAAAGTAAACAGACATCTAGCAGTCTAGCATTTTTTTAAGAACCATCTATACTGGCCAAGCCATACACATTTCTTAGGACAATGAAAAGGAGACTGATAGAACATTTATTTCACAAGCATTTAAGAATTGTCAAGTGTGCATGTACATTCCTTGAGAAAGATGGTAAGGAGACAACCAGATTTATTTTGAGCAACACAGAGACACATGTACTGGTGACATTGCAACACAACAGCTTATGAGTATATGACACAAGACCGTAGTTTTTGCTCCTTCACCCATCTGGGTGCAACACAGGGGAGGACAGGAGGGAAACTACAGTTCTTCTGTTATTTGGCCCTCCCCCTGCACCTTGAGCTTCAAGACATTTTCCCTACAGATAGCTCGTGATGACCCACATCATTAAGGCCAATAATCCTTTTGCCATTGACCTTGATACTACACAGGTGCTTTCATCACCTTTCTTCATCATCACATACAAGTTTGCAATGTTAATGTTTTGATACTTAGCATTCTAGTAAAACCTGCTGATGCCTTTCTATCAACACTATGCTCTCCAAGAATCCAACCCTTGCCCTTTTTCTTATTGCAGAACATGTCACCGAAGAGAAAAATCAGATCAACCAACTTTAAATGGAAAAGGAAATCCCTGTCCATCTTTATTTTACTAAGGGTTCGACTATCAATATCAGTGCATCACGAGTCACCATTCATTAATGAGAAGCCAAGAGAGATTTTCTTCGTTTTGCATCTAGATGAGTACAAGAAGAAAAGTACCAAGTGTTTTGTGGAATTTGCTAGGTTTTTTTTTTGAGTATTTTTCATGTACTTGTGGTATTTTTCATGTTCCTGGGGCACAAGAACTATGGTGTATTATCATCATTGGAAATTGTCAAAACATGAAAAGGACCAATCGTATAAAAGTTGAGATTGTACAATATAAGTTTGTTGTACTTGTGCCCTTGGGAATAGAGTAGTGTCATGGGCCTAAGAACAATGGCAAAACTTGGAACTTTATATGCACCAATAATCAGGGAAAAAAAGCCAGATGATACTTAGAACAAGGAAACATCAGTGGAACCTAGCTAAGCAAATATAGCCCATTTTCATAACAAGAATCGTTCTACAGGTCCATATGGATGCCAATTTGATTAGGTAAAAAAAATCCGAACAACATTTCAAGCATATGTTACTAAATACTGAGAATTTAAAAATGGTCAGCACATATAAGTATACAACTAGACAAATATGTTAGAACTTCGGACCCAACATGAAACTTGGCCTTGGTTCTTCCAAATCAAGAACTCTTGTGATGACAACAACAAAGAATGTGATCACTTCATTGCACTTCCTAAATGTAACTTTTCCTAACAATCTTGAATCTTCATCAAACACGAATGCAATTGGGAAGATACTCATATTAACTTCTTCGGAAAGGCAAATACAGCAACTCCAATGCAACATAATGATACATTTCAGAAGACAACAAACTGTACCTGGTACAGCTGCTGTGGTGGTGGCTGGCTAGGCAATGGTGGTTGGCCTGGAAGGAAATTAGTTTGAGGATTCGCACCCGGCTGTGAAATTCCAAAGATCATCTATCAGTACGCAGAGCATGGTATCTAGTTATCAGGATCATATGGATTCAGCATAGAATCTTACATGAAACATCGGTTGTTGTAACATGTGCTGCGGAGCATTTGCATGAGTCAACCTAAATGAGTTTGATACTTGTGGATGCATCTGATGAGCAAAGGACTGCATAGATGGTGGCCTAGACAACTGGGGCAAAGGTGGTTGCAACTGTTGATTATATATTGCAGGACTTTGCAAAGGTTGCTGTGGCTGGCTATGAACTATAGGTATATGTGATGGAAGATTGGAATACTGTGGAGGAGCATGAGGCAGGGCCATATTTGGATGTTGAGATGGCAGAGGAGCTGATGAAGGCATCTGATGGATAGGGTACCCTTTTGCTTGTGTTGGTTGTGGTGGGTTTGCTGAAGTAGTAGGAATGTCCATGGTCGATCCCACATTAGACAAGCCAGATGGAAACGGGGCAGAAAGTTGAGCAACACTCTGCTGGTTAGCAGGTATTGGGGGTGGAGGCAAGCTGACATGATCTGGTGCAGTAGTTTTGACCGAGGAAGGTGCTGTTGGCACTGCTGTGGGTGGGACCATGTCTGAAGACTGTGCCTGTAGGACAGAGGGCATGCAACAATAAAATTCAATTGCTGATTAGCAGGCCAGATATTAATGTTAAGAGAAGTTCAAGAACTTAGTTTACATACAGTTTTTGGTGTTTTCACCATTCCAAGGACCACTTGCGCCTGCAAAAAAGAAAGTCATATATGTTTCTAATTCTTGAAATGCATACAGAAATTCAAACCCAGTTAAAGAAGTAAACAGATTTGCTGTTAGACATCAAGACATATTATGCCAGGAGTACAATGGTATAGACAGGTTTTAGAACAAAAATATTTTTAAATAAACAATTGGAGAACAATAGCAAAGTAGAACAAGTAGTGACTTCAACGTTAACAGAGTTTGCTGGCTAACATTAGTACATAAAACAAGTTATCTTCATCCAAGGTTTTCTCAGGTAAACAACTACTCCCTTTGTTCCAAATTATACTTAACTTTGGTTGTCTGAAGTCAAACTTCTCTAACTTTGACCAAGTTTTTATAAAAATATATTAGCATCTGCAAGTTCAAATAAACGCCCAATCAAAACACATTTCATGATAATTTAATGAAACTAATTTGATATTATATACATCGATGTGTTTTTCTATGAACTTGGTCAAAGTTAGAAAAGTTTGACTTAAGACAAATGTAAAGTGGAACATAATTTGGAACCGAGGGACTAGAAGTGAACGCATTGTTGTCATGCTACCAAGTGATTCATAAAATAATTTATTTACCAATTTCAAAACTCAAATAAAAAGCTAACAATCACTACAAAAGTCTCTTTTGAATGGTGTAAAGAGCAACCAACATTTTTTCACTAGAGTGTCACCAAAAAAACACTACAGAGGTTCATGAATTCCTTTTTTTTCTTTTTGAGCTATCATGTACCAGACCCAATTGGAAGAACAGAGAACACAAAACCTAAAGTCGCCTGGCAAGTATAGCCACATTTCTACAATTAAATGAACCTGACTATTTCCAAATTAACCAAATACGACTGCACAACCCACGAAACCCTAAAGTCCGAGGCACCTAATTTAAGAAACGCAAAATAAACTGAGCTCACACGGCAGGAAATCTCACCCGAAAGAGCGCCCGGGTGACGTCCGGGTTGTCGACGAGCATGCGGCGCACCGTCTCCTGGTCGTGGTCGATCATGGTCTGCGAGGGGCAAGCGCCGCATATAGCATAAAAACATCAGTAAAACGGTGAGCAAATCGGTGAACAAACGGGTGGACGGAGAGAGACAGAGGAGAGGAAAAGGGGAACAGGACTGCGGTAGGGTTTGGGGATTTGGGTGGGCATGGGGATGGCGCACCTTCATCTTGGACATCATGTCGTACATCTCGGAGCGGGACATGCCGTTGATTTGGGCCGCAAGGGCTTCGCCCGCCGCCGCCTGCTTCGACGCCATGGAGATGGGAGCGGGGGAGCGGCCAGAGATGAGGCAACGACGGCGGGGGCGGGGATAGGGCAGACAACGGGGAGGCGGGCGAGCTAGGCCGCTGTCGAGCTGCGAGCCTGAGCTGGGTCTCAGGAGCCGTGGTCCTTTATAACTTGCCGTGTTTAGATCCCAATTCGGAGGCCCGATTCGGGCACCGTACGTACAGTGCCCGTGTCGGAACACTGTACTAACTTTTTGTTTTTTAGTGTAAAAAATTGTTCAAAAATTAATTAATTAGACTCAAAATGTTCGTCTCGTAAAGTACAATAAAACTGTGCAATTAGTTTTTAATTTCATCTAAATTTAGTACTTCATGCATTTGCCGGCATTTTGATGTGATGGGGAATCTTCTTTTTGCATAGTGGAATTTGGGGAAGAATTTAGTATCTAAACAAGGCCGAGGAGTTGTAAGAACTAAAAATGGCTCGGATTAGGGCTTAGAGCATCTCCAACAGCTCACCAATGACTCATTCTCGATACCAGGATATTGGTGATCACTAATACTATTTTTTTATTATTAGGAAAGGTGCTCCAACAAATCATCAATAATCTTCCCCAATACATGGACCCCATGTCAGGTTTTATTTTTTATTTTCTCTCCTATTTATTTTGGAAAAAGTCTAATTAACCCCCCAACTATCGGGGTGGTCTAGTTTACCCCTCAACTATGAAACGGTCTAATTTATCCCCGGAACTTTGCAAAACCGGCCAAATCACCCCCTCGAGCGGTTTTGGACGGTGGTTTTGCTACAGTAACAACGTTTTTGCTACAGTAACCGTGGTTTTGTCCTTTTCTTTTTACTCATTTCGTCTGAATCTTTGAAAAATCATAATAAATCACAAAAAAATCATAAAATGGAAAATCCAATTTTGTTGGACTCCACGTGAGTATATCTACACAGTAAATATATAATATAGTATGTTTTAGTATAAAGTTTTTGTTGTATGAATTATTCAAATTAATTACAGAAAAAAATAGATCAAAATTTACAGCAAAAACTTTGTACTAAAGCATACTATATTATATGTTCACTGTGTAGATCTACTCATGTGGAGTCCAACAAAATTAAGTTTTTCATTTTGTGATTTTTTTGTGATTTACTATGATTTTTCAAATATTCAGGCGAAATAAATAAAAAAGAAAAGGACAAAACCACTGTTACTGTAGCAAAAACCTTTGTTACTGTAGTAAAACTGCCGTCCAAAACCGCTCGAGAGGGTGATTTGGCCGGTTTTGCAAAGTTCAGGGGGTAAATTAGACCGTTTCATAGTTGAGGGGGTAAACTAAACCACCCCCAATAGCTGGGGGTCAATTAGACTTTTTCCTATTTATTTTCTTCCCGTTCTTTTTTCTCTTCCTCCAGCGTCGTCTTCTTTCCTCGCCCCCATGCACCCACGCCTCTTTTCGACCGGCACGAGTGACGGCGCCGCTCTGCTTGCTCCGCCTGGCGGCCTCGACCCATCCCCACCGCCCATGCAAGATCGAGTGGGGGCTGGGCGAGCTCAACCCCATCCCATCCCGCCCAGCGACCTCGACCCCATCCCCAGCCCCTTCTCTGCTTCGCCCCAAATCACAGCCATGGCCGCCGCCGCCCAGATCCTCCTCCATGGCCGCCGACTGCACCAGATCCTCCATGGCCCACGAGCTCAGACACCTCACCGGCCACCAGCACAAGCTGAAGCACCCTGCCTCCCACCGGCGCGAGATGGAGTGCCCTCGCCGTCTATGGGGCGAGCTCGAGGCCGCCGGGAGCAACAACAGCTCACCGGAGAAGAAGATCCATGCGGGCACGGGAAGAAAACCGCCGGCAATTGGGATGCGGGTGAGTATTGGGGGGAGCTACATCTCCCCCTCTATTTGGGAGAGTTGGGGTCTTTTTTTGGGTGATCACCAATTAATGGGGATGGGATTGGGGAGCTGTTGAAGCAAGTTTTTTTTGAGGCAACTCCCCCAGTGTGGTAGTTGGATTGGGGAAAGGGGAGCCGTTGGAGATGCTCTTAGCTGGTGCGGTGAAAAATTTCGGGATGTCACATCTGATGTTTTAAGGGATGTCGGAAGGGTGTTCGGATACTAATAAAAAAAACTAATTATACAACTCGTCTGAAAACCGCGAGACGAATTTATTAAGCCTAATTAATTCATCATTAGTACATGTTTACTGTAACACGACATTGTCAAATCATGGATTAATTAGGCTCAAAAAATTCGTCTCGCAAATTTATCGCAATATGTGTAATTAGTTATTTTTTCGTTTACATTTAATACTCTATGCATGTGTCCAAACATCCGATGTGATGAGTTAAAAAAATTTTGGGAGAAACTAAACACCCCCTTAATTGAATTTGACGGGTCCGTTTGGATGTAAATATTGAAGGGGTTGAAATTGCATTGGATACAATACCAAATCAGCTTTGTATTGAAAATGTCTAAGAGAATCTCCAAAAGTATCCCATATTTTTTTTAATCTAAAAGTATCCCATATTCTTTCCTCAACTATGTTTTTATTTAAAAAAAAAATAACTCATCAAACCCCATATACCTTCCCCGTCTTTTGACAATCTGCAGACAGACTGGCATCGTGCCTAAAAATACGCGTAGACGTGCGGAGACCAGGGACGCCCTCGGAGGCAAGGACGCCGTCGAGGAGGCTGACGCGGCGGGCCTACCGTACCTCCAGGCCGTGGTGAAGGAGGCTATGCGGCTGCACCCGGCAGCGCCCGTGCTGCTGCCGCACAAGGTCGTGGAGGACGGGGTGGAGATCGGCGGCTACGCGGTGCCCCGGGGCTGCACGGTGATCTTCAACTCGTGGGCCATCATGCGCGACCCGGCGGCATGGGAGAGTCCCGACGAGTTCGTGCCGGAGCGGTTCCTGGGCAGGGAGCTCGACTTCCGCGGGAAGCAGCTGGAGTTCGTCCCGTTCGGCTCCGGCCGCAGGCTGTGCCCCGGCCTGCCCATGGCGGAGCGGGTCGTGCCACTGGTCCTGGCGTCGCTGGTGCACGCGTTCAAGTGGCAGCTGTCGGCTGGCATGTCGGCGGACCAGGTGGACTTCAGCGACAAGTTCACCAACACCAGCGTTTTAGCCTTCCCTCGTATCAAAAAGCTGTGCATCTAGTCATCACCTAGCTACTGGGCCATGTTTAGTTTCTAACAAAAAAAAAAAATCACCTCGTCACATTTAATATTTGGACATATGTATGGAGCATTAAAAGTAGATAAAAAAACTAATTGCACAGTTTGCATGGAAACCGCGAGACGAATCTTTTAAGCCTAATTAGTCCATGATTAACCATAATTACTACAGTAACACACACGTGCTATTGGCGGATTAATTAGGCTTAATAAATTTGTCTCGCGATTTCCAGGCGAGTTATATAATTAGTTTTTTTATTAGTATCCGAACACCCCTTCCGACATCCCATAAAATATACGATGTGACATCCAAAATCTTTTCACCCACGAACTAAACAAGGCCTCAACAATATACGTGATCAGACATGGCCAGAACACACTGGGCGGCCTGCTGTGCCTGGCTGCCGGCTAAGAGGTCTCGGCGGCTGGCTGGGAGGCACCAGGTAGCCGGCCGTGGCTGGCTGCCGCCGGTTCCTGCAAGCTGGAGGTCGGCAGGATGGTCAATGGAGGCGGCGGTGACCTAATTGCGTTGGGGGATCGCGACGTGGCACCGAAAAAAAACATGGAGAAAAAAGTGTTTGGGACCATAATTTTGATATTTTGGAAGTCAAATATGGGGTACTCTCAGATATGGTCTTTTTTTCCCTCCCCATACTTCTTTGGGAGTTAGCAAAACACCATGTTTTGAGAACAAAATTTGGGGTACTCTTAGAGATGCTCTAACAATACCAAATCTATTGTTTGGATGTACCTAGTGAAAGGTCCTTGTTTGGTTTTGGTAATTGAGTGACAACCTTAGGTGGACTAATTGTGTTTATGTGAGATACACAGGGAATTAGTCCACAGATGATTGTGTCATGAAGGAGCTCATTGCATATGAGACATGACATGGAGTCATGTGACCAAGGTGGAGAAGATCAAGATGAGGCTTGGCTTGATGGACCGGTTGCTAGGGTGAAGGGCAAGTTGTGTGATGGCTTGGCGCCGAAGGACCGAGGCAACGATGAAGAGCAAGTGAGGTCAAGATCGATGAACCAATACGGTCACGTGATGATATGAAGTGGATCACATCATTTGGTGATTGGTTGGAGCATGTGTTGCATCAACATCGGAGGAGATGAAGTGGAATACGCAAGGCAAAGGTATAACCTAGGGCATTTCCATTTCACCGGTCATAGGTGTGTAGAGAAGTTGATGACCGGGTTTTAGGATAGATGGCCGTACTATTAAGAGGGGCAAACTTGTTTGCATATCGGTCATCTAGTGCCACTTGAGTGATCTAACTTTGCATACGTGTTAGGATCGAGTGGCAAGGCAAGTTGAGTGTCTAATTCCTTCGAAAAAATATTTGTGAAAATGTTAACGCACTTGCACATGTTGTTGATCACTTGTTGGTGTTGACACATTTGCGAAGGCAGTGGACTTTGTGTGGTAGAGAGGGGTTTGGGTTCCTCTCTCCCTCCGGCCGAGCTTGCGAGGCGGGATTCGGCGTTTTTGTGGAAGTAAAACGCCTATTTTTCACTACGCCGGAAGTCGAAAAAGAAACGGAGGCGAACGGAGGTCACCAGGGTGATCAGACGCTGCACCGGACGCGGTCATGGTTTGACCGGACGCGTCCGGCCAGTTCAACGCAGCAGTCAGGCGCGTGGGTGTTAGGGTTTGCAACCGGCGCGTCCGGTCCCTCGTGGAACCGGAGTGTCCGGTCGGGCACCCAGAGGAGTAGAGCGTGGCGAAGAGCTGATCGGACGCGCGGCGCGTCCGGTCACACGCGATCGGGCGCGTCTGGTCGCGATGGGAGCTCTCTGGACCGCGACCGGACGCTGGCACTGTCGCGTCCGGTCGCTGCGTGGAGCACGTCCGGTCATGTTGTCGCGCGCGGGTGCTGTGCGCACCTGCGCGTCCGGTCGGTTGAGCGGCGTGTCCGGTCATCGCGTTTGACCGTTGGCGCGCAGTGACCGTTGAGATCGGGCGTTCGGTGTTAAACACGGAGGGACACGTGGACGGCGCATGGCGACTAGACGCGGTGCAGCGCGTCCGGTCGTCCCGAATTTTGCCCAGTGAAGGAGTAACGACTCTATTTGACCGTGGGGTTATAAATAGATGCCTTGGTCGGCCCTTGACCGGTAACTGAGCACACTTTAGCCTTAGTGGCTTATGTTGCGGTGCTTAGGAGCCCTCTAACTCACTCATGCTTGATAATGTTTATCGGATCGAGTGAGAGAGCGATTCTAGTGCAATTGCATTGTGAGATTGCATCGAGTGACACTAGGTGATTGTGTTGCAAGCCGGTGGTGCTTGTTACTCTTGGAGGTTGCCACCTCCTAGACGGCTTGGTGGCTGGTGGCTCCGTCGAAGCTCGCAAGAAGATTGTGCGAGGCTCCGGAGAAGCTTTGTGAGGGGATTGTGCTCACCCTGTAGCAGAACCTCTAAAATTATATGGCCCACATGCACCTGTCATTGTCCCTAAGACCTCTGACAGCGATACATGTACACCAAATAATCTAAGAAGATCTGTCGGGTGCCCTCACAGGACCCCGATTAAACTACATTTAACAACTCATACCAGGATCAACAAAGGAGTAACTACAACATTACAACATTTGTACATAACTTTACATCAGAGTGCGGAAGAATAACAACAATGAATTTATAAATCATGATTAAGTTAACTTTTTACAAACTTAACTTGTATTGCGGAAGTCGAGTAGAACTACAGAAGACAACTTAGGTAGAGCACCTAAGTTAGGAGAGGACAATCAGATCATGTCGAGCCCACCGACATGACCTAATTAGCAGCACCAGTTAATACCTGCAACAGGGGGTTAACAAACCCTGAGTACTTGAGGGTACTCAACAAGACTTACCCGACTAAGACAAAGACTCCAAGGGCATGCTAGCTTTAGGGAATCAAGGTACGGGTAATCAAGAATCAAATTTTTCTTTTGCAGAAAAGCTTACTAAAGTAAGTCCTTACCTTCAAAGTTTTACTTTTACCATTGATGGTTCATTAACCAATTCTATGTGATCCTAATCTAGATCAAAGTAATTATCATCAAAACCTTTCTCATTCTTTCTTTCATTCCAGTTCTTAACTACGATGTAAGTCAGGTGATCAAGTCTCCATAACCGAGGAGCAACGACGATTCGAACCGATTATACCCAGCTGGGGATCCCTAACATCACGACATATGTAGAACTGAATCTTGCATATATCAACCCTCATTTAGATCTCCCAAAACCAGAACGTGTCCATCGCCACCCGAGAGTACAGTACTCCTCGAACCCGACCAAATTCTAGCCCCGAGGGTACACGCTACTCTCGCCATCTCTCCACTCCCAGTGCGAGGTTAGACGTTCTCGTAATGGAATCACCAACATTTTGGGCTTACCCAAGGCATGAGGTTAGTTGCAAAGTCTCGAACACAACAGGCTTACAACGAACGGGCCTTAACTGACAAGGCGGAAACAATACATTGAGACTCCTTTCCCAATGCATGTTAGCAGTGGCCAAACCACCCGCCCGATCTTTCAAATTTATTCTTATATTTCAATATTCATTCGATATGCCGTCATGGCTATATAAACATTGCATTTAAAAGCTTAACTTCTAAGCATAGCGAAGCATACTACGCATTTTCAGTAAAACAGGTATCAAGGTTGATATCACAATAATCAAGGATGATAATGCAGCAATTAGGTTATCACTCAACTCCTAATTACTTAATGCAGTAAACCATAATATAAATAATAAAACATTTGTAAAATTCAAGGTAGGGTTTAAATGCACCGGGGCTTGCCTTGCGTTGCAGCGGTGGTTAGTTTTCATAGAAGTCAAGTTTGACACCAACACCTCGAGTGTATCACCTTCTCCGAAGCTTGATCGACACCAACCTCGTCATTACTTGTTCACCACGAACCTTCTCACTCTCGTAGGCACTACACGTATGTAAATGATGTGATGCTTAACATGATGGAATGCATGCCATGATGCATGATAATGAACAAAGCATAGTATAAAAGGGACATTTAGAAAGGATAAACATTAGTTATCTACTTGAGTACAACTTTCCTTCGCGGTACATTTGCAATCCAACAGAACTATCAAACAACTCCAATCACATTAAGATGTTGTTACGAAAACTACTTAACTTTAATTTTTACCCAAGAGGTTGCATCTAATAACAAGTCTATCACATGACCACTAATTACTTACACAAGAAATCATTAACCATTAATGATCTATGTTAAACACCTTAATTATCATTAACAAATCATAGTTAGCAAGTTAATCGTAAGTTCAAGCAACTCAATAAGATGCCATGGATCATCACATGTTAATGACCCAAGGTCAACAATCAATCCAAAAGTCACACAAAACTCTAAATGATTCAACACTAATCATTTGATTAACTAATTAATTAATAAAGCATAAATTAAGCATAAAATCAGAGTTATCCAATTAATCTCAAATTTTTATTTTAAGAAGTTTACATCATAACTAAGTGGCAAAACAATCTTCATAATTTTTAGATAATTATATACGCCTAGAAAAATTAGGAAAAACCATTTATTAAATAATAAAGAAAAGACATATAATAAAGTATTTAATTAAAAGTTATCAAAACAATACCAAACTTTGTGTGGAGGTTGTTTACATCATGAAACAGTGGTACAAACAAGTTTCATAATTTTTAGACATTTATATTGGCCTACAAAAATCATAGAAGTTGCATTTCTTAATTAAAAGAGATAATTTTAAATCATGCCAAAACTATTTAAATTCTAGGTTTCATATTTTTCCTAGGTAGCCATCATCACAAAGAAGATACACAAAAATTTTCAGGATTTTACGAGCTCTAGTTATTTTACTATGAAATAAACAAAATTTAGCACTATTTTAACATTTCTGGAAAAGATAAATTCATTTTTCTTTCACTGCTGTCGCTGACAGGGCGACCCCGCTGGTCAGCCTCTGCTCCCGCACTGACCACGGCGGCAACGACTTTGGCCGGCCAGAGTTCACCGGCGGCGAGTTTTCCGGCGACGTGGTTTGCACCTACGGCTTCATCTCTTCCTCCTACCTCATCTGGTGGCTCTGGTTCGCACTCTAGCGGACAGCGGCGAGCACAGCGACAACGGCGGCGGCCCGGCGGAGTCCTGGCACGATGGAGACGGCCAATGGTGAGCTCGCCGGCAACGAACAAGTCACCAACACACTCACCGCAACCACACAAAACATGCTTCGCTAGCTAGTTGAGCAGTTAGGACTCGCAGTGAGCTTGGCCACATCCATGGCGGCTCAGCGGGGCAGAGGACGGTGGCGAACGCACGGTCCGGCGTCTACAGCTCGGTAGCGGTTAAACTAAAGGCACGGATAGCATCAGGAGCTCACCATGATTGCGAGGCGCTAGCTGGTTGAAGTTGGAAGCCCACGGATGTGCTCGTCCACGGCGGCGGCGATGGTGTCAGCGTGAACCGGCGGCGGCGGCGCTTTCCGGCGCGTCTGGAGGCCTACAGCTAAAACCACGGAGCCGAGCACCAACACGGCGTCAAGGCGATCTCGAAACCATAGACTATTGAACGGATTACTCACTGGAGTGAGCTGGCCACGGCGAAGCGGATCACGGCGGCGCTCTGGCCGTGCACGAGGAAGACGACGTCGCACGGCCAACTCCCGTGCGGCGAGGCTGTGAGATTTGGTTCAGGAAATGCGCAATGGCGAGGCGAATACAGCTGCGCGGTTAATTTTGGCAGTAGGCGAACGGAGAAGACGAATTCGACGGCAAGATGGAGCTCGGCCGGCGGTGACAGAAAAAAGAAAACAAAATGACCGGCGCTAGAGCTTTTATAGAGCGAGGTAGGCGAACTCGAGCTTGCCAGCTGCTACGCGAACTCATCCACATGGTTGGAAGCACGCGTTGTCCGGAGAACATACTGGAACGTCCACGGCAACGATGAGCAGTGAGGGAGAAGAGGAGAAAGAGAAGCAGAACACGTCGGTTACTGTAGCACCAATGCCACCTCATTTATTCTTTTTCTGTTTTCTTCAATTTACTCCTAAATTTGCATAGCAACTTTAAAATCTCCAAAAACGAAAGTTGTTCAACTTCTTGAGATCTCCAACTTTTCTTTTTAAACCATTTCCAAATTCTGCCTCTATTTTGAAATTTGAGTTTGGGGATGAAAAGGGGTCAAATCTGAAATTTGCTTATTTTCAAAATTGCTCCACATTTTTCACTAAAACTTTGAAAAATCAAAACACCAAAGTTGTAGCCCTTGAAAAGTTCTACAAACTTGATTTTAAACTTTTTCCAAATTTTGCTTAGATTTTGAATTATTTAAAAAAGGGTAAAACAGGGTTTTGGATTCAATTGATTATTCTTTTTAACTAAACATGATTAATTATTTAACACTAATAAAACATTATTTCATGTGATAAGAAACATGGCATTATTAATGTATTAAGCATACTAATAAAAATAACATATCAAAACATTATTGAAACATGTGAAACATGTATATGAAACATGAAACATTCTAAAACTATACTTGAAACATTTTCTTGCAACATAAACAAGGTATTCAGAACATGTGCAACATATAAACCTTACATGGGAAACATTGCTTATACAACACATGCAACACACGCAACAAATGCCACATGACTAAAATAACATGTGCAACAGGAATGCATTTATGGCATGTCATTTGATGTTTATGCTTGATGATGGTTCATGATCAAGTTTTAATTGCTTCCTAACATCTGGGATGTTACACACCCCGCGGGGATCGCGAAGAACAACTCTAGTTGAGCGTGTCATTGAGCTACCACACTTGATGGTGGGTTCTTGCGGTGCCTTTTGAGAGGCTCGGTGTGTGACCGATTAGCCGCCGAACCACGAAGTGTTGGTCGACACAACAGGGACGTAGCTTGGTGGCAACCAAGTGAACCTCGGGAGAAAATCACTGTGTCAACATTGTCTACTCTTCTCGGTGGTTTGCCTTCGTGCAACACAAGCTTGTATTTACTTTCATATATATATCGTGCTTGTGTAGTTGCTCTTGTTCTAGTTGTGCTTGTGTAGCTAGAAGCATCCCCTTTGCGTGGCTAATTTGGTTTGTGTAACCTTGTTAGTCACATTGCTTAGTTTGTGTAGCTAAGTAATTTGTGCTCTCTAATTTGGCAGTGGTTGTCTTGTTATTGAGCATTGCTAGTGAGCTTAGGAGCTTTGTGCTTTTGCTTCGCTAGTTGTGTAGGAGCTCCCTTGGTTGGCAAAGTACTAGTGCATAGGTTTGTGTGACTTTGCTTTAGAATTGATTAGGTGAGCTCTTGGTAAGCTTAGCACCTTAGTTGCTTAATTAGGATCTTTGCAATGTGCTAGAGAACTTAGATAGAGGGGTGTAGTCTTGGCTAGACCGATAAGTTTAATTCCGCATTTGTTTCGGTTAGCTAACGCATTTAAGTTTTAGAAAGGACTATTCACCCCCCTCTAGTCCGCCATCTCGACCCTTCACCTAGAATTGACACATCTTCTCCCAATTGCTCCTATCAACGGCAGCAGCCACACCTATGGAGTTGGGGAAGAAACCTGCTAGGCCTGAGGAAGGAGATCCCGGAGCTAGGGAAGGAGCTATGAAAGAAGAGGTGGTCGGAGCTAGGGAAGAAGACCAGAGCAGTCGGACCTTCAGAGATGGAGAAGAAGGAGCCTACTGGAGATGGGGAAGGAGGTGGTCGACCGCATGCGCACGGAGAGGGTCGCGACGGAGGCGTCGGGCCTTGCGTGAAGAAAAGCGGCGGAGGTTGGGGACGCGAGCGGAGATGGAGTTGTTCGGGGCCTAGGAAAGAGATTTGTCGCGGACAGCGCAACGCGGATCAGAAAGGAGGCGGCGGCGGCGGTTGGATTGGTGGCGGCATCGGGTTAGGCCACGGGCGAGGGAGGCGTCGGGGTCATGAGAGCCCAATTTCACTCTCAATACAGAGGGTTGAGGCTTTGTATTGGGAGAGCCCACTTGTAGTTATAGTCCAATACCTTGCATTAGAGTTGTAATTCCAAATCTCAATACCATGGACATCCAAACAGTAGAATTTAGAAAAGTTGATTCCAATTCCCAATTCCAGGCTCCAATATCTACATCCAAAGTATTTTTGAAAAATTATAGTACAAGGATCTTCAAAAATTGTGCTAACCAGTATATTGAACCCAAGAGATACCCCTCCGTTCAGAATTATGGTTTACTTTGATTTTGTCCTAAGTCAAACCTTTTCTTAATATCTAGAATATTAAATTAGTTTAATTGGATTCTTCATGAAATATGTGTTTGATTGAGCATTTGTGCGGACTCATAAACATTAATATAGTATTATATTTATGAAGTGTAAAAAATATCATTAGATTGATAGTAGAATATATTTTTCATGATAAATTTATTCCAAAATATAAATATTAGAATTATTTTTTATATATTTAGTTAAACTTAAAAATATTTAAGTCTTTAGGAAGCGAGGCGTGCATTTTTTTATTTAAAAAAAGAAAGAGAAGCACACTGACAAGATATCACACGATATACTTTAGCAAGCTCCAACTAAAATAGGCACACATGTTTCTCCATGTTGATGCATCAGTGCATCACCGATACTTGTTTGTGATACAATTTCTCTGTAATATATCCGTTATCCACCCATAGGCTATACTTCGTCCCTTCTACTCTTAGATCTTGTTTAGATATCTTTGTATCCATCTCAATCCATACATGTTAGATTGAATTTAAGTAGAACTTAAACTAATTTACACTTCAATTCACCTCAACACATGTAGATTGAGGTGAATACACAAGTATCCAAACAAGTCCATAATGTCTTAACAAGGATAGATATTGGTTGCCTCGTATCTGCCTTCACATAATGCTGGAGTTTTAAAATTTCAGTACATTTAGCGTATGAACATCAGTTTTAACTTCCAATTTTTACAGACAAGAGTCCTTCAATCCCACTTTGTAACATACAATAAATTCTTTCGTCGAGACATTGCGATCAAGCGTCAAAGACCCACGGTTTTTTTACCATGTTCGCATCGCTGAAAAGTCATGCTGAAAAGTATTGTTTGCTGATTTGTTGTGAGAGAAAAACATTATACCATTATCAGCTATTTCAAATTTCAAAGATGCCAGCCACTAGAGTTACTAAGAGATGTATTTAGCACTAACGTGATGACAGTAGGAAGAATTTCTAAAGCTCAAATGGATTCCACGGACACCATCTGAACTTTTAAGTGCCAGAAATTAGATGTATTTCACATGATCTCATGGAAATCCAGCATTATGTGATCCACTGTTACATGGCGACAAAATACAAAAGCCCTTCGAGTCCATAAATCCGAGAAAGCTAGCTGATACTAAACCAAATAATCAAACAAAATATTGACGGGAGATGCTACGGTCGCCCACACTTTTCTGTTTTCCTCATGAAGCACGTTCTGACAGCTCCATCAAAGCAACATTTGAGTCGCATGGTCTCAACTCTCAGCATTGGCCATTTAACCATGTTCTTACTAGAATGCCTTTGACAAAAGGGTGCAACCTAAACTGCCAAAACTAAGAATATCCCTACACAGCAGCCAACAATTTGACTACGGACAAGAACAAAAGGTTCCATATGCTCTTCTTTCGGAAACATGATGACTAGGATTCACAAATCAATCAGTGCACTATCCTTCTAGGATCCATCACCGTCGCCATATGCGCCCAAGCTTGCTCTGTTCCTGCATACGCCTGTGAGATGAGAAGAATAATGTCGTCAGACTGAGAGTCCTGATCATCTGTATACCTTACCAAAATATTAAATGTGCCATGCAGATAAATTCCAGAAAGCCTATTGTAGCTCAAATCAATAAGATAAAAGCGCACAAAGGTTGGCTACTTATGGCTTGCGGCGAGTGGTTTTGTTTCTCAAAGCATACTACAGCATTTCTGTAACTGGTTTCTGTAAAGAGGTGACTCATATGGGGTTTGCAAAATCCAAACTAACTAAAATGATCCGGACTCCTCAGATCCAAGCCTAAATATGTCTACTGTGGTCAAAATATACTGAAAGGCCAGACCTACTTTGTATTTTGTTATTTTCAGGTATTGGTGAAACCAGGCATTGTGAAAGAGGGGCCACATGTCACTCTGAAGAACTGTCAAGCACAACTAATCCCTTAATGTTGAAAGGTCATAAATTCAGCTCAAGTTTTAATGTCAAGGCTATCCACACGAGGAATTTGGTGGGAGATTATTGAGGACTTGCAGCATCTTTTTTTAATATAATTAGAACCACTCCATTTAAGAATTATAACACAGTTCAATATAAATATAGAGACACTATTCCTTTTAGAAGCATTAATGCAAAAGAAGCAAAAATATGTTATATCAGATTGTAGCACAAATTAGCGATTCATTCATAGACTCACGTCACCCCCAAACTATTATAACTTCATAGCAAATTGCACAGATTCAATAGCAGGAACATTCACATGATGCCTTGCAACGAGAACTAGAATAAGGCATAACCATGTTTGCTTACCGCTGGTGTTCCTTTGAACGCTCAATAAACTCAGCAACAACATCATGACCTTGATAGGATGCCAGCACTGTCCTAATGTCAGAAGGTCTAGCCATGGCAACATCTGCAAATTGTGTTGGCTTTATCAACGTCTAACCATGTTGATATTACAATATAAGAGATGGGTTAGAACACTCACACTCGAGAAATGGAATGAGATCCAGCAGTTGGGTATCATATTTATCTTCAAGTTTAAAAGGTTTGATTTGAACACAATTTGCATGCTGCAAGCAAGATTCAAGAGCATGGGCACTGAGATAGATAACTTGAGCAGGGTTTCTGTTCAACTTTGACAAATCCAGATAAAACATGAAAATAGTAAGATTAAGAGGAAACACAAAAAAAAATGTGGAAATGGACAGTCAAGCATATCCACAGATTAGACACAGGACCAGTCCTAAAAAACATGTCATACCCTAACCAAAATGTTTAACAGTAGCAAGTTTATCAATCACAAAGGCATGATTGTACATCTAAAATAGAAAGTACTATAAACTCTGTTTATTTAGATGCTTCCTCAAGTACATGCTCCTGATAGTTGGTTATCTTTTACAAAGATGATATAATGGTGATGTGCTAATAATAATAATAAAGCTGCAAAGGATGACAATATTCAGGAGCAAGTGTATAGAATAACGTCAATGAATGCATCCTAAATCCTAATGCTGAGAAATTAGGTAAATCCTTGCAATCTGCATACCCGATAATGTTTTCCATCCACGTACTTAGTAGCAGGTCTTGATAACCTGTGTGAAATGGTACCCCTTGAGTTCAGCCTCTCAAACACAGGTTCAACATACTGCACACCAACAAAATATCTATGAAGGTTTGGCCATTACATAAGGGTTCAAATGCAAAGAAAAACATCAACTAACCATAGGTTGCTGATCAGAATACACAACAACTTCATATAATTTTGACATATGTTCCAGAAATGCATCAACTCCTGGCCTCTTAAAAGTTCTCCATCCTCTCTCACGCTTTACAGAAAAAGAGAGAGACAGGAAAGAACATCATTAGTACATTCTTTGGATACACAAAAAAAATTAGGAGCGACTGAAAAGAGATGGTATCACAAGGCATAAGAAAATATCACAAGCATATTGCGTACTTGCATAAACCAGGTCCACATGTATATACATGTATATGTATAACCCATAAGTACTACAGGTTCTGCTGATGTATACAAAATTAAACACTATATTTATATGCCTTGGAACTGAAACACCATCCACCAGATGTTACTTGTACAAGAATATGCTGGAGGACAACTGTTACAAGTAGCACAAGGTATTGATTAAGCACACTGTAACCTAGTAAGCAGGACCTTGTCAGGTTATATTAAACTGCACAGGCAATGCAACTTTTATTAAAATCATCTATTATAGCCTATAGGATATTACATAAGTAGTATGGAACGCAAGCTACACTCTACCGTTCAAACTGCCATTAGTCATGATCTCTTTCCTGTGTGGCAGGGATAATGGGCCTGCAATTTTACAATACTAAACTATTTCAACAAAACAAAACATTTGTAAATACAGTACCAGATGTTTGTCTTTCATATATATATTATTACATCATGTTTTTGGATTCCGATGTCGCACATATTATGAAATAAATAACAGAACAGGGTATGAATCCACAATACACCTGCCAATCAGAGTAGACAAGAGTTTCATTCAGATCAAGAACTAGGGTGAAGACATGCTGATCTTGAGGAAGTAGATCTGGTAGCAGTTTGTCTGATGTGGGTTCAGTAAATCCCTGGAGTAGAAAATAATAAGAGCCATTACAAACACTTGCTAGATGATACATGTACAAAGGGGATAAAAACCTTATAGTCTGTTACCAACCCTGACATGGTCTTCAATTGTGCTCCTAATATCCAAGTACAGCTCTATAGCCGAAACAGGAACTGCAGCTCAAGATTTTACACCACTTAGTAAGGATAAGGTATGAAAGACAAAACCATAACCAACCAAGCTAAGCTGGAGATAAGTAGCAATTCAGGACAGAAAAATGTTACAACTCAGAATATTAATCAGCATATGCATCTATCTTAACTAATGTTAAATCCATGAATGCTTTACAAGGGTTCATATATATTAATTTCCAACATACATGCATTGACCCAGTTCATAATTCAATAACATCAGAATTTGTGCTTCCACTGAACAACTCAGAGTAATTCTTTAACTATTCCTAAAGTAATTTGCAAATTTACATGAACTATTGATTATGCAAATCAAAGCATTTAATAGCAATCACCAAAGGCAAAATTTTCAACTGTCGTGAAACAGTAAGTAGTTCTATCATTCTATGAGCCTACTCCATCCGATCTGGACTTGTAATAAATCGTACTCTTCATAGTCCTGGCGGCGAGAACTCTTATCATCGCTCATCTAGTCTTTGACTGTGCTGGGGATGATGGTTTTGGATGCCTTTTGTCTGAACCCTGTGTGTTCAGTGCAACTGGCAGCTTGTTTAGTTCAAGCTAAGTATGTATTATGGTTTACCAAACTCTTGTAATTTCGTTGCTTTTGAGTAATGAAATTCAGTTCGTCCGTAGTGAAAAAAAATGAGCCTACTTCATCAAGCATCACCACATTGCCATCCGGACATGCGTTCAGAAGTGCACAGCAATTGATCACCAGAGAAGAAAGACTTCGCAACAATAACCCTTGAATCCAAGTAAACAAAGAGAAGAACAGTAAAAAGAGGAGCACATTCAGTTTGCACCTTTCATAGCCGTCGAGTACACCATAGCCTTGTACTTCTGCATGCAAGAAATAAAACGATAATTTACAGTCAAAAAATAATTTCACACTCAATGGGAGAAGCATTCACTCCCTATTTCAATTAATGCAACTCATCCATTTGTGCAAAATTCTCATGGGGTGTATAAGTTATGTCATGATTCAATATCAGCACAAAGTGTGTCATTCATTTATGATATGCTTGAATGGTGGCATCAAAGAGAAATTAACAGTCAACTGAAGTCAAAGATCCTCCCACAAATCCAACCAACAGAATGGCACTCCACAACAAACAACAAATAGTGTGGGCTGAAATTTCAGGGAATATCAAATTCTAGTGACACAAAATTTGCATCTCTGGCAACCGTTTCGCATAGTCAGTCTAATTCATGGGAGCTGAACAGGCATTCCTAGTCATCTTACAAGAATCTGAGCTGTCAAAAAGGCCAATCATCAGAGTACCATCCCTCCCTCCCTCCTAGGTGAGAAAAGGATGGGTGCTATGACTCATTGGCTTTGCAGCTCACACGAATGCTAACTAGCTACAATAAGTAACAGAGGATCGCATGGTATAAACTTACCTCGAACGTGGTGGCATCCTCAGGGATGAGCGGTGCTGGGTTCTTCCTGAACTCTCTCGTCTTCTCCTCCACTTCATTCAGCGAATAGGCTGACACGAAAGCAAACGAAAAAAAAGTCAGGCGCGCGCAAAATCCCAGAACAAATCTGCACTAAAGCCAAATCGCCCTAGCAGGCCCGATCGCAGTGAGGAACCGGGGGATCACACCGTAGCTGGCGTATCCGACGCCGCCGATGGCCCCGGCGACTGCCGCCAAGGCGCCGAACTTGAGCAGGCCCCACCGCCCGCGCGCAGCGGGGGTAGGCGTCGGTGAGGGCTGGTCGCCCGCTGCGGGTGTGGACTCGGCCGCCGCCGCCGCCGCACCCTCCGACTGGGCGCCCGCGGCCGCGGCCGTGGCGGAGGCGTGGTAGGCGCGAGGGGCGAACCGGGAAGTGTATGAGCAGCGGGAGGAGGCGGCCCGGGAGGACGCAGAACGGGAGGAGGCGGCGGCGAAGGGGTGGTTGGCGCCGCTCCGCAACCCCGGGAGGAGGCTGCTGCGGCGAAGGAGGAGACGCGACATGGCGATCGACGCGGCTGCGGGCGCGTGGCTTGCGGGAGAAGAAGGGAGGACAAAAAGGTGCGGGGTTTTAGTTAGGTTTTGGTTTTTAGCGCAGGGTTTAGGCGAGGACGCGGAGAAGACGGCGATCGCGATTCGCGAGAGACGGAGAGAGCCAGAGAGTGGGGAGAGAGCCAGAGAGAGGCGAAAAGGGGTGGAGTCTGGAGTAATCGGGCAAAAGCTGCGCCTGCCTACTGGCTGCTGGGCCGCCAGGCGGAGGCTAGTCGGTTCCTTGCGGATCTGGGCTGATGATGGCCTGCGGGAGTGCGGGCTGCGGCACTGAGGATTGGGCCGCTTTTCAGACAAAAAAAGGTTTCATTTCACATAATGTAAATTTTCTTTTCCAAATGTCATGATCCTACTAGAGATACTATGCGTTGGGCCGATGAAAGGATATATGGGATACTTTGGGTTGGGCCCATGAAAAGATATATGGGCTGGACCAGGACCGAGGGAAGATAATGCTTGAACATGTCTTTGGGCTAAGCAGGAAGGAAACACAACATATAACAATCAACAGTCCACGAATACAAACCTGGCGGGGAGCGATAGCTCGAGGCTCTCTGACTCGATTCTTATCCCACCCCTCTTTTCCTCTCATGTACTGATCTCGATCATTGTAGACCCTTCCATAACCTTGCATGTTGTTTTGTGTGTCTAATTGTTGAATCGAGGAATAGGTTCGTGACACCAAATTTAAAATCAGATATCTTATCTCTGAACTCAAAATAACTTCTTACTTTGCTTTGAAGCGAGTTTGTCCTTTTCTAGTAAAAAAATCCAAATAAATGTTTGATAATGGTTTAAAACAACAAAAAATGTCTCTAAGCTTCTAAAAATTTCAACAGAAATCCTAGAAATGGATTGGGATACGACGAATCCAAATAAAATATTTATAGCTTGTGAAATATATCTATTTTTTTAAAAAATAGCTCTTAGGAAATAGCAAATAGCAAAATATAAAAAATAGAAAATATCAAACTATTCTAATCGATGACTAAACGTGTTTTAAAATCTTTCAATAAAAATATGAGATGCATAGATGGAACATACATTAATGTTAAATTATTTCATGCTATGCATTCATGCTGGTTGCATCTTTTTTTTTTGTCAAAAGTATTCAAAAACGAGTTTAGACATTAATGGTTGCGTCTTATGCTTTTTTGTTGTCAAAAGTTTTTAAAACGAGTTTAGACATCAATTAGAATGTTTTGAGAATTTTCTAGTTTTTTAATATTTTCCCAATTTTACTATCATCATAGTTTCAATTAGCACATTTCTTACAACGTGGTGTATACGACCTGGCTACCTAACTACGAATAGAAATATGGCAATGGAGCCTCGATTCCTCGTAGACTTGTAGAGAATTTCCCTACTAGGGAACAAGGATAGAGTCAATATAGCCTTATGAGGAATGAAAAGGAGAAAAATCAGTCCACATTGGATTTCGTGGGATCCTTGTCCCCGTTAACCGTGTACCCGCCCCGCGAAACACTCTTACTCTGAATTACACCCTTAGCCGATTAAAATCCCACAAAAAACTCAAGCACTTGTGTTTATTAATTGACAAAAACCCAAATCCAAAATTTAGGCCTAGATGCATTCACAGCCACTCCAATTTGTAGCCCAGACTTCCGGTGCATACAAAATAGTAACAAATGTGCGCATTCTTTCTTGGTCGACAGCAGCGAGGGGTGTCCGAGCCTGCAGGAGAAAAAGATGAATGGGAATGGGAAGGAGTGCAAGAGAGAGAAATTGTGCAGGTGGGGGGAGCGGATAAGATTGAGCGACTGAACGAGTGAAGTTGATTCTTTTAGCATAGAGCTAAGCTCTTTCGAGAGTTGCATTCTTTCTTGTGGTCACTGGCTTCACTCTAGAATTGCATTGTTTGACGAACGAATCGGAGGGCATAGAAAGCTGTGGATCTGAAAACTTCCTAGCCCTTGTTTAGTTCCCCAAATTCTCCCCCAAATTCCACTATGCAAAAAGAAGATTCCCCGTCACATCAAAATGTCGGCAAATGCATGGAGTACTAAATGTTGATGAAATCAAAAACTAATTGCACAGTTTTGTTGTACTTTGCGAGACGAACATTTTAAGCCTAGTTAGTCAAAATTTGGATAATTTTTACCAAATACAAACGAAATGCTACAGGAATTCTGATACAGTGTTTTTCTTCCCAATTCCGTGAACTAAACGAGGCCCTACTAGAAAGTTGCATTGCATTGTGGGTCTTGTCTGGACATATAATTTTCTAGGCAAAGTTTAGTTTATCTCTATCTAAGTTTATATAGTACGAAAGGTTAGTTTATGAAACAACTTGAAATTCAAATGACAAACATATATATATATATATATATATATATATATATATATATATATATATATATATATATATATATATATATATATATATATATATATATATAGGGAGAGTATACTCTGTAGCTAGCTATAAAATAGCTTATTTTGTAGCCAGGTCCAAACACCGAACCCACCTCTGATCCGTTGGTCGTGTCAAGCCGAGTGCATGCATGCGTCATTTACTGGCGCACATAAATTAGCCGCATGTAAATAGATATTTACGAGAATGCATTTTCAGGTCACCGTACTAATGGCCTCAAGACGACAAGAACCAATTACTATAATGGCGAGATGAATTTACCGGTTACCACAATTTGGAATCATGTTGTCGTAGATATTAGAATGACAAATCGAATTTTATCATAAAATAGTTACTAGAATTTGATAATGGCTCAGTACCAGAATTAGTATATGAGTTACCTCAATTCTGTCAAGCTATTGCAAGTAAACGACTCACTATAGTTGTGACAGAATTTACTATAAAATAGTTACGAGAATTCGAATGCCTCAATAGTATACTTCATATCAATTACCATAATAGCGTAAAGTACTGGCACAAAATGACGTCAAATTTACTACAATGCATAGCCCAATATTTCAACTTCTATCTGACACAATCTGAATTGTTTTGCTTGCACATTCGATCCGGCACTATTACTCAAACCTGTACAATCTGCTTTTACATGCACATCGACATCACACAACAATCTGAAAGTTGTGCCCAAAATGGTCAGTCGTCTGCTTGTTGTAACTCCAGCACAATCAAATTGGAAGCATCTGGTTGATGGAACAGAGTTAGCCAGAGTACTTCCTCCTCGCCAACGTCTGCTGGGCCACGCACCGATCTGATCCCACCAGTGATATGCACCACAGCCGGCCATGGCGCCCAGCAGTCAACGAGCTGTGACGAAGGTGTCGCCGATGTTGACGGTGAAAGCACCAGGCGCCGCCATCACTGCAATCGCCCATCAGCACGCACCTGCAGTAACTAAATCCATAACGGTGTCATCCATTTAACACAAAGTCATGATGAAGATACCAGAAAATGATATGACATTGATCTTTTTCCTAACACAAGCAGTAAGCAAGCCATGGAATATTTCCACTGATATTTACTACAATCTATGAAGAAATACCCCCACTGACATTTACCACATCACGAGGTACCACAGTGGCATATCAAATTTACTACAATAGCATCCTCAAGTTACCACAATGGAATTTAGCATAGCTTTTCTGTCCAAGCGGTGAGCTGGAGAGACAGTGACCTATTGTTGTATCACTGGTTGGAAGCCCTTTGCTTACCATTTTGCTGCTGAAATTGACGCGGTAACCATATCGCCTGTGCCTATAGGGGCTCCTCCGATGAACTGAAAATGCGACTATGAGTAAGTGGAACTCATCAAGAGAAAAATAAATTATACTGGTTTTAATCTGCACTCAGCAAGAAATAAATTATACTGCCAAATCAATAAGCTGAAATCTCCAGCTGCCTGATTCCAATGCCAGAAAAGGTGAGCAAGAAGTTGGAATCAGTAAGCTGATAACTCACATATTTACATTTACATGATAAAGTCATCGAAACAAGAAATCATTCCGCAGAAAACTACATCTCCGTCTGATAGCTTCATAAGAACAATGTCACACCTGGTATTCCTGGTAACAAAAACACAACCGGTGAGGGAAGAACCACCCTCACGGCTTTGTCATAGAAGGGACCGTATGACCCCGGTCGCGAAAACCCCCGAACCCTGGCTCATGCCCTGACGGGCCAGACGGAACCGGACCAGATCAAACAATCTGGCACTGAGGGCATATTTAACAGATTTTTGGCATCATGAGTTAGGGCAAAAGTCATTTGTAGCATCCGGGTTGTGATGTTGTCAACCTGGGGCTGGATTAAGAGAAAAAAAAGGTGTCAAACACTAAATAGAACTAAAGCATGTTAGCTACTGAAGAGTTCTCGTGCCGGCAAAATAAAATACACTGATTCAGGTAGCCTATTAACTAACTTATCCGGCAAGTGAAAGAGAAAGATCAAGATGGCCATCTGCCTCGAGAAAGATCAGAGCAGACTAACATCTTCTATCTGCTCGGTCTGCCACAACAGGGAAACTATTTGTTTGTACAATCAGTAAACCATTCAAAAGAGTAAATCAATGAATCTAATCTAATGGGAACCAGCCCCTAGTCCAAAATTACAAGAATTATGTGGTGTTATATAACAGTAGTAGCTTGTGTAGGAAATCACTGAAGGCATAGTGACCATAAAGAACAATTGCTTTTCCATACAGTATATAGTAAATGATTTACGAGAAACACAATTTGCTATTTATTCAGTATCGTCAATTGAGGCTATTTTTAGAATAATGAGTGAAGATTAGTTAGACAAAAAAAACTGTAACAGTACAAGGATAGTTGCCAGATTAACATGTTTGGGCCAAACGTAGCTCCATATAACACATGACATGATGAAAATTGTATACCACGCTAAAGAGGGCAGTCGGATGCAAGGTCTAGCATCACTAATTTGCTACTGCATCATGCAAATCGTCAATCCGGCCCGAACATTATGAATCAAACTGTACAGGCAGACACTAGTACAGACCAAAAGCAAAATTGACTCCATGCTTATCGAGGGATGCGGATTTACGGGGCTCACCTCGAGAGACTATCACCACCGGAGATGCGACGGGTGCTGGGCCGCTGCCTCCTGATGAACGAGCGCCGCCGTGAGGGGGAGCGGGTCGCACGGCCACCGGACCATGAGGGGAAGCCGCGCGCCACCGGTCGAGGAAGGGGCCAGGCCGTGCTGCGCCGTCGTCGGACACCAAGGAAGGAGTGGACGCCATCGCCACTGCTGGGAGCGAGAAGGGACACACCGCCGTCAACAGGGAAGGAGCTGTCATGCAAGGTGTGGCCGGGGGCGCAGGGCGAGCCATGACGTCGTCGGGAGCAGCATCCGCCACTGGTTGGGGATGTGAAGCTACGCGCACCCGTGGGGACGCAGATCTGCGCGCGGAGGTGGAGGGCCGGCCGCCGTCGTCGCCAGGACTATGGAGGGGCCGCCGCCTCGCTGGGAAGGTGGGGATCCGCCACCGTGCAGGGAAGGTGAAGGAGGCGCCGCTGCGATGGGGAGAGGTGGCCGGCCGGGGCAGCGGAGCGTCGAGCAGAGTGGCGTCGCGCCCGCATCGGCGCCGATCCGGAGGGGGGGCGAGCAGGCGGCACCGATGTGCTCGGTGGGTGGGGGCGGACGCGGTAGAGGTGTCGGGGGAGAAGCAGCGAAAGAAGCAGGCGGCGAGGATTTGGGGATTTTCCAAATGGTCAAGCGGGTCTCCTCGTGGCCGGTGGAAGGAAGGGGAAAAAATTACGGGGATTGAATCCATGCATGCATGCATGCGTTAGTTCAACGGGGACCACGGAGCCAAAGCCACGCGTGTGACATGGTGCGCTGGTGAGTGGCGAAGCTCGGGCTCGCCGGTTTTGGACTTTTGGTCCGGCTACAGAATTGGATATTCTGTAGCTAGCTACAGCCTAATAGTTCTATATATATATATATATATATATATATATATATATATATATATATATATATATATATATATATATATATATATATATATATATATATATATATATATATATATATATATATATATATATATATATATATATATATATATATATATATATATATATATATATATATATATATATATATATATATATATAGTATCCCGGCCGCGGTTCCCATGGAAATATCCCTGCGGATAGACACAAGCAAGTAGCTTTAACACGGGATAGTGATTGCTTATTCGTGTGTCCTCAGATTTTATCGGCACGAGTACGCTCATCTTTTCATTCTTGGCTTGTACGGGGGCAGATGCAGGGGCGGATTTGGGCCTAGTGCCATGGCCCTAGGCGTGGCCCAAAATCCCCCTTATAGTGTATGTAGTTTTCTGGCCTGGTTCCGGATATTAGGCCAAATCTCGTAGAATCCTGGCCCAACAAAGAGAGAGGAGAAAGCTGAGTCGCTCAAGCCAGAGCGTGTGGCGTCTGTCCTTAGCGAGTCCCGTTTCTGCTTATCCGGATGCCTCATCGCCGCCTCGCCGGTGGTAACCCTAGCCGCCGGAGTCGGACGGTCGGAGCGCCGAGCCGCCAATCTCTGTCCTCCGGCCTTCCGGTTCTCCACCTCGCAACCTCCTAACGCTCGCCTTCGCCAGATCGCCACGCTCCCACGCCGGCACGCCGCCACAACCACGCGTAGACACGCTAGGCGCTACTGCCTGTCTGCTTCCCGGCGTGCGCCGGCTGTCGCTCGAAGACCACCTCGTCGCCTGGTATGGGAGCATAGAGTCTGTGGTCCGTGTGGGCAGTCGGCAAGGGTGTGCGGACAACCACCACCCACCAGTGCCGGCCAGAGGCAGGCAGCAGAAGATGAGAAGAGGACATGCTGACCGCAAATTTGCAATAGAAGAGACATGGTGAGGATCGGTAATTTCCTATTCTCAAATCAATATTCTATTTTAATGTTGAACTCTTCCCAGTCTAGAAATACCAAATTTATTTGTAGATTCAGGTTCATACAATGTTGTTGATAAAGATACGAGAGGCCAGGATCAACCAAAGTACCAAACCATCATTTGTCAAATATTTTAAACCACTTTCGTTGCAGAGCGCGGCTTCTGCGAGAGATCTTTCGCGTGCGGCCGTGCGTGCTGGTGCGGCCCATGCATGCATCGACTTCGCCTTTTTTTTTTTTGAACTCGCGATCCCTACCTAGCAAGTAGGCAGTCAACACCGTTCTCTTTCTTTCTTTCTTTCTTTTTTCTTTCCTTTTCTTTTTCTATAAAGCTGCTCGGCTTTAATTTGGCTTCTACTGCTGCTGGAATCAATCGATCAGGAATAGATAATCGAGCTGTGCGTGCACCTCAGCACCTGTGCCACGCGGCCACGCCGTCGCCAAGCAAAGCAAAGCAAAGCCGCTTCAGATGGCGAGCGTGCGAAAATATCGTGTGGAACCGAACCATGGAATTTCAGAGAGGCTATCATATCCTTTGGGTAGCAGTAGCACAACGCATGCCGCGCGCGCATCTGGTGTCCGCATCATCCGATATCCAGTCAAGTGAAAGGCAACGGGAAGTGAGTGCCGCTGGTGGGAGGCTCGGAGCCGCTGCCGCTCAGGCGCTCTGCTGATAGCAGCGTGCCGCCGTGTCCTGCTGGCTGGCTTACCGGCCGATCCTTTAATTTGCGACGGATCAGGAAATTAAAGCCCTCATTCATATGCTCTTGTGCTTAATGAGTCAACAACCAATCGATCTATACGACTATACATAAGTATGTACCTAGCCCAAGTAGCTAGCATGCATGACATTCGGCATGGCTGCGCTTCAAATAAACAATCGACCTTCACATGATTATGATTTATGCAGCAGGAAGGAAGGAGGAAGCACTGTATATAGCACCGCCAATGGCTTAGGACGACTGCATACAGGGACCGGCATGTGCATAGGCCGCGTTCACTTGCCATGCATACCCAAAATATTTCATCTTCCACCCGTCACATCGAATCTTTAGACGCATGCATGAAGTATTAAATGTAGGTAAAAAAAATAACTAATTGCATAGTTTATCTGTAAAGTTCGAAACGAATCTTTTGAGTCTAATTAATCCATGGTTGGACAAATTTTACCAAATAACAACGAAAAATGCTACAGTAACTTTTCACCCAAAATTTCTCAACTAAACACACAGATAATCATGTGACTGTGTGTGCGCACAGGCCTCCAGGCTCCAGCTGGGCAAAAGTCGACGACGACGGCACAGGTAGCAAAGCACTGCTCCCCTGCATCTGATGCCGCGCACTGATGAACAGCATCAGCATACATGCAAACCCTAGCTAGCTACTCCAGCTAGTAGCTGTAGCTGCTACAGGGCTATGCATGCAGCGCAGAGTCGCAGGCGGAGATGCCGCGCGTAGCTTAGCTTTAGGCTTTAGCTAGCCCCACCATGGGGGCCTCAGCTGGGCCAAGGTGCCAAGGTAGGTCGTTATTAACGGGGTGCCGGCGCACTAACGCTAATTTACAAACATAGTACTGAGTAGGTGTCCTACTGTAATGGTTATGACCAAAATTTGAGTAGTACTCCGTATAAAAAAAGCAGACACTTCCTTGCCAGGAGCATTCACTACTGGAATCCTCTTGTTTCCTAGGGCCAAAAACCCTAGGGAAAGGCATAAATACTCTAGGGTTTTCCTAGGGTGGTTCCTCAGGATTGCTCCCTAGGGAATGATTTCACGGGGAATCAACAAATGCCATAGGATGTTGAGAGAAAACCCTAGGGAAACTGTGTTCCCTAGGGTAATTTCGCCCCTAGGGAAATCTGCTGACATGTCATTCCCCTATCCACGTGTAAAGGTCATTTCCCTAGGGGATGAGTTTTGTGGGGAGCAAACAATATGCAGTTCATACCATGAATAAACAATATACATTTAAATTCAAAATTTTAAATTCAAATACAAATTAAATATAGCACAGTACACATGCATTGTTTCCATCATAATTTAACATTCATCAATCCATATTGATTTAAATTGCAATATCTCATTAGAGGCACCAACACAAACACCACTTGTGCCACCAAAATTACCTAACTGAACTAGAACACAGGTGCATATTGCAACCTGTAGCTGTAGGCACATTCATCAATCCATATTGATTTAAATTACAATATCTCATTAGAGGCACTAACATAAACACCAATTGTGCCACCAAAATGACCTAACTGAACTACAACACAGGTGCATATTGCAACCTGGTAGCTGTAGGCAGCGAGCAGCTTTGCTGCACAGCACAGCCAAAATAATCAGAAGTGAGTAGACCAACATCATAGTAGGTTCCAATAGAACATGTCAAAGCAATGGAAATTCATCGTCATCTTCAGAAGAGTATGTACCCCCACCACTTGTGGCATTCACATGACAACGATAGCCACCGTAAGCGATCCTACTCAATGTTTCCTCCGGAGTTTCCATTCGACCAGATGATCCAAGTATACCAACCTGGTATGCAATTAAACAAATGAAAATGCAACTAGATAAGCATAACAATTTTGATTGCATTCACTAATCTCTATGTCCATTTGTCACATGCAAGTTCTGGAAGTTTTTGAGCTACTATTTTGTGATGTTATTTGGTTTTGTAATAGTTGACAGACAACTCTCCTGCGTGTTTAGAGAAAAATGTTTCTTTCTAAAAAAGAAGATAGCAACTACTAGTAGATGATAGCAGCTACCATGCACTCACGGGTGGAGCTTCACATAAATATTTGATGGCACCAACACTCCGACAGTGGTAAAGTAAGTCGAGTCATAGTGTTTAAGCATGGACTAACTAAACTAAGAGAATATACCAATTTAAGGGAGCAACTGGTCACACACTACTAGTAGATGATACTAATCTCTTTCTGAAACAAGATGACAGCAGTTGCGATGTTAGTTTTTTTAGATGAGCAGTACTAGGTATAAGTACCAATCATATAAGGACCAAGAAAAGCCATAATGATCATCAAACTTACATTGTCAAGAGAGAGATTTGGACTTGATAAAGCCACATGTGCTGGTGGCAGTGGAGGAGGAGCTGGGGGAGAAGGAACTACAGTGGCAGGCATTCCAATGTGAGAAGCAACTTGCTGCAGTTCAGTTACATTGTTACTTTTTTAGATGAGCAATACTAGGTATAAGTACGAACCATATAAGGATCAAGAAAAGCCATAATGATCATCAGACTTACATTGTCAAGAGAGAGATTTGAACTTGATGAAGCCACATATGCTGGAGGCGGTGGAGGAGGGGCTGGGGGAGAAGGAACTGCAGTGGGGTAGGCAGCCATAATTAATATTACCTGTTGTTGCTGGGCGGGCAGGCGGCCGACATCGAGCGAATTAATATTTGGGAAGGATTACAGAAAATACCCGCCGAACAAATATATTGTGAAAGAGGGGAAGTACGCCCATCATGTGGCACAAATCCAACACTTATGTACATTATTTCTGTCTAGTTCCTGAACCTTGAACATTTGCATACTGCATACAACACCTTGTCGGCTTGTCCTTGTGCACACCACATATACGTACCTAGACGGGGTTGTGGCGAGCTGGTGGCCGGCGGCATTGGCCAGGCAGACCACGGCGGGCGGGCCACCGGCGGCGGTCGGGCGGCAGACGAAGCGCAGGGCTGCCGGCGTCGAGCAGGGGGCTCCCTGCGGGCGGGCGCCCGAGGTCACGCAGGGTCTCGCTAGGGGCAGGCGGGCGAGGTCACGCTCGAGCTAGGTTTTGCGGCGGGAGGGCGGCCGCCGTCACGTAGGGCGGGCGCGGTCTGATGAGTTCGGCTGCCTGCTCGAGGGATAGAGTTGGGGAAAACTTTTCATTTTTTATTTTTCTTTTTTTACCAGCCTGGAGACGTAGATATCGCGGGAAAAAGGATTGGGGGCGCCCGCGGAGACATCTGATGGCGGGAGCACGTGGCGCAAGCTGGAAACTATTCAGTTCCTTGGGAATGATCCTAATTCCTAGGGAAATATTACACCATGGCATTAACGTGGCACACCACGAAACTGGCTCACCGACGAAAAATGAAAACCCTAGGGAATCTGTCAGTTTCCCTAGGGTATCAAATAAAACCCTAGGGGATAAAATTTTTCCCTAGAGTGCTTGTTTAACCCTAGGGAAACTAAATAACCCTAGGGAAACAAGTAGATTTCAGTAGTGTTTGAGGTCTTGTTTAGAAGCACCCTAAAAGTTAGATTTTTTTACTCTCTCTCCATCACATCAATCTTTGGAGCCATGCATGAAGTAGTAAATGTAGGTAAAAAAAAACTAATTACACAGTTTAGTTGGAAATCACGAGTTGAATCTTTTGAGCCTAGTTAGTCTATGATTGAACAATATTTGACAAATAAGACGAAAGTGGTACTATTCATTGGGTTAAAAAAAATTGCAATGGTCTGAGAGTGAGCCAGCCGATCTCGCTCATCACCATCAGGCATCAGGGCACATCAACCCCACAGGCCAGTAGTGTAATAGCCCGTGCGATCACACCAACCCGGCCAGCGGCACGGCAGCGGGCCTCAGGCCGTGTGCTGGCTTGTCATGCGTCAGCCTGCTCCATCATCGAGTCATCGATCGATCCATCAATCAATCAATCGGTTGTGGTCGTCGTGGTGACACTGACGCGTCCAATGTCAATGTCTTTCCGTTCCTGCGGGCGCACAACGACGACGAGCGAGGCCGCCGGCCTGCACTGCACCCTGCAGGCGATACGACACTCGACTCGACACACACCTGTCTGTCTTGACGTCTTGTGTGTCTTCCCACCGGTAGACAAGCACGGTAGCAGGCTAAACCGTTCGATTAGCAGGCTAAACCGTTCGATCCGGGCTAGTCTATTTTGTCCTGGCTAGGTGACTGCTGCCGCTCTCTTCTCAATTCGACAATTCCTGGCTAGGTAAAAGAAAGCTGTGGCAACAGCAAGGCTGAGATGATGATGATGATTTCAGCGTGCTACTAGCAAGACTGCACGAGTGATTGTAATAATAAATAAAGTAATTAAATTAAATGAAGCGGTTAAGTTTAGTTTAGTTTAGCTAGCAGGTAGCTAGTGGTGAAAAAGAGCGATCTCACTTTAAGCGGTCGTACGTCATCGACTGCGTCTCACTAGCACTTTGCAGTTGCTATTTGCATTCGAGAACAGTCTTTTCTCTTTTGCCGGCGACCGCACTGCACCTGGCCGGGGGCTGGGGCTTGGGGTATCTACAGACTAGTACAGTCCATGCAAAGCAACTCTTCATCACTTGGGAATTCAGATGCGTGTCTCATTGAGCTTTATTTAGCTCATGCATGCTGTCGATCCTTTTAACGGCTAACACGTACTCCATATGGACTGTACACATATGGACTGCAAAAGTCGCCGCATATATAATGTGCGACACTTCTAGCTGTACTAGATCGATCACAAGCACTGAACGCGTTCCTAATCGTGCCGCGCGTCTTTCTGCTGTCAAAGTTTGCCCCTAAATGACGCGGTTGCAGCTGCACGCAGGCCGGGTGAGAGCGAGAGCTAATTTACACTGCGCTGACAGTTCTGACCTTAATTACAGCAAGAGGCATTATTATATATGTTGGCCCTGCGCTGGTATATACATCCAGGCTGCTGCTAGACCACATTCTTCTGGTTATTGGTGAGCTGTAGTTGCTCATGAATTGGTCAAATATGCCATACATGCATGTAAACAATATAGTTTGATTCAAAACATAGCAGTCCTGCGTTCAGTCAGATGTCCAAAATGAGATAATGCAATAATACACATATGCTATACCATACACACAAAGCATGGTTATCTCAGTATGGGACCAAATGCATTTAGGCCGCAAACTATCTCCATCTGAAAACAAATCGGTTCTTAGAATCACTTTTAAGTCAAACTATCTTAAATTTGACTGACTTTATATGAAATGATAACAACCATGACACTGAATACGTATATTATGAAAACATATTTCATAATCTTACTATTACTAATTAGAGGCTTTAACAAAGACACCATGTTAATTCTCATCAGATGCACTAGGAAAAAAGATAAATCCTAGAAATTCTCACAATAATCAGAAACATCTGGCCTTTAAATTTTATAGACTCTAATAATCATCTCTAATAATAGCCATTGGATCCATTGCAATTTATATAAAAAAATTACCCACCTCTGCCATTATGAAAATACTTAAAGTAACCCCCAATTTTGCGTATAAATTACCCACCTCTGCCATTACAAAATATAATTCAAAAGAACCCCCTAGATCTGTATATAAATCACTCACACTAGTCATTATTAAAAAATAATTCAAAATAACCCCCTAAATTTGTATCTAATTACCCATTTTGTCTTTACGAAACAAAATTCATAATAAACCCCTCACATTGCATCTAAAATAATACTACACATATAATTATGTGATATGACAAATTGAACAAGTTCGGTGCTAGGGTGCAATCTGATTTTCAACTTAATTAACATGGTAAAAAACAATATTACTAAGACCTAAACTCCTTTTAATAAAAATAAATTTTAAATAAAAAATAAAAAACAAGAGTTTCTACTTATGAAAAAATTACAACTTGGTTAAAAGTCGAAAGCTAAATTATAATTCATTAGGTCACAAAAAGGGATGTAATATGAGTTTATATATTTTATGATTAGGTTTAAACTAAATGCATGTCATGCTAAAAAAAGATAAAATACTACAAATGGTAACTAGAGGTCCTTAATGGAGTCTCCACGTTAATCCTCACAAGACACAATAAGAAAATAAAAGATAGATCCTAGAAATTTCTTATAAAAATCTAAAACATTTGGCCATCAATTCAGTATAACTTGATGACCATTGATAATAATATCTATTGGATATATTCTATTTTCTAAATAATTACCCATCTCTGCTATTACATAAAAGAACATAAAATAACGCATGACTCTATATTTAAACTACGCACATATGCCATTAAGAAACATGATCTAAAGTAGACCCAAATTTGCATCGAATTACTCATGTACTCCTATTATAACAAATATTTGTGTAACCCAATTTTCATCTCATTACTAAGAAAATTAACTATCCTCTCAAATCTACGTCTAATAATCAATATCTTCTATTAAAAATTGTTTAAATAACCGACCATGTAGATGTTTATACATTACCCACTTATATCAATATTAATATATTAATGTATTAAGATTTTATTAATGTAAGCATACACATTATGTCAGCTTGCATGAGCGATATATATATATATATATATATATATATATATATATATATATATATATATATATATATATATATATTATGTTTCATCAGCAAAATATTTTCTTAACAACTCATATACTAATAATGGTAACAAATATTTTTAATATCATATTAGTAATCATGACATAATTTATAGAGGTTGTTACTTAATCTATATTTATATATTTTAACTAAATGCTTGACACGTCTATATTGATAATATAACCAGAATTGCACATATAATTTCTTGATAGGAAAATCCAATCCTCTTAAGATTTGTGGAAGACTACTTATGGCTATAATATTTAGCCCTTTAATATTACTCGAGTAATTTGATCATAAGCCTTAGTAAGATTGAAAAATCTCTTGAGGTTAGCACTACTAAACCCATCCAAGATCTCATTTCAAGCTCTATCATTTATTTTAGGTGACATGGTGCAAGTTTCAAATGATTGCATATGCTATTGTAGTATTTCGGAATGTACTATACGACCTAAAATCCTTATTTTAAATAGTCCAAAATGAGAGTTAGTAAAAAGATAAAATAAGCACAGGAGTTTTAACTTAAGAAAAAAATTGTTGCAGTCGATAAAAATAAAGTTAAAGAATCAAAATTTAGATTCATGACTTAATATATGTGATGCAACAAGGGTCACCATAGTTGATGGCAAGGTTTCAAACTAATTGCATATTAAAATATACAAGGTGACATGCAAAGTAAAAACATGAATATGCATAAAAAAATATATAAGTCAGTCCCTTGCAAAAAAAAGTTTATGATCATTAGATATAGACTACAAAGTACTCACTCTGTCCCAGAATAAATAGATTTTTGGAGTTGTCTTAAGTCAAACTTTTTAAACTTTGACCAAATTTCTTGAAAAAACGCTAAGACTTATGGTATCAAATTAGTATCCTTAGATTTACCAAAGAATATATTTTCAGAAGGTGCTAATTTTATGATATAGATGTTGTTACTCTTTTCTATAAAGTTAGTCAAACTTAAAAAAGTTTGACTGACACCGATTCTAAGAATTGATTTATTTAGGGACAGAGGGAGTATCTATGATGTCTATTTTGTAGAAAATAAACAAAGAAAACATACAATTTAATATACATAATTTTTTATTAATCAAATATACATCTAATGATACTAATTTTCTATCACAAATATTGGTAGGCTTTTTCTATAAATTTAGTTAAACTTAGATTAGTTTGACTTAGGACAACTCTAGAAGTTGATTTAATTTGATATAGAAAGAGTATATATATGCTTCTTGGGTTGTATTGAGCGTAACAACCAACTTGAACACACGAATCACCCATAAAATCGTGTGCAAATAAATGTGAGGAAATTAAATCACCGCATCCGTGAGGTAATAAATTAGCAAACTCGACACATTGGAATTTGGAAAACCTCAATCTAGTACATGTTTTCGTATTAGGATTTTGTACACCAAGAGGAGTAATGATTTTGCTTTGTGATGCCTTTCCAATCAAACTGTGCAAACCTTGAAGTGCATTAGTAATGTTAACTGTGATACGGTGAGTGTGCTTACATATTTTCAACCGCGGCGTTTTTCAATGACTATCACTAAAGCGCCTTCGTTCAAAAAATTTTCACAAACAAGGTAGCAAAATATATTATAATTAGTGATATGTTCTCACATTAATATAAGAAAACAAACTAAATTACATAGAGTTTCAAAAGTAGGTTAATTAGTGTGGTGTCTAGTCTAGTAACAAATTCATGGATGTGAACCATGCCCTCAATTTGCTGTTGATGGTTTTCAATCTCTTCAGTTTTTGGAAGGGCCAACGGGTGACATGGATGAGCTATCTCAAAGTGAAGCATACTAGAGCCAAAACTAAGATTTTATTTGCTTAGTGGCCAGTTTGATGAATTGAAGTAAGATTGCAAAATATAGAGAATATTCTCCGAACTAACCCTCAGCTCAAATAGTAGTCCTTATTACTCCTTAGAGATGTGTATAAAACGGGAATCATACGCAATTTATTTCTAAGATTGTGTTGAAAAAGAAGTTTTGGATTAAATAAAATCACACAACTTATAAAAGGAAAAAATGAAAAAAAAACTCTAGTTGACTAAACTACTGTATCTCCACTTAGGGAAATTATGGGTGCTATGGTAGTGACTAATCCAATGTGCATATATAGACGATAATAACTTTTGGCTATATTATTGTCAATGTAATCTACAAGGTAATGCCAATAATCATTTAAAAAAAACAGATAGTAACACTGACAAAGAGGAGAAATGAAAGCATGACAGGCTTTCTCCAAAATACAAGTGAAAAATCAACAATAAAAACATCTCAAAATATAGGTATGGATTGCTCGACTGTGAAGGCAAAAGTCCAAAAAGGAACACAATCTAGGTAAGTACAGGAACGAATTATAAAACTGTTATTACATTACCAACACACACACACACACACCTCACACACCCCATGACCGGTTACTTCCTTGTGTAAAAAAAAGCAACGAATTGCATTGCATGTCCTGCAAAAATAACCTTAATTACTATGCATGCTAGCAGCTCTCTACGCTAGAGCCCCCCTCTACTTGATGATACCAAACAATACTATCTCAAAACTGCAGTTACAAGCTTTACGGAACCTTCAAACGAGTACTTGATTACTGCTACACCAAGCTTTATTGTTCTACGTACCTTCTTGGAGCAGTAGAGATCTGTGACCTAATCATCCCTGGTTGCCTGGGTGAAGGAAGCTTCTTGCTGAGCTCAGTGAGAGCTGGCCTTGCGATTGTTCGAGGCTATCTACAGGGAACTGATGATCGGTGGTTTCTTTCATGGCGAAGCCGCCGCCTTCCGGCGAGTAGAAGACGAGCTGAGGCCCCGGAGCAGCAAGAGAGAGCAGAGATGAGAACGGCGAGTGGTGAGCCACCGTCTGAGGCGAATTGCCATGGCTCACCTGATGATCATGGACAGCGGCATTATTGCCATTGGTCGTCCAAGACTCACCCGCGGGCGTGTAGTACAAGCCGTGAGCCAGCGGCATGGTGGCGTTGACGAGGCCGATGGAATTGTTGAGGCCCATGAGCCCTTTGATGCCGCCGCCGTGGCAGTGGCGTTTGTCGCCGTCGGCCATCGCCGCCGCGGACGCGTTCGCGGCGGCGGTCCGGTCGGCCGAAGCTGCAAAATTGGAGAAGGGCGCCACCATGGAGGGCGGCAGATGGGCGACGAGGTCCTGCGCTTGCGGCGGGAACTGGAGCGGGGGCAGCTTGTCGATCTCGTGCTGCGCGGCGTCCAGCAGCCAGTCCACCACCTTGCTCGGCTGGCTGAGGCCCAGCCGGTCCTGGAGGTCGTAGAGCTGGATGGCCGTCGGCACGGACAGCCGCACGCGCCGGTCGCGCAGCCCCTTGACCGTCCTCACCTTGCTGTGCCGGTCCTTGCCGCCGAAGACCCGCGACACGCGCACGATCCTCGACTCCGTCGACGGCGGCCAGTGCCGGGAGCTCGACAGCACGGGACTCTTCGCGACGACAGCGCCGGCGCCGGCGGCCGCGGCCGGCCCCTCGGCCTTGGTGCACCCGGTCCCCAGCTCTTCATTGGTGAGATTGCCGCTTATCATCTCTTTATTAAGCTAGCCACCGCTCATGATCACACCTGGTAATAACACGGATCATCAGATAATACTAGCAATTCAGAATTAAACCAGCAGACTACCGCAGGGGAATTTAATTGGGCTTGCATGAAATGAGATCGATGGCGCATGCATCGATTGCAGTGCGTGGTGGTGAGCAGCATCTGGACGGATCGATTTGGCCACTGTTGTCCACTGGTAAACGAGCAGCCTTATTCGGTACACAGACAGGAATCACGGAAAGATATGGCACTGAAACATGCATGGACTTGGGTGGATAGTGGACTGTAGCTCTCTTTATGCTTTAATTTTGCTTACTCTACAGGCTGCAGTTAACTTGAACCTTCTTCCAAAAAAAATCAGCAGTCAATGTAAATTTGAAGCTGTATTATACAAAAATATGAATTAATATGATGTTGGTTAATTAAGAAAAGATTAAATTTAGAACTGTGATAAAAAGATTCAGTTAATTTATGAGCTCCTTGCATTGCATACAGCAGTGTGTCAGTATCACTTTATCATACAGTATAATCCTATCCAAGATTAACAAGAAATGCTGGAGAAAATTAGAAACCAGTGGGGAGAATGGGGATGAGGAACAAAATTAATTAAAAGGCGCCATGAAAAATCAGATTGAACTGTATCTTTGGGTTCCAGTGTCTTTCAATTCCTTCTTCTGAAGGTGGGGGAGCAAGCTTAATTAGCATATATATACTAAAAGAAAAAAGAATTATGTTCCCCAAAAGACAGAAGACAAGCACTCCACATATAAAAACAAGGGAATGTGTGGCGTATGCACTAGTGTGAAATGTAAAAAAAATTCTCAGAGAAAATTGTGAAGTGTAAAAACAAGCAAGAGCTGGGGATGAGAGAGAGAGAACTTAAATCCGGGGGCAGCATGTATGTATAGATCCATTAAGAACCACTTACAAGCATCATCATCAAATTACTGGCGACGACACTCTTCCTTCCCCAGCTCAGATCAGATCAGAGATCAAATAGCAACGACCATGGCCCCCTCCGGATGAATCAAACGGGATAGATTGCCCAGGCCGCCGGCGCTAATATAAGCGAGCTCGACGCGCCGGAATTCGTCCGGCTCAGCCTGGATGGATGACGGAGCTCGATGGATATCAGAAGATGGAATAACGGTGATGTGGATCGACGACCGGCCGGCTCGGGACTGTGGTGTAAGCCCTAGAAAGCTGAGTTAGCTGGAGAAGGGGAGATCGAGGGAGGAGAGGAAAGGGAGAGGTGGTTTTGGCCGCCGGCTGTCTATCTATCTCTACTACTAGCTGCTGCTGCTGGTGGTGGTGTTTGTAGTGTGTAGTGTAGTGTAGTGTAGTGTAGTGTAGTGTAGTGATGATGGGAGCAAGCACTTGTGAGTTGTGAGGAACGGACTTGTGTGGTGCTTGCTTGCACCAGCTAAATGATCAGCTGGCGTCGTCGCTTTCTCGGGTCCCTGTCCTTTCACCCTGTCGTGCTCCTCGTGTGCGATAAGCTGCGGCGTGTTACCGTCCAGCAGCACAGATGGTGACGACCGTGCGGTGACTCCATCTTCTCTCTCGGCACGTACGGTGAGTAGTGCAGGACGGGTCGACGGTCGTGAGGTGCACGCGCGTATACTGCCGCGCCACACCTTCAAATATGCACGCACGCGTGTTTTTTTTTTCTGAAGCAAACTTGCATTGTCAGCGATTACTTTGCAGCTGCAAGAGCTAGCTAGCTCATCACCAACTAGGTTGATTATTGCTGACGACTAATCAACTACTCCAGTGCAAAAAAAAAAGAGTGACTTTGATGTCGGCTAACTCTGTTTTAAAAAATGAATAATACTCGATAATACTCCTACCTATCAGTTGTTTGAACCACATATAATTTCACAGGGCACTACTCAAACCGGCCCTGACCTAGCGAGCTATAAAAAGAGAAAAAAACTTATATATATATATATATAGAGAGAGAGAGAGAGAGATTATTTCCTACTCGCAGGGAGTAGTTACTCCCATGTTTATAACTCTAGATTTAGAGTATATATATATATGACCTAACGAAGTATATGTACACGAAGTATATGATCATACTAGACCATCTATGGTAGTATGTATGTCAAGTATGCAAGTATACATAGAGTATATCATCATCACTACGGGAGATGGCGTCTTCGCCGACAGCCCCAGATTTAGCCGACAGCCAGGCCACGGGGCTGTCGGCGAAGAACTTCTTTCCCGACAGCTAAAGTACGCTTGTCGGTAAATAAATATTTGCCGACAGCCTTACTGTATACATGTGTGGAGATGTCTGGGTTTTGAGCATCTGACGCCGCAACTTGCTCCAAACTTTCTCAAATTTTTATCATAGCCTCCACATGTGATAACATGACACCCCAACAAGTTTTGTGATTTTCCGACTTCGTATGGATTTTATATAATTTAAAAACACTTCTACCACTCCTGGATGGTCGTGTTACGTGGACAAGGACTTTGAACTTTTGGGTGAGCTTACGGACACTGCCTCAAAATACACTCTCCAACATGAATATCATTTTTCGAATGGCTAAGTTTCATTATTTCATGCACCTGCAGTTCAAATTTGGATTATGCCGGAAAATTCAAGTGAACGAAAAAATTAACGAAATATAGCAAAAGAAATCAAAACATCCCCAAATTTGGAAGTTGAGATGTAATTTAATGCAGGAATGACCTACAAAAAAATGGGATGGAAAAACAAAAAAATTCTTTGCCGACAACCGTGTGTAGCAGTCGGCAAACAATCCTTTGCCGACAGCTTGCCAGTGTGGCCGTCGGCAAAGGCTGTCGGCAAAGACTAAACCTAAAAATAGCCCAGCCCGGCCCACCAGGCCATATCCCCTCTCCTGACCTCTCCCACCCGCGCCCGCGCCCACGCCTCCTAGCTCGCCGCCGCCATTTCCGCCGCTGCCGCACCCTCCTCGCGCCGCGCAGAGCCCTGCCCGGCGAGCCGCCCCGCCCGGCGCACCCGCTCTGGGCCGAGCCGCTCCGCCCCGCTAGCGCTGCCCCGCTCGCCACGCTCCACTCCGCAGCCGCCGCCATCCATCGGCGCCCCAGCTGCGCGGCTGCCGCCGTCCGCCCCCGCCTCACCCACCGCCCCACCCGCCCATCGCCGTCCGCCCCCGCCTCACCCGCTGGCCCACCCGCTCGCTGTTGCCGCCCCTCAGCAGCGGCCGTCTCGGCCAGCCAGTGCCCCGGCGCCATGGCCAGGCAAGGTGGCGCGGTGCCAGGCCCCCGCGGCCCCGGGCAGATAGGAGGAGAAGGGGCGAAGGAAAGAGAAGGAAAGGAGAAGGGAGAAGGGAGGAGAAGGAGGGAGAAGGAAGAAGGAAGAAGGAGAAGGAAGAAGGAGAAGGAGGGAGAAGGAAGAAGGAGAAGGGAGGAGAAGGAGGAAGCTTGGCCGCCGGCCACTTTGGTTGCCGTTGTCCCACCCTCGACGTTTGCCCTGTTGTCGTCCCTCAACTCGACTCCACTGCCATCCAAGGTATAACCCTTCCCGTCGGTTGTCGGCCTTCGTGCCATGTATGTCATTGATGACCTTCGTGTCATACGTGTTGTTGACGGCCTTCGTGCCGGGTTTTGTATGTGTGGGCCATCGTGCCCCAAATGTGCACGTCGGCCTTCGTGCCGACTTTTCCTGCATGTTTTGGAAACACTACACCACAACACTAATATAGCGTCACATGTGTGTCGTTATAGATCTACCAATACCATTGAACCATCGGTCGGTATAGGTGGCCCACGGATCAAGTGTCGCTAAATGTATTTTTTCCGCTGAATAGTCGGTCGATATAGATATTTGGCTATAGCGTCCAACAATCGGCCGGGACATGTCAATAAAGAGGACCAACCATCAGTCGCTGTATAGGACCCTGCCTTTTGCGCGGGCTTAAGGTTCGTCCGTGGGAATTGAAAAGACAAAAAATGGTCCAACGTGGGAATCTGAAAACGAAAACAGGCCCTTCGCGGTAAGGCCCATATACTGCTAACCCTAACCTTTCCCATTCACTTCCCTCAGGTAGCCGCGGCATCCACTCCGCCACATCTCCTCCGTCACAGCGCTTGCCCCATTGTCCGTCGCGGCGCTCGCCCGCCCAACTCCACTGCCTCCACCGTCCAAGACTGCCGTGCCGCCCCCGCCCAAGAAGATCCGGGAGTACGACTCCAAGCGCATCCTCAGGGAGAACCTCAAGCGCCTCGCCGGCATCGACCTCACCATCCTCTCCGACCAGGTTAGTGCCTCACTCCCCCCTTTCAGTCTGACCGGCGTCTAGTGAATCTTCCCCTGATCCTTCTCGGACTGGATCTAGCCCGAGCGGAGCACGCCGGCCGCCGCCCATCCCGGCGCCCGGTGTTCCTCCGGCATCCGCTGCTCGTCCGGCGCGCGACGGTCGCCCGGCGCCCACTGCTCGTCCGACGGTCGCCTGGCGTCCGCTGCTAGTCCCGTGCCCGCTACTAGTCCCGGTGCCTGCTGCTCTGCCAGCGCCCACTGCTCGTCCCAGTGCCCGCTGCTCCTCTGACGGCCACCGACGTCCCTCCTTGGTGAGTTGTTTAGCCCGCTGCTCATCCCATCCCTCTCAAATAATTTCCCTCCCTCAGATCCATATGGCTTTGCCTCTAATTTGTTCAAATCTATAACCTGGAGGCATGTTTCTTCTTGTATTGTGGATTTTGTATGCGATTGTGGTGTGTAACTAGTTGAAAATAAATTTTTTTTGCATGAGTGTTAGTCCTTTGCCTCTAATTTGTTCAGATTGTATTTTAGAACCTTGCTGTAATAATCTGGTACTTATTTATTGTTTATTATACAGATGTCTTCTTGTGAAAGTGAACTGGAGTTCTAAGTATTTATTAATTATTGCATGTAAAATTCACGTAATACATGGAGAATTTCACTACTCTCAATTTCTAGTTACATAATACAAACTATGATGTATCATACAAATGTTGACATGCTTCAGTTCATACAGACAAGGGTATTATGGAGGTACTCCTTAATACCTCCATATTATCTCATTTCTCACATTGGAGGTACTCCTTTTGTTTGCTGATCAGGCACACGGAAAGATTGGCGACTTCATTAAAGGAGTGTTTGCTGTCTTCCAAGGTACCACAGATTTGGGAAATGTTCATTGGCCAGATATAGTGAATTAAAAATTGTACATGTCGCTATATTTCCTGATTTTCCATGTTGATAAGAATTCTGCTCCATCTGCAGACTTGGATTTCTCGTTTCTTGAGATGAATCCATTCACCATGGTCACTGGGGAGCCATATCCTCTGGACATGAGAGGAGAACTAGATGAGTAGATGACACAGCAGCTTTCAAGAACTTCAAGAAGTAAGTCTCAGGTTTCCGAGGGGTACCATTTCTTCTTGTCATTGTTGGATTTCCTCTTACTTAGCAATTGTGCAGGTGGAGGTATATATGCTGATACAGTATGCATCAATTTGTATCCTATTTCTGTTTACACATAAAAGGTTTTCACGCTGATGCCTGTTAAACTATTCACCTATATTTTGCTGCCATGATGAAATTAATTCCTCCCATGTACCAAGTTGGAGACTTGATGTGCCGGCGACGTGCTTGATGTGCCTTTTGTTCCTATATGCTTGCCGCTAAGAGGGAATTTCCCATCAGTCTTGTACTCTGACTAATTGCTACTCCGATCAACCATTTGCAGAAAGCATAGGTGCATCTAATTTACCACTTAATCAATTAGATTATGTATGAATTGCTTATTTATCATAAAAAATACTTCTGTGTGACTATAATTGCAAAGTATATTTACCAGCATGGAACCTAAACAAAGCTTAGTTTATGCAAGGTTGTCTGCACAGCAGGTGACAGTAACTAATAATAGACATATGCAGTGGCACTTGTTATGAAAAGTGTTGTTTGCACGTAGTATTCTGGAAGGACATCAAGTGATGACACTATAGCTGGTCTGACTTGGATATATATTCATGACAGCAAGGTGCTACAGCATGTGGTTGCATTTTTACTTTCGTGAAACAGCTATTTTATATCAGTTCATAATATGGGCCCTTACACAACTATTTTTAATTACATTTTTTTTTGTCAAATTCAATACCTATATTTGAAATTTTTATGTGATTTGACCATGTCCTAGAAATTTTAGATTCTCAACATCAAAAGAATAAGGGGACATGAGCTCTCTCTTGCTTACTGTCCAAACACTCAAATTCAATGCATTTAATGTATGTGTTAGAGATAAGCATTAGAGATAAGCTTGTCCTTGCACTCTGCTGGATTTTTGGAGGTCAAATAATGTGTAATATTACTGGCAGCATTTCTCCAAGTTTGCTAAAAGTAGTTAATTGGATTTATACTGCATTTCAGGTCATTCTGTGAAGTGGCGTGATGGTGCTGACAAGTTCAGAGTGCTCGTGGAAGCTATGTTTTGTTTTGTTTTGTTTTGAACTTATTAGAGATATGACTATGAGATTGCTGTTAGTCAAATTTGAGCAGTGATCTAGGGATGTTGATGGCTTGTTCATGCACAAACTTCATGTCTGCAAGCTTCTAATGTACTTTGTACTTGTATGATGTTGGACCTGACCAGCCATACATTGGGCTAGCTCATATATGAATGAATCAATATCAATGTATTATGCTCATATTAATCTGTGTCCTTGTATGGTTAATGTATATATTGTATTGAATGTTTGTGCATCGACAATAGATAATTTGGAATTCATTACGTGTTGCTGATTAGCAGTGTCTATTTTGTCTTGTGAATGCTTCGCGTTGGATTGTTGGTTGCTAAAAGTCTTTATAGCCTCAAACTATGTGTCGGTATATATAGCCCCTAAGACGTCAGACAGTCGGTCGCTAAACACATGTCGGTCGGCATGGGCTATAGCGACGCCACTTTCAGCGGCAGCAAGTAAGTGGCGGCATAGATCTATACCGACCGACAGAGCGTCGCTATTCTGGGGCTGTGGTGTAGTGAAACCTCCCTGTATAGGGGAGGTTCTGCTGAATTTTTCAACTAATAGTGATGTGTTTCTTGTTTTGCAGAGGAGGAAGTGTCAGAGGGAACTCGGAGCACCTTGGTGACCCAGATCATGTTCGTGCACCGACTCGCCTCTGCGCCGCCACCCTAGGTATAAATCACCTCTCTTCCTTATAGTTGTTGTAAGTAGATTGCGTAACCGAGTTAGGCGTCTCCCATCCGAAAGTGAAACGCGGTCGTTGGTATGCTGATCACCGAGGAGCAGTACTTGTAGGTAATTAAGTAGGAAACATTCGTTCTGATTCCTTCCGTGAAACATTCAATTCATCTTCTAACATGTCAAATACTTGATGTTTCTTAGTTCATGCCGAGGTGGTGCGACAAGGACCCGGCATGCTGGTTGGCTATTGTGCGTCACTGGAGATCGGACGCGGCGTACAAGGAGCGCAATGAGCGTCGGGAGCGCCATAAGAAAATGCCAGGGGCACCACACCACCAAGGGAACCGGTCCCTCCCGCAGTGCATGGACACATGGGTATGCTTCTGTTGATCTATTTATTCTAGCGCTCAATCTATTTACCTATAAACATGTTTGTGTTTTCCTTGCAGTCCCAGGCGCACAGTGGGGAGGTCGTCAACGAGATGGTGGGGTATGCCCTTTCTCACAAGGGCAAAGCGACGGCGCCGGACAACAGATACGACCCGGAGGACGGGCCGAACGCGTACACCAACACGAACATCCACCCCAAGCTCGTCGAGTACACCACCGCGTTTCGCCAGCGCCATGGGGAGGAGAAGGACCCTGCCACCGAGCCCCTGGACATGGACCTCGTGGTGAGGTTGGGAGGAGGGAAGCAGCACGGCCAGTACTGGATGGCCAACAACGCCATCGACCCGTCCTCTGCTCACACGAAGCAGCGCGCAGATGTACTCTCTATTTCAGGTAAGTGCGGTTTCATTCGTCGTTCACTCGTTTCACACATGATCAACCTTGCCTTCACATACCATCAACCATGCAGGTGTAATATTGCAGGCCAGGTTCGAAGAGCTACAGGCCAACTAGGCGGCCTAGGAGGCAAGGCAGGAGGCGCTGCATCTGCAGCAGGAGGCGGCCCACCAGCAACAGATCGCGGCACTGACGCAGCACTACCAGCGTCAGTTGGTGGACCTGAACGGCTACTTCCGTTCCTAGATCCCGGGAACACTGGAGCCTCCTCCCTCACTCTTCGCTCCACCACCAATCCCAGTGCCTGCTCCTATTCAAGCTCCAGTGAGTATATTGCCTATTGCTTTAGCTTGTGCAGCCATCCTGCAGGTACTAATTACATCACTTGGCCTTTGTGCAGGCGCCGTCGGCGGGTTCGAACCCGACTCCAGGTACTAGCCCTCCACTTGGTCCTTCTCCACCCCACGGCTAGCCAGCCTACTCGACCTTCCCCACGCAGCCGTACGTGTGGCCTCCTCCATAGTCGCAGGGCTACTCCTTGTGGCCGCACGCGCAGACACAGCAGGGGCACTCCGGGTCGACGCAGCAGGGGCTTCGGCCACCCTACTGGACGTACGAGGCGGCACCGCAGTCAGGCTGTCTTCATGGGAGCAAGGTGGGGGCTCTAGGACCCCTGGGGATGGCGCCTCGAGCTAGGTACCTTTGCTTCCCTCTTCTGGACCAGTAGTGATGAACTTGTGGCACCCTGGACATCTTATGTGTATGTTGGACATGTATGGACTCTTTTGGCGATGTTATGTGTATTGTGGATATGTATCGATGGATTTGAGGACCTTGATGTGTGGATTCATGTTGAGACTGAATTTGATGCTGAAATGTGGTTCATATGCTATATTGTTGTGAATATTTATGATGAAATGTGGGTTCTATGGTATATATGCGATAAATTGTGGTTTAAATGCAAGAAAACAGGAAAAAGAAAACAAAAAAAATGCTGCCCAGCTTTGCCGACAGCCAGCTATCGCAAAGCTGGACAAATTTTTCAGCAGAGCCCAGCTTTGCCGACAGGCAAACTTTGCTGACAGCAACGGCCCTACTCTTTGCCGACAGCCTGCCACGTGGGCTGTCGGCAAAGAATCTTCGCCAACGGGTATGCCGGCGGTCGGCGAAGACTTCGCCGACAGCCCTGGATTCGGCTGTCGGCGAAGGACTAACGACGCCGTCCTCCTTCGCCGACTGGGACGGGGCTGTCGGCTAAGCTTCACCGACAGGGTGCCATGTGGCTGTCGGCGAAGAGGTCTTTGCCATCAAAAATGTTGCTAACAGGTCTTCACCGACAAGATTTAGGATATCCTGTCGGCGAAGTCTTTGCCGACAGGATAAGGCCCTTCGCCGCTTCAAGCAGTCAGCGAAGGCAGCGTTCCCAGTAGTGTATACTTATTTTATATACTACAGTAGTGGCATTTTAGTAATATACCACCATCTGTCCTAAATCATAGGTCGTTTTGATTTTTCTCGGTACATAGCTTTAATTTTGCTATGCACCTAGATACAATGTCTTGATACATAATAAAAAGTTGGTGTATGTAAAAAAGACAAAACGATCTATAAATTGAAGCAGACAGAGTATTTGAGTACGAAGCAAACACTCATGTCGCATGGGGGGAGCATTTGAGTACGAAGAAGACACACATATCGCTCTCATGGAGTTCTCATCCCATATTATGCACACCGTACCCATATATCACATCATTTCATGATACTACTATCACGCAATAAGTTCGATAATAACGGGCGGGCGCTGGGCACATACAATGTCTTTCCCAATGTTTTTGTACCCAGCATATATACGACGAGGCTTTGCATGTCCTTGAGCACCAGAACCTAGGAGGCTACTCCATATAGGGCAGGGACCATGCTTCTTTTGAGCATCCAATAACCAGCGGCAGGACCACCCATGAATGACTTTTTATCGTTTTGTAAGATCACACATAATCCGGGTGAACAAAAAGCGCAAGACCGCAACCACCATCATGACCATAATCTAGGTAGATCTCTTCGCTCCCATTTCCCTTTTTTTCTTTATGTGAAAACTTAGTTGTAGTAGGAGAAGCAAACAGCAGATGCAGACGTTACAAATTCATCAAATTAGATGTATTTCTCCATGCGTTGTTACGTGAATTAGATGATGAAACTTGGGTGGTTGTGAGATGAAAGTAGGAACATTGCTGAAAAAATATTTTCATACGCAATAAAAATGGTGCCTTGTGAACGGGAAAATGAAAATATATTCTTTTGAATGGTTGCAAATAATTCACTGGATAATATCTGGTAAAGACGACTGAAGTAGTTTTTTTATCAAAAAAGTTAAATAGCTAAGGCAATCCTATGGTGAAAATTAATGATAATATTGCTTGATTACTAAATACATGTACTCACACCTGCTACAATTATATGATGTATGGGGCCTGAATTGCGTCAAATAAATAGCTCAAGACACATGTCGTCTCAAACATTGTGACACCCTAGGTACTCATAGGACTTAAAGAATCCCAGAAACCCTTGAGCAACGCATGAGCTTTCTTGGTGATGAAGGAATTCTTGACCCGTGTCGATGATTATTATGTGCAGAAGTTTCTCCTTGACATCATCAATGACAGCGAGGCATCAGTCATGATGTATTAGAAACCCACGTTGTTAAATTAGCACTTGATCTAGTTGCGAAGGAGTATGCGATAGTTCTAGAAATAAACATGCATGGCAAAAATTGTGAGAGCAAGACTACAAGAGCACAGTTGAGGTTGATTGACGACTGAAACCCTTCATAGTTAGAGCTTAGTAATGAGGGATGGAAATTCCTTTAAAAATAGGGACGAAAACGAGAATCATAAGAAAGCATCACGGGAGCCAAGCAACATCCAACTGGTAAGAAAAAAGTGGCGAGACAAAGGGTGATCAGTATAGAAGTATAGACAAAGTGAGTTTAGATTGATTTTATAGCACATGAGGGATGAAAACGGATCGGATACGGACGGATATCACTGAAATCATATTTGTTTTCATATTTATGTCCGGATTCGGATTCGAATACGGATAGTATGAAAAATGTCGGATAGAATACGATTAGATATCAACATCATAAATATGTGATTTAAATATTCGGATACGAATAACGTATCGGATGTTAAATATCCGGACTCGGATACGGACGGATTAAAACCTCTCTAAACGAATTCGGTCTCGAATACGGCCGGAAAATATCCGTACCATTTTCATCCCTGATGAGAGTAGTGGACTATGGCATGTCAACGCAATGTCGGAGCCCTGAAGTCCCTCTCACAAAGATTGTTGATCTACAAAGGATATCATGGCATTATCGCTCATCAGTTACAGGAGATGAGGAGATTAACAAACGAAAGGGCACAGGATGTGTCGGTACCAACAGTACGGGGGTACCCACACCTATCGCCAAAACACTAACATAACCGAGACCACAATGAAAGATAGCCCGCTCGACGGGGCGCCTCGACCGCGCCCCGGTTCCGACTCGTACGAGGCCCGCTCGACGGGGCGCCTCGACCACGCCCCGGCTCCGACTCGTACGAGGCCCGCTCGACGGGGCGCCTCGACCGCGCCCCGGCTCCGACTCGTACGAGGCCCGCTCGACGGGGCGCCTCGACCGCGCCCCGGCTCCGACTCGTACGAGGCCCGCTCGACGGGGCGCCTCGACCGCGCCCCGGCTCCGACTCGTACGAGGCCCGCTCGACGGGGCGCCTCGACCGCGCCCTGGCTCCGACTCGTACGAGGCCCGCTCGACGGGGCGCCTCGACCGCGCCCCGGCTCCGACTCGTACGAGGCCCGCTCGACGGGGCGCCTCGACCGCGCTCCGGCTCCGACTCGTACGAGGCCCGCTCGACGGGGCGCCTCGACCGCACCCCGGCTCCTCGACACCCTTTCTTTACCTACCCAGGACAAAAGCCATAGCATTCAATGCGGTTACCTACTACCACCGACCGGCATGGCTACGGCATGGGTCAACGCGGGAACAATACCCACGTCAAGTCTCACTGTTTTATCGCCCATCCCGTGATGGGAGGTGAAAGCCGTCACTGTATCCACCTTACCACGCACTATTCACCATCAATCACCCTCGAGGGAGGATAAGACAAGGTCCGTCCCCCGCGATACCAGGGATTCGGCCTTATCCATCCGACCTCGACCCGGCCTCGACCCGGCCCCGACGCCCGACTTAGCTCGAAGGACGGTATGGCATGGCGCTCTGGGTCATTTCACCCTCTTGTCCCGCACCACGTCAGGGTACCCAGGGATGGCCGGCCATCCCGAAGCCACGTCGCTACAGTCAACTCAACAGGAATCGACGAAACATCGCCTCAAGGCTCCCCTCGACTTGACCACCTCTCGCCCTATAAAAGGACGGGCCAGGGCGACGAATAGGGGGGCGAAGCATCACGGAAAAAACACGAAGCAACCATCTTTCTCCTTTTTCTCTTTGAGACTTGGGCTCGACACCCTCTCTCGCCTGCTTGTAACCCCTACACGAGCACCTCGGTGCAAGGAAATACAAACCTCTCTTCCCCGCTGGACGTAGGGCCTTCTTTTGCCCGAACCAGGATAAACCCCCGTGTGTTCTCCTTGCATCACCATCCAGGAAAGAGTCACGCAGCATTTACTCGTTGGTTTAGGACCCCCTTGGTCCGAACACCGACAGGATGCAAGGAGATGTATGTGTCCATGGACGGATTGTACGGAGACTCAATGGGTGATCTTATTGGCTTAGTGGGTCCTTAATGTGACATGGCTTCACCAAATTGCAGAAAAATATGGTAGTGGGGTTCTACTTTATAAGAGATATAGATTCTCAATGCATGGCAGAATATCTTTTTGCATTTTGCACTTACGACAACCTATATTTTTTCCCTAAAAATATATTTTAACACCTGCCAACACTTCAGTGCAGCGTTGAAAGGTCTTGATGGCTAGAGGGGGGGTGAATAGCCTATTAAATTTTTCTACAAAGACAAGCTAAACAAGTTTATCAATAAAACAAATAGCGAGATGCGAGTTTTGTGTCACACCCATTTTTAAGGGCAAAAATAGGATGTATAAAAGACTCATGTGCGCCCCAGGAACCAGTCGCACACATAAGTTGACAAATTACAAAGTATCATCACAGTGCTTATTACATAACGAATAAGTATTTAAGACATAGTCTTGAACGATAGATAATAATAACTAATAATAATTCTTCAGCGGAAACTCCACACAGGGACACGGTTGACTGGTTGACATCAAGACTAGTACTCATTCCGATAATCTTCCTCATTATCTTCATTTGTTATGGTGGAAATAGCAAGGGTGAGTTCATGTCGAACTCCACAAATATAACACAGGGTTCATGAGGCTCAAAAAGGCTAGACACTGTTTAACTGCGTTTAGCTTTTTAATCATATATTAGCAATTGAGTAGCATCAAGATAAACCACTTCCCATTAAAGAACCAATGATCAATTGTAATAAGGATAATGAATAGCATTAACATGAGCATAATAATAATCAACAATAATTATGCATGATATAACAGTTATGATCAACTATTCCATAAGAATCCCCAAGGCCGCTCGTATCCGTGAGCACGGCTAGTATACCAGTTTTTAACTCTGCGCAGAGGTGTACACTTTCACTGTAAGTCATGATTTCCAAATGAGTGGGGAGATCAAGCCCAAACACCCGAGAACCATATAAAGCCACTCAAAAGTTCGTCTAACAAGTTAGGGCCATTAGATTCACTCGGCAGGCAGATGTAGAACCCCCCTTCCCTATGGCACAACAACCGCAGCCTATACACACTAGGCCAGGGGCTCGCACTACACCCAACATGGCAAGCCATTCTTACGCCATTTAAGGTAACCTCTAACAAGCTAGAAAAGGTCTCTTGAACAACTAAAGCTAGAGCCATATAGCCCTCACAGCTGTACTGTATATCCCGGTTATCACTTACAGATAAGTCCTTATGGAGAGAAACCAGAGCATCAAAATAATACACATGCTCTAGCCCCTTTTAACAATAATAAAATCATCTTAATAGTTGATTGCTTAATCCATTAATCAAATTACAAGATCATTGTTCTTAGTTTAAGCACTAGCAGTAGCTACCCATATGCATTCCCAAGGTTGACAAGGAATCAAGATAACAATCACTAAGTTATAATCTCTAAAGTTGTCAAGGTAAGCACATGCATATGTATGACGATTTGATGTATAGGTAACAAGGATAGTCCTGTGTTATACTTGCCTTGATCAAAGCTCTCCAAGTGATACTGCTGACTTGGCTCAAAGTAATACTCCGAATCGTCCAAATACTGTTCACCTTCTATATTCGATCATCAATCAACACATACATGCATCCAATCAAACATACACGAAGCAAACAAAGAGATATAATTAGAACAGTACACCAACAGTAACAAAACAATAATAAAAGTTTATAAAACTCTTCTACACGTTTCTACGATCACACAGACGCAAAGATCACCAAATTCGGAATTAAAACGTGAAAGTTATGAATTTTCTAAGATTTCCTATAGATAAATAAATACTTAATTATAACCTCGAAAAATAAATTATCAAAACTAACTGTACAACTACACTAACATGTAGAGCTCGCAAATACGAACCTAACGCAATTGGAACGGATCAAATCGGAGTTAAAACGAAGATTTTATGACCAAAACAATTCTAGTGGCAAAACTGTAAATACCTGAAAACGTATTTTTGACTTATCCGGGAGAAAATACGCTTTCAAAACACGAAAACGGATTCAGGATATTGCGCTAAGGACTGCGGGTTCTATTATGAAGAAATCCAGGGGCTCTTTAATAAAAAGTCAAGACGAAGGGGTATCTTCTAATCTTAACCGTTCATCTCGAATCCAACGGTTTGGGTTCATCATCAAGTGCACAGTGGAAAATCGGGCCACCTCGCTCAAGTCCGGCCGGTGGCCACCATGGCCGACGCCAAAACCCCGCCGGAGAGCTCCGGCTCCACCTTTTCCGACCACGATTCACCCCGCAACCGACACCAATCGAAAGAGAAGGTCCACTCGAACTTATCTACGTGGTTTAGGAAGGCTACGACGGACCGAGGATGAAACGCGGCTCAATTAGGGCGGCGACGCCATTGTTGGCCACGGTGAGCTCCAAACCCGCGATTTAAAGCACAAAAACTTAAAAGAAGAGCATTGGGAGGGAGAAGAGAAGATGGCGAGCTCACCAAAACGAAAAAAGAAAGACTCCAATCCACCCGCAAGCCCCGACGACGTACCGGCCGAGAGAACCTAGGGTTCCAGCCTTCTACGCTCAATCTCACGTGATGTAGCTCGAGTTTTAGATGGAAAACGGAAAATAGAGAGTCTCCTCTTCCTATTTGTAGCCCCAAGATGCCGTATACGGGTAGGAGATCCCGGAAATCACAAGACGGTTGTTGCGTTCGCCTCCGGTTCGAAGTCCGGCTCGAGCACGGGAGGAGGAAGACGACTGACCACCGGGCCCCACCTGTCAGCGAAACAAGGAGAGAAGGCGCGGCTGGGCGGGCTCGGCTGCTGGGCCGCTGCGGCGCTGGGCGGCCCACGCGGGCAGGCGCGAGAGAACAGGCCGTTCGACGGCCTTCGGGCCGAGAAGGTAAGGAGGTGAGTAGTTTTTTTTTCTTTTGTTTCTTTTCTTTTCTAATTTTCCAAACACATTTTCAAATCAAATTTTTCTAAACCAAATCAAATAAAACAAATATATCCACACCACAAAATAAAATAAATGCAACAACATGAATGCATTACCAAATAGTTTTCAAAATTTTAATTCACTTTCTCTAAATTATTTAAAATTTGTTACTTCTAAAATTTGGGTGTTACATTTTGCTTAGCCTACGAGGTGTTTGTAAGCCACCTAACCAATTCACAATTCTAGTGTATTTGCACTCAATCGCACAAGTCAAACCGAGAAGGAAACTACAACTAGCAAGCTACACAAAGAAGCTACTCTAGCAAAGCTAACTAGCTAGCAAAGATAACTAAGAAATTAATACAAGAGAGAGTTAGAAGGGTATCACCGAGGGGCGAAGAATTGAGCCAACCAATCAATATGATCAAGAGATGAATACCAAGATAACCGAACACCGGGATCAATCAATCACAATATGAAAGTGATGACACGAAGATTTATCCCGAGGTTCACGTGCTTGCCGGCACGCTAGTCCCCGTTGTGTCCCTCTTCACCACGTGGTTCGGTGGCTAATCGGTCACACACCGAGCCTCTCAAAATGTGCCACAAGAACCTACCAAATGGCAAAATGTTGCAATGACACGAGCAATATACTAATGTTGCCTTTGGCGCTTCGCCGAGGTAGGCACAAACCCCTCATAATCGAGGTGGCCAAGAATAATCACCAACTCTTGCCAACGCCTCCAAGCTGCTCCAAGCCGTCTAGGTGGCGGCAACCACCAAGAGAAACAAGAATCCCGCAGCAAATCAACCACCAAGTGCCAACTAGATGCAATCTCGCAATGCAAATGCACTTGGATCACTCAATCTCACTTCGAATATGCAAAGAAGCAAGAGAGATGAGTGGGAGGGGAGTTGCTTAGCTCAAAGTGCTCACAAGTATGTCAAATGTTTGAGAGAGAAAGCCTTGAGCCGGCCAACGAGTATTTATAGACGTACCTCTTCGAATAGAGCCGTTAGAAACTTAAATAGCCGAAATCGCGCTGACCGGACGCGCTTGTCCAACTGACCGGACGTGCCGGTCGCCCAACGGCTAACTCGTGAAGTACTGACCGGACGCGTTGGTCCAACTGTCCGGACGCGCCGGTCGCCCAACGGCTAACTGCGAAGCAACGACCGGACGCGCTCATCGCGCAGACCGGACGCGCTGGAAACGACAGGACGCGCTGGTCCCGAGAATGACCGGACGCGCTGGTCGCCTGAGCAGCGCTCAACGAAACAACGACCGGACACGCTGAAGAAACATGACCGGACGTGACAGTGCCAGCGCCCGGTTACAGTCCAGTAAGCTCCCTGAACGACCGGACGCGTCCGATCATCAGTGACCGGACGCGCCTCGCGTCCGATCATCGAACTGAAAAATGCGCAGACACTGAACACTGACCGGACACGTCCGGTCATGCAAGGACCGTGTCCGGTACAGCGTCCGGTCACCTCTGTGACCTCCGTTCATCTCCGTTTCTTTTCTAGACTTCCGGCGTACTGGAAAAAAGTCGTTTTAACTTCTCGAAAACGCCTGAATCCCGCCTCGCAAGCTCGACAGGAGGGAGAGAGGATCTCAAACCCTCTCTACCGCTCAAATTCCACCGTCTTCGCAAACGTGCTAACACCACCAAGTGATCTCGTCAAGTGTGAGTGTGTTAGCATTTTCACAAATATTTTTCGAGGCGATATTAGTTCTATCCAAATGCATATGATCATGAAATGCACACCTAGAGGCACTTAGGAGTTCAATAGCCGCGTCATTTCCCTCTTTATAGTACGGCTATCTATCCTATAATGTAACCACACCCACTAGGTGTCTTGGTTACTAAAATACAACCCTTAAGCATATACCTTTGCCTTGATCACGTAGGGTTGCGCCCAAATCCAAGTGTGGCCATCATGATCACCATGTCCATCTTGCCACCAGCCTTGGAATGTACTAATCCTCATATGCTACATACATCTTAGGCATAGAATTAGTACTTAGGCATTGTCACTAATTACCAACACCAAACATAGGACTTTCAATCTCCCCCTTGTTGGTAATTGGTGACAAACCTTTCACAAAGATGTTATGATAAAATTTTGATTGAACCCATGTCACATTGTCCAAGTGTATTACCATGTGTAAGAATTATGGACATGTGATCATGAATTCAAATTGATAGCAATGGCTCCCCCTACATGTATACTATATGTTTGGATTTTGGAAGCATACATGTTAGATAGGAAAGTATAGGAGCATTGACTACCAATAGGTGCTAAGTATTTTAGATTATAGACCTTTGAAGCGTGATACCATTGGAGTAGCGATAAACACCATCTTAGCACCTTGTGTAGTTAGATTCCACTTGGAAAAATACAAACATAACTAGAAACATCGTGAGATCAACATTATAAGTAAGGCTCTAGTACCACTTTAAAAAACATGAAGCAAGAAAAATCTAACTACTTCCTATTCATGCTAGTACCTCAATGCATCATTCAAATTATACTAGCAAGTCACCACACAAACAATGTATCAGAGAAAACGAAATGCATAACTATGCATCATACATATGAAGTGCACATGGAAATGCAACATTCATGCTTAAGAGCTTGCTCCCCCTACTTATGTGCTCAAAATTTTAGTTGATCCCCTTCTTTTATCAATTCTCCCCTTTGTGCTTCTCCCCCTTTGAGTTCTATCTTTGTGAACAATATTTTCTCCCCCTTTGGCACCAATTGACCACAAGGAGCAAACTTTAGATAGATTATCATATTGAAAAATGGGGTGAGGATCAAGTTTATGATTCAACCTAGATTGCTTGCATAAATAAAATACTTCAGTTTGATCCAAGGGCAAGCTTCTTCACACCTCACTAGTAGGGTTATCATGCACCATATTGAAGCAAATATTTAGACAAGTTTTCTAGATTAAACACTTAGGATCACAAGCTACTTAAACAAGTTATATGCTACCACTAGATCATACAAGTCATGGAAACAATAGTGGCACCATATAAACTTCAAATTTATTTGATTTTCATGAATGAGCCTAGAACATGTCAATTATGACTAGATGCACTAAACATGTCCTTAGTATAGAATGTATGACATGTCAACCAATTGTACCTTGGGGCTCGAAGGAGAGGCATATCATATCATAGGGTGCATCAACTCATGTTGGAGAAGTCAAGTATGTTCAACTCATTCTTTAGCTTGTGAAATCTCTTCTCATCAAGTGGCTTGGTGAATAGATCGGCTAATTGATCTTCGGTGCCCACACTCTCAATAGCAATGTCACCCTTTTGTTGATGATCTCTAATAAAGTGATGGCGAACATCAATATGCTTTGTTCTTTGATGTTGAACCAGATTGTTGGTTAGCTTCACGGCACTTTCATTGTCACATAGCAATGGCACATTCTTAAAGTTGATTCCAAAATCTTTCAATGTTGCCTTCATCCATAAGATTTGTGCACAACAACTACCCGCGACGATGTATTCGGCTTCGGCGGTAGATAGTGCAATACTATTTTGCTTCTTGGATGACCATGAGACAAGTGATCTTTCCAACAATTGACAAGTCTCGGAAGTGCTCTTTCTCTCCACTTTGTCACCGGCATAGTCGGAATCCGAATATCCAACTAGCTCAAAGCTTGCACCTTTGGGATACCATAATCCAACATCTTGTGTATGCTTCAAATACCTCAAAATTCTCTTTGTTGCCTTCAAATGACTTTCTCTTGGTGAGGCTTGAAATCTTGCACACATGCATACACTAAACATCACATCGGGCCTTGATGCCGTCATATAGAGTAGGCTACCAATCATTGATCTATATAGCTTTTGATCCACCATGTTGCCACTCTTGTCACTATCCAAACTTCCATTTGTTCCCATTGGGGTTGTAATACTCTTTGCATCTTCCATGCCAAACTTCTTGAGCATATCTTTGATGTACTTAGTTTGACTCACAAATGTTCCTTCCTTCATTTGTTTGATTTGAAGTCCAAGAAAGAAACTAAGTTCACCAATAATTGACATTTCAAATTCCTTTGCCATCATTTTTCCAAACTCATCACAATAATCTTGATTGGTTGAACCGAATATGATATCATCAATATATATTTGCAACACAAACAAGTCTTTCCCAATCTTCTTGGTGAATAGTGTTGTATCAACTTTGCCCATGACAAAACCTTTGGATAGCAAGAAGTCCCTCAATCTTTCATACCATGCTCTAGGTGCTTGCTTCAATTCATACAAAGCTTTTCTCAATTTGTAGACATGATTGGGTTTCTTGTCATCTTCAAAACCGGGAGGTTGTTCCACATACACCTCTTCTTGAATGTACCCATTGAGAAATACACTCTTCACATCCATTTGATATAACTTAATATTGTGAGCACAAGCATAGGCAAGTAAGATCCTAATTGCTTCCAATCTTGCAACCGGGGCATAAGTTTCACCAAAGTCAAGACCCTCTATTTGTGTGTAACCTTGAGCCACTAGTCATGCTTTGTTTCTTACTACTATCCCATCTTGATCTTGCTTGTTGCGAAAGACCCATCTTGTTCCAATGACATTATGATCCTTAGGCCTCTCAATTAGTTCCTATACTTTATTTCTCTTGAAGTTGTTGAGCTCCTCATGCATTGCATTTACCCAATCCGGATCTCTCAATGCTCTATCAATGTCCTTGGGTTCTTCTATTGACACAAAAGAAGAGTGAGCACAAAATGATGCCAATCTTAATCTAGTTTGAACTCCTCTTTGTATGTCACCAATGATGGAATCCAATGGATGGTCTCTTGCAATGTTAGTTGGTTGAAGCACTTGGACTTGATTGCTTGGATGTTGATCATGAGTTGGAGATGATGAACTAGCCACTTGTTGATCTTGTTGCACTTGAGATGATGTACTAGCTTGATTTTGCATTAGAGAACCACTAGCTTGTGTAATTGGACTTTGGATCACTTGATCTTTGTTGTCATCCACATCAATCACTTGCTTTGGCCTAATATCACCAATGTCCATTTCTTTCATAGCATTGGTCAATTGAGTTCCTCTCACATCATCTAAGTTATCTTCTTCATCTTGAGAACCATTGGTTTCATCAAACTCAACATTATGCACTTCTTCAAGTTGACCACTAGCCAAATTCTAAACTCTATAAGCTTTGCTAGTAGTTGAGTAACCAAGTAGGAAGCCTTCATCACATTTCTTCTCAAACTTGCTCAATCTAGTGCCCTTCTTCAAGATGTAGCATTTGCAACCAAATACCCGAAAGTATGCAATGTTGGGCTTTCTTCCATTTAAGATCTCATATGGTGTCTTCTCTAAGAACTTGTGGCAATAGAGACGGTTGCTATAAAAGCAAGCCGTGTTGATTGCTTCGGCCCAAAATGAATGACTCACATTATACTCATTCAACATTGATCTAGCCATATCAATTAAGGTTCTATTCTTTCTCTCAACTAGGCCATTAGATTGAGGTGTATACTTGGCCGAGAATTGATGTTTGATTCTAAGCTCATCACATAGCTCATCAACTCTTGTGTTTCTAAACTCACTTTCATTATCACTTCTTACTTTCTTGATTATGGTCTCAAACTCATTTTGCACTCTCTTGATAAACTTCTTGAATATGTCAAATACATCACTCTTGTCCACAAGAAAGAATACCCATGTGTATCTAGTGAAATCATCCACAATCACAAATCCATACTTGTTGCCACCAATGCTTGTGTATGTAGTTGGCCTAAATAGATCCATGTGCAACAACTCAAATGCCTTGGAAGTACTCATCATGCTTTTCAATGGATGAGTGTTGCCTACTTGCTTTTTGGCTTGACATGCACTACATAGCTTATCCTTCTCAAATGTGACATCCTTCAAGCCTCTAACTAAGTCATGCTTCACTAACTTGTTCAATTGCTTCATGCCAACATGACCAAGTCTTCTATGCCATAACCAACCCATACTTGATTTGGTGAGTAAGCATATTGAAAGTTGAGTGTCACTAGCATTGAAATCAACCAAGTATAGATTCTCATATCTAAAGCCCTTGAAGATCAAGTTAGAGCCATCAACACTAACTATCTCCACATCATCAACACCAAATATACACTTGAAACCGAGATCACACAATTGAGCAACTGAGAGAAGATTGAAGTTCAACTTTTCAACTAAGAGCACATTAGAAATGCTATGATCATTTGAGATTGCAATCCTTCCAAGAGCCTTTACATCACCCTTGCTATTGTCACCAAATGTGATACTATCAATGCCACTATCATTTGACTTGAGAGAGTTGAATATTCTTGAATCACCGGTCATATGTTGAGAGCACCCACTATCAAGCACCCAATGTCTTCCTCTGGCCTTGTAATTTACCTACAAAATAATTTAATGTCTTTTAGGTACCCATACTTGCTTGGGTCCTTGGAGGTTAGTCACTAAGCTCTTTGGTACCCAAATGGTCTTCTTCTTTGGACCCACAATTGGTGTACCAACAAACTTAGCATGCACACCTTTCTCACCCTTGGTAAGCACATAACAAGAATCAAAAGGAATATAAGGTACATTAGCATTTTTCTTGTTCTTGTTCATTTTATTGCAATTAATCTCTAGATGTCCAACTTGCTTGCATCTATTGAAATAACAACCATTGCCCTTCACAAAGCGAGGCTTTGGAGTAGCAAAGGCCGCCTTGCCCTTCTTGGGAGTATAGTCCAATCCCTCTTTGTTAAGAGAGAACCTTTGGCTACCCAAGCATTTTAGCAAGCGGGCATCTCCACCATAGGCGTTGCCTAATGCGCGGGTGAGATCATCCACCTCTCTCTTGAGAGTCTCAACCATAAGTGATGAATCACTAGTAGTAGAGGTAGAGTTGGTTGTTGTGGATGATGATGAGCTACATGAAGCATTAGTAGGACTAATAAATAAAGAATCATCAATAATATCACATGTTAGTCCAATATCACAAGTGACAATCACTTGCTCCTCCTTAGCTTCTTTCATGAGCTTTTCCAACTTGAGGTCCTTTTCCTTGATGACCTCAAGTAGAGTGGAGTGGGCTTCCTTAAGCCTAGTGTGAGCAATTTCAAGATCCTCGTGGTCTTCCTTTAGACACTCACGAGAAGCCTCTAGCTCATCAAAGGATTTCCTAAGAGCTTTGAGCTCTTGTTCAATTCCTTTGCACTCCTTACTCTTTTTGAGAGCAACAAGCTCCTCCATCAAGGCATCATTTTCATTGCTCTTGGCAATGAGCTCTTGTTCCAAGATTTTGTATTTCTTGGTTGTCCTCTTGTAGCCCTTGCTCATTTGATCTATTATGCCCAATAGATCATCCTTGGAGTAGTCCTCATCCTCCTCATCACCACTCCTACAATCATCACTAGCACAAGAATCATCATCACTATCATCATATTTTATCTTTGTAGGCTTGGCCATAAGGCATGTTGATGTAGTGTCGAAGATGGATGGCTTGTTGGAGAGAGCGATGTTTGCAATGGCTCGCCGAGTGGTCATCTCATCATCACTAGAGCTTTCACCATCATCACTATCAGAGTTGTCACTATCCCAAGTGACTACATAACCACCACCCTTCTTCTTCTTGTTGAAAGTGAAGCTCTTCTTTGCTTTCTTCTCATTCTCTTTCTTATCCTTCTTGTTCTTCTTGAGCTTCAAGTCCCCATTATGAAATCTCTTATCTTCATAGGGACAATCCGCCACTATGTGATTGGGGCTATTGCAATTGTAACAAAGGGTCTTTGCCTTTATAATGTCTCTCCTCTTCCTTGCCCCATATCCTTTCTTCTTCATGAACCTTCCCATCTTATGCACAAGGAGGGCCATGGTCTCATCATCGAATGGATCATCATCATCACTCTCCACCTTGCTCTTGCCCTTAGAGGATGAAGCCTTGAATGCAATGGGCTTCTCTTGCTTGACCTTGGTCTCCTTCTTCTCTTCTACCTCATACTTGTGTGAGAAGTCCTTGTCCTCAACCTTCTCCCCAAGCCCCTTGAGATCATAGACAATGACTTGGAGCCTATAGAACATCTCCGGGATGGATTCATCATCCTTCATCTTGAATGTGGAGAACTTGTCCTTGAGCATATATAGTTTGGCACTTTTTACCGTTGAAGTGCCTTCATATGTTTCTTCAAGCCTTATCCAAAGTTCATTTGCCTTTTTAAGATCTTTGATTTGCTCAAATACTTTGTCATCAATGGCACGGTAGATTGTGTCAAGTGCCGCCGTATTGCATTGTTTGTTGATGCGGTCATTGGGAGTGAGGTTTTCCTCATCAAGAATGATGTATCCTTCTTTGGTCACATCCCAAACCTTCTCATGTATATTGCCTAGATATTGCTTCATCTTCCTTTTCCAATGATCAAAGGAAGAGACACCATCAAAGAATGGAGGCTTGCCATTTACATGATTGAACATAACTTGAGCCATCTTACACCGAGGTTGTTAAGCCTTACAAATGGTGACCACGGCTCTGATACCACTTGAAAGGTCTTGATGGCTAGAGGGGAGGGTGAATAGCCTATTAAAATTTTCTACAAAGACAAGCTAAACAAGTTTATCAATAAAATAAATAGCGAGATGCGAGTTTTGCTTAGCCTACGAGGTGTTTGCAAGCCACCTAACCAATTCACAATTCTAGTGTATTTACACTCAATCGCACAAGTCAAACCGAGAAGGAAACTACAACTAGCAAGCTACACAAAGAAGCTACTCTAGCAAAGCTAACTAGCTAGCAAAGATAACTAAGAAATTAATACAAGAGAGAGTTAGAAGGGTATCACCGAGGGGCGAAGAATTGAGCCAACCAATCAATATGATCAAGAGATGAATACCAAGATAACCGAACACCGGGATCAATCAATCACAATATGAAAGTGATGACACAAAGATTTATCCCGAGGTTCACGTGCTTGCCGGCACGCTAGTCCCCGTTGTGTTCCTCTTCACCACGTGGTTCGGTGGCTAATCGGTCACACACCGAGCCTCTCAAAAGGTGCCACAAGAACCTACCAAATAGCAAAAGGTTGCAATGACACAAGCAATATACTAATGTTGCCTTTGGCGCTTCGCCGAGGTAGGCACAAACCCCTCACAATCACCGGAGGTGGCCAAGAACAATCACCAACTCTTGCCAACGCCTCCAAGCTGCTCCAAGTTGTCTAGGTGGCGGTAACCACCAAGAGAAACAAGAATCCCGCAGCAAATCAACCACCAAGTGCCAACTAGATGCAATCTCGCAATGCAAATGCACTTGGATCACTCAATCTCACTTCGAATATGCAAAGAAGCAAGAGAGATGAGTGGGAGGGGAGTTGCTTAGCTCAAAGTGCTCACAAGTATGTCAAATGTTCAAGAGAGAGAGCCTTGAGCTGGCCAACGAGTATTTATACACGTACCCCTTCGAATAGAGCCGTTAGAAACTTAAACAGCCAAAATCGCGCTGACCGGACGCGCTGGTCCAACTGACCGGACGCGCCGGTCGCCCAACGGCTAACTCGTGAAGTACTGACTGGACGCGTTGGTCCAACTGTCCGGACGCGCCAGTCGTCCAATGGCTAACTGCGAAGCAACGATCGGACGCGCTCATCGTGCAGACCGGACGCGCTGGAAACGACCGGACGCGCTGGTCCCGAGAATGACCGGACGCGCTGGTCGCCTGAGCAGCGCTCAACGAAACAATGACCGGACGCGCTGAAGAAACATGACCGGACGCGACAGTGCCAGCGTCCGGTTACAGTCTAGTAAGCTCCCTAAACGACCGGACGCGTCCGATCATCAGTGACCGGACGCGCCTCGCGTCCGATCATCGAACTGAAAAATGCGCAGACACTGAACACTGACCGGACGCGTCCGGTCATGCAAGGACCGCGTCCGGTTCAGCGTCCGGTCACCTCTGTGACCTCCGTTCGTCTCCGTTTCTTTTCTAGACTTCCGGCGTAGTGGAAAAAAGTCGTTTTAACTTCTCGAAAACGCCTGAATCCCGCCTCGCAAGCTCGGCGGGAGGGAGAGAGGATCCCAAACCCTCTCTACCGCTCAAATTCCACCGCCTTCGCAAACGTGCTAACACCACCAAGTGATCTCGTCAAGTGTGAGTGTGTTAGCATTTTCACAAATATTTTTCGAGGCGGTATTAGTTCTATCCAAATGTATATGATCATGAAATGCACACCTAGAGGCACTTAGGAGTTCAATAGCCGCGTCATTCCCCTCTTTACAGTACGGCTATCTATCCTATAATATAACCACACCCACTAGGTATCTTGGTTACTAAAACACAACCCTTAAGCATATACCTTTGCCTTGATCACGTAGGGTTGCGCCCAAATCCAAGTGTGGCCATCATGATCACCATGTCCATCTTGCCACCAACCTTGGAATGTACTAATCCTCATATGCTACATACATCTTAGGCATAGGATTAGTACTTAGGCATTGTCACTAATTACCAACACCAAACATAGGACTTTCAAGCGTGCACCTGAAAGTATATACAACCACCATTGTGAGATTAGGGAGTTGCTATATTTTAGGTGCTTGAAGTTTTAGAAATTTTCATACAACTTTAAACAACTAGTAGAACAAAATGGACAACTCACAAAAAAACAATTTATAAATTTTTTTTCTATAGCCAAACAATGATAAAATTGCATATTTCCTGAACATCAACAAAAAAAAACCAGACATATGAGATATAGGAGAAATGGTGAGATTATCTATAATGATACACTAAAGCTCAATTATTCCTTTTTTGCGAGGATGATATATAGTTGATCCCTTGTATATATGTACTCTGAAATTGAAAAAAGATTACCCCCAGTGTTAATTTATATGTACTGTAACAAAGGATTACCCCAGTGCTAAACGTTTGACGTATTACCGAGAGGGTTTCCTTGGTCGATACTTCTTTTAGCGGTCTGTTGTTATCCACGAAGAAAAGTCAAGCCGGAACATCCGTGGATGGTGCCCATGCTCTGTTTCCATGCTCCATTGGGACGGCTGCACTGCATGCACGACTGATTCACCGCAACATGACACCCACAGATCCACCCCTGCCACTGCCAATCCGCCATGCATGACAGCATGAGACCCCCCAGCACCCCTCTGATCACTGATCAGCTGACACTGACAGCATAGCGACAAAGGCCGCCCATATCCCACTAGGCCACTACTAGGCGTGTCCAGGCCGCCGCCGAGCGCGCGCGTCCTCCAGAATATCTTCGCCGCACCGATCGCACCCTAGTCCCCCAATCGGCCAGTCCACCTCCACCATCGTCATCGCCTACCCAGCTGGTCGACCTCGGTATCCGTCCAGCCATATGCAGATGATCGATATGCATGCATGCATAGAGTATTCACACATGATGAGATGGGATCCCATTCCCGTCCATGCATGTTTGAAACGTTTCCTTTTACCCATTGGTGATTGGTCCGGCATGCAGATAGATGCCGGATCGATGGGTGGATCGTCATCGACCATGCATTGCAGCTTTCGGTGGTTGATTATTACGCCTTGAAAACCTTTGCTATTACTCCGATCCATCCGCACGTCGGCACGTACTACGTATGATACATCGGTTTCTTCCATCTCGCAGGACAAGTGACAGTTCACGGCAGCACCCGGCGGCGGCCGGACCCCGGCACTCACTCACTCTCGCCAAGGAGCAGTGGCGCGTACGCCACGTACCAATTCAGATGCATGCATTATTGCATGATGAAGTCGTAAAAGTACGAGTACTATACTGATAATAATCAGTCGGGTGCCATTGCCTGATGTAGCCCTGTACGTACACTCTGCCGACGCATGACGCATGCATGCGCAGTGCAGGTGCAGCCGCTCTTGGTCCGCTCGATATTATTATGGGATCCGATCGGATCTGCTGGACAGTATGCGTGCGCCCTGCATGCAAACTCATCGATGCATGTCATGGTGCCGTGGTGGCATCAACTCAACTCCTGTAGATGTTTTCAGAAATACTTCCTCCGTATCGGATTTAGAAGTCGTTTTGGACAAGGTTTGAATCAAACATTGGGAATATAAATCATTAATAACTTTTAAGTTGTTAGTTTGCAAATGTAAAAATTATATGGATAGATTTGTCTTGAAAAATACTTTCATAAAAGTATACATATATCACTTTTTTATAAATATTTTTATAAAAACAAGAGGTCAAGGTTGTATTTTGAAGATCGTGTTGCTGTCCTAAACGACTTCTAAATCCTATAGACAGCAGCCTCATCAGCTGTTTGCTTGGCTGAAAATACTGTTGGCTGGTTTATTACGAGAGAAAAACACTGCTGGCTGACTAAAAATAAACGGCTTAAAGCTCAAGCGAACAGGCCCCGAGTCATCCCGATGCGGACCACACGATGGACGCATGAATGAACGCGGCATCAATCGGGCGGCCCCGACCGCCATGGATAGATGATGGAATCATGGGAGAGGCCTGAGGAGTAGTGGTACGCAGCTGTGCAACTTGACGGGTCGCTCGTGTATCTGTCGCTGCCGTATGAGTATTAGTTGGCGAGTGATGTCAAGGATTCTTGGACCAATCCCCTTATGACCAAGGCTGTGTTGAGTTCCTTTAAAATTCCAAAAATTTTACAAGATTTTCCGTCACATTAAATCTTTGAACGCATGCATGGAACATTAAATATAGGTAAAAAATAACTAATTACACGGTTTCGTTGTAAATCACGAGACGAATCTTTAGAACCTAATTAGTCCATAATTAGACACTAATTGCCAAATACAAACGAAAAAGTTACTGTACCAACCAAACACACCCCAAATGCAGATGATGAGGCGAGCGCCGCGAGCGAGGCGACTTCACTCCGCTGCTGGTACCTGCACCGACGGCCGGCTGAATCATGGCCAACAGGCCAGTGACTGCTCTAAAAGACATGCAGGCAGGCAGGCAGGCTGTCTCTCTCGTCCATGTAGACAAGACTGCCCTGTTTAGTTCCCAGAAAATTTGCAAAAATTTTCAGATTTCCCGTCACATCGAATCTTTGGACACATGCATGAAGCATTAAATATAGATAAAAAATAAAACTAATTACACAGTTTAGACGAAATGGACGAGACGAATCTTTTAAGCCTAATTAGACCATGATTAGACAATATTTGTCAAATAACAACGAAAATAGCTACAGTGTTATTTTGCAAAAAATTTTACATCTAAACCAGCCCTAGATGCTTCAAAGTTTCAAAAATTTTACAAGATTCCTCATCACATCGAATCTTTGGACGCATGCATGAAACATTAAATATAGGTAAAAAAATAACTAATTACATAGTTTGGTTGTAAATCACGAGACGAATCTTTCAAACCTAATTAGTTTATGATTGGACACAAATTGCCAAATAAAAACGAAAGAGTTACTGTGCTTCCAAAAAATTTACACCCCTATCTAAACACAACCTTAGATTCCAAGTTTGTCACCAAATTACACTATACAAAAAGAAGATTTCCATCACATCAAAATGTCGGCACATGCATGGAGTACTGAATACAGATAAAAAAAACTAATTACACAATTTGGTTGAACTTTGTGAGACGAACGTTTTGAGCCTAATTAATCAATATTTGGACAATTATAATCAAATAAAAACAAAATGCTACAGTGATCTACAGTACAGAACAGTACTCATCCTCCCCCAACTTGGGCAAACTAACCAAGCGTCGGTTCAGTTAAAAAAAATGGCAAAATGACACTTCAACGATTTTCGTTATTATTTGACAATTAATGTCCAATCATGGTCTAATTAGTCTTAAAAGATTTGTCTCGTTCATTTCATTTAAACTGTGTAATTAGTTTTATTTTTTATCTATATTTAATGCTTCATGCATGTGTCTAAAGATTCGATGTGACGGGAAATCTTGAAAAAATCTGCAAAATTTGTTGGAACTGAACAAGGCCCAAGGCCAAAGAGAGAGAGACGCGGGTGCACCAGGCAGGCAGGCAGCCATAGCTGCAAAAGCAGGCGGTGGTCCTGTACTGTGCGATGTGCACTGGGCCACTGGGCCAGTAGCTACTGGGCCGGGTGACGGGAGCAGCCAGCGCGCGGATGATGAAGCTGTAGCTGCTAAGCCTCCTTTAGTTCCAAAAGATTTTCCATAAAGTGCTACAGTAGTCATTATATCGAATCTTACGATATATACATGGAGTATTAAATGTAGATAAAAAAAATTAACTGCACAATTTGGTTGAAAATCACAAGACGAATGTTTTAAGCTTAATTAGTCCATGATTAACACCAATTGCCAAATAAAAACGAAAGTGCTACGATAGCTAAATTTCTAAATTTCGTGAACTAAACACGCACTCATCAAGCGAAGCAAGCAAGGAAAAGCGCCGAGGCGCGCGGTAGCTACGCCTACGCCAACGAATCGTCAATCAAACCCAAAGGTGGCCTGCCTGCCTCTTTAATACGCGCAACAGCCGCATGCAGCCCTGTCCTCACTCGCTCCTCCGAGCCCGAGGGCCACCGATGAGATAGCGAGCGATCCATCGCCACCGGGCGCGCTGCGGCCGCGAGTCCGTTCGCGACCACACGAAATGCCCCCTCTTCATGCTGCCGGCCGGACCCCCGTTTTAATTTCACGGTGAATGATGCTACCGTTTTCACCGGTGTGCTGGTGCCGTCCGGCCACCACTGCCACGAATTAACGCCGCTGCGGACTGCGGTGCTGCTCTGCTCCGGTCATCATCTACAGCAGCGAGGGGTGCGGCAGGCAGGCCCAGCACAGCACGCCAGGTGCCGCCCAAAGCGGCGGCAACGTACGCATCGGCAGTAGATGGTGACGCGCGCCGGTACAGTGAAACAGGCGTTGGGATTCGTCTCGGTCGCCCAGGAGTACGTACGTAGAATGTACCGTTATTACTGCTACTGCTAGCTGCGCGGTACGGGTGCGCGGCAATGCCGGTAGGCCGGTGCCCTGCCTGCATTGCACGTACTAGTCCGTCCTTTAATCTTAGTTATTCGGAAAGTGTAGAGACATAGTACGTTTAGAGACGGAGGAAGTACACGGGCACGGAAACCCGGGACAGGCTCCTGCACGCTCTGCACGTCTGCACTACAAATTCACCAGAGGCCACGCCGGGTTCGTCAGGTTTTTACTACTCCGGACTACTCGTAGTACCACGATATACAGGCCTAACTAATTGCATAGTTTGTCTGTAAATGTCGAGACGAATCTCTTAAGCCTAATTAGTCTGTGGTTGGAGAAATTTTGCCAAATAAAAACGAAAAGTGCTACAGTAACTTTTCACCAACTTTTTCACCAACTAAACACACCCACTATTGCAGCATGGTCAGCAGATACCTGCGGACCTGCCAGGCCGTTTTGTTTTCAGGCTGTGGCTCCTGGAAAAAGTGAAAAGTATACTATAACCGTTTTTGCTTTATTTGACAAATAGTGTCTAACAATTGACAAATTAGGTTCAAAACGTTCGTCTCGCAAAGTACAACCAAGCTGTACAATTAGTTTTTGATTTCATCTACATTTAGTACTCCATGCATGTATCGCAAGTTTGATGTGACGGGAAATCTTTTTTTGCATAGTGCTTTTTCAGGTAACTAAACACAGTGTTTAGTTACCTGAAAAAAGCACTATGCAAAAAAAGATTTCCCGTCACATCAAACTTGCGATACATGCATGGAGTACTAAATATGAATAAAATCAAAAATTAATTGTACAATTTTGTTGTACTTTACGAGACGAACGTTTTAAGCCTAATTAGTCAATAATTAGACAATTATTACCAAATACAAACAAAATGCTACCGTATCGTTACACTGAATTTTGACACTCTAAATTTGGGAACTAACCACAGCGTCAGTCTTTTTTCCCCTGCCCATGAATTAATTGTCTGAGCAGGAGCCGGTGCGACGGTGACTGACGATTCAGCAATCAGGCGTTCAGGTTCAGCAGCCTTTCTTTGGTCGCTGCCTGCCTGTGCCAGGCACAGGCTTTTCCCGTTCCCGGAGTGAATCCCAGGCGTAGCCGGGGGGTGTGCCTACACCAAGCTAGGAGTACATACAATGGAATGCATGCATGCTCCTGCTGTCCCGTGGGACGACGGACAATGCCTACACCCATCTCCGTGATCTCCGGCCGACGGGCGGCGGCGGACAACCGGACTACCGGAGCGACCCCGAGCTCCAGAGCCGACCTGCTCGGTGCTGCCGTGCGTGGCCCCTGCCCCGTGCCCCGCTGCATCGGCAGTTTGGCACGCAAAAAAAAAAAAAAAACGCCGCCGGAGGCCTGCGCCCCACGGCCCTTGTTCCATCCTTGTTGTCGCGACGCCACTTTTCGCACGGCACGCTGTTCCAAAGCTGGCGGCTGACGCATCGGTCGCGGTGGCGTGCGCGACGGGCGGAGCGAGATAGCACCACCTCCACCTCCACCTCCACTTTGCGTTGGAAGCAACGACGACGCGATGCATGCATGCATGCCATGGCCCGGTGGCCGACTGGCCGTGACGATACTCTGGATTGTTGGGAGGGAGATCGCTAGCTAGTGCACGCGTGGAGCCCAGCCCTGATCCGCTCAAAAAGATGACAAGCGAGCAAGATCTACGCGTAGATTCCTCGATCCAGCCCTTTTCTATCTACTCGTACTAGCCCCGGAGTCCGGCCGACGATGTGCATCCGCGACCCACCACCACCAAGGAGCGCAAGCAGAAGCCCCAGAGCCGCACTGAGATGTGAGCTCAGGCAGCCCTACTGTACTACGGCCGGCCGGGGATGGGAGACGACGGGACTCGACACGCATTCATGTGTCATCCCATGACTTGCCGGACGACGAGCCTGGCCCACCGCGTAACGGGCCGGGCTGCCAGCACTACAGTACACAGCACAAGCAGCCATCGCCCATCGAGGGCCCAGCAACAATCAGCGGCCGGCGGGGGGTGGTCGTGACCGTACGTGGCCCGCCGCGCGCGGACGTCGCCGGCAGCGCTGCGGAGCGCGACAGGGACGGCCACTTGGTCGCAGTGCGCATTGGCTGGCGCCCGCGGCGGCAAAGGACACGGCTCGCAGCAACGGGACAAGAGCGTGGAACGAAGGGCGACAGCAAAGCCGTTACAAGGGCGCCCCCTTTGCCTGGCCAGTGGACCCCCGCGGCACTCACGTTCACTGCCAAGCACAAGCACCAAGCGTTCCGTCAGTGACAAGACCATGCCTACTGCCAATTGGGAGCAGACTGTGTGCCTACGTGGTACCTAACCTAACCTAACCTAACCTACGGGCCTGCACCGTACCGATCGCGCATGGGACGAGGACGATGAAGCAAGGCCATTTCCCCAAATTTCACTATACGAAGATTCCCGTCACATCAAAATGCCGGCACACAGTACTAAATGTACATAAAATTAAAAATTAATTACACAGTTTTGTTATACTTTACAAGACGAACGTTTTGAACCTAATTAGTCAATATTTGGACAATTTTTACCAAATACAAACGAAATGCTACAGTGCTCTACAGTGATTCGGCCGCCGCCAAATCAGCCGAACTAAACATCAAGACAAATCTTTTGAGCCTAGTTAGTCGTTAGACAAACTTTACCAAAAAAACAACAAAAAGTGCTACTGAATTTTTTTCTAAAAAATTTTGGGATCTAATAAGGCCTCAATGGTTTACTCGTACCGAACCGGTCTGCTGCTGCAGGGAATCAAAATAGTGCTCTCGCTTGGTGCTGGTGGGGGTGCTGACTGCGTGATACTGTAGCCGGTACGCTGTTCGGTGATCCGATCAGACTGACCTGTCTCTGGATGGAGGCCAGCCATTGACAAATGCATTCCAGCTCCGGTCATCCAAAATTAGACGCTTACTAGGAATCCAGGATGGGTGCCTGGCCCAGTCAGCAGTTGCTAGCTCCAATTGCTGACAAACCCACACTGTTAGCTGGTTAATCATCACAAGATGTCTGAGGTTCTGGCGTTCTGCATGGACAAATAATTGCGTTGCAGCGAAAGCGACATCCACTGTTAGCTGGTTAATCATTACAAGATGGCAGTTTCAGACTACCCGCACTCATCATCCTCTATTTTCATCCTCTAAAAAGAATATTCCTGCTTAGTCATCCAGATTCTTTCCTCTATACTCAATTTTCCCGCACCTGTTCATACTCTATATCTATCCTCTATACCAACTACCCTCCGTGGGACCCACTTGACAGAATATTTTAATCCTCTCCCACCCCTCCCCCCTCTCGCCAGGCAGCCTCCCCTGCTCGTGCGTCGCGGGGGCCAGAGCTCGACCCGGAGCTCGTCCTCCTCCGTCCGGCGACCGAGGAGGAGGAGCTCGACCGCGACTATGCCCGCGCCCGCGACCGCCGGCGGACCCGGAGGAGGAGCTCGACCCGCGCGGTGGCCCTGCTCCGCGCGCGGCCACGAGGGCAGTGTGCGCGGCGGGCCTGGCTCCCCTCCCCTCCCCTCCACGCGGGCACGCGGCCATGGAGGATGGAGGCACGGCGGCCCTGGCCCACGCGAGGAGCTCGACGGCGGGCGGAGCTCAACGGCAGGCTCCTCGACGGCGGGCGGAGCTCCTCGCGTGGGCCGAGGTGCGGCGGCATCGAATCAAGGTGCATGCCGCGCCTGCGCCGGATCGAATCGAGGTGCGGCGGCGTCGAATCTAGGCCCCTCCTCCCTCTCTGGCCTCGCGAGGGGCTGCCCTTCTCCCTCTTCGGCCGGGCGGGCGCGCGAGCTCGCGGCAACCCTGCTCACCACCTAACGGATGTGGAGCAGCTGAAAGTCCCTAGTTTGGTTTTGGCTAATTGATGAAACCTAGGACTAACCTTTGTATCTAAGTGGATGATTTAGATAAAGGTGGTCATTGCATATGAGACATGACATTGACTCATGTGACCAAGATGATGAAGACCAAGATGAGGCTTGGCTCGATGGACCGGTTGTGAAGGTGAAGGGCAAGTCGAGGCTTCGAAGCGAAGGACCATGCGATGGTGAAGCTTGAGCAAGACTTGGCGCCGACGGACCAATGCAACGGTGAAGAGCAAGTGAAGTCAAGGTCGATGGATCGAGACGGTCATGTGATGATATGAAGTGGATCATATCATTTGGAGAAACAAAATGGGCTCAAGTCAAAGGTATAACCATAGGGCCATTTTGTTTTACACTCAAGACACCATAGAGGGTGTGAGTGGTTTAGGATCGATAGCCGAACTATTAAGAGGGGAAGTCCTATCGGTTATTCGATGCACGGGTGCCACTAGGTGAATTCATGAAGTGCATTGCATGTAGGGCCTAGTGAGCTAATTGGAAAACCTTTGAAAATGATTGAGAAAAAGCTAACACACAAGCACATGGAGATGTACACTTGTTGGTGTTGGCACATTTGCAAAGGTGGCGTTAGTCGCGCTGTGGTTTGCGGGTAGAGAGGGGTTTGGGTTCCTCTCTCTCCCGCCGAGCGTGCGAGCGCGGGATTCAGGCGATTTCAGGGAAATGAAATGCCTATTTTCCACTACGCCGGAAGTTGGAAAAGAAACGGAGGCGAACGGAGGTCACAGAGGTGACCGGACGCTGCACCGGACGCGGTCATGGAATGACCGGACGCGTCCGGTCAGCTGTCAGGCGCGCGGATGCTAGGGTTTGCAACCGGCGCGTCCGGTCACTCACGGGACCGGCGCGTCCGGTCATGCGCCCAGAGAAGAACTGCGGTTCGCAAGGACGATCGGACGCGGGGCGCGTCCGGTCACACACGATCGGACGCGTCCGATCGTTGAAGGAGCTTACTGGACTCCGACCGGACGCTGGCACTGTCGCGTCCGGTCGTTGCGAGGAGCGCGTCCGGTCGTTGTTTCGCGGGCGCGGGTGCTGTGCGGATCGGCGCGTCCGGTCGTTGCGAGGAGCGCGTCCGGTCGTTGTTTCGCGGGCGCGGGTGCTGTGCGGATCGGCGCGTCCGGTCGTTGCGAGGAGCGCGTCCGGTCGTTGTTTCGCGGGCGCGGTGCTGTGCGACCGGCGCGTCCGGTCGGTTGAGCAGCGCGTCCGGTCATAGCGTTTGACCGTTGGCGCGCAGTGACCGTTGGAGGATCTAACGGTCGCATTTGAAATTTGAGGGACACCTGGACGTCGCAGGGCGACCGGACGCGGTTGAGCGCGTCCGGTCAGTTTCGACCGGCGCGTCCGGTCGTCCCGAAAAACGGTCAGTGGAGTGGCAACGGCTCTATTTGTTTGGGGTGCTTATAAATACTCGTTGGCCAGCCCTTGGGGAGGTCTCTTGGCATTTCTAACACTCTTGTGCATCCTTTGAGCTAGAGCTACTCCTCCCACTCATCTCTCTTGCTTGATTGCAAATCAAAAGTGAGATTGAGTGATCCCAAAGTGCATTGCATAGCTTGAGGGCATCTAGTGGCACTTGTGGGTGGTTTAGCCGGTGGATTTCTTGTTACTCTTGGAGAGTACCGCTCCTAGCCGGCTTGGAAATTGTTGGAGGCGTTGGCAAGAGAAGGTGATTGTTCTTGGCCACCTCTGGTTGTTTGTAAGAGGTTCTTGTGCTTTCCTCGGCGGGACGCCAAAAGCAACTCTATTGGATTGCGCGTGTCATTGAGTTACCTCACTTGAGAGTGGTGTCTTGCGGTGCCTTGCGGGGCGTGCCTTGAGGGGCAAGTGACTTGAGGGTCACACCGAGGAACCATCTAAGTGTTGGTCGACACAACCGGTGATGTAGCTTGTCGGTGCACAAGTGAACACCGGGTGAACAAAAATATTGTGTCTCTTGTCTCCCGGTGATTGGTCTACATATTGTGTTGTTGTCAATATTAATTGATTGTATATCATCTTGGTGATTGGCAACATCTTCACTCCACCGTCGGTATAAGATTCACAATCCTCTCTCTCGCATTTACTTTTACTAGATTATCTTGTGTAGCTCTAGTGGTAGCCTTTTCTAGTAGTTGTTAGCTTGCTCACTAGTGTAAGTTAGTGACTTAGCACTTGTGTGAACTAGAGATCATAATCTACTAGACTTGTGGATAGGAGGCTTGCATCACAACCTTTGGCTAAGCAAAACTCGCTTTACGCCGTTTGTTATTCTAACAAGTTTGCTTAGTGGTGCTTGTAGAATTTTTTATAGGCTATTCAGCCCCCCCTCTAGCCATCTAGGACCTTACAGCAGCAGCGCCCCCTCTCCTCCTCCCTCTCTGGCGGCGCGACGGGCAACGACCGGCAGCAGTGGTGGGAGCGTGGTGGGGCCGGGGCAGGCGCGTAGCGTACGCTCCGTACCTCCGCCAGGAGTAGCGGCTGCGCGGCCGTCCGCTTGTATAGCGAGTCGGTTAGCGAACCCCGCTCAGGCTTTTTTCCTATAAAGCCGTCCTCCAGTATGCGTTTACCACACGCGGTGCGGACAGTCTCAGACCCCATGATGAAAGTGTGAGACTGGAATATCATCCCGGTAAAAAAACGGCGTTCAATGTTTGGTAGCAATTAACCTTGAAACTATATACTGTTGAATGTTACTGCACCCAAAGGACTGGAACGAGGAGGTCCAACAAACGAAAATATATTTATATCCGTCTTTTATCTTGTCATTAGTATGTATGTGGTTGGTTCTCCAATGTATGAACCAGTAGGTCGGGATTCACAAGCTTCTTATCTTGCTTAAAAGAATATTCTCACTATGGATTTTACAAGTTTAGAACAACATTTGGTTGCCCCACGCTTGGCTATATAACAACTGCTCCTACAAACCCAGCCTTTGGTGCATTTTCTGGACCTCGCAGAATATATATAAACAAGGAAAATTCACCATCGGTTTCTGAACTTGGCCAGCGATGTTATCCAGCTCCCTGAACTTTAAAACTGATATCTATGGGTCTCTGAACTTGGCAGACGGTGTCATCTAGGTCCCTAAACTTTTAAAGTGATCACCGCAGGTTCTAAACTTGGCTGACGGTGTCATCTCGGTCCTTGATCTTTCAAAGTGACCACCTCAGGTCCCTAAACTTGACAAGCAGTATCATCCCTATCCAAATATGGTTTAACATACTGAAAGGTCTTGATGGCTAGAGGGGGGTGAATAGCCTATTAAAATTTTCTACAAAGACAAGCTAAACAAGTTTATCAATAAAACAAATAGCGAGATGCGAGTTTTGCTTAACCTATGGGGTGTTTTCAAGCCACCTATCCAATTCACAATTCTAGTATTTGCACTCAACCGCACAAGTCAAACCGAGAAGGTAAGTACAACTATAACTAGCAAGCTACACAAAAGAACTACTCTAGCAAAGCTAACTAGCTAGCAAAGATAACTAAGAAATTGATACAAGAGAGATAGGAGGGTATCACCGAGGGGCGAAGTATTGAGCCAACCAATATGATCAACAATGAATACCAAGATAACCAAACACCGGGATCAATCAATCACAATATGAAAGTGATGACACGAAGATTTATCCCGAGGTTCACGTGCTTGCCGGCACGCTAGTCCCCGTTGTGTCCCTCTTCACCACGTGGTTCGGTGGCTAATCGGTCTCACACCGAGCCTCTCAAAAGGCACCACAAGAACCTACCAAATGGAAAAAGGTTGCAATGACACGAGCAATTTACTAACGTTGCCTTTGGCGCTTCGTCGAGGTAGGCACAAACCCCTTACAATCACCGGAGGTGGCCAAGAACAATCACCAACTCTTGCCAACGCCTCCAAGCTGCTCCAAGCCGTCTAGGTGGCGGCAACCACCAAGAGAAACAAGAATCCCGCAGCAAATGAACCACCAAGTGCCAACTAGATGCAATCTCACAATGCAAATGCACTTGGATCACTCAATCTCACTTCGAATATGCAAAGAAGCAAGAGATATGAGTGGGAGGGGAGTTGCTTAGCTCAAAGTGCTCACAAGTATGTCAAATGTCCAGGAGAGAGAGCCTTGAGCCGGCCAACGAGTATTTATAGACGTACCCCTTCGAATATAGCCGTTAGAAACTTGAAACAGCCGAAGTCGCGTTGACCGGACGCGCTGGTCCAACTGACCGGACGCGCCAGTCACGCAACGGCTAGTTTCACGAAGCACCGACCGGACGCGCCGGTCGCAACGACCGGACGCGCCGGTCACGACCGGACGCACCGGTCCCGTAACTGACCGGACGCGCTGGTCAACCCTGAGCCACGCACAACGAACTAGCGACCGGACGCGCTGAAGAACTGACCGGACGCCACAGTGCCCGCGTCCGGTTGGAGTCCAGTAAGCTCCCTGGACGACCGGACGCGTCCGGTCGCCTGTGACCGGACGCGCCTCGCGTCCGATCAAACAACTGAAAAACGCGCAGATACTGGACACTGACCGGACGCGTCCGGTCAAACAGTGACCGCGTCCGGTCCAGCGTCCGGTCACCACTGTGACCCCCGTTTGCCTCCGTTTCTTTTTTTTCGACTTCAGGCGTAGTGGAAAATAGGCATTTCATTTCCCCAAAATTGCCTGAATCCCGCGCTCGCACGCTCGGTGGGAGGGAGAGATGACCCCAAACCCTCTCTACCGCTTAAACTCCAACGCCATCGCAAATGTGCTAACACCACCAAGTGATCTCGTCATGTGTGAGTGTGTTAGCATTTTCACAATCATTTTTCGAGGCGATATTAGTTCTATCCAAATGCATATGATCATGAAATGCACATCTAGAGGCACTTAGGAGTTCAATAGCCGCGTCATTCCCCTCTTTATAGTACGGCTATCTATCCTATAATGTAACCACACCCACTAGGTGTCTTGGTTACTAAAACACAACCCTTAAGCATATACCTTTGCCTTGATCACGTAGGGTTGCGTCCAAATCCAAGTGTGGCCATCATGATCACCATGTCCATCTTGCCACCAACCTTGGAGTGTACTAATCCTCATATGCTACATACAACTTAGGCATGGGATTAGTACTAAGGCATTGTCACTAATTACCAACACCAAACATAGGACTTTCAATCTCCCCCTTGTTGGTAATTGGTGACAACCCTTTCACAAAGATGTTATAATAAAATTTTGATTGAACCCATGTCACATTGTCCAAGTACATTACCATGTGTAAGAATTATGGACATGTGATCATGAATTCAAATTGATAGCAATGGCTCCCCCTACATGTATGCTATATGTTTGGATTTTGGAAGCATACATGTTAGATAGGAAAGATTAGGAGCATTGTCTACCAATAGGTGCTAAGTGTTTTAGATTATAGACCTTTGAAGCGTGATACCATCGGAGTAGCGATAAACACCATCTTAGCACCTTGTGTAGTTAGATTCCACTTGGAAAAGCACAAACATAACTAGAAACCTCGTGAGATCAACATTATAAGCAAGGCTCTAGTACCACTTTGAAAAACATGAAGCAAGAAAAATCTAACTACTTCCTATTCATGCTAGTACCTTAAAGCAACAGTCAAATTATACTAGCAAGTCACCACACAAGCAATGTATCGGAGAAAACGAAATGCATAACTATGCATCATACATATGAAGTGCACATAGAAATGCAACATTCATGTTTAAAGAGCTTGCTCCCCCTACTTGTGTGCTCAAAATTTTAGTTGATCCCCTTCTTTTATCAATTCCCCCTTTAGGATCTTTGTGAAACATTTTCAAACATTTTCTCCCCCACAACATTTTGAGTTCTATCTTTGTGAACAACATTTTCTCCCCCTTTGGCACCAATTGACCACAAGGGGCAAACTTTAGATAGATTATCATGTTGAAGTATGGGGTGAGGATCAAGTTCATGATTCAACCTAGATTGCTTGCATAAATAAAATACTTCGGTTTGATCCAAGGGCAAGCTTCTTCACACCTCACTATAAGGGTTATCATGCACCATGTTGAAGCAAATATTTGGACAAGTTTTCTAGATTAAATACTTAGGATCACAAGCTACTTAAACAAGTTATATGCTACCACTAGATCATACAAGTCATGGAAACAATAGTGGCACCATATAAACTTCAAATTTATTTAATTTTCATGAATGATCCTAGAACATAAGAAATCATGACTAGATGCACTAAACATGTCCTTAGTATAGAATGGATGACATGTCAACCAATTGTACCTTGGGGCTCGAAGGAGAGGCATGTCATATCATGGGGGTGCATCAACTCATGTTGGAGAAGTCAAGTATGTTCAACTCATTCTTTAGCTTGTGAAATCTCTTCTCATCAAGTGGCTTGGTGAATAGATCGGCTAATTGATCTTCGGTGCCCACACTCTCAATAGCAATGTCACCCTTTTGTTGATGATCTCTAATAAAGTGGTGGCGAACATCAATATGCTTTGTTCTTTGATGTTGAACCGGATTGTTGGTTAGCTTCACGGCACTTTCATTGTCACATAGCAATGGCACATTCTTGAAGTTGATTCCAAAATCTTTCAATGTAGCCTTCATCCACAAGATTTGTGCACAACAACTACCCGCGGCGATGTATTCGGCTTCGGCGGTAGATAGTGCAATACTATTTTGCTTTTTGGATGACCATGAGACAAGTGATCTTCCCAACAATTGACAAGTCCCGGAAGTGCTCTTTCTTTCCACTTTGTCACCGGCATAGTCGGAGTCCGAATATCCAACTAGCTCAAAGCTCGCACCTTTGGGATACCACAATCCAACATCTTGTGTATGCTTTAAGTACCTCAATATTCTCTTTGTTGCCTTCAAATGACTTTCTCTTGGTGAGGCTTGAAATCTTGCACACATACATACACTAAACATCACATCGGGCCTTGATGCCGTCACATAGAGTAGACTACCAATCATTGATCTATATAGCTTTTGATCCACCATGTTGCCACTCTTGTCACTATCCAAACTTCCATTTGTTCCCATTGGGGTTGTAATACTCTTTGCATCTTCCATGCCAAACTTCTTGAGCATATCTTTGATGTACTTAGTTTGGCTCACAAATGTACCTTCTTTCATTTGTTTGATTTGAAGTCCAAGGAAGAAACTAAGTTCACCAATCATTGACATTTCAAATTCTTTTGACATCATTTTTCCAAACTCATCACAATAATCTTGATTGGTTGAACCGAATATGATATCATCAACATATATTTGCAACACAAATAAGTCTTTCCCAATCTTCTTGGTGAATAGTGTTGTATCAACTTTGCCCATGATAAATCCTTTGGATAGCAAGAAGTCTCTCAATCTTTCATACCATGCTCTAGGTGCTTGCTTCAATCCATACAAAGCTTTTCTCAATTTATAGACATGATTGAGTTTCTTGTCATCTTCAAAACCGGGAGGTTGCTCCACATACACCTCCTCTTGAATGTACCCATTGAGAAATGCACTCTTCACATCCATTTGATATAGCTTGATATTGTGAGCACAAGCATAGGCAAGTAAGATCCTAATTGCTTCCAATCTTGCAACCGGGGCATATGTTTCACCAAAGTCAAGACCCTCTATTTGTGTGCACTACTACAGTCAGGCACTGTAAGGGCGGGTCAAAAGGCACTATAAGGGCGGGTGGCCCAACCGCCCCTCCCAGGTGGTTTTTACAAATCAGCCCACTGTAGGGGCGGTTGGCATAGCCCGCCCTTACAAATGCATTTGTAAGGGCGGTTTGATCACCAACCGCCCTTACAAATAGTATTTGTAAGGGCGGTTGGATCACCGACCGCCCTTACAAATACCATTTGTAAGGGCGGTCGGTGATCCAACCGCCCTTACAAATAGTATTTGTAAGGGCGGTTGGATCACCAGCCCCCCTTAAAAATATCATTTGTAAGGGTGGTTGGATCTAGAACCGCCCCTACAGTGGATTTTCTATTAAAAAAAAATTAAAATCAAATACATTTCTGACCACAGAATATAATATAGAATACAAATTCAAATTCAAATCTGACCAGATATACACATCCACAAACACACGAGCAAGATATAAACCACAATTACAAGCCATAATTCACAAGTTCAAAAGTCCAATTCACAAAGTCCATTATCACATTACATAGCCATAATTCATAAGTTCAAATAGTCCACAAGTCCAAACCATCACAAGTTCAAAAGTTTCACAAGTCCAAACCATTCCAAATGGTTCTCAACGGCCTAGAGCTAACCTATGAGTCTCACGGAGGTGTTGGTACATAGGATTACTTCCTAAGTCAGATGATCGATCATGGTAATCGCCTCTAGAAGAAACAACCTGGTCAATGATGAAGTTGCAAAGGTCGCCGACGAGCTCCAAGAGTTGATCATCCTTGTATACGTCCCTTTGCTGGTCAACCTCTTCTTTCCACTACAAGAGAACAAGTTTAGGTCTAGTATTTCATAGCATAAGCTAAGTATTCATACTATGAGCGAAGAAAATGTCAAACTAACCAAATTGGGGTGTCTCCTGTAGGCACTAGTGTTACTCATCATACAACATACATAATATCCACAATGTAGACTCCCAGGCCTCTGCTTGAGACACTGTGTGTTTCGCATATGAAATGTTAAGTAATGTTATTGACAAAGCACGTAATGGAGTGTACCGATGTAAGTTACACGTACCGGACATAGAGTTTTGATACCCAAATCGTCTCCCCTTACTGGATCATGCCTTCCTTTATGTTCATTCACATAGTGCCTAAATGCCCTGCTTGAACGGTTTTAGCAAATGCAACTTGTTAGTATTAAAAAGCGAAGTTTACAAGTATATATACAAACTAATATAAGCTAATGAGAATTATTGTCGATATGTACGTCTTGCAAATCGCTATGAAGTCCATGTATGACTCAAGCGCATAATCTGCTGAGTCATAGACAACTGCCATGCTCATCCCAACATCGATCCCTACAAGAATCCAGTGCGCCCTGCATGAATTTAATCAATGAAGAAACAAATAAGCTCTTTTACATCAAACTAAGTATATCAAATAATGCTTTATTTAAGTATATAGTCGAACTTACCCAAAGTGGTATGGTAACCAAACCATTTCATTATGTTGTAGTTTCTTAAGACATTTGGCAATCCGGCATGCAACCTTAAGGCCCTCTCTATACATCTTATTTGCCCGGACAGTAAGCCACCACAAATCAAAATGACAGTAGTAGAGTAGGACAATAGTAGTAAGAGTAGGACAGTAGTAAGAGTAGGACAGTAGTAAGAGTAGGACAGTACTAGGACAGTAGTACTAGTAGAGTAGTAGTAATAGTAGTTGTAGTAGCAGTACAAGTAGAGTACTAGAGTGTTAGGAGATCACAATAGAGTACAGATAAGAGAGGAGAAGAGAGGAGAGGAGAGAGATAGAAGGAGAAGAGAGGAAGGAGAAGAGAGGAAGGCCTCAGAAACATGTCAATCATTATTTGATCATAGCCTTGGAGCATAAAGGTATCATAACAGATAAGAGAGGAGAAGGTAATGTTGGGGCAGCTAATAATGATGCCAAGTTCCTCACAAGTTCTTGATCATCAGCTCATATTCCATATTATGTATGGATTTTAGACAATTTCATCATCGGCAAAACAAAGGAGAGGAGAGGAGAGGGAAGGTAAGAGTTGGGGAAAAAGCAACAGCTGCTTAACAAACATAGAGAGGTGTCAAAAAAAGCAGCTGCTGCTTCCCAAACATAGAGGTTTAAAAGTTCATTGCATTTGCCAAATACGAGCATATATGTGTTGGACAGATTGTACTAGTAGTAGTAGACAGTAGTAGTAGAGTAGTAGTAGAGTAGGAGTATAGTAGTAGTAGTAGAGTAGGATTACTGTAAGCCACAAATCAAATCAAAATGACAGTAAGCCACCACAAATGGTTTCAAATAGACAGTAGTAGAGTAGGACAGTAGTAGTAAGAGTAGGATAGTAGTAAGAGTAGGACTGTACTAGGACAGTAGTACTAGTAGTAGGACTAGTAGTAGTAATAGTAGACTGCTCAAATAAAAAACTTTCACAAATCAAAAAATCCAGTGCAAGCAAGTAGTAGTAGTAGGACAGATTCAAAATGACAGTGAGAGTAGGGCAGCATCTAGCAGTAGTAGAGTACTGCAGTAGTAAGAGTAGTAGAGTAGTGCAATAGTAGAGTAGTAAGATTAGTAGGAGCAGAGTAGTAGCAAGCAAGCAGCATAGCACTAGCATGACAGGCCCTTCAGATTCAGCATAGCACTAGCCAGCAACAGGAAAAACTTTTTCCCAAAAGTTGCAGTTTATTAAAACAAGTTGCCAAATTATTAAACACCAAGTGTCACTCATGAATAACAAAACCATGTGCCAGGGCAGAATTATTAAAACAAGTTGCCAAATTCTCAGTTAAGTTTAAGCATCAAAATGACAGTAAGCCACAAATCAAATCAAAATGACAGTAAGCCACCACAAATGGTTTCAAATAGACAGTAGTAGAGTAGGACAGTAGTAGTAAGAGTAGGACAGTAGTAAGAGTAGGACAGTAATAGGACAGTAGAACTAGTAGAGTAGTAGTAATAGTAGTAGTGGTAGTAGTAGTAGTACAAGTAGAGTACTAGAGTGTTAGGAGAGTGTAGAGTATTAGTAGAGTAGTAGGAGATCACAATAGAGTACAGATAAGAGAGGAGAAGAGAGGAGAGGAGAGAGATAGAAGGAGAAGAGAGGAAGGAGAAGAGAGGAAGGCCTCAGAAACATGTCAATCATCATTTGATCATAGTCTTGGAGCATAAAGGTATCATAACAGATAAGAGAGGAGAAGGTAATGTTGGGGCAGCTAGTAATGATGCCAAGTTCCTCACAAGTTCTTGATCATCAGCTCATATTCCATATTATGTATGGATTTTAGACAATTTCATCATCGGCAAAACAAAGGAGAGGAGAGGAGAGGGAAGGTAAGAGTTGGGGAAAAAGCAACAGCTGCTTAACAAACATAGAGAGGTGTCAAAAAAAGTAGCTGCTGCTTCCCAAACAATAGAGTAGGACAGTAGTAAGAGTAGGACAATACTAGGACAGTAGAACTAGTAGAGTAGTAGTAATAGTAGTAGTGGTAGTAGTAGTAGTACAAGTAGAGTACTAGAGTGTTAGGAGAGTGTAGAGTATTAGTAGATTAGAAGATCACAATAGAGTACAGATTACCACAATAATAATGAGTACCACCATTCATAAGTGCTTACCACAATATTAGTATGCCTAAGATTAAAAGAAGGCACAAAACAAGATGAGATTAAATTTGTTCATGGAGAAAATCAGAATAAATTTTTGGTTGCTTGATGTACAGGGCAAGTCAAGGTTCACCAGAAATATTAGGTTATGAGTGGACAAAATTTACCTAAGAAACAAAGTAGACATGATTAAAATCCTGAGCTAGCAAAGTTGCAATGTAAAAAATAGTAAAAATATGAACTGAAATCCTTTTGTCATCTAAAGCAGTGAATCACAGGAGTCCCATCCCATGGCATCATTACTAGCCAAACATCCAGTCGCTGTGCTGTTTCATTTCTGATAACACATCATACTGATTCATTTTCTGATGACACATCATACCGATTCATTTCTGATGACTTATTCTATAAAAAATGGACCATCAAATCTAAGGATCTAATAAATACAGTTGGAAACTTCTAACACTGCATTTTCCCAGAGCTAAGAGCAAAGTTATATTCAGGTATCAAATGTTGGGCACCTAAATAAGCCATCTATTCAGGTAAATACTAAGTAATATTGTATCATATGAACTTGTTTTTTTCCTTTCTTATAAATAATTTGACCATATCTGTTCTTTATCAAATGTTGCAAGCAGTAGAAAGAGGATTGCAGCGGGCCTCACCTCAATGGCGCAGAGGAACTTGCCAAGCGAGCGAGAGACTACCCAGCGAGGTCGGAGAGGAGGAGGTGGGGGATCAGAGCCTACCCGGCGAGCAAGGCTGGTGGCGAGCCGTGCGGCCTAACCCTAGCTCCCGTCGAGGACGTCCTCGATGACAGGGGCCGGTGAGGGCGGCAGCCGCGCGGCCTCACACCGTAGCTCCGGCGAGGTCGAAGAGGAGGAGGTGGGGAAGCGCACGAGCATGGGCCGGCGAGGCCAGTGGCGGTAGTGCGGAAACCCTAGCGTCGCGACCGCCGGCGAGGTCGGTGTTGAAGAGGCCAGGTCCAAGTGGAGGTCGTCGGAGGACGCTGCGGTGGTAGGCTCAGGGAGGGGGAGGCGGTGGGGGAGGGCGCAGGGAGGAGGGAGGCGGCGGCGGCGGGGGGTGAATCCGGCAGCCTGCCGGCGTGAATTAGAAGAGATGCGCCCAATTTGGCCGGCCCGCGCAGACCTAGAGGGATATATAGGGGGGGGATTTTTAAGGGCGGGTGGTGAGTGACCCGCCCTTAGAAATGCATTTATAAGGGCGGTTCCTGATCCACCCGCCCCTACATATATTTATTTTTTAAAATCAGAAAATAAAAACATAAACTCGGTAAAAAATTTTGAGTTTCTAAATGATCTCAAATGGAAACATGACCTATGTAAATAATGTAGATCTTGATGAGTTCTATCACCTTTGTATTTAAAAGTTTTTCATCTGAGGTCATTTAGTGCCTCATTTGACCAAGTCAAACTTTCAATTTTAAAAAATGACACTTTGACTCTAGTTTTCGAAACTCTAAATGGTTTCAAATATAAAAGTCATCAATACCAAGTTTGTCAAGCTCAACAAGATCTACATTTGTTGTTTCGGTCAACCTCTCATTTGATAAAGTTTTAATGATTCAAATTTTGAATTTTTAAATTTTGACGGCTCCAAACCAGGTTTCGAAACCCTAGATGGTCTCAAATGGAAAAGTCATGAATACCAAGTTTGGTACACTGATCAAGATCTACATTTGTTATATTGGTCGTTTTTGCATTTAAGAAAGTGTTAGGAAAGTTTAGTTCAAAATTGACAAGTCTCTCATATAGTTTCATAAACTCTATGCGGGATTCATGATTTTGTGACTAGTGTTTGCTAACAATTTCTCAAATGGAAACATGACCTATGTAAATAATGTAGATCTTGATGAGTTCTATCACCTTTGTATTTAAAAGTTTTTCATCTGAGGTCATTTAGTGCCTCATTTGACCAAGTCAAACTTTCAATTTTAAAAAATGACACTTTGACTCTAGTTTTCGAAACTCTAAATGGTTTCAAATATAAAAGTCATCAATACCAAGTTTGTCAAGCTCAACAAGATCTACATTTGTTGTTTCGGTCAACCTCTCATTTGATAAAGTTTTAATGATTCAAATTTTGAATTTTTAAATTTTGACGGCTCCAAACCAGGTTTCGAAACCCTAGATGGTCTCAAATGGAAAAGTCATGAATACCAAGTTTGGTACACTGATCAAGATCTACATTTGTTATATTGGTCGTTTTTGCATTTAAGAAAGTGTTAGGAAAGTTTAGTTCAAAATTGACAAGTCTCTCATATAGTTTCATAAACTCTATGCGGGATTCATGATTTTGTGACTAGTGTTTGCTAACAATTTCTCAAATGGAAACATGACCTATGTAAATAATGTAGATCTTGATGAGTTCTATCACCTTTGTATTTAAAAGTTTTTCATCTGAGGTCATTTAGTGCCTCATTTGACCAAGTCAAACTTTCAATTTTAAAAAATGACACTTTGACTCTAGTTTTCGAAACTCTAAATGGTTTCAAATATAAAAGTCATCAATACCAAGTTTGTCAAGCTCAACAAGATCTACATTTGTTGTTTCGGTCAACCTCTCATTTGATAAAGTTTTAATGATTCAAATTTTGAATTTTTAAATTTTGACGGCTCCAAACCAGGTTTCGAAACCCTAGATGGTCTCAAATGGAAAAGTCATGAATACCAAGTTTGGTACACTGATCAAGATCTACATTTGTTATATTGGTCGTTTTTGCATTTAAGAAAGTGTTAGGAAAGTTTAGTTCAAAATTGACAAGTCTCTCATATAGTTTCATAAACTCTATGCGGGATTCATGATTTTGTGACTAGTGTTTGCTAACAATTTCTCAAATGGAAACATGACCTATGTAAATAATGTAGATCTTGATGAGTTCTATCACCTTTGTATTTAAAAGTTTTTCATCTGAGGTCATTTAGTGCCTCATTTGACCAAGTCAAACTTTCAATTTTAAAAAATGACACTTTGACTCTAGTTTTCGAAACTCTAAATGGTTTCAAATATAAAAGTCATCAATACCAAGTTTGTCAAGCTCAACAAGATCTACATTTGTTGTTTCGGTCAACCTCTCATTTGATAAAGTTTTAATGATTCAAATTTTGAATTTTTAAATTTTGACGGCTCCAAACCAGGTTTCGAAACCCTAGATGGTCTCAAATGGAAAAGTCATGAATACCAAGTTTGGTACACTGATCAAGATCTACATTTGTTATATTGGTCGTTTTTGCATTTAAGAAAGTGTTAGGAAAGTTTAGTTCAAAATTGACAAGTCTCTCATATAGTTTCATAAACTCTATGCGGGATTCATGATTTTGTGACTAGTGTTTGCTAACAATTTCTCAAATGGAAACATGACCTATGTAAATAATGTAGATCTTGATGAGTTCTATCACCTTTGTATTTAAAAGTTTTTCATCTGAGGTCATTTAGTGCCTCATTTGACCAAGTCAAACTTTCAATTTTAAAAAATGACACTTTGACTCTAGTTTTCGAAACTCTAAATGGTTTCAAATATAAAAGTCATCAATACCAAGTTTGTCAAGCTCAACAAGATCTACATTTGTTGTTTCGGTCAACCTCTCATTTGATAAAGTTTTAATGATTCAAATTTTGAATTTTTAAATTTTGACGGCTCCAAACCAGGTTTCGAAACCCTAGATGGTCTCAAATGGAAAAGTCATGAATACCAAGTTTGGTACACTGATCAAGATCTACATTTGTTATATTGGTCGTTTTTGCATTTAAGAAAGTGTTAGGAAAGTTTAGTTCAAAATTGACAAGTCTCTCATATAGTTTCATAAACTCTATGCGGGATTCATGATTTTGTGACTAGTGTTTGCTAACAATTTCTCAAATGGAAACATGACCTATGTAAATAATGTAGATCTTGATGAGTTCTATCACCTTTGTATTTAAAAGTTTTTCATCTGAGGTCATTTAGTGCCTCATTTGACCAAGTCAAACTTTCAATTTTAAAAAATGACACTTTGACTCTAGTTTTCGAAACTCTAAATGGTTTCAAATATAAAAGTCATCAATACCAAGTTTGTCAAGCTCAACAAGATCTACATTTGTTGTTTCGGTCAACCTCTCATTTGATAAAGTTTTAATGATTCAAATTTTGAATTTTTAAATTTTGACGGCTCCAAACCAGGTTTCGAAACCCTAGATGGTCTCAAATGGAAAAGTCATGAATACCAAGTTTGGTACACTGATCAAGATCTACATTTGTTATATTGGTCGTTTTTGCATTTAAGAAAGTGTTAGGAAAGTTTAGTTCAAAATTGACAAGTCTCTCATATAGTTTCATAAACTCTATGCGGGATTCATGATTTTGTGACTAGTGTTTGCTAACAATTTCTCAAATGGAAACATGACCTATGTAAATAATGTAGATCTTGATGAGTTCTATCACCTTTGTATTTAAAAGTTTTTCATCTGAGGTCATTTAGTGCCTCATTTGACCAAGTCAAACTTTCAATTTGTACGCCTTCGATAAGAGGTGTGCTTCTGTCTCTGATCGTTCCATCCGGATTCTTCTTTCCATAGACGATCTGTATGGGTTTCACCATTTTGTACACATATTGTCCATGATGACGTCTCTTCGGAGGGGGTTCATCCTCCGGGATGTCGCCATAGTATCTTAAGTACAATTTGCTGCGGTACTTGTGATCCGTCTTTAAGAAGCGACGATTCCTTAGGTAAACAACCTTCTTGGATGCATCTAGGTACACCCATTTAGTATCATCCAAACATACTAAGCATCCTGTCTTGCCTTTGATCTGTCCAGACATGGCAAACAACGCGGGGTGATCGTTGATAGTAACAAATATTATTGCCCTTAATGTGAAGTACTCCTGTCGGAATGCATCAAACATCGGGGCCCCAACCCTCCATAGTTTATCAAATTCTTCCATCACAGGCTCGAGGAACACGTCTATATCAATGCCTGGTTGTCTAGGGCCAGAAATAAGAACGGTGAGGAAAAGGTACTTTCTCTTCTGACACAAGTACGTTGGGATGTTGTACATGGATAGGATCACTGGCCAAGTGCTGTGGTCGGTCATCCTCTCATTGAAGGGATTCATTCCATCGGTGCTCAAGGCGAATCGTACATTCCTTGGGTCTGAGCTGAATAACTTGTTGTTCTTATCGAAGTCTTGCCACTGACTACAATCGGCCGGGTGTGCAATCACATCGTCATCGACCTTGCGCTCATCGTCCCACCATGTCATGAGCGCGGCTTGCTTAGGGTTCAAGAAGATACGCCTCAAGCGGTCGGTCACTGGAAGGTACCACATTACCAAGGCAGGAACTTTTCTCTTCTTTGCATCGTTGCCTAATGTATTATCCTCTGGGGGTTGAGATTCTTGTACCACCTTCTTCGCACCCTTCTTATTTCTCTTGTTCCATGTGGAGGCTTCTCCACCATTATAAAGGTCATTGTTCTTGTATCGACTGGCCCCACATCGAGGACATTTGTCCAGATCTTTGAACGTTTCACCACGAAAAAGGATACAATGGTTGGGGCATGCATCGATTTTTTCAACACCCATTGTCAATGGACTTATAACCTTCTTCGCATGGTATGTGTTGGCAGGAACTAAGTTTGGCTGTGGCAGTACCCATGATAGGAGACATAACAGGTCATTGAAACTACAGTCAGACCAGCCGTACTTAGCCTTCAGGATGAGTAGCTCAAGCACAAAACGGAGCAGTGTCCAGTGTGTCGGACAACCCTTCTCAACACCATAGACAGTCTCCTTCGACGCTGTTTTCACCATCTCTAGATTTTCTAGACCTTTCTTCTGCAGTAATACTTCTGGTGCAAAGGTCAAAATCATCTCCTCCAAATTGTCAATGTCGTCTTCATCCCCCTCACGTGCTCCGCCATTAGGAGCGGCACCACCACCATCATTAGCACCTTGTTCATTGCTAAAGTCACCACCTTGTTCATTGCTAAAGTCACCACCTTGTTTATTGCCACCACAGTCATAGAACATGTCTTCCCTATTGTCATATTGGTGCAACAACTTCAGGGTTTCGGCGTCAAGTCCTTGATCATTGTTGTCGTCATCACCAACCATTGTCTCACCATGATGAATCCACACTGTGTAGTCCGGAACAAATCCTCGCATAACCAAGTGTGATTTGATCATACCCACATCTGCAAATGCCATACGATTCTTGCAATCTTTGCATGGACAAATGATTGTGTCCCTATTATATGTCAACGTTGATGCATGCTTCTGTGCGGCTTCAATAAATTTGTCCACCTCACCACAGAAACCTTCATCGATCCTTGACCAACCATACATCCAAGAGTTCCTGTACTCCATCTTTTAAAAACAAAACAACAACAACAAAATACATGAAACGAATCAAATTAATACATGAAACATACATGAAACTAGGGTAATCTCCACTAAAATCAAGCAAGAGCGACTAAATAAAAGATGTTAGCTCATTTCTCTAACTAATGTACACTAATAACTTCAAAACTTGGGTTTAATTAGCTTTATACAAAGCTCATTTCTCTATGCAAAGCTCTAATTTACTCACTAACAAACCATTAAAACTTGAATTAAAGGCTTGGAATAGCATTTTATTACCTTATACAATTATTAGCAACAATTTTTAGTAATAATTTTTAGCAACAATTAATAGAAACAATTATTAGCAACAAGTTTTAGCAATAATTATAGCAACAATTGTTTATTTGAAAATTACTAGCAACAATTTTTTTGACAATTATTAGCAACAATGTATACTAGATGATTAAAATATAAAATTTCATGAACAACAATTAGCAACAATTATTATTTTACCAACAACCTTTCATGCCAACCCCATTCCAATTTCATGAAACACAAATTACAAAATAAAAAAGGAAACCCTAGATTAGAACAAGCTTCTCCATATATGCATGAAACTAGTGTGCAATCTCCACTAAAATCAAGCAAGATCGACTAATTGAGGGTGCAAGCTCATCTCTCTAACGAATCTAAACTAATAGCTTGAAAACTATGCTCTAATTTGCTCCACACAAAGCTCAAGCACCATGGAAGAGAGAGAAAATAAAACTCCAATTTGTATGAAAACCAACCATTAAAACTTCAATTAAAGGGTTGAAATAGCATTTTCTTACCTTCTACAAGTTTCCCACCAAAGGAATTGAGCTGAAAACCTCCCCCCTTAGTAGAGCATTTTTTTGGGAGGAGCCCAAGGCCTCCCAACCTTTTTTTGCGAGATGGAGTGTGTGGCTCGAGGAGGAAGAAGGTGGGTGCAGCCACTTATACAGCCGTCATTTGTAAGGGCGGTTCAATCACCAGCCCCCTTTACAAATTGATTTGTAAGGGCGGTCGGTGATTGAACCGCCCTTACAAATCGATTTGTAAGGGCGGTTGGTGATCCAACCGCCCTTAAAAATCATACCATTTGTAAGGGCGGTTGATATCACCAACCGCCCTTATTGAGGCATTTGTAAGGGCGGTTAAATTACTGGGCCCCGATCAGCCCACTGTAAGGGGGGTTCGTGATTGAACCGCCCCTACAGTAAAATAGGGCTGGCTCTTACAAATCATTTTTCACGTAGTGGTGTAACCTTGAGCTACTAGTCTTGCTTTGTTCCTTACTACTATCCCATCTTGATCTTGCTTGTTACGAAAGACCCATCTTGTTCCAATGACATTGTGATCCTTAGGCATTTCAACTAGTTCCCATACTTCATTTTTCTTGAAGTTGTTGAGCTCTTCATGCATTGCATTTACCCAATCCGGATCTCTCAATGCTTTATCAATGTCCTTGGGTTCTTCCATTGACACAAAAGAAGAGTGAGCACAAAATGATGTCAATCTTGATCTAGTTTGAACTCCTCTTTGTATGTCACCAATGATGGAATCCAATGGATGGTCTCTTGCAATGTTAGTTGGTTGAAGCACTTGGACTTGATTGCTTGGATGTTGATGTTGATCATGAATTGAAGATGATGAACTAGCCACTTGTTGATCTTGTTGCACTTGAGATGATGTACTAGCTTGATTTTGCATTAGAGAACCACTAGCTTGAGTGATTGGACTTTGGAGCACTTGATCTTTGTTGTCATCTACATTAATAACTTGCTTTGGTCTAATATCACCAATATCCATTTCTTTCATAGCATTACTCAATTGAGTTCCTCTCACATCATCCAAGTTATCTTCTTCATCTTGAGAGCCATTTGTTTCATCAAACTCAACATCATGCACTTCTTCAAGTAAACCACTAGCCAAATTCCAAACTCTATAAGCTTTGCTAGTAGTTGAGTAGCCAAGTAGGAAGCCTTCATCACACTTCTTCTCAAACTTGCTCAATCTAGTGCCTTTCTTCAAGATATAGCATTTACAACCAAATACCCGAAAGTATGCAATGTTGGGCTTTCTTCCATTTAAGATCTCATATGGTGTCTTCTCTAAGAACTTGTGGCAATAGAGACGGTTGCTATAAAAGCAAGCCGTGTTGATTGCTTCGGCCCAAAATGAATGACTCACATTATACTCATTCAACATTGATCTTGCCATATCAATTAAGGTTCTATTCTTCCTTTCAACTAGGCCATTTGATTGAGGTGTATACTTGGCCGAGAATTGATGTTTGATTCCAAGCTCTTCACATAGCTCATCAACTCTTGTGTTTCTAAACTCACTTCCATTGTCACTTCTTACTTTCTTGATTGTGATTTCAAACTCATTTTGCACTCTCTTGATGAACTTCTTGAATATGTCAAATACATCACTTTTGTCCCCAAGAAAGAATACCCATGTGTATCTAGTGAAATCATCCACAATCACAAAGCCATACTTGTTGCCACCAATGCTTGTGTATGTAGTTGGCCCAAATAGATCCATGTGCAACAACTCAAATGCCTTGGAAGTACTCATAATGCTCTTCAATGGATGAGTGTTGCCTACTTGCTTTCCGGCTTGACATGCACTACATAGCTTATCTTTCTCAAATGTGACATCCTTCAAGCCTCTAACTAAGTCATGCTTCACTAACTTGTTCAATTGCTTCATGCCAATATGACCAAGTCTTCTATGCCATAACCAACCCATACTTGATTTGGTGAGCAAATATGTTGAAAGTTGAGTGTCACTAGCATTAAAATCAACCAAGTATAGATTCTCATATCTAAAACCTTTGAAGATCAAGTTAGAGCCATCAACACTAACTATCTCCACATCATCAATACCAAATATGCACTTGAAACCGAGATCACACAATTGAGCAACCGAGAGAAGATTGAAGTTCAACTTTTCAACTAAGAGCACATTGGAAATGCTATGATCATTTGAGATTGCAATCCTTCCAAGAGCCTTTACATCACCCTTGCTATTGTCACCAAATGTGATGCTATCAATGCCACTATCATTTGATTTGAGAGAGTTGAACATTCTTGAATCACCGGTCATATGTTGAGAGCACCCACTATCAAGCACCCAATGCCTTCCTCCGGCCTTGTAATTAACCTACAAAACAAATTAATGTTTCTTAGGTACTCATACTTGTTTGGGTCCTTGGAGATTAGTCACTAAGCTCTTTGGTACCCAAATGGCCTTCTTCTTTGGGCCCACAATTGGTGTACCAACAAACCTAGCATGCACACCTTTCTCACCCTTGGTAAGTACATAACAAGAATCAAAAGGAATGTAAGGTACATTAGCATTTTTCTTGTTCTTGTTCATTTTATTGCAATTAATCTCTAGATGCCCAACTTGCTTGCATCTATTGCAATAACGACCATTGCCCTTCACAAAGCGAGGCTTTGGAGTAGCAAAGGCCGCCTTGCCCTTCTTGGGAGTATAGCCTAATCCCTCTTTGTTAAGAGAGAACCTTTGGCTACCCAAGCATTTTAGCAAGCGGGCATCCCCACCATAGGCATTGCCTAATGCACGGGTGAGATCATCCACCTCTCTCTTGAGAGTCTCAACCACAAGTGATGAATCACTAGTAGTAGAGGTAGAGTTGGTTGTGGTGGATGATGATGAGCTACATGAAGCATTAGTAGGACTAACAAATAAAGAATCATCAATAATATCACATGTTAGTCCAATATCACAAGTGACAATCACTTGCTCCTCCTTAGCTTCCTTCATGAACTTCTCCAACTTAAGGTCCTTTTCCTTGATGAGCTCAAGTAGAGTGGAGTGGGCTTCCTTAAGCCTAGTGTGAGCAATTTCAAGATCCTCGAGGTCTTCCTTTAGACACTCACGAGAAGCCTCTAGCTCATCAAAGGATTTCCTAAGAGCTTTGAGCTCTTGTTCAATTCCTTTGCACTCCTTACTCTTTTTGAGAGCAACAAGCTCCTCCATCAAGGCATCATTTTCATTGCTCTTGGCAATGAGCTCTTGTTCCAAGATTTTGTATTTCTTGGTTGTCCTTTTGTAGCCCTTGCTTATTTGATCTATTATGCCTAATAGATCATCCTTGGAGTAGTCCTCATCCTCCTCATCATCACTCCTATAATCATCACTAGCACAAGAATCATCATTACTATCATCATGTTTTACCTTGGTAGGCTTGGCCATAAGGCATGTTGATGTAGTGTCGAAGATGGATGGCTTGTTGGAGAGGGCGATGTTTGCAATGGCTCGCCGAGTGATCCTCTCATCATCACTAGAGCTTTCATCATCATCACTATCGGAGTTGTCACTATCCCAAGTGACTACATAACCACCACCCTTCTTCTTCTTGTTGAAAGTGAAGCTCTTCTTTGCTTTCTTCTCATTCTCTTTCTTATCCTTCTTGTTCTTCTTGAGCTTCAAGTCCCCATTATGAAATCTCTTATCTTCATAGGGGCAATCCGCCACTATGTGATCGGGGCTATTGCAATTGTAGCAAAGGGTCTTTGCCTTTATAGTGTCTCTCCTCTTCCTTGCCCCATATCCTCTCTTCTTCATGAACCTTCCCATCTTGTGCACAAGGAGGGCCATGGTCTCATCATCGAATGGATCATCATCATCACTCTCCACCTTGCTCTTGCCCTTAGAGGATGAAGCCTTGAATGCAATGGGCTTCTCTTGCTTGACCTTGGTCTCCTTCTTCTCTTCCACCTCATCTTCATCATCATTGTATTGGGCATCGGTCATTATATCTCCAAGCACATTGGTTGGTTTGACCTTGTCCAATCCCTCTCTAAAGATCATTCTTCTCAAGGTGGCAAACTTCTTGGGTAAGCACATCAAGAACTTGTGTGAGAAGTCCTTGTCCTCAACCTTCTCCCCAAGCCCCTTGAGATCATTGACAATGACTTGGAGCCTATAGAACATCTCCGGGATGGATTCATCATCCTTCATCTTGAATGTGGAGAACTTGTCCTTGAGCATATATAGTTTGGCACTTTTTACCGTTGAAGTGCCTTCATATGTTTCTTCAAGCCTTATCCAAAGCTCATTTGCCTTTTCAAGATCTTTGATTTGCTCAAATACTTTATCATCAATGGCACGATAGATTGTGTCAAGTGCCGCCGTATTGCATTGTTTGTTGATACGGTCATTGGGAGTGAGGTTTTCCTCATCAAGAATGACGTATCCTTCTTTGGTCACATCCCAAACCTTCTCATGTATATTGCCTAGATATTGCTTCATCTTCCTTTTCCAATGATCAAAGGAAGAGACGCCATCAAAGAATGGAGGCTTGCCATTAACATGATTGAACATAACTTGAGCCATCTTACACCGAGGTTGTTAAGCCTTATCAACGGTGACCACGGCTCTGATACCACTTGAAAGGTCTTGATGGCTAGAGGGGGGTGAATAGCCTATTAAAATTTTCTACAAAGACAAGCTAAACAAGTTTATCAATAAAACAAATAGCGAGATGCGAGTTTTGCTTAACCTATGGGGTGTTTGCAAGCCACCTATCCAATTCACAATTCTAGTATTTGCACTCAACCGCACAAGTCAAACCGAGAAGGTAAGTACAACTATAACTAGCAAGCTACACAAAAGAACTACTCTAGCAAAGCTAACTAGCTAGCAAAGATAACTAAGAAATTAATACAAGAGAGATAGGAGGGTATCACCGAGGGGCGAAGTATTGAGCCAACCAATATGATCAACAATGAATACCAAGATAACCAAACACCGGGATCAATCAATCACAATATGAAAGTGATGACACGAAGATTTATCCCGAGGTTCACGTGCTTGCCGGCACGCTAGTCCCCGTTGTGTCCCTCTTCACCACGTGGTTCGGTGGCTAATCGGTCTCACACCGAGCCTCTCAAAAGGCACCACAAGAACCTACCAAATGGAAAAAGGTTGCAATGACACGAGCAATTTACTAACGTTGCCTTTGGCGCTTCGCCGAGGTAGGCACAAACCCCTTACAATCACCAGAGGTGGCCAAGAACAATCACCAACTCTTGCCAACGCCTCCAAGCTGCTCCAAGCCGTCTAGGTGGCGGCAACCACCCAGAGAAACAAGAATCCCGCAGCAAATCAACCACCAAGTGCCAACTAGATGCAATCTCACAATGCAAATGCACTTGGATCACTCAATCTCACTTCGAATATGCAAAGAAGCAAGAGAGATGAGTGGGAGGGGAGTTGCTTAGCTCAAAGTGCTCACAAGTATGTCAAATGTCCAGGAGAGAGAGCCTTGAGCCGGCCAACGAGTATTTATAGACGTACCCCTTCGAATATAGCCGTTAGAAACTTGAAACAGCCGAAGTCGCGTTGACCGGACGCGCTGGTCCAACTGACCGGACGCACCGGTCGCGCAACGGCTAGTTTCGCGAAGCACCGACCGGACGCGCCGGTCGCAACGACCGGACGCGCCGGTCACGACCGGACGCACCGGTCCCGTAACTGACCGGACGCGCTGGTCAACCCTGAGCCGCGCACAACGAACTAGCGACCGGACGCGCTGAAGAACTGACCGGACGCCATAGTGCCCGCGTCCGGTTGGAGTCCAGTAAGCTCCCTGGACGACCGGACGCGTCCGGTCGCCTGTGACCAGGCGCGCCTCGCGTCCGATCAAACAACTGAAAAACGCGCAGATACTGGACACTGACCGGACGCGTCCGGTCAAACAGTGACCGCGTCCGGTCCAGCGTCCGGTCACCACTGTGACCCCCGTTTGCCTCCGTTTCTTTTTTTCCGACTTCCGGCGTAGTGGAAAATAGGCATTTCATTTCCCCAAAATTGCCTGAATCCCGCGCTCGCACGCTCGGTGGGAGGGAGAGATGACCCCAAACCCTCTCTACCGCTTAAACTCCAACGCCATCGCAAATGTGCTAACACCACCAAGTGATCTCGTCATGTGTGAGTGTGTTAGCATTTTCACAATCATTTTTCGAGGCGATATTAGTTCTATCCAAATGCATATGATCATGAAATGCACATCTAGAGGCACTTAGGAGTTCAATAGCCGCGTCATTCCCCTCTTTATAGTACGGCTATCTATCCTATAATGTAACCACACCCACTAGGTGTCTTGGTTACTAAAACACAACCCTTAAGCATATACCTTTGCCTTGATCACGTAGGGTTGCATCCAAATCCAAGTGTGGCCATCATGATCACCATGTCCATCTTGCCACCAACCTTGGAGTGTACTAATCCTCATATGCTACATACAACTTAGGCATGGGATTAGTACTTAGGCATTGTCACTAATTACCAACACCAAACATAGGACTTTCACATACTCTATAAGCTAGCGTAGCACGCTTGTAAGGTCCAAAAAGGCTAGAGGGGGGGTGAATAGCCTAATTAAAACTTCTACAAGAATTACTTAATCACACGTTAGTACGAAAGGTGGCGAAGCAAATGCACTAGCTCTAACTAATTAAGCAAGCCACCTACACAAGTCTATAACAAAGCTATTCACTAAACACAACAACAACTACAAGTTAGAAACAAGAAGTAATACAAGAGAAGAGCTTTGAGTGATTATACCACCGTGTAGAGATGAGAAGTACCAATCAATCAATAACACAAGAGAAATCCTCAGGAAGAGAATGACACAAGAATTTATCCCGAGGTTCACTTGCTTCCCGGCAAGCTACTCCCCGTTGTGGCGATACACCCACTTGTCGGTTCACGAGCTAATCGACTATCAAGAGTCGAGCCCTCGGCGGGCGCCGCACAACCGCACACAAGATGGGGATCCTCCAAGCCACGAGCTCCACTAGAGTATCCAATTTACGAACTCCCGCGGGGAAGGATCAAGAACCCCTTACAACACTTGGTGAAGGCTCCAACAATCTCCAATTGCGAGCTCAATCACCTCCGCTGCTCCAAGCCGTCTACCGTGTCGGGAAACACGGAAGAGTAACAAGAAATTCGTAGCTACTCAAAGATTAAGTGTCTCTAGAATGCAACTCTCAAGCAATGCACTTGAATCTCACTCAATCTCACTCAAGATGTGCAACTAAGCAAAGAGATGAGTGGAGGGGTTGTTCTCTAGCTCAAAGTATGTCTCTAGGTCTCAAAATGTGCAAGAGATACCCTCAAACCCCGGCCAACGTCTATTTATAACGAAGGGGTACACAGCTAGCCGTTAGGAACTCAAACAGCCGAAATCGCGCTGATCGGACGCGATGGTCGTATTGACCGGACGCGCTGGTCATACTAACCGGACGCGCTGGTCACACTGACCGGACGCGCCGGTCGCGCAACGGCTAATTTCCGAAACACTGACCGGACGCGCTGGTCAAACTGACCGGACGCGCCGGTCACTCAACGGCTAAATTCCAAAGCACTGACCGGACGCGCTGGTTGTGACCGGACGCGCTGGTCCCGCAACTGACCGGACGCGCTGGTCAGGCCTGAGTAGCGCTCAACGAAACAATGACCGGACGCGCTGTTGAACTGACCGGACGCCACAGTGCCAGCGTCCGGTTAGAGTCCAGTAAGCTCCTTGGATGACCGGACGCGCTGCGTGTCCGATCATCAAACTGAAAACCGCACAGACGCTGAACACTGACCGGACGCGTCCGGTCATACAGAGACCACGTCCGGTCCAGCGTCCGGTCATCTCTGTGACCTCCGTTCACCTCTGTTTCTTTTCCGACTTTCGGCACAGTAGAAAATAGACGTTTCACTTCTCCAAAAAGAGCTGAATCCCGCCTCGCAAGCTCGGCGGGAGGGAGAGAGGAACCCAAACCCCTCTCTACCGCTTAAATTCACCGCCTTCACAAATGTGCTAACACCACCAAGTATACACCACCATGTGCATGTGTGTTAGCATTTCACAATCATTTTTCAAGACGTTATGTTAGCTCTTTACTAGATCCTAATGCATATGCTCAAGACATTGATCTAGTGACACTTGATTTCCGAGCTAATCGTGATTGCCCCTCTTGATAGTCGGCTATGTATCCTAAACCCGGTCAATCACTTCTCTACACATCTTAGACCGGCAAAAGAAAAACCCTATAGTTATACCTTTGCCTTGCGCTCTTAGATCCTTCTCTTTCACTTGATCATCATGTGCATCTCCACCATGATCATCATTTCATGTCCATGCACCATCTCTTTGTGATCTTGTGGCCACCACTCCTTGCCACATACACCTTCATCTCATGTGTTGCTTGTGCCTAACTCAAAACACTTAACACATGGTATTAGCAACTTGGTGTCATTAATTATCAAAACCAAACTTGGACTTTCAACGCTGACTGTACGTTAGACATAGATCCAACATGTGTCAATTAATCAATCATTATTTCTAATATTTATCATGAAAATATAAATTATATAAAATAATTTACATCAGCCAAAAATAAATTAAAGTATTAAAATAATTTACAACAACAAATATATTAGGTTTAAACTAAAATATAAAATTAATAAAATTAATTTAGTATTTATGTATCATTAATAGTGTTAAAACAATATTAAAATTCTTGTAGTATTAAACATTTTCTTTATTAAAAGTTAATTCTAATTTTAGTATTATTTTAAAAGTTTTAATAGTAGTATTATAGAAGTAACTTTTCTCTATTATTAATACTGTAATACAATTAATTTTAATAGTAGTATTATAGTATTAGAACTTTTAATAATAGTATTATAATATTAAAAGTTTTAATAATAATGTCATAGTATTAATAACAGAGAAAACTTTAAATACTATAGGTAACTTTTAATATTATTATATTTGGACAGGGGTGACACCGCTTCCTAAGTTTAGGGACCTACGGTGATCACCCTGAAAGTTCGGGGACCGATATGACACCGCCAGCCAAGTTTAGGGACCTACGAGATCATCTTGAAAGTTTAGGGACATGCATGACACCGTCTGCCAAGTTTAGGGAACCACAGATATCACTTTAGAAGTTCAGGGACCTGAATGACACCGTCGACCAAGTTCAGGGACCAGCAGTGAATAACTTGCAGGTCTTGTAGCAAACACACGCTTGTCATGGTAGTTGGTCCTGTCCGGTTTAAACCAACTGGTTGGGATTTTGAAACCTAGGTATTTCATAAAAAATGCTACTCACTCCGTTCTAAATTATACTCTGTTCTAAATTATAAGATGTTTTGGCTTTTCTAGGTTCATAGCTTTTGCTACAAACACACACATTATGTTTAGATACATAGCAAATGCTATGAATTTAAAAAATGTTTAAATGTCTTATAATTTGGGACAGATGTAGTACTAACTATGAGAAGTGTACGGTTGTAGTAGTTGGCCCACTGCCACTGAAACCAATCAGTTGGGATTTCGAACCCAAAGTCTTACATCAAAAGCTATCTGATTTACTGGTTCTGACAAACACAATTAATTTCTTCAATTCTTCTACAAGCCGGTAAAAACTATTTCGGATGGTAAATGTTATAGAGTTAGGACCGGTTTAGTTCCTAGAAAATTTTACAGAATTTTTCAGATTCCCCGTCACATCGAATCTTTAGACACATGCATGAAGCATTAAATATAGATAAAAAATAAAACTAATTACACAGTTTAGACGAAATGGACGAGATGAATCTTTTAAGCCTAATTAGACCATGATTGGACACTAATTGTCAAATAACAACGAAACGTGCTACATAGTCATTTTGTAAAAAAAAATTGCAACTGAACAAGCCCTTAGCCGAAACATTGTTTCATAAAAAGCTACAGTGGCAAGATTCCTCTAGAGTTTAAAAGTTGAATTTGACGGCTCAATTTTTGCTGGTACAATACACGTGCAAGCTTGAATTACTATTACCTTTTTTTTCATTGCAAGGCGCCAGTATAAGCCTAATATAAATAGAAACGGTAATGCTCTCCTCAGGGCGTTCGTCCATTCGGACGCCACACTTCTTGGGCTTGTGCGCTACCGTCCCAAACACGCATGCTCTCTCCCTTAAAAATATCTCTCCCACTCCCCATCGAGAGTCATCGCCAGGAATGTCCCGCGTGTCTTTCTGACCCAGCGCCGCCTTCCACGCCCCGGGCCCCTCCTCGTCGGTGCGGTTCTCGGCCAGGCCATGGGCGCGAGCGCCGCCAGCGAGGCTCGTGGTGGTCGTGCGGTACTCTCCCTTGTACGAGGGCGAGGAGGAGGAGGAGAAGGACAAGGAGGGGCTTTGGGGGTGGCGGAGGCTGGGGGAGGAGGGACCACGAGCTTGCTGGCTACTACAGTTCCCCACCAGGTAGGCTAGCGACACTGTGTTTCAAGTGTTTGAGGCGTTTTGGACTCATGTTTCAAGTGTTTCATCTAGATGTTGCATACGTTGCAATGACAATTTAAGCATGTTGCAAGCTTATGTTTTAATTGTTTCAATTGTTTTAAGACGTATGTTTCAAGTGTTTGATCTTGATGTTGTAGTGGTATATCTGGATGTCGCATAACATGCATGTTTCAAGTATTTCAGTTGTTTCATACGTATGTTGCAAAAGTAGGTCTAAATGTTGCATATGTTGCTATGGCTATACACGCATGTTTCAAGTATATGTTTAAAGTGTTTCATCTGTTTTCAATCGTATGTTGCAAGTGTTTTAACTCGATGTTTCAAAAATAGTTATGGGGGAGCACATGTTACAATTACCCCAATGACTAAGGGAAAGTGGCTTGCCGCAGTCGCCTGCTATTGCTGGTGGAGCACCGCCATGGGTCGCCGTGCGGGCACCTAAGGCCAGCAGAGGCCTTCGCGACGCGCATCCACGGGTGAGGCAGGCACGATGCGTTCAAACAGGGAGCAGCGTCCTGTGACTGGACCTTCCGAAATAGAAAAGGAAACCGCTGCAGGACGGGCACCACACACCATCGCAACAATTGTGCAAAACCTCATGGGCCGGCTAAAATAATCTTCAGCAGGCCGCAAACATATGCCTTCTATCTTGTTCATTCCCGGGCTCTGCGTGGTGAGCTACCCGCGCACCTATTATGTTCTCGTGCCCCTTTCTCGTGTGGTCGTGCGTGGGTCGGGTTACGTTCGTTCCGATCTTTTCTATTCTTTCACACGATTCTCGAGACGCATTGTAGTGGGCCGTCATTCAGACAACTCAACAAAGCAGCATCCACCGCCAGATAACAGAGCGCGCGGCCCAACATCAAAAGCCTGCCTCGTGCGCCCGTGCCACCACCCCACCCCACGAGCGGGAGCGGAGCAGCGGGCCACACACGCTGAGGCGTCCCGCCCAATTCCTCGAGACCTCGACCCAACTCCAGATTGGACTTGGACGCCCTGCCTGAGGAGCCCGTGCCTGCAAGAATTGTGAAGATCCCCCGACCCCGAGGCCCGAGTCGCGCCGAGAACGTCCGTACATTCCCCGTGACCAGTCCGGCCCAGCGGACGGACGGACATCCTTCCGCCGCCACCTGCCAACCGAACACGCGACGACCACTGCCTGCCAGTGTCATTTAACCCCGACGAGCCGTAGCGGCGCGGCGACTTCGCCCTGCGTCGGTCGGTTTCGGCGTTACCACGACGCGCGCACGCCTTGGCCGGCCGCGAGTCCGCGACAATGGTCACCGCCTCCACGGATCCAATCGCGCCCGAGCATCTGGTCGCCCCTGACCGTGGTCCCCGCCGCGGATTCCGAAGAGATCACCTCGTGAGCTTCATGTGTCCGTGTCGGCATGTTCCGCCGGACACGTTGCCCGGCCGATCCCGGATGGTAGTGGGACGATCCAGAACTCTCGCGCAAGAGGCCCCAGAACCAGCAGGCGCCCCACGGATCAACCAGGAATCATTCCGAGGTCGGCGTCCTGTTTTACCCAGCGCCATCACGCGCCCTCCAGGCTTTGCAACGTGCTAGGCAATGAACGGCGCCACATCATGCCGGGCATGTGACTTGTGACCCGACCGCACCCAAGTCCAAACGTGCAGTGCAACATGAGGCGCACTAGGACAGGCCTGGGTACACCACCCCAAACATACTACACCTCAGGCACGGAGCAGAATCAGAATGCATGGAAAGCGGCCGCCACCAAACACTAGCATAGTTCTAGTAAACACAGCCTAACACAAGGGGGCACATATAGGAAGGAACAAAACAAAAGAGGACTGAAGAAACACGTTCGACGACACGTATGTCCGGAACTACCAAAAGAATCCCTAGATCTCTACCAGTACAAAGCACCACACATGGAGCACGAGCAAGGGGAGAGACAGGTCAGTTGAATAGCAATAACCCCGTACTACCACTACACTGACGGCTTCTGATCGATCAAAACCCTGCAAAAGCACGCACAGGCCGGAAAGGGCACGCACGCGCGCCAGACAGCGACCAGAGCCGCGCTGGCGGCGTCGCCACCGCCGACGCCGAGGCGGAATCCCCTGCCACGTTTGCTTGCCCCGCCAGCCCAGGTGGCACCGCGCCCCGCCTAGCGGAGGAGAGGTGCGGCGGCGGCGACGAGGGCAAGGGCGGCGACCACGTGCAGCCCAGCGACGCGCGGCGCGGGGGCGTCGTTGTAGTCGGTGCTGCCTACTCCTGACGGGCCGTACGCGCCCGTGCCGCCGAACGGTGGGCTCAGGGTGTTCCCGGGGGTCGTGATCCCGGTCCCGGTCCCGGTGCCGGTGCCAGCGCCAGCTCCGGTGCTAGTCCCCGTCCCGGCGCCCATGCCCGTGCCTGCTCCAGTGCCAGCGCCTGTCCCGGCGCCGGTGCCTGTGCCAGCGCCCATGCCACCGCCGGTGCCAGCGCCTGTCCCGCCGGTGCCCATGCCAGCGCCGCCGCCGGTGCCTGCGCTGCTGCACGAAGGAATCACGTTAGTCCAACGAAAGAACCGCGCTTTGGCTGGAAAAAAAATCTGGGGAGACAACGCTTGAGGGCCTCGTTTAGATGCTCTCCGTCGTATCAATCTTTAGACCCATGCATGAAGTAAAAAATGCAGGTAAAAAAATAACTAATTACACAGTTTAGTTCAAAATCACGAGATGAAACTTTTGAGGCTAGTTGGTCCATGATTGGACAATATTTGCCAAATAAGACGAAAGTGATACTATTCATCGGTTTGAAATTTTTTCAGCATATAAACGTGGCCTATGTATCGTCTATCGTGCAGCGAAAAATCTGGGGATATCCATTTGCTTTGGCTGCAAAAAAAGCTCTTTGGGTCGATGAACCGCGGCTGACCGGCTGCCATTCGTCCAGCAGGTTCAGTGTACTTTGGCTAACGCGGCCGCCGTCCCCGGAAGGGACCCCGGCGCGGCCCGCCGCTTTGGCTTTGAAAAGGCATTGCTTTAAGCTCGGACCAGAGGATCCACTTCAGACGCCCTTTATTTTCACATGGCCAGGAACTGTAGCGGGACGCCAGCGACGATATACCGATGAGCGAGCTAGCACTACAGCTAGAGCTAAAGATTTTTCCCCCTTCGGATTTGGCATTGCAAGCTTGCAACTTGGTGCATGGTACACGAGGAGCACTAGTGCTTTGGGTACGAGGAGCACTGTGACTTTATTCAAAGGTTTGTTGAATTAAACTACTGTCATCGATGTGACTGTGCACGGCCAAGCGTTCCCCATGTACAGAATCTAACATTGAAAGAGCCCTATACGATTTAACAATGCCAAATGACCTGACAGTGACAGTGGTCGAGGACAGTAAGTACCCCAAATATGCTGCATCGTGCTTAAGGTACTCCGACTTCCCAGATTCCAACTATACACTACTCTAATCAGCAGTAGCAAATACTGTACGTAATACTGAAGTCCCAAATCTGGAGAAAGAAAAAATACGCTAGCTAGTAGCTTTACATCAGTGGAAGATGGATTCGGCGAGGCTGGTTTACCTGGGTCCGGAGGCGAACTTGCAGGTGCCGGAGCTGGGGTCGCTGCCGGTGAGGGTGGCGACGCCGTTGAAGTCGCAGGTGGCGCCCATGCCGCTCCGCATCTGGTAGTAGCTGTTGCAGATGTAGGAGCAGACGGCCACCTTGTTGCCGTTGCCGTAGCACGGCCCGCCCTGCTTGGTGGAGGAGCAGTCGGCCCCCTTGCTGCAGGCGTAGTCGATCGCCGCCTGATATCCCTGGTCGGGCACGCCCGTCTTGCACACGCAGAACGCCGCATCTGAGCAGAAGAGAGGACCGGTTAGTTCAAATCTGGCCACTCATGTAAAGAAAGCACTGACCGTTTCTTGTTCTTCAGCTGGATAACTACTACGCACAAAGATTTACTAAGAGCGATCGACAAGGAGTAGACACACTCGACAAGGAGGAGGGTTGGCCATAGCTCAAGACACAAGAGCGATAGATTTCAAGAAGCAGCTGACCAGGGGAGTAAAGGCAAACAAAAGAGGGACAGAAACAAAAGAGCGAAAGATTTCACACAACGCTAAGGGCAGAGCAGCGTGCAGATCCGGAGCTCACCTGATGAGCCTGTGAACATGGCCAGCAGCAGCAGGAGAAGCAGGGGAGCCGCCGCCATGGCTGCAAGAGCTCTCGAGCTCTCTGGACTCGTGAACACTGGGAGAGAGAGAGAGTGCGCACGCGATGGGGACAGCTCGGTGTGGGGACTGGGGAGTGGTGTGGTGTGTAGTGTCGTCAAGCCCTCCGAGCCGTCCTCCCTCCTTTTATGGACGAAAGCACCGACCACACGCTGAAGCGGCGCTTGATTTCCCCAATTTTGGTCCTGTTCATCTGGCTTATAATCCGTCTTATTCAGCTTGTTTTTTTAGCCGGAACAGTATTTTTCTCTAAAAAAATCAGCCAACAGTGTTTTTCAGCCGGCTTATCATTCCAGCCGAACGGCTCCTTTCTTTTTGCTGCGACTGCGAGCGAACACCGTCGCGTGGCCGAGTGCGGCCGTGCACAGTGACTGACGGAGTGGGTGCGCCCCTTTGGGGGAGGAGCCCGCCGTGTCCGGACGCCAACGGCTCGATTTCGCTCTCTCTCTGGGCCGCCTGGCGTCGCTGTGGGGTAAAGCCAGGGCGGTGAGTCATCGTCGTCTGTTCTCTTTCGCTGTGCGTGTACGGTGGCACAGTGCACGCTGAGCGCCGCTCTGGGGCTGCGCTGTCCGGCTTTGGCATGGCATGGGAGCCGATGCGGCCCTGTGTTTTGGGGCTGCCTTTACGGCCTGCATCGAGATAGTGGCGACGGACCGGGACCGGGGGCAAAACCGACATTGCTCATCCCACGCAGGCAGGAGTCGCAACGTTCGGATGCTGATTGTACTCCGAGGTTTCTTTATTGGGGGGCATAACCTGCCTCTTTTGCAGTAAAGTGGGTTTTAGGAGTGAAACTTTTTTTTTCTTAGAGCCTGTTTAGTTCACGAAAAGTGAACTCAAAAAGTGCTACAATATCTGTCACATCAAATCTTACGACATATGCATGGAGTACTAAATGTAGACGAAAGAAAAAACTAATTACACAGTTTAGTTGTAAATCACGAGACAAATCTTTTGAGCTTAATTAGTCCATGATTGGACATAAATTGCCAAATAAAACAAAAAGTGCTACAGTAGCCGAACCCAAACTTTTTCACCAACTAAACAACCCCTTATAGAAATATTTTTTGTCGTTCTGTATTGTCACGGCAAAGATGTAGTACTGTAGTAGGTGGTTATAGTATTATTATCTATTCTTCGATGCTGCTAGGGGTGACACTGTGACTAGATTGTTTGTTGAATGTTTATACATTGATCACTGTGTGTTACTCCCTCCATTACTTTTTATGCATACTATTAAGATTTGGAAAAAAAAAGTTTTAGAAGTACATTATGATCATCAGTTACTCATAATATATCATCAATGGCTTTAAAACCAGTTTGTATTAAAAACTTCTACGACTAAGAGCTCCTCATTTTGAATCACTACCTTTTTTTTACCAAACATTTCTATAAAATGCTTTAGCAACATCAAAGAGCTACTTCATCAGAGGAGAGAGAGCCTGTGTGGATCCACACTAGATTGTAAACAGTTGTTTTGTGGCTTGTGAATTTGTAAAATCTAGATTAAAAGTTAGACACATTTACATGAACTAGAGATTATAATAGGCAAAAACTTGTAACTAGAGAGGACTATCCATTTTAAAACCTGAAAAATAACTTAGCACCTGTTTGTGTCAGCTTTTTGCTAGCTTCTGCCAGTTAGAAACTAGAAGCTAAAACAAATAGCCTAACTAAAAGCTAAAAAAGTGTGCCTAGATTAAGAAAAGCTAAAATTTTATTACAAAAGTCATGGGGAAAAAACAACAATCAGGAACAAAAAGCCAAAAATCAATTGTTAAATCAAGACCCTAAAAGATCCCACTCAAACAAAACAGTCTGTTATGCTATTTGGATCATAAGTTTATCATGGAAACTAGCTTCAATATAGTGGCACCCAAACAAACCTAAGTGACAACATGGAAGTCCAACCCTTTGAGAGTCCATGAGTGGCATGCGTGTCCCAAATGTCTGTTTTTTTCAGTATATGGATGGAGTATATGTCTCCACACAGATACGACCATATTCAAGGTTTCTTACAACCACCTTTTATAACTTATTTTTCATCATAAACATAATGTATCTTGTATGAAATTTACTTGTTCACCTAGGCTTGCACTTTCCTTGGAATGGGCCTATGGTCAAGTACATCGACATTATTTTTGTTTTTCAAAATTATATTTTCTCACCATTAAAGTTGAACAAAATTATTTAACGTGTGAATAAAATTTAAACAAAGGTATATTTACATTTAATATGTTGTTATTTAGTACATTTTGATTGTGGTAAATGATTTTTGACGTAATATAATTTTTACGTCGTCGCCTGGTGAAATTTTAGCAAGTCACTTAACACAACATAGATTTGGTTAACTTTTTACACACTGACTAGATCTGAATGCATCTTACAACATAAATTCAATGGCATGTGTGGAGCTCTATATTGCTTAGGTGAAGAGCCTAACTTCTAAAGATAACATGCCTTTTGGATTTGACATTGCTAAATTAAACATTCATATTGCTGTATTTTTCCTTTTTTTCTCCTACCTAGAAGATGGCTTTGTTGAGTCCATCTTTCCTCCTTTGGCCCTTGATTGCCGACTCTCTAGCTTGAAGTTTGTCCTCTTTTGTTTTTTTGATGGTTGTCTGCGCCTCCTTTGTAGCTCATCTTCCATACCCTTTCAGATGGATATGTTGAATTGTTGAACTCGAATACTGGACTCTTGCTCAATCCTCATTTGGCGCTCTCTCTCGCAATGTTGATCCTGCTCATACAGTATTAGTCTTTGCGTTCCACCTTAGTTGTATGTCCTTCAAACAAGCTAGTGGATCTGGATTTCTTACTTGTGTGCTTTGAAACTCATGATAGCAAGATCCGGCTCGCTGTTGTGGGAGAAGAGAAAACGACTCGTCTAGCTGGACGAGCATCTCGGTCCTTGTGCTAGTAGGTGAGGTGAGCCTAGATGAGATATCAAACGCACCATCAAATGGTGGTAAGGCTATCCGTACTCTTCATTCTTTAAATTCATTCTCTAAAAGAATATTTCGTCTTGGTCATCGACATTCTTTCCTCTATATGACTTTCTTCCGCACTCATTCATCCTCTATGTCTCATACTCTATATCAACTACCAACAGTGGGACCCACATGTTTCTGAATAAATTTTATCTAAATATATCCATATGAGATCTGGTTTTGAAAGATTTATTGTAACGAACTTAATGGTGCAATCGGAATTTTATTTGGGTTTTTGGTTTGTGAGTTATAATATTTTTAGTTATAGCTAATTCAGTGGGGCCGCCGCTGCATGCTTTTTGTCCTTTCTCTCCGGCGTGCCGTCGGCCTCTCTGCGTGCGCGGGAGCGCTGCTCGTGGGTCCCCCGCTCGATGGCGTACGTCCTGCGAGCCGCTAAATTTGGCGGACATCTCGACGATCCCGTAGTGCAGCGCATCATATACAGGAGTCATTGCAGCTGTCTTGTCCGCTATATGCTACTTCAGTGTGATTTACAGGACGTGAGTGCAGATAGCCTAAGACTATCCGTAGTGGGTACTCTAAAACGATACTCTAAAGTTTTAGAGTATGAATATAGAGTAAAAATTGCTGCACTGGGTACTATAAAACGCTACTCTATCATTTCTCTTACTCTATATTTAGAGTGGTACAGTGCTTACTTTATACTGGGCAGTGGCGGGCCCCACTAGCTAAACAAAGGAAAAAAAATGCTATAACTCACAAACCAAAATCCAAATTAAATTTCGATTGCACCATTAAATTCGTCTCAATAAATCCTTCAAAACTAGATCACACATGGATATATTTAGATAAAGTGACAAGTGAGCCCCATAGTGGATAGAGTGGATAGATAATGATATAGAGGATGGATGAGTGCGGAAGAATTAAGTATAGATGAGAGAATCTTACTGACTAGGACGTATAGATGATAAATATAGAGGTCCATGAGTGCAGATAGCCTCAGGCCCTTACATCAATTGACACGATGGTAAAGTCTTTACCGCCAGAAAATAGGTGACTTTTGGATACTGCCGTTTAATTGACGGTACAAGTTTGGATTTTAAAAATCTGTTTTGAAAAATATATATTTGAGAAAAACAAAAAATATAATAAAAATGAAAAAACTAAAATGTTGTGACGGGTTGGGCTTTAACAAGCAAATAAAAAAATTATCTCAGCCCAACCGTCCACCACGGGTCCACGGCACCACCTCCCACCCGTCTCCCTCCTCGCGTTCCTCTCGTCCGTACGCCGCCGCCGCCGCCGCCGCCGCCGCCCTACGCCAGGTGCTGAGGCCCTCGCCGATCTCTTAGCCGGCGAAGAGTGCCCACCAGGTATTCCCCCCCTTCTCCCACCAGGTATTCCCCCCTTCTATTCCCTGTGTGCTGTGCGAAACCTAGTTCCCAAACTCTAACCTCAAGCTATTTGGCTACTTGATGCCTACATGTTTACGCACATGTCCCTTTACTAGATCCGCCCCTGATGGACAACGTCGAGTCTGCCCCTGACTCGCCGGCGCAGGCGCCGCCGTCATCCGCCTCTTCTCTCCCCAAGGTCCCTTTATCCTTTCTCCTCTTCTATCTCTTAAGGAAGGAGTGCGTGTTATACTGTTATCAATATCATCGTGACTGATCGTCCCTGTTGTAATCTTGGTATATGTTAGGAACAATCGCAGGTGGAGTTGGAGTTGAGGCTGCTTCAGGCTCTCGAGTTCTACCCTCCATCAAAACTCAAAGGTCTCGCCATAGTGTTAAGTTCTTTGTTTGTTAGCCCTTGAGGCCTGGCATATATTCTTATGTAAACACCTATGCTAATGACACTAATTCACTAATGGTAAAAATAGGTCAACAATGAATGAGCTATCTGAGTACCATATGCATGCTTTCATATAACAAAAGGTTGGCTTTAATGCCTTTTTTTTATTGCACTTTGAAAGAAACAACGTATTGACCCTCATTGAAATGACTGATTGGTATATTTATTACAAAATATTTTGATATTCAAAGGATGTATGTTGTTAAGGTTCAGCTAAAGCTTGTTGAGTGATGTACAAGGTGGGATTATAGTATTGCAGAATTGAAGGTGGGTTTGTGCCCCTACAACTACAAGTACAGGGCTCCAATGCTCGCTGCTGCCCTGCCATTTTGAAAAACTAGAAACCATGCAATTTCCCATTTGGTTCTTTCAAATAATCCAGTTATTCATCTGAGGTTGTCGTCCATCACTTCCATGATGGAGTATGCCAGTATAAATAATTTGCATGGCATTTTCAAAGAGCATCTAAGCCTGTCTGTTGAGAAAAATAGCATGTGCCGAATTGGCCATGATAGTCTGATTACCTGTTTTACTAAGTTGTTTTGATCAGGTGCTTTGCAATATAACTCGGTTTTTTTAAGAAAGTCACACATAGATAAAAAAAACATAGAAGTGGTATAGAGTGATTGGAGTGACAGTAATTATATTGTATTTCTAGTTAAATTAAACGGAAGTTGTTATACTTGTATATGGTGAATGACAATGAGCATAAGAAGTTGAGGGAAAAAATACTAAAATAAAAAAAGGATAAAATTGATTATCTACAAAAAATCAACTGGTTTGTGTCTCCCATCTAGGATTTAGGAATTCTAGCAAAGAATGTTTGTGAACCCTGTTTCTGGCAACTTAAACACTGTTCTGGTGTACTTGTTTTAGGCATTCATCGGCACTTTGTTCTCTATGGCCTCATGGAATATTTGCGAAAAAGGTAGCTGCATATGTAAATTTCAACTTCAAACACTTATAGTGAAATATATGGAATCTGGCCTGACCATATGTTATATGTTACAGCCTTGACCGACAATTCTCTTCTGATGAAGTTTTACAACTCTTGGACCGCTTCTTTAACCTAGAAATGCTGGTATCTGGAAACCCAATATCTGAATTACTTTGTTATATTCCCTTTTTCTTTTTGTGTTATATTTGTGTGGACAATTGGAATAGATTAAATCTATATCTGCATAAATTTACCACAATTTCACATTCGTATGGAAATTCTACAGTTGGGTTGCAACTCACAAGTTTTACTTATGATGATTAATAAATGAAGAAACCAGAGGATGATGAAAAGGACAACTTCAATCAGGGGGAAGAATTTTCCTTGCCAGAGAATTTTCTCAACAAGGAAGAATAATAACAAGTAACTTGGTAATGTCATAGGAGGTAAGCACATGCACTTTTGCCAGCTAAGTTTTTTTTCTCTCTCCCGGTGTTGTCTTCTGACATTACGTGCAAACGTGATGATAAGCTGGTCGCATCTTGCAGGTACTTTGGGCGTCCTCTGGAAGAGAGATCAGAACGCCGGTTCTTAGTTATTCACACTTTTTCTAGTAGCATTGTCGTCCAGAACATCAGTTGCGAGGAGACACAGAACACTGAAGTAAAGAAACACATTTGCTAAGCTGTGGTTGTGTTTACTGACTGTACAGCTTTTGTTGACTAGTGTAATCGATTGAATTGTGTGGTTGCCTGGAGGGTGAACATAAAGCAAGGAGTGGCGATTACAAACTTCTGTGATCATGACTATAGGTGCAGTCCTATAAAGCATCCATGAGGATTATAGGCTATCAAGATTACTGCTGTCCTAGACTAATACATGCCCATATTGCCCTGTTGGTCGCTGAAAGTCACGCCTTAATACTTCACTTATTGTGTCACGACATTTTGTAATACAAACTTTAGTAGAGCGTCCCCAGTGGCTAGCTATTTGCTAGTTGACAAGGGTTACTATACAATGCATTTTTTTATTGTCTCAACCTTTAAGTACAAGTTGTAGTATCTGAACTCACGCATCAGCGCACACCCTGACACACTCATACCTTGCGTAAGCTTGATCTACAACCTATATCTGAGGTTACAGTACACGGCTGAGAGATATGACAATGGTTGCTCATCCTTCCGAGGCAACTGGAATTATTAACAGGGAATAAATTCCCTAGGTGAGGCGCCCGGGCAAGTATCAGCACTCGAACCCAGGTGGGCAAATTTGCCAAAGGGTGCTAGTCCAGTTGGTCTAGCTCTCCTGAGGCACCCTCGAGGTCTGGGGTTCGAACCCTGAGTAAGGCGAATTTCCGCCTCGAGGTAAAAAAAATCCCCTCGCTGGTCCCGTGTGCCAAAGCACTAGCGGTGGCGGCCCGTTCCGGCCTGCGGCAACGGTAACCAAGGCAACGGAAGCCCGGCCCATTGGGCAACGGTGCCCCGGCCTTGGACCGGCCCAGGTGACGGTCCCCGCGGTGTCCGTCCCTAGTGTCGGGACGGGGCCAGGGTTCGGGGGTTTTCTCGGCCAGGGAAACTGAGATCTTCTATCTTAGTAAATGCCATAGGGGCGGTCTTACCCCCACCTGGCCGAGTTTTTTTTAGGTGGGCAAATTTATTAGAGTAAGTATAATAAGCTGATGTAAGGAGGATGTAGCAAGTGTCACATTATATTTGTGTTGGTGGAGGAGAGAAGAAAGGAAAGAGAAGCGGTCTGTAAACTTTAGTTTATGTACATGAGGTGGATCAAGTATTAATGGTGTAAGGTTAGGCTTTTAGAAGGTTATAGATAGATGATAAGAAATAGTATATAGCTAGCAGTAGGCTGAATTATTAGCCATGCTTTTCGAGTGTCTCTAATGGCTAGCTAGGAGATAGCTGGCTAGGGTTACTACGCATGTGGCAATTGGCATAATAAAAGGATGAGAAAAGAGTCCAAAGGTAGCTCCAATAGTTATTTATGAGCTAGCCCTAAGCATATTATTTCATATTTTAATAAAAGAGAGAAAAGTTGTTTCTAGATTAAGAGCTAGTCTCATATACATATTTTAAGATTACGTGAGTGTGTTATGCAGGGTCAGTTGTTATGAGCTATGTGCTAAAAACTAACATCGTTGAAGAAATTGTCTTAGAGCTAGTAACTAGCTCATACTATCGAGGGTGCCCTAAAGGCCACTAGTAGCTAGCTGACTCGGATTGCTACATATGTGGTTGGGTGACTTGGTGTTTTCTTGCAGCTAGGTTAGGGTTGGGATTTGACTTGCCACCAAGATTAAGAGCATGTACAAAGGTTCTAATATTGGCACAGAAGTATGTTGAAGCTTGCTCTTGCTCGTTGTATTCTCTTCCCAAAAACTAGAGAGAAACTTAGGAGAAGCTCCTCCTAGCAAGAACAAAGAAGCGAGGGTAATGTGAACCTCCTTCCATCCTCTTATGCTCTTCTTGCCTTCTTCACATTCTTTTCTCTCTTCTTTCTTGCTCTTGGTTCCTAGAGAAAGAGACGAGATAGAGTTATATGAGGGGAGAGAGAAGTTGGAGCAACTAGTCAAACTCCTAGATGGGGCAAAGAGGAAAAAGAGAGAAGGAGGGGGAGGGTTGGCTATTCACGATTTTACATGGCACACGTGTTAACTGCTTAGTCAGACTGTTGATGTGGGTTGTGCACCCGTGAGCGCCACGTGCCCTAGCTTGCAGTCGCGGGCAACCCTACCTTTGCCTCCACGGCCGACCTGTCGTGTCCGCCGCTCCGCTCGCCCTAGCGCCCCGCCAGGGCCGAGCACCCCAACTCATAGTCACGACTAGCCCTAGCTTACCTCCACGGTCAGGCTATCGCGTCCGTAGCTCTGCCCACCCTAGCTCGCCGTATCAGTGGTATATCCTATATACGGACACTGACAAGACACGAGTGTACCCTATGTCCCCTAGTTTTTTTAGGGGAGATGGGTGGTCTCCTATATACTGAAATGATCATGAGAGACTCACCTAAAGCAATTTATAGGAGATGCAATATAGAATATCTGATGGAGTTGCTCTTAAAGAAAAAAAATGCCTATGTGTTTTTCTCCTAGCCCTTACCTTCTACAAGTCCTAACGCAGGCAATGTTTGCCCTTTATACTCGCCGAATGGCAACACTCAACACAGCGCGCTAACGTAGTTTCTGTTTTGTAAAACTGAAAGAAAGCATATGACAGTTAGTAGTCGGTACTTTGAAACCTAAAAATCTTGGTAAATGCCAATAAATCTTGCAATAATATTTCTTCCTACCGGACTGCACTTGGAGCCGCACAGATTTCTAGCTTATTACTGTCCCATTGGTCGTATACTCGTATGGCTATGGCTGGCACTTGGGAGTTGGGACTGGTACCTGATGAATCTCCTAGACTTGAGTTCTGATTCTGACCGAGGGTACTTAGACCAGCCGGCCTCGATGAACTGTGTTTTTCCCCGTCCTGCATATAGGCGTGCTGTTGTGCCCACCTGTACGCCTGCGCCTGCTCATGTGGGGGCCCACACGGGGGCCACGTCTCGATATGCGTCTGCATCGTTTCCTGTGCCTGCCGCTCACGCCCCCTCCACACCCACGCGCATGTAGGCAAGCTTAGCAGCTGCAGCGGATGGCTGCGACAGATGGGTCCCACTGCAACATGTGTAACACCGGATCTACTTTTGCAATATTTAGATGAAACACTTGTAACATACGTTTGAAACAGTTGAAACACTTGCAATGAAACACCAGGAAAACATATGTAGCCATTGGAAAATATATGCAACATCCAAATGAAACACTTGCAACGTATGTGAGAAATATATGCAATATCTAGATGAAAACATTTGTAACATACGTCCGAAAACACAGATCAGATATTGGGAACAGACCTTTACGACATACTCGTACAACCATTGTAACATATGCAACATTCCGATCTACTTTTGCCATCCATCTGAAATACTTGAAACATACACTTGCAACATGCGCTTTCAGCGCAATATCACCTTGTTGCTTGGACGAATGGAGCTCGTCGTCGCGGAGCTCAACAATGGCGCAAAGGTCGGCATGGCGCATCGAGCTCGTCAGTGCGCCAGCGGAGTGGCGAGCACTGCACGGGCGAGCACCACCTGCGCGAGGCCGTGAGCACCCCTGGCGAGCAGGATGGCAGGGACGAACACCTATGGCTGGCACACGCGTGGACCCGCGCGGGCAGGGCGAGCACGCACCATGCAGGGCGCGAGAACCGCAAGTGTACCGTGAGGCCAAGTGATTGGGATGAAGGCGTGGGGCCCACCCATGACAGTGTGGAGTTCGTGCGTGGGTAGGAATGGTGAGTAGTGTGCTGCTGGCCATGGAACGAGTGGAGAGGATAATTCTCGGTGGGGAGCAGAGGAGATATTTTTTAGAGAGAGATAGAGGAGTCGTGAACGGGTGAAGTAGTGAGGATGACCCTCGATGGAAAGTGAATGAGATATGTTTAAGAGAGATACATGAGCCTTAAAGAGCTAGCACTGTTGAACCGTAGCGCACAGGCTAGGAAGCGCCGCGTCTGTCCTTCCAGATGACCTGAGGTATCATTATCTAAGCTGTTCGGTTGATGATTTTGATGGCTTATAAGCGGGCTGCGACTGTTGTAAGAGAAAAACATGGTACGCCTTTTTTTTTTACTCCTCGATGAACTGGTGAGCTTCCGGTCAGAGCGGCATGGCACGCAAGTCGCCAGAAGGCCGAAACACCCATGCCATGGGCCATGGCCCATGGACAGCATCGGCCGGCGGCAACTCCCCGCTTCCGAAGCGAATCCACGGGCAATCGACAGTAATCGGCCGGCGGCTCCTCCCCCGGATAAACCCCGTGATGGACGTCACAACGCCCCACCAGTCAGCGAGCGAAAACCCGCGGCGCCACGAGCGCACGCACGGCCGGCGTGCCCGTTGGGCGCTTGCTTGCCGGCCCGGACAGGCCGCAGCGGGCGGCACATGGCTCCGTTCCAAAGCGTATCTCCTTTCCCCTCCCTCCCTCCACTCCCGATGTGAATGTGAGTGAGTGACACCCGCTGCGCCGCCGCCCTCGCGCTGCCGATCCGGTCCCCGGTCCGCCGAGAAACCCCCGCCGGATCACGCGCCAATGCCCCGCCACGCCCACCACGACCCGGCCCCGCCCGCCTGCTGCTCCTGCTGCTGCGGATGCGCGGGCGCGGCGCCGTGCTACTACCCGGCACCCGCGCCGGCCCCGCCCAGCTCCGCCGCGTCCGACCAACTCCTCCACGCCATCGCCGCCCACCTCCTCCTCAGCTCGCCGGCGCCCGCTCAGCCGCAGCCACAACCCCAGCCGCCGCCGCCTCCCGCCGCGCAACACGCCACGAATCCCTATCCCTATCCGTATCCGCACCCCCAGCAGTACCAGTACCAGTACCAGCAGCAGGAGGCCAAGCCCCATGGCTACACCCATCCACCGCCGCCGCAGCAGCTGAAGCCCAATCCATCCGGCGACCACGGCCACCTCCTGCTCCACTCGCTCCTGCGTCGGGTGGCCGCGATCGAGTCCGCCCTTCCCCGCTGCTTCCCCGCCCCTCCTCCGGCGCGCCGACCGCCCCACCCGAACTCTCGCCCGCGCCGCGCGGCCCGCTACCAGGAGGAGGAGGAGGAGCAAGAGGTGGAGGAGGGAGACGAGTCGGAACCGGAATCGCCGCCGTCGCCGCGGCGGCCACGGCGACCGGCTCGCACGGGGCCGCCGCCCTCCGCGGCGAGTGACCGCGCGGCGCGGACGATCCAGGTCCACTTCCGCCGGTTCCTGGCGCGGCGCTCCCGGACGCTGCGCCAGCTCAAGGAGCTCGCCGTGCTCCGGTCCAAGGCCGCGGCGATCCGGGGGTCGCTCTCCGACCCCGCCGCCGTCTCCGAGGCGGCCATGGGCCTCCTCCTCCGGCTCGACGCTATCCAGGTGATGGAACCCTTGCCATGAACTCGTTCGGTTCGGTCCGTATGCCATCGGTGTGCTGGGTTTTGAATTGGGTTTTGGATCAGGGAGGGGACCCGATGATCCGGGAGGGCAAGTGCGCGGTGAGCCGGGAGCTCACCCGGATATTGGAGTTCGTTGACAAGGTGCTGATCAAAGAGCACGAGCAGATGGTGATGGCCGACAAGTACCATGACGGCTGCAATGCTGCATTGGTGGCAGGTCGCCCGTCTGTGAGCAAGAAGGTGAGTTTCTCCGGTAATGCTCAGGTTCACACGCTCAATGGAAAGACAGAGAATGGAAATGAGGTTGATGAGGGCTCTGAAGGCTCCAGCTCTGCTGAGTCTGATGAGGTGAAGCCTAGCAAGAGAAGTGCCTATGGTAAGCCTGGGCTTGCAGCACCAATGCCCGTGCACATGGAGTCGAGGCCGGTTGCTGGTGAAAGGAGATAACGTGTCATCAGCATCATGTGATGCCATTTCAGGTTTATAATCTTGTGTTTGTCATCTCGCTGCTACATTTCCACTGATGTTTCATAGGGACGTTTTTTTTTTCTCAAATTGTAGAGTATGTACAACTGTGGACTCTAGAACTAGGGCAGTTGTATGCTCAGACGACCTCTCTGTTAACTGCATTTTGTTGCAGGATTGTACTACTGAACTAGCACCAGCTTTAGAACTGAGAATTGTAGCTTGGATCATTTGGTTCAACTGAAATGTTTAGGATCTTGGATAATCATATATTTCTTGTTAGCCATGCTCATTATGATCGTTGATTGATGACTCATGGTCACAGGGCCACCATGTTCTAATTGTACTTGTACCCTTGCTGGTTGAAGATTGCTCCTGAACTGATGTTCCCATCGTGTTCTTTGGCCAACTCATGCTGATATAATAATTTAAACCTGTGCAGTTTGGTTGCATTTATGAATTGTTGCTTACGACATGTGATTTCTATAGTCTATAGCTGTTTCTTCAGAAGTTGAGGCATGCTAATTTGTTACTCTCTCTGTTCCAAATTATAAGACGTTTTGACTTTTCTAAATACGTAAATTCTGTTATGCACTTAAATATATAATACATGTCTATATAGTAAAAGCAATGTATCTAGAAAAGCCATAACGTCTTATAATTTGGAACGGAGAGAATATATTTGAAGTATTCAGTTGTCACGGTTTCTTTTCTGCCTTCCTTGATTATATATAAAATGTAATTGAGCTTTCATGTATCCTCTTGCCTTGTTCTTTTGAAATTTGAGGGTTTCTTTTCTGTTGTCATGCACCTACAATCTCTTATAGCTTATCATCTTGTACATATCATTAGACCCTTAATTGCATGGTCATCAATACACCAAAACCCACTCAGGGGTCTTGATGATTTTTCACTAGCTTTTTTCCTTTTTCTCTAAAATCTACTTAGGTCGTTTTTGGTATTTTCACCCATTCGTCGATATTTTGGCTTCCACACTTTTGTAGCCTCCACCTAAGGTCAGTATGTATGTTGTGACTACGTTATCTTGGCAAGAGTTAGAATTGAAGTTGTTCGGCTGATGGTTTTTGCGGCTAATAAGCCGACTGATGCAATAAGCCGGCTAATGTTGTTTTGTTGTGAGAAAAAAAACACTATATCATGGTTGATAAGCCGAGCTGATATGCTCATGTTCATCTTTGAGATAGAGCCAACATATCACTTGTTTGCTCCAGGAGAAAATTTTGAGTCTTCCATTTACCCCTTATGTCGCCTTTTTGTCCTTCACATATCTAATTGATAAGTAGACATGACCAATTTCAACTGTGCCAAATTGTTTGAATATTCTTCTCATGCCACTAAATGGTTCATTTTGGTATAAAGCATGTTATTCTCCCCACCTTATTTAACCATCATAATTTCACGCATTCACCTAAATACGTATGACCATATCAAACGATATATTGCGTACTTTCGTCATCTCTAGTAGACGTGTTAGGATTTGAAACAAAAATCATCGAGGTATAACTCTGATTACCGATGTATCTTGCTCCATTCCTTCCAAATTATAAGACATTTTACATTTATAGATGTATATCTTTTGTTATGCACTTAGATATACACTATATCTAAATACGTAGTAAAACTGTAAAAGCAATATATTTAGAAAACGTCTTATAATTTGGAACAGAGATAATACAATATAACATCATTTTTTTCCTAAAATTTGGTCTCATAAGAAAGGCTATTTGGAATATGAACCACTTCACGAGTTTAGAGATATAGAAATTTGTTAACACCTAAGAGGCACCCATTGATAAGTTTAGGGTCTACTTATATATCTAACCCGAACTTGTAGGTCAAAACTTACAAAGATTGACTTTTAAAGATTCTAATACACATACTAAAACGAGCATAGTTGGATTAGGAGCAAGTCTAAGCTCATGTCCTTATCATACTTTTGAGTGTTCGTGGGCAAAACTCTAGTGGGGTTCTTACTAAAGCGTTGAAATTCTCCTTTCAAACCCTCATTTCTAGAGCTCTAGAGTGGACCTCTGCTTTTCAGTTTTATAGGTTGCTTTCTGCATGACGGTATGTATCACTTGTGCTCAAGCGTTGCGGCCTACCACCTTCTTGTTGGCTCTTGAAAGCCCAAGTTTGGTTTTGGTAATTAATGACACCAAGTTGCTAATGCCATGTGTTAAGTGTTTTGAGTTAGGCATAAGTAACACATGTGATGAAGGTGTATGTGGCAAGGAGTGGTGGCCACAAGATCACAAAGAAATGGTGCATGTACATGAAATGACGATCATGGTGGTAATGCACATAAAATGATAGACATGATGTTCAAGTGGAGGAAAAGGATATAAGAGCGCAAGGCAAAGGTATAACCATAGAGTTTTCCTTTTGCCGGTCTAAGATGAGTAGAGAAGTGTTTGATCGGATTTAGGATACATAGCCGACTATCAAGAGGGACAATCACGGTTAGCTCAGGAATCAAGTGTCACTAGATCAATGTCTTGAGCATATGCATTAGGATCTAGTAGAGAGCTAACATATCGCCTTGAAATGTTTGTGAAATGCTAACACACATGCACATGGTGGTGTTAGCACATTTGCGAAGTCGGAGAAGAAACGGAGGCGAACGGTGGTCACTGTGGTGATCGGACGCTGCACCGGACGCGGTCATGGTTTGACCGGACGCGTCCGGTCAGCTCTCGCAGCAGTCAGGCGCGCGGGTGTTAGGGTTTGCAACCGGCGCGTTCGGTCCCTCACGGTACCGGAGCGTCCGGTCATGCACCTAGAGGGCAGAGCTGGACGTAGAGCTGACCGGATGCGCGGCGCGTCCGGTCACGTGCGATCGGACACGTCCGGTCGCGGTGGGAGCTCTCTGGACTCCAACCGGATGCCGGTGCAACGCGTTTTGCACTGTGTTGTCCGATAACTGCTAGCTGCGTATCCCTTCACTATAAATAGAAGTTGGCCGGGGTTTGGGGGTAACTCTTGCACATTTTGAGACCTTGACACATCCTTTGAGCTAGAGAACAACCCCTCCACTCATCTTTTTGCTTGGTTGCACATCTTGAGTGAGATTCAAGTGCATTGCTTGAGAGTTGTATTCTAGAGGCACTTGATCTTCGAGTTGTTGCAGATTTCTTGTTAGTCTTCCGTGTTTCCTGACACGTTAGACGGCTTGGAGCAGCGGAGGTTGAAAGGTCTTGATGGCTAGAGGGGGGTGAATAGCCTTTTAAAAATTTCTACAAAGACAAGCTAAACAAGTTTATCAATATAACAAATAGCGAGATGCGAGTTTTGCTTAGCCTACGGGGTGTTTGCAAGCCACCTATCCAAAACACAATTCTAGTAGTTGCACTCAACCGTACAAGACAAACCGAGAAGATAACTACAACTACAACTAGCAAGCTACACAAAAGAGCTACTCTAGCAAAGCTATCTAGCTAGCAAAGATAACTAAGAAAGTAATGCGGAGTTGAGTTAGGAGAGTTTCACCGAGGGGCGAAGTAATGAGCCAACCAATATGATCAACAATGAATACCAAGATAACCGAACACTGGGATCAATCAATCACAATATGAAAGTGATGACACGAAGATTTATCCTGAGGTTCACGTACTTGCCGGCACGCTAGTCCCCGTTGTGTCCCTCTTTACCACGTGGTTTGGTGGCTAATCGGTCTCACACCGAGCCTCTCAAAAGGCGCCACAAGAACTTACCAAATGGCAAAAGGTTGCAATGACACGAGCAATTTACTAACGTTGCCTTTGGTGCTTCGCCGAGGTAGGCACAAACCCCTCACAATCACCGGAGCTGGCCAAGAACAATCACCAACTCTTGCCAACGCCTCCAAGCTACTCCAAACCGTCTAGGTGGCGGCAACCACCAAGAGAAACAAGAATCCCGCAGCAAATCAACCACCAAGTGCCAACTAGATGCAATCTCACAATGCAAATGCACTTGGATCACTCAATCTCACTTCGAATATGCAAAGAAGCAAGAGAGATGAGTGGGAGGGGAGTTGCTTAGCTCAAAGTGCTCACAAGTATGTCAAATGTTCGAGAGAGAGAGAGCCTTGAGCCGGCCAACGAGTATTTATAGACGTACCCCTTCGAATATAGCCGTTAGAAACTTAAACAACCGAAATCGTGCTGACCGGACGCGCTGGTCCAACTGACCGGACACGCCGGTCGCCCAACGGCTAACTCGTGAAGTACTGACCGGACGTGCTGGTCCAAACGACCAGACGCGCCGGTCGCCCAACGGCTAACTGCGAAGCAACGACCGGACGCGCTCATCGCGCAGACCGGACGCGCTACGAACGACCGGACGCGCTGGTCCCGTGAATGACCGGACGCGCTGGTCGCCTGAGCAGCGCTCAACAAAACAACGACCGGACACGCTGAAGAAACATGACCGGACGCGACAGTGCCAGCATCCGGTTAGAGTCCAGTAAGCTCCCTGAACGACCGGACACGTCCGATCGACTATGACCGGACGCGCTTCGCGTCCGATCATCAAACTGAAAACCGCGCAGACACTGAACACTGACCGGACGCGTCCGGTCATGCAAAGACCGCGTCCGGTTCAGCGTCTGGTCACCTCTGTGACCTCTGTTCGCCTCTGTTTCTTTTCCGGACTTCCGGCGTAGTGGAAAATAGTCGTTTCAACTCCTCGAAAACGCCTGAATCCCGCCTCGCAAGCTCGGCGAGAGGGAGAGAGGACCCCAAACCCTCTCTACCACTCAAACTCCACCACCTTCGCAAACGTGCTAACACCACTAAGTGATCTTCTTCAAGTGTGAGTGTGTTAGCTTTTTTACAATTATTTTTCGGGGCGATATTAGTTCTATCCAAATCAATGTTTTCCTAAACGCTAAACGATAAACAGTCGGTCACCCTTCGTTTAGCGTTTAGACCGTTTAAACGGTGTTTAAACGGAGTTAAACAGCATAAACGATTTTGTACAATAACAATAAAATATACATATTTATGTATGTAAAAATAAAATTTGCTAGAACCCATACATATTTACACGTGTAAAAAATAAATATTCTACCAAATAATCTTGTTGGAAGAAATCTAAATCGCACAACACTTCATATAATTATAATGTTAATTAGTTTCATGTTGATTGTGATAAACGTAGTTCTTTAATTCACTTAATTATAGATTAAATGGTTGTTTAGCTTATTTAATCACATTTAATCTGATTTTGTTTAGACCGTTTAGACGGGACTGAACAGTTTAAACGGGTTTAAACGGCCCAACCGTTTAATTCACCGTTTATGGCATAAACAACACGACTGACTTCTGTTTACCGTTTAAACGGTGTTTAAACGGACAAAACGGCCGTTTAGGCGAACAGTGATCCAAATGCATATGATCATGAAATGCACATCTAGAGGCACTTAGGAGTTTAATAGCCGCGTCATTCCCCTCTTTATAGTACGGCTATCTATCCTATAATGTAACCACACCCACTAGGTGTCTTGGTTACTAAAACATAACCCTTAAGCATATACCTTTGCCTTGATCACGTAGGGTTGTGTCCAAATCCAAGTGTGGCCATCATGATCACCATGTCCATCTTGCCACCAACCTTGGAATGTACTAATCCTCATATGCTACATACAACTTAGGCATAGGATTAGTACTTAGGCATTGTCACTAATTACCAACATCAAACATAGGACTTTCAATCTCCCCCTTGTTGGTAACTGGTGACAAACCTTTCACAAAGATATTATGATAAAATTTTGATTGAAACCATGTCACATTATCCAAGTATATTACCATGTGTAAGAATCATGGACATGTGATCATGAATTTAAATTGATAGCAATGGCTCCCCCTACATGTATGCTATATGTTTGGATTTTAGAAGCATACATGTTAGATAGGAAAAATTAGGAGCATTGACTACCAATAGGTGCTAAGTGTTTAAGATTATAGACCTTTGAAGCGTGATACCATCGGAGTAGCGATAAACACCATCTTAGCACCTTGTGTAGTTAGATTCCACTTGAAAAAGCACAAACATAACTAGAAACCTCGTGAGATCAACATTATAAGCAAGGCTCTAGTACCACTTTGAAAAACATGAAGCAAGAAATATCTAACTACTTCCTATTCATGCTAGTACCTCAATATACCATTCAAACTATACTAGCAAGTCATCACACAAGCAAAGTATTAGAGAAAAAGAAATGCATAACTATGCATCATACATATGAAGTGCACATGAAAATGCAACATTCATGTTTAAGAGCTTGCTCCCCATACTTGTGTGCGCAAAATTTTAGTTGATCCCCTTTTTTATCAATTTTCCCCTTTTGTGCTTCTCCTCCTTTGAGTTCTATCTTTGTAAACAATAATTTCTCCCCCTTTGGCACCAATGACCACAAGGGACCAATTTTAGATAGATTATCATGTTGAAAAATAGGGTGAGGATCAAGTTTGTGATTCAACCTAGATTGCTTGCATAAATAAAATGCTTCGGTTTAATCCAAGGCCAAGCTTCTTCACACCTTACTAGAAGGGTTATCATGCACCATGTTGAAGCAAATATTTAGACAAGTTTTCTAGATTAAACACTTAGGATCACAAGCTACTTAAACAAGTTATATGTTACCACTAGATCATACAAGTCAAGGAAACAATAGTGGCACCATATAAACTTCAAATTCATTTGATTTTCATGAATGAGCCTAGAACATGTAAATTATGACTAGATGCACTAAACAAGTCCTTAGCATAGAATGTATGATATGTCAACCAATTGTACCTTGGAGCTTGAAGGAGAGGCATGTCATATATGGAGGTGCATCAACTCATGTTGGAGAAGTCAAGTATGTTCAACTCATTCTTTAGCTTGTGAAATCTCTTCTCATCAAGTGGCTTGGTGAATAGATCGGCTAATTGATCTTCGGTGCCCACACTCTCAATAGCAATGTCACCCTTTTGTTGATGATCTCTAATAAAGTGATGGCGAACATCAATATTGTAACGTCCCGCCTCTCCGAGGCCGGGCCCGCTTACATCTGGCCGCTTCCTAGGACATAGACTGCCCTCACAGACCAACACAAGTCTTTTCTGCGCACTTTGTCCTCACTCATGCGCACCCGGGAAGAACTTCCCGGTCGGTCACCCATCGCTCCAGGCCAAGCACGCTTAACTTTGGAGTTCTTTCGAGATGAGCTTCCGGAAAAGAAGTTGCAACTTATTGGTATGAGTATCCTATTAATCCTGTTAAGCCTTAGGCCGGGATGTTACATCCTCACCCCCTTAAGAGATCGACGTCCTCGTCGATCAATCCCAAGCCAGGAGCGTCCTCTCTTGGCCACGTCCGTATGTCCAGAGCCAGCGCATGTGCCATGCTGTGTGACCACGACGGATCCACACCAGCCATGCGCACCATGCCTGCGCAACTGCGACACACGCGCCCGTGAAACCGCGAGAGTCGGCTCTGATACCCTACAACTTTGTCAATATTACCCAAGCCTGGTTCTCAATGGTTCAAGAGATATCGTGCCATGAACATGAGCTGTCAGTCGGCATCGTTAACTGAAACCCGGTTTCAGTTTCACCGAGCACTACTTTGAGGCCATGTAGTTTCAAATATAAGCCGAACCAGCCCAAACACCAATTGACAAAGTTGTTGACCTCACAAAGCCCTACAAATTTGATGTTATCATCTGCTCCTAACTCGAACCGGTTTAGGAGATATTCGGTGGCAAAATTGCTCTGTCAGTCGACCATCGCGGACCTGCAATCGGGTTCAGTCAAATGACACGGCGTGTCGTGGCGCCCGGGCAGGTGAACGCCGCCGCGTGTCCTCCACGCGCCGCGCGCGACCTGGCGCCTTGGCCAGCTGCCGAGCGCATGAAGGGCACCTCTGCGGTCGCCCCGACATCAACCATCCATTCCCTCCTCCTCCTTCCCTCTCGTTTGCAAAAGGGAAAGAACCGAGCCGCCATTCCCCTTTCTTCTCCGACGAGCTCGACCGTGAGCCACGCCACACCACCGGCCGCCTGAGCTCGCCAGTTCCTCCGCCTCGACACCCTCCACCCCCTGGACCTACCGAAACCCACGATTGGACCCTAGGTGAGCTGCATTATCTTCTTCTCCGCCTCCGAGGGGTCGCCGGAGCCCGCCATGGGACCTCACCGTGGTCGGGGTGCTTCGGGCCCGTCTCCATCTCCCCTGACTCGCAAAACGGAACCACCTTGCCCCGGTGAAGCTCGTAACGAGCCCAAACCGCACTATGCTTCTTCACCGGCGACGGTGCGCCGCCACCGGAGGTCACCGGCCGCCGCGCACGGTGGCAGGCCCTCTCCACCCCATTCCCATTCATCCTACGGGTACCAATCAGTGCGCCAGGTGACGGAGAGCACGATGCCGTGTTCGGTTAGCCGCGCGAGCCCTTCTCCGGCGAGCTCGAGCTCACCGGAGCTCGCGGGGCGCCGGCTCCCCTGTTTTCGGTCGCTGACCGCGGGGGCCCACCGTCAGCGTCGCGCGCGCAGGCAGGGGCGCTGAGCGGGCCGAGCGCGCGGGGAAAAAACGTTGTGGGCCGAGTTCGTTTCCGGGCCGGCCCAATCGTCCGAAGTGAAAATGAATTTTTATTATTTTGATACTGATTGTTGTACTAGTTGGAAAAATAGGAATCTAGGGTTTTAGTGATCCAAAAATCATGAAATAAATTTTGTTAGAATCTATTGGATGTGTAGTATTTTAGAAAAATATGGATCTGGCATGAGATGTTTAAATTCTGTAAGAATTTATTAGATCCTTTAAATGTGTTTTGGATTGCATGCAAATTTGCTTAATTTATAACTTGAGCTGTAGTGTTCCATAAATTATGAAATTTGGTGGGTAGGTTACTCTATGCTAGTCCTAGCTATGGTAAAAATTTGGGCATCAGTGCTTAATTAATTTCCAAGTTATAATGCTATCTTGTGATTCTAGGAAATACTTAAATGAATTTTTGTAATTTTTCTACATGTGCAATGTTCTTATAAATTTTTGGAGAATGTCTTGGTATCTTAGAGTGTCTAAGAAAAATATGAAATCTGTTGTTTGACACCTTTCAATAGGGTTTCCTATTTATGCAAAAATCAGCCTTATTAGCTTGTGAATTTTGTGTAGGGAGTTTCTGTGAATAAAACTTGTTCAAATTTTTACTGTGGTCTCTTTTTGGGTCATAGAGTTCCCTGTAATTTTTGTAGAATTTTAGGAGCAGTTTATATATATGTTTGAAATTTCACTTAATTACTTAAGTAAATAAAGAAATGGGTTTAAATAAATGTTCTAGGTGGGCACACCTTACTTTCTGGTGTCTTTGTGATATTTGTGAACTTGTAGTAGCATTAGTTTGGTTTTAAAGAATGTTTGCCACATCAATAAATATTTAACCTTTGTAATTTAGGTTTTCTGGACAGCTAAGTAGTAATTCTAAATTGGCTTTAATAAAAATTGGTTGCTGGACAACCTGTAAATACCAAAGTTGGAGTAAACTTGATGAACTAGCTTGTGTTAAAATTTGGAAGTATTTGGCTTAGTAGTTTGAGAGTTACTGTTGTTTAAAGTGGCAGTTCAAAATCTGCTACTCTCTGTTTTGGAGAGGACAGATTCTGGAACTTGTGAAGTTTGACTTGGAAAACTTAGGAGTTTGGAGTTGAGGTCTGAAAATGAAGTGTAGTACATTTCTTAGGCTTTCCAGATTGCCTTAGATCATATCTTTTGGACTTATAAATCTCCAGTTGTGATAAAAACAAGTAGCTGCTGTCCAGAATGCTTACTGTGGTGTTTTGCTGATTGTTATGGTGAGATATCCTAAGACCTGCTACTTTTGTAATTGTTAGGTGTTAGGGCCTTAACTGAGGACGAGCAGCTTTATCTTAGGTTAAATAGATTAGGTGAGTACTTCTCTACTAGAGAAGAGATTTGCACGTACTAGTAACATAACTTAAATAGAGTATTTTATTCTGAAATGCATTCATTCCGAGCATGTTGCACCCATTTATGCATCCATTATATTTATTGTGCATTCATGCAATAGGTGCACCGGAGGGGGTAACACTCCTCGAATTCGAGCCGGTAATTCCGGAGGAGAACCAGGAGCAGCAGGAGCCCGAGGAACCAGCCGGCGACGAAGCTCCGTCAGAAGATCTACCCGAGTGTCCGGACCACAGACCCGCAACATTTCTCAAAGGCAAGCCCCGGTGCATGCTGAACCTACTGATTTATAAATTAATCTTGCGTACTTTTAATTGTTTACTGCATTAAGTTGTAGGAGTTATATGAAAACACTTGTTGCATTATACCTGTCCTTGTCCAGATATCGTACTTAATCCTATTTTAGGTTTAGGCACGTGTCAATGCTTAGCCCTGCTTAGTACGGTAGAAGTCGGGTGATTTCCAGTCATCCGCGAGATGTAGGAAGGAGTCACGAGTGGCTTTATGGCTATCGTGGATGGAACCATGCTTAAAAATGAAATTGAGACCGGGCGGGAGTTCGATAGTACAGCCGCAAGACACTTCACGTCTTGGGTGTGGAGCTATGCCCGTCTGAGTCGTTTAAGGACCGATTCGCTGTACGTCCTTGAGTCATGTTGAACGCAGTCTAACACTTAGTTGGCCGGATAAGTCGTTCCGACCGCGAAGCCGAGTAATGTGGTTCAGGCCGGGAATCGAATGGTAGGTTGCTTCTTGGAGGAGAGAAAGGATGTGCTTGGGGACATTGGCGTGAGACCAAGGGGGGGGTTAGAGTCCCTATCACCTGGCAGAGTGTCGCCCTTGGGGTCGCGACATTATTCGGACCCGCGATTCCTGAATCATATGAAACGGTGGCCTGTGCGACCCTGGCAGGGGTCTGCACGGTGAGTGTTAGAAATACCCCTCCAGCTGGATAGGAATTCGATTCGAATCGCCGTCGCTCCCGGTTAGTGAGCACTTGACTTGAGCAGCGGCAACGTAGATCTCATTAAATAAACTGGTGGTTAAGGGAATGATACAATGTTGCCACAATTCATAATTGCTCTGGATATAATGATGATAATTGTTTGATTATAATCAAGTGCATGTTTAGTACAGGTGCTAAGATAGATGACAGGTAAATGCTAAAAATAACTGCTAGTACAGGTTATAAGAGTATCAATTACTTATGCCTTTATGCAAAATGTTATGTCAGCTAGCCTCTTGTGTAAGCCTTGCATAATCCTTGGTGTCACTTTATTTCTGGTTTTCGACGGGTAAGTCTAGCTGAGTACATTCCAGTACTCAGGGTTTATTCCCTCCTGTTGCAGATGACATGCTTTATCAGGGATTCTGCAAGACGTGTCTCCACCCTGCGGGTGACGATGACTAGATCACAAGGGCGTGATCGTCTTTATGTACTTTCCTCATGCTTTTGCGGGTTGTCGATCATCCAGACTGGCAGTATTTATTTAACTAATGTGTGTGTTATGCTTCCGCTACTTTCAAACTTGGTTTGTAATATTTGCTACTCCGTGGTGTAAACTTATGTCAGAACTACTTGTGAAATGTATCGTATGATGTTGAATGTTGAATGATGCGATCCTGGTTGTAAGCAGTTTGGTTTGAAATCCTTCGTGATTTCGATTGACTACCGGGATTATATGGGCTCAAGTTTGAAAATTTGAGCGCTTCGGTGCTTGTTTTCGTACTTGTGCTCTTATAATTTGGTCGGTTCTGTTACAAATATGCTTTGTTCTTTGATGTTGAACCGGATTGTTGGTTAGCTTCACGGCACTTTCATTATCACATAGCAATGGCACATTCTTGAAATTGATTACAAAATCTTTTAATGTGGCCTTCATCCACAAGATTTGTGCACAATAACTATCCGCGGCGATGTGTTCGGCCTCGGTGGTAGATAGTGCAATACTATTTTGCTTCTTGGATGACCATGAGACAAGTGATCTTCCCAACAATTGATAAGTCCCGGAAGTGCTCTTCCTCTCAACTTTATCACCGGCATAGTCGGAATCCGAATATCCAACTAGCTCAAAGCTTGCACCTTTGGGATACCATAATCCAACATCTTGTGTATGCTTTAAGTACCTCAATATTCTCTTTGTTGCCTTCAAATGACTTTCTATTGGTGAGGCTTGAAATCTTGCACACATGCATACACTAAACATCACATCGGGCCTTGATGCCGTCACATAGAGTAGGCTACCAATCATTGATCTATATAACTTTTGATCCACCATGTTGCCATTCTTGTCACTATCCAAACTTCCACTAGTGCTCATTGGAGTAGTGATTCCTTTTGCATCTTCCATACCAAACTTCTTTAGCATATCCTTTATATATTTGGTTTGGCTCACAAATGTACCTTCTTTCATTTGTTTGATTTGAAGTCCAAGGAAGAAACTAAGTTCACCAATCATTGACATTTCAAGTTCCTTTGCCATCATTTTCCCAAACTCATCACAATAATCTTGATTGGTTAAACCAAATATGATGTCATCAACATATATTTGCAACACAAACAAGTCTTTCCCAATCTTCTTGATGAATAGAGTAGTATCCACTTTGCCCATGACAAATCCTTTAGATAGCAAGAAGTCCCTCAATCTTTCATACCATGCTCTAGGTGCTTGCTTCAATCCATACAAAGCTTTTCTCAATTTGTAGACATGATTGAGTTTCTTGTCATCTTCAAAACCAGGGGGTTGCTCCACATACACCTCCTCTTGAATGTACCCATTGAGAAATGCACTCTTCACGTCCATTTGATATAGCTTGATATTGTGAGCACAAGCATAGGCAAGTAAGATCCTAATTGCTTCCAATCTTGCAACCGGGGCATAAGTTTCACCAAAGTCAAGACCCTCTATTTGTGTGTAACCTTGAGCCACTAGTCTTGCTTTGTTCCTTACTACTATCCCATCTTGATCTTGCTTGTTGCGAAAGACCCATCTTGTTCCAATGACATTGTGATCCTTAGGCCTCTCAACTAATTCCCATACTTCATTTCTCTTGAAGTTGTTGAGCTCTTCATGCATTGCATTTACCCAATCCGGATCTCTCAATGCTTTATCAATGTCCTTGGGTTCTTCCATTGACACAAAAGAAGAGTGAGCACAAAATGATGTCAATCTTGATCTAGTTTGAACTCCCCTTTGTATGTCACCAATGATGGAATCCAATGGATGGTCTCTTGCAATGTTAGTTGGTTGAAGCACTTGGACTTGATTGCTTGGATGTTGATGTTGATCATGATTTGGAGATGATGAACTAGCCACTTGTTGATCTTGTTGCACTTGAGATGATGTACTAGCTTGATTTTGCATTAGAGAACCACTAGCTTGTGTAATTGGACTTTGGAGCACTTGATCTTTGTTGTCATCCACATTAATCACTTGCTTTGGTCTAATATCACCAATATCCATTTCCTTTATAGCATTACTCAATTGAGTTCCTTTCACATCATCCAAGTTTTCTTCTTTATCTTGAGAACCATTTGTTTCATCAAATTCAACATCATGAACTTCCTCAAATAAACCACTAGCCAAATTCCAAACTCTATAAGCTTTGCTAGTAGTTGAGTAACCAAGTAAGAATCCTTCATCACATTTCTTCTCAAACTTGCTCAATCTAGTGCCCTTCTTCAAGATGTAGCATTTGCAACCAAATACCCGAAAGTATGCAATGTTGGGCTTTCTTCCATTTAAGATCTCATATGGTGTCTTCTCTAGAAACTTTTGGCAATAGAGGCAGTTGCTATAGAAGCAAGCCGTGTTGATTGCTTCGGCCCAAAATGAATGACTCACATTATACTCATTCAACATTGATCTTGCCATATCAATCAAGGTTCTATTCTTCCTCTCAACTAGACCATTTGATTGAGGTGTATACTTGGCCGAGAATTAATGTTTAATTCCAAGCTCATCACATAGCTCATCAACTCTTGTGTTTCTAAACTCACTTCCATTGTCACTTCTTACTTTCTTGATTGTGGTTTCAAACTCATTTTGCACTCTCTTGATGAACTTCTTGAATATATCAAATATATCACTCTTGTCCATAAGAAAGAATACACATGTATATCTAGTGAAATCATCCACAATCACAAAACCATACTTGTTGCCACCAATGCTTGTGTATGTAGTTGGCCCAAATAGATCTATGTGCAACAACTCAAATGCCTTACAAGTACTCATAATTCTTTTTAATGGATGAGTGTTGCCCACTTGCTTTCTGGCTTGACATGCACTACATAGCTTATTTTTCTCAAATGTAACATCCTTTAAGCCTCTAACTAAGTCATGCTTCACTAACTTGTTCAATTGCTTCATGCCAACATGACTAAGTCTTCTATGCCATAACCAACCCATACTTGATTTGGTGAGCAAGCATGTTGAAAGTTGAGTGTCACTAGCATTGAAATCAACCAAGTATAGATTCTCATATCTAAAACCCTTGAAGATCAAATTGGATCCATCAACACTAACTATCTCCACATCATCAACACCAAATATGCACTTGAAACCGAGATCACACAATTGAGCAACCGAGAGAAGATTGAAGTTCAACTTTTCAACTAAGAGCACATTGAAAATGCTATGATCATTAGAGATTGCAATCCTTCCAAGTAAGGATGGCAACGGGTCAGATTCGGATCGGGTGGAGTCTCCATGTACCCAAAACCGAAACCCAAACTCAAAACCCGAATCCGCCCCGAACACTAGTTCGGGTAAAAATTCATCCCCAAAATCGAACCCGATGGATATCCGAAACCCGATGGTTAATCCGAAACCCGAAAATCTTTGCAACAAACTAGCAAAGACAGCATACCAATGCATACAATACATGAAAGTACTGCTGTACTAGTAGCTAAGAACATAAAAATTTGCATAAAGAAGGAAGCGGCTTGCAAATGAATATAGATAAATCATTTATTCCAACAAGAACTACGGCTTACAAAAACAAGAAGCCGACGCCGTCCTCGTCTTGTCCCTGCAGGAGCAATAAATTATTCCAACAAGAAATACGGCTTGCAAAAACAAGGAAGCCGACGCCGTCCTCCTGTCCTTGTGGGAGCGGGACTGCAGGCCTGCGCCCTGCGGCTGGGACCTGGGGGCGACGCGCCGCCAGCCTGGATCAGCCCCTGGCGGTTTGCGCCTACTGCTGCTGGGCGCGCACGCACCGTGGCGCCGGAACCTGCTAAGTGCGCTGGCGGCGGCCGCCCGGCCCTGCTCCTTGCCTCCTTTGCTGGCAGCCGACATCCCGATGAGCAGATCTGTTGGAGTGGGTGCCTGGGCGGGTGGCGCTGGCCCCTGCTCCTCTGCGCTCAGCTGGTGCTGGCAGCCGACGGGTGGAGGCGGAGGCGGATTGGGTGTGGGGTGAGCGAGAGGGCCTGAGGGCTGAGAGTCTCTGAGTTATATACCTAGGTTATTATATGGGCTGCTAGTGGGCTCAATGATTTTAGGGCTCCGACGGTGATCCGTGGGGAAAAATGAAGATCCGCCCCAAACCCACAACCGTTCGGGTATCCGAACCCGAAAAACCGCGGGCGCAAAACTGTCCCCCAAAACCAAAACCGCTGGACCCGAAATCCGCGGATATCCGCCCCGAACCCGCCCCGCTGCCATCCTTACTTCCAAGAGCCTTTACATCACCCTTGCTATTGTCACCGAATGTGATGCTATCAATGCCACTATCATTTGATTTGAGAGAGTTGAACATTCTTGAATCACCGGTCATATGTTGAGAGTACCCACTATCAAGCACCCAATGCCTTCCTCTGGCCTTATAATTGACCTACAAAACAAATTAATGTTTCTTAGGTACCCATACTTGCTTGGGTCCTTAGAGGTTAGTCACTAAGCTCTTTGGTACCCAAATGGCCTTCTTCTTTGGACCCACAATTGGTGTACCAACAAACTTAGCATGCACACCTTTCTCACCCATGGTAAGCACATAACAAGAATCAAAAGGAATATAAGGTATATTAGTATTTTTCTTGTTCTTGTTCATTTTATTGCAATTAATCTCTAGATGCCTAACTTGCTTGCATCTATTGCAATAACGACCATTGCTCTTCACAAAGCGAGGCTTTGGAGTAGCAAAGGCCGCCTTGCCCTTCTTGGGAGTATAGCCCAAACCCTCTTTGTTAAGAGAGAACCTTTGGCTACCCAAGCATTTTAGCAAGCGGGCATCCCCACCATAGGCATTGCCTAATGCGCAGGTGAGATCATCCACCTCTCTCTTGAGAGTCTCATTTTCAACCACAAGTGATGAATCACTAGTAGTAGAGGTAGAGTTGGTTGTGGTGGATGATGATGAGCTACATGAAGCATTAGTAGGACCAACAAATAAAGAATCATTAATAATATCACATGTTAGTCCAATATCACAAGTGACAATCACTTGCTCCTCCTTAGCTTCCTTCATGAGCTTCTCCAACTTGAGGTCCTTTTCCTTGATGAGCTCAAGTAGAGTGGAGTGAGCTTACTTAAGCCTAGTGTGAGCAATTTCAAGATCCTCGTGGTCTTCCTTTAGACACTCACGAGAGGCCTCTAGCTCATCAAAGGATTTCCTAAGAGCTTTGAGCTCTTGTTCAATTCCTTTGCACTTCTTACTCTTTTTTAGAGCAACAAGCTCCTCCATCAAGGAATCATTTTCATTGCTCTTGGCAATGAGCTCTTGCTCTAAGATCTTGCACTTCTTGGTTGTCCTCTTGTAGCCCTTGCTCATTTGATCTATTATGCCTAATAGATCATCCTTGGAGTAGTCCTCATCCTCCTCATCATCACTCCTACAATCATCACTAGCACAAGAACAATGTTTTCCTAAACACTAAACGGTAAACAGTCGGCCACCCTTCATTTAGCGTTTAGACCATTTAAACGGTGTTTAAACGGAGTTAAACGGCCTAAACGGTTTTGTACAATAACAATAAAATATACATATTTATGTAGGTAAAAATAAAATTTGCTAGAACCCATACATATTTACACATGTAAAAATCAAATATTCTACCAAATAATCTTGTTGGAAGAAATCTAAATCCCACAACACTTCATATAATTACAATGTTAATTAGTTTCATGTTGATTGTGATAGACGTAGTCCTTTAATTCACTTAATTATGGATTAAATGGTTGTTTAGCTTATTTAATCACGTTTAATCTGATTTTGTTTAGACCGTTTAGACAGGATTGAACGGTTTAAACGGGTTTAAACGGTCCAACTGTTTAATTCACCGTTTAGGGCCTAAACAACACGGCTGACTTCTGTTTACTGTTTAAACACCGTTTAAACGGACTAAACGACCGTTTAGGCGAACAGTGCACAAGAATCATCATCACTATCATCATGTTTTACCTTGGTAGGCTTGGCCATAAGGCATGTCGATGTAGTATCGAAGATGGATGGCTTGTTGGAGAGGGCGATGCTTGCAATGGCTCGCCGAGTGGTTCTCTCATCATCACTAGAGCTATCATCATCACTATCGGAGTTATCACTATCCCAAGTGACTACATAGCCACCACCCTTCTTCTTCTTGTTGATAGTGAAGCTCTTCTTCTCTTTCTTCTCCTTCTTGTTCTTCTTCAACTTCAACTCCCCATCATGATATCTTTTGTCTTCATAGGGGCACTTTGCCACTATATGATCGGGGCTATTGCAATTGTAGCAAAGCACCTCCTTTGCCTTCATGAAGTCCCTTCTCTTCCTTGCCCCATATCCTTTCTTCTTCATGAACCTTCCCATCTTGTGCACAAGGAGGGCCATGGTCTCATCATCGAATGGATCATCATCATCGCTCTCCACCTTGCTCTTGCCCTTAGAGGATGAAGCCTTGAATGCAATGGGCTTCTCTTGCTTGACCTTAACCTCCTTCTGCTCATCTTCATCTTCATCATCATCATATTGAGCATCGGTCATGACATCTCCAAGCACTTGGTTTGGAGTCACCTTGTCCAAACCCTCTCTTTGGATCATCTTCCTCAAGATAGCAAACTTCTTAGGTAAGTTCATCAAGAACTTATGTGAGAAGTCCTTGTCCTTGACATCTTCTCCTAGGCTCTTGAGATCATTGACAATAACTTATAGCCTATAGAACATCTCCGGTATGGACTCATCATCCTTCATCTTGAAGCTTGCAAACTTATCCTTGAGCATATAGAGCTTGGCACTCTTTACCATTGAAGTGCCTTCATATGTTTCCTCTAATCTTGTCCACACTTCACTTGCCATCTCAAGATCCTTGATTTGCTCAAAGACCTTTGCATCAATCCCATTGTAGAGAGTATTGAGAGCCATAGTGTTGCATTAGTTGTTGATGCGATCATTGTTGGTGAGGTTGTCGGGATCAATGATAGCATAATCATGGTGTGTCACCTTCCAAACGTTCTCATGAATAGAGCCAAGATATTGCTTTATCTTTCTTTTTCAATGATCAAAAGATGTGACACCATCAAAGAATGGAGGCTTGCCCCCGACATGGTTGAACACAACTTGAGCCATCTTACACCGAGGTTGTTAAGCCTTACAAACGATGACCACGGCTCTGATACCACTTGAAAGGTCTTGATGGCAAGAGGGGGGTGAATAGCCTTTTAAAAATTTCTACAAAGACAAGCTAAACAAGTTTATCAATATAAAAAATAGCGAGATACGAGTTTTGCTTAGCCTACGGGGTGTTTGCAAGCCACCTATCCAAAACATAATTCTAGTAGTTGCACTCAACCGTACAAGACAAACCGAGAAGATAACTACAACTACAACTAGCAAGCTACACAAAAGAGCTACTCTAGCAAAGCTATCTAGCTAGCAAAGATAACTAAAAAAGTAATACGGAGTTGAGTTAGGAGAGTTTCACCGAGGGGCGAAGTAATGAGCCAACCAATATGATCAACAATGAATACCAAGATAACCGAACACCAGGATCAATCAATCACAATATGAAAGTGATGACACGAAGATTTATTCCGAGGTTCATGTACTTGCCGGCACGCTAGTCCCCGTTGTGTCCCTCTTTACCACGTGGTTCGGTGGCTAATCGGTCTCACACCGAGTCTCTCAAAAGGCGCCACAAGAACCTACCAAATGGCAAAAGGTTGCAATGACATGAGAAATTTACTAACGTTGCCTTTGGCGCTTCGCCGAGGTAGGCACAAACCCCTCACAATCACCGGAGGTGGCCAAGAACAATCACCAACTCTTGCCAACGCCTCCAAGCTGCTCCAAACCGTCTAGGTGGCGGCAACCACCAAGAGAAACAAGAATCCCGCAGCAAATCAACCACCAAGTGCCAACTAGATGCAATCTCACAATGCAAATGCACTTGAATCACTCAATCTCACTTCGAATATGCAAAGAAGCAAGAGAGATGAGTGGGAGGGGAGTTGCTTAGCTCAAAGTGCTCACAAGTATGTCAAATGTTTGAGACAGAGAGCCTTGAGACGGCCAACAAGTATTTATAGACGTACCCCTTCGAATATAGCCGTTAGAAACTTAAACAACCGAAATCGTGCTGACCGGATGCGCTGGTCCAACTGACCGGACGCGCCGGTCGCCCAACGGCTAACTCGTGAAGTACTGACTGGACGCGCTGGTCCAAACGACCGGACGCGCCGGTCGCCCAACGGCTAACTGCGAAGCAACGACCGGACGCGCTCATCGCATAGACCGGACGCGCTACGAACGACCGGACGCGCTGGTCCCGTGAATGACCGAACGCGCTGGTCGCCTGAGCAGCGCTCAACAAAACAACGACCGGACGCACTGAAGAAACATGACAGGACGCAACAGTGCCAGCGTCCGGTTAGAGTCCAGTAAGCTCCCTGAACGACCGGACGCGTCCGATCGACTATGACCGGACGCGCTTCACATCCGGTCATCAAACTAAAAACCGCGCAGACACTGAACACTGACCGGACGCGTCCGGTCATGCAAAGACCGCGTCCGGTTCAGCGTCCGGTCACCTCTGTGACCTCCGTTCGCCTCCGTTTCTTTTTCGGACTTCCGGCGTAGTGGAAAATAGTCGTTTCAAACCCTCTCTACCACTCAAACTCCACCACCTTCGCAAACGTGCTAACACCACTAAGTGATCTTCTTCAAGTGTGAGTGTGTTAGCTTTTTCACAATCATTTTTCGGGGCGATATTAGTTCTATCCAAATGCATATGATCATGAAATGCACATCTAGAGGCACTTAGGAGTTTAATAGCCACGTCATTCCCCTCTTTATAGTACGGCTATCTATCCTATAATGTAACCACACCCACTAGGTGTCTTGGTTACTAAAACATAACCCTTAAGCATATACCTTTGCCTTGATCACGTAGGGTTGCGTCTAAATCCAAGTGTGGTCATCATGATCACCATGTCCATCTTGCCACCAACCTTAGAATGTACTAATCCTCATATGCTACATACAACTTAGGCATAGGATTAGTACTTAGGCATTGTCACTAATTACCAACACCAAACATAGGACTTTCAGAGGTGATTGAGCTCATAATTGAAGATTGTTGGAGCCCTCACCAAGTGTTGTAAGGGGTTCTTGATCCTTCCCCGTGGGAGTTCGCAAATTGAATACTCTAGTGGAGCTCGTGGCTTGGAGGATCCCCATCTTATGTACGGTTGTGCGACGCCCGTCGAGGGCTCGGCTCTTGATAGTCGATTAGCTCGCGAACCGACAAGTGGGTGCATCGCCACAACGAGGAGTAGCTTGCCGGAAAGCATGTGAACCTCGGTAAAAATCTTGTGTCATCTCTTTGTCGAGGATTTCTCTTGTGGTTGCTCATTATGATTGATTCTTCGAGTGCATTACTTCTCTACATCGTTGGTATAAGAATCAAGACACTTGCTCTTTACTTTCTTGTACTAGTCCTAGTGTAGTTTGCTTAGTGTAGCCTTTATCACATAGGAGTAAGTAGCTTAGTGACTTAGCCTTATTGGTGTGTATTAGAGATCATAGCCTTGCTTCACTAGAATTGTATAGGTGGCTTGCATAGTGTAGTTGAGCTAGTGCTAGAATTAGCTTAGCCATCTTTTATACTAACGTGGTTGTTTAGTGAAGCTTGTAGATTTTTAAATAGGCTATTCACCCCCCCTCTAGCCATTTGGACCTTACAAGTGGTATCGGAGCCGAGGCACCGTTTATTTGAGACTTAACAACCTACGGTGAAAAAGAAATGGCTCAATTAAGCTTGCACATCAACAACACCAAGAATGCACCTCACTTTGATGGCACAAATTATGCATATTGGAAGGTTAAGATGACCGCACACCTCAAGTCAATCAATAGAGAAGTGTGGAAGGACACCGAAATAAAATTTGAGGTTGCTAATCTGGAAGCACCTACACCGGTGGAAGAGAAGAAGCTCCAATGCAATGACATTGCCATTAGTTCTCCTCATGAGGCATTAGATGACAAGACATTTGAGCAAGTGAAGAACATAGAAGTTGCACATGATGCTTGGGCCAAGCTAGAAGAAACATTTGAGGGCACTGAAGGCACAAAGACCGCTAAAGCATATATATTGCAAGAAAAGTGTTCTAGCTTCAAGATGCAAGAAGATGAGAGTGTACCAGAAATATTTCATCGGTTGCAAGTCATTGTCAATAAGCTCAAGGCACTTGGTGAGGAGGTCAAGGACAACCAATTCTCTATGAAGTTCTTGAGAAGCTTGCCCAAGAGATTTGATACATTGATCACCGTGCTAGTGAGGATTACATTGAAGGATTCAACTCCTCAACAAGTATTCTAAGAAGTGATGACCGATGATTCATATAGAGAAGATGATGAGAAAGAGGAGTTGGTCAAAAAGAAGAAGAAGGAAAGTGAGAAGAAAGATGATGAGAAGAAGAAGAGTGTGGCATTCAAAGCCACCACATCCAAGGGTAAATCCAAGATTGAATCATCAAGTGATGAAGACTCAAGCTCTTGTGATAGTGATGATATTGATAAGAAGATGACTCTCTTTGTCAAGCAATTTGGCAAATTCATGAAGAAGAAAGGCTTTCATGCAAGGAGGAAGAACTCATCCAAGAAGAATGAGCATACCATGAGATGCTTTAGATGCCATAGCAAAGACCATCTCATTGCAAAGTGTCCTTATGATAGTGATGATAAAGATGCTATCAAGAAGGAGAGAAAAAAATAAAAGAAGAAGCAAGAAAAGAAGGAGAGCTCTCATAAGAAGAAGAATGATTCTCATGTTGCTACATGGGATAGTGATGATTCCTCAAGTGATGATGAGGATGACAACAAGAGCAAGAAGAAAGGACATGCTAGCATTGCCATCCAAGAGAAAGTCTCCCTCTTTGACACTCCATCGTGCTTCATGGCTAAGGCCGCTAAGATATCATCCGACGATGAGAGTGATCATGATAATGCTAGTGATAGTGATAGTGATGAAGAAGAATTCACTAAAGATGAACTAATCACTATGCTAGAAGATTGCACTTAATATTTTAAAGAATCTAGAAAGGAGTGCAAGAGCTTGCTTAAGGAAAAGAAAAACCTTATGTAAGAACTTGATTAGCTTAGAGCATCTTATGAGAGTCTAAAGGTAGACCATAAGAAGCTTCAAATGTCTCACACTAAGCTTAAATAAGCTCATTCCTCTCTAGTTAAAAAATGTGAAAACATGCCAACTAATGTTGAGAAAGCTAAAACTTGCAACATAGGCATATCATGTGATATAATTGATGAATCTTTTCATAAGCCTATTGTTGTTGCTCCCACTAACCCTTCATGTAGCTCATCTACATCATCCTCATCTAGTAGTGACGGTTTCACTTGTGATTCCACACTTATAGTTGAGAATGAAAATCTCAAGAATGAGGTAAATGAGCTCAATCACACCTTAGCTAAGGCTTATGGTGGTGAGGACCGCTTGCTTATGTGCTTGGGTAGCCAAAGAGCTTCTATCTACAAAGAGGGATTAGGCTATAACCCCAAGAAAGGCAATGTCGCTTTTGCTCCTCACAAGACTTGTTTTGTGAAGAAAAATGATAGCTATTGCAAAAGTTGCAAGCAAGTTGGTCACATAGAGCAACATTGTATGAACAAGAAATCCAATGCTAATGTATCCTCAATTAAGTTTGATTCCTTCTATATACTTACCAAGGGTATAAATTGTGTTCATGCTAAGTTCATTGGTGCACCATGGATGGGCTCAAAGAAGAAAGCCATTTGGGTACCAAAGAGCTTGGTCACTAATCTTGGAGGACCCAAACAAGTTTGGATACCTAAAAAGAATTGATCTTGTCTTGTAGGTCAATTACAAAGCCGGAGGAAGGCATTGGGTGCTTGATAGTGGGTGCACTCAACATATGACCGGGGATTCATGTATGTTCAAATCAATTGATACAAGTCAAAATAGTGGTTTTGATGCTATCACTTTCGGCAACAATAAGAAAGGCAAGGTCAAGGGGCTTGGTAAAATTGCTATCTCAAATGACATGATCATATCAAATGTATTGCTAGTTGAGAGCTTGGATTTCAATCTTTTGTTGATAGCATAACTTTATGATCTTGGATTCAAGTGCATATTTGGTAGTAATGATGTTGAAGTTATTAGTGTTGATGGATCAAATTTGATATTCCAAGGATTTAGACATGGTAGCTTATACTTGGTTGACTTCAATGATAGTGAGACACAATTGACATCATGCTTGCTTAGCAAATCTAGTATGGGTTGGTTATGACATAGAAGGCTTGGTCATGTTGGAATGAAACAATTGAACAAACTTTTGAGGCATGACTTAGTTAGAGGCTTAAAGGATGTCACATTTGAGAAAGATAAACCTTGTAGTGCTTGTCAAGCCGGTAAACAAGTTGGAAACGCACATCCTAGCAAGAGTGAAATGAGCACTTCTAAGGCATTTGAGTTATTACACATGGACTTGTTTGGACCAACAACATACACTAGTATTGGTGGGAACAAGTATGGTTTTATGATAGTGGATGATTACACTAGATACACTTAGGTGTTCTTTCTTTATGACAAGAGTGATGTTTATGATCTATTCAAATCTTTTGTCAAGAGGGTGCAAAATGAGTTTGAGACTACCATCAAGAAGATTAGAAGTGACAATGGTAGTGAGTTCAAGAACACAAGAATTGAAGATTTATGTGATGATCTTGGTATTGGACATCAATTCTCACCAACATACACTCCTCAATCCAATGGTGTAGTTGAAAGGAAAAATAGAACCTTGTTTGATATGACTAGATCCATGCTTAGTGAATACAATGTGAGTCATTCATTTTGGAGTGAAGCTATCAACACGGCATGCTATTGTAGCAACCGTCTCTATTGGACTATTGCCATGGAAAGCTTGGAAAGACACCATATGAGCTATTGAATAGAAGAAAGCCCAACATTGCATACTTTAGAGTGTTTGGTTGCAAATGCTATATTCTCAAAAAGGGCACTAGATTGAGCAAGTTTTAAAAGAAATATGATGAAGGATTCTTACTTGGTTATTCTACCACAAGCAAGGCATATAGAGTTTGGAATCTCACAAATGGCACCTTGGAAGAAGTTTATGATGTTGAGTTTGATGAAACCCAAGGGTCTCAAAATGAAGATCAAAACCTTGATGATGTAAGAGGAGATCAATTGTCAAATGCAATGAAGAACATGGACATTGGTGATATAAGGCCGATGCAAGTTGATGATGATAGTGACATACATATGATTAATCAAAGTGTGCAAATTGATACAAATCAAGCAAACTCAAGTGCTACTCATGATGAAGTGCAAGATCAAGGTCAAGCTAGTGGAAGTAACCAACTCCCCATACTCCAACCTACTAGTATTGCAAGAGATCATCCGTTGGATCAAATCGTTGGTGGAATTTAAAGTGGTGTTCAAACTAGATCAAGGCTAGCATCTTTTTGTCAGCACTACTCATTTGTGTCACTTGAAGAATCTAAGAAAATAGAAGATGCTTTGAAAGATTCCGATTGGGTAAATGCCATACATGAAGAGCTAAACAACTTCACTAGAAATCAAGTTTGGGAACTTGTTGAAAGGCTGAAGAACTACAATGTGATTGGTACTAATTGGGTCTTTCGAAACAAGCAAGATCAAGATAGTGTAGTTGTGAGAAACAAAGCAAGATTAGTAGCCCAAGGATATACTCAAGTTGAAGGTCTTGACTTTGGTGAGACATATGCACCGGTTGCAAGATTAGAGGTAATTAGAATTCTTTTAGCATATGCTTGTGCACACAACATCAAGCTCTATCAAATGGATGTCAAAAGTGCATTTCTCAAAGGCTACATCAATGAGGAAGTTTATGTTGAGCAACCTCCCAGTTTTGAAGATGACAAGAAGCCCGACCATGTTTTCAAGCTAAAGAAGGCATTGTATGGTTTGAAGCAAGCACCTAGAGCATGGTATGAGAGATTGAGAGACTTTCTTCTCTCTAAAGGGTTCAAGATGAGAAATGTTGACACCACTCTCTTCACCAAGAAGCTTGGAAATGACTTATTTGTGTTACAAATCTATGTGGATGATATCATTTTTGGATCAACCAATCAAGATTTTTGTGAAGAGTTTAGAAAAATGATGGAAAATGAGTTTGAGATGTCTATGATTGGAGAGCTTAGTTACTTCCTTGGACTTCAAATCAAGCAAATGAAGAATAACACTTTTGTAAGTCAAGGGCAGTACATCAAGGACATGATCAAGAAGTTTGGATTGCAAGATGCTAAACCAATGAGTACACCAATTGACACAAATAATCAATTAGGTGTTGATGCTAGTGGCAACATGGTAGATCAAAAGCAATATTGGTCTATGATTGGAAGTTTGCTCTATGTCACCGCTTCTAGGCCGGATGTGATGTTTAGTGTGTGCAAGTGTGCAAGATATCAAGCTTCACCTAGAGAAAGTCACTTGAAAGCAACCAAGAGGATATTGAGATATCTTAAGGGCACTCATGATGTTGGATTATGGTTTCCAAAGGGGTCTAATTTTGAGTTAATTGGATATTCAGACTCCGACTATGGTGGATGCAAGATTGATAGAATGAGCACAAGTGGCACATGTCATTTGCTTGGAAGGTCTCTTGTTTCATGGTTGAAAGGATCAAGATGCCCAAGAGGGGGGGTGAATTGGGCTTTCTAAAAATTAATTGCAAGAATTAAATCCTGCAAGCCAAACTTCACCCCTAGTGCCTACTAGTGTTCCTTGTGATTCTACCGATAAAAGATTTGCACCCTAAGTTCCAATCCTAGACTAGCATGATAATTCTAGGAAAGTAAACAAACAATGAAAGTAATGCACAAAAGTAAATGCATGAAAGTAAGGGTTAGGAACACGATGATGTTTTGTCGAGGTATCGGAGAGTCGCCACTCCCCACTAGTCCTCGTTGGAGCACCCGCGCAAGGGTGTAGCTCCCCCTTGATCCGCGCAAGGATCAAGTGCTCTCTACGGGTTGATTCTTCGACACTCCGTCACGGCGAATCACCCAAAACCGCTCACAACTTGAGTTGGGTCACCCACAATTTCGTCGGATGATCACCAAACTCCCAATCACCACCAAACCGTCTAGGTGATGGCGATCACCAAGAGTAACAAGCTAGAACTCTCACTTGACCACAACAAGCCTAATGAGAAGATGGATGCACACTTGCTACACTCTTGTCACTAGAGAGGATTCTCAAACTTTGATTCGCAAATCTCTATCCTCACTAGGGCTCTTGCACTCCCTTGCACTTCAAAGGTGTTTCTCAGCTGAACAAATGAGCAAGAGACCTCTAAAAGAGGTGGTGGGGATGTATTTATACACCCTCAAACAAATCCAACCGTTACCTTTTGAATCAGCAAAACACGCACTGACCGGACGCGTCTGTCGACATGACCGGACGTGTCGGTCAGGTGTAACGGTCGAAAACCAAAAACTGCGCTGAGTGACCGAACGCGCCGATCTGTGATGACCGGACGCGCTGGTCTGAGATGACCGGATGCGCCGATCAGGGATGATCGGACGCGTCCGATCATGCAAGAGCTTACTGGAAAACTGACCTGACGCATGACCGCGTCCGATCATAGGTGACCGAACGCGTCAGGTCACCACGGGACCTTACTGGAACATGACCGGACACGCTGATCATTTCACAGTCGTGTCCGATTACGCTGTTTACCCTCTAGAACACGTGTCAGACTGACCACCGCGTCCGGTCCTCTCAAGGACCGCGTCCGGTCGATCAGTTGAAACCGCAGTGAAGTGTTAGTACTGACCGGACGCGTCCGGTCATTACCAGGACCGCGTCCGGTCATAGGTAAACGGCTCAAACGTCTTCTAAACGTGACGCAACTTGAACCAAGTTGCTTCCAACTGAACTCTGAGCTTTTCTCGAGCTACCTAGTGCTAAGTTTGACAAGTGTGCACCACACCTAAACACAAGACTCATCTAGGTCAAGCTACTCGCTCATGCCCCTCTTTATAGTACGGTCAAAGGAAGAAACAAAGATCCTAACGACTATTCCAGATGTATCTCAACACCTTGACATCCGGAACTAACCATCCTTAATCTTATCGTTGATCCTTTGAAAACCAAAACGATTTCCATCAAGGGACATGAATACCATATTGCTCAAAGCAGTTATCATCTCCATGACCTAACTTACCAACGTTTCTGCAAAACACGTGTTAGTCATGGTAATTAAGCGTTGTCATCAATTGCCGAAACCAACACCGGGGCCTAGATGCTTTCAATGGTCATCAAAGAAACAAAATAGTGTTGCACTATCTACCGCCAAGGCTGAATATATTAGTGCCGATAGTTATTGTGCACAATTACTTTGGATGAAAGCAACCTTGAATGACTTTGGAATCAAATTCAAGAATGTGCCATTATTTTGTGACAATGAAAGTGCTATCAAGATGACACAAAATCCGGTTGAACATTCAAGAACCAAGCACATTGACATAAGACATTACTTCATAAGAGACCATCAACAAAAGGGTGATATTAGCATTGAGAGCATTGACACCGAAGATCAATTAACCGATATATTCACAAAGCCACTTGATGAGAAAAGATTTTACAAGTTGAAGAATGAATTGAACATACTTGACATCTCCAACTTGAAATGAGTGCACCCCTCACATTCTTATATGACATGCCTCCTCTTCGACAATGCAAGGTAAAGTTGTTTGGCATACCATTCATACTTTGCTAAGGACATGTTTAGAACATATAGATATATTTGTATGACAAATAGGCTCATTCATGAAAATCAAATGAGTTTAATGTATATATGGTACCACTATTGCTTCTATGATTGTTTGATCTAGTGGTAGCATATGACATGTTTATGGGCTTGCAAACCTAGTGTTGAATCTAGAAAATGAGCTCATGATGTGTAATTCAACATGGTCAAGATAACCCTTATACTTTATGAGGTGTGAAGAAGCTTGTCCTTAGATCAAACCGAATTACATATTCTAGGCAAATGATCTAGATTGAACCATAATTTGGACTCCTTCATATTGATTGACTTAACTCTCACTAAAATTGGCACCTTTTTGGTGATTGTTGACAAAGGGGGAGAGAAAAGTCATAAAGATAAAAAGTTAAGTTGCAAAGGGGGAGAAAGATATAGTAAGGGAGAGAGAAATCAAAGATATGACCTAAGATATGACATTGGAAAGGGATAAATTAAAATTGAGCACACAAGAAGGGGGAGCAAGCTCATGAATCGTTTGTTACATTTGTATGTGCATTAACATGTTGAATTGTTGCATTACAAGGCTTAAATTCATATTCATGATTGTTTGGTGTATGCTAGAAATAGAACTTGAATGATGATTTTTTAAAGAGTAGCTTTACAAGTGATATCTAGACACCTTTGCTTATAATGTTGATCTCACGGGATATTTTTAGTGTTTGTGATCTTTACAAGTGATGTATTACAAGTGGTGTCTAGTTACATCGATGCTAAAGATGGTATATAAAGGCAACTCCGATTGGTATCACGCTTCAAAGGTCCATTCTATATACCTTAGCATCAATTTGATAGTAGTAACTCTCCCAAAATTCAAATCCATACATATGTGCATAATTGAACCAAACTCATGGAAGCACATATGTAGGGGGAGCTAATACTATCAAAATTAAAAATTGATTTCATTTCTTATCATTGTGATGGTTGTCATCAATTACCAAAAAGGGGAAGATTGAAAGCCCAAGTATGGTTTTGGTAATTAATGACACCAAGTTGCTAATGTCATGTGTTAAGTATTTTGAGTTAGGCATAAGCAACACATGTGATGAAGGTGTATGTGGCAAGGAGTGGTGGCCACAAGATCACAAAGAAATGGTGCATGGACATAAAATGACGATCATGGTGGTAATGCACATAAAATGATGGACATGATGTTCAAGTGGAGGAAAAGGATGTAAGAGCGCAAGGCAAATGTATAACCATAGGGTTTTCCTTTTGCCGGTCTAAGATGAGTAGAGAAGTGTTTGACCGGATTTAGGATACATAGCCAACTATCAAGAGGGGCAATCACGGTTAGCTCGGGAATCAAGTGCCACTAGATCAATGTCTTGAGCATATGCATTAGGATCTAGTAGAGAGCTAACATATCGCCTTAAAATATTTGTGAAATGCTAACACACATGCACATGGTGGTGTACACTTGGTGGTGTTAGCACATTTGTGAAGTCGGAGAAGAAACGGAGGTGAACAGTGGTCACTGTGGTGACCGGACGCTGCACCGGACGCGGTCATGGTTTGACCGGACGCGTCCAGTCAGCTCTTGCAGCAGTCAGGCATGCGGGTGTTAGGGTTTGCAACCGGCGCGTCCGGTCCCTCACGGTACCGGAGCGTCCGGTCAGGCACCAAGCGGGGCAGAGCTAGACGTAGAGCCGACCGGACGTGCGGCGCGTCCGGTCAGATCGGACGTGTCCGGTCGTGGTGGGAGCTCTCTGGACTCAGACCGGACGCCGGGTGCAGCGCGTCCGGTCAAACGCTGAAGCGCGTTCGGTCACGGCAACGGCTACTTCTGACGCGCACTATTTTCGCTTGTCCTGTAGTGACCGGACGCATCCGGTCACCTTGACCGGTGCGTTCGATCAGCGCGTTTTGCACTGTGTCGTCCGGTAACGGCTAGCTGCGTACCCCTTCACTATAAATAGAAGTTGCCCGGGGTTTAGGGGTAACTCTTGCACATTTTGAGACCTTGACACATCCTTTGAGCTAGAGAACAACCCCTCCACTCATCTCTTTGCTTGGTTGCACATCTTGAGTGAGATTGAGTGAGATTCAAGCGCATTGCTTGAGAGTTGTATTCTAGAGGCACTTGATCTTCGAGTTGCTGCGGATTTCTTGTTAGTCTTCCGTGTTTCCTGACACGTTAGACGGCTTGGAGCAGTGGAGGTGATTGAGCTCACAATTGAAGATTATTGGAGCCCTCACCAAGTGTTGTAAGGGGTTCTTGATCCTTCCCCGCGGGAGTTCACAAATTGAATACTCTAGTGGAGCTCGTGGCTTGGAGGATCCCCATCTTGTGTGCGGTTGTGCGATGCCCGCCGAGGGCTCGACTCTTGATAGTCGATTAGCTCGTGAACCGACAAGTGGGTGCATCGCCACAACGAGGAGTAGCTTGCCAGGAAGCAAGTGAACCTCGGTAAAAATCTTGTGTCATCTCTTTGCCGAGGATTTCTCTTGTGGTTGCTTATTGTGATTGATTCTTTGAGTGCATTACTTCTCTACATCGTTGGTATAAGAATCAAGTCACTTGCTCTTTACTTTCTTGTACTAGTCCTAGTGTAATTTGCTTAGTGTAGCCTTTATCACATAGGAGTAAGTAGCTTAGTGACTTAACCTTGTTGGTGTGTATTAGAGATCATAACCTTGCTTCACTAGAATTGTATAGGTGGCTTGCATAGTGTAGTTGAGCTAGTGCTAGAATTAGCTTAGTCATCTTTTATACTAACGTGGTTGTTTAGTGAAGCTTGTAGATTTTTAAATAGGCTATTCACCCCCCCTCTAGCCATTTGGACCTTATAGCTCCGCTCCCGCGTACCCATCTTGGTGGCTTATCCGCGAAGTGGCCTCCTTCCCAGGTCTTCCATGCTTGGTGGAGTCTCCACCCCTCCCACCCTTCTCCCCGACACCCTTCCCCTTAAGAGCCGACCATGACCCCCTCCCCATTCTCCCTCTTTGAAATAGGCCATTTTAAGGGTACGTTTTACTCAAAATCGGATTTACGACAAAAACAAGCTTCCCCATTGTGCCATAGCCACGTGACTCGCCCCTCTGTAAGGTCCAAATAGGCTAGAGGGGGGTGAATAGCCTAATTAAAACTTCTACAAGAATTACTTAACCACGAGTTAGTACGAAAGGTGGCGAGGCAAAAGCACTAGCTCTAACTAATTAAGCAGGCCACCTACACAAGTCTAGTACAAGGCTATTCACTAAACACAACAACAACTATAAGCTAGAAACGAGAAGTAATACGAGAGAAGAGCTTCGAGTGATTATACCGCCGTGAAGAGAAGAGAAATACCAATCAATCAATCATACAAGAGAAATCCTCGGGAAGAGAATGACACAAGAATTTATCCCGAGGTTCACTTGCTTCCCGGCAAGCTACTCCCCGTTGTGGTGATACACCCACTTGTCGGTTCGCGAGCTAATCGACTATCAAGAGTCGAGCCCTCGGCGGGTGCCGCACAACCGCACACAAGATGGGGATCCTCCAAGCCACGAGCTCCACTAGAGTATCCAATTTGCAAACTCCCGCGGGGAAGGATCAAGAACCCCTTACAACACTTGGTGAAGGCTCCAACAATCTCCAATTGTGAGCTCAATCACCTCCGCTGCTCCAAGCCGTCTACCGTGTCGGGAAACACGGAAGAGTAACAAGAAATCCGTAGCAACTCAAAGATCAAGTGCCTCTAGAATGCAACTCTCAAGCAATGCACTTGAATCTCACTCAATCTCACTCAAGATGTGCAACTATGCAAAGAGATGAGTGGAGGGGTTGTTCTCTAGCTCAAAGTATGTCTCTAGTTCTCAAAATGTGCAAGAGTTACCCTCAAACCCCGGCCAACCTCTATTTATAGCGAAGGGGTACGCAGCTAGCCGTTACAGACGACGCAACGAAAAACGCACTGACCGGACGCTCCGGTCAGGGTGACCGGACGCGTCCGGTCACTACACGACAGCAAGAAACAGTGCATGTCAGAACTAGCCGTTGTCGTGACCGGACGCGCTGAACCGATTGACCGGACGCGACAGTGCCCGCGTCCGGTCACATTCCAGTATGCTCCCGTTGAGACCGGACGCGTTCGATCGCACGTGACCGGACGCGCCGCGCGTCCGATCGTCACTCCGCTTCGCTCTGCCCCTCTGGACGCCTGACCGGACGCTCCGGTTACGTGAGGGACCGGACACGCCGGTCGCGCGCTCTGGTTCGCTCAGGAGAACTGACCGGACGCGCTGTTGAACTGACCGGACGCCACAGTGCCAGCGTCCGATTAGAGTCCAGTAAGCTCCCTGGATGACCGGACGCGTCCGGTCATCAGTGACCGGACGCGCTGCGCGTCCGATCATCAAACTAAAAACCACGCAGACGCTGAACACTGACCGGACGCGTCCGGTCATACAGAGACCGCGTCTGGTCCAGCGTCCGGTCATCTCTGTGACCTCCGTTCGCCTCCGTTTCTTTTCCGACTTCCGGCGCAATAGAAAATAGGCATTTCACTTCTCCAAAAAGCGCCGAATCCCGCCTCGCAAGCTCGGCGGGAGGGAGAGAGGAACCCAAACCCCTCTCTACCGCTTAAACTCCACCGCCTTCACAAACTGTCTAACACCACCAAGTGTACACCACTATGTGCATGTGTGTTAGCATTTCATAAATCATTTCTCAAGGCGTTATGTTAGCTTTTTACTAGATCCTAATGAATATGCTCAAGACATTGATCTAGTGGCACTTGATTTTCGAGCTAACCGTGATTGCCCCTCTTGATAGTCGGCTATGTATCCTAAACCCGGTCAATCACTTCTCTACTCATCTTAGACCGGCAAAAGGAAAACCCTATGATTATACCTTTGCCTTGCGCTCTTAGATTTTTCTCTTCTACTTGATCATCATGTCCTTCCTTTTATGTGCATCTCCACCATAAACATCATTTCATATTCATGCACTATCTCTTTGTGATCTTGTGGCCACCACTTCTTGCCACATACACCTTCATCACATGTGTTGCTTATGCCTAACTCAAAACACTTAACACGTGGCATTAGCAACTTGATGTCATTAATTACCAAAACCAAACTTGGGCTTTCAATCTCCCCCTTTTTGGTAATTGATGACAACCATCACAAAGATATGAAATGAAATCAATTTTCAATTTCGATAGTATTAGCTCCCCCTACATATGTGCTTCCATGAGTTTGGTTCAATTATGCACATATGTATGGATTTGAAATTTGAGAGAGTTACTACTATCAAATTGATGCTAAGGTATATAGAATGGACCTTTGAAGCGTGATACCAATCGGAGTTGCCTTTATATACCATCCTTAGCATCGACGTAGCTAGACACCATTTGTAATACATCACTTGTAAAGATCACAAACACTAAAGTATCCCGTGAGATCAACATTATAAGCCAAGGTGTCTAGATACCGCTTGTAAAGCTACTCTCAACAAATCATCATTCAAGTTTTATTTCTAGCAAACACCAAACAATCATGAATATGAATTTAAGCTTTGCAATGCAACAATTTATCATGTTAATGCACATACAAGTGCAACAAGTAATCCATGAGCTGGCTCAATTAAGCTTGCACATCAAATTTAATTGATCCCTTGATTTCTCTCCCTTTGTAACTTTTCTCTCCCCTGTGACTTTTCTCTCCCCCTTATTATATCTTATTCCCTCTTTGCAATATCTTTGTGACTTTTCTCTCCCCCTTTGTCAACAATCACCAAAAAGGTGCTAATTTTAGTGAGAGATAAGTCAATCAATTATGAGGGAGTCCAAATTATGGTTCAATCTAGATTACTTGCCTAGAATATGTAATTCGGTTTGATCCAAGGACAAGCTTTTTCACACCTCATAAAGTATAAGGGTTATCTTGACCATGTTGAATTACACATCATGAGCTTATTTTCTAGATTCAACACTAGGTTTGCAAGCCCACAAACATGTCATATGCTACCACTAGACCAATCAAACATAGAAGCAATAGTGGTACCATATATACATCAAAATCATTTGATTTTCATGAATGAGCTTATTTGTCATGCAAATATGTCTATATGTTCTAACCATGTCCTTAGCAAAGTATGAATGATATGCCAAACAACTTTACCTTGCTATGTTGGAGGAGAGGCATGTCATATAAGAATGTAGGGGTGCACTCATTTCAAGTTGGAGAAGTCAAGTATGTTCAATTCATTCTTCAACTTGTAAAATCTCTTTTCATCAAGTGGCTTTATAAAGATGTCGGCTAGTTGATCTTCGATGCCAATGCTCTCAATACTAATATCACCCTTTTGTTGATGGTCTCTTATGAAGTGATGCCTTATGTCAATGTGCTTGGTTCTTGAATGTTGAACCGGATTTTGTGTCATCTTGATAGCACTTTCATTATCACAAAACAAAGGCACATTCTTGAATTTAATTCCAAAGTCATTCAAAGTGGCCTTCATCCAAAGCAATTGTGCACAACAACTACCGGCACTAATGTATTCGGCCTCGGCGGTAGATAGTGCAACACTATTTTGTTTCTTTGATGACCATGAAACAAGAGACCTTCCAAGCAATTGACAAGTGTCACTTGTGCTCATTCTATCAATCTTGCATCCACCATAGTCGGAGTTCAAATATCCAATCAACTCAAAATTAGACCCCTTGGGATACCATAATCCAACATCATGAGTGCCCTTTAGATATCTCAATATCCTCTTGGTTGCTTTCAAGTGACTTTCTCTAGGTGAAGCTTGATATCTTGCACACTTACATACACTAAACATCACATCCGGCCTAGAAGCGGTGACATAGAGCAAACTTCCAATCATGGACCGGTATTGCTTTTGATCTACCATATTTCCACTATTATCAATACCCAATTGATCATTAGAGCCCATTGGTGTGCTCATTGGCTTAGCATCTTGCAATCCAAACTTCTTGATCATGTCCTTGATGTACTTGCCTTGACTTACAAAAGTGCCATTATTCATTTGCTTGATTTGAAGTCCAAGGAAGTAACTAAGCTCTCCAATCATAGACATCTCAAACTCATTAGCCATCATATTTCCAAACTCTTCACAAAAGTCTTGGTTAGTTGATCCAAAGATAATGTCATCCACATAGATTTGCAACACAAACAAGTCATTTCCAAGCTTCTTGGTGAAGAGAGTGGTGTCAACCTTTCCCATCTTGAACCCTTTAGAGAGGAGAAAGTCCCTCAACCTCTCATACCATGCTCTAGGTGCTTGCTTCAAACCATACAATGCCTTCTTTAGCTTGTAAACATGGTCAGGCTTCTTGTCATCTTCAAAACCGGGAGGTTGCTCAACATAAACTTCTTCATTGATGTAGCCATTTAGAAATGCACTCTTGACATCCATTTGATAGAGCTTGATGTTGTGTGCACAAGCATATGCTAATAAGATTCTAATTGCCTCCAATCTTGCAACCGGTGCATATGTCTCTCCAAAGTCAAGACCCTCAACTTGAGTGTATCCTTGTGCTACTAATCTTGCTTTGTTCCTTACAACCATGCCATCTTGATCTTGATTGTTTCTAAAGACCCACTTAGTACCAATCACATTGTAGTTCTTTGGCCTCTCAACAAGTTTCCAAACTTGATTTCTAGCAAAGTTGTTTAGTTCTTCATGCATGGCATTCACCCAATCGGAATCCTTCAATGCTTCTTCTATCTTCTTTGGTTCTTCTAATGAGACAAATGAGTAATGCTCACAAAAGGATGCTAATCTTGATCTAGTTTGAACACCACTTTGAATTCCACCAATGATTTGGTCCAACGGATGATCTCTTGCAATGCTAGTAGGTTGGAGTATTGGGAGTTGATTGCTTTCACTTGTTTGACCTTGAACTTGCACTTCATCATGAGAACCACTAGAGCTTGCTTGATTTGTATTAATTTACACACTTTGGTTGATCACATGAATATCATCATCATCAACTTGCATCGGCCTTATATCACCAATGTCCATGTTCTTCATTGCATTTGATAATTGATCTCCTCTCACATCATCAAGGTTTTGAGCTTCATTTTGAGACCCTTGGGTTTCATCAAACTCAACATCATGAACTTCTTCCAAGGTGCCATTTGTGAGATTCCAAACTCTATATGATTTGCTTATGGTAGAATAACCAAGTAAGAACCCTTCATCACATTTCTTTTCAAACTTGCTCAATCTAGTGCCTTTCTTGAGAATATAGCATTTGCAACCAAACACTCTAAAGTATGCAATGTTGGGCTTTCTTCCATTCAATAGTTCATATGGTGTCTTTTCAAGCTTCCTATGGCAATAGAGACGGTTACTACAATAGCAAGCCGTATTGATAGCTTCACTCCAAAATGAATGACTCACATTGTATTCACTAAGCATTGATCTAGCCATATCAATCAAGGTTCTATTTTTCCTTTCAACTACACCATTGGATTGAGGAGTGTATGTTGGTGAGAATTGATGCCCAATACCATAATCATCACACAAATCTTCAATTCTTGTGTTCTTGAACTCACTACCATTGTCACTTCTAATCTTCTTGATGGTAGTCTCAAACTCATTTTGCACCCTCTTGACAAAAGACTTGAATAGATCATAAACATCACTCTTGTCATAGAGAAAGAGCACCCAAGTGTATCTAGTGTAGTCATCCACAATCACAAAACCATACTTGTTGCCACCAATGCTAGTGTATATTGTTGGCCCAAACAAGTCCATGTGCAATAGCTCAAATGCTTTTGATGTGCTCATTTTACTTTTACTAGGATGTGAATTTCCAACTTATTTGCCGGCTTGACAAGCACTACATAGTTTATCCTTTTCAAAAGTGACATCTTTCAATCCTCTAACTAAGTCATGCCTCAAAAGTTTATTCAATTGTTTCATTCCAACATGACCAAGCCTTCTATGCCACAACCAACCCATACTAGATTTACTAAGCAAGCATGATGTCAATTGTGTCTCACTATCATTGAAGTCAACCAAGTATAAGCTACCATGTCTAAATCCTTTGAATATCAAGTTTGATCCATCAACACTTATGACTTCAACATCATCACTACCAAATATGCACTTGAAACCAAGATCACAAAGTTGTGCCACCGATAAAAGATTTAAATCTAAGCTCTCAACTAGCAACACATTAGATATGCTCATGTCATTTGTGATAGCAATTTTACCAAGCCCTTTGACCTTGCCTTTCTTGTTGTTGCCGAAAGTGATAGCATCAAAACCACCATTTTGACTTGTATCAATTGAATTGAACATGCAAGAGTCTCCGGTCATATGTTGAGTGCACCCACTATCAAGCACCCAATGCCTTCCTCCGGCTTTGTAATTGACCTTAGCGGCTTTAGCCATGAAGCACGATGGAGTGTCAAAGAGGAAGACCTTCTCTTGGATGGCGATGCTAGCATGTCCCTTCTTTTTACTCTTGTTTTCATCCTCATCATCACTTGAGGAGTCATCACTATCCCATGTAGCAACATGAGAATCATTCTTCTTCTTATAAGAGCTCTCCTTCTTCTCTTGCTTCTTCTTTTGCTTCTTTCTCTCCTTCTTGATAGCATCTTCATCATCACTATCATAAGGACACTTTGCAATGAGATGGTCTTTGCTATGGCATCTAAAGCATCTCATGGTATGCTCATTCTTCTTGTAAGAGTTCTTCCTCCTTCTTGCATGAAAGCCCTTCTTCTTCATGAATGTGCCAAATTGTTTGACAAAGAGAGCCATCTTCTCATCAATGTCATCACTATCACAAGAGCTTGAGTCTTCATCACTTGATGATTCAATCTTGGATTTGCCCTTGGATGTGGTGGATTTGAATGTCACACTCTTCTTCTTCTCATCATCCTTCTTCTCATTTTCCTTCTTCTTCTTCTTCTTCTTTACCAACTCATCCTTCTCATCATCTTCTCTATATGAATCGTCGGTCATCACTTTTTGAAATATTTGTTGAGGAGTTGAATCCTTCAATGTAGTCCTTACTAGCACGGTGATCAATGTATCAAATCTCTTGGGTAGACTTCTCAAGAACTTCATAGAGAATTGATTGTCATTGACCTCCTCACCAAGTGCCTTGAGCTCATTGACAATGACTTACAACCTATGAAACATCTCCGGTACACTCTCATCATCTTGCATCTTGAAGCTTGAAAATTTTTCTTGCAAGATATATGCTTTGGCGGTCTTTGTGCCTTCGGTGCCCTCAAATGTTTCTTCTAGCTTGGCCCAAGCATCATGAGCAATCTCAATGTTCTTTACTTGCTCAAAGGTCTTGTCATCTAATGTCTCATGAAGAGCACTAATGGCAATGTCATTGCATTGGAGCTTCTTCTCTTCCACCGGTGTAGGTGCTTCCGGATTAGCAACCTTAAATTTTGTTTCGGTGACCTTCCACACTTCTCTATTGATTGACTTTAGGTGTGCGGTCATCTTAACCTTCCAATATGCATAATTTGTGCCATCAAAGTGAGGTGCCTTCTTGGTGTTGTTGATGTGCAAGCTTAATTGAGCCATTTCTTTTTCACCGTAGGTTGTTAAGCCTCAAATAAACGGTGCCTCGGCTCCGATACCACTTGTAAGGTCCAAATAGGCTAGAGGGGGGGGGTGAATAGCCTAATTAAAACTTCTACAAGAATTACTTAACCACGAGTTAGTACGAAAGGTGGCGAGGCAAAAGCACTAGCTCTAACTAATTAAGCAAGCCACCTACACAAATCTAGTACAAGGCTATTCACTAAACACAACAACAACTATAAGCTAGAAACGAGAAGTAATACGAGAGAAGAGCTTCGAGTGATTATACCGCCGTGAAGAGAAGAGAAATACCAATCAATCAATCATACAAGAGAAATCCTCGGGAAGAGAATGACACAAGAATTTATCCCGAGGTTCACTTGCTTCCCGGCAAGCTACTCCCCGTTGTGGCGATACACCCACTTGTCGGTTCGCGAGCTAATCGACTATCAAGAGTCGAGCCCTCGGCGGGCGCCGCACAACCGCACACAAGATGGGGATCCTCCAAGCCACGAGCTCCACTAGAGTATCCAATTTGCGAACTCCCGTGGGGAAGGATCAAGAACTCCTTACAACACTTGGTGAAGGCTCCAACAATCTCCAATTGCGAGCTCAATCACCTCCGCTGCTCCAAGCCGTCTACCGTGTCGGGAAACACGGAAGAGTAACAAGAAATCCGTAGCAACTCAAAGATCAAGTGCCTCTAGAATGCAACTCTCAAGCAATGCACTTGAATCTCACTCAATCTCACTCAAGATGTGCAACTATGCAAAGAGATGAGTGGAGGGGTTGTTCTCTAGCTCAAAGTATGTCTCTAGTTCTCAAAATGTGCAAGAGTTACCCTCAAACCCCGGCCAACCTCTATTTATAGCGAAGGGGTACGCAGCTAGTCGTTACAGACGACGCAGCGAAAAACGCACTGACCGGACGCTCCGGTCAGGGTGACCGGACGCGTCCGGTCACTACACGACAGCAAGAAACAGTGTGTGTCAGAACTAGCCGTTGCCGTGACCGGACGCGCTGAACCGATTGACCGGACGCGACAGTGCCCGCGTCCGGTCGCATTCTAGTATACACCCGTTGAGACCGGACGCGTCCGATCGCACGTGACCGGACGCGCCGCGCGTCCGATCGTCACTCCGCTTCGCTCTGCCCCTCTGGACGCCTGACCGGACGCTCCGGTTACGTGAGGGACCGGACACGCCGGTCGCGCGCTCTGGTTCGCTCAGGAGAACTGACCGGACGCGCTGTTGAACTGACCGGACGCCACAGTGCCAGCGTCCGATTAGAGTCCAGTAAGCTCCCTGGATGACCGGACGCGTCCGGTCATCAGTGACCGGACGCGCTGCGCGTCCGATCATCAAACTGAAAACCACGCAGACGCTGAACACTGACCGGACGCGTCCGGTCATACAGAGACCGCGTCTGGTCCAGCGTCCGGTCATCTCTGTGACCTCCGTTCGCCTCCGTTTCTTTTCCGACTTCCGGCGCAATAGAAAATAGGCATTTCACTTCTCCAAAAAGCGCCGAATCCCGCCTCGCAAGCTCGGCGGGAGGGAGAGAGGAACCCAAACCCCTCTCTACCGCTTAAACTCCACCGCCTTCACAAACTGTCTAACACCACCAAGTGTACACCACTATGTGCATGTGTGTTAGCATTTCATAAATCATTTCTCAAGGCGTTATGTTAGCTTTTTACTAGATCCTAATGCATATGCTCAAGACATTGATCTAGTGGCACTTGATTTTCGAGCTAACCGTGATTGCCCCTCTTGATAGTCGGCTATGTATCCTAAACCCGGTCAATCACTTCTCTACTCATCTTAGACCGGTAAAAGGAAAACCCTATGATTATACCTTTGCCTTGCGCTCTTAGATTTTTCTCTTCTACTTGATCATCATGTCCTTCATTTTATGTGCATCTCCACCATAAACATCATTTCATATTCATGCACTATCTCTTTGTGATCTTGTGGCCACCACTCCTTGCCACATACACCTTCATCACATGTGTTGCTTATGCCTAACTCAAAACACTTAACACGTGGCATTAGCAACTTGATGTCATTAATTACCAAAACCAAACTTGGGCTTTCACCCTCTCACTCGTGACTCGCCCTAGCGCCGCTGCCGCCCCCGCCTTCCACCACCGCTGATCCCCCTCCCTCCCCCCTCGAGCATCTCGCCGAAGGCCGGAGGGAGTGGGGATCCATCATTTTTAATAAAATTTCTAGTAGATCGAGTCCTTAGGGTTATGGTCTCTCCATGTCAAGTCTCTTGGTATTGGGGATTTATCTTCTCCTCCTCTTCGGCGACGGCTAGAGGGCAGGGTGGAATCGTTTTCTCCATGGCGACTCTCTTGAAGATGAGTGCGACAACTACGGCGTCAGCAACTTTATCGGCATGGCGACATGAAGATTTTTTTTCTTTCCGAACGACGACATCAAAGCGGAGATGATGTCGCTGCCATGGAATAATTTTTTCCGGTCTCTTCTCCGTTTTTGTTGTGGTTAAATTTGGCCACGATGAAGGACTAGGGAGAATACGTTCAGATCAGTCTTCCTTATTTTTCTGTAGCAGAAAGAAGAACGAAGACATAAGAAAGAAGTTTCTCAACTCCGTCTGCAGGAATGTTAGCCGTCGTTCGTTGGACATCTGTTCTCAGGCCTTTTGTCGAGTGTTTGTCTATGCGGTCATCCATACACAGCGTTATACATGTTTTGAATTGAGAATTGAAGCTATTCACAGTGTGGGTACAGTATAGATGAAAATCAGTTTATGGATATACGCAGTATATTCTAGAGTGCTGGTAACGTGATGATGTTCCCAGCTATAATCTAATATATTTTTTCGTATAAAAATAAAGTTACTAAAAAAACAAATAATAATAATAATTTTTCATTTCTTTAATAGTTTCCGTTTTCTCAATGTTAGCGTTATTATTGTTTTTCACTTTTCTCCCAACTCCTCATGCGCCTCATGCCACAGCTTTTAAAGCCCACCGCCCTCCTAATTTCGCTCTCACGTCCCTCTCCCTCGCCTGCCTCCCTCCCCTCCCAAATCCCAGTCCCCCTGTCTCCGTCGCGCGTCCTCGTCCTCCTCTCCAAGAACCAGAGCAAGAAACGGACGGGGCCACCCGATCGATCAGGCGCGCGCGGCCGCAGCAGCCATGGGGCTGTCATGGTGCCGGGGCCTTCGCCTCCTCTTCGTGGCGTCTCTGCTCGTCCTCTCCGCCGCGGCGCTGCAGCAGCCCTCGCCACGCGCGGGGAGCCGGCCTCCTCCGCCCGAGCCGTCCGCCGCAGCCGCCGACGCGCTCCTCGCCCGCATGTGCGACCCTCGCGGCGCTCACCCGGCGCCGCCCTCCTGGTGCCACACACTGCACCTCAGGCGCCGCGCCGGGGCCGCGGGGCACCGCCGCCACAACCACCACCACCACCGGCCCGTGCCGATGCCGCTGCCGCCTCCGGGCCGCGACGGCGGTGGCGGGGAGGAGATCGACGTGCGCTACGGCGTCGCCAAGCGGCTCGTGCCGACGGGGCCGAACCCGCTGCACAACTGAGGCGCACGCTCGCGGCGCCGCGCAGCGCGCCACGACGACGACGACGCGGCGGTGGTCAGTTCACCGTTTCTTGGATGCCGAGCTCCTCGCGCGATGTAAGCACCGCTCGTCGGCCTCTCTTGTTCCTGCTTTCCGGCCGGCACGCGCCACGCCGCGACGCCGACGCCACGCCCCCGGAACCGGAAAGGACTTACAATGGAGGACCGATCGACGCCCGGGCGTGCCGCGTGCATGACAATAACAGAGATACTAGTAGAGTAGATACGTGTGCCATGTATAGGCTCGTGCTTCGTCTTCCTTCCGATTCTTAGACTTCTTGGCTTTTTCCCATTGCTCTGTTCCTTGCTGCTGGGGTCCCCTGTAGTTGTAGCCTTCTTGGCTTCCAATGTTCACCAGTAGAAAACTGAAAGTTTTTTTTGTCTCGCGGTAACGCACGCAGAATTTGTCGTTTCGCTCTCTCATGTCTTTCTCGGCTTCTCGCCCCGGCCGCCGGCTCCGGGCCTCCGGCGAACTGCGCCATCTTTTCGGTTCCGTTTGGATTCTTTGCAGAGCTCGGGGGCTGCAGATGAGATGATGCGCGCGTTACTCCTCGCTGTGGTCGCTGGTCGGCGTCGGCGTTGCGGGGCAGGGCAGTGCCGCAAGTAAATGCGCTCTGGTTCTTCCTGTGACTGCAAAAGGAGGATGCCGAAATTAATGGCGCGCTCCACGGTCTCCCTTCCGCATTGATGCTGCCGTGGCAATTGGCATCGACGTTCCACGACGCGCCTTCGTGCTTAGTGAGATACTCTACAGGACACAGCCTCTAGCGCAGGGGCGGCAGCGGCGGGAGAACCAGAAGTTGCACGGTCATGGCGCGGTAACTATTTCGCGACTTCTGCGTCTTGTTTAGATGCACCCCAAAAAGTTAGAATTTTTTCACTCTCTCTCCATCACATCAATCTTTAGACGCATGCATGCAACATTAAATATAGGTAAAAAAATAACTAATTACACAATTTAGTTGGAAATCACGAGATGAATCTTTTGAGCCTAGTTGGTCCACAATTGGACAATATTTGCTAAATAAGACGAAAGTGATACTATTCATCGGGTTAGATTTTTTTCAATCTAAACAAGCCCCTGGTTGGGCTATCATAACGAACTTTAACTGCCGTTGCCTGATGACGGCGTCAGTACTAGGAGTAAACTCTGATGAGTCCAGAGTTGCAACTGGCAGCGACAGGCTGACACCTGACACCACTGCACCGTCTTCGTCGCCGCCGATGAGAAATCTCCCCGGTCCCCGCCGCCCTCCGCGCGCCTGACCGACTTGCCCCCCTCCCCGCGCAACGGCCGCGGTGAATCGGGTGGACCGGCGGCGGGCGGCGGCGCTGTGCGAGCGCCGAGCGGAGATCGGACCTCGCATCGCAACGAAACCCGCGAGGCGCTCGGCTGGTTTCAAGACGTCCGTGCAATAGAAACTTCCGTCAGCGTCAGGTAATAAGCGACGCAGCAGGCGTTTGGACCTGTGAAGTGTGAGCTGCGATGCGTGTGGTCATAATGAGCTTGCTGTTCGACGCCCTGCCGCGTCAAAGAAACCTTGGCGCGCGCCTGCTCGTGGAGCCAGTCCTGCAGCAATAACTGAAACAGACTCTGCAATGCCTGGATCGGGCCGAGAAGTAACTCCTTGCCGATGATGGCCCGCGCGTAGATATCGCCCCAGTCTCTGCAGCCTAAATTATGAGCAACACCGAATTCACCATCCCGTGGTAAGCGGTCACTTCAAACATGGCAAAACATACCTATGCTCCAAGCTGGTAAATTCCATATGCTGTAAAACCTGGCTTTCTATTGAAGGCAAGAAGACATATATACTTTCCTAGATTTACAGCCTTAATGTACCATTTTTGCCCACTAACTACATAAAATTTTGACAGTGTAAACCATGCTTCAAGCATCCACTGCAGCAACTATCCCTTCATATAAAACCATACAGATCCACAGGTTTCTCTCCGTGTCACCTCTTCCGTCCAGAGACGGTTTTCTTGACAGCGCCAACAGAGACCAAGAACTCGTCCAGAGATGAGAGCGTCTTCATGTCGTCAGGAGGGAAGTAGCTGGCTGCCTTCCCCATGAAGGAGGCGAAGAGCAGTAAGAGACCGGGCGCCCTGGCAGCGCGCTCGGGGAGGAACTCGTCGAGGAAGGCGAAGGCCGCCAAAAAGTCTGACCGGCTCGCGTTGATTGGGGCTGCAAAGTGGCAAGGGATTATCCGTCGGAATCGCCAGTCCGCAGCAATCCTGTCAACCCAGTCCCGTACCTGTCGATCGAAGCAAATGATCTTGATTAGCTTGAAGAATACTGTTATGCAGTGCTGCCTTAGAGTAATGCAGGAAACTAGTGATCCAGTACAGATCAGATACAGATACACCATAAGGTTATATTGTAAACTTTTAAGTGTGGATTTGATGTAAATCTCAGAGAAGTCAGAAAGAATACAGGTGGGGTCGGGTTATTCCACAGCTATCTGAAACATTCAGTTCTGTAAATCAGAAGAACATACGGTAAAGATTGCTTACATTCTAAATGTTATATCCAACTCTAATCTCAATAAGGAAGATATTCATTATTACTTTCTTAGTTCCTGAAAGATAAAAAGCTGACCATAGGATCAATGCTACTAAGCAAAACGGTTTGTGTTGGTAGCGTGTGATAACAAAATGGATATTTGACACCAAATGAAAATAGGCAGGCCTACTTGAAGACCGCGAAATCATAATCTATCATCCTTTTTTTTTCTTCAAAATGACTATGATCCCTTACACTACCTCTCCAAACAACAAGAAAAAGCGTCTATGAGATTATGACAGGAGTAACCTCCAGTACGGCATCAATAGAACGATGTGTGATGCTAGATTTTCCAACTGTCACAAGAACTTACCTTCTCTGGAACTTTGCTGAAAACAAGCGTCTTGACAATTGGTGAGACAATCAATTTTTGCGACATTTGAGCAAAACTTGCATTTGGCTCAAGCAGATTTGACGGACCAAGAAATAGTATTTGAAGCACCATTCTCTCCCACCCTGTTGAAAATAACCAAGGAATCAGTCAGTATTGATGTGGACATGTGGCACATGACTTTGTACTATTGAAGATACCAACATACTGTAATTTCTCCACAAAACTGACTTTTGACCTGAAAACTAAGTATCTAAAGATACTCATTTCCGTTGTCTTCCAACTCAGAATAATACATAGAAAACATAGCATAATTGCTAATCAGTAATCTAAACATCTGGGGCATGATTACACAGGAACTTCAGAGAGAACGAAAATTACCAAGGTAAGACAAACATTTTGTAGTAAAGTTCCTACTCAGTTCATAAATAAACAAGCAATGGAAAATTCGACCTGTCTGCACATGATAGTTCATTGACAACTATAAGGGACCACTTTGCAGATAATGAATGAAACTATTCTTGTGGTACTGCACTACTATGGTAGTATGGTTCAAATGTGAGAATTACATTTAGCAAATTTCATCTGTTTTGTCTTCTTGTATTGCAATGTAGTGACAAACTGATAACCATTTCATACCGAAAAAAAGGGTTTGACTGTAGTTAGTCGTTACCTTTCTGAAGGTTTAGCTTATTGTCAACAACTGGTTCGTCAGGAACCTCCTTCCCTTTGCTCAACAACTTCACTGCCAGTCCATTCTTGGCAGATGCCAACAGAGATTCTTTGCTGATACACTCCGGTGGCTGTTGAGGAACAAAGATGACAGCATCGGTCACCAGTAGTGTCCGTGAAGGCTTGTGGTAGAACGCCACCTCCACATATGGTCCAATCCCTGAAAGCAAAGTGACATTCAGACTCCTATGGAGCAATGCACGAAACAATGCTGAACATCTGCAGGGACAATACCAACTTCCGGAGAGCTGAGCACCTTCTGCTCGATTTCGGCGGCCCAGGGCGTGGCATCATCCTCATCTTTGAGCGGCTTGGCCCGGAAGATCCCGAAGAACTCGAGCGGCAGGTTGATTGGCCAGCTCCACTGCCTGGGCGCCACCCATATCTGAGCATTGGGGAACTTCCTGGAGAAGGGGCCGACGAAGATTTTGTGTTCGTACGCGAAGGTCGGCAGTACGATGTGCTCCACCGGCGCGTCCAGCTCCTTGAGCAGCTGCAACCAATTGCATCAGCATGAGCAGAACTCGTTGGGAGAAGAAACAAGAGGATGGCATGGGGCCGGGCAGGGTGCGTGCCTGGATGCACTCCTTGGTGGGCGCGATGGGCGCGTGCACCCACAGCCCGCCGGACTTGAGCTTGATGACGGTCATGCGGATGTTGGTGGAGACACTGCTGAAACCCAGCGCCTGCTCCTGTTCGAACAGCCATATGCTGCCCTTCACCGCCTGACCCCACTCAACGGCCGGCGGGCACCAACGCGAGAAACAGTGAGGAAATTTCCGTTCCGGTCGTCGCCGGGGAGCAAAAGGCGAGAGGCGGCCTGCGGGCGGACGAGAAGGTTACCTCGGAGCGGATGGTGCGGCGGTTGAGGAACGGGCCGAGCGGGAAGGGGAACCCGGTGAAGTTGAAGTAGAACCGGCCGGACCCGCTGGTCTCCGCCTCCACCCCGGCCGAGGCCGAGACGGCGAGCCGCGGCCTGCGGGAGCGGGGCGGCGGGGCGCTGACGTGGTGGGGCGCGAGCGCCCCGCGCTGCGCCAAGCGGAGCGGCCGCGGGGTGGAACTGTAGGCGACGGCTGCTGCTGCCATTGCTGTTCCGGTCCCGAAGCTTGCGGCTGGGGAAATTTCGGGCCACCCGGCGGTTAGTAGCGCGCCGGATTTGCAGGCCAGGTGGAACTGATGGCTGGATGGGCGACGCGCGGAGGCGGCGGGTGGCTGGGAAGTGGCAAGCGCTGCTGGCCGCCGTGGACCGTAGAGAGTGGAGTGGGAGACGAGCACGCAACGGAGTGGATGGCTCTGGAGTCTGGGGACTCCGTTCTAGTGCCCGTCCCGGTCGGACGACCGTACTCGGAGTCGGACGCACACGCATGATGCGTTGCAACAGGCCCGACCAGCCTGCACGATAGGTTTTATTTTAAACTATGGTTTTGTTTGATGTTATTGGATTTCACGTGTGTTAAAGTGGGTTAAAGTGAAACTAGATTGATGTCAATCTGATTATATCTAAACAAGGCCTAAGTGATTTTGCTTAATATAAATTTTGTTACCCACTTTCAAACCAACCATCAAAATATGCATGAAAATATCAACTGAAAATATAAATGGGTAGATGATGCGAGGATACATGCTCATGCAAAATTTAAAGACGACTAAGATTTTATATAAAGGGAAACAAAAAGAAAGCATGTTTATTGGGTCGGGTGCACTGTTTACGTACATTCTGTTCACTAGCTATATATATATCCCTTACATTTCAAGACAGATAATAGATTAGCTGCGTTGGGAACTAATGTGACTGCAATTCATTGAGAAACCTACTAGTCAGGGGCCAAGCCGTGAAGTTACACGTTGAGCTTGCCTGGTGCCAATGCACCATGGTGAGAGAAAAAAAATTCCACTAACTAGACAAACTTTCACCTTGTATTTCTACCAAATTATACGTGTCCTTTTATTAGCAGTCCCCGCCATAAATTTAGAGCTGGCTTCGCCCCTACTACCAGTTACACTCAAACATGGTTGAGACGATATGCAATTCAACATCAACAGAAACCTATACATCAAAGCCTATGTACACTGTCAATAAGGATTTCAGCACAAATCCAACTCCGAATCAGCAGGAGAATTTGGAATGGTCTACTCCGTACCTAGGCCAAAAAGAACTTCTGAGCCAGGAGTACGTCAGAATCTTCTATGCATGTTACTATAATTAAGGAAAACGTCGGGCGTATGGAGGGGAGTTTCAAAACCAAGAGTAAAGATGTTGTAAGAATCGAATAAAATATTCCTTCGACATATCCAAATTTTTAGTTACCTCAAATTTAACTAGTAATTGCATCCAAATAATCATCGTAACTCCATTACAAAATAAACATAAATCTTAAAATCTAGCATAAGTCTGAATAGAAGGCCTAAGCGATGGGACGCTGCTAAAAGGCTAAAAGTCAATGGTACACAGCAACCATCAACCTTCAACGTGACGAAGTTCCACAAATTTTAGATAACGTGTGTGCAGTACTAAATTTTATTTGGATCACGTTCCAAATCATAGAATTCTTGAGTTTAAAGTAAAAAAATGTGTCTTGTCTTTGATAAAGTTGGTTCATTCGTTGCTACCTTTGTTTTGAAATATGAAATTCATCGACCGATCAGCAGTGCAAAGCCCAAAGTTTTTTTTTCTTTTTTTTTCTTGCTGTTTCTTTTGGAATTTACCTTTTCTGATGGTTTTCTGCAGGTATTAGTCGAATACAGAAATTTGAACCCTTGTGTTTGAACAGTTTGACACGGCAGGCCACAGCTACGCCGTGAAGCTGTCCTGTATAGGCCGACAGAGTGTCAATGTATCCACACCTGGGAGGGCGACTGAAGAAGAGTGTGGATCAAGCGTTGGGTCCTTCGCGTCCAGAGAGGCTATGCGAGGGACACGACCCAGCCGTAGATGTTTCGGCCCACAGTGGAAGGCAGCGTGAACCTCTCCTGCCGGCTGCGAGAGCGAAGGAAACAAGGGAGGCGAGACTTGGACTCCTGGAGAATGGGGTGAAGAAGAAAGTAGAACTTGGCCGGCTGCGTCCGGAAGGCTATGGCAAGATCTTCTTGATAACTAGGAGTATACCCAAATCGAACCATAGTAGTAGTACCGTAACACAGAGCTGTGTTGTGGACTCGTGGGTGGCAACTTTGTCCAAATTCTATGCATTCGTGGATTGGCCTATTCGATTTCGAGCAAGCAAGGTGTGGTGGCGCGGCGCGTCAATCTCCGAGACGACCAGCCGGTGCCACGGCATCATCTGTGCTAGCGGCCAGCTCCACGGCGCCAGCCACGTTCCAACCAAGGCGCCAGACGGTGCTGCGTGCTCACCGGCGGCATCGTTTGCCGGGTGTGATGCAGCTGCAGGTCAGCAGCGCGTAGCTTGGCTCATGAACAGATTCAGTTATGCAATCTCTATCTGAAGCCAGCCAATCACATCAGATATAACCTCTCTCCCTCCAACGACATTGTCAACTCACACAAATTTGATCTAAAGCGAGTAGAGTCTACAAGAGAAGCTGCAACCAATCCAAACACCTGGGCATTGATGAAGACGCTTGCATATTGTACGCGAAGATAGTACTCGCGGGCAACGACACATAGTACTAGAAAAAAAACATTGGGAATGCTCCTTTTTTTTCAGCAGAGTACGTAATGCATGCTGAGGAGCGAGGACCGTTAGCATATTCCGAAGGTAAAACAACGGCGACCGATTCGTACGAGTTAACAAAAGCTAATACGGTAGGTACGTAGCTTGTATATTGTGTACACCAGATCCCTACACTACACACGTTCCAATCTTTCACGCGCATGTGTGGCGCTAGCGTCCCTTGCTGGCATGCATGGCGGCCACCGCCAAGTCATGACAAATCCTGATCACTAACGCAGGAAAATAACAACTGAGATGCTGTACTTTAGCACGCTACGAACGCTGAAGAAGTCGAGCTAGCTATGCACACGTAAGACAGGACATTGCCGCCATGCCGGCGCCTCCGTTGCTTGCATGCGCCGACGATGGCACGACGAGGACACCGATCAGGCGCGCACGACGCCCGCTCCCGGCTTGTAGGCGGCGCGGGCGGCGAGGTCGGCGCCGCCCACGGCGACGCTGCGGGCCCTGCGCACGGCGGGGCGGCCGACGCGCACGACGTCGTCGGCGCCGAAGAACTCGCACGGCGCGTCCTCGTCGATCCGCCCCACCGCCACGCTCCGGCTGCGGACCGGGACCGTCGCCGCCGCCGCCGCCGCCGCCTGGCGCAGGGACATGGCGCGGACGAGCTCGTTGAGGTCGTCCTCCTCGAACCCGCCGCGGCGCCGGGAGCGGGGGGAGCTGAACGTCGCGGCCTGCAGGGTCCCCGGCGCGAACCCGCCGCGGCCGGCGTACGCGCCCGCGGGCGTCGGCATCCGCCCCGCGCACGCCGACATCCCGCGCACGTACGAGTCGCACGCCCGCGACAGCGCCCGCACCGGCGCGCCTAGCCACCGCCCCAGCTTGCTGCTGCCCTCCGCCTTCTTGCTGCTCATCTCTCCACTCCTCTGTCCCCCGCCGCCGCAGAGCACGAAGAAAGCCGGGAAACCAAGAAATCACAGCGGGTAACCGAGCGATCTGCAAGAATGGATGGAGCCTTCCAGCCTTCTGCTTTTGTAGGAGACAGGCAGACCCGCGGGGGCGCTGCGCAAGTCAATGGCGAGGTGGGTGCACGCGCGCGGGGTTGGACAGTGGACGAGACGATCGATCTCCGGATGAGCATGAGTAAGAAATGATTGTCCTGTACCGGTCATATATATAAAGAGAAGGAGGGTTAGTGGCTGCTGCTTGCTTCGTGGAAGCTAGGAAACTCTTGCTTGATGCTTTGAACTAGTTGCAGCGCCCATCATTTTGTGAAGGCAAACAACGAGTGCCGCGGTGGTCAAAGGAGCTGGGGAAAGAAATGTTCAGCGAGACACCGGAACTCCGAACTCGTCAAAGTCGCCAGTAATTTGCCCCAAATCGGATGCACAGGATTGGGGTTTCGGGGACAAGTTGCTGCACCTGTAGTTGTAATATTTTAGCAGGATGGTTCGCTTCGCATGTGCAGGTGAGATGGTCGATGTGCAGCTTGCTGGAAGCGAGCGTAGAAAACAAGAAATGGAACCAAACTGAACATGTGCGCAACGTTTAGAAAGCGTCAGCGGGGGTTTATATGCCCTTTCAACTGCCTGAAGAAGCTATCAGAGAACTCAAGGCTTTTTATCATTTTATTATGCGCTGCAAATCACATGCTTGTCTTGTTGCCCAGCTTTATCAGGACAAGAAAGAACACAATGGCGCTGGATGACTGGATCATATCGTTTTTCTCGTATTTTTCCTGAACATGTCAAGCGATAGCCAGATTGAATTTGTCTGCGTCGTTGGTACGGTGCTCACCTGCCCTTTTACTGTTTCAGTACTCCCATAGCTTAAAACAGTTAAGATAGAATTTGAGTTTGGACTCGAGAATTCTTTGATGCAAACGTGATCCAAATGCATAAAGTTTTAGCTTGCTGACAGTGAAGGCTGGCATCGGCTTCCGCCTTCAGCATGTACACCAAACTTAGGCTTTCGGCAATTAGCTTGAGCAAGCAGAGTTGCACATATTTACACAACACAAGAATCACCCAAAGTTTCAGTTTCAACAAACTTGTCAGCTCTGGGCTGTTACACTAACATTACTATTGTAAATTTGTAATAATCTATAGATCAATCAATTTTACCCGTCAACACACACATATCAAGGTCTAAATTATATTATAATACATTAATTCTGCTATTAGTACTGTATGTTCTAAATTCCAAATTATTTTTTCTGACGGTACACGGTACCTAGCAGATTTTCCCGTTTTCATCGTCTGAGGGTGCGTTTTGGGAGTGCTGATGGAGCGGATTCTCGAGGAGAATCACTCTTCGGCTGCCAAACGGTTTTTTCAGAGTGAAGTGATTCTCTGTTAATTCTGTGAAGTGGTTCTCTGAAATAAATTATAAGTTGAAAGCTGAAAAAAATAGCTTTTTTTAATTGTGTAAAGTGATTTTAAAATTATTTTAAGTCTTAGATTCACGATAATCAGAAGCACACCTGCAGAATCAGGAGCACAGCTCTCCAAAGAACCCTGACATGACCTGACCTGACCTGACCGGCCGACCCAACCCGCGGCTCTCTCTTTTTCGCACGCACGCTCCGGCGCCATGTCGTGGCTCGCGCGCTCCATCGCGGCCACCCTCTCCTCGCCGCGCGGCTCCGACGCCGACGAGGCCGACTCCGACCCCGCCTCCGCGCAGAGCGGGGCAGGGCCGGAGGAGGAGGAGTCCTCGCCGCGCGACCGCAGCCCTAACCTGGCCCCTGTGGCCGGGGAGCCCGAGCAGCCCGGCACGCCGAGCCGCGGCGTCAAGGACGACATCTCCGAGCTCACCGAAACGCTCACCCGCCGCCTCTGGGGCGTCGCCTCCTTCCTCGCACCGCCCCCGAGCCCGCCGGAGGCCTCAACCCCGCGCGCCGCGACTCCGGCACAAGGGGAAGAGGAGGCAGAGGGGATTGAGGATGGGGAGGAGGCCACGGTGCTGTCCCCCCGGATTGCGGGGATCCGCAGCGATCTGGCCGAGATAGGCGGAAGGGTGCGGAGCGGCTTCTCGATGCTGCAGAACAACTTGGCCGTCGCCGAGATCTCCAAGATCGCCTCGTCGCTCCTGCCGTTCGGGCAAGGGGAGGCGGACGAGGGGGAGCCCGTGCCGGGCGTCACCGAGGAGGTGGTGGTGTTCGTCAGGCACATCTCCACGCGGCCCGAGACATGGCTCGATTTCCCCCTCTTCATCAGCGAGCGCTACGCGGATGGTATGACTGAGGCCTGTTAGTGGTGTGATTTTTCAAAATCACGGTGCATTTTGATGAAATAGAGCGTTTTCCGTACATGTATACCCTACTTAACCATTTGGTCGCTATTGATGCCGAAGGGGAGTGATTGGAGGGGGGAAACTTGGTTCGGAACTAATGATTGATTTTTGAAAGATAATTAATGGTGTTAGATTCTTTCACTTAATTTTAACGAGGGGGGTTGCTCCTGCCATTCCTCATAAATAAATACTCCCTCCGTTCTAAATTATATGTCGCTTTGACTTTTTTGGTTCATCTATTTTGCAATGTATCTAGACATATTATTTATCTAAATTTATAGCAAAATGGCTGTACCAAAAAAGTCAAAGCGACTTATAATTTGAAACGGAGGAAGTAGAAAAAATATTTATTGGATTGTAGTATGTCATTGATTTCATCCTTAAGTGGTACAAATTACTTCTGCATATCTTTTGCACAAAACAGGGCATCCCATAGTGATTACATTTGTGAATGTTGCTTGACAAATAGTACTAGTAATTAGTTTTGAAATTTTACGTTCCAGGTTGTTGAAAGGCACTCTGAAGTTAGCACCTTTGCTCCAATTGAATTCTGTGTGGTCAGATTTTTTATGTTACTGGGGGAAGAGAGGGTATAAGAGTGGTAGATGCTTCAGTTTTGTTGGGCTTTTAGTTTAACATCACAATTCTTTACATATTTTAAATAATAGTATGAATTACCTATGGACTTTCTGAATTTCTTCTAACATCATTGGAGATAGCATGCTTGGATGTAAATGAAACCTTCTAGACTTAGGTTTCTGGAACTTTCACATTGTATTTGACCTTTGATGAATGTTCGAGTACCCATAATTTCTTACATGTTGGAACTTGGAATGCTTTGATATAGTGCATAGGTTTTCTAATAATTTTTTTATGGTCAGTGAACATTGATGTATTCTGTATTTGGTTACTCGTACTAGGCCGTTGAGTTAGTTTTGCCATGACCCAGAAACTGGGTCTTTTTATCTGAGATTGTTTGCTTTGAGCTAGCAATATAGGGTGTGTTTGGTTGTGTTTCTCCAACAAGCCTGGCTACAAAAATAAGCCAGGCTACCTCAAGCCTGTCTAAGTCAATGCAACCTAGGCGTGTTTGGTTATCTTGTGCTAGCTGAGCCTGGATTGCTTAGTTCTTGTTTGGTTGCCTGGATTGCTCGGTACCCTGACCTCTTCTTTACTTTGGTGACCTTACCTCCATCCTCTTCATCGTTTACGTTCGTCACCGTCGCAATTGCACCATGGCTGCAACTACTGACACCGGCTTGCATCTCCCAATCTCTGTTCTTGCGTGTCAATGGTACAGAGTACAAACATCCATTGCACAAACAGAGTACAGAGCATTCAGAGTGCAGGGCAACAATAAAAATTAGAAAATGCAAAAACAAGAACCAATGTGGAGATAATGAAGAACAGGTTCAGTGCCAAAATCCGTCAAAATAAACTGAACGAGAAGGAACAACTAGATCCAAACTTGATAGATCCGTGCACAAAATCTGTCAAAATAAACTGAACGAGAAGGAACAACCTAGATCCATACTTGATAGATTCGTAGAAGGTAAAGAATATGGACGGAGAAGGAGATGGGGAAAGCTCTGCGTATTTGCCTTATTTGCTCTTCTTCTCCGAATACGAGCACAGCAGTAAAGGGCGCATCAGTGGACTTCTCGGTGACAGGAGCCAGGGAGCCACCACAAGCAGTACGCGCCGCGCAGCGGAATCCATCTCCTTCCCACCGGTGCCGGGATCGACCATGAGGCGCCCGTCATGCTGATGCAGCCAGAGATGCGAGAGACTTCGAACCAGCAGGAGACAGAGGAGCGGGAGGGAGCGGAAGCTGAAGCACGTGGCAGCCATGGGAGCAGAGGAGGGGGCTTGAAGCGAGGGTGAGCGCCAGGGGAGGTGAGGAGACGCCATACGGCTGCTTAGCCAGGCCTGGCTTGCGGGGAACGGCCGCCCCTCGCGTTTCCAGCGGGCCTGGCTTAGGGGTGGTCGGTGGCCTGCCTGGGCCAGGCTCGGAGGCCTAAACAGGCAACCAAACAAGCCATGGGTGCATCTGGGTAGCCTGGCTAGGGGCTAAGCCACCCAACCAAACAGGCCCATATCGTTTAGTTCTCACTTCTGAGAATGGCCTGGTTCACTTGACTAGTTTAGTTCTATTGAAGTAATCAAATAGGTCTAGGCTGTTACACTGGAATTGAAAAATATCATCATGCAATTATGCTTGAGTAGTTAAGTGTTACAGTTATGGGTTACCTATATTCTTATACCTGCTAGCCTATATTATTCTACTTTCGCTTTGTATAACAAAAGTTGAAAGGAAAAGATTAAGTTTGCAATCTGGGCAGCGTAATGTACAACATGTAATTCACATATTAAAAGCTTGTTAAATATCCTTTTGTGGTTAGAACTTGATTGGTCAAACAAAGTTAATTTTGTAAGCATCACTACTTGCTTCATAGAATGAATGTGGTACCAATCTCCCTTGGGCTCTGGTTTAAGGAGCACAATGCCTTAATACAGTACTTTGTAACCTGATGGGAAGTACAACTTTCTTTGAAAATCAGGTTGGGAAGCATATAATTTATGGATGAGAAATTATTAAAATATTAACGGATCAAATCATCAAATTATGGTTCTGCATCCTGCATTATGATATGTAATACTATTTCCATGAGCAGGGAGTACCTTTCAACAAATTTGTTGTCTGCATGAGTGCTTTGTGTTTTATTGATCACAGGAACAAATTCCATTGCTATATGATTTTTGTTGCAGTTGTAAATATTTTCTGGAATAAGTAGATTATGTCCTATGTTTGCCTGTTTACTCATCTTCCTCAGATTTTTAATCCTTGAATGCTTCACCTGAGGCTGTATCTTTTTTTTTCCAAAATGCAATCAAAGTTTGTGTAATGGACCTCATTAATTTATTTTATCTCATCATTGTATCTTACACAGTTTCTTTCTTTCTTCAGATTTTGAACTGTCAGATGCTCAATACGTGCATGCGCTGTCTATAGAGCACCTTGTGCCAGGCTTATCAGATTTAAAGGTTCAGGTTTGCTCTACTGATATGACTGAAGCATGTTTCTGGAAGATCTACTTTGTGCTTTTGCACTCGAAACTCAATAAGCAAGATGCTGAACTTCTTTCAACACCACAGGTATTATCCTGGATCATCCATAGTATATCTATCTCTTGTGACCCTTTTTTTTTTTACATAATTATGGATTTCTGTGCTATGCCTATTGCCAGAGATGAGAGGGTCAGTAAATAAATAAGTAAACTTTTACCAGCTAGTTACAGTTTTGCTTTGCATGTTGTAGAACAACATAGTCTGCTTCTTTCCTTAGCTTTCATTTTTTGGGCCACGCTTTTACTTTGTGTCCACCTGTGTTTATAAGGGACCTTAATGATCTTGTTATCTACACAGATCCTAGAAGCAAGGGAGCAGTTGTTGCAAAGTTTACAGTCTCAGAATAAGCGGGGATCCAAGGTTCCTGGTGAATCATCAGAGAGTTCGAATGCATCCTGTGCTCCTCCTGAAGAGAAGGTGATTCAACCTTCAATCATCCGAGATAAAGCTGACACTCCAGAGAAATCATCGTTTGAAGAACCTTCTTCTGATATCACGCCCGAAATCGTGTCCGAAAAATTCCCAATTTCAACCACTGAAGTGGAAATGGTTGACAAGTCAGTGGTTGAGGAAGAGTTGGCAGTGACAAACGAGAGCAGGACTTCACCTGTCGAGTCCAAACTTCGCTTTGAGACTGACGAAGAGGAAGTCGACGAATGGCCTGATGACGATCCTACCGACGAATGGCCTGATGACGATCCTACCGACGAGGTTGGCCAGGCAGGCAACAGAGCTTCACTAGGGCGGGAGGAGGACGTATCATTCAGTGACCTAGAGGACGACGAGGACGACGATGATAGGAATAGAAGAGATGGGCGATAGCCAAGTTGGCAAGGTAAGCTCAGTCTGGTCCTGGCGGCACTATCATGATGATCCCCGACACTCCGCGCAACCACATGCTGTCTTCATTGGAGTAGTAGGGCCGAGATCACATCCAAGGATCATTGCTTTGTTATTATTAGAGTCCGGAAGTAATGAATCCAAGCAAGTAGCTCGGTCTTGGATACCCCTGATGCGGAGTCGTCATAATAAGCATGTCTCTTGCCGCCCTGTGTCAGTGCTAATGGCAAGTACTGCATCTGTATTATTGGCCCTGTCCTGTTGTTTGTACATAGAGAGCGCTCCTGGTTGGGCCTTGTGTAAACCTAATACCACTATGTCGATGTGAGTTTCGTTCTCGCTGGTCCATTCCATGCAAGCAAATAATTGAGATCTGAATAGCTGATCTTGATGAAGATTGGTAACTGTGTCTACTCATGATATTTGCAGTCGGTGTTCGGCAAAGCTATCGTGGCCTGTTGATTCTGGGCTGCTTCAAGCATTCAAGCCCCTTGATTTTTTTACCCCATCTGAAACATAACCAGAATCTGACGTTTGATGGTCCTAAGTTGGGATGAAAACGGATGAAATTTCTCCTGTACCGTCTTGTTCCGTTTTCTACATTTTTCTGTCTGTTTCTGTTTTTGCGAGATCCCGTTTTCGTATTTGCGGAAGTAGAAAATGGTGTTTTCCGTTCGTTTCCGAGTAATCCTGTTTTAATACGGAATAGACCCGTATTTATCACGTTTTCAATCTATGCTCGACATGTTCAACAATTACATGTCTTTATGTTATGTTAATATAACTATGAATCACTAAATATGTATGTTATGTTCACGTACATAGCATGTAAATGAATATTAAACTGTGTATATATTATTACATGACTTTATATATGTATACTTTAAGAATATTAGATTATGTGATCTTAATTTAATTTTCTGGCTCTCCATCCGTATTTGTCCGTTTCTGTATGTCCGTATATTCCGATTCCGTTTTTAAACCCGCATTTTCCGAACTCGCTCCTGTTTTTGCAAAAAAAAAAAATAGAAACGGAAGTAGAAGGGTTTTCCGTCCGTTTTTCATCCCTGAGTCCTGACAGCGCGTTAACCACGCAACGGCGAGCGCGAAGCAAGCAGTGTCCGTCGGCTTGGACACAGGGCTCCGTGCAAAGGCCCGGGCGCCCGGCCGCGAGGGGACGCGCCGAGGGGAATGGCGGATGGCGCTCGTGGTGTGCCATGTTCTGCGTGAGAAACCGCGGGCGGGCGGGTCAGGTGGGCGTGCGGGGCGAGGGAGCGACGGGACCATCTGCCTTTCGGCGGAGGCCGCCCGCCTGCCGGGCCAATTCCGGCAGCCAGCGTCGGTCTGTCTTTCACAATCCAGTCATGCAGTGAATGAGTGAAGCGACCGACCCACCGGGCAGGGCATCGCATCGCATCGACATCCGTTCCGCTCAGCGTGTCTCGCGCACGCAGGTTGCCGGCCGTAGGTGCGGCGTGCTGCCTGTGCTTCGCCTGCGGCTGCGAGCGTTTTCGTGTGACCTGAGACCATCCGCCGGTCGGCAGAGGCAGAGCGGTCTGGAAACTCTGGAGGGAGACCATGTGAGGCTGGACGGACAGTTGCGAGGGAGCTGGTGCGCGGCACGCACCAAATCCGCACCTGACGACGGCGCGTGCAGGTGCAGTCAAACTGGGCACGCACATGGGACGGACGGCCAAAAACCGCGGCCACCTGCTGCTGCGTTGGGCTCAGAAATAACAAGGGCACGGACGGTACACGCCGTGCTCTTGCTCCCAAGTCCCAAATGCGTGTACGTACTCTGGACCGGCCGCTGTCCGGCTTTACCGTCTCACGCGGCGGCATCAACGCGCGTGCGGGCGGGCGCGAGTGTCACCGGCGGATCGGATGGCACGTCGCCGTCCGGGAACTCGAGCTTGTTTACGGGCAAATTAAGGACCTGTTTTGTTTAGATGGGGATCATCATCCGGCGGGGAAAGCGTGCCTGAGTGTGTCCGAGATCTCGAGCGCGATGGGGACGTCGCGGAGGGTCTCTGTCCTCTTTCCTCGCAGGATCGGAGTCGGAGCCATGTGCGCTGCCTGCATTTGGCACCCGATTCTTCTTTTTCCACATTCCACATTGTTGCCGGGAACAGCGACTTGTAAAAGCTGATACGGTTTCCTATGGAGCTAATCGCTTCGAAATGCGCAGCCACTATAACAATTTTAGAAGCTAGTAATAGCACTTGTTCTTCTGGAAGAGAAAGACTGAAGAGTGTGCGCCTACTGCCCAACCAAAACTGAAACCTCAGTTCAGTCAGTCTGAAGTCTGAACCTGCCCAAACACTCAAACAGATGGACCCTCCCCTCCCCTCCCGGCTCCCAATCTTCAAGTGCCCACCAGAAGCCAGAACTGCCAGGCCATGTAAAAAGGGCAAAGGAAAATACAGCAGATGGTCCACAGAAACCACTCACTTGAGAGCTACTAATACAATTTCATGATGTCAGGTCGCCAATTCGAAGATTAGGAGGGCAAGCGCCATCAGGCGACAGGCCAAACGAGCCAACTAGTAACTAGCATTTCCTATTTACTTCCACATGGATTGTTGCAAACAGAGGGACACACTCATGGATTGCTGTCCTTTTCAAGGATGGGGACAATAATCACGCAAACAAACATATCCCTGCTAAACGCACATGATGAGGCCAAAGAAAAAGACAGCATGTAGCAACATGGAACACGACACCCCCTTTCATTGGGGCTTCAACAGGCATCCATTTGTGAGCCACACCATTGCCCTTCACAGTGTACTACTTCTAGGAGATGTACCTCAATAATCATGGTAATTGATTGATTGATCAAATACACGGTGAACACAAGTATTATCTTCATTTGAAGGTAAAGTCTGTCAAAAAAGAAAAAGAAAAAGAAAAAGAAAGAGAAAGAGAAAAGAGCCCATCCAGGGACAGAAATATTCTTACAAAAGAATCGAAACCTGAAAGAATAAAAGCATCTCACAGGCTAAACCCAAACTATACCCTATCTACAGCTCCACATTTCAGTATCTCTGGTGAATCTCTGGCCCCTGGGAACAGGGACCAAGGTTTTCCTCGTCTAAGCATCAAAGAGGGCAACACTCTTCCCTTTACAAAGAGCCCTTTGATGCTTGCGAAGATTTCTTCAAGCGGAAAAAATAACCCATTATACTCCTTATTGCTATCAGTCCACTTGTTCGCCAATTAGGTCGAGGCCGACAACCAAGAATGAGACCCCTTGGAACAGGAGGAAGTAGAAATGGATGCCCTGGGCAGACAGCAAACTGCGGGCGGCTGCTGTTAGCAGAAGGAAGGACAGTGCGAGTTCCTTCCTGTAGATCCTGTTGTGCTTCTTCTTCTTCTTGGTGTCCTTTTTAGGATTTGACTCCTCCTTTGTTAGTGCGTCAAGATTGGGTGCAGAACCTACTCTTTGTTGCTTAGAGTGTTTTTCAACGAGGGCTAGGAGATCGCCCTCAGAAGAACGACCTGATTTCTTGGTGACAACCCACTCGTAGGCACTCCCGAGCTGGAACAGGCCAGAAATCATGGCATTGAACTTGGTAACCGACATGGTGTTCTCAAACAGAAGGTATGGAACAATGAACGGGAAAGATTTTGGGGCCGGGAGAATGTTGAGGATGGACATTGTTGCTGGAATGTAGCATACTACCCATGCAGGGAGTTCAGCTTCAGGAACGAACATCGTCATGGGAAGGATGACACAGAAAAGAGTGAATGAATAGAAGGGTAAGATGAGCTTCCGGAGGAGGAAGAAAAGGAATATGAGATTGAACTTCTTCCAGAATCCAATCTGCAGTAGAAAGTAAGCAGCAACATCAGGTCAGCTATCCAATAACCTTATGCCTACACTGTGCAAGCTTGAACAGAAAAGCTCAAATGTGAAGAATAAAAAGACAAACCACAATGGTAGACTAAACAAATGATTCAAATGAACTGAAAAAAGAAGATGCATAAAGGCAAGAGAAGCATAGCAACTACTTGAAAGATCAGATTCTAATTCGATGTTTTACATTGTTATTACAACAATGTAGCTGACGCTTCATAGCAATTACTTCATTTTGTGGCTTTTCCTATGAAACCAAATAATATAATGGGAAAGGCCGTTGTAAATAAGATACATTTTACTGGGCATGCTTAACACTTTTTCCAAACATTTTAGCTTTCACAATGTAACACCCTAAAATTTTGGGATATTAAAAAGTAGGTAAATATGATTTTTATACAATTTTGTGGGCATACAAATTTAGAGTAATAATAATTTTTATTAACTTAAAATCAAATATAAGGGTAGAAACATGTTTGTGCACTCATGTTGTTGCATTGGAATTTTTGTATTGAGTGGTTTGATTCAAATTCAAAAAAGAATTCAAAATAAATTGAAAATGCTTTGAAATATTTGAAAAGGAAAAAGAAAAAGAGTTTCACTTCTCTCCCTAGCTTTCGGCCTGTGAAGCCCCGCAGCCCACCATCGCCCGCGGCCCGCTTGCTCCCGCGTGCGTGGCCGTCTCCCGCGTTTCCCCGCTTGGGCCGAGCCCAGCAAGCCCCGTCGCTGGCCCAGCAGCTCGCACGCGCACGCTGCCGCGGTTTCCTTCTCTCATGGCGTGTCGCTGACACCGTGGCCCCACACGTCAGGACCTTCTTCTCCACGCCGAGCCGATTTCCTTCCTCGTTCTACTGATCGAATCCGCCTCCAAATCTCCTTCTTTCCTTACTTGGAGCACCCCCGGGCTATTTATTCCGAGCTCGCGCACCCCTCCGCTCCATCTTACCTCGAAGCAACGGACCGACGTCGTCCCGAGGAGGCCACGCTCGAGCCGCAGTCAGAGCCGTCCGCCATCCCGAGCTCCACACCGTCTCCGGGCCGACTCCGTCTTCGTTTTCTTCCTTGGTGAGCTCGCCATGTTCTCTACTTCATCCCGGTGTTTTTCTTTCGCAAGGTAACGCTGTGAATCGCAAGATAGCGTTCTCCGGCGATGGCGCCGCCACGGGACTCGCCGTCGTGACCGTATTCCGGCCGGAGCACCGCCGTCGGCTGATCCGATCCGATCCGATCCATCCATTTCATATCCAACGGCTGAGATTAGCCGGTACCGGTTCGGCCGGAGGTTTTGCTAAAGAGTCCCTGCACTTTTCTATTATATAACCCGCAGTCCACAACGTAAAGTCAGAAGTCGTTTTATCCTTTTGAAAGCGTAATTGATCTCGGTATTCCCAGAATACGTTTTCACTTATTTACAGTTTTGCCACTGAGTTTGTTTTAGTCATAATTTCTCCGTTTTAACTCTGATTTGACCCGTTCAAATTGCGTTAGGTTCGTATTTGCGAGCTCTACATGTTAGTAGTATTGTACAGTAGGTTTGTGACATTTTATTTTCGAGTTTGAATTAAAGTAATTATTTTTCTATAGGAAATCTTCGTAAATTCATAACTTCGTCGTTTTAGCTCCGTTTTTCGTGATCTTCGCGTCTGTGTGATCCTAGCGAGCTGTAGATTCGTTTTAAAAAAATTTTATTTTATTTTATTACTGTTGGTGTACTGTTCTAATTATAGTCTTGTTTGTTTATGCATGATTGTTCTGGATGAATGTTGTTGCTATTGTTGATCGAGTATAGACGGTGAGCAATTCGTTGGGGATCAGGAGTTTTTCTACGAGCAAGATCATCAGGACCAGTTAAGCAAGGCAAGTATAGCATGGGATTATCCTTGTTGTCCTATTCACATTAAGCAAATAATATCATTATGCATATATTCCTTTGTTAAGGATGACTTAGTGTTGATCTTATTCCTTGATACCTATTATATTGCATGGAGTAGTATTGTTAGTGCTTAACATGAACTATGATCATGTAATTTGACTAATGGAATATGCAATAAACATTAAAAGATGACTTTTTATTACTGTTAAAGGGGACTAGAGCATGGGGTTATTTTGGTGTTCTTGTTATTCTCCTTAAGGACTTATCTGTAAGCGAACATCCGGGACTTACAGTACAACTGTGAGGGCTATATGGCTCTGGCTTTAGTCATATAGAATGATCTTTTCTAACTTGTTAGTGGTATTCCTTTTTGACGTAAGAATGGCTTGACGAATCGGGTATAGTGCGGCCTCTGTCCTCATGTGTATAGACTGCGTGTTATTGTGCCATTTGGAAGGGGGGCTCTACATCTGTTTGCCGAGTGAAATCTAATGGCCCGAACTTGTTAGACGAACCTTCGAAAGACTTCATAGTGTTCCCCTGTCTGCTCACCTTTGAAAGTGTTTTGGGAGTAATTAACCCGGGCATATGGGCAACACGACTCACAGTGAAAGTGTACAACCTCTGCAGAGTGTAAAACTGGTATATCAGCCGTGCTCACGGTCACGAGTGGCCTTGGACCCTTATGGAATAGTTGATCATTAATAATGAATATGTTTTTGCTATTCGTTAACCATTTCACATGGATCATATGTTTATTGTTTACATTGAGACATTTTGATATTATTGATATACTGAAATAATGCTAATTAAAAGCTACATGCTGATAAACCTATGTTATGCCTTTGAGCCTCATGAACCCCATGTTAAACTTGTTAAGTACGAGATGTATTTACGCTTGTTTATTTTTTACTTGGATAAAAATCCCGGATAGGTAACAGATGGTGCAAATAGTGACTACTTCTACTTCCCTGAAGATTACTAGACTTGCAGTCAACCAGTCAATGTGCCTGTGATTGGAGCTACCACGAGAGTTTTATATTTTTACTTCCGCTACATTTGTGTAAAGACTATGTGTTAATAATCGTGATGTAATAACATTTGTGATGATACATCCTTTATAATTTGTTAACTTATGTGTGATTGATCTCTGGGCACACATAAGAGTATGCACTCCATTTGGTCGTTAAATGGGTGTGACACACAACGTGCCTACAGACAAAAAAAAAGTGCCGTACCTTAGATTTTATTATATCCACAAAGCAGAGCCTAAACAATTGCATGGGACCTGAGTGCCACCGGTGCTGCTGCTTACTGTATGCTTCATAGGATTCTGGCAATTCACACTGACACTGAAAGAGAAGTTACACAGGTTAAGTTATCATGTCTTTACGCAAGGTATATTCTGCTTAAGCAGCAGCGAATACTGGCCAATACCTCAACATCGTTTAGGAAGACAAACTTCCACCCCTTGAGATGTGCTCGAACAGCTATGTCCATATCCTCCACTGTTGTCCTCTCCATCCATCCTCCAGACTCCTCAAGTGCCTTAATTCTCCACACTCCTGCGGTGCCATTGAACCCGAAGAAGTTGAGAAACGCCCCATTCACCTGCTGCTCCACCTCAAAGTGGAAGCAAAGATTTATGTTCTGAAGTCTGGTCAGCAGGTTCTCATCCTTGTTTACAAAAGACCATCTTGCCTGAACCAACCCGACGTCATCCTTTCCCTGGAAATTGCACTCAAATTCTCAGAAAATATATCTAATAGGACTAATTTTCAGGTACAGCAGCTACCATTGTACATTGAGACAAACCTTGAAATGGGGCACAGTGCGCTTCAGGAAATCTGCCTGTGGTTGGAAATCAGCATCAAAGATGACAACAAACTCATAATCTTTCACATAACTGCAGTTCATGGCTGATTTCAGGTTTCCAGCCTTGTAGCCATCCCGGATCACCCGGTGCCGGTAAACTATGCGCACGCCCTCTCGCTGCCATTTCTCCACCTCCTCCTTGATAAGTGCCGAAGTGGTAGCATCATCAGAATCATCCAACACCTGGACCAGGAAATTTGACCTTGGCCAGTCCAGGCTGCAAACTGCACCGATGGATTGCTGGTACACCTGCAACATCAAAGTTAAAGATGTTAACTGAATTGGACTTATGTTTCAAAGAAAGTGCAATGGTACGCGGATCATCTCCTATCAGCTTCTCCTTCACATGCTACAGATTTGTGGAAGCTGTGATTTATGCTACAGTTTGATATTCAATCTCTAGCATTGCCAATTATTAACTGGTCGGTTGACAACAAGGGTACTGAGATTTGGATACAAGGAAACGAAGTGTGCTCCTGCAGGAAGTACGAACACCAACCGCGAAAAATCTAAGCTTTGTAATGGAAAAAATAAATTCTGTTGATCTAGGTACCGACTAGACAAAGACAGAAGCAACTTTAAACTTCAGAAAGCACCAAACTCGTGATTGGAGACACAAGTCAAAGATCCAGACCACCAATGCATCTCGCCCACCCTATTTGTGCTGGGTTGACTAGAACTAGGAGACAGGAGTCACCAGGAAGCCTCAAATTGCACTCAAGAAACGAATCTTTTGATCCCAAAATTCCAATGTACAAACAACAAACAAAAGGAACTAGGGAAGGGGAAGGACGATTGAAGGTTGCCTTGAGCTTACCTCTCTCTCATTGCACATGGGCATCTGCACGAGCACCATGGGTAAGTCCTCGGTACCGGCCTCGACGTCCTCCTTGTCGGCGGCCAGCGGCACAGGCTTGATCCCCTTGAGCCTGATCCAGAAGCATCCCAGGCAAAGCACGATGCGGTCGACGCTCTGGACCAAGAAGAGGACGACGCAGGCGTTGGTGAGGAATTGCAGCGGCGGCGCGAGGTAGTCGAGTCTGGCGCGCATCCAGGCGGCGTAGGCGGCGGCGAAGAGCCCGTCGACGGCTTGGAGGCCCGCGTCCACCTCCTCCTCGAGGGAGAGGTGCCAGCCCTGGAGGTAGGCCGCCACCTCGACGGCGAGCAGCAGCAGCGACAGCGCCAGGAACACCCGGATGCAGCCGTAGAAGCGCGCCCGGAGCGCCGTGCTCTCCCCCGGGGCGGCGTCCGAGTCCGTCCGCCCCGCCGCCACCCGGCGGCGCGCGGCGGCGGCGACGGCCAGCGCCGCTGACGCCGCCCCCGTGAGCCGCCCCGCCGCGCGGTGCGCCCGGAGGAGCAGCACCCACGTGATCTGCCGCGCGTTCTTGCCCCGCCCGGCCTTGCCCCCGCCGCCGCCCGCCGGCGAGCCCGGCGACGCCACCTCCGACGCGGCCACCTCGGAGATGGACCAGTTCGGGTTCTCCATCTTCACCACCACAGGCGTGCCGCCGCCGCTAACGCCATTGGCTCTCGCGTCCCTCCCCCACCACGACGGCGCCATTGGCACGCACTGACACCACCACGACCACCACTTCTCTGTCACACGCGCGCGCGCACACGGAGAACCCTCGCAGCGACGGCCCGGGCTCTCTCTTCCTCCTCGTCGTCGCCCTCCTCTTCCCTCACCTACTCATCAGGAACGCCCTTAATAGCCGGAAGAGGAACACCACCGCGGCAGGCCAGCCAGCATATGCCGCGGGCACCCACAGGCAGAGAGAGCGGTGGGGAGAACAGCTCACCACGTCGGTATAGCAGGCGAGCTCGCCCCCCGCTTTATTTATTCGCGGCCTGCCCTGCCCCCCCTCCCTCTGTGTCTCCCATCTCTCACCACCGTCGCCGTCGACTAAAAATTAAAATTAAAAAACCGCCCTTTTGACGCCCCCGCTCCGCCCGAGACGAGACACCACGGGTGTTTAGATGTGTAAAAAGGTGTAAAAAAAAAAGTACTGTAGCACGTTTTGGCTTTATTTGGCAAATAGTGTCCAAACGTTGACTAATTAGGTTCAAAACGTTCGTCTCGCAAAGTAGAACCAAGTTGTACAATTAGTTTTTTATTTCATCTACATTTAGTACTCCATGCATATATCGCAAGTTTGATGTGACGGGGAATCTTTTTTCTGCACAGTGTTTTTTTTTTTTTACTAAACACAGCCCACAGCGTAAAACCAAACCGAGTGGAGTGGTTAAAAGCAGCAGCTGACTGGTGAGAACGAGAACACAGAAACTTGCAGATGGATGGGGTGGTGTGAGGGGAACCAGGGAGGGAGGGGACGCTTCGCCGCGGCTTCTGATCGGATCGGCGGGTGGAACTCGAAGAAGCGGCTGGGTTTTTTTAACCGTGCGGGTGAGGCCTTGCCGGGGTTATTACTCGGTTCGGTTCGGCCGAGGGAGGCCCGTCGTCGGCCGCGTGTGGGCGCGCCGCCGAGTGGGCTCGCACGACGCTCTATTCGTTGCGTGCGGTTGCGGCCTGGCGCTGTCGGTGGCTGCCGGGCCGGCCGCTCTCTGGCTCGCACGAATTTATCCGTCCGTCTCCGTCCCGCGTCAGCAACTCACTGCTATTCGCCTGGTTCGTTTGGACTTATCAGCAGAATCAGTAGTCATCCAGCAGTGTTTTTCTCTCACAACAAACCAGCAAACAGTGCTTTCAACAAAATAAACCAGCAAAACGAACAGGCTGATTGCCGCCAGCCTGAAGGAATGCAGGCTGTAGCCTACTGTACTGTGCTACTAGCACCACTGCTACTACACACATGAAACCAGTCATCACATAAAAAGAAGATTCTCCATCACATCAAAATGCCGGCACATACATGGAGTACTAAATGTAGATGAAATCAAAAACTAATTGCACAGTTTTGTTGTACTTTGCAAGACGAATCTTTTGAGCCTAATTAGTCAATGTTTGGACAAAAATTCATAAATACAAACGAAATGCTACAGTAAGAAATCTTTTATTGTACAGATTTGGGACCTCCAAAATCGGGCCAACTAAACGTCAAAACCAAAACAATCTACAGTACTATCCACCCATGGATCGGATCGGAAGCCTACGGCGATCAAGCAACACAGGAGATTGACAGCCCTCGGCGCTGGTTGATTGACAGCGGAACAGGAGAGAGGGTCGGAGAGGACAAGCGAAGACACAGCGGCTCAGCGAGATTGGATCTACTCCTACGGCGTTGCGATTCCGACAAGCTGCCTGTTTTGGTTGCGTTAACAACGTCCATGATTACGGGACAGGGGGGGCGTAGCGTACCTCGGCGCTCGCATCTGGACGCCCGGGACAAATTTGGCAAGAGTATCTACGTACAGGAGATGGCAGCCTGGGAGATCTCTCAGATTAGTAGGGGATGGTATGCTACGCTACGCTACGGTGAGCAGATCTGTTGGCACCGAAACAGTATATCTCGCGTATTTACTTTACTCGCCCCCCTGTAACCAACCTTTTTACAGTTTTTGGCATTTTTAGTTGTAGCCGTGAAATGGCGAGACAGTTGTTGTGCACGAACGAACGAATGAAACATTGGGACAGCATGATGTACGCACGTAGTTACGCGGGTGATTATTGCGGTTGCGGGACAGGATATGATATGAGCAGCAGCAGCAGCATCTGAAGATCCCAATCGTGCAGGTGCAGTGCATAGGCCATCATGCACACAGACGGCAGATCGATGCGGGGGACGTGCGCATGTTTAATGCGGCAGCGCTACCTTGCTTGCAATGCGTTGCCTCCTGCTCCTGCGCCGCACCTGCATCTGCACCCGGAGGGGCCAAGCCACCCAGCTGCTTGCGCTGTCAGCCAGCGAGAGGTCTTCGTTACCGCGGCGCACGCCTTCTGGTCTTTTGGGCTCTTCTTGCCTTCTTGGTTGAAGCCAAGCCTTCAATGGAATGGTGGAATGGAGGAAGGAACCGGCTCCAGTGTCCAGCTGGTGGTTTCCCAGTGCCAGCTCCTGGTTTCCATTTCGGCAGTGCAGGTTTCCTAAGCATGCGGGTGCAGAGCTTAAACCGAGTTGAGGGCCTGTTTGTTTTAAGTTGTTAAAGTTTAACTCCCATCACATCAATGTTTCCTCAAATGTATGTAGTACTAAATGTAGATTAATTACATGTATGTCGGTACATATTAGGAATAATTTACGAGACGAATCTATTAAGTCTAATTAGTCCCACATTGAAAACTTTTTGTCAAATAAGACGAAAATGCTACAGTGTTTATTAAACTTTACCTCCTCGAACTAAACTCGTCCGGACTCTTCTCTGTACAGCAGGAATTGCATCACTGACAGAAGAAACGCGTTGACCGCTGACAGTTTCTCTGTCACAAGTCAGGACGAGGTGCTATACCAAGGTTGTGTTCAGTTTAGGCTCTGTTTAGATCCCTAAAAAGGGTAAAAAAAGTATTGTAGCACGTTTTGTTTTTATTTGGTAAATAGTGTTCAATCGTTGACTAATTAGGTTCAAAACGTTCGTCTCGCAAAGTACAACCAAGCTGTACAATTAGTTTTTAATTTCATCTACATTTAGTACTCCAGGCATGTATCGCAAGTTTGATGTGACAGGGAATTTTTTTTCGCATAGTACTTTTTTCGAGGAACTGAACACAGCCTTATTCGAAATTCCAAAAATTTTACAAGATTTTTCATCACATCGAATTTTTAGATATATACATAGAGCATTAAATATAGATAAAAAATAACTAATTACACAATTTAATTGTAAATTACAAGACGAATCTTTAGAACCTAATTAGTGTATGATTGGACACTAATTATCAAATACAAACAAAAGAGTTATTGTACTTCTAAAAATTTTACAGGAGCAACTAAACACACCCCAAGTCTAGTCTACTAGTAGGAACTGAAAACCGATCAGCAGAGAGGGACACGTGTGAGTGAAGAAACGCGGCACGCGACGACGACGGTGCCAATGCCAACCGCCAAGAACACAGAAGGCACTTCTTGGTGTCATCTCTAGGGGGGTTTGGTTCGAGCAGTTAAAGTTTAATAAACACGGTAGTATTTTCGTCTTATTTGATAAAAAAATTTTTAATCTTAGATTAATTAGGTTTAATAGATTCGTCTCATAAATTACTCCTAATCTGTGCCGACATGTATGTAATTAATCTACATTTAATACTCTATATATTTGAGGGAACATTGATATGATGGGAGTCAAACTTTTACGCATCGAAACCAAACGGGCCCTTAACTCCGGAGTTCTCACTCAGATCTCGATGGACCATTTGCAGGAGAGATCGATCTTCTCGGAATTCCCTGTCACATTAATCAAGGGCCGTGTTTAGATTGGACCGCCGGATTCGGTAAAAGTTGCTATAGTGTGTTGGAATATTGTAGCAACTTTTGTTTTTAGTGTAAAAAATTGTCCAAAAAATGATAAATTAGACTTAAAATGTTCATCTCGCAAAGTACAACAAAACTGTACAATTAGTTTTTGATTTTATCTACATTTAGTACTCCATGCATTTGCCGACATTTTGATGTGATGGGGAATTTTCTTTTTGCATAGTGAAATTTGAGGTTGGATTTGATAACTAAACAAGGCCCTTGTTTAGTTCCCAAATCCAACCCCAAATTCCACTATGCAAAAAGAAGATTCCCCGTCACATCAAAATGTCGGCACATGTATGGAGTACTAAATGTAGATGAAATTAAAAACTAATTGCACAGTTTTGTTGTACTTTGCGAGACGAACATTTTGAGCCTAATTAGTCAAAGTTTGAACAATTTTTACCAAATAAAAACAAAAGTTACTACAGTACGACGTGACCTACACTATTCCAACTTCTCCTCCCAATTCCAACATCTAAACAAGGCCAAGGCCAAGAAATTCTCGAAAACGAGAAACCGAGTGTACTGCAACGACTTCGACTGTAGCGCTTTCAGACGAGGGATTCGCTGCCGATCGAAGCGTGCGCCAGAAACTTCCTCCAGGTTGTAACCGCCTGTAATGTAAATTATCCAGGCCATGAAGCCCAAATGCCAATCTTTTTTTTCCTTTGCCACAAAATCAATGCCAATATCGTGCTAGCACTACACCACAGCCTAAATATAGCGTCAGACAGTGGGTCGTTATAAGCCGTTTCAACGACTTACTGTCCGACGTTATAAACTTATAGCGACAAATACATCTGCCGTTGATAGTGGCGACGCTAAAAACTTTTAACGTCGGACCAACTTTTAACGTCGGACCCTCTGACGTTATATAACAGTTATAACGTCGGACCATCTGACGTCCTTTACAAACTTATAACGACGCACCGTCTGATGATATAGATTTATAGCGACCCACTGTCCATCACTATGCATATTAATAATTAGCACATAATATCGTTTATTGTTTAGATATTAACCATACAATCAATAGTGCAATGTCATACATTCAAAAATACACAATCATGAACACACAAACTGGACCAAATAGAGCTCACAAGTTATATTAAAGCCATCATAATGTGTCATGTCATTTTACACACAATTCATGGCATACAAAAGCTAAGATGAAATAAGTTTGACCAAAATGCCATACTAGGCAACCCATGCCTCATAGTTTGCATCCACTCCTTACAAAATGATCCACCTCTAATAAGGTCAAACAAAAGTTTTCATCTATAGCTAAAATGTCCAAACACGTCGTCATGAGCACTTTGATCCATCATTGGCTACAATCTACTTCCAGCTATTTCCTCCCACCACCTGTAAACAAAAGTTGAATTTCATCAGAAAAAGAACTCATATTGACTGACTACACTATACTGGACTTACACTATAAGGTGGACAAGTCAGTGGTACACAAAGAAGACTCATTGAGTGAGATAAGGTTTTTTCATCCAGACAATTTAATTTAAAATAAACGTTCCACCTATGTGAATATTCTAAAATTACCCATTCAGTCTCATACGATAGAATTATAGTCAATCTTTCCAATTCAAGCCAATATATAAGTGTGGTTCATTATCTAGGTGTATTTCTCAAGTACAATACAACGCAACGAAGATAAGAATCCAGGAATGATATCAGTTTGTTTGTTGTAGGACCTAATGGGGTTTGATATAAAAATCAATATCTAAACAAGTAGGTTTCTTTTGTATTTACAGCAGCATGAGCAGATGGATAATACTTTAGCTTTGGACTATAAAGAAGGGAAAGACATGCAAGGAATAACAGATTGCCCATCATGTCATTTTCAGTTTCATATGTACAAAGGTTCAGTTTCATGCAAGTTGTATGATCTCCTAAATGACATGTAGATGGGGAGAATAGCACACCTGTTCCATGGGATGCTTTTTTAGTCTTGCAGGATGCTTCTTTAGGCTTGCAAACCTTGAGCTGTTAGAAATATAAAAAATTAGAAATCTGGGCACTCAGGTAAATTGATGCAATCAAAGTGACAATGAAGGGTTGTGCGATCAGCAAGCCCTCTATCCAACAAAAGGCGTCATCAATATATAGCATGATGCATCCAACAATGACAAGTTGTGTTTATTACCCTTTTATATGGCCAAGCAATTGACATGTCCTTAGCATCAGCCATCTCATCGACACCAGGATATGGGCGAGGTAGCTTTGCATCCCTTTTTATCACACACTTAACAACAACTAGACAGTGCTTCTTTCCAAGAGCTTGTCCTACATGCATGATGCTAGGATTAACTGAAATAACTGTTCCCTTGGCCACATATTCATCTCTCTGGAGTGCGTAGAGTATAATTTCTTTGCCAATCTGAAGCAAACAATGTATTTATGAGAATTGTATTCATTAAAAAAGCACCATTGGACTAGAAGCAAAAAAATTGAAAAACGATGAGGAACATTACAAGGTCATCATGTGAGATGTGATTTGCATCACCATTCCTTGATGAGCCTGCACCATCAGGGCTAGACTGAGGGGACTGAACAACCGGGTCTGTAGGAATGTGGCTAGACTGAGGAGGCTGAACAACCGTGGTTGTAGGAATGTGGCTAGACTGAGGGGGCTGAACAACTATGGTTGTAGGAATGGGGCTAGAGTGAGGGCGCTGCATAAATGAGGCTGCGGGAAAGGTGTTGGGCTGCACAAATGCGGAGCTGCTGGACTGGTGGGGCTGCTGGACCGGTGGGGCCTTACGCACAAGCACGTATTCGTACTCATCAGAGTTATTTGCATAGGCACAATCTTCATGAAGTTCACCAACTTGATTTGTCTCGACATAATTTTCTTCAGATCTTGGGCTCTGTAAACAAAAAAAAGTGGGGAGTTAGAGCCATTCTGGAATAATAGCCTAACCAATACAAGTATTTGTATGTGACCTACATAGCATCCATACATAAAAGTTTTCACTGCCTAGAAGCTGAAGCAAGGCTACTGCAGATATGAGCCAATTATCTGGCCACAGAATCAAGGACTGATAATTGAAATCAAAGAATGTACAAATAATTTACCTCATGGTGTCGTGAGTTAGAGCCATTTTGGGAGACATTTTCCATACTTGACCTTTCACGTGCCAACCTTTCACGCGCCAACTCAGCTTCTAATTCTGCTATGCGACTTGCTTGCCTTTTAAACTCTCGAACTTGCATTTGAACCCTTGTTGGAGTGTAACGCTTGACTCCTGGTGTACCAACAGTTTGGGGAGTTGGTCCTAGGCCCAAAACCCGAACACGTCCTTTCGGTTCCTTTTGTCCACAAGCAGTAGCAAATGCATCACCTTCTTGGATGGATTTTTCAGTCAATTCAGGCTGGGCTTCAATAACTGATTTAAGTTTATTCTACACAAATAGAATATCATTGTTAATATGCCAAAACTAATATTTCAAATAGTGATACTTGTTCAAAGAAAACTTACAATTATTGGTTCTGCATTCCTCGATGGAATTCCATTTTTTCTTATATGTGTTTTGACATAGAGTTCGTCCCTTCGAGGAGGGCGCCCAAGTTCATTAGCCTACAAGTGTTTCACTTTTAGTACTTAAGAAATGCAGCAACGTTACGTATTGAAAAAAATAGATATAGTTTGACATACCAGTTCATGCCTGTTACAAGCAAAGCTCTTGCTACCAGTTGTATGATGTATGGACAACTTTGCACGGTTGGCTTTGGCAATTTCAGATTGAGCCTATGATAGATATGGCTATATCAGAAAGATCAATGCAAGCAGCAAGCAACAAAAAGCAAAGATGGCTGTAACCAGCAAGTTGAAACTAGGAGTAGTGAGGAGTAGTACTCACTACAGTTTTTGGGGTGGACCAATGCTTTTTGAGATAGTTCCAATCATTATCATTCAGTCTTTTACCTTGTTTTGTCCTTAATATTTCTTCTGTTATTTCGCCTTTAAAAAACTGTCTCTTCAAATTTGCTTTAAAATCCTTCCATTTCTTTCCAGCAGCATCCAAAACCCAGTCTTTGGCTTTATCATCAATATCAAAGTATTCCTAGTGTGAAGAGAAAGTAGCAAATGAGTACTAATCATGAAGTGAGAAAAATAATGAGGGCCTACAAATAAAAGTAGAGCAACTACCTTCATGTCTAACCATACTGCATCCTTTAAGTTCTCATCAACAAGCCTCCAATCATCACAGGCAATTGATATTTTCTGTCTCACATGGACCCCAATAGCACCAGAAAACCTCCTAGCATTCTCACCAACGGGCTGACCATATTCATTGACCATAACTTTGATTTTAGGCATCTCAGGTTTTCTTGCAAAGACTTCATTTAACTTACTGATACCTCTTCCATTCCTCTTCTCTTGTATATTGTGGTGACAATCTGCTATAAATAAATGGAGAAATTAGAAGTAGGCATAATAAAAATCTGCTATAAATAACTAGAGAAAATCTGCTGGGAACAAGACCTTCATTATCAGATAAGAAATCTCCAATTGATTCAAATTCCCCATCATCTTCTTCAGCTACATCTTCTTCGGTTACTTCTTCATCTACATCTTCATCAACTTGCCCATTCACATTCACTGCATAACTTGTTTGTGGCCTTAGCCTCAGATTATGATGTCGGGTTGCTTGAACACTTGTGTAATGAGTTCTCTAAAAGGAAGGAGTAGAACAATTCATGTAAATATCAGCATTATCAAATGAGCAAAGTCATTATACTAGAACAATTTATATAAGAGCTGACCTTTGCTCTTTTCCTAGGTTCATTGCACGTATTGATAGGAGTGAGACCAAGTGATGCCAACATCTCATTGTTCTCTACAATATTTTCATCCCTCTGCATCTCATACATGGTCTTCCCCACATTGTTACTGTTTCCACTTGCGCTTTCCATTTGTTTTCCTGAAAAATAGAACAAATATCAGTAGTCTATGGAAGAGATCAATAAAACAATCAATAACAAATATTTGCACCAGGCATCACTTAAACAATACTTACTTTGTAGACTTTTTTTTAGGCTTTTTCTTTTGGGGAACAACAAGTATTCCATCTATATCAGTTCTAACAGGAGGGACTACCCCATTTACAATATCCACTCTCACATTTGCACTTAGATCATGCAATGGCCATGCTACTCCATTGTCATTATCCATGTGCTCATTCTCTAAATTATCTAAGTCATACACATCTCTTGCTTTTGACTGAACAACAGTAGCCCACTCATGATCAATTGCTTCAGGAACATAGTATACTTGAATTGCTTGTGATGCTAAAATGAAAGGCTCATCTGATATCTTTTCGCCAGTATTGAATAAATGCTTAAAGTTAACAGATGTAACCCCCAAATTATCAATTCGTACCCATTTGTTCTGCACACGGTTGTCAACCCAATCACACTTGAAAAGAACCACATTTCCTTTGTGATGATAATTCAGTTCAACAATTTCCTTTATAATTCCATAATAGACATTTTTTGTTATTGTACTATCATCATTATTGCCCCTATCAAAGGTTGTTGCCTCAGCAACTACAGCAACCCCACTATTTTGGATAGGTCTTCCCTCATCATAGGATTTTGTGTGGAAACAGAATCCGTTAATACTATAGCTACTATACTTGCGTGCATTCAACATTGGCCCCTTGGCCAAAATTTTTATCTCATCTGGTGCTTCTTCACACATTTCTCCCACCTGTGATTATGAAAGACTGCTATTAGAATGTGTAAAATCTATCACAAATAGCAAGTCTTCAGTTTAGCTTTCACTTACATGCAACCTAAACCACTCATGAAAAGATTCATGACGAATCCGGTTGATGTCCCGTTTATTTCGATGGCCAATGGAGGAAAGATATTGATCATACTTACTGCAAAAGTGTTATTGTGACTTTAGAATGCAGGGGATTTTGATTATATGATGCAAGTGGTTTCGATAACTTACTCCAAGTAAGACGCAATGTTGTCATAGTTGAACAAAACATATCTATGAGCTTGCACCCATGTCTTGTGGTCCAAACTAAATGTGCATTTTCCAACCAAGCCTTGACCAATGCTACGGAAGAAAGGAGGTGTACTGTCATCTTCATCTATTCTAGGTTGACGGGTAATTTGTCCCACGCCATGTAGATAGCGAGAACAAAGTGTAAGACACCCAGTGAAATTAGCCCACTCCATAATTGATCCCTCGGGATGACTTTTTGTACGTACAGAACCCTTTAATCTCATGAGAAACCTATACATATAAATAATAGGCACATTAATTGATAATGGAACATAACTAGTTGGTTTGTATAGGTATTCAGCAAGATGGCCTAAGATAGTTACCTCTCCACGGGCCACATGCTGCGAAAATAAACTGGACCAGCTATTTTTGCTTGGGTAGGAAGATGTACCATCAAGTGTATCATAATGTCGAAAAAAGATGGAAGGAATATAGTCTCAAGAAGGCTCAAGGTTTCAGCTATGTCAACCTCTAGACTTTCCATATCAGTTATTCGAATGACAGGGGTAGACAGTTTCTTGAAGAAGTTGGATATACGAATCACTCCAGCACTGACTATTTCTGGTAGTATTTTTCTCACAGCAAGTGGTAGCAAATCTTGTAGAATAATGTGGCACTCATGACTCTTTAGCCCAAATACCTTTCTCTCACCAACATGTACATTTTGTCGTATATTTGATGCGTAACCATCAGGAAATTTCACCCCTTTTAGTACTTGACAAAATAATTTCATCTCATTGGTACTCATTGAGTATGGTGCTGGTGGTAAATAAAATTGGTCCTCTACTTCAATTGGGTGAAGATCAGTTCTAAGACCTAGAGCTTGAAGATCTAAGCGAGAATTCAAGTTATCCTTTGACTTCCCAACAGTGCCCAAGAATGTGTTCAATAAACTTTCACACACATTTTTGCCTATGTGCATAGAGTCAAAATTATGTCGCAACATCAAATCTTTCCAATATGGAAGCTTGAACCAAATAGATCTTCTTTTGAAAATGACTAATGGTTCACCTTCCTTGCGTCTCTTTCTTGCTGGTTTCTTCCCAGATGGATCATTGCCAAAACTAGTACTAAGGTCTTTAGTGCACTCCAAAATTTTCTCTCCAGAAAGTGGTTTAGGTGCAGTTCTGAACTCAGTTTTACCACCAAATTTATCAGCATCAAACCTAAATGGGTGATTTTCGGGCAAGAATCTTCGATGAGCCATATAGCATGTCTTGGAACCACTACCAAGTCTAATTGAATCAGTAAAGAAGTGGCAATAAGGACATGCTGCTTCACCAGATGTGACAGATGCAGACACATATCCTAGACCCGGGAAATCAGTAATAGTCCACAATACTGCTGCCCGTAATTGGAAGTACTTACCCGTGGAAGCATCATAAGTTCTAACACCATTTTCAAACAGATCTAACAAGTCGTTGACAAGTGGCTGACAAAAGAGATCAAAATTACCGCAAGGAGAATCTTTCCCAGGAGTTAGAAAAGACAAGATGAAATTTGATTGCTTCATGCACATTGAAGGTGGGAAATTGTAGGGAATACAAATACCAGGCCAAATGCTGTAGCTATTATTCATGGTTCTAAATGGATTGAAGCCATCGGTGGCAAATGCAAGACGGATATTGCGGCTATCCTTAGCGAAGGTTGGATGCTTTGTATTAAAGTCCTCCCATAGAGGGGAATCTGCAGGATGCCTTAGGAGACCATCTTTTTTCCGCCGTTCATCATGCCACCTCGTGAGGCTTGCTGTTTTAGAGGACAAAAATAACCTTTGGAGACACTTCTTTATTGGAAAGTAGCGGAGAACCTTCTTGGGAACATTATATACATGTTTCCCGTCTAGAGTCTTCCTTGTAGATTTCCACCGGGAAGCCTCACACTTTGGACATGAATTCAAATCTATGTTCTCCTTCCAATAGAGAATGCAATCATTTTCACAAACGTGAATACTAGTATACCCAATTCCTATGGATTTCACCAATTTCTTAGCTTCATAAAAGGTTTTCGCTACTGCTGAACCATCAGGGAATGCATCATTGAGTAGTTCTAGTAGCATGTTAAAAGATTTATCAGACCATCCTCCAAGGAGTTTGATGTGTAGTAATCTAATAAGAAATCGAAGTTGGGTATATTTCTTGCATGTAGGGAATAGATCCTTGCTATTCTCTTCAACTAGCTTTTGAATAGCAACTAGGTCCTCACAAGGATCTACAACAGGACTATTGTCCTCAAAATCACCTCTATCATCTAAGCCACCTGCTAAGTCCCTAAGCAAACCAGAGATATCATCATCTTCATCAGGCTCATCCATAACCTCAACACCATCACCATCACTGTCACAGTTCTCATGATTCACAGACGAGGTGGGTTCTCCATGTAAATTCCATGTTCTGTACCCTTTTAGAAACCCATCACATATTAAGTGTTCACGGACTTCACTAGCCTCATACCAGAAAGAGTTGGAACACTTTCTACAAGGACAAAGTATCTTGCTACCAACAGCTGCATTACTAAATGCAAAAGCTAAGAAACGGTTCACCCCCTGCAAATATGCCTTGTCATGCCTACATGAAAGTTTTATGTTAAAAAGCCACTCTACCTATGTACAATCCTTTCAGTATCTATTAAGCTACTGTATTTACCTAGCATCATCATCAATCCAAGATTTATCCATCAACCTTTACTAGGGAGATCCAGAAGCTGACCAAACAAAATCTAAAAGTATAACCACATTGTGCATACATACCATCAATCATATTTAGCATAAGTTTCCATGCAAGACAAGTAGCAACAACTGTAGTGAAGTGGTACAGAGCACTTTACCTGATACTCTTGAGTCTAATCCAATAAAATATATTCCCCCTGACTCCTAGTGCTTGGTGACGAAGCGCCTGTAGATGTTGTTGGTCTTCTTGGGGCACAGGTCAAGGGAGCACTTCCTTCTTGATGCCTTAGGCAGCAGCAAATATAGTCTGGCTGCAAAAGATGAACCCACAGTATCATTTCTTTGCTCAAAAAGGAAGGCCTGAATAGGCCATCAGTTAGTAGTACATCATAATAGCTAGGATGATAGTAGTGCAAAAGACTAGTTAGGTTGCAAAGGATTCAAACTGCATCTGTCTAATTCAATGCCGTGCGATTTGAGGGAGGTTTTTAGCCAAAATCCTATCAGGCATGATTAAATAAAAATAATTGTAACCGACTGCACATGAAGAGTGTTCAACTATAAGTGAATTTTTTATATTTTTCTATCAGATTAAGCTTTTGGTTGAATTGATTGGTGTGTTACAATAAGAAAACTACATTAGAATTATATATGGAAAAGATAAATATTGTTAATAATTAATCTAATTAATTTCTCTGTGAATGCAGCTCTCTTGGGTGTTGGAAAAAATACTGAGTAAAAAAGGATATCCACAACAGCAATAACAATAACTACTATTACACACGCCCATACACTACATCAGTAGAATGTTAGGCTCGTCACTACAAGAAGAGAGAAACACCAGCACACACCGGCACTAGGACAGATCAGTCCTCGTAGCCCTAGCTAAAAATACTGCAAAAATCCTTTGGCACCACAAAGCACTTCGTATATACAGACAAATTAAAAGAGTTCACAATCAGTGAGCTATGATGCCAGGAGGATCTGGACGCCCAGCTAGGGAAAGGAAAAAGGCAGTGGCCGGCGAGAGATTCAAACTACATCCGTCTGATTCAATGTTGCGTGAACAAAATCGATGATGATTCTGGTGCGTGCAAACTCACCTAAGAAGAAACGGGAGACGTCACTGGAGGGGGGATGATTCCTTGGCTAGTGGAGATGGAGAGGACGAGATCCCAGAGGCAAGGCGACTGGAAGACGAGGGCGACCTGCGACCTTGGGGCGCCGTCCAGTACTCCAATGGAGGTTGCCGGCGATGAGAGAAGAGGGCTGGGGGAGCAGGCGGTGTGGGTCTCCCAGTGGTCGCCGGGCAGAGTGGCCGGTGGCCGGCGGCTGGGCAACGCACGCTCGTGGTAAGGGGGCCGGCGGCCGACGGGTTGGGGAAGCGGCTGGGCAACGCACGCTCGTGGACTGCTGGCTGTTTCGGTGGACTGCTGGCTGTTACGCTGATTCCTTAGCTAGTGGAGATGGGCTGCTAGCTGTTTTGGCGGGCTGCCAATTTTTTTTTTTTGCCTGATTGGCGGGACCATCTAAAAACTAGGCGCGAATCAGGCCTCTTGGCGGGCCAAGCATTTTTTCTGACATGTGGGCTGTCCAAAAACTAGGTGTGCATTGGGCCTGCTGTGTAGCGACACGCGGTCGGTCGTTAAAAAGGAGATATAACGTCGGATGGTCCAACGTTAAATATAAATAACAATAACGTCGGATGGCCTGTTATAGAAACGAGTTATAACGGCGGACCGACAGTCAATAATCTTTAACGTCGGACCTTCCGACGTTAAATCGATATTTTTAACGTCCCCCCCACCGACGCTCATTTTGGGCTGTGGTGTAGTGTAGCTATCATGTCAATTAATCTGTGTATGCTAAATTTATCGCTGCCGCATGCTAATTTTGGAGCGAACATATATAGATCGTGTGTGACGTGAGAAAACAAAACCACACTCGCAGTAATTTACTATGCATTACAAGAAACAGCGGCGGTCAGAAGCTGCAAGTTGACGTTTAGTTTTGTCAAGTATATTTTCCTTTTGTTAATTTTTGCTGCTGCTAGTACGGATGAACAAGCAAGGGACCACTACAGGCTTGCATGAAAAATAAATAAATATAGGTGTTAAGAAATGCAACAACAAATCTGCAGTTGAAGGTTGCCGCCGTACGTGGCGGATGACTTGCGGACGAGTTTGAAATCTAAGTGAACATGGTGGGAACGACGAAGAAGCCAATCGCCAACGCCAAGTCACCCACCTAACCCTCACTAATCTATCACACCGCTACTCAGCTGATTGCACGTTCTTGGACAGATTCAGCGGATCATGCTCGCAAGCTAGGTTAGGTAAGTTGCGCGTCAATGCCATCAGATTTACTATATTAATGTGAACAGTGTTTTTGGAACCTTAAACGGTAAACAGTCCGTCAGCTAACTACCGTTTAACTATTATCTAGGACAAGGAAATTGCTGAAAAATGGTGTTCAATCTTAGTTAACGCAATGTAAAAGCTGAGTAAAACGTTGTAATGTTTTCCATACATCTAGCTTTTGGAGCCTCATTATAATTTAAATCAAGTGGGGGATTCTCTCCCGCTCCCCCTGGTCGACTTATAAAAAAAACTATTATCCAGGCTAGCAATTTAAATAGGCTCAACGGTGAATTAAACAGAACAAATTTTTTATTAGACGAAAACAGCATTACTACTAGTGTGCAGCGTTTACGCGGTGTTTAAACAGACTACATGACCATTTAGGTTAATAGTATTATTCAACCTAGAAAAGAAATGCATTGGCTTATGGAATATATATATATATATATATATAAAACAAAGATTAATTCTTCTAATGCTGACATACTTATTGATATAGTAGTACTCCAGTTAACAATTATACTAAGGTGGTCTTGGGAGGAGTTTCATGCGCGGAACTAAGGCCCCGTTTGGTTACAACATGTTAAAGTTTAACTCCCATCACATCAATGTTGCGGCAAAATATATGGAGTACTAAATGTAGACTAATTGCATGCATGTCGACACAGATTAGGAGTAATTTACGAGACGAATCTATTAAGCCTAATTAGTCCAAAATTGGAAACTTTTTGTCAAATAAGACGAAAGTACTACAGTGTTTGTTAAACTTTAACACCCAAACCAAACCGGCTCTAAGCACTTGTAGTTGGAGGTCAGAGCCCTCTCGAGGAGAGAGGCCTAGGAGGCTCACACCTGGCGCCTGTCGGTGCTTTCCTTTCGTCTGCTCACCGCCGGCGCCGGCAGGTAGCAGAAAAGGCCGCGTCTTCCTCTGCCGCTGCGATCGTGGCGAGCACATTTGGAGGCCAACCAGTGACGAGGTCGCGTGCGGATGATTGGGCTTGGGCGGCCAGCCAATACAACAAGTCGTCTTCTCTTCATCTCTTGTTGCATTTGGGAAGAAAGTCAGGCGGGTAAGATAAAATAAATAAGCAGGGCATGCAAAAGGGCCAAAGGGAAGCGACCGACGACGACAACTCGACGAGAAGGTTGCGTCGCATGCACGTGAGCCAAAAGGCTCTGGCCGATCTGATCTGACTTTGCAGCTGCACCGCGGGCTGATCGATCTCGAGACGAGACAGACTGCGAGTGGAGTGGGAGACGTTCTTCTTACTGCACCTGGAATGAGTGAAGATGGAGCAAGTGCTCCATGGAGATACGGGGAGACTTCAGAAAATTCAAAAGCTCCCCTCGTCTTTTCGTGACGAGCTATTTTCGTGACTGTCAATAGACGCACTTTGTCACGCCATTATCTATTGCCGTCACACTAACACATTCGGTTCACGTCGTGACAACTACTGCGCTAGAGATGATTGGGCCGATTATTCACAGGCTTCTTTGCCTTCATGAAAATCACAGCGACAAATGGGCCTCCCATGCTAACATGTGATGCTCTCTTGTGCTGTTTTAATTTCTTGTTTCTTTTGCACGGACCATAGCTAATCGAGCATGCCCAGGAGTGTAGGATGGGTTTATGGGCCTCTTGCATTGGTACGCAGGATCCACAGGATTCGTCGGCGTCTCATCATTCATCAGTCATCACACACACAGATGGACGTGTGCTGGCCCCCTGATTCTGAATCCCGTGTTGATTACGAACTTCTTTTTCTAGCTTTCGGTTGCTTCGTCCACAAGAATACAAGATTGAGTGGGGGCACTGGGAATGGGATAGATCCTGTGACGCACTACACGTCATGAATTGGTCGTTGACACATGGTTTGTACGTACGCATGGCACGCCCCCGGCCCCGGGCGTTGTATAGAATCTAGTAAGCTGCTATGGTGTCTTGTCCCCTGTTTGGATGATCCATACTGGATTGTAAAAGATGACTTGTGTCTTGTGAAGCTAGCTGAGTTCTAAAAGGTAGAGTAAATGTTAGACATGTTTACATCAACTCTTATAGTAGCAAAAAGAGCTAGAAACTCTATTATTATTTTAGCATGTCTGCTGGTTCGATCATGATGTTGCTCGCCATATATTTGTTCATGTTGTTTGGCTCAACTAATATGCTAGAGATTTACATGCTAGTATCTGAGATCACCATGATTTATGCTAAAGCCTGTCTATGCCGCGCTCGAGTATTGGAACACTCGACTTTTCTTCTTCATCGTCTTATTCTTCCTCACGTCATAGCGCGGTGGGGTCTCACCAGAGCTCCGGCCGCGGAGCTCCGGCGAGACCCTACCGTGCCCACAGTGACCTCCTCCTTCCCCTCCCCCTCCCTCCGCAGCCATGGACATGGCGCCCTTGCCCCGATCTGGCCCGGCCGATTCCTCCGCCGTTGGAACCCTAACGCCGCTCTCCCGCCTCCCCACCGTCTGACCGCCCTACCTCCTCCTAGTCCCTTCTAAGCCCGCCAGAGTTGGGGAAGAAGAAAGAGAGAGGGCAGAGATGGAGAAAAATGAGAGGGAGAGGAATCAAGTGTTTCGAGCGTGACATAGCTTTACCATTATGCTATCATGAAATTGCCTGCTTTCTCAACACAAGCCTCACACCTCAACGATACTGTATCTGAATTAATTTATAACCATGTAGTCATGTAGACGACCTCGTACGCAACCGGGGATCCAGTCGTGCTTCGAGGCATCCTCTCGTCTGCATGTTCCATGCTGTTCATCCACATCATATCTCTCGTTGTTTGAGGTGAAAGAGATTAAAATAAGCACATTCCTTTCGTGCCGTATCGCCCTCCGTCCAGCAGAGGCAGAGGGCTGAGAGCAACGTCGTGGGACTTTGGTTTCAGCCGAAGTAGTTGCTTTGCTAAGCCTAAGTAATGTACTGACTACGGTGTTTAGAGATTGCATTCTCTACTCTAGGGAAGATTGCAGACAGATATACTACTTGTGGCGTCTGACATTGCTTGACCTCATCTGCTGATTGCAAGGTAAATTTCAGTAGATGCGTACCAAGAACTAGAAATGGCTGAGTTCAGACTTCAGAATGATACAAACAGTGAAGCATCGGTAGGAAAGGAAACATGGAAATGATTACAAGCCGATGATATAATTCTTCGGATGTACAATTGCACTCCTATATGGTCTGATCAGTCATCAGGGATTTTCCATGCAGTTTACTGAAATGTCCTGTGTTGGCATTATTCCACGTGTTCTGGGAGCGACAGACATAGCCGAAAGACAAGAAGGAATGCAAGGCAGAGCTCCTGCCACTTTCTTTCAAAAAAAAAAAGAAAGATATGCAGCAGCAGGCTCATTGCTTGCCTGCTACTCTAGCAGCTGCAAAGGATGGCAGATGTAAAAGTACAGGACCAAGTGATCAGCAAGTACCAACATTTCTGGACCCTGACTCAATGACATACTGTAAGACTATACCCTCTCTTTTTTGAATGAAAGGACTATACCCTCTTTGCCTCCTCCTCTTGTTTGTTTTGCGAGTGTGAACACTTAACTGAACAAAGATGGCAAACTTGAGTTCAAAGATGGATGCAGCAAGATCCACCTAAAAACAAGTGTAGGTGCCTAGCATAGGTGGTTGTGAAAGCTAGAGTCGCTTAATTTGATGCCACATGTGTCATGTGAGTAGTGTGTACTAGCACTTTTGTCACCCCATGATCGATTGCCTTTCCACTATATCATGATGTGATGCGGCTGTAAGTAATTAATGTTGCATCTGTTCTTTCTTACTTAGCATGAATTTAGCATTCAGCATTGTCTTAAGGTGAGCCCACAGGGCATATTTGGCATTGCAGAATTTTATGACCCTTTCTTAAAAATATTCCTTCTGTTTGTGAACGATGATTTCTTGTTCACTTCGACCAACACTTACCATAATCATTGTCCTCAAGCAGTTCCTATTTTCAGAGCATACACACATAGAATTTTAAAAGTAAACAAATAAAGGAATTAAAAAGGACAACGGTTCTGTCAAAAGACACTGAACAGGTCTGGAACTTTTTTTATAAGTTAAGGATTATTTGGTCCTATATACTCACAAATATTTGCCATCCTTGCGGCTTCTAGAGTATCAATAACAACCGAGAAAAAGACTGCTGCGTATCATGCACAGTTTGTCTTTTTTTTTGGGTGTTTTTTATCTCCCTCTGAACACGTGGGATAGCGAGTTTAAGTAATCACCCGCACAGACCACGTACCGGTATAGGACTGGTAAGCTAAGTGTGGACTGCTAAAATAGCACATTGTCACCGTGAACCATGATACCCGATCGAACTAGCTAGGAGGTCAATGATACATCAGGAGAACTATGGCCCTGTTCATCTGGCTTATAATCCGTCTTATTCAGCTTGTTTTTTCAGCCAGAACAGTATTTTTCTCTCACAAAAAATCAGCCAACAGTGTTTTTCAGCCGGCTTATAATTCCAGCCGAACGGCTCCTATATCGTCCTTGGTAATCATTTCCATGGTTGGTCACTTAATCATAAGCAATTATTTAATTTGTTCTATGTTTTTACCCGCAAAAAAAATATACTATATGTTTTTCTATTCATGATGAACCATATTATACAATAACTCTTTTTCTAAGAAAAGCATTATACAATGGCACAAGCTGTATGAAAAAAAAACAGAACATTTCCAATATGATGAAAATAAGAATAAGAATCAATTCCATGGTTCCATCCCAAAATGTGCTCCACGGATCACAGAGGTCCGTGGTGCTGTTCTAGGCCTCCGAATGTCACTTTGAGTCTTTGAGTTTTTTTTTGAATGTGGGGAATTTTCCTGTTTTATGTGTTTTTTCTATGATAATGAACTGATTCTTATAGATTCATATGAAATTCTTATATTCTAAGGCTACGTTTGGATCCGTACAGATCGTGAAATCCAGATAGTAAAAACTGGATAGTTAAAAGTTGGATTTTACGAGTTGTAAGAAGTGGTCGTTTGGTTGCCAGATTGTAGAAGCTACTAGGCCAACCCGTTCTCCAAGATTGTAGAGCATGATGAAGTGGCAGACAACCTTGGCAGGTGGGAGGCAGACATGCATGACAACGCGGCGTGCTGTGGTTGCGATGACAACGTGGCAGACAACCTCAGGGGTGTTTAGTTTGCAAAATTTTTTGGATTCGGCTACTGTAGCTTTTTATTTTATTTTGCAATTACTGTTTAATCATGGACTAATTAGGCTTAAAAGATTCGTCTCGCGATTTCACGGTGAACTGTGCAATTAGTTTTTTTTTGTTTCGTCTACATTTAATACTTCATGCATGTGCCGCAAGATTCGATGTGATGTTTTGGGGTGAAAATTTTTGGAAACTAAACACCCCCTGAGGGTAATATCTAGACAAGGACGAGGGAATTTTTGTTTTTTCTAAGGCTCGCTTAGTTCGTGAATTTTTTTTTGAAAATAATACTATAACACTTTCGTTATTATTTGACAATTAATATTTAATCTTGGTCTAATTAGGCTTAAAAGATTCATCTCGTGAATTTTGTTTAAACTGTGTAATTAGTTTTATTTTTTTATCTAAATTTAATGCTTCATACATGTGTCTAAAGATTCGATGTGACGGGAAATCTTGAAAAATTTTGCAAAATTTTGGAAACTAAAGCTGGTTCACTCAGCTTGTGAGATCCTAGAAGTTGAGGTAGTTGGATTACAAAAGGCTGGAGTAAAAGTTGGACCCATTTGGATCCCAACCCTAACTGTAGAAGCTGGATATCGTAATCCCGCAATCCAAATAGACCTAAAGAACCTGAATTGATCAGTCATGGTTTCTCTCGTAACGAATCAGCCAGTAATACTTTTGACCTGTCTCCTCTGGTAGAAGTCACTGACTCACGGTTGATGACTTCAAGCCGTGTCAGACTCCACAAGAGCATGTCTGCAATCTTCAACGGAGAAGATGTCTGAAATCTGAATACACAGTACATCACGTTTTCTTAGCCCAAGCAACTTGTGCTGGAAAGGGAAAGCAAAAGTGACGAACCCACTTTCTTCTCTACTCTCAAGAAAACCGGAGTTGGAAGGGAATCAGTACTGCCGTTCATTCTGTTTTAATTTACGTTTAGCATATTTCATGGAGATATGTACAAAATTATCAAGGAACTAGCAGTTTTTCCGATCCTTATAAAAATTGATTTTTTTCTTAGTGATAATTTGAAGGCTTTCTCAGCCTACTATCCAAAAGCTTGAAATATCTTTACTTAATTGCTATAGAGATAGGGGTTCAAATAAGACTTAAAAAGGAGCTTACTTTTACTGCTAATGCTACTTTCACTACCTCGTAAGGGAAATACGGCTTAAAAAAATTCGATCCGCGGTGGCTAAATAGTCTCCCGGTATTCCGGCTTAAGAAGATCTTCTTATGCAGATCGAGAAAACCTCTGACCTGTGCTTTAGATGTGAGGCAGATGAGGAAGTTTTTTCCCTCCCTGGTCATTGTCGTTGAAGCCACAAATAAAGAGTGAGTCCCTCAGGACTCGAACTCTGACCACCCAGGGAGGAGGTTGTAACGGAACCGCCCAAATTATAAGAACACAAGTAAAAAATAATCGCTAGAGCAATTAAATTTCCGTACTTAAGCTCTTATAACTCCGGTAGTCCAATGAAATCACGAGGGATTTCAAACCAACTAATATACAAGCCAAGATCGTAATGATTCAACATAACAAGTCACATGTTACATCCATTTCACAAGTAGTTCAACATACATCGGAGTTCAACATAAGTATTATAACTCCAATTCAAAAGTAGCGGAAGCAAAGTAGTTTGAAACCAATATCACCCTTATTTCAAATACATGGCAGTACCAAGGTCAACTTCCAACAAAAACATTAGAGACAAGACAACTCAGGAGGATCATGCCCATGATCACACTCCGTCACTACGGCAAGAGCCATCCAATTCTTGCAGTAGCCATGATACATCACAACCTATAACAAGTGGGAGTAAACCCTGAGTACGAGGGGTACTCAGCTAAATTTACCCGTCAAAAGTTAGAAATAATATGATCCGAGGAGTATGCAAGGCTTTATATCAATGGGCTAGCTTGACTCATTTTTGCGGAAAAGCATAAGTTATCATATATGAACCATTTTAAGTATTTTAGCAACAACCTATAACTATAACCTGATTATACTAGGTGAGCACTTATACTAAAGCAAACACTTGATTAATTATTAGCATCAATAGTAACCATATCAGGTTTAGCATTTTCAACATCCTCCACGTAACCATCCTTGTGTTCCATAGACATTACTACGATAACGTAGCTCAAGTCAAGTGCTCACTATCTAGGAGCGATGACGATTCAAATCGATTTCTAACCAGCTGGTAAAATATTCCCCACACAAAACCACACTCACTCACTAAAGTGAGCTACAGGTCACCAATGACACTATTTCGGTAAAATCGTGAGATCAACAGGAACCACCGTACCCAGGGGCCGTCCGACTGTCAGGAATCAGGCCCATCCTACCCTTGGGCTCACTCTTCGCGTCCCTGTCATCCCCCATCCAGCTCCAATACGGTGCACTCAGTGGGTCGATTCCCGACCCGAATAGAGTCACTAGCTTCACGGTCGGAACGACTTATCCTTCCAGCTAAATGTGGGGCATGCGTTTAACATGACCAGAGGGACGTACAACGGTACGGTCCTTAACCGACACAGACAGAATTACTATAGTCTAAAACCCTATAAAATTCCGCCCGGTCTCCACTTATCCATCAACACTTGGTTATTTCCATGATAGCAACACATAACTAAAAGTGACAAGGTAACCACCTATATCTCGCAGGTGACAAGAATCACCCGACTTCTACTGGTTTAAGCATGGCTAAGCATTTAACTCGATTCTAGACAAAAATAGAATTTCAGGCATATTTACTGGATAAGAAAAGGATATATGAAGCAAGGGTTTCCAATCAACTCCTATAACTTAATGTAACAATACATATAACATATATATACTCAATTGCTTTTATAAAGTAGGAAGCTTAGAATGCTCCGAGGCTGTTTGGGATCAAACACTTAGGTAATATTTGACAGATGACAATCGTTAAGCGAGCATCTCCTATCCCGACACTTGCTTAGTCCATCCATCATCAGGATAGGTTCACCAAACACCATCTTCGAGTTTTGCTCCATCATCACATCCTTCACGTGGTTCATCTAACGTACCTAAATGATATGCAAGATGCATGTGTATGAATATAATGAATGGTAACACAAGATGCATCACATAAGCATTCAAGACAAACCAAGATTATGCGAGACATAAGCACCTATAGTTATTTAACTAAACATCACACAACCTAATATAAATAGATAGCAAGCATATCAGGCATGGCACACAAGTTTCACAAGATCTCAGATGTATTAACTTAACCATCAAAGATATGAATCACACTTAGCAACACATAAAGTACACAACTTAACTAGAATCAATCATTCAGGCAATTTTAGCAAATCTGGTAACATAGACAGCAACTGAGTAAATAAATCATAACTGGAGTTCTACAGATCCAAATGACATACAACAAGAAATTCTGGAAAGCTTATGAAATTGTCTACAATTCATCTTTAATCATCTTAGCATGATTCTCAAGTTAACCAAGTTAAACATGCATATTTACATAATCTAGTCTAGTGATTCTAGATAACACCTATTTCTGGAATCCAACTTAGAACATGCATAACTCACAAACCACAAGGTCAAATGCCACCAAATTTTAACAGCAGCTAGATACATGAATTATCTACCATTTTATTATAAACATGTTTCTCAGAAAACTTCATTTACATGGTGTTATTTACAAAGTTCCCAGAACTATCCAGAAACCATCAATTGTAAGAAATAAATATTAACTTATATTCTAAACATATATTTGGCCACCAAAGTAACCATCATAAAGTACATGTTAAATGGACACCAGAAAGTATAGTGCTCGTCACTAAATAAATTCTTTTAATGCATTTCTTAATTTATTTAGATAACAAGGGGAATTAATGAACATATACCAAAAGCGCACAGTAAATTCTATAAAAATTATAGTAGCTCATACATACTCCCATAAGTCTACTGTATAAATTTCAAGCCGTTTGAATAAGCATAGCAACCTCTATGAAAAATACAAAATGCTAAAGCAAGAAATCATGTGAGAGCAAGATAAATCAATAACTCACTCAAACAACAACCAATGACCATGAAATTTTTACCACACATCAAACATCATATAAATAGCATGCCTTAAAAATTTCACTTCAATTGGAGCCCTACATCTGCAGTTATGAAAAAAGACAAATACAACTAGCATTAAAACCCTAACTGCACAAACCTATTTTTACAGCTAAAACTTTAAACTAAAATATGCCATATTATAGATCTATTCCATAGACAATTTCATAAGGATTCCAAAAAGTCCTTATTTGCTATTTTATGATTTTTCTACGATTTTATATGTATTTTTAAATTTTAATTCGATTTAAAACAAATAGATCCAAAAGACATTATTCATATGAGTCTATAGCTTTGCAGTTAGGTCCTTCCCTTTAGTCGAATTCCTGCACGAGATCCCTGACGCGATTTGAACGAAGGGGGTTGTTTGGAGCTCACTGTTCCGACAGGTGGGGTCATCACCGGCGGCCATGGAGTGGCGGCGGAGTAGCAGGGGGTCGTCGCGCACTCGCAGGACTACCCAGCCCGGCCCGAGGTGGCCAGCAGTGGCCTGACCACGCACGTGCACCGGCGGTGGCTGCTGCGGCCGGTGCTCCGGCGACCAGAGTGGTGGTTGGGGATGGCGAGCATGAGCGCAGCGTGCAGGAGGTGACGACGAAGCTTAAGGTGGCGCTCATGGGGAGCGAGGCGGTTTGGAGCAGTGGGAACGCGGGTGGCGACCGCGGAGCTTTGCGGCGGCCATGGTGGCTCCGCCTTGGAGCGGCCAGAGAGCGAGGAAGAGGATGGGGAGGGCGAGGCGAGTGAGGAGGAGTGGTGAGCGGTCTCATACCTCTCCAAAATACGAGAGGGAGCAGCAAGGGTGCGTGGAGGCGAGGTGGGGGTGCTGCTCATGCATGGCTGGCACGTAGGCATAACCTCAAACACGTGGTGAGCGCGATCTGTGTAAGTGCATCTAGCCCTTTAGTGGGTTTTGGTGTTCTGCTCAGGTGCGGCACTGCCGCACTGTGCATTCTAGACAGATTGCACTTTCTCTATTTTTCCCATGACTTTGCCATAATTGGACTTGTGACTTTGTTGATGGGGTTTCGTGCACGCTACGGTTGATCCATTCTCAAGCTTCTTCACCATGTCTTCATAGTTATCTTGAGAAGGAGCATTGCACTTGCCCTTCCAATAAATCAAGCCCTTCTTAGCCTCTCAACTTCTTCCTTGAGTTGTTCATTTTCTTTTGCAATGGAATCATCATAATTTTCTACAAGTATATGCTCAACGGAAGGTTGGCTTGCTTGAGAGCAACAATTATTAGCACATGATAAAATAAATGGAACTTGTGTACATGTGCACTTGTGGGTGTGAGGTTGGTATGATTTTACCGTTGTTACCACAACCTCATGAGCAATTTCTAGCATGAGATGAGAATCCATAAGCTTCTCATGAGAGCACAAGAGCTCATCATGATTTTCTAGCAAAATCTCATTCCTGCTAGTGAGCCTTTCCACCTTGTCCTTGAGCATATAATTCTCATCTTCTAATTTAGCAACACAACATAGAGAGTTAATGGTACGAGTTTGCTCAATTGACAAGTTTTCATACCTTTTGACCAAACTAGCATGAGAGCACTTAAGCTTTTCATGCTCTTTGGTCAACTTCTCTAAGCACTTGATCTTTTTATGAGAAGCTCGTCTTGCTTGTAAAGTGTTTCTTCTTGCTCACCAATCTTTTCAATGAGCTTTAGCACCATCAACTTGTCTTTCTTGCTTAGATGTGCAAGGTGTTGATTGAACTCATCATCATCACTTTCATCTTCATTCTCACTTTCACTTTCACTTTGAAAGCATCTAGGCCCCGGTGTTGGTTTCGGCAATTGATGACAATGCATAATTACCATGACTAACATGTGTTTTGCAGAAATGTTGGTAAGTTAGGTCATGGAGATGATAACTACTTTGGGCAATATGGTATTCATGTCCCTTGATGAAATTCGTTTCGGTTTTCAAAGGATCAACGATTAAGATTAAGGACGGTTAGTTCTGGATGTCAAGGTGTTGAGTTACATCTGGAATAGTCGTTAGGATCTTTGTTTCTTCCTTTGACCGTACTATAAAGGGGGGCATGAGCGAGTAGCTTGACCTAGGTGAGTCTTATGTTTAGGTGTGGTGCACACTTGTCAAACTTAGCACTAGGTAGCTCAAGAAAAGCTCAGAGTTCAGTTGGAAGCAACTTGGTTCAAGTTGCATCGCGTTTAGAAGACGTTTGAGCCGTTTACCTATGACCGGACGCGGTCCTGGTCATGACCGGACACGTCCGGTCAGTACTAACACTTCACTGCGGTTTCAACTGATCGTCCGGACGCGGTCCTTGAGAGGACCGGACGCGGTGGTCAGTCTGACACGTGTTCCAGAGGGTAAACAGCATAATCGGACGTGACTGTGAAATGATCGGCGCGTCCGGTCATGTTCTAGTAAGGTCCCGTGGTGACCTGACGCGTCCGGTCACCTATGATCGGATGCGGTCATGCGTCAGGTCAGTTTTCCAGTAAGCTCTTGCATGGTCAGACGCGTCTGATCATCCCTGATCGGCGCGTCCGATCATCTCAGACCGGCGCGTCCGGTCATCACAGATCGGCGCGTCCGGTCACTCAGCGCAGTTTTTGGTTTTCGACCGTTACACCTGACCGGCGCGTCCGGTCATGTCGAAAGGCGCGTCCGGTCAGTGCGCATTTTGCTGATTCGAAAGGTAACGGTTGGATTTATCTGAGGGGTGTATAAATACATCCCCTCCACCTCTTTTAGAGGTCTCTTGCTCATTTGTTCAGCTGAGAAACACTTTTGAAGTGCAAGGGAGTGCAAGAGCCCTAGTGAGGATAGAGATTTGCAAATCAAAGTTTGAGAATCCTCTCTAGTGACAAGAGTGTAGCAAGTGTGCATCCATCTTCTCATTAGGCTTGTTGTGGTCAAGTGAGAGTTATAGCTTGTTACTCTTGGTGATCGCCATCACCTAGACGGTTTGGTGGTGATTGGGAGTTTGGTGATCATCCAACGAGATTGTGGGTGACCCAACTCAAGTTATGAGCAGTTTTGGGTGATTCGCCGTGACGGAGTGTCGAAGAATTAACCCGTAGAGAGCACTTGATCCTTGCGCAGATCAAGGGGGAGCTACACCCTTGTGCGGGTGCTCCAACGAGGACTAGTGGAGAGTGGCGACTCTTCGATACCTCGGCAAAACATCGCCATGTTCCTAACCCTTACTTTCAAGCATTTACTTTCGTGCATTACTTTTATTGCTTGTTTACTTTCCTAGAATTGCCATGCTAGTCTAGGATTGGAACTTAGGGTGTAAAACTTTTATTGGTAGAATCACAAGGAACACTAGTAGGCACTAGGGGTAAAGTTTGGCTTATAGGATTTAATTCTTGCAATTAATTTTTAGAAAAGCCCAATTCACCCCCCCTCTTGGGCATCTTGATCCTTTCAATTGGTATCGGAGCCGTGTTGCTCTTAATTTAGGCTTCACCGCCTAGAGCAAGATGTCTAATGGGGAAGGACCACCTCCCACTTTTGAGGGAGACGATTTTCTATATTGGAAAATTCGTATGGAGGCGTACCTCGAAGCCATAGATGTTGGGTGTCTTAGAGCCGCAACCGAAGGGCTTCCTCCTATAAGGGATCCCGCTAGCCCAAGTGGTGACGAGGAGAAGTACGACCGGTGGAATGCAAAGGCAAAAAATGCACTCTACCAGGGCTTAGGCAAAGATATCTTCAATCGTGTGCATAATGCCAAAAATACTCATGAATTGTGGGAAAATCTTTGTGCTCTCCATGAGGGAACTAAGAGTGAGCGTGAGGAACGCTATCATATTGCCTTAAAGAAAATTAATTCTTTTGAGATGCTTCCCAAAGAAAGTGCTAATGAGATGTACACTCGTTTGAATGTTCTTGTAGAAGATCTCAATACTCTTGGACTCACTCAAATGAGCCAATCGGATGTTGCAAGGAGGATCTTGAGTGTTCTCCCCGTTGAGAAGTATGGACACATTGTCACCGTACTTCACCAAAGTGATCTCTCCGCCGCAACACCGACTCAAGTTTTGGGAAAGATCAATGCTCATGAGATGTACATGCATATCACTCCAGAAGAGGGCTCATCATCTTCCAAGAAGAAAGACTTGGCCTTCAAAGCTAGCCATGAAAAGAAAAAGAAGAAGGGCCAAGCCATGATAGTGCAAGAAAGCTCAAGTGAAAGTGACATTGATGATAAATCACTTGTACTCATGGTGAGGAAGACCACCAAGATGCTAAAGATGCTCAACAAGAGTGGCATCAAGTTCGATGGTAAGAAGAAGAAATTCTTCACAAGTAGCAAAAGGAAGCCAATCTCCGAAATGGATTGCTTCAATTGTGGAGAACTTGGCCACCTAGCTCACCAATGCCCGAAGCCTCTAAAAAACAAGTACAAGAATAAGTACAAGGGCAAGAAAGATGACTCAAGTGATGAAGAAGATGAGAAGAGAGAGAACAAGCCATACAAAAAGAAAGATGGCAAGAAAAGAGAGTTCTACAAGAAGAAGAAGGAAGGCAAGGCTTATATTGTTGGTGACTGGCTCACCGACATTGAATCATCATGTGAGTCCTCCAGCGATGAAAGTGATAATGAAAAAGAGAAGATCACCGCATTTGTGATTAGGCCATCATCACCTTCACCGACATCTTCATCACGACCTTCACCGCCACCTTCACCATCATCTTCCGCTACTCATCTATGCCTTATGGCTAAGGGTGATCGAAAGGTACAAAATAGTGATAGTGATGATGATGATAGTGATAGTGATGATGAATATGATGCACCTTCTTATGATGAACTAGTAAAATTGTTGAACAAATACTCTAAAATCATAAGAAGAACTAGAAATGAAAATGATGAGCTTCAACATGAAAATGAATCACTCACATCCAAGCTTGAGAATGCAAATAAGACTAGTGATGAGCTCAAAGATAAAAATGAAACTATGTCTTCCTCTCTCAAAGAGCTCAAAACTTCTAACAAGGAGCTTAGAGATAAACATGATAAAATTAAGAAGAAGCATAGTGAACTCTTCACTAGGCTAAACTTGCTAAAAGAAGAATATACCGCATTGAAAATTAATTATGATACTCTTATTGTTGCTAATGAGCTTGCCCTCGAGACACATGATGCTACTAACCAAGTTGTTAAGATTGATATAGCTACATCATGTGATGATTTGATTGTTGAGAACTTTGAGCAAGGCTCTAGCGGCAAAGGCAAGAGTGTGGTTGAGGCAAATGACTATGATGAGTATGTCAAGCTCAAGAGTGAGAATGAGATGCTTAAAGTTGAGAACAAGAAGTTGATGGCTCTTGAAAAGCAAGCTTCAAATGAGTCACTTATTGAAGAAAACAAGAAGTTCAAGCAAGAGAAAGAGCATCTCAAGACCGGCCTAAGCAAGTTCACAAGAGGCCAACATTTGCAAAGTGAGCTACTCATGAACACTGTCATGAAGTTAGATAGGAGTGGCATTGGTTATTTAGCAAATCAAGAGAAGAAGGTCAAGGCTCAACAACTTCAAAGCAAGTCAAACCCCAAACCAAAGAGATGTGTTGAATGTAGACAAGAAGGCCATTTTGCTCATGAGTGCAAAACTCCACCACCACAACCCTTGCCCAAGCATGCTAGACCCTTTGCCTTCAATGCTCATTACATGCTTAGAAAGGACTCAAATGGAAAAATGAAAGTCATGTTCTTGGGTCCCCCTTGAAAGCCCAAGTTTGGTTTTGGTAATTAATGACACCAAGTTGCTAATGCCATGTGCTAAGTGTTTTGAGTTAGGCATAAGCAACACATGTGATGAAGGTGTATGTGGCAAGGAGCGGTGGCCACAAGATCACAAAGAGATGGTGCATGAACATGAAATGATGATCATGGTGGAGATACACATAATATGATGGACATGATGATCAAGTGGAAGAGAAGGATCTAAGAGCGCAAGGCAAAGGTATAACAATAGGGTTTTCCTTTTGCCGGTCTAAGATGAGTAGAGAAGTGATTGACCGGGTATAGGATACATAGCCGACTATCAAGAGGGGCAATCACGGTTAGCTTGGAAATCAAGTGCCACTAGATCAATGTCTTGAGCATATGCATTAGGATCTAGTAAAGAGCTAACATAATGCCTTGAAAATGATTATGAAATGCTAACACACATGCACATGGTGGTGTACACTTGGTGGTGTTAGCACCTTTGCAAAGGCGGTGGTGTTTGAGCGGTAGAGAGGGGTTTGGGTTCCTCTCTCCCTCCCGCCGAGCTTGCGAGGCGGGATTCAGCGCTTTTTGGGGAAGTGAAACGCCTATATTCTATTGCGCCGGAAGTCAGAAAAGAAACGGAGGCGAACGGAGGTCACTGTGGTGACCGGACGCTGCACCGGACGCGGTCATGGCTTGACCAGCGCGTCCGGTCAGTTCATCCGGTCAGCGCGCCTAGGGTTGATGACCGGACGCTGGTCTGGCCTGACCAGCGCGTCCGGTCAGTTCACCTGTGCGCAGAAGCATAGCGCGCGACCAGCGCGTCCAGTCCTTCATGGGACCGGCGCGTCCGGTCAGGCGTCCAGAGGGGTAGAGAGCGCAGGAGTGATGATCGGACACGTGGCGTGTCCGGTCATGTATAATCGGACGCGTCCGGTCATTGAGGGAGCTTACTGGACTCATACTCCCTGGCACTGTCGCGTCCGATCATTCGCTAGGGCGCGTCCGGTCGTTGCTTCGCGGGCTCGTGGTGCTGAGCGATCGGCGCGTCCGGTCAGTTGACCAGCGTGTCCGGTCATACGCTAGGGCGCGTCCGGTCATAGCAACGGTAACTTCTGACACACACTATTCATGCTTGTCCTGTAGTGACCGGACGTGTCCGGTCACCCCGACCGGTGCGTCCGGTCATCACGATTTGAACTGCGTCATCCGGTAACGGCTAGCTGCGTACCCCTTCGTTATAAATAGACGTTGGCCGGGGTTTGAGGGCAACTCTTGCACATTTTGAGACCTAGAGACATCCTTTGAGCTAGAGAACAATCCCTCCACTCATCTCTTTGCATAGTTGCACATCTTGAGTGAGATTGAGTGAGATTCAAGTGCATTGCTTGAGAGTTGCATTCTAGAGGCACTTGATCTTCGAGTTGCTGCAGATTTCTTATTACTCTTCCGTGTTTCCCGACACGGTAGACGGCTTGGAGCAGCAGAGGTGATTGAGCTCACAATTGAAGATTGTTGGAGCCCTCACCAAGTGTTGTAAGGGGTTCTTGATCCTTTCCTGCGGGAGTTCGCAAATTAGATACTCTAGTGGAGCTCATGGCTTGGAGGATCCCTATCTTGTGTGCGGTTGTGCGGCGCCCGCCGAGGGCTCGACTCTTGATAGTCGATTAGCTCACGAACCGACAAGTGGGTGTATCGCCACAACGGGGAGTAGCTTGCCGGGAAGCAAATGAACCTCGGGATAAATTCTTGTGTCATTCTCTTCCCGAGGATTTCTCTCGTGTGATTGATTTATTGGTACTTCTCATCTCTAGACGGCGGTATAATCACTCAAAGCTCTTCTCTCGTATTACTTCTTGTTTCTAGCTTGTAGTTATTGTTGTGTTTAGTAGATAGCCTTGTACTAGACTTGTGTAGGTGGCTTGCTTAATTAGTTAGAGCTAGTGCTTTTGCTTCGCCACCTTTCTTACTAACTTGTGGTTAAGTAATTCTTGTAGAAGTTTTAATTAGGCTATTCACCCCCCTCTAGCCTATTTGGACCTTACAAGTGGTATTAGAGCCGAGGCACCGTTTATTTGAGGCTTAACAACCTACGGTGAAAAAGAAATGGCTCAATTAAGCTTGCACATCAACAACACCAAGAAGGCACCTCACTTTGATGGCACAAATTATGCATATTGGAAGGTTAAGATGACCGCGCACCTAAAGTCAATAAATAGAGAAGTGTGGAAGGTCACCGAAACAAAATTTGAGGTTGCTAATCCGGAAGCACCTACACCGGTGGAAGAGAAGAAGCTCCAATGCAATGACATTGCCATTAGTGCTCTTCATGAGGCATTAGATGACAAGACATTTGAGCAAGTAAAGAACATAGAAGTTGCACATGATTCTTGGGCCAAGCTAGAAGAAACATTTGAGGGCACCGAAGGCACAAAGACTGCTAAAGCATATATCTTGCAAGAAAAATTTTCAAGCTTCAAGATGCAAGATGATGAAAGTGTATCGGAGATGTTTTATAGGTTGCAAGTCATTGTCAATGAGCTCAAGGCACTTGGTGAGGAGGTCAAGGATAATCAATTCTCTATGAAGTTCTTGAGAAGTCTACCCAAGAGGTGGAAGAGAAGAAGCTCCAATGCAATGACATTGCCATTAGTGCTCTTCATGAGGCATTAGATGACAAGACATTTGAGCAAGTAAAGAATATAGAAGTTGCACATGATTCTTGGGTCAAGCTAGAAGAAACATTTGAGGGCACCGAAGGCACAAAGACTGCTAAAGCATATATCTTGCAAGAAAAATTTTCAAGCTTCAAGATGCAAGATGATGAAAGTGTACCAGAGATGTTTCATAGGTTGCAAGTCATTGTCAATGAGCTCAAGGCACTTGGTGAGGAGGTCAAGGATAATCAATTCTCTATGAAGTTCTTGAGAAGTCTACCCAAGAGATTTGATATATTGATCACCGTGCTAGTGAGGACTACATTGAAGGATTCAACTCCTCAACAAATATTCCAAGAAGTGATGACCGATGATTCATATAGAGAAGATGATGAGAAGGATGAGTTGGTCAAGAAGAAGAAGAAAGAAAATAAGAAGAAAGATGATGAAAAGAAGAAGAGTGTGGCATTCAAAGCCACCACATCCAAGGGCAAATCTAAGATTGAATCATCAAGTGATGAAGACTCAAGCTATTGTGATAGTGATGACATTGATGAGAAGATGACTCTCTTTGTCAAGCAATTTGGAAAATTCATGAAGAAGAAAGGCTTTCGTGCAAGAAGGAGGAAGAACTCATCTAAGAAGAATGAGCATACCATGAGATGCTTTAGATGCCATAGCAAGGACCATCTCATTTCAAAATGTCCTTATGATAGTGATGATGAAGATGCTATCAAGAATGAAAGGAAGAAGCAAAAGAAGAAGCTAGAGAAGAAGGAAAGCTCTTATAAGAAGAAGAATGATTCTCATGTTGCTACATGGGATAGTGATGATTCCTCAAGTGATGATGAGAATGACAACAAGAGCAAGAAGAAGGGACATGCTAGCATTGCCATCCAAGAGAAGGTCTCCCTCTTTGACACTCCATCGTGCTTCATGGCTAAGGTCGCTAAGGTATCATCCGACAATGAGAGTGATCATGATAATGCTAGTGATAGTGATAGTGATGAAGAAGAATTCACTAAAGATGAACTAATCACTATGCTAGAAGATTGCACTCAATATTTTAAAGAATCTAGAAAGGAGTACAAGGGCTTGCTTAAGAAAAAGAAAAACCTTATGCAAGAACTTGATGAGCTTAGGGCATCTTATGAGAGTCTAAAGGTAGACCATAAGAAGCTTCAAAAGTCTCACACTAAGCTTGAAGAAGCTCATTCCTCTCTAGTTAAAAAATGTGAAAACATGCCAACTAATGTTGAGAAAGCTAAAACTTGCAACATAGGCATATCATGTGATATAATTGATGAAACTTTTCATAAGCCTATTGTTGTTGCTCCCACTAACCCTTCATGTAGCGCATCTACATCATCCTCATCTAATAGTGACGGTTTCACTTGTGATTCCACACTAATAGTTGAGAATGAAAATCTCAAGAAGGAGATAAAAGAACTCAATCACACCTTAGCTAAGGCTTATGGTGGTGAGGACCGCTTGCTTATGTGCTTGGGTAGCCAAAGAGCTTCTCTCTACAAAGAGGGATTGGGCTATAACCCAAGAAAGGCAAGACCGCTTTTGCTCCTCACAAGACTCGTTTTATGAAGAACAATGGTAGCTATTGCAAAAGTTACAAGCAAGTTGGTCACATAGAGCAACATTGCATGAACAAGAAATCTAATGCTAATGTATCCTCAATCAAGTTTGATTTTTTCTATATGCTTACAAAGGATACAAATGGTGTTCATGCTAAGTTCATTGGTGCACCATGGATGGGCTCAAAGAAGAAAGCCATTTGGGTACCAAAGAGCTTAGTCTCTAACCTTGGAGGACCCAAACAAGTTTGGGTACCTAAAAGGAATTAATCTTGTCTTGTAGGTCAATTACAAAGCCAGAGGAAGGCATTAGGTGCTTGATAGTGGGTGCACTCAACATATGACCGGAGACTCTTGTATGTTCAATTCAATTGATACAAGTTAAAATGGTGGTTTTGATGCTATCACTTTTGGCAACAATAAGAAAGGCAAGGTCAAGGGGCTTGGTAAAATTGCTATCTCAAATGACATGAGCATTTTCTAATGTGTTGCTAGTTGAGAGCTTGGATTTCAATCTTTTATCGGTGGCACAACTTTGTGATCTTGGCTTCAAGTGCATATTTGGTAGTGATGATGTTGAAGTCATTAGTGTTGATGGATCAAATTGATATTCAAAGGATTTAGACATGGTAGCTTATACTTGGTTGACTTCAATGATAGTGAGACACAATTGACTTCATGTTTGCTTAGCAAATCTTGTATGGGTTGGTTGTGGCATAGAAGGCTTGGTCATGTTGGAATGAAACAACTGAACAAACTTTTGAGGCATGACTTAGTTAGAGGCTTGAAGGATGTCACCTTTGAGAAGGATAAACCTTGTAGTGCTTGTCAAGCCGGCAAACAAGTTGGAAATTCACATCCTAGTAAAAGTGAAATGAGCACATCAAAGGCATTTGAGCTATTGCACATGGACTTGTTTGGGCCAACAACATATACTAGCATTGGTGGCAACAAGTATGGTTTTGTGATTGTTGATGACTACACTAGATATACTTGGGTGTTCTTTCTCTATGACAAGAGTGATGTTTATGATCTATTTAAGTCTTTTGTTAAGAGAGTGCAAAATGAGTTTGAGACTACCATCAAGAAGATTAGAAGTGACAATGGTAGTGAGTTCAAGAACACAAGAATTGAGCAATTGTGTGATAATCTTGGTATTGGACATCAATTCTCTCCAACATACACTCCTCAATCTAATGGTGTAGTTGAAAGGAAAAATAGAACCTTGATTGATATGGCTAGATCAATGCTTAGTGAATACAATGTGAGTCATTCATTTTGGAGTGAAGCTATCAACACGGCTTGCTATTGTAGTAACCGTCTCTATTGTCATGGGAAGCTTGGAAAAGACACCATATGAGCTATTGAATGGAAGAAAGCCCAACATTGCATACTTTAGAGTGTTTGGATGCAAATGCTACATTCTTAAGAAAGGCACTAGATTGAGCAAGTTTGAAAAGAAATGTGATGAAGGGTTCTTACTTGGTTATTCTACCACAAGCAAAGCATATAGAGTTTGGAATCTCACAAATGACACCTTGGAAGAAGTTCATGATGTTGAGTTTGATGAAACCCAAGGATCTCAAAATAAAGCTCAAAACCTTGATGATGTGAGAGGAGATCAATTGGCAAATGCAATGAAAAACATGGACATTGGTGATGTGAGGCCAAGGCAAGTTGATGATGATGATATTCATGTGATCAACCAAAATGTGCAAATTGATACAAATCAAACAAGCTCAAGTGGTTCTCATGATGAAGCTCAAGTTCAAGGTCAAACTAGTGGAAGCAATCTACTCCCAATACTTCAACCTACTAGCATTGCTAGGGATCATCCATTGGACCAAATCATTGGTGGAATTCAAAGTGGTGTTCAAACTAGATCAAGATTAGCATCATTTTGTGAGCATTACTCATTTGTCTCATTAGAAGAACAAAAAAAAAGAAGATGCATTGAATGATTCCGATTGGGTAAATGCCATGCATGAAGAGCTAAACAACTTCACTAGAAATCAAGTTTGGGAACTTGTTGAAAGGCCAAAGAACTACAATGTGATTAGTACTAAGTGGGTCTTTAGAAACAAGCAAGATCAAGATGACATGGTTGTGAGGAACAAAGCAAGATTAGTAGCACAAGGATACACTCAAGTTAAGGGTCTTGACTTTGGAGAGACATATGCACCGGTTGCAAGATTGGAGGCTATTAGAATCTGTGGCAGAACCGCCTGAATTAACACACTTTTAGAGGCGCTGTCTTCCACTAGACACTAAGCACCCCAAAAGTGAGCCAAGTCAAGCAGTTCTGTCGAGCACACCCAACGGAAGAACTCGAAGCGTTCCACAATTTTACACCCGGGATCCAATAATGAGTACAAGCTTACAATACTTAATCCATTTCATACAATAAAGAGTCTTAGAAATTCTTTATTACAGTACCAAAGTTCAGAGTGCGATAAATTAAACAGCGGAATAGAATAACATCTAACGAAACGATATAAGGATCCGTCTGTGCCCACCAGAAGAATCCTCCACACAACAATTAGCTTCTCAAGCAGCACCTGCAACAAGGGTAAATAAACTCTGAGTACACAATGTACTCACAAGACTTACCCGACTGGGAATATATTTCCCGACTCTCAAGGATTATGATAGGCTTTATGGCTTGTGGTTCTTGTTTGAGGAAAGCAATACTAAGAGTGAGTCCTTATTTCATTAAATTATTAGCAGCCATGTTAAATTATTAGCAGCCATGTTAAATTCATCAGAGTACCGAAAGTCTGGTAGTTCCTAGTATAAAGCTCCTTCTGCAAAATACAAGAGAGGCCACAATAGAAGCGGTCCCTCTTCTTCTCATCTGTGTCAACATGAGTCCCAGCGTACTGTGCCAGATGGTTGAATTTATTGGCATACTCCATCACACACATGCTCCCCTGTTTCAGGTCCAAGAACTCCGAGAGCTTCCTATTCAGAACACCCGCAGGAATGTAGTACTCTCGGAAGACAGTGGTGAACTCCTGCCAAGTCACAGGATGACTCGCCGGCTGCATGGCATTGAAAGTATCCCACCATGCGCTAGCAGATCCCAAAAGCTGTTGTGCGACAAAGCGCACCTTCTGCTCATCGGTCACCGTGAGCAGCAGAAACTTCTGCTCCAACACACGAAGCCAATGCTCCGCGTCCAGAGGCTCCGCAGTCGGTGTGAACGTGGGTGGGTTGGTCTTTAAGAAGTCCTGATAAGAACAAGGTCTCTCAAGACCGCGGGCACCACCCCCATTTCCGTCGTTGCCACCGTGGCCTCCGCGGACGAAGCCACCAAGAGTCTGTGCCATCATCTCCAAGGCACGGGCTGTCTCTTGACGTGAAGCCAACATCTCCGCCATCATCTCCGCATGAGTCATCGGAGGTGGCGGTGGTGGTGGCGGGGAAGGAGGACCCAAGAGTGGGGCCTCACGGCTCTGCCCGTTGGCATTGTTGTTACCATTGTCGCGACCACTTTCACCATGACCTTCACCAAGGCCACGTCCCACACCGGCACTGGTGCTCCCACGACCAGACCCAGTGCCCACACGACGGGATCTCAGATCCATCTGTGACCAGATAGGAACCAAAAAATAGAGAACCTTCAGACTAGGAACAAGAGACTTAGAGAAATTGATAAGGCTTTATTAAGGATCGAAGCATTTCTTTTTATTTATTACCCTATCATCTTAACTATCTAGAAATTATACGTGAAGGGGTTTAGCTTAACAAATTTTCTTCTTATGATGCATGCATCGGCCTATGCGTTCACTCAAGCCGGAATATAGCGGCACTCGTTTGAATTTTTGGCACATCGTACACTCCTTTTCGAACACTAGCGCTTTCTTACGTAGCGTAAGTTAGTGTACCTGCAGAAATTGGTTAGATAAAACCAGAGCCACTATCCTAGATAGACCATATTGTTAGGGCTTATACTTATTTACGCAATTTTACAGCATCCTATTTTTCGCAAAGCTTTTGTTGGTCAAAGTTTTAAGTTTTTGAAAAGGTGATTAAGCTCGTGAACTCATTATTAGCTTTGGTACCAACTGTGGCAGAACCGCCTGAATTAACACACTTTTAGAGGCGCTGTCTTCCACTAGACATAAAGCACCCCAATAGTGAGCCAAGTCAAGCAGTTCTGTCGAGCACACTCAACGGGAGAACTCGAAGCGTTCCACAATTTTACACCCGGGATCAAATAATGAGTACAAGCTTACAATACTTAATCCATTTCATACAATAAAGAGTCTCAGAAATTCTTTATTATAGTACCAAAGTTCAGAGTGTGATAAATTAAACAGCGGAATAGAATAACATCTAACGAAACGATATAAGGATCCGTCTGTGCTCAACAGAAGAATCCTCCACACAACAGTTAGCTTCTCAAGCAGCACCTGCAACAAGGGTAAATAAACCCTGAGTACACAATATACTCGCAAGACTTACCCGACTGGGAATATATTTCCCGACTCTCAAGGATTATGATAGGCTTTATGGCTTGTGGGTTCTTGTTTGCGGAAAGCAATACTAAGAGTGAGTCCTTATTTCATTAAATTATTAGCAGCCATGTTAAATTCATTATCCAACCTGCTATGTAAGCACCTGTTCTATCATCAAGCAAGGGTTGAGCAATCAGAATCATTTTTCCATCTTTCATATGCCAGTTCTTACTACGGTGCCAGAGTGCAGTCAAGCCGTACCGTCACGTAGAAACGGCGATTCGCGAATCAATGTGCCCAGCTGGGTACCTCGAAAAACACACGCCTCGCTTGTACCCCAGGCACAAGCAAGACCAACCCGTTCCCCTCCTGTCATAGGTTTCCAGGTCCCCGTCCAAACTTGGACTCCTAGCTCCCGTACTTAAGGCCCGGCCTCAATACGGTGCTAAGACCTCCACCTATCCCCGCCTCCAATCAATCGGTCCAGAAAGATCCGGAGCCCATGACAAGAGAGTAACAAGTCTTCCTAGCCCCCATCCGCTAGTATATGCTCGGGATAATAAATCTGTGACTTGACCGGGGATCCAGTGCAACGAATGGTCCTTAATCGACACGGACAGGGAAAAAGTGCAACCAAGCTATGCCCCATGGCCGCGGGACACAACCTGTTACACCCACCAAAACCCATACCATATCCCTGCCCGGTCACCATTTCCTTTTCCATCATTTCATCATTAGTGTAATAATAATAATAACCACCTATTGTGAGTAACGACAGGTTCCTCACGCTACCGATAAACCTAAGCAAAGCAGCTACACGATCCTGTACTAGTAAGGCTCATGGGTAAATATAGATATATGCATGTGGGTATCATAAAACTCCTGCAACATAAATGAACAACATATATATATAATGATTTGCAAAATAAGGGTTATGCACCGGGGCTTGCCTTGGGCAGGCGCGGTGTCAGCAAAGTCAGTGACCGGTGGCTCTAGAACGTCCTCCTGTACGAGGATCTCCTCGTACTCTTCGATGACTTCGTCGTACTCCTGCTCGCCGAATCTCACGATCTCCAGTGGCTCGTCCTCTATATGCATGCAGTGATGATGATGCAATAATTATTATATAGGCAACCGCAACTCTTAAAATAAGAATACATCTACCAAGCTACTAAGCTAACTCTAATGACTAATATGCAAAGTTACCTATTATTCCCACTAAACAAGTATGAAACATTTCATGTATTATCTTAGCAACTAAAGGCATCCTTATTGTTAAAATCAATTTACTATATATATAATAAAACAAGGTGCACTAGCTACCATGCATCATACAAATTTATTCTCTAAATAACCATAATAAGCATTTCAAAATAATAAAGTAACCCTAAAGGTATCACTGAACTATATGAACTAATTACACTAATAGATAGATCATGAATTTAGAAATCTAACAAAATTTATTTCACAATCAATAAATAAATTCAAATGAGCTCTAGAGATGAAGAAAATGATATTATTGGAGGAGGCTAATCACGCAATTGAACTTGTTGACTTGCACATGACTGTGGGTCTTAGAATTACTAGATGAGACCGCGAGTCAAGAAAATAAGAAGAAGAATGAAGGAATTCTTACAGGCTAGCTACCTCAGAATTGAATGAAGTGCCACCTACGGTGATCGATGTGCGGAGGCAATGCAAGAGGAGAGACACCAGGGAGCTTAGCAAATGCTTGCCCTGCGTGGAGTGGAGCAGAGCCATATATAGCACTGATCGTGGGTGGTCATGAGTAGTCAGGAAGCATGAAACAAGTTGGCAAGGCTGTCCTCTGGCTCCGTGCCGTGTGCGGTGGTGAGGTCTTGGTCATGAGAGAATTAATTCAATGATGGACTTTGAGTGATCTTGGACTTATGAGCACATCATGACTGGAGTGAGCTTTGGGCTGAACGTGCTTGGCGGTGGGGTGCTGGTTCATTTATTCAGATCAAGGAATTAACGTGGAAGAAGATCACAGGTCAAGGAATTAACGGGAAAGGAGATCACAGGTCAAGAAAACATTAGAGAATAAAAAGATCAATTATAGACTAGCTACCTCAGCTGATTATTGCAGCTCAGGAGAAATCGATAGACGCAGCTTTCATGGGTAAGAACAGAGAAACTTAATTCGAGAGAAGCAAGTGAGCAGCGGAGCGAAATAGCTCGGTGTATCCTTTTAAAGACAGGAGACGCAGGAATGGAGAAGCAAAGACGCGACAGCGACGCGTCATAAGGTTAGTGGCTAAACTAGCTTGCTTAAAGGTAATAAAACGGCGGGAGGGCGACAGGGTGCTACGGATGAACAGTGCCTTCTGTGGAGCTACAGTGTTTCCACACGTGAACAGTGATTTCTGCGCTGCTACAACATCGACGTGTGGAAAAATGGTGTCTGCCCTTCGCCTGCAAAGTACCTCAGCAGCGTGCAAGCGGAGTGCTTAGCGGTCCGAACTTGCGAGTGATATTAATGCGTAGCGTGTGCGACACACTATGGCAGTGGTAGCGCGTCGTGCACTGATGATTTTGCAAGGTGATTAGCAAGCGAAGTAAAGGCGGGATAATTAGAACAACGAGAGATGACAGTGGCGCGTCGCGAGATTGATGGAGATAAAAATCTTGCCAAGTGGTATGCCAATAATTAGTGAATGACAATAATTTATCATTTGACTTTGTGGCTATGGAGCTCTCACGTGGAGAGAGATGACGTGCTGGAAGGACAACTTGGACAAGGAATAAATTAGAGCTCAATTTGAGAATTAGTGCAATAAAATTTAATTTCTCATTTACCACATGCAATAATACATAAACATGATGCTCATGACATGGTTTAATATTTTGATTAAGGCGTAACACCAAGGGTGTTACAGAATCTTATTAGCATATGCTTATGCACACAACATCAAGCTCTATCAAATGGATGTCAAGAGTGCATTTCTCAATGGCTACATCAATGAAGAAGTTTATGTTGAGCAACCTCCTGGTTTTGAAGATGATAAGAAGCCCGACCATGTTTACAAGCAAAAGAAGGCATTGTATGGTTTGAAGCAAACACCTAGAGCATGGTATGAGAGATTGAGGAACTTTCTCCTCTCTAAAGGGTTCAATATGGAAAAGGTTGACACCACTCTCTTCACCAAGAAGCTTGGAAATGACTTGTTTGTGTTGCAAATCTATGTGGATGATATTATTTTTGGATCAACCAATCAAGATTTTTGTGAAGAGTTTGAAAATATGATGGCTAATGAGTTTGAGATGTCTATGATTGGTGAGCTTAGTTACTTCCTTGGACTTCAAATCAAGCAAATGAAGAATGACACTTTTGTAAGTCAAGGCAAGTACATCAAGGATATGATTAAGAAGTTTGCATTGCAAGATGCTAAGCAAATGAGTACACCAATGGGCACTAATGATCAATTGGGTATTGATGATAGTGGAAACATGGTAGATTAAAAGGTATACCGGTCTATGATTGGAAGTTTGCTCTATGTCACCGCTTCTAGGCCGGATGTGATGTTTAGTGTGTGCAAGTGTGCAAGATATCAAGCTTCACCTAGAGAAAGTCACTTAAAAGCAACCAAGAGAATATTGAGATATCTTAAGGGCACTCATGATGTTGGATTATGGTTTCCAAAGGGGTCTAACTTTGAGTTGATTGGATATTCGGACTCCGACTATGGTGGTTGCAAGATTGATAGAATGAGCACAAGTGACACTTGTCAATTGCTTAGAAGGTCTCTTATTTCATGGTCATCAAAGAAACAAAATAGTGTTGCACTATCTACCGCCGAGGCCGAATACATTAGTGCTAGTAGTTGTTGTGCACAATTGCTTTGGATGAATGCCACCTTGAATGATTTTGGAATCAAGTTTAAGAATGTGCCATTGTTTTGTGACAATGAAAGTGCTATCAAGATGACACAAAATTCGGTTCAACATTCAAGAACCAAACACATTGACATAAGGTACCACTTCATAAGAGACCATCAACAAAAGGGTGATATTAGCATTGAGAGCATTGGCACCGAAGATCAACTAGCCGACATTTTCATAAAGCCACTTGATGAGAAGAGATTTTACAAGTTGAAGAATGAATTGAACGTACTTGACTTCTCCAACTTGAAATGAGTGCACCCCCACATCCTTATATGACATGCCTCTCCTCCAACATAGCAAGGTAAAGTTGTTTGGCATATCATTCATACTTTGCTAAGGACATGGTTAGAACATATAGACATATTTGCATGACAAATAGGCTCATTTATGAAAATCAAATGATTTTGATGTATATATGGTACCACTATTGCTTCTATGTTTGATTGATCTAGTGGTAGCATATGACATGTTTGTGGGCTTGTCAACCTAGTGTTGAATCTAGAAAATAAGCTCATGATGTGTAATTCAACATGCTCAAGATAACCCTTATACTTTATGAAGTGTGAAGAAGCTTGTGCTTGGATCAAACCGAATTACATATTCTAGGCAAGTGATCTAGATTGAACCATAATTTGGACTTCCTCATATTGATTGACTTATCTCTCACTAAAATTGGCACCTTTTTGGTGATTGTTGACAAAGAGGGAGAGAAAAGTCACAAAGATATTGCAAAGAGAGAATAAGTTATAATAAGGGAGAGAGAAAAGTCACAAAGATAAAAAGTTAAGTTACAAAGGGGGAGCAAGCTCATGAATTATTTGTTGCATTTGTATGTGCATTAACATGATGAATTGTTGCATTGCAAAGCTTAAATTCATATTCATGGTTGAATGGTGGTTGATAGAAATAGAACTTGAATGATGATTTGTTGAGAGTAGCTTTACAAGCGGTATCTAGACACCTTTGCTTATAATGTTGATCTCACGGGGTATTTTAGTGTTTGTGATCTTTACAGGTGATGTATTACAAGTGGTGTCTAGCTATATCGATGCTAAGGATGGTATATAAAGGCAACTCCGATTGGTATCATGCTTCAAAGGTCCATTCTATATACCTTAGCGTCAATTTGATAGTAGTAACTCTCCTAAAATTTAAATCCATGCATATGTGCACAATTGAAATAAACTCATGGAAGCACATATGTAGGGGGAGCTAATACTATTGAAATTAAAAATTGTTTTCATTTCATATCTTTGTGATGGTTGTCATCAATTACCAAAAAGGGGGAGATTGAAAGCCCAAGTTTGGTTTTGGTAATTAATCACACCAAGTTGCTAATGCCATGTGCTAAGTGTTTTGAGTTAGGCATAAGCAACACATGTGATGAAGGTGTATGTGGCAAGGAGCGGTGGCCACAAGATCACAAAGAGATGGTGCATGAACATGAAATGATGATCATGGTGGAGATGCACATAATATGATGGACATGATGATCAAGTGGAAGAGAAGGATCTAAGAGCGCAAGGCAAAGGTATAACAATAGGGTTTTCCTTTTGCCAGTCTAAGATGAGTAGAGAAGTGATTGACCGGGTTTAGGATACATAGCCGACTATCAAGAGGGGCAATCACAGTTAGCTTGGAAATCAAGTGCCACTAGATCAATGTCTTGAGCATATGCATTAGGATCTAGTAAAGAGCTAACATAACGCCTTGAAAATGATTGTGAAATGCTAACACACATGCACATGGTGGTGTACACTTGGTGGTGTTAGCACCTTTGCGAAAGCGGTGGTGTTTGAGCGGTAGAGAGGGGTTTGGGTTCCTCTCTCCCAACATAATGTCTTGTTTCTAGCTTGTAGTTGTTGTTGTGTTTAGTGGATAGCCTTATACTAGACTTGTGTAGGTGGCTTGCTTAATTAGTTAGAGCTAGTGCTTTTGCTTCGCCACCTTTCTTACTAACTTGTGGTTAAGTAATTCTTGTAGAAGTTTTAATTAGGCTATTCACCCCCTCTAGCCTATTTGGACCTTACACCCCTAACAAGAATAGGCCAAAGAAAATTTAGGTTGCCAAGTCACTAGTTGAGAAAGTTAAGGGTCCCTCTCAAGTTTGGGTCCCTAAACAAAAGGTTTGATCTCTTGTGTGTAGGTGAACTACAAGACCGGTGGATCTCATTGGGTGATTGATAGTGGTTGCACACAACATATGACCGGTGATCCTCGTATGTTCACCTCACTTGAAGAGGACAGGGTATGTCAAGACAAGATCACATTTGGGGACAATTCCAAAAGCAAAGTCAAGGGTATAGGCAAGGTTGCAATATCAAATGATCATTCTCTCTCAAATGTGCTCTATGTTGCTTCATTGAGTTTTAACTTACTATCCATTGGGCAACTATGTGATCTTGGCTACCAATGCTTGTTTAGTCCAAATGAAGTGGTTGTTACAAAGATAGATGACAAGCAAGTGATTTTCAAGGGCTTTAGATACAATAATCTCTATCTAGTTGACTTCACCTCCGAAGATACAAACTTGATGACATGTTTATTCACCAAAACCACACTTGGATGGCTTTGGCATAGAAGGCTTGCTCATGTTGGAATGAACACTCTCAACAAGCTATTGAAGAAAGAATTAGTGAGAGGTTTGAAGGATGTAAAGTTTGAGAAGGACAAACCTTGTAGTGCATGTCAAGCCAGCAAACAAGTTACAAACACTCATCCAACCAAAGCCTACATGTCAACATCAAGAGTACTAGAACTTCTACACATGGATTTGTTTGGTCCTACAACTTATAAGAGTTTGGGTGGAAATCTTTATTGTCTTGTGATTGTGGATGACTTCTCAAGATACACTTGGACCTTCTTCCTTCATGACAAATCTGAAGTGGCAAGTTGCTTCAAGAAGTTTGCAAAGAGAGCTCAAAATGAATTTGAAGTCAAGATAAATAAGATTAGAAGTGACAATGGAAAAGAGTTTGACAACACCAACATTGAAGCTTATTGTGATAAAATTAGAATCAAGCATGAAGTGTCATCAACCTACACTCCTCAACAAAATGGTGTAGTTGAGAGAAAGAACCGGACCTTGATCACTCTTGCAAGAACAATGTTAGATGAGTACAACACACCAGAGAAATTGTGGGCCGAGACAATCAACACCGCATGCTATGCTTTAAATCACCTTTTCCTACAAAAGTTTCTTGGCAAGACCCCCTATGAGTTACTAAATGGGAAAAAGTCGGACGTCTCATTCTTCCGGGTGTTTGGTTGCAAATGCTACATCTACAAGAAGCGTCAACACCTAGGGAAGTTCCAAAGACATTGTGATATTGGTTTTCTTGTTGGTTACTCATCAAAGTCCAAAGCATATAGAGTATTTAACCATGCCACCGGTTTGGTTGAAGAAACATATGATGTGGAATTTGATGAATCTAACGGCTCCCAAGGAGCAATTGAGAATTGTGATGATGTAGGTGATGAACCATTGAGAGAGGCCATGAAGAACATGCCAGTGGGTGACATCAAGCCTAAAGATGATGAAGACGATGTACAAATTGTCAATCCACCATTTTCATCATATGTGCCTCAAGATGATGACAAGAATGAGAGAGTTGAAAATGAAGACACCCATGTCTCTCATCATCAAGCCAAGGCACAAGCACAAGATGTTGATGCTCCCCATCCTACTTCTCAAATGATTGATCGAAGAAACTCACCTCTACTTCAAGCACATCCACAAGATCTCATCATAGGGAGTCCTACAAAGGGTGTAATGACTCGATCTCAAAAGTTTAATTCTTTTGTTGAAAATCACTCTTTTGTCTCTTGTCTTGAACCTAAGAATGTAGAAGAAGCTCTTCAAGATCCGGATTGGGTGAATGCCATGCATGAAGAATTGAACAACTTCGCCCGCAATCAAGTTTGGACACTTGAAGAGCATCCAAAAGGTGCAAGAGTCATTGGAACCAAGTGGGTGTTCCGCAACAAGCAAGATGATCAAGGGGTAGTAGTAAGAAACAAGGCAAGACTAGTAGCAAAAGGGTTCTCTCAAGTTGAAGGTCTTGATTTTGGAGAGACTTTTGCACCCGTTGCAAGACTTGAAGCCATTCGTATCCTTCTTGCATATGCATCACGTCATGATATGAAACTATATCAAATGGATGTGAAAAGTGCATTTTTAAATGGCTTCATAAATGAACTAGTCTATGTTGAACAACCTCCCGGGTTTGAAAACCCTAGATATCCTAATCATGTCTATAGGTTGTCCAAGGCGCTATATGGGCTCAAGCAAGCCCCTAGAGCATGGTATGAGCGCCTCCGGGACTTCCTCATTGAGAAGGGCTTCGTTATTGGGAAGGTTGACACCACACTATTCACCAAGAAGTTTAATGAAGAGATCTTCATTTGTCAAGTCTATGTTGATGATATCATCTTCGGGTCAACAAATGAAGACTATTGCAAAGAATTTGGTGAATTGATGTCAAAAGAGTTCAAGATGTCAATGATTGGTGAGCTAACATTCTTCCTTAGGTTTCAAGTCAAGCAAATAAGAGAAGGGATTTTTATCTCTCAAGAAAAGTATACCAAGGATCTTCTCAAAAGATTCAAGATGGAAGAATGCAAGCCAATCAAGACCCCAATGCCAACTAATGGACATCTCGACCTAGATGAGGGAGGTAAACCAATCGATCAAACTCTTTACCGTTCTATGATTGGTAGCTTGTTGTACCTTACCGCATCTAGGCCCGACATCATGTTTAGTGTGTGCATGTGTGCCCGTTTTCAAGCGTGCCCTAAAGAACCTCACCTAAGTGCCGTAAAAAGAATCCTAAGATATCTTAAGTATACCCCAAGCATTGGACTTTGGTACCCCAAAGGAGCTAGATTCCAACTAGTTGGCTACTCCAATTCGGATTATGCCGGTTGTAAAATTGATAGAAAAAGCACATCCGGAGGATGCCACTTGCTTGGGAGATCCTTAGTATCTTGGTCATCTAAAAAGCAAAATAGTGTGGCTTTGTCCACCGCTGAGGCGGAATACATTGCCACGGGGGCTTGTTGTGCACAAATCTTATACATGAAACAAACCCTCCTAGACTATGGAGTTGTTCTTGAAAAGGTGCCGCTTTTATGTGACAATGAAAGTGCGGTTAAAATTGCAAATAATCTGGTACAACACTCTCGCACCAAGCACATAGATATCCGCCACCACTTTCTAAGAGATCATGTTGCTAAAAATGATATATCACTAGAAGATGTAAGAAGTGAAAATCAATTAGCGGATATCTTCACTAAACCTTTAGATGAGGCTACCTTTTGTAGATTGAGAAGTGAACTAAATGTGCTTGATTCTAGTAACTTTAAAAAATGAGCTTGTGTTGTCCCTTGCATTGCATTGTACTCTATGTCATGTTTATTTTCCCGCAATGCATCTAGGACTTGTCTAACACAGTTACGATAACCCTCCTTTGGAGGAGTGAAAAAGCCTAACCTTGGATCAAACTTGACAAGCAACCTAATTCTCCTTTCTTGTTTTGCATTGCATATGCATGGTTGTTGCTTTGTCATTTCTTTTCAGTTTAGCTTTGAGTAACCTCTGTGTTCGTCCATGAATAGAGAGAGCATTTGAAGCTCCCAAGGGTTCATAAACTCTATTGCATGGCCATACGTTGCTCCTCGGGTGTTTATTGAATATTTTCTTAAAAATAATACTAGCCTAAGGCAAAATATTTTGAAAATTTTGAGGGTTTGAGTGAGGTCACTCATATCAAGTTCCGATTGGTGTTTATTTGAGTCTCTTTGAATTGGAACTTAATTGGGAGAAGTCGCGTCGAAAAATGGTTTGAAAAAGAGCTTTTTACAGCGACCGGACGCTGGACCGGACGCTGCATTGGACGCGGTTCTGCTTCACCACCACGTTTGGTCTTGGCGTCCACCAGCACGTCCGGTCATTCCCGAAGTTTTTCTTTAAAATCTCTAACCGGACGCTGCACCGGACGCGCCCCTGTCGACCACCGCGTCCGGTCCCGGTATCCACCACCGCATCCGGTCATCAGTTCCAAATTTCCGCGCTATGTCAAACCAGACGCTGTCAGCGTCCGATCGTGGATAATCGGACGCGTCCGGTCATTCCAGGAGCTTACTGGAATGTGACCGGACGCTGCCTCCACCGCGTTCGGTCATTCGACCACCGCGTCCGGTCATCACGCGTAAAGCGGATCTCACCCATTTAACCGTACGGTTGGATCTCGATTTCTTTTCTTTTGTCATCGCCATACTCACCGTTTTCGCTGAGATCCCGAGCGCCGCCGCGCCATTGCCGTGGCACGCCCTTCTCCTGCGCCCTGCAGCCGCGCCTTCCTCGCTCTCGCGCCCGCGCTACGCTTCCTGCTCGCAGCCGCGCCCTACGCCCGCGCCACCGCCGCCACAGCCGCGCCCTCGTCAGCACCGCCACCGCCGCGCCCACGCTCGCCGCCGTGCCCACACTCGCCACCGCGCCCACGCTCGCGCGCCGCCGTAGCCTCACCGCCGACGACTTCCCCAGCGCCCTAGCTTCTCCTTGGGAATCCTTTTGCCGTGCACGCTCTTCCAAGTCACCCCTAACCCTAACCCTAGGTCGCTAGGTTTTCATCTTCGAATCCTCACGATTGTCTCCGTCTCCGCAAGGTGACATCTTCTCCTTGGATTAGGGTTTACTGTCAATTTTCCGGTGAATTACTAATTCGATTGTCGTTCGATCGTCGATTGTATTCCAGGGTTTCGGTCGCCATCTTCGGGTAACCCTAATACGTCGAGATCGTCTTCCGGTCATCGAATCATCGCTCGTCGAGGTAGCTATCGCGGTCATCTCATATCTTACCTCACCTACTTGCTCTTACTAGGATCTCACTTATCTTTTAGATATATATATATGTTGCTTATAGTAGATCCATCTATTCTATCGTTTCAGTTTGTCCTGTCAGTGCTGAGTGGTTCAGGTGATCAGTTGTGAATCCAAGGCCAAGCCTGTGGATACGGATTGAGGCCAAGCCTCACAAGGTTCAGTACATCATCTGCCTTTTCAGTTTGTGTCAGTACATCCTCTTGTCAGTATGGTTCGATGCAAGAACGCTGGTGGGGCACCTAGTGACAGGGATGACAGTCCCCCTAGGAGGACAGAGGTAGCTCGCGGGAAGCGAGTAAAGATTGCTGCCAAGAAAAGGAAGAGAACTCTTACAGAGGCAGAGATAGCTCAGGCAGTGGCAGATGCAGCAGATGCAGCAGAGAGGGGTGGCAGGAGCAGTGGTATTCGCATTGGAGAAAGTCGCTTTCATCTTGAAGGTCGACAACTTGGCACAGAGGCCACAGAGGAGACAGTAGAGGCTACAGAGGAGACAGTGGATGCCCCTACAGAGCAGCCTATAGAGGATCCACAGGAGATTGAGGAGCAGACAACACAAACTCCACAGCATTGTCGCTCAGGACATACGCGAGCTCAGGTCACTCCCAGGCTAGAGGGACAGCGTCGTGGAGGTCGTCCACCTCCCAGGGATAGAGGTCACCCCCCTGTGGAGCACTTTGATCTCAGGGGTGCTACAGCTAGACAGGTCCATGCCCTCAGGTTTGTTGAGGTCACTCGGTGGTTCCCACCCCAGCGGGATCCCTGGGCGTCAGAGGGCTTCTACACACCTCTGCACGAGGATTTCTACAGGGCCTATGTTGACAGTGGGATAGCTTTCAGACCACAGAGAGTCTGTCGACTAGAGGAACTAGTTGAGGTGGTTGGTGAGCAGCTTCGTCCACATCTATCTTTTCTACCAGGACTATTAGATCTACTTGGACGGATTGGAGCATACTACGGAACCTGGGTCAGAGAGTTTTACTCGTCACTATGGATTGACCCTGCACATCAGTTCATCCACTTTGCCTTCAGAGGTCATGACCGTAGGTTATACAGCACCAGGGTACGGGAGATTCTCAGAATCCCCGCTTCAGAGACCAACATCCATCAGCTGTGCTTCGGACAGCCTGTTCCTCCAAGACGCCCTCACGGCGGGACAGTGCCTCCTACTGATCTGATTCGATCCTGCTTCCGAGAGCCTTTTGGCGAAGGGTCTTGTCGCATACCAGCCAGTTTGACACCCATAGCGAGAGTACTGGATGCCATTGTGAGAAGGACACTTCTTCCAAGGCTTGGATACAGAGAGGGTCTCACTCGCATGCAGCTATGGGTGATACATCACCTCGTCTCATAGACCCCGTTTGACCTTTGGGATCTGATGCTTTGTGAGATGGAGGATACCTTGGCAGAGGGGTTCAAGGGACACAGGCAGCTACCATATGCACACTGGATCTGCTTCATTATTAGGACTGCCTGTGAGTTGCCTACAGAGATTAGAGCTGAAATTTCTGATACTACCACAGCCTTCCTAGAGTATGACATCCGCCAGCTGTGGGCATCAGTGACTAGAGAGCAGGCACCTGGCCCAGGACAGCGACAGAGGCTAGAGGTACTAGAGACAGCCGCTGAGCAGGACGAGACCGTCGAGGGTCTTGCCGAGGCAGAGCTTGCAGATTTAGATGCTCAGCCGGCTGATCAAGCCGAGGATGTGACCACTGACAGCACAGATGAAGACTACCAGCCCATCCCCAGGTACCGCTCTCCTCGGCCTCACGATCATGAGGCCGGTGGCTCTAGCTCAGCCTCCCACTCAGATCCGGCCATGGTGGCTATCCTTGAGAGGTTGACCCAGGCCCAGGAGCGACAGGAGATACAGATGCAGCGACAGGCACAGGACTCAGCTGCAGTATTTGCATAGATTTAGGCTCGTCAGGATGAGCTTCAGAGGCAGCAGCTCGAGTTTCAGCGTCAGCAGTTCGAGATGCAGAGGCAGCAGGCAGCTACTCAGCAGCAGTACTTAGAGCTTCTGTGCCACCTTGTCACTGTGGGAGTTCCGCCACCGCCGTCTGTTCTGACTCTAGCCTTACAGTCCAGTGGACCTCAGAGTCAGGGGCAGCCGAGTTTTCAGTATACCTCCCCTCAGCAGCAGATACCTCAGACTTTTCAGTCTCCGAGCTACACGCCTATCCAGACAGGATTCACTCCACCAGCTCAGCCGGGACCTCACCTACTTCCAGGCACTGTATTCCCTGACTTCAGTGCTACATACAGTGAGCTGACTGGACAACCGTCACCGTCATACACTACTCTTGTGTCTACCTCAGATATGTCGGCTTCAGAGACTGCTGCGTTTCCAGTGATAGGGGCTTCCACTATAGACACTCTGCCTTCCTCAGTTGCATCTACAGATCCTCCCACTCTAGGGGTTTTTCAGGCTCAGGCGATAGTGACCGATCCGATAGTTGCTTCTACACCTTCAGTCACTGCACCTCATCTACAGACCCAGACTACTTCACTACCACATTCAGCTTCAGAGGGTCAGCCTGATAGTTCAGAGTCTGAGGAGGATGCTACGCAGTTCGTGATCACTCCGCGCTCCTCGGCACCAGACACGACAGCTTTTGTTCCCCCGTTAGATCCCTAGATTAGTTTTTGGCGGTTGATGCCAAAGGGGGAGAGAGAGCATAGATTCAGGGAGAGTGGTGATAGAGGGTTTCATTTTTCGTGTGTGCTACTTTCATGCATCATGTTTACTTTTTCTCGCCCTGTATTGTGTGACTATGCGTTTGTGAGACTATGTCTTTATATTTATGTCACTTAATGGTTTTTAGCTCATAAGGTTGTGCTTCTGTGCCTTACTCCGATTTCATATGAGCTATGTTTTATGTGTACTAACTCTTCATGTTTTATCTTATGAGTACACTCAGTTGGAACACATAAGCAATGACTAACCCTTTGTGCTTATAGCTTTTTGCTTATGTGAACCAAGCATGATCGAAAACCTCAACTCATATCTTCTGAATCTAAGTGTTGTCATCAATCACCAAAAAGGGGGAGATTGAAAGCATCTAGGCCCCGGTGTTGGTTTTGGCAATTGATGACAACGCATAATTACCATGACTAACGTGTGTTTTGCAGAAATGTTGGTAAGTTAGGTCATGGAGATGATAACTGCTTTGGGCAATATGGTATTCATGTCCCTTGATAAAATTCGTTTCGGTTTTCAAAGGATCAACGATTAAGATTAAGGACGGTTAGTTCCGGATGTCAAGGTGTTGAGTTACATCTGGAATAGTCGTTAGGATCTTTGTTTCTTCCTTTGACCGTACTATAAAGGGGGGCATGAGCGAGTAGCTTGACCTAGGTGAGTCTTATGTTTAGGTGTGGTGCACACTTGTCAAACTTAGCACTAGGTAGCTCGAGAAAAGCTCAGAGTTCAGTTGGAAGCAACTTGGTTCAAGTTGCATCGCGTATAGAAGACATTTGAGCCGTTTACCTATGACCGGACACGGTCCTGGTCACGACCGGACGTGTCCGGTCAGTACTAACACTTCACTGCGGTTTCAACTGATCGACCGGACGCGGTCCTTGAGAGGACCGGACGCGGTGGTCAGTCTGACACGTGTTCCAGAGGGTAAACAGCGTAATCGGACGCGACTGTGAAATGATCGGCGCGTCCGGTCATGTTCTAGTAAGGTCCCATGGTGACCTGACGCGTCCGGTCACCTATGATCGGACGTGGTCATGCGTCAGGTCAGTTTTCCAGTAAGCTCTTGCATGATCGGACGCGTCCGATCATCCCTGATCGGCGCGTCCGGTCATCTCAGACCGGCGTGTCCGGTCATCACAGATCGGCGCGTCCGATCACTCAGCGCAGTTTTCGGTTTTCGACCGTTACACCTGACCGGCGCGTCCGGTCATGTCGACAGGCGCATCCGGTCAGTGCGCGTTTTGCTGATTCGAAAGGTAACGGTTGGATTTGTCTGAGGGGTGTATAAATACATCCTCTCCACCTCTTTTAGAGGTCTCTTGCTCATTTGTTCAGCTGATAAACACCTTTGAAGTGCAAGGGAGTGCAAGATCCCTAGTGAGGATAGAGATTTGCGAATCAAAGTTTGAGAATCCTCTCTAGTGACAAGAGTGTAGCAAGTGTGCATCCATCTTCTCATTAGGCTTGTTGTGGTCAAGTGAGAGTTCTAGCTTGTTACTCTTGGTGATCGCCATCACCTAGACGGTTTGGTGGTGATTGGGAGTTTGGTGATCATCCGACGAGATTGTGGGTGACCCAACTCAAGTTGTGAGCGGTTTTGGGTGATTCGCCGCGACGGAGTGTCGAAGAATCAACCCGTAGAGAGCACTTGATCCTTGCGCGGATCAAGGGGGAGCTACACCCTTGCGCGGGTGCTACAACGAGGACTAGTGGGGAGTGGCGACTCTCTGATACCTCGACAAAACATCGCCGTGTTCCTAACCCTTACTTTCAAGCATTTACTTTCGTGCATTACTTCCATTGCTTGTTTACTTTCCTAGAATTGCTATGCTAGTCTAGGATTGGAACTTAGGGTGCAAAACTTTTATCGGTAGAATCACAAGAAACACTAGTAGGCACTAGGGGTGAAGTTTGGCTTGTAGGATTTAATTCTTGCAATTAATTTTTAGAAAAGCCCAATTCACCCCCCTCTTGGGCATCTTGATCCTTTCACACTTTCACTTTCACCTTCACTTTCACTCTCATTATCACTCTCCCTTGCCACATTCTTCTCTTTCTTTGCCATGAGACCCACATGAGAAGTGACATAGAGAGATGAGCTTCTTGGTGAGGTGGATTCATCATTTGGCCTCCACCGATCACAAGCTTCTTCTTCCTTCAAAATGTTAGTCTCACAAGAACTAGAGAAAGTAGAAGTACCACATGTAAAAACATTGTTCTCGCCAACCATTTCATTACTGTTCACACATGTTGGTGAGGAAGTGGATGTGGCATGATCACTTTGACCATTTGAGAGAATCACTTGAGGCTCTTCACTTGTCGGTGAAGTTGAGCACTCCTCAAGTGGTTCCTCCAATAAGAGCAACTTCTCATCACATTTGGACTTGCCATATTTTTTTTGAGCATAGTCCAAATGAGATGAGCATCATCAAGCGGTTCACCATCTCCAAAAATGATGGCATCAAAAACATTTTCACTCAAAGCACTAAATAAGACATTAGTAGCTTGAGCATTGTGTTGTAAGCATTTCACTTCCTCTTTAGATAAGATGGACAAATCATCACTAGGAGGTGAAATGCTCACATCAACGATCCGCTCAATATGAGGACCCATGGCCCTAAAAACATCAAGCACACTAGTGTACCAAGATGTATAGTTTGAGCCATCTAAAAATAGAAGTTCTAGAGATACCTCCTCACTTGTCGACATCGTCTCTCAAGGCGGTTAAGCCTGAAATTGAGAGCCTGGCTCCGATACCACTTGTAAGGACCTTGATGTCGCCTAGAGGGGGGGGTGAATAGGCGTATCTAATAAATTTCTACACAAACTCAAAGGCAAATGTCAGTGATAGCCGAAAGTTCCGGCAGTTTGGGCCGAAACTTCTAGTAGGCCCGGAACTTCCAGCAAATCCCGGAAGATCCAGCAGCTTCGTGAAAACTGCTATAACCTAGAATATGAACTTTGAGCCAATGATAACTTACAACCCCACTTCCTAGTGGTAAGGTGAAGCGTTGGGGTTGGTCTTTTGATGTCGAACCGCCACCACTCGGTAGATCGAGTCCAAACCCTAAGAATAGCTTTGGGAGGAAGAAAGACAACAAAAACAAATATGCAAGAACAAATTTCCAACAACAACAAGCACGTGAGCACAAGGATTTATCCCGAGGTTCAACTTGCCACTCAGGCTTGTCTACGTCCTCATTGTTGAGGTGACCACTAAGGTCATAGTCTTTTTCACCTCCTTGCCTCACTCAAGCAACCACAAAGGTAAACTTGAGTTCTTCACTAGAAAATAAGGGTAATACAAACTTCCCAAGGTTCTCCCATAGATTGGGAGCTCTTGGGCGATGCCTAACCAGCTAGGGTTCCAAGAACCCAAGAGTAATAGACGCAAATCTAACCGGCTTGACGAAGAAATCAAGTGCTCAAGCTTGCCAAGGTGATTTTCTCACTCAATCCACTCTCCAATCACTCAAATCCATGGGGAATCGAAGTTAGGAGCAAAGGGGAGAGGAGAGGGAGCTCTTGAGTGCTTGGGCGCTTTTTGGACGAAGGGATATGAGCAGTGAATCGTCAGGTTAACGGTTGGAAGAGAGGTGAGAGCTATTTATACCCAAAGAGAAATTCAACCATTCAGATCTGAGCTAGAACTTCCAGCGTAGGTCGCTAGAACTTCCAGCTCTACACTAAAACATTGTTCACAAAGAAGTCCACGGGGCTTGCTTGCAAAGGGAGCTGGAACTTCCAGCATTTGACGGAACTTCTGGCAGATTTGCGGGCTAGAACTTCTAGCAGTTGCCGGAACTTCCAGCAACTTTGCGAGCCGGAACTTCCAGCTATTGCCAGAACTTCCAGCAACTTTGCGGGCCGGAACTTCCAGCAATTCCTAGAACTTCTGGCAGGCGGAAGTCTGCAAAGTGCAACTAAGTGTTCGTGAGGTGATTTAGTGTCTCTCTTTAGATTTTAAACTTATGCTTGAGCACTCTATCTTCCTCAGACCACCTAGATTTGCATCCCTCTTTATAGTGCGGCATATCCTAAACTCAAGGTCAAAAGAATATACCTATTTTAACCACTTGAGTCTTCAATGTCTTCATATGTCACTTCTTCTCAATATCACTTCAGAAAGGATGTAATCAACTTCATCTTCTCTCTTTGAGCAAGTACAACTTGAGCATGTGACTTGAACCATTTCAACACATGTGAGTTCAATCCATGGCTTCAAGTCACTTCCACTAATGATTTAATCCTCAACACAATATGACTCCTTATGGCTCAATTAGTACCTTGACTCAATGCAAGTACTCTCTTCTTCACCTTAGCCATGGTACCTCGGTCTACAAGCCATTGCTTGCTCTTCACCTTCGCTTAGTCCCTCGAAGCCCTTTCCTTGCTATCTTCACCCTATCGAGCCATACTCAAGTCACATCATATTGAGCATCCATTAAAAATCATTTCTTCAATATTGTGATCCTTATTGCTTGAATATCTTCTTGATATGAATGTTAAGATCAATCAAGCTTAATATGTGGAATATCATCTGGTTTTCCTTCTTGTTGAACCTATATATACTTCTCATTTCACAATCTACAAGTTATGCAATAAACTCAATTTCATATTAACACTTCGCAAACTTGTTAGATCTTTAATGGTGTTGTCATTCAATTCATCAAAACCCACTAAAGGGCTAGATGCACTTACAATCTGCCCGACTTCGAGGCCCAAAACCGCATATTCCAGGGCGATTCGGATCTGAGCGCCTGAATAAAATATCTTCTCCACTGCCTGGGCTACAACTTTGATTTAGGGTATACTGTCATTAGAGCTACGAATCTATGGGTAATTAACCCCTAAGATGACAGTGTCAGCGACTAACAAACTTCGGCTTGGACTTCAATTTCCTGATCAAAACTCGGTCAAACTTAATCCAACTTTTTACGTGCTCTTCTCCAAAGAATAATCTCTAACTTTTATTTTTGGATCAATTAAAGTTGTTTAACAAAAACTAGAGAACATGACATGCCAATCATTATTGTCATTGTTAAACTCGGAATAATTCCCAGAGCTGAAACAACATCTGATTCAAACTTTGGTCCACTGTTTGACTTGTTTCAAGTTGATCCATGGTATACTCAAAAAAAGTTTGTTGTGCGCGAACCAAATAATAACTTTCATTAAAGGTTCTTAGACTGGTTTAGCTTGATTAGGAAGATACAAAGCCCCAAACTAGGGTACTCGAACTAAAACGTCAGTTAGGACTTAACCAAAATCTTGGGTTCTAAAACAACACTACATTGAATCTTGTGAGCTCTATTTGACTTGGTTATGGACCAAATTAGCCCTTGACCCTTAAACAAAGTTTGTTCTTCATGATATAGACTACAACTTTTATTTAAGGTCTAACCTCAGAACTGATATAGAACCTACTGTTCTACTTTGACCAAAGTAGGATCACAATAAAGCTTAATTTATCCTTTTTGATCCATCGAAGCATTTTTTAGCATTTGCTCAACATGAACCTTTCATGACTTTGTTGTAGAGTTCATCTAGAGTCATTTGGACAAGGTTGCAAGATTTGGTTGATGACCTACATTTCCATTCACTTAATAGTGCAATTCAAGCACTTAGTAAAGTCATTCCAACAAGGATATAACTTATCATTTCACGTGACTTTTTAATTCTAAACTTTATGAAACTTTTCTACTGACCAATATAGATAGGTATTGATGTGAGACACATGAAGATATTACAATAATATCACCCAAACATATATCTTGAAAAAGACCTATATGTAAAGCAAGGGTGCAATATCCAAGTTTAGGTTGGGACTAAGGCTGGCTAATGAGCCGGCTCGGCTCGGCTCGGCTCGTTCTGGCTCGTTAGGATAACGAGCCAGCTCGGCTCGGCTCGTTATCTTAACGAGCCAGAAAGCCAGCTCGGCTCGGCTCGTTACGAGCTCGAGCTGGCTCGTTAGGCTCGCGAGCCAGGGAAAAAAATACAAAATATAATATTTGTATTTATCTAAAGCATAAAAATATTAATAATATAAAAATAATATATTCAATAGCTTTAAATCGAACAAAATATTCATATGAGCTAACATATCATCTATTTGTGAAGTGCAAAACATAAAGTAATACAAAACTAATATAAGTTATGATGACTTTTTCTATAAAACTACGGCTCGTTTGGCTCGCGAGCGGCTCGCGAGCCAGCTCGAGTTGGCTCGTTATAGCTAACGAGCTAAAATCCTGGCTCGGCTCGGCTCGTTATCATAACGAGCCGAGCCGAGCTGAGCCGAGCCAGCCACGAGCCGAGCGAGCTAACGAGCTTCGAGTTTTTCGTCCAGCCTTAGTTGGGACTTATTTTCATAGGTTTGACCTTAACATCTTTATCACCACTTAATCCATCATATTTGAGCTCAAACCCACTACTTAACTGGTGACAACACCAGGGGTGTTACAAAGGTACTGAGCCTGCACTGACCACTCGGTTAGCTAGGCCGTTCCCAGAAATACGACTATACTCTCTTAGTATTTACTATTTAGACTTATAGGGTAGGGAGACACATAATTAGACTTGGTAATTATACTGGATGAGGAATGTATACAACTGCTGCTATAATGGTAATAAGAAGCACACCTACTAGACATGTCAATAGGAAACCCACCTCTACTTTCAGCCAACATTCCCCTATTTTATACTCTCCTCCCCACCCCTAAATAATCAACTTCCAAAGTTGTCCTAAGTCACTTTTATAAGTTTGACCAATTTTATAAAAAAAATATTATTAATATCTATAACATTAAATAAGTATATTATGAAAATGTATTTTATTGTGTGTCTAATGATACTAATTTTGTGTCATAAATATCGTGCTACTTTCTATAAATTTAGTCAAACTTATAAAAGTTTGACTTATGACAACTCTAAAAGTTGGTTTTATTCCGGGACGGAGGTAGTACTTGATAGATGGGCTCTATGTCATAAGCCATTGCATTGTTGCTGGTTATCGAGACCATGTTGCCTGTCACAAAATGTGCAAGAACATTTTTAGCATGCATCTGTTTACTTTTTCTCATACCATGCTCTACAGTATTTTTATGTATACTCCCTCTATCTCTAAAAGTTTGTTCTTGCTCGTCAAACTTTCTTAAATTTGACTAGATTTGAAAAAAAATATTAGCAGCATTTGTATCTCCAAATAAGTTTATTAAAAATATCTAGTGATTTATCTAATAATACTAATTATGTATTATAAATATTAATATTTTCTTATATATATTTGGTCAAAGTTGAAAATATTGACTTTTCGGAAAATGAAAATGATACTCTTTATGGGACAGAGTATAGTAGAGGTGATTGCGACACGGGCTATGCGATGTGTGTTGAGTTCACATTTCCAACAGACTATTATTAGTAGTAGTTTTTTTTTGTTGTTGTTTCCTTAGTTTTGTTGTTTTTATTGTCGTTGTTGTTTGACCTTCTGGAGTATGTTGTTTTATTGTACCATCCTGTCTGAACTTCTTTCTGATACAACTAGGTTCATGTCCGTGCATTGCTACGGGATAGCTAACATTTTGTACTAAAATACAGGATCGCACGATAAGATAACAATACTATGAAATTAAATACCAACGTTAAAGTGACATTTAATCCAAAAGGCAAATTTCCTGAAATTAACATAGTCACAAAGAGCGCGATGTTGCTACGAGAACACAATAGTGTCCGACCACTTTAGCGTGGAGCGAGCGACAGTCACAACCGAGGTCAGCAAGATATTATGTACTATGTGGGGATCCGACGAGAATGAACTTTCAAAAATTGAATCCTAGTCCTTTGCCATTTTAATTTAGCACTCAGAGTTATTCTTTGCATTCAGACACTAATATGTTATACACCATCTCTCAATCATATCAGTTAATTCTCTTTTCACAAACAACTGGAAAGAAAAGCCTCAGGCTTACGTCACCAGACCTTGTAAGTCATGTTGGAAGTAGTGTGTGCGCCCTCCAGCAGCCTTGGTGCGTTAAACGACCAGCACAGCCTTGGTATGATTACCAACTTACTTGAATGTTGTTGGGGAAATCTGAAGAAGATGGTGGTTTGAAACTTGAAAGAGATGGTAACTGCAAAATCATCAGCCCTATGCACTCTCCCATAAGTTGAGAGCTCAAACCACCAAAACGTCAAAGGCACACATCTGTTATCTGTATGTGGTGAACTCATTATATTAGCATAGACAAGTGAGAAAAAAAAAGGCACATTGATGTTTGGATGAGGGTACATCTGCATCATCAGGTCTCAAACATTAAAAGGAAAAGAATGTATAAGAATGCAGCATGTAACAAATCATCAGTGGTACTTAGTTACTTGCTTACCAGTTATAGAATAAAACAGTAATTATGAAACCAACCTAAAGAGCCTAACCATGGAAGTGTCAGTATCACCATCTCAACCCAAGGAACAGAGGTGGATCGTCTCTTCTGTATCTTTCATTTTTATCTAGTGACTTCCGTGACCATGATCCACCACAAGGATTCTTGTTGGTGGCATCTGGTGACCACAAGGATTTTTTTCCCTGAGGTTGAAGCGTCTGCCTTCCCTTTTTGCTAAATTGCTGCAAGGCCGATTAGATTAAAAATTGAACTGTCAGGCCATACAACTGCGAAAACCGGCAGTATCTATACAAAAAAAAAAACAAACTAAATACTACAATTACTACTCCAAAATGTATTCAAGACATGTGCTGCGATTTAGGTGGTTATTTATCTATTGACAAGAAAAACTATCATTGTATGAACAAAGGTTAAGTAAAAATTGCATACATTCTGAATCAGTAATCAAACGAAGTATCTTTGAAATACCAAACTTTTTAGACTTCAAAAAATTTCTACATATAGTCTGAATAAGCACATCAATAAACGTCGAAGAATTAAATATAAGAACATAGCCTCGAGTTGTATCTGAAATATGTGCAAGCTTAAATATGTGCACATCTCAGACCTAAATGACTTCATCATGACAAATACTTCACTACTGGTCAGCACAAACTACACAGTCATGGTTGCTTGACAAAAACAAAAAAAAAACTTCAGCCTCACATGTTAGATGTGTCTATCCTCCGTACTCGTATGTTTAACAAGTGGTACATGTTCGGTGTCTCCGTGATACTGTAAAGACATATATGGACAACATACTAATTTGTAGGAGTAATAAATTTTTAAGAATGCCATGATCTATGTACCTCATTTGAGTTCAGACTAAATAAAAATGTCATGGCAGGAAGCATAATTGAGTGGGTATAATCAATAATCACTCCGTCCCTAAATAAATCAATTCCTAGAATTCATGCCAAAATTTGACTAACTTTATAAAAAAAGAGTAACATCTATGAGATAAAATGAGCATATTATGAAAATATATTCTATGGTATATCTAATGATACTAATTTGTTACCATAAATTTTGACTTTTTTCTAGAGATTTGGTCAAAGTTTAAAAAAAATTGACTTAAGTCGACTCTAGGAATATGAGTACTGCTCTGTAGCATAGCTGAGTAAAAAAAACTTTACATGGAGAGAGTATAGCCAATAATTACTGTAGACAGCGGTTCTTCAAAACAGCAGGGGCAGAGCTACGCGCTTTGTTTGGCTGCCCGCTCATCGCTGGCCGGCCCTCTGTTGTTGTGCCATGTTCTCTCAGATCCTGGACGGGATCAGAGGTGTCGAATTTGACAGGTACGCCACCGCGTCCGCCATGCCGCAACCAAGCTTCACCAGGTAGCACACGTTCGTGAGGATCAACTCCTAGCAGTTCCAGGTGCAAAAAAAATTGGGTTTAATTACCAATGCAAATTGAAGTGCGTCTAGGATCATTTGTATGTCTTTGGGGTTTCTCAAACACTGAAGCACTCCGGGCACCTAAATGCCTATCCTTCCACAAGATGGGTATATATAAAAAGGCAACTGGCATTAGAGTCATGCAAGTTTGTTGTCAAGAATCAATAAAGCCAACTACTCTATGCATCGATTAGATGATGCATTGACATCATGCAGACATGCCCTATTTGCTCACCTGCACCAAGAGCTGCAGTTGCTCCAGACACCCGATGCTTTTGTGATCTTTTCAAGCATGAATGCCTTCTAAGTCAGCATTCAGAAAAGACCACCACAATACAAACACCCTAAGTTCACTTCTAGCATAAACATAACTCAATAACCTTCAATTATGGCAACACATACACACACATACTAAAATTCATGCTGTTTTTATTGGTATGCTATATTGGGCGATTAGAGTTCAGGGTTTCACTTACTCACAACTAGGCTTCTAATAGTTTAATTAACAAAAAGACATATAAAAATTTAACAATCAGACTGCACTAATTTAGTAAATGGCAAATCAAGACTGAAAAACATTTAGAGGATCACTTCCACATCAGGGGATTAGAGAAAAAACATTCACATAAGACCAACCACTCAACTGAGAAATTATATAATAAGAAACTGAGAAATTATATGATAAGATAGAGTTTGGGTGGATGCATACCTATTGAGATGGCTAAGACTGTTAGCGCACAGCAGGCCTTGACCCACAAACTGAAAGAGAAGCGGCTTTTTTAATAAATTACTACACAAGAAAATGCCACAGTAACAACAGGAACATGGAATATAATTATCTTATCAGTTGCATGACAAATAGGAAGCATGAAACTACGGTGCAAATTGTGATGGATATCGACCTATGTGCATATGCTATTCTACTCTTCTCAAGAAAAAAAATAACAGTTTGACAGAACTATATTAGAAGAGCTATTTAGATCTTCAGAATATTCCAACAAACTCAGCTACTTACCTTTTGTCTAAGGCATTCCCTAGAAAATGCAAAAAATCTTAGCCAGATTGTAGAGCATTATTATGGGCTTGACAGAAGAGTGTGTTTCAAAGAATTTCAAAACTCATCTTCTTGAGGTCTAACTGAAGACATCACTATTCTTATGGATGTGTGCAAGTTTCTTGAGGTCTAACATAACAAAACCAAAGAATCTTTGTTCTTGAACTCAGATTATCAATAGATTGATAAGCAGAAAAAGATTATCTGTGCTGAATTTCGAATGAAAATTACAAGAACAACCTCCAAACCTTGTTTTTTTTTTTGCAAACAGCTATAATCTCAGGGAGTTTACATTGCTCCTCTTCCATGCTAGACACCCTCAGCAATGAGTCAATGACAATGATCTTCTTCCATAGTCTATGTCCATGGCTGACCACAAGCTATCTGCTCTCTGATAACCTCTTCCAAATGAGCAGGGGCTGCAATAGTACATTTTTTATGGTGACTCATCTGCTGTAGCAAAACCAAGGTGTAGGATCCCAGGTTGAGGCATTAGTGGTATTTGAGGGTATTTGAGGTACAACTGCAAGTGCACTGTAAACATGGACAGTAGAACAAAGCTGGTCTGCAAGAGCTCTGTAAACAACAGCGTATTTTCAGTTAAATGACAATAGTACAAGATTGATTACTTATTAAGAAAACTTTGAGAGCTCAAAGTTGTCACTCTAACTCGGACCCAAGTGGAATGAAACAGTGAAATCCACATCAAATTCACCAAAAAAATCCACGACAAATCAAAACTTGTACCATATATTATCTTGAGGGCATTTCACCAAACACATGGTGGCCATCATCCCTGTCAACCTCTACGCCAACACCAGGAGCAATGGAGGTTATCTCAGGTGATGGAGGATGCTGCCCTGCCATGAATGATGCAGATCAAAGCACACAGAACTACAGGCGTGGATCGAGTAAAGGACATTGGGTGTGCACATGTATGACTGATAATCTTTGGAAGGGATCAAAGTTAGTAAGCATAAGAGCAAGGGTGGCACACCTTTTGGGCGCTCATCGCAAGCGAGCTGCTGGTGTGCAGCGGTGGTGGCGCGAAGCAGCTACAGCGTGGAGGCAGCGTCGCGTCCATCGGCTTAGAGGCGGCGGTGCAGGTCAGGGAGGCACGAGGCGGCCGCGCACGTTGTGAGGCTTAGGGAGGCGTCCGACTTGCAAGGTGCCAGTGCAGGCACGAAGGATGGTGGGGAGGCAGCGGCGACCTCAACGTATCGCAGAAGGCAGCGCAATGGAGTGGAGGCGCGAGGGCAGGGAAAGAGGCAAGTCGCGATGCGAGGGGGAGGGGGCCTGGTGGCCTGATGGATGCCGGATCTCGCGCGAGGGGAGGGAAGTGATTGGAGCCGGCGTCCTGATTCCACGTGCCTAGCATGTAGCGGGAGGCCGACGTAGCAATGATCGTCGATCTGTTCCGCGGACTGCAGGGCAAGGGCGAGGGCGGTGCTGGCGTCGCCAATGGTGGGTGGCACGCGACGAGGACGCGGGATGGTGGCGGCGGTCGCAGGCAATTCGCGATGGTGGTGACGGGCCTGAGGGATCGGGAAGGAAGGCCAAATCCACCGCATGAGGAGTGCAGAAGGGAAGGCAGAGCGACGGAGATTGCGGCGATTGTGGTGATTGTAGGGTGAGCGGCAAGGGATCGTGGTCGCAGGGGGAAGTCGCGGTGGCTGGAGGGAAGTCACGATCGCAGGGGGTGAAGCGAACCGACGGAGCGACGATTGTGGCACGAAACAGTGGTTTTACTTTCTTTCTTTTTAGTTGAAGGTGATTGGCGGCTCTCCTGTTAAATTCATTTATGTTTGTAAATATGGTTATTCAAACTTGATCACACCATCGACAACGTAGCATAAAATCCTAACATGGGTGACCCACGTGTCAAACAATACTTCTTAGCAACTAATAATTCAACCCAAATTATTTGAATCTCAAGAAACTTTCTTTGCTATATGGGAAATTAAAAAATCGTAAGAGCATCTTCAAGAGTATCCTATTTTTTCTTCCCAAACACATGTTGCTTTCTAACTCTCTAAAAAGTACTAGAGGAATAAATGAGGCCATCCCCAAATGTTTCTAAAAATTCACTCCCAAAACATCAAAATTCTAGTCCCACGCACCATTTTGTTGCCGGCAGTATTATTTTTTTTTTCCAGCGCGCGAGATCGTAAACAGCCAAACAGGCGTCGCTTCTCCGTCGCCGGCGTCTCGTCGGCCAGTATCAGCTTCACCTTGCGCCAGCCAACAGTGCCACACAAACAGTCCCTTGCAAGCAGTAGAGCAGCCGGCCAAGAGCATTACTTTAATACACATATACACGGGATCAAATCTACTCTGCTCGGCCATGCGCCAGCAGCGGCGGCCATGCGCCCATGCCCCAGCAGGCAGCAGGCGGCTGCCAAACCCTTGCGCCCCGCCGCCGGACGTGAAGGATAAGAGGTGGTATTTAATTCTGTTCTCCTTGGTGCACATACTGTTCTCCTTGGTGCATATGTTGTCCCACCCGGCAACGGCGAGTATCCGCACGGCAAGGTCGTCGTTGCTTCCGCTGCCAGAGAGATCGTAGCCGGTGAGCAGGACGTACGTGCACAGTTCCCGGTGGTCACTCTCAATTGTGGTGTTGGGAACGAACGCGCAGTCCCCAGCCATGGGGTTGCACAGGCAGAGACCGGAGGGACGAGGCGTTGCCGATGATTGCCCGCCGCCATGGCCTGCGATAGTTCGTCCTCCGTCCATTGCGCGTGCCGTGCGCGGGGAAAGACGGATGCACGCGACTACAATGCTTGTATTTTTACTCGTGGAGGAGGCCCGTTTGCCAAATGCTAAAAGATGGGAAAAGAATATGAGATATTTTTGAAGATGAGTTTTTCTTTTCTAAAAAAATATAGATGAGGAAAAGATATGGAACACTCTGGGAGATGCTCACAAGTCTAGGCCCTTTTTGGATTGCTTCCCCTGCATGCCATACCATAGGCACTAGCAGATCCACTACCCACGGTTGCTCGGTTCATCGGCAATTCACAAACAATTTTTTTCTTTATTGGAAAGAGAAAACAGGGTATTCTTCTAGCCAAAGTGTGGCGTGGTGAGGAAGCAATCTAAACAGAGGGCTAAACTTTGTGGTTTTCTTTTGTAAATGAGTGTGTGCTGAGTTGAGGAGGCATCTAGTCCCTCGGTCTCCAAAAGAGTTTGTAGTTTGCGCTACAAGAAGACAATTAATTAAAATTTTGATCAAATGTAGTAAAACTACTAGAATTTATGTAACCAAATGAGTGTCATTAGATTAATAATGCAATATGTTTATATATATTGAAATATATTTAAAGACATAATATTTATATTATTTTTATAAATTTTATCAAACTTAATTCATTTGGACTTAATCAAAACCTAGAAGTGTGCTCTTTTTAGAACTAGGGAGTAAAGTCTAACATAGTTCACTAGTGTTTGGAACCTTCTCTATTCAAAACCATTCGTGAAAATTTGGAAGGTTGATTGTGATTGCTTTTACATTTTATACAATACTCCATCCATTCTCAATTATAAGATATTTTGTTTTTTCTAGATACTTTAAGTTTATTATATATTTAGCATAATGTACATTTAATTTATAGCAAAAGCTATGTATAAAAAAAGCTAACATATTTTATAATTTAGAGTTAAGAGAGTATAATATACTAGTATGTACATCCTCGAAAAAAATCCTGGTACCTATACGTGTAGATCGTATGTGTATGATTGAAGAAGTACGGCATGTTTGCTGTCACATTTGCCTTTTTGCCTTTGTGTTCTTTTTCTCCAAAATAATAATCTCCTTTGCCCTGTCGTCTCAAAAAAAAAACTCCTTTGCCCTGGGCTTTTTCCTGCTCTTTGCGTCTTCTAGCACGTTCTCCAATCTCCATCCTCTGCACGTCCCGTGGGCATATATGTTTAGATTCCGGGAGGTAAATTTTGTATAGTAAACATCGTGTCACACTGTAATAATTTTATTTTTATTTAGTAATAATTGTCCAAACATTGATTAATTAGGCTTAAAATATTCGTCTCGCAAAGTAGAACAAAACTGTGCAATTAGTTTTTGATTTCATCTACATTTAGTACTCTATTTATGTGCCGACATTTTGATGTGACAGGAAATCTTCTTTTTGCATAGTGGGATTTGGGATGAATTTAGGTATCTTAGATTGCAAAAAAAAATCTAATAAATAGTATCACTTTCATCTTATTTGGTAAATATTGATATGATGGAGAGAGTAAAAAAAATTCTAACTTTTGATGTGCATCTAAAAGGCCCAAACAAGCACAGGGACAAAAGCGACAGAAGCAACCATCAACAAATCATCATCCTCCAGCTCCAGGACTCCAGGCTCCACAATCCAATCGAGTTTCCAATCCGGTTGCTTCTTCTCCGACGCAACCCCAGGCTGGCGGCAAACCGCCAGTAGGCAGTTCCTCCCTCTTTGGCAACCGCCGCCACGCGCAGGTAACGCCCGGTGCCATTCTCGTCCCTTCCTCCCGACCTTCTTCTCCCGGCTTATCCGCTTGTTCGGCGTCTGATCCAGCGGCGTTAGAGGATCCCCGCGGTGTATTCCGCTGTGGGTTTCGATTATTGATTGGTAGTTTTGACAATCATCTGCAAGTAGCCAAGTACAATGGACGCTACTGCTAGGGATTAGTTCTCTTTGCGTTGCGCTTCGATCTTAGTTTTTGAATAAAGTTGTCGTTTTCCGGCGCTTCCAGTCCGTGTGGAAAGCCACGGGGGATTGATATTATGTACTTGGGTGTAACCATCTGCTATTGTTTTGGGTTATTTGCACTGGTTTCTGCGTAAAATTCAAGGGACATGCTAAATTGTAGCTCCATTCATTCTAAATTGTAGCTCGCTTAGCTTTTTCATAAGCCAAATTTCTCTAACTTTCGCCAAGTTTATTATTGAGTTGCATGCACGGACCAGTTCAACCCAAAAGCTTAAGTTGTTAAAGTAAAGGTGAACAATTCAACACTCCCCCTCACGTGCACGCTCCCTCATGCCTCAAACGTGGAAATAAGAGTCGTTTGCAATTATTTCATTTAATTACGCCTGTTAGCATTTGAACTCGAGACCTCTAGCTCTGAAAATTGTGCATTTATTTGAACTCGTAGGTGTTAATATATTGTTCTTATGACATACTAAAGTGAACTGTAATTTGGATCTGAACTGAGGGAATATCTGTAAATGATATCGGTGGATGGTGAAATTTTCTGGTGGTAGGACGTCCAACTGTTACACCACCAACCGAACCCTGGGTCTCGCAAAAAAGGGGTCTTGCTGAGTGTGTTCCTGGATGGTCCAGCCTGTGGTCTCTTTTCTCGGCCCTGTGTTGTGACCCTCTTCTTGATGCAATGTCTCAGGGGAGGTCTTTCCCCCTAGGGATCAAGTTTCCTTTAACGTTGAAAGGATGCATAACAGATGGAAATGCACTAGCTATTGCAAATGAGTGAAAATGGGTGAAGGGTGCATATCTGGATATATGATATTTTCACCAAAGCACTAGTCACCCATGACGAAAATCCCAATTTGCCTGAAGCATGTTTCCTCTTTTTGTGCAATACCAAGTGGCGGAGCTAGGGCTCGGGCTGCCCTAGCTGCAACCCTGGCTCCAAGCCAAAAAGGCAATGCAAATCCTCTACAAATTCTACAAATTCCAGAAATATTCAAACGGCTTGATCTTGTATTAATACTTCTGGCTCTGGCAATACCCCATTCCACTGGCTGTTACACCTAATATTCATACTGTCTATGGGACCCTAGATACCATGAGACACTTACTATTCATTCTATTATTCAATTTGTTTGTTTGTTTTCCTTTCTATTCTTAATTAACATTAATTAACATGCATCTCCTTGACTTATTTAATAGGTGTTGACTGCTGACATGATAGATCAGATCATGGATTTTCCTGTTGACCCAATCATGGCAGCTAAGGCCTATAAGTATAAAACAGAACTACTTCTTAAGGAATACTTGCTAGCAGATTCATATGTTCTATACACTTCTGTGCTCGTGGGGCTCCTGATGTGCAAGTTGGTACTGTTATTTACTCACTCCGACTTCATCTATTAAATTTTATGCTTAATCTTACAGTGCATTTACATGGGACCATATCTATATCTGTAGATGTAAACAAAATATATGTGTAACTTGATAGATCAGCTCAGTAGTTTGCTTGAGTTTCATTTCGAACCTTAGTGTTCATAACTTGATAGATCAGCTCAGTAGTTTGTTTGAGTTTCATTTTGAACCTTAGTATTCAAAACTTGATTTATCAGCTCAGTAGTTTGTTTGAGTTACATTTCGAACCTTAGTATTCATTATTCAATACATGAATCAGCAAAACACTTCAAAGATTGCGAAGCCTTTTTTGTGGCAACCTGTGCAAATCTTATTTTTCTGCCTAATCCTTATTTATAGTGGCAAAGAGAAATTAGGTAAGGCTTATAGTTCCTTTCTTTTTTCCAGTGTGAAAGGTAGCCTTCACATGTTAAGACTCGGAGTTTAGCTATTTTTCTTGAATTTAGCTCAATGTGTTCTAAGCTGTGCATAAATGAGAAACATTTTGAAAAGAAGAATGACATTTTTGAGCTAACACCTAATGTAAAATAATTCTTTGAAAAAAGTGTTTGAACATAACAGTAGAATATTTGTTTTCTAGGATATGTATGGTAACTGCACATTTTGCATTTTAAGAGAAAACAAAGTACATGGAAAGTGGATGCATCTTAAGGCAAATGTGGACCACATTTCAAAAACAAAAGGAAACAATAAGATCTTTTCTAAGGCTCAACCAAATGGCATGGCTAAGCTAAGAGATGACTCAACTGCATAACGCTAGCATGTTGTTTTGAAATCTACAAATGAACAGAATCACTGAGAATTGAAATGACTCGCGTGTCTCAACAGTATGATGTTAATACCAGGCATAGTTTCAGAAATTGAATATGCTGATGATACATTCTTCAAGAGAATTCTCAGATGATCTATAACCTCGTATAGCATACTAATTAAAGCCCCATCTGATATCTTGATTATTCTTTGTTCTTACTACTCCAGTCCTATGACTTCACGCACATAATCAGTTCTGTCTACTTCAAAGGTTATGCCTCTCTTACAAAGATAAAAAAGATTGAATGGAACAACAGGTGAGATTAGCATTGCAATTTATCCAGCACGTTATCTATAAGTTTCTGATGATAATACTTGATCTAATCCTTTTCTGTTCCAGAGGAATGTCCACTGTCCATGCAATATTCATTACAATGATGTCAGTATACCTAGTCTTCTTATCAGATTTGTTCTCTGATCAGCTGGATGGTCCAGTAACATTTCGGAGTTCACACCTCTCCAATTTTACATTGGGGGTATGCTATTACTTTGTTGTCACTGTTCTAGCAGGCATGTTTTTCTTTGTTGACATATACTCCATCTGGCCACCAAAACTTACCGTTTAGGATAAGATTTGGCCAAACCTTAAAAACTACAAACATTAATAACTATTACATTCTTTAGTTTGGATTTGGAAGCATGTAAGTTATATGTGCTGATTTGTTTTCAAAATGCTTGCAAAATCTCTTATGTTTGAAAGATTTTAAGAATATATGATCTAAAAGAAATTACTGTTCAAAGATATCATTGAAGACCATGCAAAGTCAAATGTGTCAAGTATTTGTGACCAGAGGGAGTATATTTTATGTTCCCTGGCTTCATATGACTCAGTTCTCCCTTTTACCAGGTTTCTGTTGGGTACTTCATTGCAGATCTTGCAATGATATTTTGGTTCTACCCTTCTCTTGGTGGTATGGAGTATGTAAGTAAACACGCTACATCATAGCCTATCCACCCCCTCTCCTCTCTCATTTTAGCCTAGACATATTGCTCTCATTTGCCCCCTATAGACTTCATTATCTGCTTGCAATATTTACTCCTAGTGTCCTTCAGGTTTTCCACCATATTCTGTGCCTTGTTTGTGCTGTATATGCTATGCTTTCTGGAGAAGGACAGTTATATGCATACATGTTTCTCATCTCCGAGACTACCACCCCAGGAATCAACCTACGATGGTAAGTGAATAAATTAGCAGGTCACACAAAAATGTTGGTTGGATGTCATCTTTGAATCCATCTAAGCTGTTGTTCTACCTCTGCCTACCTGTGTGTCATCAAGGTTCCTTGATGTTGCTGGAAAGAAAAATTCCAAAGCTTACACTGTCAACGGAGTTGCAATGTTTGTTACTTGGCTGGTAAGTGCCAAAACACTTCACTTGTCATTTTCATTACAATGACAGTAGATTTCATCCCTAGCAATCAAGGGTAACAGTTTTTCTTGTTCTGTACTGTACTTTCATTTTTATCTCTTTATAATATATATTTATAAGCAGCAGGGAGCAACTCCTGCTGATCCCTCAGAAAAAAGGGGGGGTGACAGCTTTAACTGGATGCAAATTTTGTTGGCCTAATCAGTATGGTGCCTTTTTTTATTATGGCTGCACATTGGATCTCAAATCTCATTGTATAGTGGTTTGCAGTGTGCTAATGCTTTAAGAAATTTCTTAATGCAGATGGTCAGGATAGTTCTGTTCATCTACTTGTTTTATCACATCCTTACAAATTATGATCAGGTATTTGGTGGTTCTAATGAATTCAGTATATAAATTAGACCACTCACATATTTATCAGTTGATACCTTTCGTTGACAGGTTAAGCAGATGGACACTTTTGCTTGTGTTCTGATATCTGTTGCCCCCACCATACTATTCACTATGAATGTAATATGGTTTTCCAAGATCGTAAAAGGTCTCAAGAAGACACTTGCCAAAAGGCATGCTGAATAGGGGAATGTGCATACATGTACATCCACGACCATCCATTCCATCTGTACATTCACTTACAGCTATGTACAAATTTAGTCACTAATGCAGATATGCTGGTAATTCAGCTTTTTCCTTGTGACTGTTCAGCTTGTTTTCTGGACGCTCTATGGTTTTGTGTATATGTTTAGGTCTAACTGTGTGTGCTTAATGTAATTTTAATAGTTCATCGATTTGTAAAGTTAGTGCTTTTATATTGGAAAATTTAGGTTTATGTGATAGCTCCAAAATTTTCACATTCAGATTTCTGAGACCATGGTCTAGCCCTGTTTAAGTCCCGCTTTTGCCCTTTGCCATTAATTTTGACCATGATTGACAAAGAAGCTAAGAAAGGCAATGAAGTTTTAACTGCAACAATAACAAAGCCTTTTTAGTTCCAGGCAAATTGGGATAAAATAAAGTCAATAGCAAGGGTTCCCTTTTTCTTCATTTAGTTTTACCTCTTTATTCTTGAGATCTTTCTTTGAGTCTATTCGTTAGTCAGAATTGGTTAGGAGCTTAGGATATAGTGCAAACCGATATAAGGTTTGACACCATTAAAGCTTAAGTTTGTAAATATGTCTAAGCTGCACATCAAAACCTGAAACCAGGAAAGCTTTTGCAGAAGTTTCTAGTGCGCATATTTTTTCATATATTACTCTTGAAATTATAGAGACCATCTGTGGGTTCCAACATGGAAAGGAAATACAGAAGTAATAATTCCTGGATCCCAGAATAGAACTACACTTCTAGTACAATCAACAAATGCAAGTGTCTGTTGGATTAGCATTGCTCTCTATTAACAAAGACAAATGGACGACACTAAAGGTTGAAGGTGTCAGAGGGGTTTCAAAATACTATGAACACTTCTAGATACCAGCTAATGAGATGCTTGGAAAGTGACCCTCTTGACATCAAAAGTAGTCCCTTTATGTTTGCTATGTTGGTCATGCGTTGCAAAACCTGCTACACAAATGCTGACCTAGTTGTTCGAGCTCATCTTTTAATTGCATAATAATATGGATACATTTGGCTCCTGTCCACTACCTGATCATTCATTTTATTTAGCACCAGGTACCCTATATTAATAAATATAAATTATTAGCATGACAGGCATCATTGAGAGCCTTTGATAATCAGATAACATGCATATAGCTGAAGTTAATTTCCAGCCAAGAATGCCACTGAATAGTGAATATCACTTGCAAATTCAATATTTTTATTGATGAACACAACTTTCTAAGGCTTATAAATAACCCAAATTCTCCTCTTATGCTGTATCAGACATTCAGACTCACACAATATGCATCCTTTCATTCAGACATACACCATTGTTCTCTGCATCATATCCAGCTTCTTCAGCTGCAATGCAGAAGATACCAGACCACCCCAGACCCAGGGCAGCCTGGTTCTTGGCCTTAGCCATGTCAGATCCCTGTATACCCCATCCATGGCACTAGTGAACTCCACAAGCTATGACTTCTTGGACATCATAGAACCAGTGACAGCATACACAGACGGCTACCTGCTGTCCCTGAACCTTGGCACTCCTCCACAGGTGTTCCAGGTGTACCTGGACACAGGGAGTGACCTCACCTGGGTCCCCTGTGGCAGCAGCAGCTACCAGTGCCTGGAGTGTGGGTCCTCCGTGAAGCCGACTCCGACATTCCTGCCGTCTGAATCCTCGTCGAACACGAGGGACCTCTGCGGGAGCCGCTTCTGCGTCGACGTCCACAGCTCCGACAACAGGTTCGACCCGTGCGCAGCGGCGGGGTGCGCCATCCCGGCCTTCACCGGCGGCCTGTGCCCCAGACCTTGCCCTCCGTTCTCCTACACCTACGGCGGCGGAGGACTGGTCCTCGGCTCCTTCTCCAGGGACTCCGTGACGCTCCACGGGAGCATACACGGCAGCGGCGGCGGCGTTGTCCCTCTCCCCGTGGCCTTCCCTGGCTTCGCCTTCGGCTGCGTGGGCAGCTCCATCCGGGAGCCGCTCGGCATCGCCGGGTTCGGCAGGGGCGCCCTGTCCCTGCCGTCCCAGCTCGGGTTCCTCGGCAAGGGCTTCTCCCACTGCTTCCTCGGCTTCCGGTTCGCGAGGAACCCCAACTTCACCAGCCCGCTGGTGATGGGCGACCTCGCGCTGGCGTCGGCGTCGACGGACGCCGGCTTCGTCTTCACCCCGATGCTGACGAGCGCCACGTACCCGAACTTCTACTACGTTGGCCTGGAGGGTGTCGGCCTCGGTGACGACGCCGGCGGCGGCTCCACCGCCATCGCCGCGCCTCCCAGCCTGAGCGGCATCGACGCGCAGGGCAACGGCGGGGTGCTGGTGGACACCGGGACGACGTACACGCACCTGCCCAACCCGTTCTACGCGTCAGTGCTGGCGTCCCTCGTCTCGGCCACGCCGTACGAGAGGTCCCGCGACCTGGAGGCGAGGACGGGGTTCGACCTCTGCTTCAAGGTCCCCTGCGCGCGCGCGCCGTGCGCGGACGACGAGCTGCCGCCGATCAGCCTCCACCTCGCCGGCGGCGCCAGGCTGGCGCTCCCCAAGCTGAGCAGCTACTACCCCGTGACCGCCATCAGGGACTCCGTGGTCGTCAAGTGCCTGCTGTTCCAGAGGATGGAAGACGACGCCGGCGACGCCGGCGGGCCGGCGGCGGTGCTGGGCAGCTTCCAGATGCAGAACGTGGAAGTCGTGTACGATCTCGAGGCGGGGCGTGTCGGGTTCCGGCCGAGGGACTGCGCGCTTCACGCCTAGTCACAGCATCGGTGCATCGCACGTACGCGTACGTGCACTGGCATGCATGTATGGTGCACGCGGCACATGCAACAAGCATGATATCTTGTCAGTGCACGAGCGAACGGTGCGCGCGTGCAGGCGCTGTTTGGTTTTGTTCGGTTAGTCTGATGAGGTGGGTCCGTACGATGTGCGTGCGGGATTCAAGCGGCCGTACCGTACGTACCAAATACCAAAGCACTAGCAGAAAGAGACCAAGTTGGGAAGTTCATGGCGCGAACCGCGAAAGCAGGTGGCGTGCAATGGGTAGTCGTTACTACTTTTTTTTTTATTCAGACGCAAATAAAAGGCACTTTAGTTATGTCTTTATTGAACGGAATTTGTGGTAAAGCTTGCGCACGCTTTTTCCTGGGTTGATCTAAGTGCTGTTGCTTCATCAGGTTAAGGTACAATGGATTGATAATGCATCTTGTCCTTTGCTTTTCTGAAATGTCGATGGCGACCGGGATTGGAGCCACGAATCGGTCTCTTTTTCTCGTGCACTATCATTAAGTTTAACCAGTCTGCACCGAAGAACAAGCGAGTCGTTGTAGTATAGTGGTGAGTATTTCCGCCTGTCACGCGGACGACCCGGGTTCGATCCCCGGCAACGGCGACTTTTTAATATTTTTGGGGTTCACAACGGGACGTTTCGGGTAAAGACACCGGCGGGCTGCGGTCATATGCAGCCACCGTCGTTCCGTCCCAGACTCCCCGGCTCAGAGGGGAACGGCGATCGATCGAACTCGTGCACACAAATACGCCATAGAACTCTTTTTTTTTCTTCAAAATCCAAAATTTTCTTTTTTTCATACATAGATTGTCGATTTCACATTGGAAAAAAGCCGGCGTACCCTCTAGTACATAGTTCAAACTATTTTATCGATATGAGTGTTCCATATTAAATAATTTCTACACTAGTTATTTTTTGTTTAAAGCATTTTTTAGACTAATATACTAATGTGGTTGTAGAAAGAGTACCTTATTTTGCCTGAACTTCAAACAATTTAGTTTTAACCGTTAATGGTCTCACATTATTGGTCTAAGAAAATCAAAGCAAAATTTAGCAATGAGTCACAAATGCTATGGTTTTTTCCATATGATTTCTGAAGTTATTAAGAAATAAGTCGCCAAGATCGTGCACCTTTTTCTTATTGATAAAAAAAGTGAAGACACAGACACACCCGTGCCGTCGTGGGCGATCACACGACCGCTAGCTAAGGGCGGTGAGTAGGGTCAAGATCATCCACATCGACAAGAAACCAAAAAATTCTAGTACCGGTTTGGATCGAGCATCTAGCTCTATGGTTCCAGAGAAAAGGAATCAGCATTTCCTTTGTTCCAAACATAACTTGTTTTTGAAAGTTTGCGTTGGGAGTTTAAGCACTGGCCCTTTCATGCCTATGTGTACTGCTACTTTGGGTTCAAGACTTCAAGCTAACCACCCGCGTTGGGCCAAGTGTTTTCTGTAGAAGTGCATTGAGCGGAAGGGAGCGACGGACTCGTGGTCTCGTGGAGCGGGCGGACCATACTGGCATACGCGCGGTCGGGCGGAGTAGGCGACAATCGCAGCTCGTGTTCGTGGTAGACAATAGTTAATACAGTGAATTTGGAGAGATAGGCAACCTCGACAACCAAGTCGTTGTAGTATAGTGGTGAGTATTCCCGCCTGTCACGCGGGCGACCCGGGTTCGATCCCCGGCAACGGCGCAACTTCTTAAATTTTTTGCTACTACATTGCTTTTAACTGCTGTTTAGTTTATTGCTCATCCTTACAGTTCATAGTATAATTTGAATACCTTCAGAGTTCAAGAAGTCATGGTACAGTTCGGTTCACAAATTGTAACCCTTTCCTATTTTTTTCTTTAAAGATCAAGCGTTACAGTTCTACCAACAATGCATCTCATTTTTTGCTCACCAGATCCATACACGCCTTATACGCTGGCTAGCTCATCCTTTTCTCCTATAGCACAAACATCGCCCATTTCCTATGTGAAGCCAATTATATTCTCTGAATCAGGCAGCTCATCTGATATATGTCTATGTAACTTAGTCTGGCACGGCCTGTCCTGTGTAGAGTTCGAATACAATGGTGAATAATGGTGGCACTAATTGATCATCCGCCATGGATGATCTTCACTTCAACGGGGCTTACAAGCTTTTGACCGAGATGCATCCTTCCTCATTGTCCAGAATGCTGCACGGTACCGATTCTGCAACTCAATAGAGGTACAAATAAGACAGGCGATCATACTAAACACAAGAAGGCACATAGATATTCACAATAAATTGGCAGGAACTGCGTGTCAGATGTCAATTAACAGAACTCAGCATAGCTCTAACCATAACTTTTCTGAACTGAACTTTAAAAAGTTGCACTAACCCAACCCATATACAACCAGTCGAGCTGAATATGCTGTAACTACAAGGTACCCAATTGATAGTATCAAATGAAAGTTAAAGTCAATGCAAGCAATCATAGAATGGAGCTCACAAATTAAACCACAACCTAGCTACTTGGCGACACTTAAGGTTTGTTTGGCTGCACACCAATCCATATGGGTTGAGAGGTATTGGGTGGATAATTAGTTAATTTTACACCCCAATGCCTCCAAACCCATGTGGATTGAGGTGGATTGGTGTGCAGCCAAACAAGCCTTTAATTGGAAGAATCATCACCTCAAAGATTAGAAGGTTACCTGCATCATTGCTTTCATGTTTGAAGTGTAAGTAGTTTCTATCATTTTATCCACCTGCAAATCACATGTCAAAGTACACCATGACAACACCACCCTTTCACCCAAAAAACCCAAAATATATTTAATGCAGAAACCCTCACCTCCATTGTAAATCCATAATGGTAAGCGACCTTTTTCACATCTTCCAAACTTAATTCGATAGACATATCCTGAGTTCAAGGAGATAAATTATGTAACTTCAAAGTAAAGATACAACACCTCAATGTAAATAATGGGAGTTAGATCATTACATCATCTGGCCCATATGAATCAGCGAAGTGATACAGAAGGGGACCCAAGTTAATCCAGACCTGTTCATTGAAATTAACACAGTTAAGAGGAAGAACAGTTTTAATACTGGTAAAGAAACAGCATGTACGTAATTATGAACTTCCCTATAAATTGGATCACAAAAAATAAAATAGTTAGTGATGATTCTCATGAAGAATCAGTTTGTAGCATGAGAACTCACCCCACCATCCTTCAGAACTTTTGATATGATCTCGATATATTCAACAATATTGTGTGCCGTATCCAGGAAGAAGCAAGTTACAACAGCATCCCATGCAGCTGGAACAACAGGTAGTATTGCAAAGAATGTTAAAATTGCATTGCTCCACCATACATGTCTGAAGCCTAAATGTGACAAGACAGGAGTGAGAAATAAAAGGTGCAAACATCAAACTTCAGCCTGGAATTAGGTGTAAAACTGTAGCAAAGGATCAAAGCAGGCAGTAGTGTTACTGATTCTGACTTCTGAGACATACTCCTCCATTTAGAAGAATGTTAGATTATTTCTTTTCAGATGATTGTATCATGCTCTTACGATTTGTGCAAAGAAATTGAGTACTCCTTGAAGAAGATAAGACAAATAGTGGACATAACAGATACATCCAGAAAAGGTCAGCTTACCCTAGAACAGTGAGTTTTTTTTTTTTAAAAAAAAGTTGGATTCCTGCCCTGTGAACTATCTATATTCTTATAAAGAATTGGCCCAGTGAGTCATCTTACATTCTTGGCTTTCCTCACTGTAGACCTCTACAAAGTCCCCAGCACACATTGAAAATCCTTCTGTGATACCTGCACTGTTGATAGGGGAAAAAATTCAGAAATAAGTGAGCTTACAGCTGAGTGTGGCATAGCCAAACCAAAGAAAAGATAAAAACTGAATGTATCTCTTTTTTGAAAGAAGTGTGACTAAACATCCAGTGCAAGCAAATATTCAGTTTTTATACCTGCATATAATGCTAAATGACTTAACAAACCCAAGCGCTAGACCCAAACTCCAGAATAAAATGAATTTTACATTATACATTCAAAATGCAAAAGGACATTTGACTACTAAATTTAAGTATTTCAATCCAAAGGTCACATTTTTGTAGGAAAAGTAGGAAACACATCATAGTGAAGGGGTACTGACACTGATAACAAAACATGGGATAACACTATAATAGGCACCTTGAGGGATGAATATCAGGAAATGAAACAGGATGAAGTTGATCGTTGTCTGAAAGAGAATTGCAGTTGCTGTGTATCCAAGGATATATGGTCCATTCATTAGCCTCTTGAGTGCTGATAAAAATAGTGATATCATTAGCATTACAAAGAATAAATAGCTTGGTTCGTAGCTTATATTTGATAGATTGACATACTGGTTCAAGATGAAATTTGAACAGATCAGCATGTAATATGAGAATTCATTCCCTTGGCTTACAAAACCTGCCCAGGGTTAAAAATAAAATAAAAATATAGCATCAAGAAATAAATGATATTAGCTAGATTTAGATCAAGAATTTTATTACAGTACCCAGAGAAGATATCTCAAGAGCCAATCTCCCAAGCCCAGCACCAGGGACAAGACATGAAGGAGGCCTATGAAGTTTGAGAAACAAATCAATAATGCAAGAGCAAAAGTGAATACCAAAGTATCTTCTATATTATTTCCTATGTTGAGATGCTTGCAAAGGGCTATTAGGGAGAAGAAGGAGTGTTTCAAGCGTCTCCACCATGACAAGAGTGTAGCCAACATCGAGGGCTATAAAATAGCGAAGAGGGTTGCAAAGCGAGCTGTGAGTGTAGCAAAAGGTCAGGCGTATGATGACCTTTATCAGCGGCTAGGCACGAAGGAAGGGGAGAAGGACATTTATAGGATGGCTAGAATCCGCGAGAGGAAGACAAGGGACATCAACCAAATAAAATGCATCAAGGATGGGACAGATCGACTTCTGGTGAAGGATGAGGAGATCAAGGACAGATGGAGAGAGTACTTCGACAAGCTGTTTAATGGGGAGAATGAGGGTCCTGCCCTTGAGTTGGACGACTCATTTGACGATACCAACAGACGCTTTGTGAGGAGAATTCAGGAGGCAGAGATCGGAGAGGCTTTGAAGAGGATGAAGGGAGGTAAAGCGATGGGCCCTGATGGTATCCCCATTGAGGTGTGGAGATACTTAGGCGCCAGAGCGATAGTATGGTTAACTAAGCTTTTTAACCTTATTTTTCGGTCAAACAAGATGCCTGAAGAATGGAGGAGAAGTATATTAGTACCTATCTTCAAGAACAAGGGAGATGTTCAAAGTTGTACTAACTACCGTGGGATTAAGTTGATGAGTCATACGATGAAGCTCTGGGAGAGGGTTATCGAGCATCGCCTAAGGAGAGTGACACATGTGACCCAAAATCAGTTTGGGTTCATGCCTGGTAGGTCGACCATGGAGGCGATTTTCTTATTACGACAATTAATGAAGAGATATAGGGAGCAGAAGAAGGACTTGCACATGGTCTTTATTGACCTCGAGAAGGCATATGACAAAGTACCGAGAAATGTCATGTGGTGGGCCTTGGAAAAGCACAAAGTCCCAACTAAGTACGTTACCCTCATCAAGGATATGTACAGGGATGTGGTGACGTTTGTCCGAACATGTGATGGCGACACCAGTGACTTTCCAATTAAAATAGGACTGCATCAGGGGTCAGCTTTGAGCCCTTATTTATTTGCTTTGGTGATGGATGAGGTCACAAGGGACATACAAGGTGATATCCCTTGGTGTATGCTCTTTGCTGATGATGTGGTGCTAGTTGACGACAGTAGGGCGAGGGTTAATAGGAAGTTAGAACTATGGAGGCACACATTAGAGTCGAAAGGGTTCAGACTTAGTAGGACTAAGACCGAGTATATGAGGTGCGATTTCAGCGCAACTAGGCACGAGGAGGGAGACGTTAGCCTCGATGGGCAAGTGGTGGCCAAGAAGGATACTTTTCGGTATTTAGGGTCGATACTACAAAAGGATGGAGACATTGATGAAGATGTTAGGCATAGAATTTCAGCCGGCTGGTTGAAATGGCGTCAAGCTTCTGGCGTTCTCTGTGACAAAAGGGTGCCTCAGAAGCTGAAAGGTAAGTTCTATAGGACGGCGATTCGTCCGGCGATGTTATATGGTGTTGAGTGTTGGCCTACAAAAAGGCGACATGTCCAGCAATTGAGTGTAGCGGAGATGCGTATGTTGCGTTGGTGTTGTGGGCACACAAGGAGGGATAGAGTACGGAACGACGATATTCGGGATAGGGTTGGGGTGGCACCAATTGAGGAGAAATTGATTAAACATCGGTTGAGATGGTTTGGACATGTCCAACGGAGGCCTCCTGAGGCGCCGGTGCGTAGTGTTCTAAAGCGGGCCGATAATGTAAAGAGCGGTAGAGGTCGACCTAAACTAACTTGGGACGAGTCCGTTAAGAGAGATCTTAAGGAGTGGAATATCCCTAAGGATTTAGCTATGGACAGGAGCGCTTGGAGATTAGCAATCAACGTGCCTGAACCGTGACATCTTTTGTCCTGTGCCCTTTATGTCCCTTTATGTGTCTCCCTGTTTCTCGTCTCTTTTGGGTTTCATCTCTAGTCTACCCCAACTTGCTTGGGACAAAAGGCTATGTTGTTGTTGTTGTTATTGTTGAGATGCTTGCAATAATATCATCGACAGCTAGCAGCAGGGATAAGTGATATGCTACATAATAAGATGCCTATGAAGACAATAAAAATCAGCGAGAAGAGTTTTCCACCAAAAAATATTCTTAGAGCTTAGATTTAAGTAACAAATTTGATAAGAACAAAATTGCAACCTCACATAGTTCTTGGCCCTGATTAGAGTTAAACACAGCATCTTTATGATTGCTGATGCCCACCCACATACACACACAAGCACACCCACAGGTAAAAGGGAACAGCAATGCAAACATACATGGATGCAAGATCCATGCAAGCACACTAGTGAACACAAACACACACAAAAAAAATGCCAAAAAATATGCCACTGTCAGTATTCACTGTTGAAAGATCAGTCCCATTAAGTCATTATTGAATTGACAAGACATGGGCAAGGTTTACCTCTGATCGCTCCGGTTAGCAAAAAGACGATTAAGCTCCTCGAGGATGGGCTTATAGCACTCATCACGTTCCTTTTGACCCTGGAACAGTACAAATAATAAAAACAGCAGTACATTTCAACACTGTATTCATACAGATACACTAACAGGAACTCTGATTCAAGCCCATTCACAGTAGAGAACAGAAAATTACCTCCTCGCCCCAATCTCTCACGATATTTCTTATTATGCATCTTACCTGCATAAATCAGAACAAGATGACTGATACAAGCAGCAAAGGATGGAAAACGCCAAAAAAGAATGCAAACTGCTGAGTAATTGCATTTGCAGGCAAACCATCAAGTTCACACACAGAAATCAAAAAGCAAGTTTTCAGCAATTAAATTTTCATGGGCATAAAGATAGAAATCAACACAAACGAAAAGCAGCAACATCACATGCTTCTTTGGTGGTCAACCAATATACCATTCGCTCGCTAACTTCCACTTGTAGCATTATATTATCCCTCCATCTGCAAATCGATTGAATCAGAATAGTCCTTACCTTGTCAACATCAATTGGAGGAACATTCAACTTGAGCAATGAAGCTGTGCAGTGCCGCGGTGTTACCTAAAACAATAAAACAGGGATCAATATTCCACAGATATTTGAACATAATTATATGCAAGCAGAAGTCAAAAGGTACCAGAAGGATATACAAAAAAAAAGGAATCACTGAATCTGTGCACAATGCACAGAAAAATGTCAGTGCTCGATACGCCAAAAATAGTTTGCAAAATAATGTATAATATCCTGTACCAAACTTTGGATTAGTTTGCTACTAGCTGAAACTTTTAGGCTTTTATGGAAGGAAAAAGTCCAAATTGCCGCACCCCCCCCCACCCCCTGCAACCTTTGGTACGACTTGCTCTCCCAACTATTTCAAGACCTAATCGACCCCTTATTAAGACTTTGTTTTGTTTCTCCATGTACAAGTTGAGTTTTAAGTTAAGACTTCGTATTAGATGTGTTGGAATATGATCCGAATTCTAACATGAGTCTTGCGGGGACGCCTGGAGCACCCACGGTTTAGCGGATTTGTTTCCATATTTGACTGCAGTCAGTCCGTCCTATAAATACATCTTGTAAGCCGTACGGGAAGAGCTAATGACTCATTGTATTCCCTACGTTTTGTAAACTCTTACCATAGTGAAGATCGCTGGTTGGCACCCGTGGTTTTTTCCGGCAAGGGTTTATACAATGTAAAAATCTGTGTCTCGTGTTCGATCTTTATTTGCATTATTTGCTAACAAGATGCCCTGATCTATAAAAAATGATAAAAAAAATTCACAATGTGTTTTTATTATGATGTCCACTATCACCTCACCAAATTTAACTTCAAACTCAACTTGTATACAGAGAGAGAGAGAGAGAGAGAGCAAAAAAAAGAAAGATCTTATTAAGTGGTAGATTGGACCGATTGAAAATTTGAAATAGGGTTTCAAATTTCCATGGTGTAGAACTGTAGATTGGACCTTCAATCTTCTGAGATCCTCCACAAGAAGCTTTGGCGAATGGTGTACCAGGCAAGTTTATTCAGCGTCAAACAGAGCCGTGACAAGGGGTGCAACAAGGGGATCCTTTGTCCCGAATGCTCTGTACTATTGTCATGGCTATTCTGAATGCCTTGATAAATAACGCAAGTGATATTAGACTGCTGCAGCCTCTCCAATCTTGTGGTTCTAGTCAACAGGTTTCTCTATATACCGACGATGTGGTCCTCTTCAAGAAAAAAGAAGTCCCCAGAATATATCAGGATGAGCATTTAGTTCTGCGCAGATATCTTAGCACAATTGATTATTTAGTGCAATTTTAAATCTAGAAATGTGAATATGCAATTTTAATTCTTCGTGAAGTAGTAGTTCCCATTTAGGAAGTATGCCATATCCATGCCTTACTCCTTGAGATTCATGATAACAAAATTCAAGTATGATTCCAACGTAATATTCTGCATTATGCGATTGTGAATTATTGCAATAACTTGCATTTTCAATAGCAGAAGATGCAGAGACATCTTTATCCTGGCAATAAGCTGCTGCACTCGTATCTTTATCACCATTACATGCAATGTCTGCACCTTGAGACACCCCCATGTTGCCAACAGGCTGGGAGCAGCCTGCCATGAGATCTCCCCAGCCTGTTTGATGTTTATATTCAATCAATCAAACTCTACGTGCAACATGATGAAATCTTCAACAGCATATGACCAGTGAAATGATCTACAAGATGTTTCTGCATGAAAGCACCAATATATATTTTTTTCTCGAACTACGCAGGAGATCTGAGTGTCATTTAATTAAGATAGGAAATACAAGACATGCTGGATTTAGAAAGAAACCCAGCAAGCTGAAAAAACAAAAACCACACACCCACCCTAACCGATAAAGGAAGGGGTGGGGGTGGTTATATACATGACCAGGACCTGATCAAACAAGCTACTGTAGATATTAAGACAACCTAGACCAACAACCTTGCAAGTAATTCACTGAGCTTTGATGCTCCAGCCATGCACCATAAACTGCACTCATCTCCTATGGTCTGAAGGAGTGCATGGATACTAGGCAAAATTCCTTCAAATACACAAGAATTCCGGTGCTTCCAAACTTCCCAGGAAGAAGGATTCAGATAGGTCATACCTTCTTATTATCAGTTTCTCTTGAAGATTCATGTGTCTTGGTATCTTCTTTGGGACTATCATGCTGCTCATCCAATGACAAATTGCTTCTGGAGATAGAAATTATAGAGCAATCACCCCTCTCGCTGGAATGAGTGCAACCCATATGACTATGGCCATGCAAGTTCGATGGATCAGCATGAACATCAGCATCTACATACTGACTCACGTCAAAGGGGGGTTCAAATGCCTGCAATTTTTCATTTTAAATAATACAATCATGTGCATTGCAGTTTTTGACACAAGATATGCATTGCAGCTATCACCAAATAAACAGTCTCAAAAGATCATACCTCAAGCATGTTCATGATAAAAGATGCATTCATGGATATACACCTGTCAAGTAATAATGTGTCAAATAAACCTATCAGCAGTAAGCATGAGGGCTTTTTTTATACAATGAATACATGCATTAACATTACTGTATCCATCTAAAGCACATAGCTTAAGCACATCTAAGATGTACAGCAGCATCAAACCAAAGACAAGTTAATCAAGAAACATGTAGAGAATTAATCATAAAAAAGCATTGGCTCTTTTTTTTAGAATGTTTAAATAAAGAGTCATGGTTCGTGAAGATAGAGCACATCAGAAAATCTCAAATACAAAGCAAGAGAACTATTTATCAGCACTACTCCCTCCGTTCCAAATTGTAAGTCGTTTTAGTTTTGACCAAGTTCATAGAAACAATGAACAAACATCTACCACATCAAACAAGATTCATTAGATACACCATGAAATATATTTTAATATTTCATATTGTAGTTGTTAATATATTTTTCTATAAACTTCATCAAAGTTACAAAACTAAAACGACTTACAATTTGAAACAGAGTAGATGATTACAAGCATGAAGCACGGAATGTTACTCACCATCTCAGTCTTTGGTACTTCAGACCAAGGTGGAAAAGAAGTTCCTACACAGAAAACGCATAAATGTGGGAGAGCATATTGCATTAGGTGATCTATATAAACCAAAATGAACTCTAGATGAGAAAGAGGAACAACAGGGATAAAAATAAACAAAACATGTGATGACTATGACTATGAATATATAATTATATAAACCTTGTGCGCGGGAGGAAGCATTTTGAATGACCGCTCATATCTCTTGACATCCCTTTCTGCGGCGTCTTGATAGCTATCACAACACCAAAACAAATGTTTTCAATCAGTATAAAAGGGTGGAGCCAGAATTTTCTCAGGTATATTGTTCAATATCACTTAATGCTCTGAATAAAAATCAACAGTTGATTAGCTCTCTTATGTTGCATATATAGACAAAACTTCTAAACCAGCCAACAGCTGACGAGAAACTACAGATGACCTCCACTGAACATTTTAAGGACGCTAGATTGGTCAACTATGTCCAAAATGCTTAACGTAGGCAATTTACCATGCTGCCATCAAATGCACCCCCTGATGGCATCAATCAACATGTAGGGATGCAAATGTAGTCCGCAAAACGACAAATCGGCCATTTTAAGCAGGCTGCTCAAACCCACTTACCCATTTGCATTCCTAATCAACCACCACCAAAAGCCAGCACAGTGCTAGAAAACCCCATGTTACTCGCATGTATCCAGGGAATCTTCTCTCCATGTCCCTTGTAAGATGAGTGTAACAGGCTAAGGAAAACCAACAGAAAGTTCACCAGGTCTAGCACCACTACCAGTAACCCTGATTCACTAATAACTGTCTACTGAAACTACCAATAGTCTCTCTATCTATGAGTGGGGGGTCGCATGGTGCTGTGCTATTCGGGAACAGCAAAGTGTCTTACTCTCTCGAGAAAACCAGAAAGCAATGAGCGCAGCGGAATCTCTGCCACCACCCAATCGAATCCTGTTAGACATCTCACTCTCTCGAACCGGAGAGCGCCCACGAACCCTACCACTGCTCCAGCATCAGAGCACACTATCCGCCGCTCCAAACTCCAGGCCAGCCCATGAAGCCATCGTCCCAGCCTCCCAGGGTCTGGACTAGCACGCGGAAACGCTTGTAGCACCGAGTTCCGCCGTTTATGCACTTCCAATCAACTGCGGCAGCGGTGACACCGTAGGAATGAATGGGGGCTAATTCGTCAGGGTAGAAGAGTAGGCGGGATGGGTGCGCGTACTTGGCGTAGGCGGCGATGATGCGGCGGAGGGACTTGATCTCGAGGGCTTCCTCCTGCTCGGTGTACCGCCGCTCACCCATCTTCCGGCGGCGGCGAGGTGGACTGTTTTTCTGGATGGGTTAATGGGCTGGTTCGGCCGGTGGAAAAATCGGCTGGTTTCGGCTCAATAGTATTCTGCAAGAGAGAACAAGCTGAAACTAGCTGAAACAAGCCGAAACATGACCTGCAGAACAGGGCCAATAATCGGTGACTCCCAAATTGGATGCCACTTGCAGGTGATAGACTAAGAGCATCTCCGACGGCCTACCTAGACCCACGGTTTAGGGCCGGTTTAGATCCGAAATTTTTGGAAAACGGTACTGTATCGCTTTTCGTTGTTATTTGATAAATATTGTCCAATCATGATATAATTAGGCTTAAAAGATTTGTCTCGTTCATTTCGTCTAAACTGTGTAATTAGTTTTATTTTTTATCTATATTTAATGCTTCATGCATGTGTCCAAAGTTTCGATGTGACGGGAAATCTGAAAATTTTTGTAAAATTTTCTGGAAACTAAACAGGGCCTTATTTTATATTTGCCTCCCCGACTACCTACTTTGGTTAGCCTCAGTAAATTCTATCCTCCACTACCTACTTCTGTTAGACCAACAAATCTGACTACCTATTTTTTTCACGCACGCGCTTGTCCTTCTGCGACCGCACGCTGCTCCGTCCCCGCCGCCGCTCCCTCCGACACCGACGGCCAGTGGCTGAATGTAGGCCTTCCTCCCCTACGCTGATGCCCCGCTCTCACTCGGCAAGGGCGCGGCCAAGCGGATCTCCCCGGCACGGCGAGCAACCACGGCAAGGGTGTGGCGTGCCTCTCGACCTCCTCGCGCGGCGGGCAACCATGGAGGGCACGGGCAAATCCTCCCGACGCGGCGAGCTGGAGGGCCGCTCTGGTCTTCCTCCTCCACGCCTCTGCTCTCCACCGGTGCCCGAGCCGTCCGCGAGAAGGCCACCTCCGGCGCACCTCCAGCCACCGCCCTACCCCTGACCTGCCCCAGCGCACCTCCGGCCTGCCCGAGCCGTAGTGCCCCCCACCGGCCTGCCCCCAGCGCTCCTCCAGCCACCTCTGGTTCTATCTACGACGAGAAGAACATTGAAGAAGATGACACATGAGACCCGATTGTCATTCTATGTTAAGATTAGTTTAGGTAGACTATTTTTGGTACTACTGTTAGAGTTGGGAGTAAAATATAGGTAGTATGAAAAAAGGTGGCTACCCAAATAGAGAAATAGTTAGTGTGTTTTAGGCAGTACCGTTGGAGATGCTTGCTTGATATTTTTGTTCCCTCAGTAGCTGACAATTTAGAGGCCATGTCACGTGCAGTACTCATGCGGATGCATCAGGGTCCGGCACTCCAGCCTTGCTATCTGTGGTACAGTCCGTGGTTGACTGATCTGAGTCTGGCAGTCATCGCCTGTTGTTTCTGTGGCTAATAAACCAGCTGATGCTGATTTGCTATGAGAGAAAAATACTATATCATAGCTGATAAGTTCAAGCGAACAGGGCGTAGACATATCGTATATTTAAGTACATAGTAAAAGTTTAGGGATTGCTAGCATCCGGCCGTCTGAACGCCCGCGCGTGCACCCCGTTTCCCGTGCCTGCTTCGTTTCGCGTGCCCACACAGGAGCCCACGTCACTTAGACAATTCACCCCGCCCGTGTGGCCTGACCGCACATGGGGACCGCTCGCACCCCCTTCGCTTCCCACGCGTATGCACACGGGGACCATCTGCGCCCACTCGGCGGCGCCCTAACGACTGCGCCAGGTGAGTCCTATTGTAACATGTGCAACACCAGATTCTGCAGCATCCAGATAAAACACTTGCAATATACGTTCGAAATAGCTAAAACACGTGAAGCATATATTTGAAACATTTGCAAAAAAACACTTGAAAGTCATTGCAAACATATGCAACATCCAAATCTTTTGCACATCTAAATCAAACACTTGCAACATACGTATGGAATACCTAAGACACTCAAAACATACGTTTGCAACAAGCATGATATACAATATCTAGATATACTTTTGCAATATTCAGATAAAAAACTTGAAACATACATCCGACACACTTGCAACACTTGAAACATATGCTCGTAACATTAAACATACGCTTGCAACATGGGTATATAGTCATTGCAACATATGCAACATTCAGATGAAACACTTGAAACACGACATCGCCGGTGGCCACGGCCTACCTGGTGGGAAACTGAGATAGCCAGCAAGCAGCGCTCGAGTGCACTTGAGAGGGAGGATGGCGACAGGCGAGCGGTTGAGCACAGTAGAGGACATCGCGCCAGAGCAGTTGTCGTGGGCCACACCGCGTCGAGTGGTGATTGGTGATGGAGAAATAGAAAGGCATGTGGTGGCGCTCGGACGCGGTGAAGAGGAAGGATGGGGCCAGGCAAGTGCCTGGGCGCACAGCAGTGAACACCATGGACCACGCCGTAACCCACAGCGGCGCGAGCTCAGCAGTGAGTTGAAAGGTCCTTATTTGGTTTTGGTAATTGAGTGACAATCTTAGGCGCACTAATTATGTTTATGTGAGATACACAGGTAATTAGTCCACAAGTATATGTGTGTAAGCAACATATACCATGACGGTAAAGATGGCTTGGAGATGTTGCAAAGCTTACACATGTGTTAATGAAGGAGCTCATTACACATGAGACACAACATTGAGTCATGTGATCAAGGTGGAAAAGATCAAGACTTGACTTGGCTCGACGGACCGGTTGCAAATGTGAAAGGCAAGTTAGAGGCTTCGAAGCGAGGGATCGCGTGTGATGGTGAAGCTTGAGCAATACTTGGCGCCAATGGACCGACGCAACGGTGAAGAGCAAGTGAAGTCAAAATCGATGAACCAATACGGTCACGTGATGATATAAAGTGGATCATATCATTTGGTGATTGGTTGGTGCATATGTTGCATCAACATCGAAGGAGATGGAGTGGAATGCGCAAGGCAAAGGTATAACTTATAGGGCATTTTATTTCACCGGTCATAGGTGTGTAGAGAAGTTTATGATCGGGTTTATGATAGATAGTCGTACTATCAAGAGGGGCAAACTTGTTTGCATATCGGTCATCTAGTGCTACTCGAGTGATCTAACTTTGCATCGTTGCTAGGATCAAGTGGCGTGACAAGTTGAGTGACTAACTCCTTTGGAAAAATATTTGTGAAAATGCTAACACACTTGCACATAATAGTGAAACACTTATGGTGTTGGCGTATTTGCAAAGGAGAAGTCGAACCGTGAATAAAGGTGGCAAAACCGGATTCGGGGTGTTGCCCTAGGGGCACCGCCACCCCCTGTTCGGTGGCACCGCCAACCCTAGGGTGGTGCCCACCTGGCCTCGGTTCTATGCAGTAAAAAAGGCGTGGCACTGCCACTGACGATGTGCACCGCCACTGCCTGGCGCGGTGCACCGTCAGGTGTTGTCCGGTGCCACTGCCGCTTTTTACCTGAGGCTGGTGAACTTGTGTTGGAGTGAAGGGGGTCACCACCATGGGCACTGCTGTGCCATGTCCGGTGCACCGCGCCTTTTATCCAGAGAGTGGGTTTTCAGGGGTGTTGGCCGGGTGGTCACCGTCGCCCCTGTCCGGTGACCAAGAAGTGACCGTTGGGGGCACCGCCACCCTATCCGGTGCCAGGCTCCGCCGTGTTCGGTGCCCTCGCATAAACCAGCAGCTTTGCTCCAACCAAAGTTCCGTTAGGCGCTCAATTAATCGAGCCTAGGCGTGACTAATCGGTAGTCGATGGCCTCCCGCCTGGCCTAGGGGTGAAGGCGCGTCCTAGGCGGGCGCAGCGCCTAGGCTCCCGCTCGATTCCTGCTCGTAGACGCCGCTCCCGCTCGTCCTCTTCCGCCTGCGCGCGCGCCGGAGAGAACTTCATCCGCCGACCTCCTCCCCGCTGGCGCCGGTGAGTCGCGTTGCTCGTCCTTGCCGGCCGTCGGGCGCCCTGCTCGTCCCCGCCGGTTGACCTGCTCGTCCCCGCCGGCCGCACTTCTCCCCGCCTGGAAGCTCCTTCCCGCCGGTGAAAGTCCTATGTTTGGTGTTGGTAATTAGTGACAATGCCTAAGTACTAATTGTAGAAAGGAGAGAATCACCACACCACCTATGTGGGTGGGGAGCCTTTCATATATATAGCCAATAGGCATACATGGAAGTTACATACATGGGAAGCTATTCCCTGTACAAGGAAACAATCTCAGGCTATACATAGAAATAATCCTAGGCTATATATGGCAGCTAGCCTATCTAGGGGATTACAAACAATCTGTGATTAGGCCGGATATATACATATCCTAATACCCGCCCGCAGTCGTAGCGGAAGCATCACGAACGACAGACTGGTCCGGAAGTCAGTGAAGAGCTGGACGGGCAGACCCTTGGTCATGATATCGGCAAACTGGTGCGCGGAGGGAACATGGAGAACTCGGAACTGTCCCAGAGCGACCTTCTCGCGAACGAAGTGGATGTCGATCTCGATGTGCTTCGTGCGGCGGTGATGGACAGGGTTGGCAGCCATGTAGACGGCGCTAACGTTGTCACAGTAGACAACCGTCGCGAGCGGGATGGAGATGTGGAGCTCCTGAAGTAGCTGTCGCAGCCAGCAGCACTCAGCAACCACATGGGCCACTGCACGGTACTCAGCTTCGGCACTGGAGCGAGACACAGTGGTCTGACGCTTGGAAGACCAAGACACCAGGTTGTCGCCGAGGTAGACACAGAAGCCGGAGGTGGAGCGACGTGTGTCTGGGCAGCCGGCCCAGTCAGCGTCGGAGTATGCAGTGAGGTGGTCGATGGCGCCAGAGCCCAAGTGGAGGCCTGCCGATAAGGAGCCCTTGACATATCGAAGAATGCGCTTGATCAGCGCAAGGTGCGACTCGCGGGGGTCCTGCATGAAGAGGCAGACCTGCTGAACAGCATAAGCCAGGTCCGGCCTCGTCAAGGTGAGGTACTGGAGAGCACCAGCAAGGCTCCGGTACTCCGATGGGTTGGCGACCGGGGCTCCCTCTGAGGCGGACAGCTTGGTCCGTGCATCCACAGGAGTAGCTGTCGGGTGGCATTCAGACATGCCAGCACGCTGGAGGAGATCCACAGCATACTGCCTCTGGGAGAGGAACAGCCCACTGCTGTCCCGGGTCACCGAGATGCCGAGGAAGTGATGCAGGTCGCCAAGGTCCGTCATGGCGAACTCCGAGTGGAGGCGCGTGATGATATGCTGGAGGAGGGCCGGTGACGATGCGGTGACAACGATGTCGTCGACGTAGAGAAGGAGATAGGCCAGCTCGGCACCGGCCTTGTAAACGAACAGAGAGGCGTCCGACTTGGATGTGGTGAAGCCGATGCTGCAGATGAAGGTGGAGAAGCGCTGGTTCCAAGCTCGCGGGGCCTGCTTAAGGCCATACAAGGACTTCTGCAGCAAACATACTGAGTTAGGAGCGGCGGGGTCGATGAAGCCAGACGGCTGCTCGCAGTAGACCGTCTCCTCGAGATTGCCGTGAAGAAATGCATTCTTCACGTCGAGCTGGCGTATGGGCCAATCCCGGGATGCAGCGATGCTGAGGACGGTGCGGATCGTGGCCGGCTTGACCACCGGACTGAATGTCTCGTCATAGTCGACGCCGGCCTGCTGAGAGAACCCGCGGACGACCCAGCGCGCCTTGTGCCGGGCGAGGGAGCCGTCGGAGTGGAAGGGGCCCTTGGTCCGCCCCCGAAGTGAGAGCCCTTGCCCTTCTTCTTCCAGCGACCGCCCTGGCCGCTGCCCCCGTAGCCGCTGCTGTGGCCACCGCCGCTGGAGCCTCCGCCGTGATTGCCTTGGCGACTGGCAGGGGATCCAGCGCCCGTGTTGCTGGAGGAGGAGCGGCAGGCTGTGCCGCACGTGGCGTGGAACGCCGTCTGGGCAGCGACGGTGCCGTCGTTGGCGAGGCGGAGCTCCTTCAGCACGAGCTTCTCGCGAGTGGTGGCGAAGTCCGGCAGTGGGTGTGAGTCGGCGATGTTGTCGGCGGTACCTGCAAAGCGAGGATTGAGGCCCCGCAGGAGATTGAGGACGAGCTCCGAGTCGGTGATGGTGCGACCGACATCGCGGAGTGCGTCGGCGGTGGCCTTCATCCGCTTGCAGTAGTCGTTGATGGAGGAGTCGCCCTGAGTCATGGAGTGGAACTCGTGACTCAGGAAGATGGCGCGCGGAGCCTTGTTGGCCTCGAAGAGGCGCTTGATGGCGACCCATAGCTCGCGCGCGGTCTGGTTCGGTGCCATGGCAAGGCCGAGGACGTCCGGCCCGACAGAACCAAGGAGCCAGCTGCGAACGCAGGAGTCCGCAATGGCCCAAGCAGGATCAGTGGGTCTGGCCTCCGCCGTGCCGTCGACATGGAGGAGGAGGCCAAATTTCCCGCAGAGGGAGGTGAAGAACGGCTCCCACTGGTTGTAGTTGGGCTGTGTCAGCTCCAGGGTCACCGGGATATGGTTCTTGACAGAGATTGTCGCGTAGGGGGCGACAAAGATGGCTGGGGCAGGCAGTGTGCCCATGGAGGCCGAGGTGCCAGAGGGGCTGGTGGCTGAGGAAGTCGACATGGCGACCTGGGGAGGGAGGCTGGTGCGGTGGGAGGAAGGGAGGAGGAGAGAGGCACAGCTGGTGCGGTGGGAGGGAGGGAGAAGGAAAGGCCTAGATCTCTGATACCATGTAGAAAGGAGAGAATCACCACACCACCTATGTGGGTGGGGAGCCTTTCATATATATAGCCAATAGGCATACATGGAAGTTACATACATGGGAAGCTATTCCCTGTACAAGGAAACAATCTCAGGCTATACATAGAAATAATCCTAGGCTATATATGGCAGCTAGCCTATCTAGGGGATTACAAACAATCTGTGATTAGGCCGGATATATACATATCCTAATACTAATCCTATGCCTAAGTTGTATGTAGCATATAAGGATTAGTACATTCCAAGGTTGGTGGCAAGATGGACATGGTGATCATGATGGCCACACTTGGATTTGGACGCAACCCTATGTGATCAAGGCAAAGGTATATGCTTAAGGGTTGTGTTTTAGTAACCAAGACACCTAGTGGGTGTGGTTATATTATAGGATAGATAGCCGTACTATAAAGAGGGGAATGACGTGGCTATTGAACTCCTAAGTGCCTCTAGATGTGCATTTCATGATCATATGCATTTGGATAGAACTAATATCGCCTCGAAAAATGATTGTGAAAATGCTAACACACTCACACATGACGAGATCACTTGGTGATGTTAGCACGTTTGCGAAGGCGGTGGAGTTTGAGCGGTAGAGAGGGTTTGGGGTCCTCTCTCCCTCCCGCCGAGCTTGCGAGGCGGGATTCAGGCGTTTTTGAGAAGTTGAAATGCCTATTTTCCACTACGCCGGAAGTCCGAAAAAGAAACGGAGGCGAACGGAGGTCACATAGGTGACCGGACGCTGAACCGGACGCGGTCCTTGCATGACCGGACGCGTCCGGTCAGTGTTCAGTGTCTGCGCGTTTTTCAGTTCGATGATCGGACGCGAGGCGCGTCCGGTCACTGACGATCGGACGCGTCCGGTCGTTCAGGGAGCTTACTGGACTCTAACCGGACGCTGTCACTGTCGCGTCTGGTCATTTGCTTCAGCGCGTCCGGTCACTACTTCGTTGAGCGCTGCTCAGGCGACCAGCGCGTCCGGTCCTTCACGGGACCAGCGCGTCCGGTCGTTCCCGGCGCGTCCGGTCAGTTGGACCAGCGCGTCCGGTCGTTGTTTCGCAGTTAGCCGTTGGGCGACCAGCGCGTCCGGTCGTTTGGACCAGCGCGTCCGGTCAGTACTTCATGAGTTAGCCGTTGGGCGACCGGCGCGTCCGGTCAGTTGGACCAGCGCGTCCGGTCAGCCCGATTTCGGCTGTTTAAGTTTCTAACGGCTATATTCGAAGGGGTACGTCTATAAATACTCGTTGGCCGGCTCAAGGCTCACTCTCTCGGATATTTTTCGAACATTTGACATACTTGTGAGCACTTTGAGCCAAGCAACTCCCCTCCCACTCATCTCTCTTGCTTCTTTGCATATTCGAAGTGAGATTGAGTGATCCAAGTGCATTTGCATTGTGAGATAGCATCTAGTTGGCACTTGGTGGTTGATTTGCTGCGGGATTCTTGTTTCTCTTGGTGGTTGCCGCCACCTAGATGGCTTGTAGCAGCTTGGAGGCGTTGGCAAGAGTTGGTGATTGTATCTTGGCCACCTCCGGTGATTGTAAGGGGTTTGTGCCTACCTCGGCGAAGCGCCAAAGGTAACGCTAGTGAATTGCTCGTGTCATTGCAACCTTTTGCCATTTGGTAGGTTCTTGTGGCGCCTTTTGAGAGGCTCGGTGTGTGACCGATTAGCCACCGAACCACGTGGTGAAGAGGGACACAACGGGGACTAGCGTGCCGGCAAGCACGTGAACCTCGGGTTAAATCTTCGTGTCATCACTTTCATATTGTGATTGATTGATCCCGGTGTTCGGTTATCTTGGTATTCATCTCTTGATCATATCAATTGGTTGGCTCAATACTTCGCCCCTCGGTGATACCCTCCTAACTCAACTCCGCATTACTTTCTTAGTTATCTTTGCTAGCTAGTTAGCTTCTCTTTAGTAGCTCCTTTGTGTAGCTTGCTAGTTGTAGTTGTAGTTACCCTCTCGGTTTGACTTGTGCGGTTGAGTGCAAATACTAGCATTGTGATTTGGATAGGTGGCTTGCAAACACCCTGTAGGCTAAGCAAAACTCGCATCTCGCTAGTTGTTATATTGATAAACTTGTTTAGCTTGTCTTTGTAGAAAGTTTTAAAAAGTCTATTCACCCCCCCTCTAGCCATCAAGACCTTTTAAGTGGTATCGAAGCCGTGGTCACCGTTTGTAAGGCTTAACAACCTCGGTGTAAGATGGCTCAAGTTATGTTCAATCATGTTAATGGCAAGCCTCCATTCTTTGATGGCGTCTCTTCCTTTGATCATTGGAAAAGGAAGATGAAGCAATATCTAGGCAATATACATGAGAAGGTTTGGGATGTGACCAAAGAAGGATACATCATTCTTGATGAGGAAAACCTCACTCCCAATGACCGCATCAACAAACAATGCAACACGGCAGCACTTGCCACAATCTATAATGCCGTTGATGATAAAGTATTTGAGCAAATCAAAGATCTTGAAAAGGCAAATGAGCTTTGGACAAGATTAGAGGAAACATATGAGGACACTTCAACGGTAAAGAATGCCAAGCTCTATATGCTCAAGGATAAGTTTGCAAGCTTCAAGATGAAGGATGATGAGTCCATACCGGAGATGTTCTATAGGCTCCAAGTCATTGTCAATGATCTCAAGGGGCTTGGGGAGAAGATTGAGGACAAGGACTTCTCACACAAGTTCTTGATATGCTTATCCAAGAAGTTTGCCACCTTGAGAAGAATGATCTTTAGAGAGGGATTGGACAAGGTCAAACCAACCAATGTGCTTGGAGATATAATGACCGATGCCCAATACAATGATGATGAAGATGAGGTAGAAGAGAAGAAGGAGACCAAGGTCAAGCAAGAGAAGCCCATTGCATTCAAGGCTTCATCCTCTAAGGGCAAGAGCAAGGTGGAGAGTGATGATGATGATCCATTCGATGATGAGACCATGGCCCTCCTTGTGCACAAGATGGGAAGGTTCATGAAAAAGAAAGGATATGGGACAAGAAAGAGGAGAGACACTATAAAGGCAAAGACCCTTTGCTACAATTGCAATAACCCCAATCACATAGTGGGGGATTGCCCCTATGAAGATAAGAGACCTCATAATGGGGACTTGAAGCTCAAGAAGAACAAGAAAGATAAGAAAGAGAATGAGAAGAAAACAAAGAAGAGTTCCACCTTTAACAAGAAGAAGAAGGGTGGTGGTTATGTAGTCACTTGGGATAGTGACAACTCCGATAGTGATGATGATGCAAGCTCTAGTGATGATGAGAGGATCACTCGGCGAGCCATTACAAACATCGCCCTCTCCAACAAGCCATCCATCTTTGACACTACATCGACATGCCTTATGGCCAAGCCTACCAAGGTAAAATATGATGATAGTGATGATGATTCTTGTGCTAGTGATGATTGTAGGAGTGATGATGAGGAGGATGAGGACTACTCCAAGGATGATCTATTAGGCATAATAGATCAAATGAGCAAGGGCTACAAGAGGACAACCAAGAAATACAAAATCTTGGAACAAGAGCTCATTGCTAAGTGCAATGAAAATGATGCCTTGATGGAGGAGCTTGTTGCTCTCAAAAAGAGTAAGGAGTGCAAAGGAATTGAACAAGAGCTCAAAGCTCTTAGGAAATCCTTTGATGAGCTAGAGGCCTCTCGTGAGTGTCTAAAGGAAGACCACGAGGACCTTGAAGTTGCTCACACTAGGCTTAAGGAAGCCCACTTCTCTCTACTTGAGCTCATCAAGGAGAAGGACCTCAAGTTGGAGAAGCTTATGAAGGAAGCTAAGGAGGAGCAAATGATTGTCACTTGTGATATTGGACTAACATGTGATATTATTGATGATTCTTTATTTGTTGGTCCTACTAATGCTTCATGTAGCTCATCATCATCCACCACAACCAACTCTACCTCTACTACTAGTGATTCATCACTTGTGGTTGAGAATGAGACTCTCAAGAGAGAGGTGGATGATCTCACCCGCGCATTAGGCAATGCCTATGGTGGGGATGCTCGCTTGCTAAAATGCTTGGGTAGCCAAAGGTTCTCTCTTAACAAAGAGGGTTTGGGCTATACTCCCAAGAAGGGCAAGACGGCCTTTGCTACTCCAAAGCCTCGCTTTGTGAAGGGCAATGGTCGTTATTGCAATAGATGCAAGCAAGTTGGGCATCTAGAGATTAATTGCAATAAAATGAACAAGAACAAAAAAATGCTAATGTACCTTACATTCCTTTTGATTCTTGTTATATACTTACCAAGGGTGAGAAAGGTGTGCATGCTAGGTTTGTTGGTACATCAATTGTGGGCCCAAAGAAGAAAGCCATTTGGGTACCAAAGAGCTTAGTGACTAACCTCCAAGGACCCAAGCAAGTATGGGTACCTAAAAGATATTAAATTGTTTTGTAGGTAAATTACAAGACCGGAGGAAGGCATTGGGTGCTTGATAGTGGGTGCTCTCAACATATGACCGGTGATTCAAGAATGTTCAACTCTCTCAAATCAAATGATAGTGACATTGATAGTATCACATTTGGTGACAATAGCAAGGGTAATGTAAAGGCTCTTGGAAGGATTGCAATCTCAAATGATCATAGCATTTCCAATGTGCTACTAGTTGAAAAGCTCAATTTCAACTTGTTGTCGGTTGCTCAATTGTGTGATCTCGGTTTTAAGTGCATATTTGGTGTTGATGATGTGGAGATAGTTAGTGTTGATGGCTCTAACTTGATCTTCAAAGGTTTTAGATATGAGAATCTATACTTGGTTGATTTCAATGCTAGTGACACTCAACTTTCAACATGCTTGCTCACCAAATCAAGTATGGGTTGGTTATGGCATAGAAGACTTGGTCATGTTGGCATGAAGCAATTAAACAAGTTAGTGAAGCATGACTTAGTTAGAGGCTTGAAGGATGTCACTTTTGAGAAAGATAAGCTATGTAGTGCATGTCAAGCCGGAAAGTAAATAGGCAACACTCATCCATTGAAAAGCATTATGAGTACTTCCAAGGCATTTGAGTTGTTGCACATGGATCTATTTGGGCCAACTACATACACAAGCATTGGTGGTAACAAGTATGGCTTTGTGATTGTGGATGATTTCACTAGATATACATGGGTATTCTTTCTTGTGGACAAGAGTGATGTATTTGACATATTCAAGAAGTTCATCAAGAGAGTGCAAAATGAGTTTGAGACCACAATTAAGAAAGTAAGAAGTGACAATGGAAGTGAGTTTAGAAACACAAGAGTTGATGAGCTATGTGATGAGCTTGGAATCAAACATCAATTCTCGGCCAAGTATACACCTCAATCAAATGGCTTAGTTGAGAGGAAGAATAGAACCTTAATTGATATGGCAAGATCAATGTTGAATGAGTATAATATGAGTCATTCATTTTGGGCCGAAGCAATCAACACGGCTTGCTTCTATAGCAACCGCCTCTATTGCCACAAGTTTCTAGAGAAGACACCATATGAGATCTTAAATGGAAGAAAGCCCAACATTGCATACTTTCGGGTATTTGGTTGCAAATGCTATATCTTGAAGAAGGGCACTAGATTAAGCAAGTTTAAAAAAATGTGATGAAGGATTCCTACTTGGTTATTCCACTACTAGCAAAGCTTATAGAGTATGGAATCTATCTAGTGGTTTACTTGAAGAAGTACATGATGTTGAGTTTGATGAAACAAATGGCTCTCAAGATGAAAAAGATAACTTGGATGATGTGAGAGGAACTCAATTGATCAATGCTATGAAAGAAATGGATATTGGTGATATTAGACCAAAGCAAGTGATTGATGTGGATGATGACAAAGATCAAGTGCTCCAAAGTCCAATCACTCAAGCTAGTGGTTCTCTAATGAAAAATCAAGCTAGTACATCATCTCAAGTGCAACAAGATCAACAAGTGGCTAGTTCATCATCTCCAACTCATGATCAACATCAACATCCAAGCAATCAAGTCCAAGTGCTTCAACCAACTAACATTGCAAGAGACCATCCATTGGATTCCATCATTGGTGACATACAAAGAGGAGTTCAAACTAGATCAAGATTGACATCATTTTGTGGTCACTCTTCTTTTGTGTCAATGGAAGAACCCGAGAACATTGATAAAGCATTGAGAGATCCGGATTGGGTAAATGCAATGCATGAAGAGCTCAACAACTTCAAGAGAAATGAAGTATGAGAACTAGTTGAAAGGCCTAAAGATCACAATGTCATTGGAACAAGATGGGTCTTTCGCAACAAGCAAGATCAAGATGGGATAGTAGTAAGGAACAAAGCAAGACTAGTGGCTCAAGGTTACACACAAATAGAGGGTCTTGACTTTGGTGAAACTTATGCCCCGGTTGCAAGATTGGAAGCAATTAGGATCTTACTTGCCTATGCTTGTGCTCACAATATCAAGTTATATCAAATGGATGTGAAGAGTGCATTTCTCAATGGGTACATTCAAGAGGAGGTGTATGTGAAGCAACCTCCCGGTTTTGAAGATGACAAGAAACCAAATCATGTCTACAAATTGAGAAAAGCTTTGTATGGATTGAAGCAAGCACCTAGAGCATGGTATGAAAGATTAAGAGACTTCTTGGTATCCAAAGGATTTGTCATGGGCAAAGTTGATACAACACTTTTCACCAAGAAGATTGGAAAAGACTTATTTGTATTGCAAATATATGTTGATGATATCATATTCGGTTCAACCAATCAAGATTATTGTGATGAGTTTAGGAAAATGATGGCAAAGGAATTTGAAATGTCAATGATTGGTGAACTTAGTTTCTTTCTTGGACTTCAAATCAAACAAATGAAGGAAGGAACATTTGTGAGTCAAACCAAGTACATCAAAGATATGCTCAAGAAATTTAGCATGGAAGATGCAAAGGGCATTACAACTCCAATGAGCACTAGTGGAAGTTTGGATAGTGACAAGAGTGGCAACATGGTGGATCAAAAGCTATATAGATCAATGATTGGTAACCTACTCTATGTGACGGCATCAAGGCCCGATGTGATGTTTAGTGTATGCATGTGTGCAAGATTTCAAGCCTCACCAAGAGAAAGTCATTTGAAGGCAACAAAGAGAATATTGAGGTACTTAAAGCATACACAAGATGTTGGATTATGGTATCCCAAAGGTGCAAGCTTTGAGCTGGTTGGATATTCGGATTCCGACTATGCCAGTGATAAAGTGGAGAGAAAGAGCACTTCCGGGACATGTCAATTGTTGGGAAGATCACTTGTCTCATGGTCATGCAAGAAGCAAAATAGTATTGCACTATCTACCGCCGAAGCCGAATACATTGCCGCGGGTAGTTGTTGTGCACAAATCTTATGGATGAAGGCAACATTGAAAGATTTTGGAATCAACTTCAAGAATGTGCCATTGCTATGTGACAATGAAAGTGCCGTGAAGCTCACCAACAATCCGGTTCAATATCAAAGAACAAAGCATATTGATGTTCGCCATCACTTTATTAGAGATCATCAACAAAAGGGTGATATTGCTATTGAGAGTGTGGGCACCGAAGATCAACTAGCTGATCTATTCACCAAGCCACTTGATGAGAAGAGATTTCACAAGCTAAAGAATGAGTTGAACATACTTGACTTCTCCAACATGAGTTGATGCACCCCATATATGACATGCCTCTCCTTCAAGCCCCAAGGTACAATTGGTTGACATGTCATACATTCTATGCTAAGGACTTGTTTAGTGCATCTAGTCATAATTTATATGTTCTAGGTTCATTCATGAAAATTAAATAAATTTGAAGTTTATATGGTGCCACTATTGTTTCCATGACGTGTATGATCTAGTGGTAGCATATAACTTGTTTAAGTAGCTTGTGATCCTAAGTGTTTAATCTAGAAAACTTGTCTAAATATTTGCTTCAACATGGTGCATGATAACCCTTCTAATGAGGTGTGAAGAAGCTTGCCCTTGGATCAAATCGAAGTATTTTATTTATGCAAGCAATCTAGGTTGAATCATAAACTTGATCCTCACCCCATATTTCAACATGATAATCTATCTAAAGTTTGCTCCTTGTGGTCAATTGGTGCCAAAGGGAGAGAAAATGTTGTTCATAAAGATAGAACTCAAAAAATGTTGTGGGGGAGAAAATATTGTTCACAAAGATAGAACTCAAAAAATGTTGTGGGGGAGAAAATGTTGTTCACAAAATTAAATCCTAAAGGGGGAGAATTGATAAAAAAAAAGCACACAAGTAGGGGGAGCAAGCTCTTAAACATGAATGTTGCATTTCTATGTGCACTTCATATGTATGATGCATAGTTATGCATTTCGTTTTCTCCGATACATTGCTTGTGTGCTGACTTGCTAGTATAATTTGAATGATGCATTGTGGTACTAGCATGAATAGGAAGTAGTTAGATTTTTGTTGCTTCATGTTTTTCAAAGTGGTACTAGAACCTTGCTTATAAATGTTGATCTCACGAGGTTTCTAGTTATGTTTGTGCTTTTACAAGTGGAATCTAACTACACAAGGTGCTAAGATGGTGTTTATCGCTACTCCGATGGTATCACGCTTCAAAGGTCTATAATCTTAAACACTTAGCACCTATTGATAGTCAATGCTCCTAATTTTTCCTATCTAACATATATGCTTCCAAAATCCAAACATATAGCATACATGTAGGGGGAGCCATTGCTATCAATTTGAATTTATGATCACATGTTCATAATTCTTACACATGGTAATATACTTGGACAATGTGACATGGGTTCAATCAAAAATTTTATCATAACATCTTTGTGAAAGGTTTGTCACCAATTACCAACAAGGGGGAGATTGAAAGTCCTATGTTTGGTGTTGGTAATTAGTGACAATGCCTAAGTACTAATCCTATGCCTAAGTTGTATGTAGCATATGAGGATTAGTACATTCCAAGGTTGGTGGCAAGATGGACATGGTGATCATGATGGCCACACTTGGATTTGGACGCAACCCTATGTGATCAAGGCAAAGGTATATGCTTAAGGGTTGTGTTTTAGTAACCAAGACACCTAGTGGGTGTGGTTACATTATAGGATAGATAGCCGTACTATAAAGAGGGGAATGACGCGGCTATTGAACTCCTAAGTGCCTCTAGATGTGCATTTCATGATCATATGCATTTGGATAGAACTAATATCGCCTCGAAAAATGATTGTGGAAATGCTAACACACTCACACATAACGAGATCACTTTGGTGATGTTAGCACGTTTGCGAAGGCGGTGGAGTTTGAGCGGTAGAGAGGGTTTGGGGTCCTCCCTCCCTCCCGCCGAGCTTGCGAGGCGGGATTCAGGCGTTTTTGAGAAGTTGAAATGCCTATTTTCCACTACGCCGGAAGTCCGGAAAAGAAACGGAGGCGAACGGAGGTCACATAGGTGACCGGACGCTGAACCGAACGCGGTCCTTGCATGACCGGACGCGTCCGGTCAGTGTTCAGTGTCTGTGTGTTTTTCAGTTCGATGATCGGACGCGAGGCGCGTCCGGTCACTGACGATCGGACACGTCCGGTCGTTCAGGGAGCTTACTAGACTCTAACCGGACGCTGTCACTGTCGCGTCCGGTCATTTGCTTCAGCGCGTCCGGTCACTACTTCGTTGAGCGCTGCTCAGGCGACCAGCGCGCCCGGTCCTTCACGGGACCAGCGCGTCCGGTCGTTCCCGGCGCGTCCGGTCAGTTGGACCAGCGCGTCCGGTCGTTGTTTCGCAGTTAGCCGTTGGGTGACCAGCGCGTCCGGTCGTTTGGACCAGCGCGTCCGGTCAGTACTTCACGAGTTAGCCGTTGGGCGACCGGCGCGTCCGGTCAGTTGGACCAGCGCGTCCGTTCAGCCCGATTTCGGCTGTTTAAGTTTCTAACGGCTATATTCGAAGGGGTACGTCTATAAATACTCGTTGGCCGGCTCAAGGCTCACTCTCTCGGATATTTTTCGAACATTTGACATACTTGTGAGCACTTTGAGCCAAGCAACTCCCCTCCCACTCATCTCTCTTGCTTCTTTGCATATTCGAAGTGAGATTGAGTGATCCAAGTGCATTTGCATTGTGAGATAGCATCTAGTTGGCACTTGGTGGTTGATTTGCTGCGGGATTCTTGTTTCTCTTGGTGGTTGCCGCCACCTAGACGGCTTGTAGCAGCTTGGAGGCGTTGGCAAGAGTTGGTGATTGTATCTTGGCCACCTCCGGTGATTGTAAGGGGTTTGTGCCTACCTCGGCGAAGCGCCAAAGGTAACGCTAGTGAATTGCTCGTGTCATTGCAACCTTTTGCCATTTGGTAGGTTCTTGTGGCGCCTTTTGAGAGGCTCGGTGTGTGACCGATTAGCCACCGAACCACGTGGTGAAGAGGGACACAACGGGGACTAGCGTGCCGGCAAGCACGTGAACCTCGGGTTAAATCTTCGTGTCATCACTTTCATATTGTGATTGATTGATCCCGGTGTTCGGTTATCTTGGTATTCATCTCTTGATCATATCAATTGGTTGGCTCAATACTTCGCCCCTCGGTGATACCCTCCTAACTCAACTCCGCATTACTTTCTTAGTTATCTTTGCTAGCTAGTTAGCTTCTCTTTAGTAGCTCCTTTGTGTAGCTTGCTAGTTGTAGTTGTAGTTACCCTCTCGGTTTGACTTGTGCGGTTGAGTGCAAATACTAGCATTGTGATTTGGATAGGTGGCTTACAAACACCCCGTAGGCTAAGCAAAACTCGCATCTCGCTAGTTGTTATATTGATAAACTTGTTTAGCTTGTCTTTGTAGAAAGTTTTAAAAAGGCTATTCACCCCCCCTCTAGCCATCAAGACCTTTTAGCCGGCCGCCGGTCTCTTCTTCCCCACCTAGAAGCTGCTCGCCTGCTCCCTGTCTGGAAGCTCTTCACCGCCAGCCGACGGCCTCAACCCTAAGCGGCAGCACCAAGGTCAGTCCCCTCCCCTGCTCGGCTGCTCCCCGCTTCCCTCCCCTGCTTCTCTCCCCTGTTCTTAACCTGCTCGTTGCTCCCCTCCCCTGCTTCTCTCCCCTGTTCTGAACTTCTGATTTGTTGCTATACATAGTTATATACATAATATATATATTATGGCTATATTGCCAAAACGCCTAGAGAAACGCCTAGGAATGCCTAGGCGCGATTAATCCCGATTACTCCCTAGGCTAGGGGTCAGCGCCTAGATTCCGCCTGCCGCCTAGCAAAACTTTGGCTCCAACAGCTCTATTTGGCTTGGGGGCTATAAATATAGGTGAAGCTCGGGCTTGGGATGGCTGCTGAGCACACTAGAGCCTTGGTGGCTTATGTGGTAGTAGTGCTTGGGAGCCCTCTAACTCACTTTGTGATTGATAGTGTTCATCCGATCGAGTGAGTGAGTGATTCTAGTGTGATTGCATCGCGAGATTGCATCAAGTGGCACTAGGTGGTCGTCTTGCAAGTCGGTGGGCTTGTTACTCTGGGAGGTTGCCACCTCCTAGACGGCTTGGTGGTGGTCTTCGTCAAAGCCTGTAAGAAGCTTGTGCGGCGCTTTGGAAAAGAGCTTTGTGAGGAGTATTGTGCTCACCCCGCGGGAGCCACGAAGAGCAACTATAGTTGAGCGTGTCGTTGAGCTACCCTCACTTTTGGGGTAGGTTCTTGTGTAAGTGCATTCGCCCCCGATATGAGTTTTGGATAATTAATGACAATCAAATTAGGGACTAACATATTTATCAAGTGTAATCTACAGGTGTTAGTCCATTGATGGAATTGAAAAAGAATATCTGGTGAATAATAGCACCCTAAATTTTGATGGACAAAAGGCGCTTCGACTCAAGGGCTTCAACACCGTTTATTTTAATTTGAGTCGTAGGTAACGCCGCACTATCAAAAGGGATACAAATCTAGTTGGCAAAATAGGGATAAAAATTGCTCTTGTTGAAGCTTAGTAGGCTCGAGAGCTGGACCGGAAGCTCCGGTGAGCTGGACCGGAAGTTCCGGTGAGCTGCATCGGAAGTTCTGGTCGCTGGCGCCCGCGCGCGTCCGCATGCGAGTATTTTGTTCTAGTCTCCTTCCGAAAGTTCCGGTCAGGCACCAGAAGTTCCGGTTGGTGCAGTTTGCGCGCGCGCTCGCGTGCGAGAGAATTGTTTCGGGTTCCGTCCGGAAGTTCCGATACGGACCGGAAGTTCTGGTCCTGGCACCGGAAGTTCCGGTGAACCCGAGTTGACTGACAAGCCCAACGGTCTGATCTCGTTTGACCGGAAGTTCCGGTGGCTTTCACTAGAACTTCCGGTGGCTCATCCGAGCTTGAGTATATAAGCTACTCATCTCATTTCTAACCGTTGCCCGAGCTTTGCACATTCATTTCTGCTCTCCCAACTCTCTCCAAGCTATGACTCGCCCACTCTCTCTCCCCCTTTGCCTCCAAACTTCAATCTTCGATTGTTTGAGTTAGGGACGTGAGATTTGAGAGCGGGAGCATCGATCTTCGACTTGAGCACTTGGATTCCTCGTTTTGCCGGCTTGATTTGTGTTTGTTTCTCTTGGGTTCTTGGAACCCTAGCCGGCTAGGCGTTCTTCGTGGTTGCCCATATTGATTCATTTGTGAGGGCACCCCGAAGTGTTTGTATCACTCTTTGATCCTTAGTGGAAATCTCAAGCTAGCCTTTGTGGTTGCTTGAGGGAGGAAACCTTAGTGGTCAGACCTTCGTGGTCACCTCAACAACGAGGAAGTAGGAACTCCTTAGTGGGGATTGCCGAACCTCGGTAAAAATAGCTTGTCTTGCTATGGCGGTAGCATCGACTACCCTTTGTTCTTGTGTTCTTGTTGTTCTCCCTCTCTACCCCCATCTTCTTAGGTGGGAGGTCCCGATCTACGGTTTGGTGTGGAGCCAAGCCTTGAGGAGTTCAACATACTCATCAACAACCTCTAGGAGGGTGCGGTAACACTTGGATCTGAAATCCCAACTCGATTCACTTTAATTTCGTAGCTCATTTAGGGCACCGGAAGTTCTGAAGGTCTGCACCGGAAGTTCTGGTCCCCCTTACCGGAACTTCCGATCCAGACCACCGGAACTTCCGGTCTGGTATTTAACTTTCGCAAATTTGAGTTTGTGAGTTTCAGGTTTTGCAAAAAGGCCTATTCACCCCCCTCTAGGCCAATTAGGTCCTTTCATCTTGCGGTGCCCGACGTGCGGGCTTGGCGGATGATGCCAATTAGCCGCCGAACCACCAAGTGAGCAGTCGACACAACGGGGACGTGGCTTGGTGGCAACCAAGTGAACCTTAGGAGAAAAATCACCATGTCAATATTTTCTTCATCATCTTCTCACTGGTTTGCGCTCCACGAAACACAAACTTGTATTAATTTTATTTACATAATGCTTGTGTAGTTGCTCTTGTGACTAGTTAGCTTGTGTAGCTTGCTAGTTACGTTCTTGCTTGTGTAGCTAGAAGTATCTCCCTTGTGTGGATAATTTGATTTTAGTAACCTTGTTAGTCACATTGCTTAGTTTATGTAGCTAAGTAATTTACGCTCTCTAATTTGGCTTGTGTAGCTTTGTTATTGAGTATTACTAGTGAGCTTAGGGGCTTTGTGCTCTTGCTTACTGAAGTGTGTAGGAGCTCTCCCGGTTGTGTGAAGTACTAGTTGCATAGGTTTATGTGACCTTGCAAGCTAGATTGGTTAGGTGAGCTCTAACTAGCCCGACACCTTTGTTGCCTAATTAGGATCTTTATAAGGTGCTTGTGAACTTAGATAGAGGGGTGTAGTCTTGGCTAGATCGATAGTTTTAATTCTGTATTTATTTTGGTTAGCCGGCACGATTAAGTTTTAGAAAGGACTATTCACCCCCTCTAGTCCGTCATCTCGACCCTTCATGAGTGGAGGTTGCGTCTCTAGAGTCGAGTGAAGCCCGAAACCAAATGTTTTTGGAGTGGATTTTTATGAGCTTCTAGAGTGGAGTATTACGTATTCTAGCACATGGGGCATTTGCATTTTTCTACCACGTCAAAAAAGGTAAATTATGAAGTACTCCCTCCGTTTTAAATTTTAAGTTATTCTAGATTTTATATACATATTCTTTTCGTTTCAAATTATAAGACATCTTGATTTTTCTAGACATATTTGAGATGGAAGGATTGGCATTTACTATGTATCTAGACACATTGTAACACATTCTAACTTTTCTAGATACTCCCTCTGTCCATTTATCTCCTTCATTTAAGCAACATTTTTTTTCAAAAGTCTCCTTCGTATTGGTCTGGGACCACGGGTTTAGCTTCTCGTAAGGGCTGCGTATTTGGTGCTCATTAGCCGCTCCTTGTCTGCATTTATTGCTTCTTGGCTGCGACTCCTTAGTTGCTCCTTGTCTTAAATGCAAATCGGCGTTGTTTACTGCTCCTTGCTCATTGGGCCGAAGGCTAATACGATGGAGATTTATGGACGGAGAGAGTATATAGTAGCATTTAATATGTATCTAAACAAAATATATATCTAGGTGCGTAGCAAAACCTACATTCTAGGAAAACTAGAATGACTTAAAATTTGGAGTGGAGGGAGTACTATTCTTTAATGATATGGACAATGCTCATTTAGGTAGTGTTTGGTTCTAAGGATAGGACGATTCAAGATGGGATATCCCACCCAACCCTAGTGTTTGATCTGAAGACAACAAGGAGGAGAGTCGTCTCCTAAGACAATACTCCTCAAAATTTGACGGATTTACCTGTCCCACCTGGGACACAGGCTTCTACGCGCATGGGAGAAGAAAGAGGGGGTGGCCGGTGAGCTCCACCCCTGACCTCGCCACGCGCCACCATCTGTGCGGGCTCCATCCCCGACCACGTCGAGCTCTACCGTCTAGGCGAGCTCCGCCCTAGCCCCAGCGAGCTCCGCCATGCAAGCGAGCCCGCCGCGCGTCGCCGTGTGGACAGGCTCCGCCCTAGCCCCTACACTTAGGCTCTGTTTGGAACACGGGAATTTTTTCCTGTTCCTGAGTTTTTCCTATGAAAATGAACTGATTTCTATGAAATTTCTGCACAATTCCTATAAAATTCCTGCGTTCCAAACAGACCTTTAGGCTTTCATTTTCTGCCATGCATGGGAAATGAAGATGGGGAAAAAGAAGAAAGGGGAAAAAGAAATAAGACAGGTGGTTAATCCCACTTTTATTGTCTCTAAACCAAATAAAAAATAGGACAGTTCTGTCCTCACTCAACTAAACATCACACACCATAATCTAAGACGGGACCATTCCATTTTAGGATGCCTCTCGACCTAACTCAACCTTACGAGAATATGTTCACAAGGATAAATGTGTCAATTACTCGTTTGACATGGGCACTGTATCCGACACACGTGCGTTCCAATTCATATGCACCAACTGCAGTTTTTTTTTTGAGCAATACAGCTGCAGGTTGATCAGGCTCCTACGAATCTTGACCTTAAAGAAACAACTATGAGGTCAATACACATAACACAGGTTCGCCACAGCAACACAGCTTGTTTGCTCCTGGTCCCTTGTATCTAGTATACACTAGGTTTCGCCAATATGGCTGAGAAACATCAATCCGAAGTTAGAACGGTAACACAATATACAGCGAACACTGATGCTCACATCAAATGCCATACACTATTTGGCCGGAGAGATTTTTTTAAGCATTTGACTAAAGAACGCATTGGTTAGGATTTACAAAACTTAGACAGGGAGCAGATCAAAAGGCAGCAAAAGAGATTTTTTTTTCTTGTTTTACTTTCCTATGCTTTACTTTTGGAACCTCCATATCCTATTTACGTCGAGGTTGGTATTTTTCTGGTGGAATGCTGGAGTGGGACGAAGGTTGCCCCTCATTCGGGGGCAACATACCTAAGAAACTTCCTTGAACAGGCTCCTCTTCGTCCATGCTCTCTGTTCAGAGATGAATGCAAGGTAAGTTGGTCGTTCCCGCCCTCACAGAGATAAAGATAGTGGAGAGGCGAAATGAACATAGGCTACTGGCTGGCTCATTACCAAACAATGTCTTGATGGTTGGCCGCTTTGGTTTGGAACTCTTTTTCTTCAACTCCGCTGTTGCACAGAGCACCAAACCATTTTTGTCAAACTAAATGTATAACAACTAAATAAGTGAAATAGTACAGAGGATGAACATAGTAATGGGGGAGCTAACCAATTCCTGCCACTTCATCATCATTTACAATTTCAAAGTTCTTGTATGTATACCCAACGAAGTTTGCATCTTTGGATGGAAGCATCTGTAAAAGAAGTGTCTTTCAATTCATTGACAAAGGGCAGTAATAAAATGAAGCTCAAATGTCCAATATGAGTAAAATTCCCAATCAACTTTCTAAATATATGTGCCCTTGTTCAAGAGCAAATATATATGCCCTCCAGATCAATAGCAATGTTTGAAACACATTTTTTAGATATATATTTTATGGTTAACCAATGCATGCTAGAGGGATAAGAATGTTTTTTAGTGCCCAATGGGGAGAAAACCAATGCAAAATATTTCACTTGAACAACAGATATGGAACTGTCTGTAACTGGTACATTACTGTGTCCCATACTTCAACTACCCAGAAACCTTTAGTGGAGAACTTATGCATACCTTTCTCCATGGGCCTGACTTGGATGAACTTTGAATTTGAGTTCCAGTCTGCAAAGTAGTGGAAAAATAATTAAATGCGTGAGCAATAGCTATTAGCTAATGCATTCACAGTTCAAGTTTCACCAGGTCAACAACAAACACTGTTGAAAGTGGTTCTCTCATAATTAGGGCTAACCCTAGATGGGTAGCTATATAGGTTCCATACATGGGCCACATGGGCCTTAGCCTTATGGGCCTAAACACATACTCCAACACCCCCCGCAGTCTGAACTACCGGCGCAGCGGAGTTCGAGGCTGAACAAGAAAGAACACACACAACCCCCCACAGACGCAACTAGCCACCGGTGATGTTGAGGCTGGAGCGAAACTCGGCGAAGGTCGAGGACGGGAGGCCTTTGGTGAAGATGTCCGCGAACTGGGAGGTCGTCGGAACATGAAGGACCCGCATCTCGCCCAAGGCCACCCGATCACGGACAAAATGGAGGTCGATCTCCACATGCTTCGTCCGCTGGTGCTGGATGGGGTTGGTGGAGAGGTAGACCGCACTGACGTTGTCGCAGTAGATCAGTGTGCTCCGGGAGGGCGGAGTGTGCAACTCAGCAAGCAGCTGCCTGAGCCAGGCGGCATCCGCCACGCCGTTAGCAACGGCGCGGTACTCCGCCTCGGCGCTGGACCGGGAGACCACCGGCTGGCGCTTGGATGACCAAGACACCAGGTTGCCGCCCAGGAAGACGGCGTAGCCGGAGGTGGAGCGGCGAGTATCCGGGCACCCGGCCCCGTCAGCGTCGGTGTAGACGACGAGGTCGGTGGACGAGGCCCGGTGTAGGAGGAGGCCGTAGTCGAGCGTGCCCCGGAGGTAGCGGAGGAGGCGCTTGAGAGCCGTGAGGTGAGGCTCCCGAGGGTCATGCATATGAAGACAGACCTGCTGAACTGCATAGGTGATGTCCGGTCGGGTGAAGGTGAGGTACTGAAGGGCCCCGGCGAGACTCCTGTACGCAGTGGGATCGGCCACCGGTGGTCCCTCATCCTCAGACAGCTTGCCCTGAGTGTCGACCGGAGTGGAGCAGGGCTTGCAGTCAGTCATCCCAGCCCGCTCCAGGATATCCCGAGTGTACTGCCTCTGGTGAAGGAGCCCAGCAGGACGGTGCTCAACAGTGACACCGAGAAAGTGGTGGAGCTCACTTAGATCCTTCATCGCGAACTCCTGCTGGAGAGCTGCAATGATCCGGCGGAGAAGTGGCTCGCTGGAGGCTGTGAGGACAATGTCATCAACATAGAGCAACAAGTATGCAGTGTCGGCCCCATGGTGGTAGACGAACAGGGACGTATCAGACTTGGCCTCCACAAACCCCAGGGTCAGCAAGAAAGCAGCGAACCGGTGGTTCCACGCCCGAGGTGCCTGCTTGAGGCCGTAGAGGGACCTGTTGAGCCGGCAGACCATGTCAGGACGGGTGGTGTCGACGAACCCCGCCGGCTGACTGCAGTACACCGTCTCGGTAAGAAGGCCGTGGAGGAAGGCGTTCTTGACGTCCAGCTGGTGGACGGGCCAAGACCAAGCAAGTGCCAGCGATAGCACGGTACGGACGGTGGCCGGCTTGACCAGCGGGCTGAAGGTCTCATCGTAGTCGACGCCAGGGCGCTGAGTGAAACCCCGGAGGACCCATCGAGCCTTGTAGCGCTCGAGAGAGCCGTCAGCCCGGCGCTTGTGGGTCCAAATCCACTTGCCGGTGACGACATTGGCGCCCGGCGGCCGGGGCACCAACTCCCACGTCTGGTTGGCGAGTAGCGCGGCGTACTCCTCTTCCATCGCGCGGCGCCAGTGAGGGTCCAACAGGGCATCGCGGACGGAAGAGGGTACCGGAGAGACCACCGCGTCGCCGGTCGAAGCCTCGAGGACACGAGGCGGCAGTGTGCCAGCCGCGTGTCTGGTCACCATCGGGTGAACATGCCGCGGGTGTCGGTGAAGCAGCGACGGGTGGTAGACCGGCGGGGCACCACGAGCCGGCGGGGACTGCGGTGGTGGTGTCGGTGTCCCCGGTGGAGAAGGAAGCGCGAGCGGCGGCGGCCGCGGCCTGCGCTGGTACACCCGTACCGGCGCGGCGAACCTCGACGGAGGTGCCGGGGCAGGTGCCGGGACGGGATCCGGCGTTGGCAACCGACACGCCCCCCGGGGCAGAAACAGGGGACGAAGGCCCCGGGTCTGCACAAACCGGAGATGACGGGCCCGGCCCCGCTGGGGATCCAGGACCAGGGGCCAGCCCGGCGTGCGGCGAAGCGGTACCTGCAGGAGACCACGAAAAAGGTGGCTGAACCACCGGGTCAGTGGAAAACAGTGAGGGTGGTTCAGGTACCGGAGGGGTGGTAGTGCTGGAAAAGGGAAAGACGGACTCATCGAATACCACATGGCGAGATATGAGAACCCGTCGGGAGGTAAGGTCAAAGCACCGGTACCCCTTGTGATCCGGAGAGTACCCGAGGAAGACACAGAGCGTGGAGCGAGGGTCCAGCTTGTGGGAAGAACTGGCAGCGGTGTTGGGATAACACGCACACCCAAACACGCGGAGGTGATCGTACCGCGGCGGAGTACCGAAGAGGGCGTGGTGAGGAGTGGGAGCGGGGCAAGCCGCGGAAGGAAGGCGGTTAAGAAGATAGGTGGAGGTGTGCAAGCCCTCGGCCCAGAAGCGAGCAGGAAGAGAGGCCTGAAACAGAAGAGTACGCACGGTGTCGTTGGTAGTGCGAATCATCCGCTCTGCCTTGCCATTTTGCGAAGAGGTGTATGGGCAAGACATGCGCAACTGAACACCGTGAGAGAGGAAGAAAGCGCGGGAGGTGGAGTTATCAAACTCGCGACCATTGTCACACTGGACGGCCTTGATGGTGAGGCCGAACTGTGTAGACACCCACGTGAAGAAGTGAAGGAGCGTGGTAAACGTGTCTGACTTCGCACGGAGAGGAATGTCCACGAATAATGCGAAAAATCATCAACAACCACAAGATAGTACTTATAACCAGAAATACTTAGAACAGGAGATGTCCATAGGTCGCAATGTACAAGATCAAAAATGCGGGCCACATGAGAAGAACTAGAAAAAGGAAGACGAACATGTCGGCCCAATTGGCACGCATGACACAGTTGCTCATCATGAGCTCGAGTACATGGAAGACCAGAGCTACGACTGAGCTGTATCAGGGCATCACGTCCAGGATGGCCGAGGCGCCGGTGCCAGGTAGTAGAGGAAGTAGAAGCGGCGAAGGCAGCTGACAAAAAGGATGGCGAAGAAGACGAAGGCGCCGCCGGGAAGCGAAGGGTGTAAAGGGGCCCGGTGCTGTCACATCGGAGCAGAGGACGCCGGGAAGCCAAATCCTTTACAGTAAGACCAGAAGAGTCAAATTCCACAGAACAAGAATTGTCAGCTGTAAAACGACGAATAGAAAGAAGGTTATGAACCATAGAAGGAGCAACAAGAACATCAGGAAGACGAAAGGAGCCATGAGCACCGGCGGTACCCACAGACATGACAGGAAGGCAAGAACCATTGGCGACCATAATGGACGAAGGAAGAGAGGAAGAAGGAGAGTGGAGCGACGAAAGTATACCGGGGTCAGGAGTGGTGTGGTAGGTGGCTCCCGAATCAGCAATCCACTCAGGTCCGACCGGAGGTGTCAGGCCCATGGTGCTGAACGAGCGGGCCAGGGCCGCCGGGTCCCATCCAACGACCCCCGGAAGAGTCCCAGAGGGTGGAGTCCACGCCGTAGCAGGGAAGGCGCCGGGTGTAGGGCCAGCAGGAGGAGCTCCGGTGAGCATGGCCACCGGTGGGCGCGAGTCGGCCCCGATGGCGTGGTAGGGCCCACATGGAGATGCGCCCTGACCACGGGTGCTGGAAGGAGGGCCATGGTGCCCCTCCCTGCGGCCCACCAGGAGCCGGAGGTTGGGTGTGTCCGCCCCGGCCACCCCCGCGACCCCCTCCACGTCGACGGCGACCGCCACGGCCCCCCCTCCACCTCCGCTCGGCCCGGAGGGAGGGGGACCCAAAAGAGACGGCGGCGATGGAGCGGCGGACCGTGGTGGAGCAGTCGAGCGCGGCGAAGTAGCAGCCAGGGCCGTCGAGGGGGACGAGGAGCCCGTGGAGGTGGTGGATCCCGGCTGGAGGCCCTGAGTGAGCTCCTCCATGACGAGATCGTCACGGACCTCCAGGAAGGTGGGGAAGGGCCTCTGGCGGGTGATCCACGTCCGGAGGTGGGCGTAGCGGTCGCTGAGCCCCCGGAGGACGTTGAGGGCCAAGATGCGATCCTCCACGGGCCACCCAAGGTCTCCCAGGGAGTCCGCCATGCCCTTCATCCGACGGCAGAACTCGCCGACGGAGAGGTCACCCTGGACGAAGGTCCTGAAACTCGCGTCGAGGCGCAGAGCCCGGGCCTCCGCGTTGCCCAGGAACTGTCCCTCAAGGGCGAGCCAAGCCCGGCGCGCGTCAGGAGAGGTGCGGACGAGGTCGTGGAGGTCCAGAGAGATCGTCCCCAGGATCCAGGAGAGGACGATGTTGTCCAGACGAAGCCACGACGGGGTCTGGACGGTGACCGAAGCGTCAACGAGGACGTGTTCGTCGAGGGCGTAGCGGCGAAGAGTGAGAAGCACCAGATCCCGCCAGCGGGCGTAGGAGGGCGACTCCGGCTCGAGGACGACCGGGACGAGGAGGCGGATGTTCTGGACCCTCCCCGACCTGGTAGTGAAGCTGAGCCACGAGCGGGTCGGCCGGGTCGTGCCAGAGGACGGCAGTGTGGGACACGCGGCGTCCCGGCGAGGCAGAGGAGGTAGCTCCGGCGTCCTGGCCCACGGGAGAGTTGAGGAGATGCTCGGCCTCGGCGATCTGGCGAGCCAGGGCGTCAGCCGCGTCGCGCTCACGCTCCCAGACGGCAGCGGCCGCCCGCACACGAGCCTGCCCCTCCGCGGCGGCCGCGCGGGCAGTGACAAGGGCGGCGGCGAGGGCGGAGTCGGAACGCGGGCCCTGAAACGTAGGCGTGCCGTCACCAGGAGGCATGGCCGCCCGATGGAGGACGGCGGCATCGGTCCCGGCGGCGCGCAGGAGGGCGGCCAGGGCGGCTGGAAGTTGGTCAGCGCCCCCTGCCCCGGCAGCCGCATCCAGAAGGGTGGTGAGGGTGGTCTGGAGGGTGTCAGCGCCGAGCCCCGCATGGACCAGAGGAGAGCGGGCCGTCGGGAGAAGGGGATGCTCAACGCCGGCGGCCGCCGGAGCAGGGTCTTCCCCGCCGCCCGTGCCTGCAGCGTCCGCCCCGGCAGTGAGGGATGCTGCCGTGTGGGTAGGGAGGGGGAGGGTCGTGGCAGGGAGGTGGGGGGGCCCGCGCGCGGCCTGGAGCACGGCAGCCAGGGGCGCGACCCCGACGGGCGGAGTAGTGGGCGCGGCCCCAGGCGGCGCAGTAGCGGGCGGTGCCCCAGGAGCAGCGGCTGCAACCTGCGCCAAGGAAAGGGTGGGGGGGAAGGGAAGAGGGAGAAGAGGGAGGCCGGTCAGCCATGCCGGCGCCGGTGGCAGGGGCAGCGCCGGCGCCGGCGAGAGGAGACTGAACGGCAGCGGCTCAGGGTGGGGAAAGAGGAAAGAACAGGCTTGATACCATGTTGAAAGTGGTTCTCTCATAATTAGGGCTAACCCTAGATGGGTAGCTATATAGGTTCCATACATGGGCCACATGGGCCTTAGCCTCATGGGCCTAAACACATACTCCAACAAACACTATCATATAAACAACAAAAGAATAGAGCGTTACAATTGAATAATCCTGAAATTAAGAATATCGCAAGCCTAACTGATATGAAAGAGGAAACAACACCAGATTTATCTGAACCCCAGTTTTTGTTAGGTAGCAGATAGAATTTGTGATTAGATCGCTGACTTCATTTAATTGTACTACCAGGTAGCACTAACCCAGAGAAATTTAGCCTACAGTGCACAGGGAACCAACACAGACCACCTATTTAGGAGTACAATTGTATACTTCCAAGCAGAAGGAATGTCAGATGGTGATTGTTCACCTCTAGAATAAACAATCAAGGGAACCCTTGTGTTTGATTTTACCATATGCTAAGCCTGGCCACAGGTATTGTTTGACAACCAGAATGAACACTAATCGGTATGATAACAAGCAGGAAAACAGGATCACAGGCACTACCAGAAGTTCATTCGATATTAACCAGCAACTGCCATGTGGCATAACCACCACCCAATCTTATACTGTAGGCAAATATTATTGATGCAGAAGTAAACCAACAGGGGAAAGTAGATTTTTACCTCCTCAAATTTCTCAAAATTCTGAGTATCCAACTCGCCATTAACTTCTGGTATGAAAGCAGCTTTCATCTGATACAACTTCTCCCACTGAACACCTCTAAACCAAGGATGCGCCTAAAGTTGTAAGTACAATTAAATTAGTTGGGTACTTGGGTATGAGAGTAATGTAAGTGTATGCATCAAACATGTGGATAAGAACAAACTTTTATTTCATGGGCTCCTTTTGTGCCAAGTCTCTGCTCAACATTACACAAAAGCTTGCTGATGAGATCCTTAGCTTCAGGAGAAAGCTTTGCCTCTTCAGGGAATTTCAAGTGACTTCTCCAGTTCACAATCTGCATGAACAAAGAAAAACATAAGTTGAGATGTATGCTCATAAAGCTATAGAAGTATTTTGCTTACTAAAAGTAAGCAAGGCAGCTAGAATATAAAGCCCATGCTTATTAAATAGGCGTATAGTGCAGTAGAGCTCATTCGACCAGCTGCAACCACCAACTCCCAGCTAATAGTTAGCTGTTAAAAATTAGTTGGGGTTGATCCAAAGGAACCCAGCTAATTGTTTATCTGGTCACACAGCTAACAACTATCTCAGTAGCTATCCCAACGCAGCTAATAGATGCAAAAAGGCACTTTTGCCCTCCCACCTACCTCTATCCATGTGCCTCCCAATAGAAAACAAAGGGCATTACAGACAAAAAAAAACCACCAATGCATCCACCTTTTAGCTGGTGGATCCAAACAGCACCCCGCTAATATTAGCTGCAAACAATTAGCCAGGGAACTATTAGCTACTAGTGGATCCAAACAGGGCCTAAATAGTTGTGGTTACAGGCAAGTCATGGTCATCCTAATGTAGTGCACAGTGTAATCTGCTCTCTTCAGTGTTATGGATTTGACACAATGATGTTCATGAAGTTTGCATAGGATGACACTGAATATTGAATACTATGGCACACACATATATATCCTGTGGATATCACATATTCACATGTACCTTTCTGCAAGTAGACATTGGATCCTCTGAATAAAATGGAGGGTAACCAACAAGCATTTCATACATGATAGCACCAAGGGACCACCTAAAGAAGAAAAAGAAGTGATATCAAGCATCCATCAAGATACAGAAAGCACAGAGGGTGATAGAATCACCAAGTCTAATAGTTAAAGATACAAATTTACAAGATAAGAAACCTAACCAGTCACACTCCATTCCGTATCCTTTCTTCAGTAGAACTTCTGGAGCAATATAATCAGGTGTACCGACTGTTGAGTATGCCTGTGCCCCAGGATTGCAATTAAACATGTCAACTGCACTCGAGTGTACACTCAGCATGGCAAGCAGGAACCTTATGGAAAAGGGGGGAGATCTTGCTAGACATAGGAAGGAACCTTATGATTCACACAATCCACTAGAAAAATTAAACCCTAGAAAATATAACTATTTGGATTCCTTTGTAATGGGAATAGTGACGTTGTAACTGTTTTTGTTAGTTTGATCCAGCTCCATTCATCAAATTATAGTGCCCAACTCATTAGCCATTGACTCCAGAGTATTCCATACGACTTGGTTCAACATGGTAAAGACTGGTTGATGTCAACAAAACAATACTACATCCTTAGAACTGGGAACCATTTTCTGTCCTTTAGAAGTTCAATATGATTGGTTCAGAGACATGAGACCAACTACGAACATCATCTATGGAAACATGGCTCAAAACTTACAAAATTTGAAGGAGCAATATAACTTTTGTATGGTTTTATTATACCAAATAGGTTATAGGAGGCAAAAAATGGATATAATGCAGAAGGAGAAAAGTGAGTTAAGACATTCAAACAAAAGCCGCCATAACATCCCAAGCCATCGATAAGTTAATCCATCTTTGAATACACTACTTACCAACATCCGGCGGTTCTTTTGCCAGTGTGACAATTGCTCCTGCTGTGTACGCCTCGGTGCAGAAGGGTTGCTTAACCGAGTGCTATCAGGCAAAGGTTTGGTAACTTTTCCAGACGTATAATCTGGTTCATTCAAATTTGGAAAATTACTGCTGTCCAAAGGTTTACACAAACCGAAGTCAGAAAGCTTCAGGTGACCAATGCGATCTAACAAAAGATTATCTGGTTTGATATCCCTGACAAAAGGAACATAGATACATCATTTAAATTATAGGATCGTCTGGCTTTTTAAAAAAAGAAAACACAGAGACACTAGTATGGTACCGATGAATATAGTTGTGCTTGTGGATAGACTCAATGGCAAGCACAGTTTCTGCAATATAAAATCTAGCTTCATCTTCTGTTAGTGTGTCCTTGCGCATAAGTAAAGTCATCATGTCCCCACCAGGAAGGTATTCCATGATGAGATACAAGAACTCTTCGTCTTGGAAAGAATAATAGAGCTTAACTATGTAAGCACTATCAACTTCAGCAAGAAGGTTCCTTTCGGCTTTGACATGTTCTACCTGGAATATATGTACACATGTCAGAGGATAACATGCAAAACAGAAATAGAGAATGCAAAACAACTCAGAAAGACCGTACATGGTACCTGGCCCCTACGAAGCATTTCAGATTTCTTGAGCTTTTTCATTGCGTACACATTCTTAGAGGTCTTCTCTCTACAAAGACGCACCTGCACAGTTAGAGTGGCATAAGTGACATAGCGAAAAGAATGGCTCAACACATAAAGAAAGCAAAAGATTCAGACTCAACTGAAACAGAAGACAACAGAAGAAACAGTTAAACCAGTTGTTAATAAGAGCTATTTAAAACTACATGAGTCAACTGCACCAAGAAGGATGATTTGTGTTGGAGTATGTGTTTAGGCCCATGTGGCTAAGGCCCATGTGGCCCATGTATGGAACCTATATAGCTACCCTTCTAGGGTTAGCCCTAATTGAGAGAATCACTTTCCAACATGGTATCCAGCCACTTCTTTCCTCTCACCTAATCCAGCCGCCGCCGCCGGCCCTTTTCTCCAGCCGCCGCCGCCGGTCTTCCCTGCTGCCGGCGGCCATGGACGGCCGGCCACCTCCCCCTTCCTCCTATTTCTCTGTTTTCCCTCCCCTCTCCTCCCCTTCCTGGGCCGATCTGCTCCGTTCTCCCTCCTCTGGTGCCACCACCGGCCTCCCTGGTGCCGCCGCACCTCTCCAGGACGCTTCTCTCCAGGCGGCTGCTGCTGGCGCCGTTCATCTACAGGCCGCGGCTGGGAGCAGCGCCTCCCCTGCTCTCCCTCCCTCCGCGCCCTCTCCTCTCCTGGGACCAGCGCTCGCCGGTGCCCTTGCGGCCGCGGGCCAGCAACCCCAAGGGGCGGCTGATGCCGTTTTTCCCCTCCCTCCCCTGCCTGCAGGTGGCACTGCTCACGGGGGTCGCCTTTCCCCTGCCCTCTCTCCTGCTTTCAGCGCCACACTTCCTCCTCTCCTTCACCCCGCTGCTGCCCTCACCGCAGCCGCCGCTCCTGAGGGTGCCGCAGGGGGCGCTTCCTCTGTTACCGCTGCTGCGGTCGGGGGGAGCAGGGGGGCTCCTGAGGCAACCGCTGCTGCAGGAGGCGCAGAGGACGGGGGGGCTGCTGCTGCTGCTGCCCTGACAGAGCGCCCAGCCGACGCCCTCCACCTTCCCGGCGCCGGGCTGGACGCCGGCAACCTCCTTCCTGCCGGTGCCCAGACCTTCCCGGCCCCGACACCACCACTGCTTTCCCACATCTACGCCGGCCGTGACGTCTCGTCTCTCGCTGCTGCCCTCGCCGCCGCACGTGCCTCTGCCGCGGAGGGGCAGGCCCGGGTGCGGGCGGCCGCCCTCGTGTGGGAGCACGAGCGCGAAGCGGCCGACGCCTTGGCTCGCCAGATCGCCGAGGCGGAGCGGCTCCTCTCTCCAGCCTCCCCGGTCGCTGGGGCCAACTCCTCTGCCTCGCCAGGTCGCCGTGTGTCTCACACCGCTGTCCTCTGGCACGACCCGGCTGACCCGCTCGTGGCGCAGCTTCACTACCAGGCCGGGGGGGTCCAGAACATTCGCCTCCTCGTGCCGGTCGTTCTCGAGCCGGAGTCGCCCTCCTACGCCCGCTGGAGGGACCTCGTGCTTCTCACTCTTCGCCGCTACGCCCTCGACGACCACGTCCTCGTTGACGCGTTGGCTGTCGTCCAGACCCCGTCATGGCTTCGTCTGGACAGCATCGTCCTCTCCTGGATCCTGGGGACGATCTCTCTGGACCTCCACGACCTCGTCCGCACCTCTCCTGACGCGCGCCGGGCATGGCTCGCCCTTGAGGGCCAGTTCCTGGGCAACGCTGAGGCCCGGGCTCTGCGCCTCGACGCGAGCTTCCGGACCTTCGTACAGGGTGACCTCTCCGTCGGCAAGTTCTGTCGTCGGATGAAGGGCATGGCCGACTCCCTGGGGGACCTTGGGTGGCCCGTGGAGGATCGCATCTTGGTCCTCAACGCCCTTCGGGGGCTCAGCGACCGCTACGCCCACCTCCGGACGTGGATCACCCGCCAGAGGCCCTTCCCCACCTTCCTGGAGGTCCGCGACGATCTCGTCATGGAGGAGCTCACGCAGGGCCTCCAGCCGGGATCCACTACTTCCGCGGGGTCCTCGTCCTCGTCGACGGCCCTGGCTGCCTCTTCGCCGCGCCCGTCTGCTCCACCGCGGTCCACCGCTCCACCGCCACCGTCGTCTCTCCTGGGCCCTCCTCCCTCCGGGCCGAGCGGAGGTGGGGGGGGGGTCGTGGCTCTCGTCGTCGCCGTGGAGGGGGCCGCGGGGGTGGCCGGGGTGGGCACCCCCAGGCTCCGGCACCGGCCGGGACACACGGGGGGGCACCATGGCCTTCGTTCCAGAATCCGTGGTCCGGTCGCATCTCCATGTGGCCCTACCACGCCCCCGGAGCCGACACCCGTCCACCAGTGGCCATGCTCACCGGAGCTCCTCCTGCTGGTCTTCCACCCGGCGCCTTCTCTGCTACGCCGTGGGTTCCACCCTCCGGGACTCCACCGGGGGTCACCGGCTGGGACCAGGCGGCCCTGGCTCGCTCGTTCAGCACCATGGGCCTGACACCTCCGGTTGGACCTGAGTGGATCGCTGATTCGGGGGCCACCTACCACACTACTCCTGACCCCGGTATACTTTCGTCGGTTCACTCTCCCTCTTCCTCTCTTCCTTCGTCCATTATGGTCGCAAATGGTTCTTGTATTCCGGTCTCGTCTGTGGGTACCGCCGGTGCTCATGGCTCCTTTCGTCTTCCTGATGTTCTTGTTGCTCCTTCTATGGTTCATAATCTTCTTTCTATTCGACGTTTTACAGCTGACAATTCTTGTTCTGTGGAATTTGACTCTTCTGGTCTTACTGTAAAGGATTTGGCTTCCCGGCGTCCTCTGCTCCGATGTGACAGCACCGGGCCCCTTTACACTCTTCGCTTCCCGGCGGCTCCTTCGTCTTCTTCGCCGCCCGTTTTGTCAGCTGTCTTCGTCGCTTCTACTTCCTCTACTACCTGGCACCGGCGCCTCGGCCATCCTGGACGTGATGCCCTGATACAGCTCAGTCGTAGCTCCGGTCTTCCATGTACTCGAGCTCATGATGAGAAACTGTGTCATGCGTGCCAATTGGGCCGACATGTTCGTCTTCCGTTTTCTAGTTCTACTTCCCATGCGGCCCGTATTTTTGATCTTGTACATTGCGACCTATGGACATCTCCTATTCTGAGTATTTCCGGTTATAAGTACTATCTTGTGGTTGTTGATGATTTTTCGCATTATTCGTGGACTTTTCCTCTCCGTGCGAAGTCTGATACGTTTACCACGCTCCTTCACTTCTTTTCTTGGGTGTCTACACAGTTCGGCCTCCCCATCAAGGCCGTCCAGTGTGACAATGGTCGCGAGTTTGATAACTCCTCCCGCGATTTCTTCCTCTCTCACGGTGTTCAGCTCCGCATGTCTTGTCCATACACCTCTTCGCAAAATGGCAAGGCTGAGCGGATGATTCGCACCACCAATGACACCGTGCGTACCCTTCTGTTTCAGGCCTCTCTTCCCGCTCGTTTCTGGGCTGAGGGCCTGCACACCTCCACCTACCTTCTTAACTGCCTTCCTTCCGCGGCCTGCCCCGCTCCCACTCCTCACCACGCCCTCTTCGGTACCCCGCCTCGGTACGATCACCTCCGCGTGTTTGGGTGTGCGTGTTACCCCAACACCGCTGTCACTTCTTCTCACAAGCTGGATCCTCGCTCCACGCTCTGTGTCTTCCTCGGGTACTCCCCGGATCACAAGGGGTACCCGTGCTTTGACCTTACCTCCCGACGGGTTCTCATCTCTCGCCATGTGGTGTTCGATGAGTCCGTCTTTCCCTTTTCTAGCACCACCACCCCTCCGGTACCTGACCCACCCTCCCTGTTTCCCACTGATCCGGTGGTCCAGCCACCTTTTTCGTGGTCTCCTGCAGGTACCGCTTCGCCGCGCGCCGGGCCGGCCTCCTGTCCTGGATCCCCAGCAGGTCCGTGCCCGTCGTCCTCGGGCGCGGCCCCGTCCTCTCCGATTGGTGCAGACCCGGGGCCTTCGTTCCCCGCTGCTGCCCCGGGGGGTCGTGTCGGTCGACGACGCCGGATCCCGTCCCGGCACCTCCGTCGAGGTTCGCCGCGCCGGTACGAGTGTACCAGCGCAGGCCGCGGCCGCCGCCGCTCGCGCTCCCTTCTCCACCGGGGACACCGACACCACCGCCACTGTCTCCACCGGCTCGTGGTGACCCGCCGGTCTACCACCCGCCGCTGCTGCACCGACACCCGCGGCATGTTCACCCGATGGTGACACGACACGCGGCTGGCACCCTGCCGCCTCGTGCTCTCGAGGCTTCGACCGGCGATGCGGTGGTCTCTCTGGTACCCTCCTCCGTCCGCGACGCCCTGTTGGATCCTCACTGGCGCCGCGCGATGGAAGAGGAGTACGCCGCGCTACTTGCCAACCAGACGTGGGAGTTGGTGCCCCGGCCGCCAGGCTCCAACGTCGTCACCGGCAAGTGGATTTGGACCCACAAGCGCCGGGCCGACGGCTCTCTCGAGCGCTACAAGGCTCGCTGGGTCCTCCGGGGTTTCACTCAGCGCTCTGGCGTCGACTACGATGAGACTTTCAGCCCGGTGGTCAAGCCGGCCACCGTCCGTACCGTGCTATCGCTGGCACTTGCTCGGTCTTGGCCCGTCCACCAGCTGGACGTCAAGAACGCCTTCCTCCACGGCCGTCTTACCGAGACGGTGTACTGCAGTCAGCCGGCGGGGTTCGTCGACACCACTCGTCCTGACATGGTCTGCCGGCTCAACAGGTCCCTCTACGGCCTCAAGCAGGCACCTCGGGCGTGGAACCACCGGTTCGCCGCCTTCTTGCTGACCCTGGGGTTCATGGAGGCCAAGTCTGATACGTCCCTGTTCGTCTACCACCATGGAGCCGACACTGCATACTTGCTGCTCTATGTTGATGACATTGTCCTCACCGCCTCCAGCGAGCTACTTCTCCGCCGGATCATCACCGCTCTACAGCAAGAGTTCGCGATGAAGGATCTGGGTGAGCTCCACCACTTCCTTGGTGTCACTGTTGAGCACCGTCCTGCCGGGCTCCTCCTTCACCAGCGACAGTACACTCGGGACATTCTGGAGCGGGCTGGGATGACTGACTGCAACCCCTGCTCCACTCCGGTCGACACTCAGGGCAAGCTGTCTGAGGCTGAGGGACCACCGGTGGCCGATCCCACTGCGTACAGGAGTCTCGCCGGGGCCCTTCAGTACCTCACCTTCACCCGGCCGGACATCACCTATGCAGTTCAGCAGGTCTGCCTCCACATGCATGATCCCCGGGAGCCTCACCTCCTGGCTCTCAAGCGCCTCCTCCGCTACCTCCGGGGCACACTCGACTACGGCCTCCTCCTCCACCGGGCCTCCTCCACCGACCTCGTCGTCTACACCGACGCTGACTGGGCCGGGTGCCCGGATACTCGCCGCTCCACCTCCGGCTACGCCGTCTTTCTGGGCGGCAACCTGGTGTCTTGGTCGTCCAAGCGCCAGCCGGTGGTCTCCCAGTCCAGCGCCGAGGCGGAGTACCGCACCGTTGCTAACGGCGTGGCGGAGGCCGCCTGGCTCCGGCAGCTGCTGGCTGAGTTGCACACTCCACCCTCCCGGAGCACACTGATCTACTGCGACAACGTCAGTGCGGTCTACCTCTCCACCAACCCCATCCAGCACCAGCGGACGAAGCATGTGGAGATCGACCTCCATTTTGTCCGTGATCGGGTGGCCATGGGCGAGGTGCGGGTTCTTCATGTTCCGACGACCTCCCAGTTCGCGGACATCTTCACCAAAGGCCTCCCGTCCTCGACCTTCGCCGAGTTTCGCTCCAGCCTCAACATCGCTGGTGGCTAGTTGCGTCTGTGGGGGGGGGGGGGGGGTGTGTTCTTTCTTGTTCAGCCTCGAACTCCGCTGCGCCGGTAGTTCAGACTGCGGGGGGGTGTTGGAGTATGTGTTTAGGCCCATGTGGCTAAGGCCCATGTGGCCCATGTATGGAACCTATATAGCTACCCTTCTAGGGTTAGCCCTAATTGAGAGAATCACTTTCCAACAATTTGTTCTCTAACTCTCCTCTTGAAAAGAAAGAAAGGTAAAAAAACCTTGTAGCAAAACAGTGTTCATCCCAATATTAACTAAATATAAATACAAAAAATAGCAATAAGAAGATAACAAAGATACTACAAATTAACTCAAAGCCCAGATTGGATATTTAGGACAAACAACTTCTTTTTCATAGGTATATTACGAAAATCAAGGGTCAGGCCTTTTTTCATAGACTCCCTCCATTCCAAATTATAAGTCATTCTAACTTTCTTGGAGAATCAAAGCAATCTTAAATTTGACCAAAATTATAAAGAATTACAAAGACTTTATGACATCAAATAGGTATACTATAAAAATATAATTAATGAAAAAACTAATTATACTTATTTGATATCATAAATTTTATTATTTTATTATATAAGTTTGGTCAAACTTGAGATGCTTTGACTCTCCAAGAAAGTTGGAATGACTTATAATTTGGGATGGAGGGAGTAGTTAACTGCCTGCAAGCCACGGTAAAATGGTCCAATCCATCAAAGTTACCTTAATAATGGAGAAGGCATGTGAAAACGGTGGTGGAAAAAACACCAGGGTGTGTTATAATATTTGCATATGTGAACATAACGAATGGAAACTCATCACAAGCATGCATCAAGGGACCACATGATAATTGAATGCCATCAATTTGGGAGAGTAAATATACGGCCTATAAAGGTCCAAAGCAAATACCAAAGAACTCTAAAGTGCCAGATAAATGTCAGCAGAACAAGGACCAAAAGGTTAACTTTATCCCAGTTTTCTTACAAGCATATTTAGAGTTGTACTAAAATACAAGATGGAGCAGCAAGGCACACCAAGTTCCAACTTCCAACTATATGAGAAATCCACATTTATTTCATGAAAAGGATTGTAAGAATAATATTGTCGAGTCAACATGTGGTGCATGTGTAGAACTTTTATATTCTTTCTATATAAGCAGAGGCTTCTCTTTAAAAAGAAAACGTATGCGCAGAACAATGGCTGATGGGATAGAATTCAAAAGAAACAGAAATAATGCCATGTATATCATTGAACTGGTTTGCACAAACTGTTAAAGAATGGAAACTGAAATGAACTGTACCTCTCCAAATGCACCTCTCCCAATAATAGTCAAAAGTTCAAAATCTTCAACTCCCATCTTGTGTCTCTGCAAGCGCATATATTCAGTCTCTTTTTTCTCCAAATGCTTAAGAATATTATTTTGCTCTTCTACAGGAACTTCGGCATCTTTTAATTTTCTCTCCAACATCCAGCGCCTAAAAGTAAGCCAAGATATTATAAAAGTAAGATCACAATTTCCTGCAAGTCAATTGTCATCAAATAGATGGAATCCAGCAAGTAGATTGGTTGACGAGAAAAATAAGTCTTGACATTTGATAATGATTGCAAGTATAAGTATGAATTGTTTAAGTTTTGAAACGGCAAACATCATTTAGAATGAGTATGTAAGTTCAATTGAGTAATTGTTTGAGTTCAATGAGTCGATACTAAAAAAAAGTTCATAAATCATATTCGGCGTTGAGTTCATAGCTTTGCTAGATCATTGTGTATCAATCACTATTCACTACAGAGCTACAACTTAATACAATTCGCAAAAAAAAAGAGCTACTCCCTCCGTTCTAAATTATAAGACATTTTGGCTTTTCTAGATACATCTCTTTTACTATGTACCTAAACCTAGCGAATATCTAAGCATTATAAGACGCTTTGGCCTTTCTAGAATCTAGATACATTTCTTTTACTATATGTCTAAACATAGAGTATATCTAAGTGCATATCAAAAGCAATGTATCTAGAAAAGCCAAAACGTCTTATAATTTGGAACAGAGGGGCTACAACTTAATATGGCACTGAAGCTACCTAACTTGAGTTAATGCTGTAACTGGGCTTTCTATTCTGGGCACAACCACGGTCCCAACACACTTGTAAGGACTTGATCTTAATCATCTGCGTGGCTGCACCTGTGTTTGCCATTCCAGTCCAAACATGGCATGTCATGTGTGTGGTTGGGCATCCTGCTCGATAACAGCAAGATGGGGACCTTCATTTCTTTCCATTCTACACTTGAGTCGTAATTTAGAATTTTGCTAGCTGCATGTAAAACACGATGGGTGCTAATAAATCTATAACCAAAGCAGGCAAAGGTAAAAAAAAAGGTTTATATTCACTGGACTGCCTACCTCTCTTTCCTATCTTGCAGGGACTTCATCTGGGTCTTGTAGTGGTTCTCAATGTACTGCTTTGCAGCGGCGACCCTCTGTTTCGTCGCACTAGAAGGGGCATCATCCATCGGGGGCTTTCCTGGATCCTTTCCATGGCTGGCAGCCACCGCTGGACTCTTGGATTTGTCCCTCGGCTGGAACTTCTGGAACCAACTTCTCGCAGAATCCATCTCCACTCACAATGGCATCATCTCTGGAACCAGGCAAGCCTCTTATCGTGACCAAAGCAGCTGGAACGGGACAGCTGTTGAAAAGGTCCAAGTGACTCAATCCGCCCCAATTGGATCAGGTATCCAAATCAACAACTCTCCGTGGAACCCGATGCTGGGGACGACACCCTCTATCTGAAACAAATAAAATAATCCGCGATCAGAGTCGTTAGACCAAGTTGTGACATCCACGGCACGACTGATGGAACTGAAAATGTCAGCGGAACAGTTCTGGCTTTAATAATTCAAGCCCCGTTTGCCCACGGCACATGTAAACCTACTCCAGGTTTCAGAATTCGACGACTCTGAACTCGAATTATATCCGTCAAAAGGAGTAGCATAAGCACCGGTTCCAAACCAGGAAGAAAGAGATTAAGATCTCGGCTCCAAACATGAACCTCCCCCCACAAAAAAGAATAGTCCAACAACTCCATTTCCACACCCAGAGCCGCGGAGTTCGGTCCGGGAATCGCATTGCCGCGGCCCGTGGCGCGACATCCTAAAAACTGCCTAAAAGCAGCCGCAAAACCCATCGACTGACCAAAACCAACCCGCCCAGGCGACTCCCTGAGAAGTGAGACCAGAACCAGAGCCACGCAGCGCGGAGCTGCAATTCGCCGCCGCCGGAGACCCACCGCGGCAACACGCCCCCCGCAGCTCCGAGCGCGGGCCCGACCCACAGGCGGGGAGGAATCCCGGGCCGGAAACCGAGTGACAAATCGGGCGGCGCGGATCAGCGGGGGAGGGAGGGCGGGCGGGCGGAGCTCACCTCGGCAGCGGCGCGGCGGCGGGGCACGCGGAGCGGATCTCGCGCGAGGCGGCGCCGATTGGAGCAACCCCGCGCGAGGCGGCGCCGATTGGAGCAAAAGGAGGGCGGGGGCGCACTCGCGACCCGCTTTTCCCTTTCCTCTCCCCTCCTTCCCTGCTCTCTCTCCCCCCGCTTGTCCCCCGGACCCGGGTTGGTTGTCTTTTCGTGGGCGAGGCAAAACCGTGTGACTGTGAAGAGAGGGGAGAGGCAGGAGAGGGAGTGTGAGAGGACTATTAGAGAAAGAGAGAGAGACGTGGCCGGAGCCCGGAGGGGGAGTAGTAGCTTGTCTTGGCTTTGACTCGCCGTAACGAAACTTCCTGCAGGTTTCCTTCGGCCGGCTCCGCTTCTCTCTCTCTCTTTTTTTTTTTGAACTTGGCTCCGCTTCTCTACGGTGCAGGACTACTCTACTGGGCGCCGGGCGGGCGTTGGCGTTGGCGTTGTGCTATCTTCTCTGCTTGGCCGCCGCGGGGCCACCTGCCGCGCACAACGCGACTCCCCAGCAATTAATAAATTCAAATCAAATCAAGTTATTTGGATGAGCACTAAAATTTAAATGGTGTCACATTGGATGTCGCATGATGTTCGCTAATAAAAAATAAATTACAGATTTTATCAGTACACCGCGAGATGAATTTATTAAGACTAATTAATTCGTTATTAGCACATATTTACTGTAGCACACCATTGTTAAATCATGGACTAATTAAGTTTAAAAATTCATCTCACAAATTAGTCTCAATATATGTATTTAGTTTCGTAAATAGTCTATATTTAATATTCTATGTATATGTCAAATATTTGATGGGATATGATTCAAGTTTAATTGGGTGAACCAAACGGGCTTCGTGTGTCTAAACATCCGCTCGTTCATTCTGTCGGGCTGCTCGGTGCTTCGGAAAATGGGGAGATAAAACAAACAACAAATGGAGGAGGTCCATTTGTTTGCTAGGACGCGCTGCCGTCTACGCGCGGGTGTGTGTCTGGACGGACCGTGCCACTAGAAAAACTACAGTACCTCTCAATGGAATTGTTGGTCTGAGCGCCTAGCACACAACCACAGGTTCAAGCCACGTCCCTTCACGGAACCCCTCACATTTCGAGGAATAAATAGCTTAAACTTTATCTAAAATTATATAAAAGGTCAAAATAAGTACATTAAATTTAATTATAGAATATATTTTCATAATAAATTTATTTACAGACTTAAATATAATTACATTTTTTTGGACGGAGAGAGTATAACTCTTAAAAAAAAGAAGGCTATAATGTAGGAACATAAGGTATGAGATTTCTATTGCACTCAACACTTAGACTAATTGTCCCATCGGATTCTTCTGTTTCTACCAAGACAAACAACACATCTGCAACAAAAAAAAAGAAACAACCTTGCTACTCATGGCGTGATTGTTCCTTAAACTTCACATCCTCTCGCCCCACCGTCTCCTTCAACTCCTCTTCCATTTCCGTCTCTATATTCCTTATCAGTAATGTTCGCAATCATAGCATCGTCGACCATCTCAGCCAGCGCTCCACACGTACTCAGGTCGCTACTATGGCTTCGGGTGGATAATCTCCTAATTGGAGATCCCTTGTCACCCCTAACAAGGGCAGAGATGGCGGCGGCACAACTTGATTACATTTTTTTTACGAATTATCAGCAAACAAATAACTAGAGTTTACAACCCTAGCCTTTGTCAACAAGACAATCCAATTGATCCAACTAGATAGCCTGCAATTTCTCGGTATCAAATTCGGGAGAATTCTATGCATTTTATGGCACCGGAAGTAGTACACTCTTAGGAAAAACTTTGGTGGATTTTTCCTGTAGCACGAGAGTCCACCAAGTCATGACACAGTCAAATTGACCCTTGCGCAAACCACTAGATGCATAAGCGATCTCCATCCCATTCTCATCCTTAAAGAACCAAAGATCCAAGAAAGAGTTACTTTAGGGGCGAAATTGCCTTAGAATCGCCTGGCCACTGAATCTGATATTTCCATTGCTCGACTATCTCTAAATCTTCTTGTGGTGGATCCTATTCACCCAATGCTACATGAGAAATTAAACTGTCTAGTAATCAAAACACCACGTAGTAAAGGCATAATATAGGCAATTCATTTAAAAAAGCATGTTCCACTGCCAGAGTCCATAGCCAGTATCAGGACAAGGACCTTTATCTTCCTACGCCTTTTCATCTGATTTCTTTACATTCACCACAATAATTACTCTTTTTTTCTAAAATAAGTATCGTTCTCGTTTTCCGATAAGTCAAATGCTTTTAACTTTGACCAAATATATATAAAAAAATATTAATATTAATAATACATAATTACTATCATTAGATACATTGTTGAATCTATTTTCATAATAAACTTATTTGGAGATAGAAATGTTGCTAATATGTTCTACAAATCTAGTCATTGCGTCGTGGAGGGAGTATACCGCAAGCTCTAGAAGAGAATATGCTCTACCGTTTTCGTAGCACCCGCACTCGCAATATGCAAAGAGCGAGGCACCATATCCTGAAAAGCCGCTTTAGGAGACCATTTGGTTATCGGACGTACACCACCACGCCACAGGCACTGCTATTTCTGATTGGTTCGTGACATAACCGAAGCAACCATAAAAAATTAACAGCTGGCAAGAAATAATGCCGCAACCGCGTCACGCCACAATCTACTCCACTTTAGACGTGGCCAGCGGTGGCCCGTATCCAAACACGCCCTTAACTTATCCTCCACAGCAATGGCTCCCCCCTTTTATCCCCAATTCACCACACGACAGAGACAGCAACCCAAACCCAAACGCGTGAAGCGGAACCCGCAGCACTGCAGCAGTTACTAGCTCCGACTCTGGGATGGAATGGAAGCCTCGTTCTCTGCCGCCCGCCACCAACTCCGATCGCCACGAGCAGAAGCCCAGTTACCGTCGTGGTCGTGCGGATGTACGGCGAGCTCTCTTCCTTTCAAGTCTCGTCCACCGGGGACACGGGACAGGGAGGCAGGTGCAACCACCGTTCCGCCGGTCGAGGTCGAGCTTGTGGCTTGTGGGCGAAGACGGCGGTTGCTTGACGCCAAATGCAACGCCCAGGCCCCAGGCGCGCGACGCGGGGGCGGGAATCAAGCCTGCCGCGGTCGGTTCCGGTTCACACGCTGCGCGAGCCGGGTTGGAGTTGGACATCATGTTGGCGCACAGCGGCGCAAGTCAACTCTTGATCCAGTGACCAGTGATCCTATTTCTTTCCCTAGCCCTTGTTTAGTTCCACCAATTCTTCCCAAATTTTACTATGTAAAAAGAAGATTTCATGTCACATCAAAATGTCGGCAAATGCATGGAGTACTAAATGTTGATGAAATCAAAAACTAATTACACAGTTTTGTTGTACTTTGCGAGATGAACATTTTAAGCCTAGTTAGTCAAAATTTGGATAATTTTTACCAAATACAAACGAAATGCTACAGGAATTCTGATACAGTGTTTTTCTCCCCAATTCACCGAACTAGACGAGGCCCTAGTTTCCTACCTGCAGGCATGGGTTGAGCTGGAGTTTGGAGCAAGAAAGATGCATGGCTCTGGTCCGTCTCGAAGCGTTGCCGTTTATCTCGATGGAGCACCCAAGATGTAAAAAAAAAAAGATGAAGAAGAAGATGTGGGCCTGAGTGTGTTCAGACCGTGAGGGGCCAAACGTGATAACGTTTCTTGTAACGGATATAAAACGTGACCATCGTGAGTCTGCTTGCATGGTCGCATGTAATAAGGATGTAAAAAGCATATCTTTTTAGACTAGCTCTAAAAATGAGAGCATCTTCGAGAATCTTTTTTTAAAAATATACTATCCATACCATCATTTAAGGAGTCATTTCATTTATTTGTGTATATTTTTGTACCCTCCAACATGCTTTTTATGTCTTATGCGCACTCTAAACAACCATCCTCGCTCTTCATCTTTGGCCATCGAGAAATCGAACGTCTACTCCCTCTGTCCTAAAAATACAAGTCATTCTCACTCCTGAGAAGTCAGTTTTTTTAACTTTGACCAATTATATATAAAAGAATATTAATATGTATAATACATAATTGGTATTATTAGATAGATCATTGAATATGCTTTTATAATAAACTTATTTGAAGATAAAAATGTTGCACAACATTTTCTACCAACATAATCAAAGTTGAGAAAGTTTGATCTAAATGCATCCCATAATGAATGCTATTGTGGGACAGAGGGAGTATATTTGAAGATCCAATTAAATAGCTTATCGGAGGATATTTTTCACTAAAATCTCTATTTATATCCTATAAATTAAGAATTAAGAATGATATAGAGAGTCTCTTGAGTTGATATGACATTCTAGTTCATCTCCAACGCACTCAAATTAAGTAATAAGAGGGCTGCTAGCACGAGAGGTACTGTGTCATTCTTCTCTGTTGTTTGTGGAAGCGGAGTAGGACAAAACACATGTAACTTGTTTTTTCGCTAGTGTATTTGCTATCTCTCGTGGTGAGGTGTCCCATTCGTTGTCACCGAGGTGAGGTCAAAGATATTTTTTCGAAACACGATGGTCATGCCTATATGACTTTGAAAGCTGGATACTTTTAGCATAGAGTAGTTTGGAAGATTGTCCGCAGTACAGTCGAGGCTGAAAAAGTACCCGTACACCGCATCTTCTGCTGCTGAGAACGCTAAGGGTGGGTTTAGATGGTTGTAAAGTGTGTGTAAAGTTTCTGTAGTATTTTTCGTTGTTATTTGGTAAAATTTATTCAATCATGGACTAACTAGGCTCAAAAGATTCGTCTCGACATTTACAGATAAACTGTGCAATTAGTTATTTTTTTACCTACATTTAATGCTCCATGCATGCGTCCAAAGATTTGATGTGACGGGAAATCTTGTAAAATTTTTGGAATTTTGAAGTAACTAAACAGCCCCTAAGGCCTTTTTTAGCTCCAGAGACGTAAAGTTTTGAGGTATCACATCGAATGTTTTACAGATGTTGGAAGAAGTGTTCGGATATTAATAAAAAAACTAATTACAGAACTCACTCGTAAACTGTGAGACGAATTTATTAAGACTAATTAATTTATTATTAGCACATGTTTACTATAGCACGACATTGTTTAATCACGGACTAATTAGGCTAAAAAATTTGTTTCGCAAAATACACGTAATCTGTGCAATTAATTATTTTTTGTCTACATTTAATACTCCATGTATATGTCCAAACATTTGATGTGATAGGGTGTAAAATTTTGAGGGAGAAACTAAACCAGGCCTAAGGCTTTTCCCCAACGCTATGTTTTCACTTGTAGCCCTAAGTGCCATGTAGGATTGGATAAAATAAGTAGGCGCTCTATATTTGTCATAATGGCTTATAAAAGCTACATATGCTTAGAGAGAAGATGATCCATGCTAAAAAAGAAGAGGGAGAGAAAATAAAGGCGAAGCATGATGAAAGCAAAAGATTTCTATGCAAACTATAAATAGTGATAGTTTGCATTGTGTAAATAGTAGTCTTAACATTTCCTAGCCTAGGTAGATTACTTTATTTATACTAGAACTAGGCCAGGCCAACGCGGGCTAACAAGTCTGTTAGCCTGAAGAAAGAGTAGAAATATATGTAGGCATCAAGGGTCTAAGACTCCCAAGTGCCCAACGCAAACTCCTGGAATCATATTGACATGATTTCCTTTTTAGTTTTTTTTACTACTTTGCAGAGCAGACCACCAACCTATAGCTGCCCAACGCGCTCCATACTATAGCCCAACATGCTCCGAACCGCTGCCTGTTACTTTTATCAAGTGAAGCTTTGATATCTTCTGCAAGAGACACTAACACACTACAGGGCTACAATACACTGTGATGCAGACCACGGGTGCCGATGTGGCCTTTGAGGCTTCACCATGTTAGAGCGTTTAACAGTGTTAGCCTCCATCAGTGATGGCCAAGTACAACCAGACCAGTATCGATGTTAGAATGCGTGCATGGTTATTTTGTCAGTCTTTCTCTTCTAACGAACTATTGTGAAAGTTTTTTTTTATCTGTTGAGCACCGGAGCATATGAACTTTCTCGCTCATAATTCAGTCTAGGTTTTATCAACACCATGGGTACTCTAATATCCCGTGAATCATGATAGTTGAATTTGCTATCACATTTTCGCGGGGAGGCAGCGATCAATAATACAACGACTGTATAATTTCGTCAACCATACAAAAAGAATTTCAATATTGTAAATGCTTTAGGTCACAATAAATTCTTGAGAAAAGGTATTTCTTAGATAAGACCAAAAAAAGTTACGTTATTTCAGGTTCCCACAAGCTCTGCTTGTACCGATTTGTGTAATTCAGAATGCTCGTAACGTGTTAATATACCCAGCTATTATCTAATATAATTCTTCTTTCATCGCAAAAGAGAAAAAAGCTCTACTTATACCGTAAGTCGTAACATTACCATCCTGATTAGCAGAAACACATTTATCCGTTCCTCAGCATAAGGGCTTGTCATGTTTAGATCACCTAGAACTAGAATTTAGTTAGCTAAAATTTAGTCCATTGTTATTTTGATATATGAACTAAGGTTCTGTTCGCTTGAGTTTATCAGCCAAAATCAGTCAGCCATGAAACAATGTTTTTCTCTGATAACAAAATCAACATCAGTGTCAGCCAAAAATACAGTCGGCCGAACACAGCCTAAGAGCAAAAAAAATCTTTTTAGGACAAAAAAAAACACTCATGTGCGATGACCAGAGGAATATAACATGGTATATCCAAAGATGCTCTAAAACGGTCACGCATTCGTGCAAATGGTTTGTTTTATTGTTAAAAGAAAGGCGCGTGACTAGCGTGACTGATCATCGAAGAGAGAGAAAGCAAACGGTCCGTCAGAGACAGAAAGGCAGTGTTTAGTTTCTTCAAAATTCCAAAAATTTTACAAGATTTCCCGTCACATCAAATCTTTGGACGCATGCATAGAGCATTAAATGTAGGTAAAAAAATAACTAATTGCACAGTTTGTCTGTAAATGTCGAGACAAATCTTTTAAGCCTAGTTAATCCATGATTGGATAAATTTTACCAAATAACAACGAAAAATGCTACAGGAACTTTACACCCACTTTACACCCATCTAAACACACCCAAAGCCAGAAAAAAACCAGACACGCAAGAGGGTCCATAAAGAAATCTAGGTAGAGTAACACGCAAGCCAAGACCAAGTCTTCTCCGTATTAGCGCTAATCAATCTGTCATCTGTCACTCCACATAATCCTCGCGTTTCGCGAGCGGGCAAGTTTCCCGAAAATCCCATAGATTAATTCAGGCCTCGTTTAGTTCGGTGAATTGGGGAGAAAAACACTGTATCAAAATTCCTGTAGCATTTCGTTTGTATTTGGTAAAAATTATCCAAATTTTGACTAACTAGGCTTAAAATGTTCATCTCGCAAAGTACAACAAAACTGTGCAATTAGTTTTTGATTTCATCAACATTTAGTACTCTATGCATTTGCCGACATTTTGATGTGACAGGAAATCTTCTTTTTGCATAGTGAAATTTAGGGAGAATTAGGGAACTAAACGAGGGCTCAGCTTCCTTCCTACCATATCATTTTAAATTAAAGGGATAGATTTTCAGTTAACCTTTTTTATTTCCTGCCGTAATTTGGGTCCTTTTTTCGATTTTCTATATTCCTTATGGGTTTATTTGGGCTCTGTTTAGTTCCCAGAAAATTTTGTAAAATTTTTCAGATTTTCCGTCACATCGAATCTTTGACACAAGCATTAAATATAGATAAAAAAAATAAAACTAATTACACAGTTTAGACGAAATGGACGAGACGAATCTTTTAAACATAATTAGACCATGATTGGATAATATTTGCCAAATAACAACGGAAAAAGCTACAGTACTGTTTTTGCAAAAAAAATTGCAACTAAACCGGCCCTTGGTTTAAGTCCAAAAGAAAAGAGAAGAGAAGAGAAGGGAAGCAAGCAAGACTGAGCGGAGGCGAGCTGTGCGCCTTGCTCCTCTCCCCTGCTCTCGTCAGATCCAAACCCCACGCGGGAACCCAAACCCTAGCGCCCATTCGCGCCGCCGCGAGGGCGACGAGGCGATGAGGGGCGTTAGGGCGGATGGCGGCGGTGGCGGCGCCGGAGGCGGAGGCCCGTCCTCGTCTTCCACCGCAGGTGATCTTTTTTGCGGCTATTTTCGGAGTGATTTTGTTGGGATTTTGTCTAGTGCCGTTTTGATTGTTGCGTCCTCGGGATTTTAGCGGTGTCCCTGCTGCGTCGTCGTTTCTGGTGCGCTTGCCGCCTGACGATTTTTCGGGCTGTTGGATTCGATTTAGCTAAATTCGCCTTCTTTTTCCTTATCCTGCAGACAACTCGCGCTTCGACGCGGCGCAGTACTCCTTCTTCGGCAAGGCGCCCATGCAGGGGGCGGAGCTCGGTGGGCTTTTGGATGGAGGTGTTGACGGCGATGGTGGTGGATTCGGTGGACCTGATGATGGTGGCTACCAGTTCTCTTCTACAGGCGAAGAGGTGCGCTCTCGGTACCTTTGATGTCTTGCAAAGTTGGCTTTGTCACTTTTAACGATTTTTGTGCACGGAATGCTTCAAATAGGTTTGTTTGGTGCGTGTTACTATTGGAATGAATAGCGAGAGCCTTGAGTGACCTGAGCGATATTTTGGTAGGAGTGGTAGCATGTGATTTTGACGCGTGGTAGTGGATACTTTTGCACCAAATAGATCAAATTGTGCAGTCTAACTTTTAGGTTTGAGGCTCAATATTTGGTGGAACTGAGATTCATACCTCTAGTGTAGAAAGGCATAGGCATGCCATATACATTTACTATTCTTATGGGTAATTGTGAATATAGAATCATGTGTGAGAAATGGATAGGAAATGTACAACTTTTTTTTTGTGCTACTCACTACTCCCTCCATTCCAAATTGTAGGACGTTTTGGCTTTTCTAGATACATAGCTTTTGCTATGCACTTAGATATACACTATGTGTAGATACATAGTAAAAACAATGTTTCTAGAAAAGCCAAAACGTCTTACAATTTGGAACGGAGGGAGTAGCTATTAGGGCTTGTTTGAACATTATTAAAAGTACCTAATAAATAAATAACATCAGGTATGATGCTTTATGTCTGGCTGAGGTAGTGGAAGAAAGCAGAAAAATATATTTTTTAATGATATTGTTTCTGACTTAGCCTTCTGCCTTCCTAACTATTTTAGCAGAGCCTCCATTGTGTTTTATTATTACTTCATAAAATTTGTGTTTGATTAATCCATAAAATTGTTTTTGTCCTGTTAAGCTATTTCCATTGTAAGAGCATTCAGGTAGGACACGTCAGTGTTCAATGAATTTTCCATCTTGAAAGGAGTAGATGCTTTAGCTGCTGCCATTCTGTTGCTGTAGTATTTAAAACACAGTTACATTCAAATTTTCAACGCTAGACCTTATATAGATGCTGTTACTCAACCTTTCTACTTATTTCCATTGTATTTCAGTTCTTGATTGTTGTAGTTACCTTTTCTCTATCATGCAAATCCTTCTTTCTTTCAACAAATATGTTTAGTTATGGGTGTACAACTGCTAGGGGCTAGGGCTTGGGATTGGAGTACACCTGGGAATACTAGGACCCAATCAAATATGATGTAATCAGTTTCTGTTTTTGGTACAAGTGTTTCCTGTTTGCTCCTATTCTTTCTATATTTCATCATGATAATTTATTTGCCTTCTGTCTTCCTGCAGATTGATTGTATGAGTAACTTGTCGGAAATTGATGATCTTGCAAGCACTTTTGCAATGGTTAGTGCCTTATTCCACTAGCTTGATCAGTGATCACTTCAATTCGTGTCTTCTGCTTACCTAAGTATTGAAGATATATTTGTTTCATATATTTACTGTATCCATGGTAGTAAATGTCTGTTTGGCCAGCAGGTGTTTGAAGGTTTCTTAAGCTATGCCATTTACTCACTATAGTGCTTTCCCTTAATATAGAAGTCAAAATGTTAAAAATAAGAAAGAAAAATCTATGTATACCACCTTTCACAACCCATTTCATTTTTAGCCTTGCACATAAAAGAGATTAGGTGAAAAAGTATTCTCGAATAGTCGAATTGATCTAGTTTCATAGGCTATGATTATGTTATAGATCTTGAAATTACATTGCCCTCTCCCTTAAAGTTTTTTTTTAAGAAATTCATTATGTGGTCAGTAGCTTCACGATGATTTAAATTATTCATTATTATACTCTTTTACAATATTATAATTTTTTTTCTGTCTTCCTACACTTCATATATTCAGTTGAACCGAAGTATTAGCGGAACAAGGAATCCTGGCGTTATTGGTGATAGACGATCAATTTCAAGAGAAAGTAAGTAACAGTTTTGCTCTCCATTACCACTAAAGCTTAACATCGCACAAGTTTACATCATAAGTCGAGGACAAGACTTTTTTTTAACCTTTACCTTTGCACTGCAAATGATTTAGTGATTTCCTCACCTTGCTTTAGCTACCCATCTTTGATAGGGCATGGTTTCATTTTGTATTTGGTTTCATTATAGGTTACATCTTGAACACTGTATATTCTTATTTGTCTAAAATAGCTCTAGACAATGTAAATATGTACACTTGCTATGGCACTCTGAAGGTTAGATATTTTGCCGATGGGCAATCCAAAGGCATGCTTATTTTGTCAGAACGCACACCACATATTTATATATAATATTTAGGAGAAAAGGCACATAGTCTCTAGTTTGCCGTTGGTAAAAGAAAAAGAAAAAACTGCATTCATGTCCCAATGTCTAGGTGCTTGGGCTAACCATCAGCCTGTTGCAAGTGTGCTCTCTGCCTCTCTGAATCACTATTATCGATGCAATAGTAATATGTTGCCTTGTTTAGAAATATAAGCGTGATGTCACCTTTTACATTTTTATATTCTTATTAAGTGCCAATATTCACTGTGCCATATAACGTCTTCCTTCAGGTTCTTTGACTGCTGATTGGGCTCAAGATGCTGACTTCTCCAATTGGGTAGATCAGGATATACTAGACGGTGATGAATCTCTGGACAGCAAACAATGGTGCTCGCAGCTGCAATCTTCGCCGCACTTTGGAGAGTCTAAACCACTGTTTCGTACATCTTCGTATCCCAATCAACCACTACAGCACCGCTCAAGTGAACCTATTCTTTTACACAGATCTACTTCGTTTACATCCTATCCGCCACCAGGTGGAAGTCCTGCATTGCCTTATCCTGCTCAAGGTCTTACACGGCACTCAAGCATTCCATCACCTGGTGCTGGTCACCACATAGGTTCTCCGAGTTCATCGCTTTCTGGTTCCCCATATCATATGCCTGGTCTATCTCATGGACTGCCTTATGGACGAAGCATGTCTTACACCACTGGAGATCTGTCAATGAACAATGTCCTACAAAATGAGTGGTCAAACCAAGCTGGCCCACTTGCTTTTGATCATTTTAACCGGCGGCCCAGTTTATTGCAGCCACAGTTATCTCTTCCAAGTAGTTCAATGTCTTCATTGCTTTTTTCTCAGCCGCACCAGAGATTACCACCAGGCCAGCCGTCTCTTCAGAATTACATAAACATGCAGCCTCACCTATTCTATCACCACCAATCTCCTGATGTTCCTTCACCAAGAGACAAGCGATCAAGGTCAGGAAGAGGAAAGCACAACATACGCTTTTCTCAACAGCCTTCTGATGCAGGTAGCCAGAATAGTGAGAGTTCAGGGATAAAGTTCAGATCCAAGTACATGTCATCTGAAGAGATTGAAAGTATCTTAAAAATGCAGCACTCTGCTAATCACAGCAACGATCCTTACATCGATGACTACTACCACCAAGCTTGCAAAGCCAAAAGATCTGTAACTTCTCAGAAGTCCAATTTCTGCCCTATGTTAATAAAGGACTTCCCCTCAAAATCCCGGTCTGGTGTTGATCAGCATTCATATCTACAGGTCGACGCTAATGGAGGAATTTCATTCTCTGCCATACGTAGACCTCGCCCTCTTCTTGAAGCTGATTTGCCTGGATCTGGTGATGGTTTTTATGATCATAAGTCATCCACAAGGCCGCTGGAGAAAGAGCCAATGCTTGCTGCCAGAATAACCGTTGAAGATTCTCTTCGTCTTCTTCTGGATGTTGATGATATTGATCGGTTTTTACAGTCTAGCCAGCCACAGGACAGCAGTTTCCAACTGAAGCGAAGGCGACAGGTCCTGCTTGAAGGCTTAGCTACATCACTTCAGCTTGTTGACCCTTTTGGCCCCAACAAACCTGGCCATTCGGGTGGGTTGGCCCCTAAGGATGACCTAATTTTTCTTCGTATTGTTTCTCTGCCCAAAGGACGCAAGCTTTTGGCACGCTATCTTCGACTTCTTGTCTCTGGAAGTGAGCTGACCCGGATAGTTTGCATGGCTGTTTTCAGACATCTTAGGAGCTTGTTTGGGGGCTTGTCGTCAGACTCTAGTGCCGCAGAAACAACCATTGGTCTTGCCAAGACTGTTTCCTCTTGTGTGCACCATATGGAACTCAGTGCTCTCAGTGCCTGCCTTGCAGCTGTTGTCTGTTCATCGCAGCAGCCACCTCTCCGACCACTTGGTAGTGCTGCTGGTGATGGGGCCTCTCTGGTAATCAAATCTGTGCTGGATAGAGCGACCGAGCTACTGCCTGGTCCTCATTCCGCGGCCAACTACAGCAGATCAGCACGTTTACTTTGGCAAGCATCATTTGATGCCTTCTTTGGACTGCTGACAAAGTACTGTGACAGCAAGTATGAAAGTATTATGCAGAGGTTTGCCATGCAGGGATCCAGCTCCATGGGAGGACCTGAAACCACCAAAGCAGTCAGCAGGGAGATGCCTGTTGAGCTGTTACGTGCAAGTCTTCCTCATACTAATGAACAGCATCGTCAGACACTGCTAGATTTTGCTCAGAAATCTACGCATGTATCTGGTTTCAGTCCTAATGCTAGCCGTGGACTTATCAATTCTGAATCAGTTCCAGGTTAACACCGCTGAAGAGACCCGATGGTCGTCTGTTTTGATTTATATGGCACTTTGTCTTCAGATGGCAATTCTTATATCTGGAGACATGCCTGTGATCTCATCATAAGGCGCGAGCTTGGAGAAGTTCCATTGGCTCAGTGAAGTTAGCATTCAGGATATGACTGTGTAGGATCGAGATGTTATATTTATAGACTGAAAACCAACTTTATGTAGGTCTGTCTTTCCATATATCGCCCTCATGACGGTTATAATAGATTATGCATGTATGTATCCTACTGTAACTGTGTTGTGGTGAACAGAACATCTAGGGTGTGTTCACTTCGCGAAAAGTAGCTGAAAAGTTACTGTAGCACTTTTCGTTGTTATTTGGTAAAATTTGTCCAACCATGGATTAATTAGACTCAAAAGATTCGTCTCGAACTTTACAGACAAACTATGAAATTAGTTATCTTTTTTACCTACATTTAATACTCCATGCATGCGTCGAAAGATTTGATGTGATGGGTGTAAGAGGAAATATTTTGGGTTGGGATGGGGAAGTGAACGCGGCCCTATTGGAGGTAAGCTAGTTGACTTATTTTCTCCCGAAGAAGAAACATTAGTGGCTGGATAGCAACAGCTTAGGGGGTGTTTGGTTTGAGGACCCACTTCATTTCATTCTAGATGAGGTAGTGCATCATTAGTCTGCTCTTCAAATTTTGTGTAATGACCCCATTCCTCCTCCTAATTATTAGTTTGTGAGGAATAGGGTGGTGATGGATCAACTTGTTCAACTCTGTGAACCAAACAAAAAAGTGAGGAGTGAAAAGATGGTGGATCCTCAAACTAAACACCCCCGTTTGTTGCTTGTGATGCTTGCTTCGGTTGGCATATTGGATTTGGATATATGGAAGGTGCAGGTTTTTTTTTATTTTTTTATTTTTATCGCAGTTACTATTATTTGTACTGGTCTGTGGTTTATTCCTGAGGGCATTTTCTGTGCTCATTTGTCTCTGTTTTGCAATAGGCAGCAAAGGATGATGCTTGCCAGATGCAGTTCAGTTTGTGTGCATCAAGAAAGTTGTGCGGAAACGATTGTTTCTGCAACTCCGATAATTGTGTGCATCAAGAGTTGTGTGGAAACGGTTGTTCTGCAGCCCTCTGATAGCCAACAAGTTGGCTCCGATCGCTTCTGCTTCAAGGCGCTGCAGCTTTGACTGCACAGCCTCACCTGCTGCATGCTGATAGTAGCGGCTAGGGATGAAAACGAAAATGATAATTTCTGATTTTTGGAAGTCGTTTTCGAGTTTTTTTTTTCGATTTTCAGGCCTAAACGAAAATGAAAATAAAAACGATAAAATTAATCGGAAACGAAAGCGAAAACGATTTTGCTCTCTTCCGATCGGTTTCGAAGATTTACCGTATTTAGTCGGTAATTTACTGTTAGTAGTTACCGATTCAAAGTATTTTAGGTCTAGTTGGCCCACATCTAAGCATCCCATCTACACACGCAAGCATATAAAGCAAATATCTTTTTGGAAAGGATCTATACGGCAATTATTTCATCTGTATAGAAACAAGAAGGCGATCAGTCAATCATATATTGCACCTTAATTCTAGCTAGTCACCACGAATACGAATGAAATCTAGGTTTTAGCTTGTTTGAGATCAAAGATGGTGTGAACCGTGGTTTTTGTTTATGGTCTTATTAATTGTGGCTTTATTTATTACTATTGTCATGTGAGATAAGTCGAGTTTTATGACTCTTCTCATGTTCTACAGTTTGGCGTGTTTATCGTTTTCTAGGATATCGTTTTTATGGATTCCGATCATTATCGATATATTTTCCGATCGACTAATATCGTTTTCGAAATTACCGGAATATCGGTGTCGTATTCGTTTCCGACAACATCATATCAGTTTCGTTTTTGAGAAAAAAATGTGAAAACGAAAGTGATTTAGCCTCCTATCGATCGTTTCCGACCGTTTTCATCCCTAGTAGCTGCCCTCATGCTGTAAAATTATCCCCTCCTTTTATCTTTTTAGATCAAATTTGCATGCATATTAATTGTTCCGTTGATTTTTTTAAACCAAATTTGCATGCAGATTAATTGTTGGTTGATGATTAGGAATTTCCACCCCTTTTTTTAATTGAAACTCTTTTTTTTTTCAAAAAGATCGTAAAGACTTTGGACTGCCACTGAGCAAACTGGCGTGACTGATCGGTTATCGTCGTCGCCGGTAGTCCTTGTCTGCATCCTGCCCTTCCCCGCCACGCCTCCCGCGTGCTCTGGTTCGTGTTCGTGATTGTCACTTCCACTTCGAACCCATCGCTTCTGCGACTCCACAACTCCGGCAATGGCGCCCTAGGGTTGACCGCTCCATACAATTTCCCCGCCTGCCGCAATGCAGAGCCCGTTCGTGCCGAGGCCGTCTCCTCCCTGTCCCTTGGTCAGGGTGCGCTCCGCGAGCCTGAGCTGCGGTGTCCGGTCCAGGTTGACGGCAGTGGTGCGATGCCAGCTGGAAGGGGCGGCGAAGGCAAAGTCGGTGGGTTGGGCTCCTTCGGGGCCGTACACGGGGCGGGACCCGGAGGTGAAGAAGCCGGCGTGGCTGCGGCAGCGGGCGGCGCAGGGAGAGAAGTACGCCAGGCTGAGGGAGTCGCTCGGCGAGCTCAAGCTCAACACCGTCTGCGTCGAGGCCCAGTGCCCCAACATCGGAGAGGTAGGGGCGAACCAAATCATATCGATGTGCAGCATTCAGATTCGATGCATTCTGGGTTGTGGTGTGGGTTCGGTACTTCAGTTGTGGGATTTTGGTTTCATTTCGTTTTGATGAATTGACGATGATGGTCAGTGTTGGAATGGAGGTGGCGGGGCCGGTGGAGAAGGGGATGGCGTTGCGACCGCGACGATCATGCTCCTCGGCGACACCTGTACCCGGGGGTGTCGATTCTGCGCCGTGAAAACCAGCAACAAGCCTCCCCCACCGGATGCCCTGGAGCCTCTGAAGACAGCCATGGCAGTCGCGAGTTGGGGGTATCATCATCTCTGTCAGTTCTAAACGCGTTGAAGACGATGGTTATGCTGCAAATTATCTGATAGATAACGTCCTTTTCAGAGTAGACTACGTTGTGCTGACAAGTGTTGATCGGGATGACCTTCCTGATGGTGGAAGCAGCCATTTTGCTCAAACAGTTCGAGCTCTTAAGGTTTATCCCTTTGTTGGCAAATGGTGAACTGGTAATTCTGTGCATCTACCATGCTGATTTTTTTTTTCCTTTTCAGGAGTTGAAGCCTGGGATATTGGTGGAGTGCCTGACTTCAGATTTTCGAGGTGACATGGGGGCAGTTTCATCTTTAGCAAACTCTGGTCTAGATGTATATGCTCACAACATTGAAACTGTGAGGAGTCTGCAGAGAATAGTTAGAGATCCCCGAGCAGGGTAACGCACATCTTTATTCATTTCTGTCAGAAGATTTCCCAGTTCCTACTCTGTATGGAATCTAGAGTACAATTTTATCAATACATACTCCTAGTGATTGTGAACCCATTTAAACCTTTTTATAGTCAAGTTCTACAATACAAATCATGGATGTCTGCAAGTCCTAATTTTGAAAAACTGAAGTCCAATGATAATTATACAAAACCAAGTTTTATAAAACCAGTGAATCAATGCATGGCATTTGGCTAAGTCTGTTTTGTTATACCTGGTTTCTACCCCCCCTGCAGATATGATCAGAGTTTAGCTGTTCTGAAACATGCAAAGATTAGCAGAGTGGGCATGGTAATGAAGTCCTCTATCATGCTTGGTCTAGGAGAGACAGATGAGGAGGTGAAGCAAACAATGGCTGACTTGAGGGCTGTCAATGTTGATATTCTGACCTTGGGACAATATTTACAGGTTTGATCTTACACCTCTCTAATATTTTTATCCTTCCTGTGTTCCCCCCAGTTTTCCAGCCGTTCTTGTTATAACACTGTACACTGAAAGCTCCTTGATTTTAAAGCCCACAGAAAGACACTTGACAGTTAGAGAGTATGTGACTCCTGAGAAGTTTGATTTCTGGAAGGACTACGGAGAATCTTTAGGTTTTCTTTATGTGGCTAGTGGACCTCTGGTAAGCATAACACAATTTGCTCTTTTCAAACATTTCATCTCAGATTCTCAGAAAAGGAATTCTGTGCTTTAATAGCGTTCTTGAGAAACAAATGTTTGGTGGACGTGCAACTTCTTATAGCATAGCAGTATAACATGCCATTTGGTTTTGCTGGTACGCTGTTAGCTATTCAGTACTCACTAGCGCTTACCTTTCTACTTGCTGGATGCTTTGCAGGTTCGGTCATCGTATCGTGCAGGAGAGCTCTTTGTCCAGAATTTAGTCAGACATAAAAAGAAAGAGCTTGAATCTACTAAGTCCTAGCTATATATTTTCAGGCCACTTCTGTTCCTTAGTAGCAATTTCTACACTCAAGATTGTATTAAGGATGGTGATGCAATAACCCGTCAATTCTTCAGAGTTTATGCCATTTGCATTTGGCTTCATTGACTCGTCACGTTGAACATCCTGCAATTCCTTGTTTCCTTCCGGCTTGCTTAAGACCGAGACAGCCAAAAATTTGGTTTGTATCATTTGCCGCAGATACGTCATACGTGCTTGGTAAAGTGGCCAAATAATAAGACACTCTGCTTGTGTTTTTACTTTTCCTGTTTCATGGATTTCTCCTTGTACTACTTCATCCAAATTGAACCCTTGATATTGGTTTGCATGGACACAGCAATTTCGGCATCTACCAGCAGAAAGCCAGCCTCAAGGTTTAGAACGCAGACGTGCATTTGTTTTCCCTGCCTGAGGCGACCTTTTAATATTCTGATTCTGATTTGTGATGGAGCAAAAGCGGAGAAATCCGACATCACGCACTTCAAAGACACGAGCACGTGAGATATAACGATTGTTTTGAAGCACAGACATCACAACGGGGTGGTGGCGCAGTTGGCTAGCGCGTAGGTCTCATAGCTGTTGAGTGATCCTGAGGTCGAGAGTTCGAGCCTCTCTCACCCCAAAATAAAGTTGGCGGAGCCGTGATGAAACGCTCTGTGACACATGGGTCGTCACGATTTGTCATCCTCGCAGATGATACGAGCACCTCTGAGCTTTGGCCTACTTTTTTTAAAAATATTTTAATTATTATTACTCCTCATTTTTCTCTTTTCTTTTCACCACGCAGGCGGCAGGACCTCCCGTTCATTTCCAAGGCTCCTGCTAGATTTGCTGCTGCCTTGCAAGAATCAAACTATCAAAGGCTTCGTATCACAGATTTCTCAAAGTGACAGTTAAAGATTGAGAATGTAAAATTTCCTTCTTTTCCTTGTAATTGAGAATGTAAAATTTCCTTCTTTTCCTTGTAACCATGTCAGAGTACTACACATTCATCTGTACAAAGTATATAGATCACACTAATAGCTGCAAACCCTGCATATCTTCAGGAGCTACAAACTGCAAACTGCTGCGGTGATCTACGGGTGACGTTCTACAGCTTGAATGCTGGCAAAGACATCACAGTATCCTTCGGTGCATTTCTGCGGAGCAAGCACATCACGTAGTCCACCACCGCTGCATCACAAGACAGTGTGATCCTGCCGCCGTCACCTGTGAACCCAAACTTCCTCCTCTGACATCCTCAGCAGCTCACTGAAGACTACTGTGCCGAGGTATGCCAATGGGACCTCAAACCTCCTCCCGTTCGCAGTGTACACGGTGCAGTGATCCTTGTCTGCAATTGATGAAGTGGTGCAGCATCTGTCGTCGTCTCTGGTTGCTGTCTTGAGCCTTTGCCACTTCCTTGCTAATTGAACGATCCTCTTAGCGTGGTGTTTAGATATGCTTTATTTGTGACTCTATGTGGTTGTGGGAACTTGTGATGATGTCTTAATTACCTGCTAGTTCCTGGATATATAGGTGAAGAAATGGCCCTTCCCGGGCTTTGGTGTGGCGGTGGTCTCGGAACAAGGCCATGAGCTTCCTACGTGTTTTGGGGGCTGCAAAGGTAGACATCGAGATTCAGATTGGACTTTGCTGGGCCATCAGTTCTTGCACCTGTGATGACAAAGATAGTGGCATAGTGGTTGGACAATCGGGAGTTTGTGGCAATCATGCTGGCAATCATGTGGGGTTTCTGCAGGACACTACAGTATGGACGATGGAGTGGGATCAGCTTGTCACCCATGGCTTCCCTACCAACGACCTCTTAACTCATCCGGTCAACAAAACTGGTATGGAAGAATCCATGATAGCAAATTTTTGCTTCAGGTTCCTATGTGCTGTTTGAATTGTGGACCATTTCGACTGTTGTTTGCATCAGGTTGCTACTACATCAGATTTAACACCTATTTGTATCAGTTTTGTGCGCCATATCCGTTTCTACTGTTAAAATATCCACGATTTTAATGCTGAAGTTTTTAGTTTGGGTTCGTAGCAAGAGATGTATAGGATGTTGATGCTAGTTCAATAAGCCAATTGTGGAAATCATGCAATGGAAAAATAATATGTACTCCCTCCGTTCCAAATTGTAAGTCATTCCAACTTTCTTGGAGAGTCAAACCATTTTAAGTTTGACCAAAATTATATATATAGAGGATTGCGAAGATTTATGACACCGAATGGATACTATAAAAATACATTTAATAACGAATCTAATGGTATTTATTTGGTATCATAAATGTTGGTACTTTTATTATAAAAACTTGTCAAACTTAAGATACTTGACTTTCCCAAAAAGTTGGAATGACTTATAATTTGGAATGAAGGGAGTATGACAAATGTCTTGCATTAGTGTTTGATAGGGCAGGCAAATTTACTTATTTTCTTAATTTGGTAGCAGTTCTTGAGCTGGAAAAGCTACGAGAGAATGTGATAGATGGGGCATCTGCTTCTTGCTCTTTGAAGAAATGGCGTCTACTCAATATTTTACGTGCCAAAAGTAGAACCATATATTACAAGGTTTGTAACCTCACACATTTTTCGAAGTCTATTTTATTATGCTGTACATATCTACGATTTTGCATCTTATGTGTCAACTATCATGCTATAACAATCTCAAAGACAGGTTATAAGGGCATGTTTGTTCCCGGTGACAATTTACCACAACTAACCTTAGGCAAATGTGGCAAGCCACAAAAAGTGTAGCTAGAAAAAGTGGAGCCACACTTTGTCATGCTTAAAAAGTCTTGTCACACTTTTTCACTCTATGACTGTGGAGCCTAAAAATATCTTGCCTAAGTTTAGTTACTAAACAAACACTTGTTAACTTAGTCAAAATTGTCTAAGATAAAGTGTGGCAAAATGTGGCTAACAACCAAACATGCCCTACATCTGATGATTATTTAAAGAAGGCTAGTATGAACACTGTGACTATGCACATGTGAAATCTTAGAATCTTTCTCATCATTCAAAGTCTTTTTCATACTACATAATCACAATGTTCATAATAGCCTTCTTACTATAAATAGGAGATCACTTTCATCAAATATAAGACGGAGCGACTAGCGCCGGCGTCTGTCCGGACGTAGCTTCTATGCCAGTGCCTGACGCACGCAGCTCTCTTCACCCCGCTGAAAGTCCTATGTTTGGTGTTGGTAATTAGTGACAATGCCTAAGCACTAATCCTATACCTAAGTTGTATGTAGCATATGAGGATTAGTACACTCCAAGGTTGGTGGCAAGATGGACTTGGTGATCATGATGGACACACTTGGATTTGGACGCAACCCTACGTGATCAAGGCAAAGGTATATGCTTAAGGGTTGTGTTTTAGTAACCAAGACACCTAGTGGGTGTGGTTACATTATAGGATAGATAGCCGTACTATAAAGAGGGGAATGACGCGGCTATTGAACTCCTGAGTGCCTCTAGATGTGCATTTTATGATCATATGCATTTGGATAGAACTAATATCGCCTCGAAAATTGATTGTGAAAATGCTAACACACTCACACATGACGAGATCACTTGGTGATGTTAGCACGTTTGCGACGGCGGTGAAGTTTGAGCGGTAAAGAGGGTTTGGGTTCCTCTCTCCCTCCCGCCGAGCTTGCGAGGCGGGATTCAGGCGTTTTCGAGAAGTTGAAACGATTATTTTCCACTACGCCGGAAGTCCGGAAAAGAAACGGAGGCGAACGGAGGTCACAGAGGTGACCGGACGCTGAACCGGACGCGGTCCTTGCATGACCGGACGCGTCCGGTCAGTGTTCAGTGTCTGCGTGTTTTTCAGTTCGATGATCGGACGCGAGGCGCGTCCGGTCATTGATGATCGGACGCGTCCGGTCGTTCAAGGAGCTTACTGGACTCTAACCGGACGCTGTCACTGTCGCGTCCGGTCTTTTTCTTCAGCGTGTCCGGTCACTTTTTCGTCGAGCGCTGCTCAGGCGACCAGCGCGTCCGGTCCTTCACGGGACCAGCGCGTCCGGTCGTTCCCGGCGCGTCCGGTCAGTTGGACCAGCGCGTCCGGTCGTTGCTTCGCAGTTAGCCGTTGGGCGACCAGCGCGTCCGGTCATTTGGACCAGCGCGTCCGGTCAGTACTTCACGAGTTAGCCGTTGGGCGACCGGCGCGTCCGGTCAGTTGGACCAGCGCGTCCGGTCAGCCCGATTTCGGATGTTTAAGTTTCTAACGGCTATATTCGAAGGGGTACGTCTATAAATACTCGTTGGCCGGCTCAAGGCTCCCTCTCTTAAACTTTTGACATACTTGTGAGCACTTTGAGCTAAGCAACTCCCCTCCCACTCATCTCTCTTGCTTCTTTGCATATTTGAAGTGAGATTGAGTGATCCAAGTGCATTTGCATTGTGAGATTGCATCTAGTTAGCACTTGGTGGTTGATTTGCTGCGGGATTCTTGTTTCTCTTGGTGGTTGCCGCCACCTAGACGGCTTGTAGCAGCTTGGAGGCGTTGGCAAGAGTTGGTGATTGTTCTTGGCCACCTCCGGTGATTGTGAGGGGTTTGTGCCTACCTCGACGAAGCGCTAAAGGCAACATTAGTAAATTGCTTCATGTCATTGCAACCTTTTGCCATTTGGTAGGTTCTTATGGCGCCTTTTGAGAGGCTCGGTGTGAGACCGATTAGCCACCGAACCACGTGGTGAAGAGGGACACAACGGGGACTAGCGTGCCGGCAAGCACGTGAACCTCGGGATAAATCTTCGTGTCATCACTTTCATATTGTGATTGATTGATCCCGGTGTTTGGTTATCTTGGTATTCATTGTTGATCATATTGGTTGGCTCAATACTTCGCCCCTCGGTGATACCCTCCTATCTCTCTTGTATTAATTTCTTAGTTATCTTTGCTAGCTAGTTAGCTTAGCTAGAGTAGTTCTTTTGTGTAGCTTGCTAGTTGTAGTTGTACTTACCTTCTCGGTTTGACTTGTGCGGTTGAGTGTAAATACTAGAATTGTAAATTGGATAGGTGGCTTGCAAACACCCATAGGCTAAGCAAAACTCGCATCTCGCTATTTGTTATATTGATAAACTTGTTTAGCTTGTCTTTGTAGAAAATTTTAATAGGCTATTCACCCCCCTCTAGCCATCAAGACCTTTCAAGTGGTATCAGAGCCGTGGTCACCGTTTGTAAGGCTTAACAACCTCGGTGTAAGATGGCTCAAGTTATGTTCAATCATGTTAATGGCAAGCCTCCATTCTTTGATGGCGTCTCTTCCTTTGATCATTGGAAAAGGAAGATGAAGCAATATCTAGGCAATATACATGAGAAGGTTTGGGATGTGATCAAAGAAGGATACGTCATTCTTGATGAGGAAAACCTCACTCCCAATGACCGCATCAACAAACAATGCAATACGGCGGCACTTGACACAATCTATCGTGCCATTGATGATAAAGTATTTGAGCAAATCAAAGATCTTGAAAAGGCAAATGAGCTTTGTATAAGGCTTGAAGAAACATATGAAGGCACTTCAACGGTAAAAAGTGCCAAACTATATATGCTCAAGGACAAGTTCTCCACATTCAAGATGAAGGATGATGAATCCATCCCGGAGATGTTCTATAGGCTCCAAGTCATTGTCAATGATCTCAAGGGGCTTGGGGAGAAGGTTGAGGACAAGGACTTCTCACACAAGTTCTTGATGTGCTTACCCAAGAAGTTTGCCACCTTGAGAAGAATGATCTTTAGAGAGGGATTGGACAAGGTCAAACCAACCAATGTGCTTGGAGATATAATGACCGATGCCCAATACAATGATGATGAAGATGAGGTAGAAGAGAAGAAGGAGACCAAGGTCAAGCAAGAGAAGCCCATTGCATTCAAGGCTTCATCCTCTAAGGGCAAGAGCAAGGTAGAAAGTGATGATGATGATCCATTCGATGATGAGACCATGGCCCTCCTTGTGCACAAGATGGGAAGGTTCATGAAGAAGAAAGGATATGGGGCAAGGAAAAGGAGAGACACTATAAAGGCAAAGACCCTTTGCTACAATTGCAATAGCCCCGATCACATAGTGGCGGATTGCCCCTATGAAGATAAGAGATTTCATAATGGGGACTTGAAGCTCAAGAAGAACAAGAAGGATAAGAAAGAGAATGAGAAGAAAGCAAAGAAGAGCTTCACTTTCAACAAGAAGAAGAAGGGTGGTGGTTATGTAGTCACTTGGGATAGTGACAACTCCGATAGTGATGATGATGAAAGCTCTAGTGATGATGAGAGGATCACTCGACGAGCTACTGCAAACATCGCCCTCTCCAACAAGCCATCCATCTTCGACACTACATCAACATGCCTTATGGCCAAGCCTACCAAGGTAAAACATGATGATAATGATGATGATTCTTGTGCTAGTGATGATTGTAGGAGTGATGATGAGGAGGATGAGGACTACTCCAAGGATGATCTATTAGGCATAATAGATCAAATGAGCAAGGGCTACAAGAGGACCACCAAGAAATACAAAATCTTGGAACAAGAGCTCATTGCCAAGAGCAATGAAAATGATGCCTTGATGGAGGAGCTTGTTGCTCTCAAAAAGAGTAAGGAGTGTAAAGGAATTGAACAAGAGCTCAAAGCTCTTAGGAAATCCTTTGATGAGCTAGAGACTTCTCGTGAGTGTCTAAAGGAAGACCACGAGAACCTTGAAGTTGCTCACACTAGGCTTAAGGAAGCCCACTCCACTCTACTTGAGCTCATCAAGGAAAAGGATCTCAAGTTGGAGAAGCTCATGAAGGAAGCTAAGGAGGAGCAAGTGATTGTCACTTGTGATATTGGACTAACATGTGATATTATTGATGATTCTTTATTTGTTAGTCCTACTAATGCTTCATGTAGCTCATCATCATCCACCACAACCAACTCTACCTCTACTACTAGTGATTCATCACTTGTGGTTGAGACTCTCAAGAGAGAGGTGGATGATCTCACCCGCGTATTAGGCAACGCCTATGGTGGGGATGCCCGCTTGCTAAAATGCTTGGGTAGCCAAAGGTTCTCCCTTAACAAAGAGGGATTGGGCTATACTCCCAAGAAGGGCAAGGCGGCCTTTGCTACTCCAAAGCCTCGCTTTGTGAAGGGCAATGGTCGTTATTGCAATAGATGCAAGCAAATTGGGCATCTAGAGATTAATTGCAATAAAATGAACAAGAACAAGAAAAATGCTAATGTACCTTACATTCCTTTTGATTCTTGTTATGTACTTACCAAGGGTGAGAAAGGTGTGCATGCTAGGTTTGTTGGTACACCAATTGTGGGCCCAAAGAAGAAGGCTGTTTGGGTACCAAAGAGCTTAGTGACTAACCTCCAAGGACCCAAGCAAGTATGGGTACCTAAGAAACATTAAATTGTTTTGTAGGTTAATTACAAGGCCGGAGGAAGGCATTGGGTGCTTGATAGTGGGTGCTCTCAACATATGACCGGTGATTCAAGAATGTTCAACTCTCTCAAATCAAATGATAGTGGCATTGATAGTATCACGTTTGGTGACAATAGCAAGGGTGATGTAAAGGCTCTTGGAAGGATTGCAATCTCTAATGATCATAGCATTTCCAATGTGCTCTTAGTTGAAAAGTTGAACTTCAATCTTCTCTCGGTTGCTCAATTGTGTGATCTCGGTTTCAAGTGCATATTTGGTGTTGATGATGTGGAGATAGTTAGTGTTGATGGCTCTAACTTGATCTTCAAAGGTTTTAGATATGAGAATCTATACTTGGTTGATTCTAATGCTAGTGACACTCAACTTTCAACATGTTTGCTCACCAAATTAAGTATGGGTTGGTTATGGCATAGAAGACTTGGTCATGTTGGCATGAAGCAATTGAACAAGTTAGTGAAGCATGACTTAGTTAGAGGCTTGAAGGATGTCACATTTGAGAAAGATAAGCTATGTAGTGCATGTCAAGCCGGAAAGCAAGTAGGCAACACTCATCCATTGAAAAGCATTATGAGTACTTCCAAGGCATTTGAGTTGTTGCACATGGATCTATTTGGGCCAACTACATACACAAGCATTGGTGGTAACAAGTATGGTTTTGTGATTGTGGATGATTTCACTAGATACACATGGGTATTCTTTCTTGTGGACAAGAGTGATGTATTTGACATATTCAAGAAGTTCATCAAGAGAGTGCAAAATGAGTTTGAGACCACAATCAAGAAAATAAGAAGTGACAATGGAAGTGAGTTTAGAAACACAAGAGTTGATGAGCTATGTGAGGAGCTTGGAATCAAGCATCAATTCTCGGCCAAGTATACACCTCAATCAAATGGCCTAGTTGAAAGGAAGAATAGAACCTTAATTGATATGGCAAGATCAATGTTGAATGAGTATAATGTGAGTCATTCATTTTGGGCCGAAGCAATCAACACGGCTTGCTTTTATAGCAACCGTCTCTATTGCCACAAGTTCCTTGAGAAGACACCATATGAGATCTTAAATGGAAGAAAGCCCAACATTGCATACTTTCGGGTATTTGGTTGCAAATGCTATATCTTGAAGAAGGGCACTAGATTGAGCAAGTTTGAGAAGAAATGTGATGAAGGCTTCCTACTTGGCTACTCAACTACTAGCAAAGCTTATAGAGTTTGAAATTTGGCTAGTGGTTTACTTGAAGAAGTGCATGATGTTGAGTTTGATGAAACAAATGGCTCTCAAGATGAAGAAGATAACTTGGATGATGTGAGAGAAACTCAATTGAGTAATGCTATGAAAGAAATGGATATTAGTGATATTAGACCAAAGCAAGTTATTAATGTAGATGACAACAAAGATCAAGTGCTCCAAAGTCCAATCACTCAAGCTAGTGGTTCTCTAATGCAAAATCAAGCTAGTACATCATCTCAAGTGCAACAAGATCAACAAGTGGCTAGTTCATCATCTCCAACTCATGATCAACATCAACATCCAAGCAATCAAGTCCAAGTGCTTCAACCAACTAACATTGCAAGAGACCATCCATTGGATTCCATCATTGGTGACATACAAAGAGGAGTTCAAACTAGATCAAGATTGACATCATTTTATGGTCACTCTTCTTTTGTGTCAATGGAAGAACCCAAGGACATTGATAAAACATTGAGAGATCCGGATTGGGTAAATGCAATGCATGAAGAGCTCAATAACTTCAAGAGAAATGAAGTATGGGAACTAGTTGAAAGGCCTAAGGATCACAATGTCATTGGAACAAGATGGGTCTTTTGTAACAAGCAAGATCAAGATGGGATAGTAGTAAGGAACAAAGCAAGACTAGTGGCTCAAGGTTACACACAAATAGAGGGTCTTGACTTTGGTGAAACGTATGCCCCAGTTGCAAGATTAGAAGCAATTAGGATCTTACTTGCCTATGCTTGTGCTCACAATATCAAGCTATATCAAATGGATGTAAAGAGTGCATTTCTCAATGGGTACATTCAAGAGGAGGTGTATGTGGAGCAACCTCCCGGTTTTGAAGATGACAAGAAACTCAATCATGTATACAAGTTAAGGAAGGCTTTGTATGGATTAAAGCAAGCACCTAGAGCATGGTACGAAAGATTGAGGGACTTCTTGCTATCCAAAGGATTTGTCATGGGCAAAGTTGATACAACACTATTCACCAAGAAGATTGGGAAAGACTTATTTGTGTTGCAAATATATGTTGATGATATCATATTCGGTTCAACCAATCAAGATTATTGTGATGAGTTTGGAAAAATGATGTCAAAAGAATTTGAAATGTCAATAATTGGTGAACTTAGTTTCTTCCTTGGACTTCAAATCAAACAAATGAACGAAGGTACATTTGTGAGCCAAACTAAGTACATCAAAGATATGCTCAAGAAGTTTGGCATGGAAGATGCAAAGAGTATTACAACCCCAATGGGCACTAGTGGAAGTTTGGATAGTGATAAGAGTGGCAACATGGTGGATCAAAAGCTATATAGATCGATGATTGGTAGTCTACTCTATGTGACGGCATCAAGGCCCGATGTGATATTTAGTGTATGCATGTGTGCAAGATTTCAAGCCTCACCAAGAGAAAGTCATTTGAAGGCAACAAAGAGAATATTGAGGTACTTAAAGCATACACAAGATGTTGGATTATGGTATCCCAAAGGTGCAAGCTTTGAGCTAGTTGGATATTCGGATTCTGACTATGCCGGTGACAAAGTGGAGAGAAAGAGCACTTCTGGGACTTGTCAATTGTTGGGAAGATCACTTGTCTCATGGTCATCCAAGAAGCAAAATAGTATTGCACTATCTACCGCCGAGGCCGAATACATCGCCGTGGGTAGTTGTTGTGCACAAATCTTGTGGATGAAGGCTACATTGAAAGATTTTGGAATCAACTTCAAGAATGTGTCATTGCTATGTGACAATGAAAGTGCCGTGAAGCTAACCAACAATCCGGTTCAACATCAAAGAACAAAGCATATTGATGTTCGCCATCACTTTATTAGAGATCATCAACAAAAGGGTGACATTGCTATTGAGAGTGTGGGTACCGAAGAACAATTACCTGATCTATTCACCAAGCCACTTGATGAGAAGAGATTTCACAAGCTAAAGAATGAGTTGAACATACTTGATTTCTCCAACATGAGTTGATGCACTCCCATAATATGACATGCCTCTCCTTCGAGCCCCAAGGTACAATTGGTTGACATGTCATACATTCTATACTAAGGACATGTTTAGTGCATCTAGTCATGATTTCTTATGTTCTAGGATCATTCATGAAAATTAAATGAATTTGAAGTTTATATGGTACCACTATTGTTTCCATGACTTGTATGATCTAGTGGTAGCATATAACTTGGTTAAGTAGCTTGTGATCCTAAGTGTTTAATCTAGAAAACTTGTCTAAATATTTGCTTCAACATGGTGCATGATAACCCTTCTAGTGAGGTGTGAAGAAGCTTGCCCTTGGTTCAAACCGAAGTATTTTATTTATGCAAGCAATCTAGGTTGAATCATAAGCTTGATCCTCACCCCATATTTCAACATGATAATCTATCTAAAGTTTGCTCCTTGTGGTCAATTGGTGCCAAAGGGGGAGAAAATATTGTTCACAAAGATAGAACTCAAAAAATGTTGTGGGGGAGAAAATGTTTGAAAATGTTTCACAAAGATCCTAAAGGGGGAGAATTGATAAAAGAAGGGGATCAACTAAAATTTTGAGCACACAAGTAGGGGGAGCAAGCTCTTAAGCATGAATGCTGTATTTCCATGTGCACTTCATATGTATGATGCATAGTTATGCATTTCGTTTTCTCCGATACTTTGCTTGTGTGGTGTCTTGCTAGTATAATTTGAATGATGCATTGAGGTACTAGTATGAATAGGAACTAGTTAGATTTTTCTTGCTTCATGTTTTTTCAAAATGGTACTAGAGCCTTGCTTATAATGTTGATCTCACGAGGTTTCTAGTTATGTTTGTGCTTTTCCAAGTGAAATCTAACTACACAAGGTGCTAAGATGGTGTTTATCGCTACTCCAATGGTATCACGCTTTAAAGGTCTATAATCTAAAACACTTAGCACCTATAGGTAGACAATGCTCCTAATCTTTCCTATCTAACATGTATGCTTCCAAAATCCAAACATATAGCATACATGTAGGGGGAGCCATTGCTATCAATTTGAATTCATGATCACATGTCCATAATTCTTACACATGGTAATATACTTGGACAATGTGACATGGGTTCAATCAAAATTTTATCATAATATCTTTGTGAAAGGTTTGTCACCAATTACCAACAAGGGGGAGATTGAAAGTCCTATGTTTGGTGTTGGTAATTAGTGACAATGCCTAAGCACTAATCCTATGCCTAAGTTGTATGTAGCATATGAGGATTAGTACACTCCAAGGTTGGTGGCAAGATGGACTTGGTGATCATGATGGCCACACTTGGATTTGGACGCAACCCTACGTGATCAAGGCAAAGGTATATGCTTAAGGGTTGTGTTTTAGTAACCAAGACACCTAGTGGGTGTGGTTACATTATAGGATAGATAGCCGTACTATAAAGAGGGGAATGACGCGGCTATTGAACTCCTAAGTGCCTCTAGATGTGCATTTCATGATCATATGCATTTGGATAGAACTAATATCGCCTCGAAAATTGATTGTGAAAATGGTAACACACTCACACATGACGAGATCACTTGGTGATGTTAGCACGTTTGCGATGGCGGTGGAGTTTGAGCGGTAGAGAGGGTTTGGGTTCCTCTCTCCCTCCCGCCGAGCTTGCGAGGCGGGATTCAGGCGTTTTCGAGAAGTTGAAACAATTATTTTCCACTATGCCGGAAGTCCAGAAAAGAAACGGAGGCGAACGGAGGTCACAGAGGTGACCGGACGTTGAACCGGACGCGGTCCTTGCATGACCGGACGCGTCCGGTCAGTGTTCAGTGTCTGCGTGTTTTTCAGTTCGATGATCGGACGCGAGGCGCGTCCGGTCACTGATGATCGGACGCGTCCGGTCGTTCAAGGAGCTTACTGGACTCTAACCGGACGCTGTCACTGTCGCGTCCGGTCTTTTTCTTTAGCGCGTCCGGTCACTTTTTCGTTGAGCGCTGCTTAGGCGACCAGCGCGTCCGGTCCTTCACGGGACCAGCGCGTCCGGTCGTTCCCGGCGCGTCCGGTCAGTTGGACCAGCGCGTCCGGTCGTTGCTTCGCAGTTAGCCGTTGGGCGACCAGCGCGTCCGGTCGTTTGTACCAGCGCGTCCGGTCAGTACTTCACGAGTTAGCCGTTGGGCGACCGACGCGTCCGGTCAGTTGGACCAGCGCGTCCGGTCAGCCCGATTTCGGCTGTTTAAGTTTCTAACAGCTATATTCAAAGGGGTACGTCTATAAATACTCGTTGGCCGGCTCAAGGCTCCCTCTCTTGAACTTTTGACATACTTGTGAGCACTTTGAGCTAAGTAACTCCCCTCCCACTCATCTCTCTTGCTTCTTTGCATATTCGAAGTGAGATTGAGTGATCCAAGTGCATTTGCACTGTGAGATTGCATCTAGTTGGCACTTGATGGTTGATTTACTGCGGGATTCTTGTTTCTCTTGGTGGTTGCCGCCACCTAGACGGCTTGGAGCAGCTTGGAGGCGTTGGCAAGAGTTGGTGATTGTTCTTGGCCACCTCCGGTGATTGTGAGGGGTTTGTGCCTACCTCGGCGAAGCGCTAAAGGCAACATTAGTAAATTGCTTCGTGTCATTGCAACCTTTTGTCATTTGGTAGGTTCTTGTGGCGCCTTTTGAGAGGCTCGGTGTGAGACCGATTAGCCACCGAACCACGTGGTGAAGAGGGACACAACGGGGACTAGCGTGCCGGCAAGCACGTGAACCTCGGGATAAATCTTCGTGTCATCACTTTCATATTGTGATTGATTGATCCCGGTGTTTGGTTATCTTGGTATTCATTGTTGATCATATTGGTTGGCTCAATACTTCACCCCTCGGTGATACCCTCCTATCTCTCTTGTATTAATTTCTTAGTTATCTTTGCTAGCTAGTTAGCTTAGCTAGAGTAGTTCTTTTGTGTAGCTTGCTAGTTGTAGTTGTACTTACCTTCTCGGTTTGACTTGTGCGGTTGAGTGCAAATACTAGAATTGTAAATTGGATAGGTGGCTTGCAAACACCCATAAGCTAAGCAAAACTCGCATCTCGCTATTTGTTATATTGATAAACTTGTTTAGCTTGTCTTTGTAGAAAATTTTAATAGGCTATTCACCCCCCTCTAGCCATCAAGACCTTTCACCCGCGCCCATCCTGCTCCAGAGGCAGTATCCGCCCGGACAGATGAAAGGTCTTGATGGCTAGAGGGGGGGTGAATAGCCTTTTAAAAATTCTACAAAGACAAGCTAAACAAGTTTATCAATACAACAAATAGCGAGATGCGAGTTTTGCTTAGCCTACGGGGTGTTTGCAAGCCACCTATCCAATTCCCAATTCTAGTATAATTGCACTCAATCGCACAAGTCAAACCGAGAAGGAAACTACAACTAGCAAGCTACACAAAAGAGCTACTCTAGCAAAGTAACTAAGAAAATAATACAAGAGAGAGTTAGAAGGGTATCACCGAGGGGCGAAGTATTGAGCCAACCAAACAATATGATCAAGAGATAAATTCCACAATACACAACCACCGGGGTTGATCAATCACAATAAGAATGATGACACAAAGATTTATCCCGAGGTTCACGTGCTTGCCGGCACGCTAGTCTCCGTTGTGTCCCTCTTCACCACGTGGTTCGGTGGCTAATCGGTCTCACACCGAGCCTCTCAAAAGGCGCCACAAGAACCTACCAAATGACAAAAGGTTGCAAATGACACGAGCAATTCACTAATGTTGCCTTTGGCGCTTCGTCGAGGTAGGCACAAACCCCTTACAAACACCGGAGGTGGCCAAGAACAAACACCAACTCTTGCCAACGCCTCCAAGCTGCTCCAAGCCATCTAGGTGGCGGCAACCACCAAGAGAAACAAGAATCCCACAGCAAATCAACCACCAAGTGCCAACTAGATGCTATCTCACAATGCAAATGCACTTGGATCACTCAATCTCACTTCGAATATGCAAAGAAGCAAGAGAGATGAGTGGGAGGGGAGTTGCTTAGCTCAAAGTGCTCACAAGTATGTCCAAATATCCAAGAGAGGGAGCCTTGAGCCGGCCAACGAGTATATATAGACGTACCCCTTCGAATATAGCCGTTAGAAACTTAAACAGTCAAAATCGTGCTGACCGGACGCGCTGGTCCAACTGACCGGACGCGCCGGTCGCCCAACGGCTAACTCGTGAAGTACTGACCGGACGCGTTGGTCCAAACGACCGGACGCGCCGGTCACCCAACGGCTAACTGCGAAGCAACGACCGGACACGCTCATCGCGCAGACCGGACGCGCTGCGAACGACCAGACGCGCTGGTCCCGTGAATGACCGGACGCGCTGGTCGCCTGAGCAGCGCTCAACGAAACAACGATCGGACGCGCTGAAGAAACATGACCGGACGCGACAGTGCCAGCGTCCGGTTAGAGTTCAGTAAGCTCCCTGAATGACCGGACGCGTCCGATCGACAGTGACCGGACGCGCTTCGCGTCCGATCATCAAACTGAAATACGCGCAGACACTGAACACTGACCGGACGTGTCCGGTCATGCAAAGACCGCGTCCGGTCCGGCGTCCGGTCACCTCTGTGACCTCCGTTCACCTCTGTTTCTTTTCGGACTTCCGGCGTAGTGGAAAATAGTCGTTTCAATTCCTCGAAAACGCCTGAATCCCGCCTCGCAAGCTCGGTGGGAGGGAGAGAGGACCCCAAACCCTCTCTACCGCTCAAACTCCACCGCCTTCGCAAACGTGCTAACACCACCAAGTGATCTCGTCATGTGTGAGTGTGTTAGCATTTTCACAAACATTTATCGAGGCGTTATTAGTTCTATCCAAATGCATATGATCATGAAATGCACACCTAGAGGCACTTAGGAGTTCAATAGCTGCGTCATTCCCCTCTTTATAGTACGGCTATCTATCCTATAATGTAACCACACTCACTAGGTGTCTTGGTTACTAAAACACAACCCTTAAGCATATACCTTTGCCTTGATCATGTAGGGTTACGTCCAAATCCAAGTGTGGCCATCATGATCACCATGTCCATCTTGCCATCAACCTTAGAATATACTAATCCTCATATGCTACATACAACTTAGGCATAGGATTAGTACTTAGGTATTGTCACTAATTACCAACACCAAACATAGGACTTTCAACAGAGCTCTCGCACGAGCGCTCGACGCACGTAGCTCCCTCGCCCGCGTCCCATCCTGCTCCCCATCTTGACCGATCCTCGTGCGGCATCCCATCCCTGCCACTGTCGTGTCTACGGCCTCCATCTTCATGACACCATGGGAGCCACAACAGCTGGACCACCGAGGGTTTGACTTCCTCCACACCTATATCTAGATCTACTTTTATAACACTCAGATGATACAATTGCAATATACATCTCAAACAGACCAAACATTCGAAACATACACTTGCAGCATAGTCATTTGCAACATATGCAACATCCAGATAAACACACTTGCAACATATATCTGAAACAAATAAAATATTTTAAACAAACTCTTGAAACATACGTGTATAGTCATTGCAACATGTGCAACATCCAGGTGTACCTGTGTAACATCTATATGAAATTTGCAACATACCTCTAAAATATCTAAAATACTTGATACATACGTTTGCAACATACGCTTTTAGTGTAATATGGACGGACGGCGCGGCGATCTAGCTCGGTGGAGGTGGCCCTGCGAGACTGTCGCAGCAGACGGGATGTGACAGCCGGAGCGAGCAACGGCGTGGGCAGGTGAGGCGCGAGCAGGGCACGCGGAGCAATCGTCCAGATGGTACGGACGGCCGGGGCTTATCACTGTCAAAAAAAATTGTGTGACTCGTATCATTATCGAATATAAGAAGGCAAAAGTGAAACGGAAGAGAAAGCCTTCACTCTCTCTTGCTCTTTGCTTGTTCTTGTGTGTGCACTGACTTAGACTGACTCCAACAACAAACACCTAAAATGAAGACCCATTCCTACATATAGGTCTTGCACAGTACACAGTGCAAAGACCCAAAATTTGGCCTCTCCAATGGAGCACCGAGACCTAAACCCAACTCCCATCGGCCTCTCTCCTCCCTCCCTCCCTCTCCCTTCCCTCCCGATGCCGTCGCCTGCCTCCCTCTCTCTCCCCTCCCTCCCGAATCCAGCGCCGCCCGCCTCCCTCCCGGCAGAGCGCCACCGCTCGTCTCCCTCCCCGTCCCCCCAGCGGAGCGCTACCAAGCAACGCCTCCAGCCAAGCCCCGCTGAGCCGCGCCAGAGGCTCCCCGCCTGGACGCACCGGGCTGGTGGCTCCCCGCCATGGATCCGTCGAGCCGCGCCATGGATCCGGCATCTCCGACGACGACTGAGCTCGCCACCCTCATCTCCGACGGTGGCCTCCTCTACTACGGCAGCTCCCTCCCCATCTCCGGCTCTGGTAGTCCCCTCCATCGTGGTGGTGGGCCCCGCGCTGCAGGAGGACGCAAATCGACGGAGGGAGACGCTTTTTGCGTCGCGTGTTGCCCGGGCCCCAAAATGGGTGTCGTGTTTGCGTTCTTTGTTGGAGGCTTATTTTTCACTGTGCAACACCCATTTTGGGTTTGGGTAGCAGCATGGATAACCTGTTGGAGACAGTCTTATAGCGTTTCATCTACACAGCTACCACACCGGGGTGGTGGCGCAGTTGGCTAGCGCGTAGGTCTCTGTTTGAGTTATCCTGAGGCCGCGTTCACTTCCTCCTCCCAACCCAAAATATTTCCTCTTACACACATCACATCAAATCTTTCGACGCATGCATGGAGCATTAAACGCAGGTAAAAAAGATAACTAATTGCATAGTTTGTCTGTAAAGTTCGAAACGAATCTTTTGAGTCTAATTAATCCATAGTTGGACAAATTTTACCAAATAAAAACGAAAAGTGCTACAGTAACTTTTCAGCTACTTTTCGCGAAGTGAACACACCCTGAGGTCGAGAGTTCGAGCCTCTCTCACCCCAAATTAATTCGGCCGAACCGATGATGAAACGCTCAGTGACACATGGGTCGTCACGACTTGTCATCTGCGCAGATGATTCGAGCACCTCTGAGTCTCGGCCCGATTTTTTAAATTATTTTTTTTCCTACGGCCTCACAGACAAACTTGGTCCGTTGATTTGTAATCCGGCGAACGCAGTCTCACCACAGCGGCACAGCCGCAGTCATTCCCAATCGCAGAGCACATCGCCAATCCGCCGCCGTCGCAGACTCGCAGCCGCCCGCCACGATGCCGCCGCCGCTGCACCCTCCACTATCGCTGCGCCTTCACCTTCTCCTCCGCTCCCAAACCCTAACCCCTCTCCTCCGGCGAGGACCCAGCTGCGATGCGCCCCTTTGCAGGACCAGGAGGTACATCTCCGTTCGCGCCTCCGCTGCACAGCTCGCCGCCGCGGGCGTCGCGACGGCGCAGCAACCTGAACTTGGTTGGGTTTTTTTCTTTCTTTCTTTCTGTTTTTTCTTCACGTCGGCGTTGGTCGGCGAATCTGCTCAAGTTGTGGGGTGCGTTTCCGTCGCAGGGGTGGAGGAGGCGGTGGTGGGCTTCGTCACCGGTAAGAGGAAGGCCACCGAGGTAGCCCACGCGTAGGTACTAATCCCCATTGTTGATTAAGTGTTAGAATGTGTATACTATGAACTTCTCATCCAACGCTGAAATTAGCAGCATGGAATTCTTATGAAGCTAGGTAAGTAGCCACCTAGAACAATGTTAGCCCTATGTTTACTGAGGTGCTGCAAAGGTAAATCGTTCGGTTGCGTGTAGATACAGTAACTCAAGTGAAATGCGTAAGAGAAACTATCTCCATGTTTCTCTGATAAGCGATAGCTAATTTTGTGTGTATGTTTATGGTTAGGGTGTGGAGAAATATTGTTCAAAAGGGGGATACGGTGGTTGATGCCACATGCGGGAATGGCAATGACACACTCGCTCTGCTTAAGATGGTGGCTGATGAAACAGCGCGAGGACGTGTTTATGGGATGGACATTCAAGATTCCGCAATAGAGAGCACTTCCTCTTTTCTGAAAATGTCCGTGGATGATGACCATCAGGTGTGGATTTGAACTATGAAGAAGTTTATACCTAATTTCCCCTGAAGAAGGAAACAAAAAACGATTAAAAATAACAAGAACGCATTCAGATTTGACCTTAGTATTTAGAGACAGAGGATACTTGTCATCGTCTCACTGAATATTTAATATATTTGTACTTGTGAGTTGTGACTATATTTGTTTTATGTGGCAGCAGGGACTAGTAAAACTATTTCCTATATGTCATAGTAGAATGGAAGAAATTGTTCCCAAAGATGCTCCTGTCAGGTGATCATGGCCTTCCTAAGTTCATTGCTATTTGAAAAATTCAACTCATTTAGTACTATAATTCAACAAATCAATTTCTAGAAAAGTGGAAATGCCAGTTCAAGTAGTAACAATCCTAGACTTGCTGATTCACTGTGGCACATTCGTTCTAGGCTTGTTGCTTTCAACTTGGGCTACCTTCCAGGAGGAGATAAAACTGTAATCACAGTGCCTAGGACAACTGAGCTAGCATTGCAAGCTGCCAGCAGAATCCTCAGTTCTGGGGGACTCATAAGTGTTCTTGTCTACATTGGGCATCCAGGTGGAAGGTAAACACCAATTGCAAACATTGTACCCATGTGCTGTAATATTATTCGTTTATTTGTCACCGAAAACATTTATGAATGTACTAACAACTCTAGATTCTGGACAAGGAATGCATTTCTTTTTAAATATGAATAAATAAATACAACTATTTGCTGTTTGTTCTGCATGAGATCTGACTTGCCAGCACAAGCTTGTTGTTTAACAGAACACTGAATTCTGGCCAAATATCACCTAAAAAGTGGGCTGTGGGCTTATGAATTTTCTTCTTTCTGATCCCTAGGGATGAACTCGATGTTGTCGAATCATTTGCATCAAACCTTCCTGTGGACACCTGGGCGACCTGCAAACTTCAAATGGTCAATAGGCCAATTGCTCCAGTACTCATACTTCTGAACAAGAAATGATGACAGTTTTTACAGACACAATTATGGGATTTTTGGGCATTGACTTGTTAGTGATGACGCTTGCTGATGGAGCTCAATACCATGACGGATTAAGGATTCAAATTTCACCTTGACATCGGCTGCACTTTGGCTAAGTCTGCTACACGGTGGAATATTGCTAGCCAGCTGGCTGCATGGCATTCGCACAAGTACAAGCTTTGATTGGCAGCTGCAGTGTAACTTATCATAATTTTAATACCACTCTTGATGTGTTGCACTTATTAATGACTTATATAATTCTCCATTTGGTTGACATTTCAATTTTCATCTAGTAACAGGGGTCTTGCTGCTTCGTAGATGCGTTAAATGAGCTCAATACAAATTCCCATATATAATTGTCTGCAGAAGCCATGTCTTTTGAATTCAGTTGTAGTCACCATGCATAACAACCTGATACAGACTCAACATTGTGGCACTGCTTTTAATTAAAACAGAGGATTAACTATGGTATTGATGAAATCTGGCGTTTTCTTTCTTTTTTCTTGAATACACAAAAGATTTGTGTATCATTGCAATTGAGATAGAACAGTTTAAACATACAAATGTCCGCTTGAAATGAGCATCCTAGGAGGTCTAGAAGGACTGAAGGAGCAGCCTAAGGCCTAGGCCTTACTGTCCTAGTGTACTGATACTTAGGCTGTGTTTACTTCCTCAAAAAAAAGTACTGTGTAAACAAAAGATTCCCCGTCACATCAAACTTGCGATACATGCATGAAGTACTAAATGTAGATGAAATAAAAAACTAATTGTACAGCTTGATTATACTTTGCGAGACGAACGTTTTGAACCTAATTAGTCAACGGTTGGACACTATTTGCCAAATAAAGCCAAAACGTGCTATAGTACTTTTTTTACACCTTTTTACACAACTAAACACAGCCTTACACTATTTTCTGTCCGTCTGTTACTCAATCTACCGTGCATGCAAGCACACATTTAGGGCAGCATGGAAGGCTCCCTTATTAACCTTAAAGAGGTTGAAGGTTGCAAGCTGCTATGGAGTCAATGATCCATGCGCTGCTCACAACTTTGCCACCAGAGGCACAGGCCAGAGCCTGAGCATCAGCTTGGCTACGACCAGTACTGATGCCATCCCTTGATCTTGGTTTTGCCGTGTCTTGATTCTCGATGCTGTAGACAATGAGGATGAGGGAGCTGTCGTCAAGCAACTTCTGATTTCTTGACACAGGCTTCCTCTGCAGGACAGTTCCACCGGCTGCAACCACAAGGTCTTGCAGGTAGCCCCTGTAGGACTTGGTGTAATCTCCATGGAGATAGAACTGAAAGCCGTCGAATAATTTAGGTTGCTGCAGAATAAGGAAAAAATGTTATTACTATAAAATATCCCTGAAAATAATCATGCTCATGCTAACAATGTCCTTAACATAGCATTATACTAATATTGTAGGCAGTGACAATGTAGAAAATGAGATAACTAGATGGAGTACATAGCAATGGCAAATACTCTTACCCTATTGATAACTCTCTGTCTGCCTAACCTGGGACCCTCAGCAGTCCCATGTACATCAGTGGAAACTTCAGATTTCAGTTCATCAACTGGTTCCATAAGTTCCATGCAAGTTTTAACCCCTGTGAAATGAAGTCAGTATTTAGCAACAAAGCGCAGCAATCTGTCAAGTGCAAACTGTTCTGCACAGATGTAATGAATTAGTGATCATTCCAGCAGGTAATAAAAAGATTTACAGTCAATGGAGATAACCCATTTGCCATTCAAGATCGCCATCAGAAACTTCAGTGTGCGCTTGCAAGCACCAGACATGTCGGTTGATGCAATAACATTGGTAACATTAGGACTCCAACTTGTTGAGATAGGCACACCAGCTATTTTTGCGAATTCTGATACAATACCCTGAAGGATTTGTTCATTTATTTCAGTCAAAATGCATATGAAACAAGAATATAAAGATTATCCGGAAACTAAGGACACTAGAAAACACCTTTTCTGCAGCAGAAAGGGCTGAACAGCAGAGAACCCATTTCTCTGGTGATCCAGATGGCCACGTCCATTTATTACCATGACATTGACTAGTGTTTACTTGAGATGGCCTGTAAAACAGTTATGTTACAGTAAATATCCATATCTTCAGCAACCTTAGATTTTTAAACTAACATGCCGTAAACACTAGAAAATACCCTTTTGGTGTTAGTTTCCTATGCGACTTCTTTTTCAACCCAGAAGTTTCTCTGGGCAACTTTGAAGATTGGTGCAAAGGGCATAGCATCACAAAGTTTTCCTGTCAGCAAAAGAAAAGAGAAAAGTCAGAAATAAGGTGACAGTGCTGGACGCAAAACATCAAGAAGCTAGTTGAAAACACTAGTGCAACATGATATGAACTTACATTATCCCATCTACATTCTGGGATTAATTTAGCACAGGTGAAATGGAAGCTTTTTCGACAACTCGTCTCGAAGCATCCAAGTGCAGCACCTTTAATTCCACAGCAAGCACATTTGATTCTTTTACTTCTAGCAAGCTCATTTGTAAGATTAAAGACAGAGTCATCTTCAAAGTACACATCAGGAGCCCTTTCGTGGAAGAAAAATCATATGCACGAATTAGCTAGGGATACTGAAAATTAAAGTTTCTTCCTATATAAAATTCTATTAGAAAGGTGCAGCATACCACTCCAGACAGTTTTTGTGGCAATGTACTACACTCGCCCCTCCATCAAATGCTGCAGGTACTTGCTTTCCATTATGGTAGTGAACCATCTCTCCAGATCCCTTCAGAACAAAAAGAAAAAATTGGTTAGTTTATTCCATTAGTTAAAGGAAGAATTTGTAACTTTAAGGAAAAGACTTTTTGCAAACCGACTTGTCTGGTGTGTGTGCATACCTCTGTGATATCATCAGACTGGCAGAAAGCACAGGAAAGCTTAGAAGCTTTACCCTCGCATTTCTTCAGGACAGCATTGCGTGCAGTGCATGATCTGATAGTTCCTGAGTAATCTTGTTGTTCAATAGGTTGTGCACTACCATTCTTAACAGAGACATTCCTTACAGAAGGAACTGTGCTTATGGACTCATTTAATGGGCACCTCCCAGGTAAAATGCTTGGTGTATTTGGACCAATGTTAAATTGGTCCCTCCCAGGTAAAATGTTTGGTGTATTTGGACCAGTGTTTGATACAATGTTTTTTTTACTTCTACCATCCAAGGGTTTATGTTGGGTGCAGCCTTTTGTGAGGCTGTGAAGCTGAAACAATTCTATTTCATTTTCAGCCTCTGAAAGAATTCTTATCTTTTCAGCTACAGCACCATCAGAAATTCTTCTGATCCGCTTCCCTCTTTGTTCAGATTTATTCTCTGCAGTCTTCACTGCACTATCCCCTGCTATTTCAAGTTTGCTTCGACTGTTTTTATCTTTTTTGGGGATCCTTTCTGAAAGCTGGTTCTCAGGTACTTCATTGCCCAAACCACCTGCTTGAGGGGAAAATGTATTCATAGATTTATCACTAGAGAAGACAGCTCTAGTATTGTTGCCAGAGACCTTGTTTCCTCCATTTGAAGTATTTCTCTCTTTTTTACTGCCGTCCTTTTGCCGTGGCTTTGCAACAATACTTTCTGGGATATTTGCAACTTGGTGTTCAGCATCAGATCCTCTTGTACACAGTTTGCCACAACTGGGCAGTTTTGAATTCTTTCTTTTCATAGGTCTTGCTAACTTTTTCTTCTTAACTTCTTCAGCATTGAGAGGCTGAGCTACATTACTTTCATGGTCTAACTTATCAAATGAACCACCAAGATTCATATCTTCATCATCATCCACCTCTGTGATTTGATCTAGAATATTCTTCAATTTACCCTGAACAAACAAAACAGCTGAATCAAATACATGTATATATTCAGCTTGTAAAGGTGGGAGAACTGGAAATATAAAGCCTCTGTCTCAGTTAACCAAAATACCTGACTTTTCAGTGGGGTAGAACGCAGCTCAGGGGAGCAAGGTCTTTGGCTCCATTCAAAGATTTCACTGTCGAATATTTCTGAAACCTCAGCTTTGCTCTGCAACACATGTAACCAAACGGTAAGCACAACAGTTGAACCAGGAAACCAAAAAAACGGGGGAAAAAAGGAAAACATGTTCTAAGTAACTTACATTAGGAGTCATATCAATAGGCCTTTCATCATCAGAATCTTTGATATCACTAAAGGTAGGCGCATTGTGACGCAAGGGTGTGTCCAATGATGGTGGTTCACTCAAAGTTTCAGCAGTGCCACCTTCATTTTCCTCTTCTTCCCTCAGCCAGAAAAAAGGTGACAATGAAGGGCTTTCTGGTATATCAGAATTCAGTGTTTTATCTTTATCCTTTTTATTAACATCACCATTCTGCTTACTTTTTTGCTCATCAGACTTCATAACCTTCTTGGGCCTTATCGGTGTCTCAGATTCGGGGAATGGTGTAACGTGTATTCTTTTGTTCTTGGAGATTGAAGGTTTTGCAGTAGAGCAAGATGCAATAGCTTTGGTTGTATTCTTTTCATTCTTGGATGGTGGCTTCTTTTTATTCGACCTTTTAGGCTTCGCAGCACTGTTCCCACCACACTCTGATCCATTTCAAGTAAAAGGAAGACAGTAAGTCTAATACTATCATTCATTTTCTCTGAAATTCGATTGTTAGAGAGAAAGATCTTAAACAGCAAATGGGCTCAAATGGGCTCTCAACATATGTGGTACAGAGACAGAGACGCAAAACAACCAGTGTAAGTAACTAAATCTTGCTCAGGTGCCACGAAACAGAAACTAAATATTTCTAGTTACCTGCAACTTTGGGTGCAGGAGTCAGCTGTGTTGACACAACACTAGTACCTGCTGCAGCTTCCATGCTTTTGAAAACGGCCACCAAATTGTCCATGTGAGGCGCTGGCCGTATTTCTGCAAGTAAAAGGCCATCATATATTCATATGCAGTGATCTTTACACAAATCATTTCAACTTTCATCAAAATCGGATAATGCTGGATTTTATCGGAAATGGCATACACTAAATGGAGACTAACAGGTCATTATGGCGCAGATTTCATTATTGTGGGGATTTGGAATTTCTTCAGTTAATTTAAGCATGTTAATCTCTAAAAAACATCAAAGATATGCAAATTCAGCTATGGCCAAAATGACTGTACTAACGAACTACCTCTCCGGCGGAACGGGACCTTGCACACGGGGCAGCAGGAGGCGGATTTCATCGACTCCGTCAAGCAGGCGCTGCAACAAGAGACATGTGAGACCAAATTGAACAGGACTATCGGCCGCAACTAGATCCACCGGGGAGGAACGAGGGATGGGACTCACTTGCAGAAGATGTGATTGCAGGTGATGGACACCGCCGAGGTGAACAGGCTCAAGCTGCCAAGACCAAGAAATATTTCAGCTAGTACAACAACAAATCGCAAATCTCATCAAAAGATCACGAGCTGTCAGATACACGAACAGAAGAAGAGGATTCCAATCGCAAAAAGAAGAAGAGGATTCCAATCCAATCCTCCAAGAAAGGAAAAGAGGAAGCGGGCGGATCAGCGCGGCGGCGTTACCAGATGGGGCACCTGAGCTCCCGGCCCATCCTCTCGAGGCTCCCCACGTCCGCCATCTCGATCTCTCCACCTCGCTTCGGATCTCTCGACGACTCTTGCGCTTCCTTGAGGCTTCGAAGATTTCTGATATCTGGGCCTTGTTTAGATTGGAAAAAATTTCAACCCGATGAATAGTACAACTTTCGTCTTATTTGGCAAATATTGTCCAATCGTGGACCAACTAGGCTCAAAAGATTCATCTCGTGATTTCCAACTAAACTATGTAATTAGTTATTTTTTTTACCTACATTTAATACTCCATGCAAGCGGCTAAAAATTGATGTGATGGAGAGAGAGTGAAAAAACTTGGAATTTTGAGGGTAACTAAACAAGGCCCTGATCTCGGGTCTGGATTCTGGAAGGACGAAAGAAGTGGGTTTCGGGGGAATGGTACTTATCTTGGCGGGAGCTTTCCCTCCAAAGTTTTCGTTCAAATTTTGGCGCTCCTTCTTTCGCAAGCTGGCGGGTTCGCGGAATCGCGGGCACGCCTGCGGACCGCGGGCCGCGTCGGGCTGCGTTTGGTTACGAGGATTAAGTTGGCAAAATTTTTGGGAAAATGCAACGGTAGCACTTTCGTTGTTATTTGGTAATTAGTGTTCAATCATGGTCTAATTAGGCTTAAAAGATTTGTCTCGTCCATTTCGTCTAAACTATATAATTAGTTTTATTTTTTATTTATATTTAATGCTTTATACATGCGTCCAAAGATTCGATTTGACGGGGAATCTACTGTTCTTTTGCAAAAATTTTTGCATCTAAACTGGGCCCTGGGACGGGGCGGGCGAGTCCATCCTCGACTCGAGAGCGTTAGGTTCGGGGGCGTATGGGGATGGGACCGTCCCAAGGGGAATATTCGCCTCAGATGCGGGCGTCTCTGTCTCCAGAAAATGAGTGGACGGGGGCGTGCTCCTAGGACGGCGTCCTCTTCCGTCTCGTCGTGGGTGCAAGCGTGCAGCGCCGCGTACCGCATGGGGCCGTGGCGGCGAGCAGCCGCGCAGGCGTGGGGCCGCGGCGGCGAGCAGCCGCGCAGGCGTGGGGCCGCGGCGGCGACCTCCCGCGCAGGCGTTGGGGGCGCAGCGGCGAGGGCCCGCTTGGGCGTTCGGGACGCGGCGGCGTCGCGGTGAGCTCCCGCACGTGGTGGAGGCGGCGAGCTCTCGTGCCTGTATTTTTACTATTTGACCCTTTTAAAAAAATTACTTTTAGACCTCTGGGCAAAGTAAACTCAACTTTGGACCGTGAAGGTCGACGTCATGATTCATGGCGTCGAGGTTACACGTCTCGACGCCGTGACTCACGGCGTCGAGCTTCGTGACCCTATTTGAAGTGGCAAATGATTTGGCAGACAGCTCGGCGCCGTGATCTACGGCGTCGAGCCTGGATTCAAAATTCACGATGTTGTTGGTCTGTGTCGTTGCTTGCAAGACACATGTGGGAATCATATTTCTGGGGATCGATCGGACTACGCACGCACTTGACGTTAATTACTCACACACGCGCGTACTGCACGCACCCGCCGCAAGTATAGAATATATGCTGCTAATATAATCAGCACTGCAGACTACACCACTAATTTAATATACATGAATACCCTGCCGATCGAATTAGTTTGGCTCGGCGACTGCCAATGACGACGGGACAACCGAGGAGGCCTCGCTTGTTGTCGCTGCCATAGCCGTTCGCTCTTGCTCGGCAGATTCCCAAGGCGCGGCGGCCCGGCGGAGGTTTGGGTTTGGGTTTGCGTCCATTGCGTCCGATTCAGAGCACACACGGGGCACGACGAGAGTGTTTCTTTGGCCGCAAGTCGCGGCAGTGATGATTAGTTGACCAGGTCACGTGCGTGCAGGGGTAGATCCAGCACCGGGTGTAAGGTCCAAATAGGCTAGAGGCGGGGTGAATAGCCTAATTAAAACTTTTACAAGAATTACTTAACCATAAGTTAGTACGAAAGGTGGCGAAGCAAAAGCACTAGCTCTAACAAATTAAGCAAGCCACCTACACAAGTCTAGTACAAGACTATTCACTAAACACAACAACAACTACAAAGCTATAAACAAGAAGTAATACGAGAGAAGAGCTTCGAGTGATTATATCGCCGTGAAGAGATGAGAAATACCAATCAATCAATTACACAAGAGAAATCCTCGGGAAGAGAATGACACAAGAATTTATCCTGAGGTTTACTTGCTTCCCGGTAAGCTACTCCCTGTTGTGGCGATACACCCACTTGTCGGTTCGCGAGCTAATCGACTATCAAGAGTCGAGCCCTCGGCGGGCGCCGCACAACCGCACACAAGATGGGGATCCTCCAAGCCACGAGCTCCACTAGAGTATCCAATTCACGAACTCCCGCGGGGAAGGATCAAGAACCCCTTACAACACTTGGTGAAGGCTCCAACAATCTCCAATTGTGAGCTCAATCACCTCCGCTGCTCCAAGCCGTCCACCGTGTCGGGAAACACGGAAGAGTAACAAGAAATCCGCAGCAACTCGAAGATCAAGTGCCTCTAGAATGTAACTCTCAAGCAATGCACTTGAATCTCACTCAATCTCACTCAAGATGTGCAACTATGCAAAGAGATGAGTGGATGGGTTGTTCTCTAGCTCAAAGTATGTCTCTAGGTCTCAAAATGTGCAAGAGTTACCCTCAAACCCCGGCCAACGACTATTTATAACGAAGGGGTACGCAGCTAGCCATTACGGACGACACAGTTCAAAACGGGATGACCGGACGCTCCGGTCAGGGTGACCGGACGCGTCCGGTCACTACAGGACAAGCGTGAACAGTGTGCGTCAGAAGTTACCGTTGCTATGACCGGACGCGCCCTAGCGTATGACCGGACGCGCCATAGCGTATGACCGGACACACCCTAGCGTATGACCGGACGTGCCTCACCTGGCATCCGGTCAGAGTCCAGTAAGCTCCCATCATGACCGGACGCGTCCGATCGCACGTGACCGGACGCGCCTCGTGTCCGATCATCACTTCGCTGCTCTCTGCCCCTCTGGACGCCTGACCGGACGCGCCGGTCGCGCGCTATGCTTCTGCGCACAGGTGAACTGACCGGACGCGCTGGTCAGGCCAGACCAGCGTCCGGTCACTCACCCTAAGCACGCTGACCGAATGAACTGGCCGGACGCGCTGTTCAAGCCGTGACCGCGTCCGGTGCAGCGTCCGGTCACCACAGTGACCTCCGTTCGCCTCCGTTTCTTTTCCAACTTCCGGCGTAGTAGAAAATAGGCATTTCACTTCTCTAAAAAGCGCCGAATTCCGCCTCGCAAACTCGGCGGGAGGGAGAGAGAGAGGAACCCAAACCCCTCTCTACCGCTCAAACTCCACCGCCTTCGCAAATGTGCTAACACCACCAAGTGTACACCACCATGTGCATGTGTGTTAGCATTTCACAATCATTTTCCAAGATGTTATGTTAGCTCTTTTACTAGATCCTAATGCATATGCTCAAGACAACGATCTAGTGGCACTTGATTTCCGAGCTAACCGTGATTGCCCCTCTTGATAGTCGGCTATGTATCCTAAACCCGGTCAATCACTTCTCTACTCAACTTAGACCGGCAAAAGGAAAACTCTATGGTTATACCTTTGCCTTGTGCTCTTAGATCCTTCTCTTCCACTTGATCATCATGTCTTTCATTTTATGTGCATCTCCACCATGATCATCATCTCATGTCCATGCACCATCTCTTTATGATCTTGTGACCACCACTCCTTGCCACATACACCTTCATCACATGTGTTGCTTATGCCTAACTCAAAACACTTAACACATGGCATTAGCAACTTGGTGTCATTAATTACCAAAACCAAACTTGGGCTTTCAATCTCCCCCTTTTTGGTAATTGATGATAACCATCACAAAGATATGAAATGAAATCAATTTTCAATTTCGATAGTATTAGCTCCCCCTACATATGTGCTTCCATGAGTTTGGTTCAATTGTGCACATATGTATGGATTTGAATTTTGGGAGAGTTACTACTATTAAATTGATGCTAAGGTATATAGAATGGACCTTTGAAGCGTGATACCAATCGGAGTTGTCTTTATATACCATCCTTAGCATCGATGTAGATAGACACCACTTGTAATACATCACTTGTAAAGATCACAAACACTAAAGTACTCCGTGAGATCGACATTATAAGCAAAGGTGTCTAGATACCGCTTGTAAAGCTACTCTCAACAAATCATCATTCAAGTTCTATTTCTAGCAAACATCATTCAATCATGAATATCGAAATTAAATTTGCAATGCAACACATCATCATGTTAATGCACATATAAATGCAACAAATAATTTATGAGCTTGCTCCCCCTACTTGTGTGCTCAATTTTAATTGATCCCTTTCTCCCCCTTTGTAACTTAACTTTTTATCTTTGTGACTTTTCTCTCCCCCTTTGTCAACAATCACTAAAAAGGTGCCAATTTTAGTGAGAGATAAGTCAATCAATATGAGGGAGTCCAAATTATGGTTCAATCTAGATCACTTGTCTAGAATATGTAATTCGGTTTGATCCAAGGACAAGCTTTTTCACACCTCATAAAGTATAAGAGTTATCTTGACCATGTTGAATTGCACATCATGAGCTCATTTTCTAGATTTAACACTAGGTTTGCAAGCCCACAAATATGTCATATGCTATCACTAGATCAAACAAACATAGAAGCAATAGTGGTACCATACATACATCAAACTCATTTGATTTTCATGAATGCACTTATTTGTCATACAAATATGTTTATATGTTCTAACCATGTCCTTAGCAAAGTATAAATGATATGTCAAACAACTTTACCTTGCTATGTTGGAGGAGAGGCATGTCATATAAGAATGTGGGGGTGCACTCATTTCAAGTTGGAGAAGTCAAGTATGTTCAATTCATTCTTCAACTTGTAAAATCTCTTTTCATCCAGTGGCTTTGTAAATATGTCGGCTAGTTGATCTTCGGTGCCAATGCTTTCAATGCTAATATCACCCTTTTATTGATGGTCTCTTATGAAGTGATGTCTTATATCAATGTGCTTGGTTCTTGAATGTTGAACCGGATTTTGAGTCATCTTAATAGCACTTTCATTATCACAAAACAAAGGCACATTCTTGAATTTAATTCTAAAGGCATTCAAGGTGGCCTTCATCCAAAGCAATTGTGCACAACAACTATCGGTACTAATGTATTCGGCCTCGGCGGTAGATAGTGCAACACTATTTTGTTTCTTTGATGACCATAAAACAAGAGACCTTCCAAACAATTGACAAGTATCACTTGTGCTCATTCTATCAATCTTGCATCCACCATAGTCGGAGTCTGAATATCCAATCAACTCAAAGTTAGACCCCTTTGGAAACCATAATCCAACATCATGAGTGCCTTTTAGATATCTCAATATCCTCTTGGTTGCTTTCAAGTGACTTTCTCTAGGTGAAGCTTGATATCTTGCACACTTGCACACACTAAACATCACATCCGGCCTAGAAGCGGTGACATATAGCAAACTTCCAATCATAGACCGGTATAGCTTTTGATCTACCATATTGCTACTAGCATCAACACCCAATTGATCATTTTTGCCCATTGGTGTACTCATTGGTTTAGCATCTTGCAATCCAAATTTCTTGATCATGTCCTTGATGTACTTTCCTTGACTTACAAAAATGTCATTCTTTATTTGCTTGATTTGAAGTCCAAGGAAGTAACTAAGCTCTCCAATCATAGACATCTCAAACTCATTAGCCATCATATTTCCAAACTCTTCATAAAAAGTCTTGGTTGGTTGATCCAAAGATAATGTCATCCACATAGATTTGTAACACAAACAAGTCATTTCCAAGCTTCTTGGTGAAGAGAGTAGTGTCAACCTTTCCCATCTTGAACCCTTTAGAGAGAAAAAAAGTCCCTCAACCTCTCATACCATGCTCTAGGTGCTTGCTTCAAACCATACAATGCCTTCTTTAGCTTGTAAACATGGTCGGGCTTCTTATCATCTTCAAAACCGGGAGGTTGCTCAACATAAACTTCTTCATTGATGTAGCCATTGAGAAATGCACTCTTGACATCCATTTGATAGAGCTTGATGTTGTGTGCACAAGCATATGCTAATAAGATTCTAATTGCCTCCAATCTTGCAACCGGTGCATATGTCTCTCCAAAGTCAAGACCCTCAACTTGAGTGTATCCTTGTGCTACTAGTCTTGCTTTGTTCCTCACAACCATGCCATCTTGATCTTGCTTGTTTCTAAAGACCCACTTAGTGCCAATCACATTGTAGTTCTTTGGCCTCTCAACAAGTTTCCAAACTTGATTTCTAGCAAAGTTGTTTAGTTCTTTATGCATGGTATTTACCCAATCGGAATCCTTCAAAGCATCTTCTAATTTCTTAGGTTCTTCAAGTGACATAAATGAGTAGTGATCACAAAAGGATGCTAGCCTTGATCTAGTTTGAACACCACTTTGAATTCTACCAATGATTTGGTCCAATAGATGATCTCTTGCAATACTAGTAGGTTGGAGTATTGGGAGTTGATTGCTTCCACTTGTTTGACCTTGAACTTGAGCTTCATCATGAGTGCCACTAGAGCTTGCTTGATTTGTATCAATTTGCATACTTTGGTTGATCACATGAATATCATCATCATCAACTTGCATCGGCCTTATATCACCAATGTCCATGTTCTTCATTGCATTTAACAATTGATCTCCTTTCACATCATCAAGGTTTTGAGCTTCATTTTAAGACCCTTGGGTTTCATCAAACTCAACATCATGAACTTCTTCCAAGGTGCCATTTGTGAGATTCTAAACTCTATATGCTTTGCTTGTGGTAGAATAACCAAGTAAGAACCCTTCATCACATTTCTTTTCAAACTTGCTCAATCTAGTGCCTTTCTTAAGAATATAGCATTTATAACCAAACACTCTAAAGTATGCAATGTTGGGCTTTCTTCCATTCAATAGCTCATATGGTGTCTTCCCAAGCTTCTCATGGCAATAGAGACGGTTGCTATAATAGCAAGCCGTGTTGATGGCTTCACTCCAAAATGAATGACTCACATTGTATTCACTAAGCATTGATCTAGCCATGTCAATCAAAGTTTTATTCTTTCTTTCAACTACACCATTAGATTGAGGAGTGTATGTTGGAGAGAATTGATGTCCAATACCACAATCATCACATAAATCTTCAATTCTTGTGTTCTTGAACTCACTACCATTGTCACTTCTAATCTTTTTGATGGTAGTCGCAAACTCATTTTGCACCCTCTTGACAAAAGACTTGAATAGATCATAAACATCACTCTTGTCATAGAGAAAGAACACCCAAGTATATCTAGTGTAGTCATCAATAATCACAAAACCATACTTGTTGCCACCAACGCTAGTGTATGTTGTTAGCCCAAACAAGTCCATGTGCAATAGCTCAAATGCCTTTGATGTGCTCATTTCACTCTTACTAGGATGTGTATTTCCAACTTGTTTGCCGGCTTGACAAGCACTACATAATTTATCCTTTTCAAAAGTGACATCTTTCAAGCCTCTAACTAAGTCATGCCTCAAAAGTTTGTTCAATTGTTTCATTCCAACATGACCAAGCCTTCTATGCCACAACCATCTCATACTAGATTTGCTAAGCAAGCATGATGTCAATTGTGTCTCACTATCATTGAAGTCAACCAAGTATAAGCTACCATGTCTAAATTCTTTGAATATCAAATTTGATCCATCAACACTTATGACTTCAACATCATCACTACCAAATATGCACTTAAAGCCAAGATCACAAAGTTGTGCCACCGATAAAAGATTGAAATCCAAGCTCTCAACTAGCAACACATTAGATATGCTCATGTCATTTGAGATAGCAATTTTACCAAGCCCCTTGACCTTGCCTTTCTTGTTGTTGCCGAAAGTGATAGCATCAAAACCACCATTTTGACTTGTATCAATTGATTTGAACATACAAGAATCCACGGTCATATGTTGAATGCACCCACTATCAAGCACCCAATGCCTTCCTCTGGCTTTGTAATTGACCTACAAGATAAGATTAATTCCTTTTAGGTACCCAAACTTGTTTGGGTCCTCCAAGGTTAGAGACTAATCTCTTTGGTACCCAAATGACTTTCTTCTTTGAGCCCATCCATGGTGCACCAATGAACTTAGCATGAACACCATTTGTACCCTTGGTAAGCATATAGAAATAATCAAACTTAATTGAGGATACATTTGCATTTGATTTCTTGTTCATGCATTGTTGCTCTATGTGACCAACTTGCTTGCAACTTTTGCAATAGCTACCATTGTTCTTCACAAAACGAGTCTTGTGAGGAGCAAAGGCGGCCTTGCCTTTCTTGGGGTTATAGCCCAATCCCTCTTTGTAGAGAGATGCTCTTTGGCTACCCAAGCACATAAGCAAGCGGTCCTCACCACCATAAGCCTTAGCTAATGTGTGATTGAGCTCTTTTACCTCCTTCTTAAGATTTTCATTCTCAACTATAAGTGTGGAGTCACAAGTGAAACCATCACTACTAGATGAGGATGATGTAGATGAGCTACATGAAGGGTTAGTGGGAGTAACAACAATAGGCTTATGAAAGGATTCATTAATTATATCATATGATATGTCTATGTTGCAAGTTTTAGCTTTCTCAACATTAGTTGGCATGTTTTCACATTTTTTCAACTAGAAAGGAATGAGCTTCTTCAAGCTTGGTGTGAGACTTTTGAAGCTTCTTATGGTCTACCTTTAGACTCTCATAAGATGCCCTAAGATCATCAAGTTCTTGCATAAGGTTTTTCTTTTCCTTAAGCATGCCCTTGCACTCCTTTCTAGATTCTTTAAAATGTTGAGTGCAATCTTCTAGCATAGTGATTAGTTCATCTTTAGTGAATTCTTCTTCATCACTATCACTATCACTAGCATTATCATGATCACTCTCATCGTCGGATGATACCTTAGCGGTCTTAGCCATGAAGCACGATGGAGTGTCGAAGAGGGAGACCTTCTCTTGGATGGCAATGCTAGCATGTCCCTTCTTCTTGCTCTTGTTGTCATCCTCATCATCACTTGAGGAATCATCACTATCCCATGTAGCAACATGAGAATCATTCTTCTTCTTATAAGAGCTCTCCTTCTTCTCTAGCTTCTTCTTTTGCTTTTTCCTCTCCTTCTTGATAGCATCTTCATTATCACTATCATAAGGACACTTTGCAATGAGATGGTCCTTGCTATGGCATCTAAAACATCTCATGGTATGCTCATTCTTCTTGGATGAGTTCTTCCTCCTCCTTGCACGATAGCCCTTCTTCTTTATGAATTTGCCAAATTGCTTGACAAAAAGAGTCATCTTCTCATCAATGTCATCACTATCATAAGAGCTTGAGTCTTCATCACTTGACGATTCAATCTTGGATTTGCCCTTGGATGTGGTGGCTTTGAATGCCACACTCTTCTTCTTCTTATCATCCTTCTTCTCACTTTCCTTCTTCTTCTTTTTAACCAACTCCTCTTTCTCATCATCTTCTCTATATGAATCATCGGTCATCACTTCTTGGAATATTTGTTGAGGAGTTGAATCCTTCAATGTAGTCCTCACTAGCACGGTGATCAATGTATCAAATCTCTTGGGCAAGCTTCTCAAGAACTTCATAGAGAATTGGTTGTCCTTGACCTCCTCACCAAGTGCCTTGAGCTCATTGACAATAACTTGTAACCTATAAAACATCTCCGGTACACTCTCATCATCTTGCATCTTGAAGCTTGAAAATTTTTCTTGCAAGATATATGCTTTAGCGGTCTTTGTGCCTTCGGTGCCCTCAAATGTTTCTTCTAGCTTAGCCCAAGCATCATGAGCAATCTCTATGTTCTTTACTTGCTCAAATGTCTTATCATCTAATGCCTCATGAAGAGCACTAATGGCAATGTCATTGTATTGGAGCTTCTTCTCTTCCACCGGTGTAGGTGCTTCCGGATTAGCAACCTCAAATTTTGTTTCGGTGACCTTCCACACTTCTCTATTGATTGACTTTAGATGTGCGGTCATCTTAACCTTCCAATATGCATAATTTGTGCCATCAAAGTGAGGTGCCTTCTTGGTGTTGTTGATGTGCAAGCTTAATTGAGCAATTTCTTTTTCACCGCAGGTTGTTAAGTCTCAAATAAACGGTGCCTCGGCTCTGATACCACTTGTAAGGTCCAAATAGGCTAGAGGGGGGTGAATAGCCTAATTAAAACTTCTACAAGAATTACTTAACCATAAGTTAGTACGAAAGGTGGCGAAGCAAAATCACTAGCTCTAACAAATTAAGCAAGCCACCTACACAAGTCTAGTACAAGGCTATTCACTAAACACAACAACAACTACAAGCTATAAACAAGAAGTAATACGAGAGAAGAGCTTCGAGTGATTATACCACCGTGAAGAGATGAGAAATACCAATCAATCAATTACACAAGAGAAATCCTCGGAAAGAGAATGACACAAGAATTTATCCTAAGGTTCACTTGCTTCCCAGCAAGCTACTCCCCATTGTGGCGATACACCCACTTGTCGGTTCGCGAGATAATCGACTATCAAGAGTCGAGCCCTCGGCGGGCGCCGCACAACCGCACACAAGATGGGGATCCTCCAAGCCACGAGCTCCACTAGAGTATCTAATTCACGAACTCCCGCGGGGAAGGATCAAGAACCCCTTACAACACTTGGTGAAGGCTCTAACAATCTCCAATTGTGAGCTCAATCACCTCCGTGTGAAAGTCCTATGTTTGGTGTTGGTAATTAGTGACAATGCCTAAGTACTAATCCTATGCCTAAGATGTATGTAGCATATGAGAATTAGTACATTCCAAGGTTGGTGGCAAGATGGACATGGTGATCATGATGGCCACACTTGGATTTGGGCGCAACCCTATGTGATCAAGGCAAAGGTATATGCTTAAGGGTTGTGTTTTAGTAACCAAGACACCTAGTGGGTGTGGTTACATTATAGGATAGATAGCCATACTATAAAGAGGGGAATGATGCGGCTATTGAACTCCTAAGTGCCTCTAGGTGTGCATTTCATGATCATATGCATTTGGATAGAACTAATATCGCCTCGAAAAATGTTTGTGAAAATGCTAACACACTCACACTTGACGAGATCACTTGGTGGTGTTGGCACGTTTGCGAAGGCGGTGGAGTTTGAGCGGTAGAGAGGGTTTGGGATCCTCTCTCCCTCCCACCGAGCTTGCGAGGCGGGATTCAGGCGTTTTCGAGAAGTTGAAACGACTATTTTCCACTACGCCGGAAGTCCGGAAAACAAACGAAGGCGAACGGAGGTCACAGAGGTGACCGGACACTGAACCGGACGCGGTCCTTGCATGACCGGACGTGTCCGGTCAGTGTTCAGTGTCTGCGCGTTTTTTAGTTCGATGATCAGACATGAGGCGCGTCCGGTCATTGATGATCGGACGCGTCTGGTCGTTCGAGGAGCTTACTGGACTGTAACCGGACGCTGGCACTATCGCGTCCGGTCATGTTTCTTCAGCGCATCCGGTCGTTGTTTCGTTGAGCGCTGCTTAGGCGACCAGCGCGTCCGGTCATTCTTGGGACCAGCGCGTCCGGTCGTTTCCAGCGCGTCCAGTCTGCGCGATGAGCGCGTCCGGTCGTTGCTTCGCAGTTAGCTGTTGTGCAACCGGCACGTCCGGTCTGTTGGACCAGCGCGTCCGGTCAGTGCTTCCTGAGTTAGCCGTTGGGCGACCGGCGCGTCCGGTCAGTTGGACCAGCGCGTCCGGTCAGCGTGATTTCGGCTGTTTAAGTTTCTAACGGCTATATTCGAAGGGGTACATCTATAAATACTCGTTGGCCGGCTCAAGGCTCCCTCTCTCGAACATTTGATATACTTGTGAGCACTTTGAGCTAAGCAACTCCCCTCCCACTCATCTCTCTTGCTTCTTTGCATATTCGAAGTGAGATTGAGTGATCCAAGTGCATTTGCATTGTGAGATTGCATCTAGTTGGCACTTGGTGGTTGATTTGCTGCGGGATTCTTGTTTCTCTTAGTGGTTGCCGCCACCTAGATGGCTTGGAACAGCTTAGAGGTGTTGGCAAGAGTTGATGAATGTTCTTGGCCACCTCCGGTGATTGTGAGGGGTTTGTGCCTTCCTCGGCGAAGCACCAAAGGCAACATTAGTATATTGCTCGTGTCACTGCAACCTTTTGCCATTTGGTAGGTTCTTGTGGCGCCTTTTGAGAGGCTCGGTGTGTGACCGATTAGCCACCGAACCACGTGGTGAAGAGGGACACAACGGGGACTAGCGTGCCGGCAAGCACGTGAACCTTGGGATAAATCTTCGTGTAATCATTCTTATTGTGTTTGATCGATCCCGGTAATTGTATATTGTGGTATTCATCTCTTGATCATATTGATTGGTTGGCTCAATACTTCGCCCCTCGGTGATACCCTCCTAACTCTCTCTTGTATTAATTTCTTAGTTACCTTGCTAGCTTGTTAGTGTTACTCTTAGCTTGAGTAGCTAGCTAGCTTTAGTTGTAGTTAAATTGTGCGGTTTGACTTGTGCGGTTGAGTGCAAATATACTAGAATTGTGAATTAGTTAGGTGGCTTGCAAACACCCCGTAGGCTAAGCAAAACTCGCATCTCGCTATTTGTTTTATTGATAAACTTGTTTAGCTTGTCTTTGTAGAAATTTTTAATAGGCTATTCACCCCCCCTCTAGCCATCAAGACCTTTCAAGTGGTATCAGAGCCGTGGTCACCATTTGTAAGGCTTAACAACCTCGGTGTAAGATGGCTCAAGTTATGTTCAATCATGTAAATGGCAAGCCTCCATTCTTTGATGGTGTCTCTTCCTTTGATCATTGGAAAAGGAAGATGAAGCAATATCTAGGCAATATACATGAGAAGGTTTGGGATGTGACCAAAGAAGGATATATCATTCTTGATGAGGAAAACCTCACTCCCAATGACCGCATCAACAAACAATGCAACACGGCGGCACTTGACACAATCTACCGTGCCCTTGATGACAAAGTATTTGAGCAAATCAAAGATCTTGAAAAGTCAAATGTGCTTTGGATAAGGCTTGAAGAAATATATGAAGGCACTTCAACGGTAAAAAGTGCCAAGCTATATATGCTCAAGGACAAGTTCTCCACTTTCAAGATGAAGGATGATGAATCCATCCCGGAGATGTTCTATAGGCTCCAAGTTATTGTCAATGATCTCAAGAGGCTTGGGGAGAAGGTTGAGGACAAGGACTTTTCACACAAGTTCTTGATGTGCTTACCCAAGAAGTTTGTCACCTTGAGAAGAATGATCTTTAGAGAGGGATTGGACAAGGTCAAACCAACCAATGTGCTTGGAGATATAATGACCGATGCCCAATACAATAATGATGAAGATGAGGTAGAAGAGAATAAGGAGACCAAGGTCAAGCAAGAGAAGCCCATTGCATTCAAGGCTTCATCCTCTAAGGGCAAGAGCAAGGTGGAGAGTGATGATGATGATCCATTCGATGATGAGACCATGGCCCTCCTTGTGCACAAGATGGGAAGGTTCATGAAGAAGAAAGGATATGGGGCAAGGAAGATGAGAGACATTATAAAGGCAAAGACCCTTTGCTACAATTGCAATAGCCCCGATCACATAGTGGCAGATTGCCCCTATGAAGATAAGAGATTTCATAATGGGGACTTTAAGCTCAAGAAGAACAAGAAGGAGAAGAAAGCAAAGAAGAGCTTCACATTTAACAAGAAGAAGAAGGGTGGTGGTTATGTGGTCACTTGGGATAGTGACAACTCCGATAGTGATGATGATGAAAGCTCTAGTGATGATGAGAGGACCACTCGGCAAGCCAATGCAAACAGCGCCCTCTCCAATAAGCCATCCATCTTCGACACTACATCAACATGCCTTATGGCCAAGCCTACAAAGGTAAAATATGATGATGAGTCTTGTGCTAGTGATGGTTATAGGAGTGATGATGAGGAGGATGAGGACTACTCAAAGGATGATCTATTGGGGATAATAGATCAAATGAGCAAGGGCTACAAGAGGACAACCAAGAAATACAAAATCTTGGAACAAGAGCTCATTGCCAAGAGCAATGAAAATGATGCCTTGATGGAGGAGCTTGTTGCTCTCAAAAAGAGTAAGGAGTGCAAAGGAATTAAACAAGAGCTCAAAGCTCTTAGGAAATCCTTTGATGAGCTAGAGGCTTCTCGTGAGTGTCTAAAGGAAGACCACGAGGATCTTGAAATTGCTCACACTAGGCTTAAGGAAGCCCACTCCACTCTACTTGAGCTCATCAAGGAAAAGGACCTTAAGTTGGAGAAGCTCATGAAGGAAGCTAAGGAGGAGCAAGTGGTTATCACTTGTGACATTGGACTAACATGTGATATTATTGATGATTCTTTATTTGTTGGTCCTACTAATGCTTCATGTAGCTCATCATCATCCACCACAACCAACCATATCTCTACTACTAGTGATTCATCACTTGTGGTTGAGACTCTCAAGAGAGAGGTGGATGATCTCACCCGCGTATTAGGCAATGCCTATGGTGGGGATGCCCGGTTACTAAAATGCTTGGGTAGCCAAAGGTTCTCTCTTAACAAAGAGGGATTAGGCTATACTCCCAAGAAGGGCAAGGCAGCCTTTGCTACTCCAAAGCCTCGCTTTGTGAAGGGCAATGGTCGTTATTGCAATAGATGCAAGCAAGTTGGGCATCTAGAGATTAATTGCAATAAAATGAACAAGAACAAGAAAAATGCTAATGTACCTTACATTCCTTTTGATTCTTGTTATGTGCTTACCAATGGTGAGAAAGATGTGCATGCTAGGTTTGTTGGTACACCAATTGTGGGCCCAAAGAAGAAGGCTATTTGGGTACCAAAAAGCTTAGTGACTAACCTCCAAGGACCCAAGCAAGTATGGGTACCTAAAAGACATTAAATTGTTTTGTAGGTAAATTACAAGGCCGGAGGAAGGCATTAGGTGCTTGATAGTGGGTGCTCTCAACATATGACTAGTGATTCAAGAATGTTCAACTCTCTCATATCAAATGATAGTGGCATTAATAGTATCATATTTGGTGACAATAGTAAAGGTGATGTAAAGGCTCTTGGAAGGATTGCAATCTCAAATGATCATAGCATTTCCAATGTGCTCTTAGTTGAAAAGTTGAACTTCAATCTTCTCTCAGTTGCTCAATTGTGTGATCTCGGTTTCAAGTGCATATTTGGTGTTGATGATGTAGAGATAGTTAGTGTTGATGGCTCTAACTTGATCTTCAAAGGCTTTAGATATGAGAATCTATACTTGGTTGATTTCAAAGCTAGTGACACTCAACTTTCAACATGTTTGCTCACCAAATCAAGTATGGGTTGGTTATGGCATAGAAGACTTGGTCATGTTGGCATGAAGCAATTGAACAAGTTAGTGAAGCATGACTTAGTTAGAGGCTTGAAGGATGTCACATTTGAGAAAGATAAGCTATGTAGTGCATGTCAAGCCGGAAAGCAAGTAGGCAACACTCATCTATTGAAAAGCATCATGAGTACTTCCAAGGCATTTGAGTTGTTGCACATGGATCTATTTGGGCCAACCACATACACAAGCATTGGTGGCAATAAGTATGGCTTTGTGATTGTGGATGATTTCACTAGATATACATGGGTATTCTTTCTTGTGGACAAAAGTGATGTATTTGACATATTCAAGAAGTTCATCAAGAGGGTACAAAATGAGTTTGAGACCACAATCAAGAAAGTAAGAAGTGACAATGGAAGTGAGTTTAGAAACACAAGAGTTGATGAGCTATGTGAGGAGCTTGGAATCAAGCATCAATTCTCGGCCAAGTATACACCTCAATCAAATGGCTTAGTTGAGAGGAAAAATAGAACTTTGATTGATATGGCAAGATCAATGTTGAATGAGTATAATGTGAGTCATTCATTTTGGGCCGAAGCAATCAACACGGCTTGCTTCTATAGCAACCGCCTCTATTGCCACAAGTTTCTAGAGAAGACACCATATGAGATCTTAAATGGAAGAAAGCCCAACATTGCATACTTTCGGGTATTTGGTTGCAAATGCTATATCTTAAAGAAAGGCACTAGATTGAGCAAGTTTGAGAAGAAATGTGATGAAGGCTTCCTACTTGGTTACTCCACTACTAGCAAAGCTTATAGAGTTTGGAATTTGGCTAATGGTTTACTTAAAGAAGTACATGATGTTGAGTTTGATGAAACAAATGGTTCTCAAGATGAGGAAGATAACTTGGATGATGTGAGAGGAACTCAATTGACTAATGCTATGAAAGAAATGGATATTGGTGATATTAGACCAAAGCAAGTGATTGATGTGGATGACAAAGATCAAGTGCTCCAAAGTCCAATTACACAAGCTAGTGGTTCTCTAATGCAAAATCAAGCTAGTACATCATCTCAAGTGCAACAAGATCAACAAGTGGCTAGTTCATCATCTCCAACTCATGATCAACATCAACATCCAAGCAATCAAGTCCAAGTGCTTCAACCAACTAACATTGCAAGAGACCATCCATTGGATTCCATCATTGGTGACATACAAAGAGGAGTTCAAACTAGATCAAGATTGACATCATTTTGTGCTCACTCTTCTTTTGTTTCAATGGAAGAACCCAAGAACATTGATAAAGCATTGAGAGATCCGGATTGGGTAAATGTAATGCATGAAGAGCTCAACAACTTCAAGAGAAATGAAGTATGGGAAATAGTTGAGAGGCCTAAGGATCACAATGTCATTGGAACAAGATGGGTTTTTCGCAATAAACAAGATCAAGATGGGATAGTAGTAAGGAACAAAGCAAGACTAGTGGCTCAAGGTTACACACAAATAGAGGGTCTTGACTTTGGTGAAACATATGCCCCGGTTGCAAGATTGGAAGCAATTAGGATCTTACTTGCCTATGCTTGTGCTCACAATATCAAGCTATATCAAATGGATGTGAAGAGTACATTTCTCAAGGGGTACATACAAGAGGAGGTGTATGTGGAGTAACCTCCCGGTTTTGAAGATGACAAGAAACCCAATCATGTATATAAGTTGAGAAAAACTTTGTATGGATTGAAGCAAGCACCTAGAGCATGGTATGAAAGATTGAGGGACTTCTTGCTATCCAAAGGGTTTGTCATGGGCAAAGTGGATACTACTCTCTTCACCAAGAAGATTGGGAAATACTTGTTTGTGTTGCAAATATATGTTGATGATATCATATTCGGTTCAACCAATCAAGATTATTGTGATGAGTTTGAGAAAATGATGGCAAAGGAATTTGAAATGTCAATGATTGGTGAACTTAGTTTCTTTCTTGGACTTCAAATCAAACAAATGAAGGAAGGAACATTTGTAAGCCAAACTAAGTACATCAAAGATATGCTCAAGAAGTTTGGCATGGAAGATGCAAAGAGTATTACAACCCCAATGGGCACTAGTGGAAGTTTGGATAGTGACAAGAGTGGTAACATGGTGGATCAAAAGCTATATAGATCAATGATTGGTAGCCTACTCTATGTGACGACATCAAGGCCCGATGTGATGTTTAGTGTATGCATGTGTGCAAGATTTCAAGCCTCACCAAGAGAAAGTCATTTGAAGACAACAAAGAGAATATTGAGGTACTTAAAGCATACACAATATGTTGGATTGTGGTATCCCAAAGGTGCAATCTTTGAGCTAGTTGGATATTCGGATTCCGACTATGCCGATGACAAAGTAGAGAGAAAGAGCACTTCCAGGACTTGTCAATTGTTGGAAAGATCACTTGTCTCATGGTCATCCAAGAAGCAAAATAGTATTGCACTATCTACCGCCGAAGCCGAATACATCGCCGCGGGTAGTTGTGCACAAATCTTGTGGATAAAGGCAACATTGAAGGATTTTGGAATCAATTTCAAGAATGTGCCATTGCTATGTGACAATGAAAGTGCAGTGAAGCTAACCAACAATCCGGTTCAACATCAAAGAACAAAGCATATTGATGTTCGCCATCACTTTATTAGAGATCATCAACAAAAGGGTGACATTGCTATTGAGAGTGTGGGCACCGAAGATCAATTAGCCGATCTATTCACCAAGCCACTTGATGAGAAAAGATTTCACAAGCTAAAGAATGAGTTGAACATACTTGACTTCTCCAACATGAGTTGATGCACCCCATATATGACATGCCTCTTCTTCGAGCCCCATGGTATAATTGGTTGACATGTCATACATTATATGCTAAGGACTTGTTTAGTGCATCTAGTCATAATTTACATGTTCTAGGCTCATTCATGAAAATCAAATGAATTTAAAGTTTATATGGTGCCACTATTGTTTCCATGACTTGTATGATCTAGTGGTAGCATATAACTTGTTTAAGTAGCTTGTGATCCTAAGTGTTTAATCTAGAAAACTTGTCTAAATATTTGCTTCAACATGGTGCATGATAACCCTTCTAGTGAGATGTGAAGAAGCTTGCCCTTGGATCAAACCGAAGTATTTTATTTATGCAAGCAATCTAGGTTGAATCACAAACTTGATCCTCACCCTATTTTTCAACATGATAATCTATCTAAAGTTTGCTCCTTGTGGTCAATTGGTGCCAAAGGGGGAGAAAATGTTGTTCACAAAGATAGAACTCAAAGGGGGAGAAGCACAAAGGGGAGAATTGATAAAAGAAGGGGATCAACTAAAATTAATTTTGAGTACACAAGTAGGGGGAGCAAGCTCTTAAGCATGAATGTTGAATTTCTATGTGCACTTCATATGTATGATGCATAGTTATGCATTTCGTTTTCTCCGATACATTGCTTGTGTGGTGACTTGCTAGTATAATTTGAATGATGCATTGAGGTACTAGCATGAATAGGAAGTAGTTAGATTTCTCTTGCTTCATGTTTTTCAAAGTGGTACTAGAACCTTGCTTATAATGTTGATCTCACGAGGTTTCTAGTTATGTTTGTGTTTTTACAAGTAGTATCTAACTACACAAGGTGCTAAGATGGTGTTTATCGCTACTCCGATGGTATCACGCTTCAAAGGTCTATAATCTAAAACACTTAGCACCTATTTGTAGTCAATGCTCCTATACTTTCCTATCTAACATGTATGCTTCCAAAATCCAAACATATAGCATACATGTAGGGGGAGCCATTGCTATCAATTTGAATTCATGATCACATGTCCATAATTCTTACACATGGTAATATACTTGGACAATGTGACATGGGTTCAATCAAAATTTTATCATAATATCTTTGTGAAAGGTTTGTCACCAATTACCAACAAGGGGGAGATTGAAAGTCCTATGTTTGGTGTTGGTAATTAGTGACAATGCCTAAGTACTAATCCTATGCCTAAGATGTATGTAGCATACGAGGATTAGTACATTCCAAGGTTGGTGGCAAGATGGACATGGTGATCATGATGGCCACACTTGGATTTGGGCGCAACCCTATGTGATCAAGGCAAAGGTATATGCTTAAGGGTTGTGTTTTAGTAACCAAGACACCTAGTGTGTGTGGTTACATTATAGGATAGATAGCCGTACTATAAAGAGGGGAATGACGCGGCTATTGAACTCCTAAGTGCCTCTAGGTGTGCATTTCATGATCATATGCATTTGGATAGAACTAATATCGCCTCGAAATATGTTTGTGAAAATGCTAACACACTCACACTTGATGAGATCACTTGGTGGTGTTGGCACGTTTGCGAAGGCGGTGGAGTTTGAGCGGTAGAGAGGGTTTGGGATCCTCTCTCCCTCCCGCCGAGCTTGCGAGGCGGGATTCAGGCGTTTTCAAGAAGTTGAAACGACTATTTTCCACTACGCCAGAAGTCCAGAAAACAAACGGAGGCGAACGAAGGTCACAGAGGTGACCAGACGCTGAACCGGACGCGGTCCTTGCATGACCGGACGCGTTCGGTCAGTGTTCAGTGTCTGCGCGTTTTTTAGTTCGATGATCGAACGCGAGACGCGTCCGGTCACTGATGATCGGACGCGTCCGGTCGTTCAGGGAGCTTACTGGACTGTAACCGGACGCTGGCACTGTCGTGTCCGGTCATGTTTCTTCAGCGCGTCCGGTCGTTGTTTCGTTGAGCGCTGCTCAGGCGACCAGCGCGTCCGGTCATTCTCGGGACCAGCGCGTCCGGTCGTTTCCAGCGCGTCCGGTCTGCGCGATGAGCGCGTCCGGTCGTTGCTTCGCAGTTAGCCGTTGTGCAACCGGCGCGTCCGGTCTGTTGGACCAGCGCGTCCGGTCAGTGCTTCCTGAGTTAGCCGTTGGGCGATCGGCGCGTCCGGTCAGTTGGACCAGCGCGTCCGGTCAGCGTGATTTCGGCTGTTTAAGTTTCTAACGGCTATATTCGAAGGGGTACGTCTATAAATACTCGTTGGCCGGCTCAAGGCTCCCTCTCTCGAACATTTGACATACTTGTGAGCACTTTGAGCTAAGCAACTTTTCTCCCACTCATCTCTCTTGCTTCTTTGCATATTCGAAGTGAGATTGAGTGATCCAAGTGCATTTGCATTGTGAGATTGCATCTAGTTTTCACTTGGTGGTTGATTTGCTGCGGGATTCTTGTTTCTCTTGGTGGTTGCCGCCACCTAGACAGCTTGGAGCAGCTTGGAGGCGTTGGCAAGAGTTGGTGATTGTTCTTGGCCACCTCCGGTGATTGTGAGGGGTTTGTGCTTCCTCGGCGAAGCGCCAAAGGCAACATTAGTATATTGCTCGTGTCACTGCAGCCTTTTGCCATTTGGTAGGTTCTTGTGGCGCCTTTTGAGAGGCTCGGTGTGTGACCGATTAGCCACCAAACCACATGGTGAAGAGGGACACAACGGGGACTAGCGTGCCGGCAAGCACGTGAACCTTGGGATAAATCTTTGTGTAATCATTCTTATTGTGTTTGATCGGTCCCGGTGGTTGTATATTGTGGTATTCATCTCTTGATCATATTGATTGGTTGGCTCAATACTTCGCCCCTCGGTGATACCCTCCTAACTCTCTCTTGTATTAATTTCTTAGTTACCTTGCTAGCTTGCTAGTGTTACTCTTAGCTTGAGTAGCTAGCTAGCTTTAGTTGTAGTTAAATTGTGCGGTTTGACTTGTGCGGTTGAGTGCAAATATACTAGAATTGTGAATTGGTTAGGTGGCTTGCAAACACCCCGTAGGCTAAGCAAAACTCGCATCTCGCTATTTATTTTATTGATAAACTTGTTTAGCTTGTCTTTGTAGAAATTTTTAATAGGCTATTCACCCCCCTCTAGCCATCAAGACCTTTCACGCTGCTCTAAGCCGTCTACCGTGTCGGGAAACACGGAAGAGTAACAAGAAATCCGCAGCAACTCGAAGATCAAGTGCCTCTAGAATGCAACTCTCAAGCAATGCACTTGAATCTCACTCAATCTCACTCAAGATGTGCAACTATGCAAAGAGATGAGTGGAGGGGTTGTTCTCTAGCTCAAAGTATGTCTCTAGGTCTCAAAATGTGCAAGAGTTACCCTCAAACCCCGGCCAACGTCTATTTATAACGAAAGGGTACGCAGCTAGCCGTTACGGACGACACAGTTCAAAACGGGATGACCGGACGCTCCGGTCAGGGTGACCGGACGCGTCCGGTCACTACAGGACAAGCGTGAACAGTGCGCGTCAGAAGTTACCGTTGCTATGACCGGACGCGCTCTAGCGAATGACCGGACGCGCCCTAGCGTATGACCGGACGCGCCCTAGCGTATGACCGGACGCGCCATAGCGTATGACCGGACGCGCCTCACCTGGCGTCCGGTCAGAGTCCAGTAAGCTCCCATCACGACCGGACGCGTCCGATCGCACGTGACCGGACGCGCCTCGCGTCCGATCATCACTTCGCTGCTCTCTGCCCCTCTGGACGCCTGACCGGACGCGCCGGTCCCGTGAAGGACCGGACGCGCCGGTCGTGCGCTATGCTTCTATGCACAGGTGAACTGACCGGACGCGCTGGTCAGACCAGACCAGCGTCCGGTCACTCACCCTAGGCACGCTGACCGAATGAACTGATCGGACGCGCTGTTCAAGCCGTGACCGCGTCCGGTGCAGCGTCCGGTCACCACAGTGACCTCCGTTCGCCTTCGTTTCTTTTCCAACTTCCGGCGCAGTAGAAAATAGGCATTTCACTTCTCCAAAAAGCGCCGAATCCCGCCTCGCAAACTCGGCGGGAGGGAGAGAGAGGAACCCAAACATCTCTCTACCGCTCAAACTCCACCGCCTTCGCAAATGTGCTAACACCACCAAGTGTGCACCACCATGTGCATGTGTGTTAGCATTTCACAATCATTTTCTAAGGCGTTATGTTAGCTCTTTTACTAGATCCTAATGCATATGCTCAAGACAACGATCTAGTGGCACTTGATTTCCGAGCTAACCGTGATTGCCCATCTTGATAGTCGGCTATGTATCTAAAACCCGGTCAATCACTTCTCTACTCAACTTAGACCGGTAAAAGGAAAACCCTATGGTTATATCTTTGCCTTGCGCTCTTAGATCTTTCTCTTCCACTTGATCATCATGTCCTTCATTTTATGTGCATCTCCACCATGATCATCATCTCATGTCCATGCACCATCTCTTTGTGATCTTGTGGCCACCACTCCTTGCCACATACACCTTCATCACATGTGTTGCTTATGCCTAACTCAAAACACTTAACACATGTCATTAGCAACTTGGTGTCATTAATTACCAAAACCAAACTTGGGCTTTCACCGGGGCGGGGTGGGCTCGAGCCCCCGCTACCGCCGCTCGGACCATGGAGCCCCTCCTAAGCCCCCACTATAAATTTATACATATTCAAACTTAGAAGAAGAGGCTTGTAATGAAAGATTATGAAATAAGCCCCTCCTAACTTATTTTCTAGATCCGCCACTGCGTGCGTGGATGGCGACCGTGCCATGTGTCTGCGCAAACATGCACTTCATCTGTTCCAAGCATGGCGTCCTGTCTCAGCATCCGCCATTAGCAGCATAGAATTGTTATTAGCACCTTTTTCTCCTTTTTTTTTACCCCCATTTATTTAAACGGAGCAGCAGCCCTATGGAGTTGTTGTGGACATTTTTTTTCTGAATCTCAAGACATACATACATACACACACTCGTATGGATCTAGAGCATCGGTCGCATCGAGAAAAGCCACCAGGAAAGAATTTGTTGGAAAAAAAATTATATACAATATTATATTTTTATTTCATATTTTTAGGTGTCATTTAGAATTGTAGTGTACCTTGTCTTTATTATAATTCCATTTTTCTCTTTGCAAAAAAAGACATTTATATGCATGCACGCACATACACTCTACACCTGTGACCACCTCTGAAAGACGGAGTGAGGCCCCCTTTTGAATGTAGGATTTTTTTTTCTATTTCCTATGTTTTCCTTTTAAAAAATGAATCAATTTCTATACTGTTCCCAAGAGACCCCACATGAATTGCGATATTAAAATTTTAGAATAAATTTAAGAAAATACGAACAAAACTTAATGGTTAGACACGAGAAATTGTAACCAGCTACGCCCACTTCGCTTGTTTTTTTTAATAAATCTAGGGCGCGGCGGTGGGGGGATTGTTGGCTCTCAAAGCCAGATAAATTTACAAACATTATATTTTAGGGAGCTCTATGATTACATTCCGTTTAACATTACAGAGCACCAAATCGTCGCGGAAGTTACCGGTCGTAGGGGCACTGCATTCGCCCATGACCATGACATGACTGATGACTACGAACTGTGTATTAGTATACGAGTACTACTTGTACTACGGAGTAATAATCAAACCAAATATCTCAAGGCCCGTTGGAATCTGAACACATTCCATGAAACCCCACACTTCCATTTATTAATTAAAGAAAAGAACTATCGATGTAACAATAACTAACGTGGGTATCAGAATCAGACTAGTACTTGTGCCACGACTGACAATAGCTAAACTGATTCGATAGGCAGGGTATTCACATATATTAAATTAGTTGTGTAGTTTGGCTCCGGCAGTGCTATTATATTAGCAGTGTATATTCTATACTTGCGGTGGATGCGTGCAGTAAGCGCGTGTGTGAGTAATTAACGTCAAGTGCGTGTGTGGTCCGATCGATCCCCAGAAATACGATTCTCATATGTGTGTTGTGAATTTTGAATCCAGGCTCGACGCCGTAGATCACGGTGCCGAGCTATCTGTCAGATCATCTGCCACTTTAAATAGGGCCACGAAGCTCGACGCCGTGAGTCACGGCGTCGAGACGTGTAGTCGACCCTAGGGTCCAAAGTTGAGTTTACTTCGCCCAGGGGTCTAAACATGATTTTTTTTTTTCAAAAAAGGGTCAAATAGTAAAAAAAAGGCTCCCGTGCTCGTGCGTGGTGGAGGCAACCAAGCTCCCCGGCGAGCGGAGCGGCGCGGACGCGGACAAGCGACACGGGCAGGCGGGCGCTCCGACGAGTGGCAGGTGGGCGCCCCGACGAGCTCCTAGACCCGACCTTGCAGCAGGCGGGCGCGTGCTCCAACGAGGTTCGGGTGGTGTAGGGGTATAGACCCGTATACCCTCATGGTTGCTCATGGGCCGCGCCGGATCAAGGGAACCTGGTCGCGCGGATCACCCAACTGATCGGCGTACCACGCGGGATATACGGAGACCAACTTGACGATCAAGAAAACCTGGTCGGTTAGGATATATTTCGTATCCCATGCAGATACGGTTGTTGTAACCGATTGAAACTAGATTCCTTAGATCTGTAACCTTACCCCCGTACTATATAAGGCGGACAATGACCCCCCTCAATTCACCTGATACACAATCAATACAATCCACAAAGACGCAGGACGTAGGGTGTTACGCGGCTTTCGCGGCCCGAACCTAGATAAACTCTTATGTTCGCCTTGCGTCACCATATAGTTTGTTGTCTCGCGCACTTCCATCGATTAATCTACTACCGTGGGCATACCCCTCGATAGACTGTCGACCACATCTCATCGACAGGTGGCGCTGGGGCGGACCGCAAGCTCCGAGCACCGGGAGAACACCGATGAGGTCCACGCGGCGCGCGACCCGGCCAGCTCCTCGTGGAGCAGGGGCGGTCGTCGAGCTCCGGCCTCCGGGCTAGCGTCGTCTGCGTGCGGGCGTGGGAAGGGAAAGAAGATAAGGTCTAACATGTGGGGCCCACTGCTAACTGGGGCCCATAGACTGTAGATACGGTGTTAAAACTCCGTCCATCTCATCTTTCTCCGTCGCTCTTACCAAACATCCCTATCCCCTCGACCAAACATATAGCTAGAACTGTCAAAAATGAGTTTGGTCTGTTCCATCTCACCGTGACACCCAACCAAACGATGTTATCGTGACCGAGTCGGAGTTGGCTAGTGGGCCAGACTCCCACCTCGTTTTTCCAGTCATGCGGGCCTATATTCATGTATTCCGCATAAAGAAAACTACAGTGATTATTATGTATATATACTAGGTGATTGTCCGTGCATTGCAACGGAAAAACACACATTTATAAGATGTGGTGACGTGGTGATATAATCAGCCTTCAGGTGATGTGACCATCTGTATAAATTCTAGTTGGAATGATTATTACTCAGTTGGCACTGATTGAGTCATATTGACATAGTTCGATTCCTTTCTCCTAAGCATCGCACAAAAAGTTAAAATTGTTGTTAAATCAAATTGAAATACATTGTACGCAATAACACACACTGTTGTCAAATACAACTGAAAAATAAGAACGGTTGCTTAAAGGTGGAATCATAGACAATTAGAATTGAACCGTTGAACTATTCCATTCCAAACGGACTCAAACAGCTTTTGCAACATCATTCATCTGCTCAAATATATCATCTTATCCTCATATGTAATCACTAATTCCCCAGATCTGGTAAGTAGAATTGTGAATTTAAGAACATTCATATACAAAAAAATGGAGATCTTCTTATAAAACCATGGCTACTCCACCGGGTGTAGCCACAAATCTTGTGCTCCTCCTGTTATCCACCTGCCCTACCTTTAGAAAGTAGTACAGTTCTCACTCTCTGTACACCAAGAACAAACAAATTTCAAACTCCAATAGAATACATCATAAATTTTTGCATAAAATAAACACAAAATAGTACAACGCACCTAAAATCAAGGAATTCTTTTGGCATAGATTAAGGCCCGGTTTAGTTCACAAAAAATTTTGTAAAATTTTTCAGATTCCCTGTCACATCGAATCTTTGGACACATGCATGAAGCATTAAATATAGATAAAAAATAAAACTAATTACACAGTTTAGACAAAATGAACGAGACGAATCTTTTAAGCCTAATTAGACCATGATTGGACAATATTTGCCAAATAACAACGAAAAGAGCTACAGTGCCGTTTTGCAAAAAAATTTGCATCTAAACGCAGCCTAAATCAAACAGGTTTCATGCGCGCTGGCGATTCTGCAGTGCTGGAAAGGCTGAAGTCGTGCGTGTGCGTGTGTGCATTGTGCTCACCTTGACATGCTCCCATGAGGCCATGAGCCCATGACTTAATTTGCTTGGGAACAAAGCTGCCCTAACGCGGTAGCCAGCTACTGCAAACATGGCCTGCTGATATGTGACACGCCCAGTGGCAGCTCTAGGACGAACACAAAGGGGGCTAAATAGTAAAAATTTAGGACTAAAGTTAAAGATTAATTAAGATTTAAGACTAATAAACACATATTTAATGAAGAAATCAGGATTATATGGGGGCTGGAGCCCACCCAGCCCCCCCCTTTGGATCCGCCCCTGGACACGCCACAGTGACAATGACACCACAGCCAATTCAGTTTCAATGCCACCCATCGTCGCTTCACCAGCACGGCCCCTCATCATGCAGCAAGAGGTCCTAAGCATGAGTAGCACATGGTAACGATTTCATCGCAGTTCGACCAAACTCCAATCCTGGGCATCAGCCAGCAGGAGCTTGTTCATAAACAACCAGAGAGTGAGAGACATATATAGGGCAAAGCATCTGACAAGCCAAAGGATAGACATGACTGAATCAGGAGTTCAGGACACGACCATGGCACACGCATCAACCATGGTGTTCCAGTGGGGCAGCGGCCAGTGGTGAGAAAGGTGGCAGAGGAGGAGGGAAAGGAGTTAGGGCCGTCGCACGGACACAGGCAAAAACATGCCGGGGGTCCACGAGGAGGAGGAGTTGCTTACCGGATCTCCTGACGATGGCGGTGGATAGGGCTCGGCGTCCTCACGCATGCCTCGCTCCTTGACCCGCCTGACCCGTTGCAGGAGCTTGTCGCTGCTACGCTCAGCTTGCTCGCCAAGCGCGCAGGAGTCCGCTCCGCGGCCACGATGCGGCCTTTTTCCAGCTCCAGGCGCCATGACCGTGGACGCCGCCGCCGCGCTGCGCTAGCCAGGATTGGCAGGTAGCACCAAACCATCCTTGCACGGCTGTTGGGCGTGTCCCGCGAGCGCCCACCTCTATCTCACCTAGCTACTCGCTCCCGCCGGGCATATCAAAACTGGTAGGGCCCGTGTAGATACAGGAGAGAAGGGACGACGCGCGGGCGTGGTCGACGGCAGGTGGCGTTGGCGTGCGGGCGGTGGCGGGGCAGGAAGGCGGCGGTGGGAGGTAGGCCGGGGTAGGGTCAGCCGACCCGGGCTGGAAGGCGACGGCGAGGGCGCGATGGTAGGGGTCGCCGGGCAGGGTGTGGCGGCGGATGGACGGGCGTAGGGTTTTGATTGTTTGTTTTTGTGCGTGAAATTGGGCGGGGTCGGTTGCTGGCGGCGTCATGGGGTGTAGGGAGGGAGAGGCGGGGCGTGGGCGTGCGCGTGCGCGTCGGATGTCGGACAAAAACGGCTTTGGCAGACGGGACAGACACTTCGTTCTTGATATAGTAGAGAAAATATGTTTTTAACAAGACAAGACACTAAAAGGAGTTCTTTTCGTTGGAAATTGTAAGTTTTTATTTTGTGTTTTTAGGACATAGATTTTTTCTAGATACAATGTATATCTACATGTACATATAGTAAATATTATGTACCTACAAAAGATAACGACTACAATTTAGAACAGAGGAAGTGGGTAAATTATAGTCTTGTTTGGCACAGCTCAGTTTCATCAATAAAGCTGTTTTTTTGGGTTTAGTTTTACAAACAACTTTCTTCGTGAAGCTAAGCTATTTTTTCACCCTGTTTGGCAGCTTCACATGATGGACTGAAAGATCAAATGACTAAAATGCCCTTCATTTTTTTTCTTTTCTCCGTTTTCTTCTCCACACGAATGAGATCCGGCCTTCCTTCTCCACACGAACAAGATCCGGACTTCCTTCTCCACATGCCCGGAGGCCGTGCTCGCGCCCGTCCTCGCGGCAGCACGCGCCCCCGCGACCCTGCTCAAGTCCGCCCTGGTGGCCGCGGTAGCGCACGCCGCGGCGGCCGCGGCTGCCCGCTTGTAGGAGCGTGTCCTCGCGGCAGCACGCACCCAGGCGACCCTGCTCCCCGGCGGCGGCCGCGCTCCGGCATCCCCGCCCTAGCGGGCCTGCTCTGGCGCCGCACCCCGGCGAACCGTGCGGCCGTGCCCCGTCGCCTCCCTCGGTCCCTCCCGTGGGCGTGCTCTCTCTCTCTCTCTCCTGGGCAGAAGCAGTCTTTTGCACAGTGGGCCCCACACATGAGAGATGAAGCTAGAATAAGCTATTTTCAGCTTTGTCCCAACTAACTCTGTGAGAGGAGAAGAAAAACAACTTCACTCATGAAGCTATTTTGAAATTGAGTGTTTGACACCAAAACAACTCACAACAGTTCATGAAGCTATTATGAGTTGTACCAAACGGACCCATATGTGTTGCTATAGATCGAAGCCTTCAAACATATGGCTCGAATAGTGAATGCAGGAGAAAAGGAGAAAACAGTGAGAGTTCTTCGTATTAATGCCTCCCCCTCTTTTTAGTCGTTCAATTCGAGGACACAAGATAACGTTATCGCATTGTCTCACGTAAGCATTCCTTATTGAAAGAAAAAGACATATATGGAAATTTTAGCTTTAGATTTTCTATTTGTACCCCTGTAAATGTTTCTTTACGTTTTTTTCAGACATGAAGAAAGTCCATTTACAACTTCTGGAATGTCATAAACAGTACCCCAAGCAACGAGTGTCCAAATCGCCTTGGAATAAAACGGTTGCCCCTGATCTGACAACACAAACAAGTAACAAGCGATTTCTTTCTCTCTTTTTTTTTGTTATTTTGAATGAGAAAAGTAATCCCCGAGAGATGCCCGCATGCGTGTAATTCGCCCAAAGCAGAAATTTGACTTTTCATCTGAAATTGAAGCCTCCGAGGATACTGATGATCGGGAAAAAAAATTGGTACAGGATCCCGTACGCGACATCGTGCGGCTCCAATGAACCAGCGACACGTTGATCTTCAATTGCAAGCCTGCCGAGCCAATTTTAGCAAGCTACCACGCGTTGTTATCTAAATGGGCAGCCACACAGTGCCGCATACGGAGTCCCGTAGCCATTTTTTTTCCCGATGATCCTCCTACATCGATGGCCACCGTACCACCGCCCCCAACGCCGGTGTGGATGCGTTCACAGAGGATGCAAGGTTTGGATTTTCTTTTTGCCTTCCAATTTCGTTGCAACCGTTGTATCCCCTCAAGGGAACAACATGTTGATATGGGGACATCATTTAGAATTATTGCAAAGCGTGCCACGTGAATAATATGCATGCAACTGTTGTATGGCTTGTATAACAGTTCATATGTTCAGACTGTGTCCCTCGTCTTCATGTATTGGTATAAACGATAATGACTTGAAAAGAGAAAAATGTTGTATGGCTTGTTTCAACGAGGGAGTGCGAGTGGTATTTGAAATGGGAGTGTGTGATGCTCTATGTTTGAACTCTATGATTGAATTTGAATTTAGAAATTGTGGATTTGAAATGGTGTTGTATTATTTGGAGTAGAAACATAGGATCCGATCCTGCGTTAGCTTGTATTCAGCGCAATTTGCTCATGTTTGGTTTCCTATATAGTGGTTCTTATGGAAGCTTGCACAGTGCTCAAAGCAGGCCAATGCAGCACTAGCTAATACATCGTTTTTTTTCCATAAGATTCTTTTCATAATAGAAATTATAGATTTGCATGATTTAATGGGCACATAAAAATATTTTCACATTCTCTATCTTTACTAGAAATAATGAAACCTCTAAAAGAATTATAAGGTGACTATATGCAATAAAATGTAAACAAACGAACATAATTTTAACAGGTGAGGCTTACCTATATGCATGAGAACCAAACACAAATGCATTGCGTACGTTTATACTGGTTTAGGTTGTGCTACATAAGGTCCTATGCAGGCTAAATCTAATAACAGCAACCAATTAGACCCATAATGTTTTTACGACCTGAGTACATGTCATGTTGTTAAGTTTCATGAGGGTAGAACATACCCACTGGGGGTGCAAGTCTTTAACCTCCTGGATTTACTTCAGGATCTAACAACACTATTTTTTATGTGGTAGACCACGTGCTCGTCGATAATGAATTAATGATACACATATGATAACTATGTCAAACTCAGGATATACTAGCTCTGTCTTTTTGTGGTGCTCATATTTATAAGGTGTGTGCATGTGTGTTTATATGGGATGAGTGTGCATGGTCTACATCTAGACGCTGTGATTCAGAAAAAAATAGTGTTTTTGAATTATTAGGTTATGCAAATGGAGTATTCATATATAGAGTTTGTATATATGAACAAGTATACAGAGAAAAATAATACAATTAATTATTAAGATGAGCTATCAGGACTGTTGGAGCACGTGTGTCTCAGTAATATAATATAGACGATGATAGGACGCCCAATAATACCAACCTTGAGCATGTGGCAATGCGTTTCTTTGCACATGATCGTTTATTACAACAATCAAGCTATAAGTCGGATTTGTTTATAATTCTCAAAAAAGAAAGTCGGATTTGTTTTGTAAGCATCTATAGTAAGTTGGTTTGATTTTTTAAGGACAAGCCGAAGGACTCTAATAAGGAATGAGTTTTTTTTTTGTTTTGTTTTTTCAGGGAAGGAGAAGGAAATTGGTGTTTTTTTTACAACAAGAAAAAAAAGGGTGTTGAACAAAGACAGCGAGGAAGCAGCAGGAAGAAGAGTGAGTATATAGGATATGAAAAATAGGAACTTAGCACACGTTCCTAACGTGTCCAACTAGCCTTGAAATGCATGCACGTTTATACGAGGCTGTCATTTGTTGACGTCACGATGTTGACGGTGTCGGTAGGGAATGAAGATGAGCGCAAATCGGTTATGTATGTACTTCTGTGGTTCATGCAAACTATGGGTTCCCTGTTGTATCATGCATGTACCAGTACCACACACACCTCGTATGTGACATCATCATGTATGGCGCCACGCCCTAGCCTTTGTCCCACGTCATGCATGCGCGCCGCGCCATCAAATACCCGCCTCTCCTAGCCCTTTGCATCCACGGAGCCACGGTGCTGGGGAGTCACTCTGTCTGTTGCATGAACTAAACGACCTGCCAAGAGGCAAGAGCGCACCACGCCGTCTCCTGCAATGACCATCCTGAACCGAGCCGACACTACTACCACCACAGCCAACGTCGGCAGCGGCACCACCCCGGCTGCCCCGGTCGCCATTGCCATGCCTTCGCTTCCTCACCCGCTGCCACTGGACGCCGACGAGTTCCGCAGGCAGGGACGCCTAGTCGTGGACTTCATCGCGGACTACTACACCCGCATCGACGAGTACCCCGTGCGCCCGGACGTCGCTCCGGGGTTCCTGGCCCGGCAGCTTCCCGAGACAGCGCCGGCGAGGCCGGAGCCCGACGCGCTCGCCGCGGCGCTGCGCGACGTCCGCGACCTCATCCTGCCGGGCGTCACGCACTGGCAGAGCCCGCGTCACTTCGCGCACTTCGCGGCCACGGCCAGCAACGTGGGCGCCCTCGGCGAGGCCCTCGCCGCGGGGCTTAACGTCAACCCGTTCACGTGGGCCGCCTCACCGGCCGCCACCGAGCTCGAGGTCGTCGTCACCGACTGGCTCGGCAAGGCGCTGCACCTCCCGGAGAGCCTGCTGTTCTCCGGAGGCGGCGGGGGCACGCTGCTGGGGACGTCCTGCGAGGCCATGCTCTGCACCATCGTCGCCGCCAGAGACCGGAAGCTCGCCGAGGTAGGCGAGGAGCGGATGGGGGACCTCGTGGTCTACTTCTCCGACCAGACACACTTCTCCTTCCAGAAGGCCGCGCGCATCGCCGGCATTCGCCGGGGAAACTGCCGCGAGATACCGACGTCCAGGGAGACCGGCTTCGCTCTCTCGCCCAAGGCGCTGGCCGCGGCGGTGCGCGCCGACGAGGCGGCGGGCAGGGTCCCCCTGTTCCTGTGCGCGACCGTGGGGACAACCCCGACGGCGGCGGTCGACCCTCTCCGCGAGCTGTGCGCCGCCGTGGCGGGGCGCGGCGTGTGGGTGCACGTGGACGCGGCCTACGCGGGAGCAGCGTGCGTGTGCCCGGAGCTCCGCCACGCTGTCGCGGACGCCGAGGCCGTGGACTCGTTCAGCACGAACCCGCACAAGTGGCTCCTCGCCAACATGGACTGCTGCGCGCTCTGGGTGCGGCGTCCGGCTGCGCTGACGGCCGCGCTCGGCACCGACCACGACGTGATCCTCAAGGACCCGTCGGCGGCGCGGGCGCAGCAGGGCGCCGTGGTGGACTACAAGGACTGGCAGGTCGCGCTGAGCCGCCGGTTCCGCGCGCTGAAGCTGTGGCTCGTGCTCCGCTGCCACGGCGTGGAGGGCCTGCGCGGCCTCGTGCGCGCCCACGTGCGCATGGCCGCCGCGTTCGAGGCCATGGTGCGCGCCGACGCGCGGTTCGAGGTGCCCGTGCCGAGGCAGTTCGCGCTGGTGTGCTTCCGGCTGCGTGCCGCCGCCGCGGTCGTCGTCGGGCAGAAGCGCGCCCGGGACGTCGACGACGAGGCGACGGTGGCGGCTGGCAACGAGCTCTACCGGAGGCTCCTCGAGGCGGTGAACGCGACGGGGCGCGTGTACATGAGCTCCGCCATGGTCGGCGGCATGTACATTCTGCGCTGCGCCATCGGCAACTCGCTCACCGAGGAGCGCCACGTCCGGGAGGCGTGGAGCGTCGTGCAAGAGCAGGCCACCGCTATCTTGGCTGCTGCGACGACGCGCTCGAACGGACCGACGGTTCGGCGTGCGCGTTGTGACGCAGAGGCCGATGTGCCGACGCCCCAGCCTCTTTCAGACGTAGACGAGAATTGCCTCATCATGTTGAAATAAGATCAACCGATGTTGTGGTTATTTGTAATTTTATTTTAGATTACTACCTCCGTCCCAAAATAAGTGTCGCTATCATATTCGTGTGTGTCAATCTTTCTTAGATTTGACTAGATTTGTAGAAAATATTAACAATATATTTGTATCTCTGAATAAATTCATTATAAAAATAGATTCAACGATCTATCTAATGATACTCCGCCCTGTTCTGCAACACTACTTCAGCAGTATTTTCAGCGAACGAACAATATTTTCATCTCATAACATTTCAGCATAAGAAGCAGCATAAGCTAAATTTCAGTGAAACGAGCAGGTCTCCACTCCACGTTTTTTTTAGCTCTACTCCATGTTTTTTAGCCAAACAGGTTTAGCTCCATGCACTCTGTTCGAGAAAAAAGTGGAGTTCTAAGAGCACATAAATTGATGCTCTATAAACTCCAGGTTTTTTTATGGAGCTGCTCCATGGTGGAGTTTGTGGATCAGAATTGGTGGAGCAGTCCCAAATACACCCTAAATGTCAATCACTATTTTCTTGTATATATTTGATCAAAATTTGAAACGCATAACTCCTCATAAATTGAGAACAACATTTATTTTTGGGACGGAGGAAGTATATGCATACCCCAGGATGCACGAAAAATGGTTATTCTAGCCCGTGGGGCTGGGGGCATACAATCCGCTCAAACATTTTGAAAATGTATTTTGCTATTAATATAATGTTCCTCCAGATATTTGGGTTACTTTGACAACAATGCCAACTGCACCTGTCGGTTGTCCCGGAACAAATTATAATTGTGCATTATTATTAGCAAATATACCCGTATGTTGCGACGGGAGAAAAAAAATTATCGAACAATCGATCTGTTCGCTTCATCTTGCTGTACAGCTACAATGGCCGCGGCAACTTAATTTTGTATAGGTGCTACTTTTAATATTATGAGTGGTTGTTGCAGCAATCACAAACAAACGGGCTTATTAACGAAAACAAGGATAACAAAGTTAGATATCTATTTATTTTTTATTAGAGTTAGATACCATGTTCTGTGACTTTTTTTGGGATCTATAAAAATGTGTAATTTTAATATCTAAGTCGGTAAGGAGTTAGTCGTCATCGTGTCCCGATTTCCACATGTCAACCTTATCGAGAGTTGCACTGTTAGAAACATTTATTTTTATTATTAAAGTTTACACGAAGGCCATCGACTGATTCATGTTATAATAATAAAATTTGGTTTACTTGACAACAATGCTAACTGCACGTGTCGATTGTCCTAGTACCAATTACAATTGTGTACTATTATATGTTTTTTTGCGACTTACTATTATATGTTTCTTATTACAGTAGAGATGCATTATTTTTCAGTCGTGTTCATCTGGCTTATAATCCGTCTTATTCAGCTTGTTTTTTCAGCCGAAACAGTATTTTTTTTCTCACAAAAAATCAGCGAACAGTGTTTTTCAGCTGACTTATATCTTACACTCCGTGGTGAACAGGTGAACAACGTCAGCAAGATCAGGAAGCCAGCTAGCAGCCGGATCGCCCTGTCTGGAGTCTGGACGCTTGCAACTGCAATCAATCAGATCGACTAATCCATAAGATTAAGATATACTGGCATGGTACACGCGCTTGGCCGCGTGCGCACATGCTACATGCGCCAGTCATGACAATGTCAGACCATTTGATTTCAGCGCATAAGACTGATTGCACTGGTCCTGTAAAAGGATCTGGTATAGCACGTACAGGAGGAAAAATATTACGGCGCGAGCCTGTAAATGATACGGTAAGCTACTGGACGGCTGCGCGAACGCCAAATTTAGCGTAGGTAGCGAACCTACGCTAAACCAGGGCGTGGGGCCCGGGTTCGTCTTGCGCGCTCACACGTGACCAAGAGAGGAGGAAAAAAGTGGGGAGAGAGAGCATGCAGGGTGGGTCTCACTGTTTAAACAAACGAAAAAATATTATAACTCACAAACCAAAAAACCAAATTAAAGTCCGATTACACCATTGAATTCGTTTCAATAAATCCTTCAAAACTAGATCTCACATGGATATATTTAGATAAAGTCACAAGTGGACCCCACTGTTGGTAGATGGTATAAAGTATGAAATATAGAGGATAATGGCTGCGAGAGAAAAGTGTATAAAGTAAAGAACCTTGATAATTAGGATGGATAGAGGATGGATTTTGAGGACGAAGAGTGTGGTCAGTCTAAGGCATACATGCATGTTAAATAGGTTGTGCCGTTGTGCGTTGCTGTCAGGTGACGACTGTATCGTCTATGTTGTTCTGTTCATTTCAGTTGCAGACGATTGGTCACATGAAATTTGCTCACAATTCACCCCGTCACAAATTTATCGACTATAGGTAAATATATTGAATATGCATGGCGTCCAGATCATTAAGGGCCTGCTTGATAGGGTGCCCCGACGGCCCGGCTGCGCTTTTGGGCTGCAGTGCTCGTATTTGGTGTTGCTAGCCCAGTCTAGGAGTCTGCGCCGTATGGACCTTAAAGCACCTTGGGCCAGGCCCTGGAAAAACGAAATTCCACTTCGTTTTTTCAGGGGCAGGCTCGTCGTGGGCTCGAGTGAGCCAACCATCGCGTCTTCCATCACCTCCCGCGAAGAAACAAGACCGTCACCTCCGCACGCTCTCCCGAGGGTGGCGGCGATTGCGGTGGCGCTCGCCCTGCTCCTCGCCCTCCACCGCCAGGACTCGAGCTCGTCGCTGCCCGGGACGGACTCGAGGTCGAGACCGAGCTCAGGGCGCCGCCGCAGCCTCCTCCCGAACCTGCGCCCCCGCAAGCGACCGCTGCCGCCGCGACAACCACCTGTGCTGGCCACCGACGCTGGCGCACCATGCGTGGCTCACGCTCACCCTAGATCTGGGCAAGAACTCCAAGGCCGCCGTGTTCGTCTTCAACTCTGCCGCCATGAAGGCCACCGCGGACGCCGCCTGGCCAGGCGTCGTCCCGCTCGGCGACGTCAGCCGCCGCCTCATCCGCGCCGAGCCGGGGAGCCCCGAGATGGCGCGCTTCAAGTTCCGCAAGGGCTGCGTCACCTTCTACGTCTTCGCTGTCCGCACCACCGTCGCGCAGAGCAGAGCGCCGGTCTCGTGCTCGTGGGTGACGGAGGACGCGACGAGGAGCCCGCTGCTCTTCACCGGCGAGGCCTCCCATGCCGGTGCTCAAGCTGGGCATGTGGTGGAGTATCTACTGGAGCGCAAGAAGGCCACCGAGCACGAGCTGCGGCCGCGACGAGGACGTCTCCGGCGATGGCTGCGGTGGAGGAGCTGCTGGAGCGCGATGCCTGGCAAGTGCTCGACGGAATGCCGACAAGAGAGGGGGGGGGGGGGGGGGGGGGGGGGGGGGGGAGGTAACGTCACCTTATTCCAGATGCAAGGTCACCGTATGTCCGTATCCATCTGTGCACACACATCAAACACGATCCCAACTCGGCCTGGCTCAGAAGGAACGGGAGATCAAACAAGCGATGCTGCACCGTTCGAGCCGAGCTTAGACTGGCCACAGGCCAGGCCTAACTCCTAAGGTAAAGAAGCGACCATGTACAAATGGATGGGCAAGGGATAGGGCCAAGGATTGTACATCCTGAATGCTGAATTTTATAACTTTGCTAGAGCAACTCCAACAACTTGCCAAACAGGGTTGCTATTCTTATTTTTTTGATAAAAGAAGAAAAAAGTAGCTCCAACAGTTTGGCAAAGTGGGTTGGTATCTTTAGTAAGTTGGTAAAAAATGCGCGCAGCTCGCCGGTGCGCATCCTTGCGCGCATATACGCGGCACAACACTGCAGTGGTCACTGGTCTGGTCAGTCAGGCTCGACGCGTACCCTATCAGCAATCCGTAGGGAGAATCAATGAAGCAGGGCCAGCTGCAGTGCATGCAGGAGCAGGTGCCAGAGGACTCTGGCCGGCCGTTGTCCGAATTGTCCTTGGAACTCAGGTGCAGGGATCAGCTAGCATGCCACGGCAGAGTGCAGGAGCGAGGCACGCCGTCTGCCGTCATGCCGTCAACCGTCATGTCAAGTCGATCGATGGATTAGGACGACGCTCCCACGCTGATGTGCTGCCACTGTAGCTACCATGCTATGACCGTGAAATTTGCAGTGCAGGCCGATTGGGTGGTCAGGCAGAGCCTGTGGGACTATTTTTTAATTTTACCAAGTCCAAATGACAAACTCTTGGAGAGAGTCTATTTTTAACTTGGTATATGTTTTAGGGAGTTGCTAAATCACAAGATTTGCCAAGTGAATTTTGGCAAACTCTTAGAGATGCTCATATTGCTGCTCATTCCCAAAAAGATCATGCCACCGAACTGAACAATTTGTGTGTATACCAAGATGAACCAAACACTTCAGCTGAAATTGACAACCTCCACATATTGGGTGTCATCTTACTATTGGAGCATAACATTCTGACTACTATCAAAGTTTGGGCCGTGTTTAGATGCCCGAATTCGGGCCTGAATCCGGGCATGAACAGTACCCGAGGTACTGTAGCAATTTTGTTTTTATTTGGTAAAAATTGTCCAAAAATTGATTAATTAGACTCAAAATGTTCGTCTCTGAAAGTACAACAAAACTGTGCTATTAGTTTTTTATTTCATCTATATTTAGTACTCCATATATATGTCGGTATTTTGATGTGACGGGGAATCTTCTTTTTGCATAGTGGAATTTGGTGAAATATTTGGGATCTAAACAGGCACCAGGAGTGTTACAGTGAGGCTCCCAATTTATTTGTGGATGAGGGAGTATCTTATACACTACGAGCACGAGCAGTATATATCTTAGTGATGCTGTGTCGTATATCTATTACAGTACTCCACAGACTTGATAGATACACGATTGCTGACACTAGTATCACCGAGGCTGTCAGCTACTAGGAGCAACTGGCTCGCAGATCGGATCCGCAGCTGCTGCTGGGCTGTTTGTGCTACGCCGGTCGGCCCCGTGCGCCCATGCCCCATGGCGCGCCGTGCGCGACTGCGCAGAGCCGCAGTCGCGGCATCTGCATGCTGCAGCGTCTCCTGCATCTTTTTTGTAACATCTCCAACAGGTAATAGCATAGACTTGGTCGTAAAAAAAAGTAATAGCGGAGCTAATGGGGTGTTTGGTTTGAGAAGTTAAAGTTTAATAAATATTGTAACACTTTCGTTTTATTTGACAAAAAGTTTCCAATCTGGGACTAATTAGGCTTAATAGATTCGTCTCGTAAATTACTCCTAATCTGTGCCGACATGCATACAATTAGTATACATTTAGTATTCCATGCATTTGAGGAAACATTAATGTGATGAGAGTTAAACTTTAGCAAGTTGAAACAAACATGCCGGCCCTAAATGGGGCTGCAGCTTCTGTGGGTTATGAGCCGCTAAATTTGTATACGAACGGCTCAGAAAGAGGACTGGAGCAGCCCGCGGGAACGGCCCACCAGGCTTTAGCACGTCAGCGGCTGCGGCTATGCAGCATTGCAGCGTGTGGTTCCTGAGCTGGGACCGAACCATGCATGGATCGAATATTCTCTCTAGATGCCGCATCATCCCGTGCGGAGAAATCCTCACCGAACGACGCCGTCCGGGACGGAGCATCTCGCTCGCCCCACCACCCCTTCTCCCACCCCTCTCTCGGCGACTCGGCTCTCCCTCCCGCGGGAACCCACCGGAGCAGCACGGACTGCTGCTGCTGGCGCCTGGGCCTGGCCGTTCTCTCATGGCGACGCCTCCGACGCCTCCGCAGGTGATTGACCGACCCCTCCTCGTCACCCCTCTCTCTAGTTTCTAGGGTTACGTTGTGTGCTGCTTGATTGGAATTGGATGAATCAGAGGCCAACAAGGCCTCAAGTTCTCCTAGGGGATTCATTCCGAAGTTAACATATGCTGATTAGTTGGATTACAGATTCCGGACTCTTCTCCCTGATTTTTCATGTGTTGCATCAGTGCGGATGTCATTCAGTCCTTGTTAATAGAGGATTATATTCTCTTTTTTTAAACCAAAACTTATATAGTGTTTGCATTCCCGATGGAGGTCAGGCAGATTAGATGGAAAAAAAAAAATTGTACTCATCAGCACAGCTACTTTTTAGCTGTTTGTATGGTGGTTTTGTTTTTTCGGTCTAGGTTGAGAAGACAAAGGCATCGTATTACTTAACAGAAATGCTAATGGTCAACCGGTTGATTTGCTGGTTGTTATCAACCGATTTTTGAGCCGTGCGATCACCCCCGCATGTTCCCTGGATCATGCCGCCACGGTATGATCGACCCCGGGGGAGTGGGCCCCTGCACGCACGCGACCCTTGGCTTTCGAGCGAAAACGAGGTAACCGCGCACGACTGCATGCACACACGACGGATGGATGAGCTTCAACTACAGCAGGGTCCACCCGACAGGAACACCACACATGCACAAGCTTCCGCGTCAATCTCTCCTCTCTCACCTCCTTGTGTGGATTTTTTTTTTTTTAATTGGTGAAGAATTTGTGAACAATTTGACATATATTTCTCTGATGTTTGGAATCCATAGAAATAATTTGTATTTTTTTTTGAAAAATTTGGCATATATTTGTGTTATTCCTAAATTACATCACTCGGTCCAATAAATTACACCAAAGAAATCATTGTAAATATAGCAATGAGGGGTGTAAATATAGCTATAAGACAGTGTAAGTGCATGGAAACAATTCAGTTGATGGGAGGGACTAAATCAACCAGTTGTTGGGTAGACAGACTGATTACTTAATGGTCCATTTGAGGAAAGCAATAAGAATAGGATTGACTATCTAAACACAAGAATTGGGAGGAAAGGAATAAGAATAGGATTGACTATCTAAACACAATAATTTACAAGGATAATACAACCTGCACCAAAATGACAAGGCTTAAGAGATGTCCTTTCTTTCAGTTTTGTCAAGTTTTACCCAAACGCTCTTTGTTCCATGTAATATTGAGGAATAAGTAGCCATGTTCTTGAATACAGTCGGTCTCAATCTAAGAAATAAGCTAGTTGGGACTATTCATTAGGTCAGGTCAGGGCCATACCTATGATTTAGAGGACCCTGAACAAAACGTGTGATGTGGCCCTAAAGTTCAAGAAGTAAATTGAGATTCTTTCACAACATATAAGAGTACCCCTTTGAGTTTGAGCCATAACTTCTAATCTTTGCCTCTTACGCTTTTCATAGCCAGAATCATACCTCCTATTTCTAGAAGACATGATGAAGATCAATGAAATAAACAAATCTCCTCTCCAATCCCTTGATTATAATGCGAATTTTTAGATTATCTAATCCGTTAATCTGCTATCCAAGATACAACAATAGACAATTGGGATGAAAGTGGTAAGGGTGTCGTGGCGGATGGCCATAGGTCTTACTTTGGGCCAATACTCCAATTTATAAAGTAGTGATTGCAGGCCTAGTCGCATCTTTTTTTCTATTCAAGGATTAATTATTGTTAATTACTACTTAGTGTAAATTTGGAGGCCCTGCACAGTTGCCCTACTTGTTCCTGTTAATGTACGGGCCTGGGTCAGGTGAGACAAATAGCATATATTTCAACCTAGTCCTACATGTCATTGGGGAACTAAGCAATGAGCTTACTTGGCCACCTTTTTTGGATATCCCGGCCAAAACTGCAGGGACCCAAGATGAGATCCATATTCATATAGGATTGTATTGGAGCAATTGATGGGACAGATATAAGAACATATATTAGTAAGTCTTCTTTCATCATAGGAAGTCATTTGCATCCCAAAATGTCTTGGCAGCTGTAGATCTTGATGTTCATTCTACCAGAGGACAATTGGACACCAAAGCCACGGAGGACAGCACGAGAATAAGCGAATAACCATAGGTTAATGGTAGAAAAGAGACAAATGATTGCTGATAGAATGTGGGCAGATCATTAAAATCACCGTGACAACTAAATACTAATATGTAGTGCTTTATGTAATAATGAACTAGTAACAACATGGACCTTGTCCTGCTTGTTTTCTTAATCTGATGTACTACTGATGTTGTGAACAAATCTTCAGTATTGTCAGGGCCGAGCTGGCAAAATTCAGGGCCCTGTACAAAACCCTAAATTAAGGCCCTTTTTTCATGAAAAATAAGACTATAATAAGTATGACTCTTGTATATATCAAGAATCTCGTGCCTATTTTCTTTTATAATCATCAATTAACTCCTTTCTAAAACGGAGTTAAATCTTGATCTATTATTTGTTTTTTTGTTAAGTATATTGAAATTTGTTTGAATTAAAATTACATATAGGGCGTTGTCGCTGGCTCCAGCGTCATGGTCCTACTATCGTACCCATTAGAAAAGTTAGCTGCATCTGTGTGGGCTTGATCCTAGAAAAGTTAACTGCATAGTCACTACGTACTCAATAGTAGTCACTTGCTTCGTTGTTCGCACGCATCATCAAGTGATGGATGTAGTCAGGTAGGCAGTACTGCAGTAACATCGTAGCCAGCAGCAACTACTGTGCGCAGGGCGCTCGGAACTTGGCAGCGCCAATCTGTGGTAGCGCGGTGGGAAGACAACCTGCGAGGCCCCTGGAATTTTGGGGCCCTGTTCCCATGCACAGCTCACACGCCCATGGGCTCGGCCCTGACTATTGTCATTGCAATAATCAGACCTTGGGCTGTTTATATTAATTAATGTGTGTGATTTTCTCTTATTTACTGCATCCCTGCATTTTTTTTCCTATTGAGTCTTTGTAACAATTTATCTTGGTGCTCATTGTCATATTTTTACAACTTCACAGGAGATGGACCCAGAGCAACATGGGGACAACATGGCAGGCAAGGGTGGAGCTGGACAGGTCTATTGGTCCAACGCAATGTCTAGTTTTGTACTAAAATATTTGGCTGACCTAGTTACGAGTGGAACTAAAACCACGAGTGGCTTCATGCAAACTCATCTTAACAGTTGTGCTAGAGCTTTGTATGAGAAGCTGGGTGTCCAGCACACCGGTGGACAAGTTGGTAACCATCTTAGGAAGTGGAAAAGGATTTATGCAAAGATTGAGAAGCTGAAGAATTTGAATGGAGCTGTTTGGGATGAACATAATTGCATAATCAGTCTTGATGCAGAGCATTACAATAATCATATTAAGGCAAGTAATCAGCATCTTCTTATAGTTTGATTGTTGCAATTTTAGGTGCAGCATATATTATTCCTACCATGATATGGGTTTTCACTTGTAGGACCACCGTGAAGATGCCAATTACTTGAACATTCCGATTGAGCACTATCATGAGATGGCCACCATATGTGGCAAAAAATTGGCAGCCGCTGCATATGCTAAAGGATCAAATGAGCCAGTGACTGAAACATATGATGCACCAACTGTGGCTGAAACCGCTGCATATGCTAAAGGATCAAATGAGCCACTTGGTGTTGTAGTGACTGAAACAGATAATGCACCAATTGTGACTGAAACAGATAATGCACCAACTGTGACTGGAACAGATAATGCACCAACTGTGACTGGAACAGATAATGCACCAAAACCCACGTCTAGTGAGCCAAGTGAACAAATTGGTGCTGATGACGGAACACACTCAGGCAACAATGGTGCAGAGTCCTCAGGTACTAAACAGCCACCATCGAAGAAGCAGAGGATATATACTGATGATGACTTGGTTGTGATAATGAGTCGGACCCTTGGCGAACTTGCTTCGTCTATAAAAAAGCTTTCTGAACAACCTGACCTTCCTGTTCCAAAGGGGTTGTATGAAGAGCTAAAGAGCATCCCAGGGTTTGATGAGGCACATCTTGAGCACTACTATGCTTATCTGTGTGAGAATCCTCCACTTGCAAGGGCATTTTATGCACTGCCTCAACTTTCTAGCAAAGTTATATGGGTGGCTAGGTACATCAAGAATCACAGGTCCGAACTAATGTAGGTACTCTGATGATGTGGTGGTATTTTGGTCTAATCACTAGGATGAAAAAAAAAATTCGTGTGATGTGATGGTTTGGTAATATGGAGGGTAGTAGTGTTACTCTAGTCTGTATGGAACAACCTGGACAGACTTGAGTACTCTTTTGTTGTATGGCAGCATGGAATGTGATTATAGTAGGGACCTTTTAATATAACAATAATAATGTAGATCAGTGGTGAATTGTCTTGCTTAACTTATTCTTTATTATCGATTTTGTTGTTTTCAAACAGCATTTTTTCCCCAACTCGTACCGTACCACCATACCATACAGCCATCCAAAGAAAAATCATTTATCGTCAGGTAACCAAGGAATCAACCTATACCATCTCACCCAAAAAATATGAATCGTCAGGTAACCAATCAACCTATAACATCTCAACCCCAGATTTGTCCTGTCCATCCTCTTCTCAACCAGGATGCCAACCTATAACATCTCACCCCAGATTTGTCCCGTCCATCTCCATCCTCTTCTCAACCAGGATGACATGCTCTTCGGCTCTTTCCATCCAGGATGGCCCATCCCATTCACCCAACCAACACTGCTCGTATTTCGCAACACATGTTAATCTTTCAATTAGTCCAACACTGCCTGTATTTCGCAACACATGTTCATCTTTCATTTCATCCGGCCCCAAGGTGTGTTCAGGATTCAGACACTGATCCGGCCCCAAGCTTCGAAACCGCGTCTCCAAGCGGGCATTTTTTCACTTGTGCTCGTGCTGTCGTGCACAACAGGGAGCTCGGAGATGAATGGCGTGTGTGCTCATGACAGGCGGACTCATCAGTCGATTCTCCCTTGCTGGTTTCATTTCTTGTTGATCTGTCCATTCAGGAGTAGTTCATTTCAGCCTTTAGACAGTAAGGTGTCAAGGTGTCGCATTTTTCATCGTGAAGCCAGAGCTGACCTCCCCAGGACCCCATCGACGTTAACGATTCATGGAGTTGCCCAGATGCGTACCGAAAACAACACGGAATTTCAGGTTGGAGTGGGGTGGGTCGGTGTTTCAAATACCTGACCATTCCCTATGCTCGTACTACTTGGTCTTACCCACCCTGTTTAGCAACGAAATTGCAGCAGCAAAATCCGAGAAAAGCCAAAGAAGTTCGCTATACGATTTACCAAGCACCACGCCACGCAATATTTCATACTAAGATGCGCAAGAAAAGCTTTGGAAAAAAAAAAATCAGAGCCAGTGAGTAGGGCGCCTGACCATTTCTGGAAAAAAAAATCCTAAACGAGCAAAGGTAGCAAGTTTCTAAGGTGCTGATCAACCGGCCTGTGGCTTGGATCAGTATGAATCGATTCTCGCTCGTTTGTCCACATGAATCTCTATCTAGCCATTACCTTCTCTCATTTCTCCACACAAATCTCCATCCAGCTGTTACCTAGCTGTAGGAAAGATGCTCATTTCTCCACGTTCATCATCCATGATCCATACATTCATCTGCGTGCGCAATTGAAGTCTGAACCTAATCTTAACTTCACCTTCTGATAACATCCCTAAAGTTGGATGCAGCATTCTCTACCCTGCCCACATAACATACTGGAGGACTACATCATATAAGGCTACAAGATTTCCAGATTCACGGTAGAGGGATACGACATTTCCAAACCCGTTTGAAGTACCAGTAACAATTTTATAGCTTTTGCTGACACCAAATCTACGAGTCCACTCTTGACAGACATTGATGTACAGAGCACATTGCATGCTATTCTGCAAACAAGCAGCACAATGTCACAATCCAAAAGTAGAAATTACATAAGGTTAGTTACCTTGATGTGGATACATATAGAAAAAAAACTATCTATGCCACATCTGATCTCAGAGAACACCATCAACTCAACTATGGCTTTGCCTTTCAACTCCAGCATCATAAATTAACACAGTTTCTGTTTGATTTCATCCATGCTCTTGCTGACAGATGCTCAACAAGAAAAGGCATACAATAGCACATACTTGGCACATCCGAAGTAGGCGCAGATTGGTGCATAAAAGGCATCCAGAAACTTCTCCACATCAGTAGTTATAACATCCTGGCAAAAGAAAATAAGAAAATTTAAGTAGCAGGCCAGAAGTGTTAATTTCACTGGGGGTTAAGGGCTTCCGGACTTGAATACTGCTTGCTAAAAACTCCATGTCAAACATAATGACTACTTACGTTGTTGGAACAATTGTTGACCCACTAAATCCAATAAGCAAAATGGAAGCATAGCATACATCCATTCTTGCTTTTGTTTGCCTTATGCCATGCATATGTTTGCAAGTTAATAAATGAAGTAAACTTAACAAAATTTAAACATAAAAAACTATAAGATCAACTTGGGACAATACTCAGGAGGGCTCCAAAGTTTGCTAGGACCTGTCGCAAAAAAAGAAAAAAAAAGAAAAAAAAAAGAGTTTGCTAGGACCCACGAAGTAACTGATTAACCCTATATTCAGGTGGGCGGGCCCTTCCTAACCTTCTCTTCCATTGCAAAGAAAATTTCCTATCACTATGACATAAAACAGAAGGTCTCAGAGAAAATGTAATGAAATTTGGTGAGTGACATGCAACGTGCAATGAGAACTAATTCATGGGGCAAAGGGTTTCTCAAATTGATCAGGAAAATCTCCAGAAAGTAGTTAATCACTTAATTACAACAAAATTGTGTGGCCTAATGGGACAACCGGACCATACTGAAGAAATGAAGATCCACATGATGGAAAGAGATGAAAACACTATATCCTTCTGAAAGCTGAACGATACCATCTATCTACCCTAACATGCAAATTTGAATTTCACAAGCTTCAAGTGTCTTTAATATTTTCCCTGTTCCTTAACTGCAATAAGAGACAAGTAATGGTATGGCAATCCTTGAAGGGTCGTGCTGCACAGCTCTTATCAGTTATAATCATGTGATGTGTAAACACAGCTGAATTCCACAGATTAGTCAAGCGAGTGTGACAGTCCAACCCAACAGAATAATCCAAACGCAGCCACATGCTTCATAGCAACCATCAATAGATTTGGGGAAGTAATTAAACTTAGTCCACCACACCTGTTTGCTTCTCGATGAATGCGAGGTTACTCTTTTACCAAAAGAAAAAAAAGAAACATTTTCAATTATAGAGTACATCTCCAAGAAACTGTATGATGACCTATCCATTAGTCACTACTGGACTACTGGCTAGGGCATCCAAGAGTTTGCTATGATTCTGTTGGGATGAGAGGTATAATGGTGCATTCTCAAAGCTTGGAAGGCTTTCAGAAGAGGACTCAGAATGTGGAAGTGCCATTGCATAGCAATAGCCAATCAAGATATGTCGGATGTGTAAAATGAGTAAGCAGAATACTATACTTAGCAGTCATAGTCAGTACAGCAGCGGAACAGGAACAGACTAATATGGGTAACCAACATGAATTTGTATACTCTGCAAAACTATGGAACTAAATCAAATCGCCAAGAAAGGCAAAGACCCCTGTTGACTAAACAAGGTTGATTTGTGGTGAGATCACAACAATAACACGTGCTCACAGCATTTGAATATGACAAGGTTAATGAGCAGGGTTATTAACACAAAGCTACCAACGAAGCAATAAAAAGTGTCATAAGGAGCCAGTGTTTTGATGATTTGTGCAAACTAGCTAGTCATATATTTTAGTTTTGCAGCCCAGGTCCTTTGTTTTCTGTGCTTTTGTTTTGCTATATGGCCTTTAGAATAAGCTTCAGTCCCGCTCCCGCCATACAGCGGCTCATGTGTGGGAAATAGTTTTTTAGGACACACCAAATAGCACTTGGAATCAACATGGGTGCAGGGTGCCCAGCTCGGCCAAAAAAAAAAAAGAACACATGTTTCCACTTAATACTGGTCCTGACTGCCCAAAACTTAGTTCCACCTGAATCTGAATGAACTAAAAGTCTAAAACAGAAATCTGCGTACTTCTAAGATGCAACACAAGCTAAAGTCAAATAGGCACCCAAATTCAACCACGATATTTTGACTCATGCTGTTTACAAAAATGTGTCGAGGTGACCTGGTTGTATCATTTCAGTATTTCACAATTATGCAAGAATACTAAAACTTGATCTACCAAACAGAAATTACAAACAAAAATCAGAGAACTATTGTGTACCTCTCACATCAGAAGCTTCCAAAATGTCATCTCCCCATAGCTTAGAATGAATTCATCTCAAGGCTGTAGGTCCTCCGCTTGAGAAGCATCCTCACCGCTGTCCTATACGGCTCCTCGAATGCATCCAACACCCAAGCTGCACCAGCAGCCCCATTCCAAACTGTGTCCCCTGTTCCTTCCTCACTTGGCTTGATGGCCACCAGCGTTGCGCCATTCAGCACCAACCCCCCAGGCAGCTCAATACATGGTGCATACCACAGCCACATGCTGAGCTCTGGCATGAGCGTCCGGTGTGAACCCCTAGATGTTGATACCGGTCTCACCCTCAGCTCCTGCAGTTGGCACTTGTCCATGGTGAGCACTCCCTGGCCATCAGCATCTGTCAGGTCCAAGCTCTCGAGCATCCTGTGATCAGCAATGATCGGCTGCAGCAAGTAATGCCTCGAGGCAGCCGCAATCAATGAGCTGATTGTCCAAACCACCCGCAGCTTAAACCCCCCGTTTGTGTAGAACGACTCAGGGATGCTTCCTGAATCGTCACATTCATCAGGCTCGGTACGGTCACCACCGTCAACAGAGGGAGCGGAGCTCGCGCTATCTGAGCTAGCGGAGGAGGGCAAGGGCGAGGCCGAGGCCGAGGCCGAGGATGCTCCAAGGATGACGCAGCTACCCAGTGTGGACCCGAAGTCAGCCTTCCACTTGAGCATCACGCCGTCGTCCATGCCGAGCTCACCCGCCGGGAGCTCGATGCGAAGGTGACGGAGCTCCTTGAAGGAGCGGAGCACCTCCGAGGGCGAGTGGTGGGACACGTCCCCAGGAGGCAGTGGCGAGGAGGAGGAGGACGACGATGGCGAGGAAGCGGAGGATGCCGGAAAGCCGGAGGCGGAGTTGGCGGGGGAGAGGATCTGACCGAGCGCCTGGATGGGCTTCACGATGCCGCCGAGCACGATGCGCGCGATCTGTGAGAAGATCCCGCGGGCGCGCACGGACGCCGTAGGAGAGGACGGCGCCGACGGGGAGGACGACGAGGAGGGGGGCTCGTCGGGGATGACGCAGTCGACGCGGACGAGGACGGAGTCGACGAGGGGCACGAGCTCGTGGAAGCGGCGGGAGACGAGGGAGCAGCGGCCGAGCGCCTTGACGTCGCCGATGCGGTTGAAGATGACGAGGAGGAGCGCGTCGGGGAGGCGGTCGAAGTGGTCGTCGCCGGCGGCCCCCGAGAGCCAGCGCTCGTCGCCGCCGAGGTCGCACCGCCAGCGGCGGGATCCCGCAGGATCTTCGGACATCGGCGGCGGCGGGGCAGACCGGATCTGGAGGGGGAGGGAGGCAGGCAGGCAGGCGTGGGAGACGTGGGCACGCGACGAGGAGCGTAGAGAGAGAAACAGGAGAGAGAAGGAGGAGAGGTGGTGGGCTCGCACTCTCTTGTTTTTCTCGTTTCGGAAGAGAAGATGCGGGGAAGCCCCTCCACCTTCCCAAAATTACTGTCTAGAGTAATGAGAAACTTAACATTAATGGTCAGCTACATGACTCAAATTGCCAACGCCCAACGACAAGGACCAGCAGTTTCTTCATGTGAAATGTACCAAATCTATATCATGACTTTTCACTTAAAAGGGAAAAAAATGAAGTAACTAATAATCTCTTTGAAACACTTGCATCGATGACAAATAACACTAGGATTTAGTTTAATGAAAAACAAATAATCGTGGACCAACTAGTCTCAAAAGATTCATCTCTTGATTTCCAATTAAATTATATAATTAGTTATTTTTTACCTACATTTAATACTTTATACAAACGACTAAAAATTGATGTGATGAGAAAGTGAAAAAATTCTAACTTTTGGGTCCATCTAAACCAGGTCTAATTGAAGATAGTACTGCTACTGATATGATAGAACCGTTTGTGACAGCTCGACTCTCTTGCCACTGCTAGGTGCTGCGCGCCTGGTCGCCGTCACAGCGTACCCGTCGGCCTGCGAGAATAGCATCTGCTGCTCTCTGCGCGACTGCGCTGCAGGCGGCGGCTGCGGTGACCACCGGTACCGCGACATCCTTTTCTCAGCAGAATCCCTGCGAAATGCGGAAATGGCCGGAAAAACTGGTGGCCTCCGCGGCTCCGCCCTCGTTTTCCCACTCCGCACCTGCGGCAGCCGGCAGAGACGTGCCCTCCCGCCACCGCCCCCGCCCCCTAGAGATGCCCCGTGCCCCCGTCGTATCAACGCCATCGTCCCAAAGCTGCCAGCCGTCCCGCGCTCCCCAAGAAACCCAAAAAAAGGCTAGCGGGCATGGGCATCACCCGCATCAGCACTGTGCGTGCAACAACCCATAACATTCCAACCCAATCAACAGCCCGAGACCTCGAGTTCTCGACTATTTACATGCTGGACTAAGAAGTAGACACATCAATTTTTAGCCGCTTGCATGAAGTATTAAATGTAGATAAAAAAATAATTAATTACACAGTTTAGTTGGAAATCACGAGATGAATCTTTTGAGCCTAGTTGATCCACGATTAGACAATATTTACCAAATAAGATGAAAGTGATACTATTTATCGGGTTCAAAAAATTTACAATCTATACGTGGCCTTAGTCCATTTTAAGCTGGGGATGGTGAGGAAATATGGTACTCTCTCCTTCGCAAAAGAATGCAATTACGAGATCCGTGCCGATCAAATGAGTTCTACTTTGATTAAGTTTATAATAAATAGTATTAGCATTTATGTCTCTAAATAAATTTATTATGAAAATATATTTTATAACTAATCTAATTATACTTATTTTGTATCATGATTGTTAGTACTTTTTTATATAAACTTTGTCAAAGGTCAAACTGTTTGACTTCTCAAAAAAGAGAATTGCATTATTTTGTGGACGAAGATAGTAGTATTTTCTAGGGATCCAACTGTTTATATATTAATACAATCATTTTCAAGTTGTTCACAAACCCCCTTTTTTGTGTGCACGTTGTCTAACATTTTTTTTAAAAAGGACCTAGACGAGCCGGCTTTGTTTAACAGTAAGAGGAAGAAGCAAACATCTGAGATTACATGCACGAGCTGCGCTCTCCAGTACAGCCTAAGCTGCGTGGGATTTGTTTACATAGTTAATTATACTACCTCCGTCCCCGAAAGAATGCAACTATGGGTTGCGTGCCACGAAAGGTGATTCACGTTTGATCAATTTTCTAGTAAATAGTATTCACATTTAGGACTCTGAATTAATTTATTATGAAAATACATTTCATAATTAATCTAATGATATTTATTTGATATTGTAAATATTTATATTTTTTTACTATAATTAGTCAAAGTTGATATACTAACACGTGACACTGTTCCAGAATTGCATTCTTTTTAGAGACGGGGGAGTACTCACAAACTACTCGAACGACCATGAGGGGCTTGAGAGCCTTGCATCCTGCTAGGGACCATTGATGCATCGTGTCCTTAATCTCCGTGAACGATCCTTGTGCTGTTTTCCAGCATCCCCTGAAAATAATCGCGTTTCACCGGTTCCAGATGATCCACAGAGTCAGTATCACTAGAGTGTGTTCCTTCTTCCCCTGTTCCCAACGCCTGTCTATGTTATTGTTACTAAGGCATCAACAATGGATTTACCTAACATATCAATACCAATTTTCTATTTTATATCCCACTTTCCTGGAACCGTACTCTTATATCTTGTCAGTTTATTTAATATCCATAAAACTTTTATGAAACTCACACTGAGACTGGCCTAACACAGTAGCAAGAGTAAGTCCAATATCAGTAGATATTTAGTCAAATTTCACATCCAGGTAGTGTTTAGATGGTGTAAAAGTTGGTGTAAAATTCCTGTAGCACTTTTCGTTGTTATTTGGTAAAATTTATCCAATCATGGACTAACTAGGCTCAAAAGATTCGTCTCGACATTTACAGACAAACTGTGTAATTAATTATTTTTTTACCTACATTTAATACTCCATGCATACGTCTAAAGATTCGATGTGACGGGGAATCTTGTAAAATTTTTGGAAGTTTGAAGGGATCTAAACACTGCGCTAGTATCAATGCGAAGGTAATAAGGTGGACCCTATCTCTGCTAAACATCACAATAAAATCTCATCCTCTTATCAGTCCGAGCACCACCCATCTACACCTCTCTACTCCCAAGCCCCCTCGTTCTCCGCACGCCATTGTTTATGCTTCCATCTCTGGATCGTGCTCTCTACGAGCTAAGATTGGGCTTCATATGGCTTTCATACAATGCCCAAGGTCTCCACCATTGACAGACACAGGTGTGGCTTTGGCCTCCATCATAGCCGGCGCTTAGCCTTCGTGCGTGGCTAGTGCCTTCGCCACCGTCAATGCTCGGTGTTCACATGACGTCTTTGGCTTGCGCATGCCATGACCGGTGTGTGTATGCGATGAGGACGCCTATGTTCTCATGAGGAAAAGAGATGAATGAAGATAGAAACATTTTTATGGCCTTTTAGGCCTCCTTTGGATTGGAGGATTTTCATAGGAAAAATAGAGGATTCCATTTTCTATAGGATTGAGAGGTGGCCCTGCTATTCCAGTTGTTGATGGCAGAGCGACGAATGTGACGGCCGCAACGTCGATCGACGACTTCATCGCTGCATTCAAGAAGCCGCTCACGACGCCTATCTTGTCGTCGCCTCCACGACTGCGGCTAACCCGGGCGGCCAGAGCGCGGGCGGGGGAGCTAGATGACTCGGAGCTCGTCCCCAAGAGGAGCGCTAGGCTTGCTGCCAAGAGTAGGCACAGGAAACAGAAGCCGGAGGCTCAGGCGCGGAAGGTGATGATGAAACGTCTGGGGCTAGAGGAGGTGCCGACTGAGTTACCTGATGAAGCCTCCTTTGAGGAATTCCAGACCGCCTTCGCCCTCCCCCTGTCGGCGTCGACGCGGGAAGCCATGCAGGTTCTCTTCCCATGTGGAAAACAGCGAGCATAGTTGATCGCTCTTGTCTTGTCGATGTGGTCGCAAAGCACCTTCCTATGTAATTTCTATTAGTGAATCCAGTAGCTAGGTGGCAAGGTGTGCGTTGTATTACGAAGGCTCCTCGCTTGCGTGATCGTGCATGGTTGTACTGTTAACTATTTTCCTCTTAATGAAAAACGGGTGAATGACCCGATCGCGAAAAAAAGAATGGAGGATTAGACCACAGAAAAACTGAAGGAAAATTTCCTATGCTGCTCATTTCAAAGGAAGACCGAAGGAAAAGAAACATCCAACTGAACCTCATTTTTGTCATCCCTTCACGTAGGATCGAGACAAATGTTCCTATTGTTGTCATTGCAAAGGGTTTAGGGTGGCTGCAAGTGGAGTATTTGAAGATCAATATTGTATGACTACAATAATTTATTTATCTTTCCAATTTCTTTCCTGTGCTCTATCCGAAAGGTTTATTCCTTAGTTTTCCTATGTTTCTCAATTCTCTGTTTTGCATATGCATTCCTATCAAAATCCTACGTTTTTCTTATTCCTACGTTTGATCTTCCCTGCGTTCCAAAGGTGCCCTTATCGGGGAGTGAGTAGTATTCCCTCCGTCCTAGAGAAAGTGTTATTCTCATTTTCTAAAAGGTCAAATATTTTTAACTTTGACCAAATATATATAACAAAATATTAATATTTTTAGTATATAATTAGTATCATTAGATAGATCGTTGAATATATTTTTATAATAAACTTATTTAGAGATATAAAATGTTGCTGATATTTTATTAACTTAGTTAAACTTAAGAAAATTTGACCACGAATCGCATATAGCGATTTTTTAATGGGACAGAGAGAGTAACTGTTATTTACTCATACTACTACCTCCATAGACCATAGTGTACCTTGCCCCCCTGTACCCCTGCTGCCCTTATTTTCTCCTCCCATTGCAGATGCCCTAACGAATACCAATAGAATAGGCTACCTACTGAGCTATTGCCGGATAACAACCAGTTTGATGTTTAGATGGCACTGCCAAAAAAAACAACCGCAGAGAATTCCAAAGCGGGCTTCGGTTGGTGCACGTGCTCCGGCCGCTGCCGCGGACGTGCGTGCGAGTACGTGCGCCGTGGCTCGCGAGGACGAACGCATTGTGCAGCTCACGACGTGGTCGCGTGGACGCGACGAGGAGCCGCCAAACGGTGGCTGCACCGGCCGTCCGGTGGGACGCGTCCTGGCAGTGTCGAGCGTACAAGCATGTCGCTGCGTCTGCGTCGTCGTCCGAGCGCTCGAGCCTGACACTGACAGCTCACGCGTACCGCCCGGCCGTGCATTCGGTGATGTGCGCCGCGCGCGCCATCGCCCATCGATGTGGTTGGTCTGGTCTGGTCATCGCGTCGTCGTCGGCTGTTTCACCTCTTTGGATGTATATAGCCCATCAGCCTCGGCACCGGGCGGCTGGGGGCAGTGGCGGACATAGGTACCACCTGTGGGGCCACCCGGCCCCATAGGTTTTGACGAATCTAGTGTAATTTTACTGTAGCATATATGGTTTGGTCTCATAGCTTCTGCTGGCTGGCCACACAGGTTTTGATTCCTGGATCCGCCACTGGCTGGGGGCCTCGCCGTCTCGCTCTCGGCCTCTCGGGGGTTACCTTGTTGGTACGGCCTGACGTACGCCTACCGAAATGTGGGGCACCCGGCGGCCGGTGGCGGCTGTTTTAGCCTGCTCCCTCTGTCCCTGTGTCTAAATAAATCAATTCCTATAATCTAAAACTAATTTTAAGTTTGACTTAACTTTATAGAAAAGAGTAACAATATCTATGATATAAAATAAACACCTTATGAAAATATATTCTATGATAAATTTAATGACACTAATTTGATACAATAAATCTTAACATTTTATTCTAGAAATTCGGTCAAAGTTTAAAAAGTTTGACTTAACAGCTCTAGGAATCTATTTATTAGGGACAGAGAAAATATTTTTTATCGTCTCTTATTAGGAAATTAAATAATAGTTACGTTCAACAAAGAAAACATTTAGTAATCTGTTAAGTATCAGCCTTTCTTTCTCTCGATTAACTATCACTATGACAGGAAAAACATATTAGTGACACAGTTAAAGATGTATATTAGTGACGGGAACAATAAGCGCCTTTAAATTTACGTCTTCGAATGGACAACATTAGTGATGTCTTATTGACTTATTCTCCATCTTTGCACATATTAGTAACGATTAAAGAATAAGAAACCTATGCACACATAGTAGGGTAAATAAGGCCCCGTTTGGTTTGAGTATGTTAAAGTTTAACTCTCATTACATCAATGTTCCCTCAAATGCATGGAGTACTAAATGTAGACTAATTGCATGCATGTTGACATAGATTAGGAGTAATTTACGAGACGAATCTATTAAGTCTAATTAGTCCAAGATTGGAAACTTTTTGTCAAATAAGACGAAAGTGCTACAGTGTTAGTTAAACTTTAACTCCTCCAACCAAACACCCCCTAAGTATTGGCAGAGATAGAGCCATAGAGGGGCAACAGCCTAGCTAGGTTTGTCTCCATGAGACCATGAGGCTTCGCCAAAAGCAAGAAGGGTAAAGCCCTACGACTATTTTTACATAACTTTATATTTCCGAGCTCATAACTTAGAAAGCTCTTTATTTGAACTCCTAAAAAAATGGTAAAAATAAGCCTCCAATTTTTTTTTGTCTGAACTCCCTAAGTATCCATTTTGACAAATTTCTCGTTCGGATGGTCACATATCCATGTCGTTTCATCTCCATATATGACGGTATTCTTTGCTTGGAGGCGTTTTTTTCAGCACAACGTACGGTTTCCTAGTTTTTCTTTGCCAGCGCCGCTTGGTCGCCTCTGGCCACCATAGCCACCGCCTGACGGGTGCCCAAACTGCTAGAGTGCGACGGCAATTGGATGGGATAGCGAGTGAGCATAATCACGTCGTGCCCTGAATTTTTTTATTTTAAAATAATTATTGCAATTATTTGAGGAAGGTAAAAGAATTGCTTCCTACTTGTTTCGAACACTTGTAATGTCGGCTAGTGATTTTTTCTCGGTGCATGAGTTCGGATGGCTTAGGACTCAAGATTTGGGGTTTATGCTAGTTTAGACAATGCATCCAACGTCCAATAGGGTTCGATCATGTTTCTAAGCACCGAACGCTCAAAGTTTATAGTAGGCATTATAAACGGGTGGGAGAGTGAAACTAGGGTTGTTGAGGTTGGAGGAGAGAAGTGTTTAAGGGTTCAATAAACATTCAAGAGAGACGGAGAGGGGACCCTGCCTTGCCTTATCCAGTTATCCGGGGAAGTTAAACTTCCTCTGTTTTGATTGGTGAGGACATTACAACTCCATAACATCGACAACTAAAGGGACGGTCATTTTAACGTTGTCCAATTGTCTTTAACCTACCATATGATTTAGGACCGCAAGCTGAATGTGCAGCTTTCTTCATCATTTTCCTTTTGTGCTAGTGCTATTTGAGTTTAATGATATATACGGATACAGTGCTGTACAGTTGTAATCGGAATTGCTTCCCGATCTCCATAATAATATGGGTTTAATGATGTATAAGTATATAAGTTTTTTGCATAATAAGTGTTTCATTGTCCAAATTATTAAAAAACTTGATCAAAATAAATTAGCAATTTTTTCTAAGAAACATCTTGCTCAAAGCCTGCTGAAATAACATTTCACGTGGGCTCTAATTTTTGTCTCAAAAAAGGGAGATCTAAAGCAGGAGACAAAATGGAAAATAGGAGACAAAAGGAAAAATAGGACGAGCCTATCTAGAACTCAACATTCTCAAAACACGGGAATAGAAGAAGGTGCGGGATTGAAGTTACATGAAACTTACAATCCTACAATAATTCAAAATACAAGAAAGTTTCTGCTGTGGCGTTTTGCATGCAACACATAAAAAATGCAGAAATTTAAAGAGAGACGCACAAAGGAAAGTTTTCATAAGGTCAACTTCATGTCTGTTTTTCTCCAAAATCCCTATGGTTTTATCCATATGAATCAAAGGAATTTTATAGGATTAATCTAATCCTTTGTTCTTTCCGAAGGGACCTATATGAAATTTTCTTTATAGGATTCAAATCCTTCAAAACTCCTTTTTTTTGTTTTAGAGGGCCGAGGTGAGAAAAAAAGAAGATAAGAGCGGTCATGTCGCGTGCCGGCGGTCTAGCTAATGCTCGATCGGTAATACCGAACGCAGTAGTTCGGAAAGCCAGCTGCCAACTCTCAGTCCAAAACCCAAACCAATTGAAATGATTCAGGCTTCCCCGTGACAAACCTTGTAACAGTTTATTAGCCTGAAATCCCTCCATGTATCCATAACCAAAGTGGCAGATACAGCTGCGATGCGTAGGCTCAGTTTGATTCGAAAACGATGCAGCAACAAAGCAATAATTCCAAAATACGGCACCGAGTATAGAAACCAGATGCAAACCGTTCTTTTTCACGTCTCCTTGTTTTCTCTCGAATCATTTGCTGTCCTCTCTTATCGTGCAGGAACAAATGCCTGATGGCTATATCTGCCGTTTCTCGAACCAGTGCAGCATAAGGCAGGCAGGCAGCACCAAAGCAAATCCGTCGGGGGGTGTGGTCTGTGTGCGCGCAATGAGAACCTGTTCCGAAACAAAGCTTTAAAACAACTGGAAACGCAAGTATACAGCCTACTGCCTGTCTGCCCACTCGCATCCTTGGACTTGACGAATACACTGTTGCTTATGCTAAAATTTAGTTTATGCTGAAATGTTATAAGAGGAAAACACTGTTTCATAACTAAAAAGTAGATCAAATGAATAGGGCGATTCAATACCTTTTGCTGTTCGATATTCATTCCAGAAGATTCACCAGATAAACATGCCAATTGAATCTGTGCTATGGCACAGTACAAGAACAGACACATGACGTATCAAAAGCACACTACTAAATAGGCGACGCGCACGAGGCACGACACCATTTCACTTGCTATTCAGGTTTTTCTCATGATCAAACATCGATTTGCCATCAGAATGATAAAAAATTATATTCTCAAGTCAATTTGCTTCCGGAGATTACACCTCAAAATCTAAAAATGTTAGCTACTGAATCGACCCCCATAACAGAACATTGACTAAAACTGAGACTGGACGGGGTGGAAATAAATTTGTAAAGGGTCAAAAACACCATAAACTCATGCTTTAATCTGCCAGTTATATCATCTTACAAAAGGAGAAAAAGAGGTATCTTCTACATTCTAGACAGAGAAGCCGTGGGGATGGTGCTGTGGTGCCTATAACATCAGGGATAACAACAAAAAGGATATTGTACATGCAACTTAGAACTCCTCGTCTCAATCTCAGCAAAGAAAACAAAACTGTCCTCAAAAAATAGCCGGGCGAGGAGTTGGGGAGTTGACCACCAAGGTCCAATTGACACCTAAATTGTCAGGGATAAGAAATTAGCAATAAAAATATATTAGTGGCAATCAGGCATAAGGAAATTAACAAGACAGGTACCAGGGCAATCAAGTTTTTCCACATGAAACTACAGAATCCCACAGTAGTATATAGATCCGTACCTAAGTAGTTCCTGAAGAACTGCTGCATGAAAAACGTGAATATTTGCCCTCAAAGTATGATCTCAGGCGTTTAATGAGATTTTCCCTCAGTGACTCCGGAATTTTTGCCCTAAATATGCTTGCAGAATCTGATTTTAGCTGCTTTCTGCATTACATGAGAAAAGCACACAGTGTCAGAACAGGAATCCATAAACATCTTGAGAATATTTAATCCATTTGGTATATAGAAAAAGTACAGAATCTTAATCAAGAAATTTCCTGTAACCAAAGTTAGATAATTTCCACCGCTGCCTACAGCAAAGCACATTACCTCATTGCATCAAAATCTTGAGGAATGTCTGAACTTTGAATTCGACGCCTCTTTTGCGAGCGCATAAAATTATAGACATCATCCATCCATACAGATAGCCGAAGCTCAGAATTAGCTGACTTAGCAAGCCTGGTTTTTTGGGGGTTTCAACAAACATGCCATTGGCGTTACAAAATTATTACAAATGAGACAATGATCAACTCAGAAAAAAAAGGGAATAATATATTATTAATACACATCAAATAGAAGAAAAGAATAAGGTTCTAGAATGTGAAGGTAACTAGTGCAAAAATGGTAACAGTAATTTCATGCATGGGTCATTAAACGATGTCAAATGGATTAGATCTAGAGGTTTGAGGCAAGAACCTTCATGTGTGGTTGCTTAGGGATATTTGCTAAGTTTTCATTCAAAGCCCCATGCATGTATGTGAAATTAGCACCATTAGAGTTGCAAGGATAAACAGCATATCCAAATCAGTCTTAGATTATTAGTTTAGAATACAATTTTTTACCTGTGCAAACCAAGGTAGTATGAATTGTCTCATGTTAACATATTTCTAGTTCGCATTGTGCTATATGGCGAGTTGGATCATATAAAATGAATACAAGACCAAACTTGGAAGGTGCTAATTTGCAAAAAGCAACTGAAAGGAATGGATGACCCATATTTCATGGAAAGTGTAACACGTAGAATATATGGTGAAGGGTGTGACAGCAGCAGAGCCAGCATTGAGTTGGTGGGCAGCGCCGCAAGGAGATTAACCCTTCAATTCTTACTTTCCTCTAATAGTTACAACTCCTATATTATTAGGTAGGATCCCATTCCTACGACATGACTCCCTGAGGGCTTGTTCGATTAATCCCCTTCCCAAGGGAATTGGAGGGGATGAGGGGGATTTTGACTTGTTGGGCATTTAATCCCAATTCCCTTCAATCCCCAACAAACCAAACAAGGCCTAAGTATTGGATGACTCTGGACTCTACAGAGTCTAATTCTACTGAACATAATGGGCCAGTAACCAGTCTAGGAGGGTGGACCCGTTGCTACAGTGCCCACGAGTGCTGTTCATATGGGTCTCAGTGTCCACAGGTGTCCACAGGTAGCAGAAAGATATAAAAACAAAGTAAAAGAATATCAATTAGGGACTTACATTTCCTGAAACTTATGTTCTTCAAGATGGCGTTTGTTTCCTGAAGAGTTTGCATGAGATGACTGGTCAGAATATTGTTCAGCATGTGAGGCCTTGCCATTACTGGTGCCCTGTTGAGCAGGCGTGGCATTACCATTACTGGTTTCTTGTTGAGTGGGCATGGCATTTCCATTACTGGTCTCTTGTTGAGAGGGCGTGGCATTGCCATTACTGGTCTCTTGTTGAGCGGGCATAGCATTGCCGTTATTGGTCTCACCAAGATACTGGGAATGATGTATTGGCTGGCCATTTCCATTTGCATCCTGCAGTATTCTTTCTGACTGTTGGCCTCTCTCTCCACAAGAAATAATATTATCAGCATTATTTTTACTGGGTCCCACAAATTGTCCAGTCTTGCAACCATTTGATTCTGATGATTTAGCAGTTTCATTAACCTCTGGATTAATTTTTGAAGTGAGGTTTACTTTGTCATTTGGCATAACCTTTTCTGCTGCACTATTCTTAAAGTGAATTGGCTTGATAAGTGGACCTGATGCAGTCTTGCCATTCTTCAAGGGCATCAGTACATTACCTTTGGTAGAACATATGTCATTCTGTTTTACCAAAGGAATCTTCGAGGTCTCACTAGATGAGGTGCTTGATATGCCAGTTCCATTCGTGCTGAAAGGTTTAGCTGCAGTAGAAGAGTAACCATTTGTACTAGGCTTTTGAGTTTTTGAATTCAGTATATAAAATAGGATATAGACCTTCTCAGACAACACATTCTGAGAGCTTGATAGGGAGACATGAGAATCGTTACAACAAAACCATTGACCAATAGCATCCTGCATATAATGCATGTTCCAAGTTATGTTCAGATATAGTAAAAGTATAGGATTGAACGAATTTACATACTGATTGAATTACCTTAACATAGGCATAGTAGTGACCAGACTCTGGGGAGAGCCCTGAGTGGACGATACAACCAAAAAGATTATATACTGGTTGCGGATCCTGCAGCTCCATGCAAGCCAAGATATATTTCATATCAATCAAGGGGATAACTGATATAGTCTAATAAGATATGTGCGACAAAAAAAAAATGTGTTCAGTCAATAAGATTAGGAAAAGCATCATGCCTTCACTAAATGAAAATTTTTATTCCAGACAGAAGTGGCATGCTATAACTAGAAAATTAGCAAAGATGATAGACAACAAAGGAAAATGATTTCACAGAGAAGCTTGAGTGATACAATCAAATACATAGAAAGAGAGTTTTAAGTGGATAAAATACTGCAAAGGAATCTCACAGTTCACATTGCCATTGCACCACTGCCATACTCTTATACGCTTTTACCACACTATAAATGGTACCCCATAAAACCTACCTCCTAAAAGATTTCCTTGAAACTAAATGAAACACAAGTCTTTGTTTAGACTGACGTACTTTGGTGATAGTTTCATGTAGTAAAAATGGCCTTGCGTGGTTGAGTCTCAAGACTGGAGTACAAGCTATATTACTGACACTTGCTACAGAAACTACATAACAGGGGACATTTTAAATTCAACTTTACTCTCACAGCACTCAAGGTATGGACGTGCCCAAGTCAATCGACTTATCACCAAAACAAATATACAAAATGGACAAACAAACAAAATTTGGTTTGAGGACGGGCTGATAGCCCGGTGGTTGGGATCAGTGGTTTTGATCCCACTCCCACCCACCAGCATTTGATTCCGGTTAGAATCAGCTGGTGTCTCACCGGGGCATGCCCCCAAAATAAATTTCGTTGCCTCCTTGCGTGGTGCCACAGAAGGGCAGGTCTGGTGCAGTTGGTGAGTGCTAGCTCGTCGAGTCACCAGGTCCTGGGTTTGAAGTCGTCTCTCTGCAGAATTTCTGCGGGGGTAAGACTTTGCTTCGGTTATTCCCTTCCCCAGACCCCACTCGTGTGGGAGCCTCTGGCACTGGGTCTGCCCTTGCGTGGTGCCACAATGGTCAGAACGACGTGCCCGTCGTCTACAGAGCCCAGTGTAACTGCCGATCTCACTAGGGACACAATATTCAAGCTGTGTGTAGTTGTAGGTCTTGATATGTGCGTAGGGGCGTTAGTGTGTGTGCGTGTGTGTGAGTTTGTGTATGTTCGCACATGTTCAGATACTACAGCTGTACCCCGTTAGGAGGCGTAAAAAAAATGGTTCCCTACAACTTCATCTATAGATAGCTCAGTTGTAGATAACTAAAATTAAATATGTATGATATCCATTCCAAATTGTAAGCCATTTAAGCTATGTCCCAAGCAATATCATTTTGGGAGCACATCAAACTTTTTCTTACATGGTAGGCTAATTAATTCTATGGAAAACATCCTAATCACTGCGCCAGGACTGCCCTAAGTATACTAGTTACAGAGCTGGCAACCAACATAAAACAACTAATGAATGGTAAACCGAATTAAACTAAAACCAAATGCATAGTTCTCAACTCATAAGCAAGAGCATACTCCCTCCATCCGTCTATGATAAGTGCCTAAGCAAAAAACACAAAGACCAAGGAGAAACAAACCAGGTCTGTTCTCCATTACTTCAACTACCTACATGAATGGCCTTGCATTAAATCGGCCACAAAACTGAACCATCCTGCTACTACCAACATAGGATCGGCCAATCACACCATGGGAGAAAGAGCAGCGCATTAAATCAGCCAGGGAATTGAAGTGGCATGCACATCTGACCCGAGGCAAAATTAGCCTCTGGAACCAAGTGTTAGTCGCTGGATTCTCACTCTTGGTAGTAGCAGAATCCTTACTCTCATCGAGAGAGGATGACACTAGGAGTTGGGGCAATTTTCTGGTTTATTTCTCACACAAATTCATACAATGCCATGCCAACCTGAGGGGTTGGGGATATATATATATATATATATATATATATAGGGCTGCTAGCCAGCCAAGCATATGCTAAGATGCTGTCCTAGATGCTAGTCAAGATGCTGTCCTAAGATGCTAACTGTTGTCCTAAAAGCAGTCAAGGATGCTGTTACAAGGACACAAGGACCACGTGTTGCAGTCCCACAAAGACCAGCCACACATAGACTTATTTCTGTCATTCTCCCCCTAAGTCTTGTGTGGCGCCGTCTAGGGAACTCGGACCATCCCAATCCTGGCGCAAAGCTCCTGGAACTTCACTCGCCCAAGGGACTTGGTGAGAAGGTCTGCCAGCTGGTCCTGGGTGTTGATGTAGCCGGCCTTGATGCTCCCCTCGTCCAAGCAACTCCGAATGAAGTGGTACTTGATGCGGATGTGCTTGTTGCGCTCATGGAAGACGGGGTTCTTTGCTAAGGCCAAGGCGGACTTGTTGTCCACCCTGAGCTCCACCGCTTCAGTGTCTCTGCCGAGGAGATCACCAAGCAGTCGAGCGAGCCAGAGCGCCTGAGTCGAAGCGGTGGAAGCCGCTATGTACTCGGCCTCGCAGCTGGACAGGGCCACCACCTGCTGCTTGACCGACTGCCAGCTAATGAGGCACTTGCCGAGGAAGAAGAGGACCCCGCTTGTGCTCTTACTGGTGTCGATGTCGCCTGCGTGGTCACTGTCGCTGTACCCGACGAAGTGTGTCGTGCCAGGACACCTCGGGTAGTAGAGACCGTGGTCGAGAGTCCCCGCAACATAGCGGATGATCCTCTTCACAGCCTGCTGGTGCTCCGTCGTCGGTCGTTGCATGAACCGACTAACGTAGCCGACGGAGAATGCCAAGTCCGACCGTGTGTGGGCGAGGTAGCGAAGGCTCCTCACAAGACGTCGGTACTGCGTAGCGTCCACCTCCTCCGTCGTGCTGTCGCGGCTCAGCTTCAACCTCTCCTCCATTGGAGTGAGGGCTGGGTTGCAGTCGGTGAGCCCAGCTAGCTCAACGATGCGCTTGGCGTAGGCGGTCTGTCGAAGCGTGATCTCGGAGTCATCCTGGTGCACCTCGATTCCCAGGTAGAAGGAGAGAGACCCCAGATCACTCATCTGGAAGGTGGCCTTCATCTCTTCCTTGAATGCCGCCACTTCCGCATCCTTGGTGCCGGTGATCACCAAGTCGTCGACGTAGACACCCACCAGCAGGGCCTTTCCTCCGCTGTCCCGCCGGTAGATGGCCGCCTCGTGCGGGCTTTGCTTGAAACCCATCCCCTTCAGTGTGGAATCCAGCTTGGCATTCCACGCCCTCGGTGCCTGTCGCAAGCCATAGAGGGCCTTGCGCAGGCGAAGCACCTTGCCCTCCTTGCCGGGAATCGCAAATCCCGGCGGCTGATGCACGTAGACCTCCTCCTTCAAGTCGTCGTTAAGGAACGCCGACTTGACATCCATGTGATGGACACGCCAGCCCTCCTGGGCAGCTAGCGCAAGGAGGAGTCGCACGGACTCCATCCGTGCAACGGTCGCGAAGGCGTCGTCAAAGTCGATTCCTTCTTGCCGGACGAAGCCACGCGCTACCAGACGCGCCTTGTGCTTGATCACCTCTCCGGTCTCGTCCTTCTTGAGCTTGAAGACCCACTTGAGAGAGATGGCGTGGTGGCCGGCTGGAAGATCGGCTAGCTCCCACGTCTTGTTCCGCTCGACGGCGTCCATCTCCATCTGCATCGCGGCACGCCATGCCGCGTCCCTCTCCGCCTCGGCGAAGGAACGAGGCTCGCCATCGTCCTGTGCGAGGTGCAGCTCCGCCTCAAAGTTGTGTTGCGCCAGTCCAGGGACCGGCTGCTCGCCGAGGAGGTTGTCCACGGTACGGTAGCGCAGAGGCTCGCCGTCGTGGTAGGCGTCGATGCGATCCTCGTCGTTGGACAGCGGAGTGGCGAACTCCACTGTGCGCTGCTCGTCGTGGGCCGAAGTTGCCGGTGCCGAGCCTGAAGGGGTAGGGTCCGGTGTAGGAGAGCGAGGCGTGGCCGGCGATGCTGGTGGTGGACTCGCCGGAGCCTGTGGACTTGCCGGAGCTGGTGGTGGCGGTGGTGAAGGACTCGCCGGAGGTGGTGGCAAACGAGGTGGTGGGGTAGGCGAGCTCGGTGAGGACGAGCTGCTAGGTCCCTCCGCCTCCTTGAAGTGGACGTAGTCGACGACGAAATCGCTAGACGTCGGAGTCGAGCCGTCATCCACCATCTTGCCCCACGTCCAACTTCGCCCCTCGTCGAACACGACGTCACGCGTGATGCGCACGCGCCGTGTCGCAGGGTCGACACGGTAGGCCTTGGCGCCCTCCGCGTAGCCGATGAAGACCCCTGGCGTGCTCCGGTCGTCGAGCTTGCCGACGTGGTTGAGCTCCTTGACGAAGGCCAGGAAGCCGAAGACGTGAAGGTGGCTCACCATGGGCTTGCGCCCGTGCCAAGCCTCGTATGGCGTCTTGCCATCGAGGGCCTTGGTGGGGGAGCGGTTGAGCAAGTGGACGGCAGTCATCACCGCCTCACCCCAGTAGATCGCCGGCATCCCTCTCTGCTTGAGGAGGGCACGGGCGGTGGCCACCACCGTCTGGTTGCGGCGCTCGACGACGCCGTTCTGCTGCGGAGTGTACGGCGCGGAGAAGTGGCGGTGGATCCCCTCATCGGCGCAGTACGCTGCGAACTCGGCCGCCGTGAACTCACCGCCGTTGTCCGTGCGTAGGACCCGAAGCTTGCGGCCGCACTCCGCCTCCGCAGCAGCTTGAAGACGCTTGATGGCGTCCGCCGCGGCTGCCTTGGCATCGAGCAGGACAACCCACATGTAGCGGGACACGTCTGCGGAGTGTACGGCGCGGAGAAGTGGCGGTGGATCCCCTCATCGGCGCAGTACGCCGCGAACTCGGCCACCGTGAACTCACCGCCGTTGTCCGTGCGTAGGACCCGAAGCTTGCTGCCGCACTCCGCCTTCGCAGCAGCTTGAAGACGCTTGATGGCGTCCGCCGCGGCTGCCTTGGCGTCGAGCAGGACAGCCCACATGTAGCGGGACACGTCGTCGACGAGGAGGAAGTAGCGCCGGCCTCCAGGTGTAGCCGGTGTCACGGGGCCACAGAGGTCACCGTGTATGAGCTCCAGCTTCTCCTTGGCGCGGAAGATTGCCTGGCGAGGGAAAGAGAGCCGCCGCAGCTTGGTGAGGACGCAGGTGTCGCAGAACTGCTCCACGTGGTCAACGTGCGGCATGCCCTGCACCATCTCCTTGCTGCCGAGCTGCCTCAGGGCCTCAAAGTTGAGGTGCCCAAAGCGCTTGTGCCACCTCCAAGCGTCGTCGTCGCGGCGGGCTGCAAGACAAAGAGGTTGCGCCACCTGCGCGTGAAGGACGTAGAGGCGGTTGCTCCTGTTGACCTTGATCAGGAGTCGGTGTCGATGATCCCAGATGCGCAGCACCCCGTGCTCGATCTCCACGCGCGATCCGTTCTCATCCAGCTGTCCCAAGCTGATGATGGAGTTCCTCAACGCGGGGATGTAGTAGACACCGGTGAGCAACCTGTGCTCGCCAGTCTTGGCGACGAAGACGACAGAGCCGACGCCCTTGATCTCCACAGCGGAGGCGTCACCGAACTTGACGGTGCCTCGAACGCCTGAGTCGAGCTCGGAGAAGAACTTCCGCCGCCCGGCCATGTGGTGGGTGCCGCCGGTGTCAAGGCACCAGCCGTCGGTCTTGTCGTTGCCGGAGCTGTCGCCGAGGAGGGCGTGTGCTTTTGGCTCGTCAAGGTGGAGGAGCCGCTGCGGCCGGTGCCGCTGGAGGTAGTTCGATGCTCGCATGAGCAATGAATAGAGCCGGCTACTCCTCCGCCTGCGCGACGTGGGCCTGGCCGCGTCGTGGCTGTCGACAATCCTTGGCCCAATGACCAAGCTTGCCGCAGTTGTAGCAAGGGTCGTCTCGTGCCGGCTTTTGCTTGCCAACGGCGCCTCCACGGTCATCACCCTCGGCGCGTCCTCGCGCCCCTGCCTGGGCATCTTTGCGCGGCTTGCCACGCTTGCCACGCTTGCGGCCGCCTGTCGTGGAAGAAGGCTCCCCTTCTTCCTGTCACCTTGGCCGGCAGCCCACTGCTCCCGAGTGAGGAGGACCTTCCCGCCAATGGTGACGGGCCCCGAGAGGCGCTGTGGCTCATCGCTGTCAACGACCTTGAGGCAGCCCAACGCCTCCTCGATCGTCATCGTGGAGAGGTCCAGTAGAGACTCGATTGAGCGAGCCATCTGCTTGTACTTCTCGGGGACGCAGCGGAAGAGCTTCTCAACAACTCTCTCCTCGCCGTAGGTGTCGTCGCCGAACTGCACCAACTTCTGCAACAGTGTTGAGACGGAGAGCAAAGTCATCAACGTCCTCACCTGGCTTGAAGGCCAGGTTCTCCCACTCCTTGCGAAGTGCCTGCAGTGTGGACTTGCGGGCGCGGTCGATGTCGATGCGTGCTGCAGCGATGGCGTCCCAGGCCTCCTTGGCAGTCCGCTTGCTGGTAAGCGAAAACTGCATCTCGGGCGGGACTGCAGCAATGAGAGCATCCAGCGTCCGTCGATCTTGGTCGTAGTCGACGTTGCCGTACCGGACTGCATCCCACATAGGACGCACCTGGAGTCTCACCCTCATCACCGCAGCCCACTCAACGTAGTTGGTCTTGGTGAGGGTAGGCCACCCGCCGCCGGGGCCGACGTCCCTGACGACAGTCTGGTACTCGTGGTGACCATGGTACCGAACCGGGGAGAGAGCCACGCTGCCTGTGAATGTCGCGCTCTCCGTCGACCCGTCTACCGCCGCCATGCGCGCCTCCTCCAGGAGCGCCACCGCCGTGCGCGCGTCCTTCAGGAGCGTCGGCGGCGTGTCTGCGCCTGTCTGGGCTGCCGCCGCGCTCGTGGGCGTGCGCGGCTGCCCACTGCGCCGCTCGCCCTCGCGATGCCTCCTCCCTCTCCAGCAACTCGAGGTCCACGTCGGCGCTGTGATCAGCAGCGATGGAGCTGCTGTTGCTGCCGCGTAGAACCTCGACCGCCGCTGCTGCTGCTTCCACCTCCGCTCTAGCTGCTGCCAGCTCCGCTGCTGCTGCGGCGTCTGCTGCCGCTCGCTCGCACTTCTCTGCCGCGGCGAGGTCGGCCTCCTGCCGACGCCGCGTGCTCGAGGCGACCGAGCCCTAAGACTGTCCTGCGGACATGGCGCGCTAGGGGCTGCTGTGTGGAGAGCAGGGGCAGCCGGAGCTACTGCTGCTACCGGCTGGGGCTGCTGCGAGGCCGGGAAAGGAGAAGAGCAGGAGATGCTCAGGCTACAGGTTAGTACGGCTCGGATACCACTTGTTAGTCGCTGGATTCTCACTCTTGGTAGTAGCAGAATCCTTACTCTCATCGAGAGAGGATGACACTAGGAGTTGGGGCAATTTTCTAGTTTATTTCTCACACAAACTCATACAATACCATGCCAACATGAGGGGTTGGGGATACATATATATAGGGCTGCTAGCCAGCCAAGCATATGCTAAGATGCTGCTAAGATGCTAGTCTAAGATGATGTCCTAGATGCTAGTCAAGATGCTGTCCTAAGATGCTAACTGTTGTCCTAAAAGCAGTCAAGAATGTTGTTACAAGGACACAAGGACCATGTGTTGCAGTCCCACAAAGATCAGCCACACATAGACTTATTTCTGTCACCAAGCACACTGATCAGATGAGCTAATACGTTTAACAAAGACGGACCGAAGGAATACTTTGCTAACACGTAATGATGTATACAATTAGCAAACTGAAGTTGTTACTTATTCTGACTGTTCATAGATGTTTTATGTAGAAAGCACAAAGTGAAAGCTTTCTAACTTTGACCAATGCTTAAAAAAAACTGTGTATTGGTAGTACCATTGGATTTGTGCATATTGGAACTGTATTGATGTTAAAACATCATATATCTACAAACGGGAGGAGTTGGTAATATTAGTAGCAAACTGATTGCAAAAAAAAAAGATGCACGCAAATAGCTCAATAACAAAAGTGATGATAGCGGCTGGTTATATCAAAACAGATGACAGAGATTAGGGCCTGTTTGGTTCCCTTGCAAGCCCTTGTATCGCCTTGTCCAGCAAAGACAAGAATTCGGTAGGACTTTGGAACTGGAAAGCTAGCTTTGCCCATCAAATTAGATCAACATGGAAATGATATCTTTTCTCGTTCAGGAGAGCCATTTCAGTGCTAAAAAAGGTTTGTAACTCGAATTTCAGATGACTAGATGTCATGTGAGGCCAAAGCTACGGCCGGCGCAGGCGCAACCGCGACGTGCGTCGCGCTGCAGAACGCGCGGAGAGCGCCGTCCAGGCCACGGCAACAACCAGTGGATAGGATAGAAAGAAATAGATTTTATTTGGTTATTTCCTAGAATCAAGGATTAGTTGGTTATTTCCCTTTTACTTCAACAGCCCGAGGGGCTATATGTATCGGCAAACTGCTATTTGAGAAGGCAAGCAAGAATATTATCCCTAATCTCCTACCTCTATCTCTCAACTAAGCCTGCGGCGGAGGGGTAAACCTCGCCGGAGAAAACGGATCGCGACTACGAACTACGTAGTCGAGGTCGTGCTATCTTAGGGTTTGACACCCTTGACAACCTGGTATCACGTTCCGGCCGATCCTCGTCTTCCTCCACCGCCGCCGCGCCCAACCCTAACCCTACACCAGCCGCCGCCGCCACCAGCCCCTCTTCCTCGTCCACAGCCTCATCCGTCGCCCTGCACCACGTCAACATGGGTGACTCCGGTGACCTCAAGGCTGCCATCGAGGCGCTCACCAAGAATATGGAGACCATGCACGCATCGATCCAAGCCAATGCCTCGGCGATCGCCGCCATCACCACCAGCAGTTCGTCTGGTTCCGGGCCGCGTCCGGGCTCTGGCGAGCACCACCAAGATCGACCGCCGAAACACTGGCGGCCCGAGTTTCCGCGCTTCGACGGCAAGGGCGATCCACTTACCTTCATCAACAAGTGTGAGTCTTTTTTCCAGCAGCAACGGATCATGCCCGAAGAGCGGGTATGGATGGCGTCCTACAATCTACACGACGTCGCCCATCTGTGGTACCTGCAGCTCGAGGAGGATGAGGGGAGGCCGACGTGGGCACGCTTCAAGGACCTCCTCAACGTGCGTTTTGGCCCTCCCCTCAGAGCGGCGCCCCTCTTCGAGCTCTCCTCCTGCCGACGCACCGGTACCGTGGAAGAGTACCAGGACCGCTTTCAGGCGCTGCTTCCCCGCGCAGGCCGTTTGGAGGAAGAACAGAAGGTACAACTCTTCACGGGCGGCCTCTTACCTCCGCTCAGTCTCCATGTGCAGATGCAACACCCGCAGACTCTGGTGGCCGCCATGAGCCTCGCTCGACAATACGAGCTCATCGAACAATACGCTGCTGCACCGGCTAAACCTCCTGGCCGCGGGACCTTGCCCAATCCAGGAACGCACCCGGTCCTTGCCCAAGCCGGCCGCACCCACGGCCATCGTTGAAGGACGTCCAGTGCGCCGGCTGAACCAGGCCGAGCAAGAGGAGCGCCGTCGCCTCGGGCTGTGCTTCAACTGCGACGAGAAGTACAGTCGAGGCCGGCTCTTCCTCCTCGACTCGATCGCGGACGACGAAGACTCCGAGGAAGCCCCTGTGACGGAGAACACGGTGGACACGGAGTCCCCGGTCTTCTCCCTCCATGTCGTCGCCGGCGTTCCCATTGCTGACACCATCCAACTCGCGGTGACAGTGGGCGGCGCATCCCTGTTGGCGCTGCTCGACAGTGGATCCACCCACAGTTTCATCGGCGAGGACGCGGCGCAGCGCACCGGACTACCAGTCCAGGCCAGACCACGCATGACGGCGACGGTCGCCAATGGGGAACGTGTTCCATGCCCGGGCGTCATCAGGAACGCGCCCTTCTCCGTCGCTGACACAGCTTTCTCCACCGATCTGTTCGTGATGCCGTCTTGCAGGTTATGACATCGTGTTGGGCACTCGTTGGCTCGGGATGCTGGGGCCGATCGTGTGGGACTTCGCCACGCGCTCCATGTCGTTCCAGAGGGACGGGCGCACGGTTCGCTGGACGGGCGTTCCGTCGGCCTCGGCAGCACAGCTCCGCACCATCGAGGCGGCCAGTGGGACGCTTCTGGATGAGCTCCTGGCCGCCTACGGCGATATCTTCACCGAGCCACGGGGACTGCCAACCCAGCGAAGCCGCGACCACGCCATCGTCCTCAAGCCCGGCTCCGCTCCTGTCGCCGTTCGCCCTTATCGGTACCCGGTGGCGCACAAGGACGAGCTGGAACGCCAGTGTGCCGCGATGCTCGAGCAGGGGGTCATCCGCCGCAGCGACTCACCTTTCTCCTCCCTGGTCCTCCTCGTCAAGAAGGCCGACGGCTCGTGGCGGTTCTGCGTCGACTACCGCGTCCTCAACGCCCTCACTGTCAAGGACGCCTTCCCAATTCCCGTCGTCGACGAGCTCCTCGATGAGCTCCACGGTGCCCGATACTTCACCAAGCTGGATTTGCGCTTGGGGTATCACCAGGTGCGGATGCGGCCCGAGGACATCTACAAGACGGCGTTCCGCACCCACGACGGCCTCTACGAGTTCCTGGTCATGCCGTTCGGGCTGTGCAACGCCCCGGCAACATTCCAGGCGTTGATGAACGACATCCTCCGTGCCTACCTCCGGCGGTTTGTCTTAGTCTTTTTTGATGATATTTTGATCTACAGCACGTCGTGGGCTGATCACCTCAGGCACCTACGCATCGTCTTTGAGCTCCTGCGCCAGCACCGCCTGTTCGTGAAGCGCTCCAAGTGCTCGTTCGGGGTGGACGTTGTCGCCTACCTCGGCCACACCATCTCCGCGGTCGGCGTCGCCATGGATCCCGCGAAGGTCCAAGCCATCCACGACTGGCCAAAGCCCAGATCTGCCCGAGCGGTGCGGGGTGTCCTCGGCCTGGCAGGCTACTATCAGAAATTCGTCCACAACTACGGCTCGATCGCCGCGCCCCTCACGACGCTTTTGAAGAAGGAAGGGTTCACCTGGAGCCCTGCAGCGGAGGAGGCGTTCAGCGCTCTCAAGGTCGCGGTGACCTCGGCGCCGGTCTTGGCCCTACCAGACTTCGCCAAGCCGTTCGTCGTTGAGTGCGATGCGTCGACGTCCGGTTTCGGCGCCGTGCTGCTCCAAGAGGGCCACCCCGTCGCGTTCTTCAGCCGGCCAGTGGCGCCCAGGCACCGCTCCCTCGCGGCATATGAGCGGGAGCTCATTGGCCTCGTGCTTGCAGTGCGGCACTGGAGGCCATACTTGCGGGGCCGGCACTTCACCGTCAAGACGGACCACCACAGCCTCAAGTTTCTTCTAGACCAGCGGCTCGCCACCATACCCCAGCACCACTGGGTCGGCAAGTTACTCGGCTTTGACTTCATTGTCCAGTATAAATCCGGGGCGACCAACATTTTGGCGGACGCTCTCCCGCGTCGCGATGCGGAGGAAGACAGCATGGGCGGCCTCCGCTCTATCTCGGCCCCGCGCTTCGACTTCATCAACCGGCTCCGGCAAGCGCAGGCCGTCGACCCCGCCCTGGTGGCTATCCATGACGAAGTGCGCGCAGGCACCAGGACCGCGCCATGGGTGGTCACGGATGACATGGTGCTCTATGATGGGCGTCTCTACATCCCGCCCACATCGCCCCTGCTCCAAGAGATCGTCGCTGCGATCCATGACGATGGGCATGAAGGTGTGCAACGCACGTGGCACCGACTGCACCGCGACTTCCACTTCCCCAACATGCGCCGCATCGTGCAGGACTTCGTGCGGGAGTGCTCCACGTGCCAACGCTACAAGTCGGAGCACCTGCTCCCGGCGAGCCTCCTGCTGCCACTGCCGGTACCCTCCATTGTCTGGGCAAACAAAGGGCTGGGCTTCATCGAGGCGCTGCCACGGGTCGACGGCAAGTCGGTCATCCTCTCCGTCGTCGACCGCTTCAGCAAGTACGCCCACTTCATCGCGCTCGCCCACCCGTACACAGTCGAGTCCGTGGCGCAGGCGTTCTTCACCAACATCGTCCGCCTCCACGGGATGCCCCAATCCATCATCTCCGACCGCGACCCGGTGTTCACCTCCACCTTTTGGCGCGAGCTCATGCGCCTGATGGGAACCAAGCTTCACATGACCTCCGCCTTTCACCCCCAGTCGGATGGCCAGTCCGAGGCGGCGAACCGGGTCATCGTCATGTACCTGCATTGCTTCACCGGCGATCGTCCACGCCAGTGGCTCCGGTGGCTGCCATGGGCAGAGTATGTCTACAACACGGCCTTCCAATCGTCGCTCCGGGAGACGCCGTTCCGCGTAGTCTATGGCCGCAACCCACCGACCATACGCTCTTACGAGCCAGGCGAAACCAGGGTCGCTGCTGTGGCCCGCGACATGGAAGAGCGCGAAGAGTTCCTCGCTGAGGTGCGCCATCGCCTAGTGCAGGCACAGGCAGTCCAAAAGCTCCACTACGACAGGCATCACCGTCAGGTCTCCTACGCCGTCGGTGACCGGGTGCTCCTGCGCCTTCGCCAGCGCCCGGCTGCGTCCCTACCGCACACTTCCGGCGGCAAGCTGAAGGCTCGCTACCTAGGGCCCTATCGCGTTGTTGAGATGATCAATGCTGTCGCTGTGCGCCTCGAGCTACCCCCGCAGGCGCGTATCCACAACGTGTTCCACGTCGGGACCCTCAAGAAGTTCAACGGCACTCCACCGGCTACCCCACCTCCTCTGCCGGACATCAAGCACGGTGCCGTGGTACCTGCTCCAGAACGCGTCGCTCAGGCACGAGTGGCTCGTGGCGTCCGTCAGGTCCTCGTCCTTTGGCGCGGTGAACCAGCCTCTTCAGCATCTTGGGAAGACCTCGACGAGTTCCGCGCCTCTTATCCAGATTTCCAGCTCGAGGACGATCTGGGTCTCGAGGGGGCGAGAGATGTCATGTGGGGCCAGAGCTACGGCCGGCGCAGGCGCAACCGCGACGTGTGTCGCGCTGCAGAACGCGCGGAGAGCGCCGTCCAGGCCACGGCAACAACCAGTGGATAGGATAGAAAGAAATAGATTTTATTTGGTTATTTCCTAGAATCAAGGATTAGTTGGTTATTTCCCTTTTACTTCAACAGCCCGAGGGGCTATATGTATCGGCAAACTGCTATTTGAGATGGCAAGCAAGAATATTATCCCTAATCTCCTACCTCTATCTCTCAACTAAGCCTGCGGCGGAGGGGTAAACCTCGCCGGAGAAGACGGATCGCGACTACGAACTACGTAGTCAAGGTCGTGCTATCTTAGGGTTCGACGCCCTTGACACTAGACCTCATATACAAGGACTAAATACAATTACAAATAAAGGCATGACCTAAAAAGTAGTTAGCTCAACAAATTAATCAGTAGCTCCAATAGAAACCCTGGAAGTGATGTCGCATATTATCAAGTTATTAAGTTACCATAAACTAGTTCATATCCATTTAAGTTCATTGGTTAAATGGAACTTACGTTATTAAAGGACCATGATTTGATAGTTGCTGTGGTTACCTTAAAGAAGTTTGATCCACATAATTGGAAACAATGTCCTTAAACAAACTAGAAATTGATGGCAGTTAACATGTGGTTTCATATCAATGAGCAACCTACCACAGGTGAATAAATTGGTTTCACAGATAGCTTTGCACTCACAAAAGTTTGCATGCCTAAGAAAAACCCAAAGATTAAGCAATCAAAATTTGATGTTTTACCTGGTTTTTATTGTACATGCAATCAGAAAGACCAAGTGCCTCTTTGAATTCTATATTCCTGTTGATCTTTCCACCATTTATCCCCTCGAACCTCTAATATGATCATACCAGAAAAAGAAAAACACAGGTCATCAGCAACAGCTCCTAGCCATGTCCAATAAATCAAGCACAAGTTTTGTCCAAATACAAAATAAGAAATGACTGAAGGTTAATAACCTTGAGTTGTATGACAAGCACCTTAGGTGCCCTCAGCATAAACATTTGCTTCCGTGCTGAGGTGAGCTTTTTACATCTGCCATTACCAAAACCATAATTAAAGCCTGTTTCAAACACAAGCATTGGGAATACAGGAGAACTTGGATGAGTGAAAAGAAGCACATGAAATTATCATCACATCATGAAAGGCGACATCGAGATAAGTTTTTCATATACTGTAAACAAATACTAATGTTTGCATTGTCTGCTTTACATTTTGACAATTTCAATTCGGAAAGAGGATCGAAAGAGCTTATAGGGCGTTTTGACCAGTTTTGGAACACTCACGAGGGTCCATGGTTGGGATCACACCAACTTTGTTCTATAATAAGCAGACATAAACTGGAGAGGTTACCAGAGTTATCTTTGCCTTGGTGAAAATGACTACATAATAAATTTCACAATAAAGGAATAGTAAGTTTTTCCTTCTCTAAAAAAGTAGCCAAGTAGGGTAACTTCAAGAGGTTCAAACTAACATTTACATTCCTATGGAAAGGCTAAGGAAACTGCACCATTTGCCTACAGGGACTGGTGAAACTTCCTACATGATTTTGTTTCCACTGAAAATATTATGATCAGCCCTAAAGTGACCTAAAAGGCTTTTGCATCCCTAACAAGTAAACAGTTAAAATTCTAACAGTACATGAAACCTTCCTCTGAGAACCATTTGTTCCTCTTTAGATAAAGAATAGCATACCTTTCACAACTATATTTGTTTGCGCCCTCCAATATCTCCGGCTGAAAGAAGCGGGCAAGGGCATCAGCAACAGAACTGCTCCCAGGCAGATCGAGACTGATGTCCATTATCTCATCAGTCTTGTTAGACTCTCCCTTGCACACAAGGCACTTCACTTGACTCAGCAATGCCCCACCAAATGTCTCCCTCATAACCAGACATGCCCCTTGCCCCCAGCCATCCTCACCACAGTTTCCATTGGCAATTGCTACAGGTAGCCGCTTGCGCATGCGGAGGCCAGCAGTGTGACAGGCATCTACCACATAGCGGAGGAACTCGTGCGCGTCCTCCTGGCGCCCCCACCTGAAGTGCTCGGCGAATAGGGGCATGCAGCGGATAACCTTTGCTGGGGAATCGAGCGCCCCTGCATCCGCCCGAAGCAGCCGGACGATCTGCCGCTCAAGCACGCAGAACGCGCACTCCTTGTCCCTGTTCGGGAACACCTTCTTGCCTGCAAGCAAACAAACCAACACAAACATCAACCACTTGATGAGTTGCGAAAAAAAAAGAGCGCGCAAGGGGTAAAGCGGGCGCTAGGGTTTCGTACACAGGTTGGAGTGGCGAGAGGCGAGGCAGAACGTGGCAAGGGGCGGCGTGGACGCGAGGCACTGGAGGACGCTGTTTAGATAACAGGTGTTGCCGAGGTTCTTCAGCCCCGGGGGTGGGCCCGTGCGGGGGCGCCGCTGCGGCGGGGGCGAAGACGGCTCCGCGGTCGGGGCCATCACCGGCTCCGAGGGGCGGATGCGGCGGGGACAGCACCGCCGCGGGAAAGCACAAGGCCCCCCTCCTCCTCCTCCTCTCCACGAAACACCGCCGCCGCCACCGCCGCCAACTCATCCGATCGCATCGCCCACCTGCGGGCGCCGCGGAGGAACGGCCACCGTGGAGAAGTTTGGCGCTCCCGGCGCGAGCGCGGGGATTGGCGCCGCTGGCAACGCGAGGTAAGAGCGATGGGAAGGCTCACGCCCTCGAATCGAGCAACAGGACGGCGACGGGGTGACGAGAGAGGAGGGAGGGAAGCGAGGAGTCTGATTTTTTCTCCCCTTCGGGGTCGGAACTCGAGCTCGGAAGGGAGGGGAGTGAAGAGTTGGTTCAGGTTGCGATGGGCTGGCTCGGCGGTTTGAGCTTCGGCTGGTTAAGCGGGTAGACCGGGTCTAGAACACTGCGGTTTGAGCTTCGGCTGGTGAAGCGGGTAGACCGGGTCTAGAACACTTGTAAGAAAAAGGTTTAGCTCTTCATCTAGCTTGTGCTGGCCGTTTTTCTCCTTTTTTCCCTTCCTTTTCTTGCTGTGCTAGCTTGCTATGATGCTGAACATAATTACACGGAACAATTATATAGAAGAATCATATAGACATAATTACATAGAAGAATTGCATATACACAGTTACACAGAAGAATTATATGGACACAGTTACACGGAAAAATCGTCTGAACGTAGATATATAGGGGCGAAATTAAACCTCGATACAGGCAACGAGGACATTTAGCTCTTCCTAGCTTGGTGCTTAACTGTCTTTCTTTTCATTTTAGGCTGTCCTAGCATGGTGCTTAACTGCAAAGGTGCTAGATACAATGAACCTTGCTTTGTGAAAACAGTTGTTACCGGTTGCCAGCACGGAGATTCTGTAATAGGCAATTGCTGAAGTAGAGCGGTTGCAAAAATTAGCTGCCGAACAAGACCATGACACAGTAGAAATGTCCGCTCAATGTAGAAAAAAACCTAGATGTTGGCAACAAGAGAAAATATTAAACAACTAGGCAATTGATGTACATGAAAAAGCAAAAAAAATCATGAAACATAATGTTTGCACTGTAAAGACATCAACTGAAAAAAATTATGACACTACCATGCAACGAGTTGTATTGTAGCCAAGGGTCTAACCAATCATTTACTCTATCATCTTTGAGTTAAAGCGCCAACCCCGGCGTTCGTCGATACCCGGTCATGTCACCTATCCGCACAACTGCACCTCGTATCAACCATTAATATTATTTTTTTTCCTCTACTATAGCTGCCACCTCAACCTTTCATTCACAAATTGAACCAATAATTCATCTTTCCTTCGGCATGGCCTACCAACAATAGCCACCAATCGTGGTCACCGGGAGCCTTCCTCCTTACCGATTTATATGCCTAGATAAAGGGATCGATTACATGGCCTCCTCATCTCTAATTCAAACTTAGTCCATCATTCTCTGGTGAAGGTGGTGGCTAGGATGAGGTCACTTGTTCTTCATTCGATGTGACCCATCACACATTAGTTTTTCGGATAACGAAATAGCAAAGAGACCTCTATGGCAACAACATTTTTAAGTACATAAGTGTTTTGGAAGGTCCGATGATATCACTCATTGAGGTTGTTTGCGTAGATTTGTATTGTATCTTTGAGATAGCTACTTACTAATGATAAATCATAGGATTTACACATGTATTTTGCTACTGGCACTATTGACGATGGAGGCTATATTATAGAGAAAAAACATTTAGGCCCTGTTCGACAGATGGTTTCTGCGGCTGCTGATGCTGATTTGTTGTGAGAGAAAAACATTGCTGAATGACTGCCTGATTCTGTTTGATAAGATTAAGCGAACAGGGTCTTAGTAGCTCACAATCTAATTAGGTACTCGAAGAGTGCGGAGGGATGAAGTCACAGTGTGGGAAAAACATTTAGGGAAAGGAGATTAAAAAGGAGAATTGAAGGAACATATTTTTTCGATCTTAAAAGACTTTTTGTATCCTTTCTAATTATTAGTAATAGAGATTTTAGTAAAAAAAAATGCTCCAATAGTTTTTTCTAATTAGATATCCAAATATAGCCATCATATATGCCGGATTTCTCACTAGTCAAAGGTAGACAGGGAGATTCATCGTCTAGAATGTGCATAAGATATAAAAAAATTGTTGGGGAGTGAAAACATATAGAAAACAATTGTTATTCAAATAATTTTTCAAATGAAGGTTTTGAAAGTAAGGGTGTGTTTAGTTCGCGAAAATTTTTGGCTTTGGCTACTGTAGCACTTTTCGTCTGTATTTGTCAATTAGTGTCCAATCATGGATTAATTAGGCTCAAAAGATTCGTCTCGTGGTTTTCTACCAAATTGTGTAATTAGTTTTTTTCGTCTGCATTTAATACTCTATGCATATGTTAAACATTCGATGTGACGGGGAATCTAGAAATTTTTTTAGAACTAAACGTGGCCTAAGTTTTAGAAAGACTTTTGGTGGTGTTTACCTTTATTGCTTGTGATAAGGAGTCAATTTGTTTGAGTTGCTTCAGTAGTTTCTGTTTTTTTTGTCGGGGAAAAAAAGGTGATCACATCGACAACGGAAAGAAGCCGCGCAGCTAGTTACCCCACCGAAGCAATCCCACTCTCACAGCCTCACTTCTCCCTCTGCCCTACGCAAAGCACCCAAGGCCCCCACGGCCCCACCGCCTCGGCACCTCCCGCTCAAATCCTCGCCGCGCCGCGCCGCGCGGAGCGCCGTCATGCCCGAGCTCGCATGAGGTGTGCCTCCACGCGGCCGCATCCATGGGAGCTCAGCAGAGCGTCAACGCAGGGAAAGGTCATTGCTCTTTCCTTTTGAGTTTTTTTTTTGTTCGTGGCAGTTGTTGCGCGTGTTGGTAATTGGCTTGCGTCGCTCATCTGTTCGTGGAAATGCCGCAGCCAAGGTGGATATGCAAGTCGACCTCACCCACATGCTGTGCGAGGCGCTGCTGCTGCCACCCCTCAGGTGCTCGGTACTTTGCCTGTTAGGGAGGCCTCTAATGGATGTGTCCGTGCCTTCTTGTTTTTTCTTGCTTATAATCCTGACATGCTGTTGTTCTGGGTGGTTTCAGAAGCTCTGGCGTCACTTTATCGCAAATCGTTGGAAGGTAGGCGTATGTATGTTTTGCATCCACTGTAAATTTGTTCAAGTGCACCTTGTACTTTAGCATCCGGTGTTTCCCTGTCTTTTTGCGCATGCCTTTGATGCCTGGTGCTTAGAACATGTCTGTCCTAGGCTCCTAGCACGTTCTTGCACATGCACATCCATGTCTTGCCTGTTCATGACTTCATGCACGTGCAGATTCTTATACTATCTTCATACCAGATCTGTGCATTTGGGCGTCATGCCTATGCATCTTTCCGCGAGCCTGTATATGTATGTAGGTGTATGTCTTCATTATTGTCTGCAATTTTACTACTGTGTTGTGAATCTAGAGTTTGGCCTGCAGGATCTCTCTCAAACACCCAAACCTCTTTGGGAGAAGTGAGAAGTTGGATGTGATATTGGATAAAGGAATCAATGACTCCAATGTTGTTGTTGCCTATAGACGCCCAAGGCCTGAGTGGTTATCACAGCAATCATTTGTAATTCAGGTTGGCATTGCGTTGTGTATCTTGGTTATCCTTTTATGTTTCTTATCTAGAGTAAAGCTGAAGCACTGAAAACCTATCGTTGTTGTAATCTTTTGACTGAATTTACACCTTTTCTCACTTTCCTATGTTTTGAGCAATCAGCACTCAATGACACCAGAAGTTGCCGTCCATGGATTCCCGGCTGATAACTTCACACGATCAGGGAGCAGAGGAATAAACCTTAGTCGATTATCATTTGGTTTGGAGCTTAATGAACCAGCCACATCAAACTGGACGTCGGGAACTAGTGTTAAATTTGAGGTGGGCCTTGACTTAATTTCAATTGATTATCGTTAGTTTTATGTTATACACGTTCTTTATCTGTTGCCTTTTTCCCACAGCATATCCGTCCTGTTAATAATCAGGGCCACTCCATTGCCAGAGACCATGACGGCTTTCCTCTGACATGCAGGTGATGATTTTTTTAGGGGATTTCTTTAAATTGCAGCTGAAAGTGCTTATTAATATTCTTGTTAATTGTTATGCAGTGGTAACCTCCATGACAACATGATCATCTTGAAGCAAGAGTCTGGTTATGCAGATGTCAATGACAATAGCTTTTTAAAAGTAAGTTATGCCTACTTTATGATGCTATTTTTACCATAATGCCTACCTTATACAGTAACTCTTATTGGTAGGTTAACTTCCAAATGGAACAAGGATTGCCACTTGTACCAAAGTCACTGACCTTCAATAGAGTTAAATGTGCAGTTTCAAAAGGCATTAAGTTGGGTCCGACATTTTTGGTTACTAGGTAATGCCTACCCCTACTATTCATTCTCTAGAAAGCTCTTCTGTGACGGTTCATATCTCTCTACCTCACAGTTTGACAGGCGGATCCATTGTGGGGGACATGGCACCATATCAAGCTTTTGCCATAGGCGGACTTGGTAGTGTCCGTGGCTATGGTGAGGGTGCTGTTGGTTCAGGAAGACTATGTCTAGTTGCTAACTGTGAATATACAATTCCCTTGGTATGTCAATGTCAAATAGACCCAATCTATTTTATGGAGTTTTTTGGTGCTTATAATAGTTGGAAAAAATCTGGTACTTATAACAAAGGGAATAGAAACCGTGCTAGAGAAAGATGAATAGACAAGCAGTTGACACCACATATGAAAGCCTTAGCCCGTAGCACTTACTTTTGACTAGTTAAATGAAGTAGCAACTTATTCTAGCTAGTTAGTTTACTGATTAACAAATGGTTAATTATGAGTTTGCGGTTTCCTTATTCCGGACCTGGAGGCTTCACTGATTTGTGTTCACGGATTATCATGTGAGGCATGTTTGACTATTCTCAGTTTATCACGTGACATGTGCCGAAGGCCTTTAGTGCTCTGTGTTAGTAAAAACTAATGATCTGATTGTTCTACTCATAATTTCGAGTATTTCATGTTGATCACTGAATTGTTATGCTACAAGATCTGAATCTTGAGGGTTGCTGCTATTACGTGCCATCCCTTTAGAGTTGCACACTGTTTAGAGCAGTAGACAAGTGCTGATTCCATGTACTTCCCCTCATTGATGTTGAGTGGTGTAACATCTGCCCCTTGCACTGGAGTTTTTCCTTTGATGATTTTGTTGAATGTGAAACATAATTTTGTAAGTTATGGTGGTAGTTTGCAGCCACCCACAACTCACTGATCACACAGTTTAAGATATGTTCATGTTCAGTTTTTTTTTTACTTACTTGGAAGCTTTCTTGAATCCTTTAAGCAAGATCTGGGATTGCAAAATTTGCAGTTAACCAGAAATCAGCAATCAGTCTCTAGTTGGAGAGAAACAATGATCAGTACAATTTTTTAAGAAATCAGCATCACCAATCTAGCTCCAGCATTTTGTAAAAACTAGTGTTGAGAATCTTTGACATCACTAAGAATTTTCCATGGAAGTGTAAGAATTTTCAAGAAACAGCATCACTGAGAATTTTGATATCACCAATCACGATTTTTTTTCAAGAAATCGGCAATCACTAAGAACTTTCAATGGAAATGTCTCCGCCAACATCAATTTATTGTGAATCTTTGATATTCTGTTTATCTTTGTGCTGTCAAATAAATCCCTAGTATCCAGAATAGTGAGATTTGTTTGGCATAACCACAAAGTATTGAGACATGTTTCTGTGAAGGTGAAGCATCTGGAGGGTTCTATTTTCATGGACTGTGGCAGTGACTTAGGATCTGCTCGTCATGTACCTGGTAAGGGTGTTGTTTCCTCTGCGCATACGTTCACTAATTTCTGTTAGTTTCAAAAATAGAGTTGAGGTTCATTACTTAATTGAATACTTCGCGACATCATAATTTCTTAAGCTAAGTGCAATTGGTTTCATTTTTTTAGAAAAAACAATGGAAGCTTTATTGAATCTTGTAAACTTCCATAATTCAGACCAGGGATTGCTAAGTTTGTAATTCACCAGAAGCTGAAATAAATTACTCTGCCCTGCTATATGGGATGCGATCTCTTGCAGGGGTTTTTGTGTAAATGCCTGGATAACATATCATAGAGAACGGAGAAAGACAATCAAATAATTTGCATGATGGACATCAGTGTGCAGTATTCATGATTGATAATTGATGATCGCATATTCATCTCTAGTTATGGAAAATGTAGTTTCAGCATCCTCGAAATTTCTTTACATCAGATGCAGTGTTTCTATGTTCTTATGGAATCATTTTTTCAGTAGTATCAGTAACATGAACAATTATTCACACATAACTGCAGGTAATCCAGCTCTGCGGCAAGGGAAACCAGGATTTGGTATTGGATTTGGATATGGACTTCACTTCAACACTGACCTAGGTCAGATCCGTGTCGACTACGCTATGAATGCATTTAACCGCAAGACCATCTACTTTGGAATCAACAGTAGTGGTGGCTCTTAGGTTATGAAAGACATAACTCTCACTTAACATAGACTGGCAATTCAATTTGATTCTTTCCGTGGACATAGAAGGGGCTTCCCCTAGTTTTCTTTCTTGACAGTGTGTGTTCAGGACATGCCAGCAGAATCTTCTTGTTTGTACATGCTGGCATTCGAAAGGTGTATAGTTGGCATGCACGAGATGCATGCCCTTTGTTATTTATTGATATGATCTTTTTTTTTTGGGTTAGATGCTGAACAAATGTTTGCTGATAAGATGGTATGTGTAAGACCGCACCAAAGATACTTTTCCACTGCTCCATAAAAACTTCATTAGGTTTACAAAATATACAGATAGATATTTATGGTCAATGTACCTTTGATGTCAAATATTTTCTTAGGCCTTGTTCGTTTGAACTTATCAGCCAGAATCAGCTAGCCATTCAGCAATGTTTTTCTCTTACAACAAATCAGCATCAGCCGCTTTTACAGCCAGCCGAACAGGGCCTTAGATGCTGAGCAAACATTTGCTGATAAGATGATATGAGTAGAACTGCTCCACAGATACTTCCGTTACATCACAGCTTCATTAGGGTTAAAGAATGTAAATTACAAATATATATTTATGGTCGATGTCATATTGTGGACTTGTGTCAACGTCAAATGTGGTTTATTTGTGATGGAAAAGGCAGGACATTCGTTGGGAGAATCTGTTTATATCTATTATTAGTTCTTCCATTTTTATTCGCAAACCTGTCACCCGTGCGGCAGATGAGATCTGACGTCGCCTCTGATACGTTAGTGATTAGCATCACCTGCCTTTTGGTTAGGCCATGTTTAGTTGTTTGAAAGTTCTAAAAATTTTACAAGATTTATCGTCACATCGAATCTTTGGACGCATGTATAGAACATTAAATATAGGTAAAAAAATAACTAATTATACAGTTTGGTTGTAAATCACGAGATGAATCTTTCGAACCTAATTAGCCCATGATTGGACACTAAATGCCAAATACAAACGAAAGAGTTACTGTGCTTCCAAAAATTTTACAGTGCCAACTAAACACAGCCTTAGGCCTTGTTTAGTTTTCCAAATTCACCTCCAAATTTTACTATGCAAAAAGAATATTCCCCATCATATCAAAATGCCGGCACATATATGGAGTACTAAATGTAGATGAAATCAAAAACTAATTGCACATTTTTGTTGTACTTTGTGAGACGAATATTTTAAGCCTAATTAATCAATGTTTGAACAATTATTATCAAATAAAAACAAAATTGCTACAGTGTTCAACAGTAAATTGGGACACCCCGATTCGGTGATCTAAACATGGCCTTAGAGCATCTCCCAGAGATACGCTATCTTGGTCATCTATGCTATATTTGGTATTTTTCATCAAAAATTGATGTCCAACAGATGTACTATCTTGTTTACTAAAATACCAACCTGGCTATCTCGTGCTTCTCGCTAGGTAAAAATAGTATGCCGTGAAGGCTTGCTATCTGCATGGTGGTGTGCAAAGCAAATAGCGGGAGTACACGAAATGGGGAAGCGAACCAATCTTAACTTGACATGTCAATGCTAAAAAATAGATAATAAGAAATTTAGAAAGATTGTTGTATTACTCTATTATTTTGAAAGATGTTCTATTTTAGAGAATGGCTAAATCATAGATTTTATTTTACACAATCTCTGGGAGTTGCTCTTAGTTCGGATACGTTGCTCTGATGTTGCTATCGTACCAAACAGAAAAATCAATGCAGCCTCTGGAGTGTCAATTTGTCCTGTTTCTACAGCAGAGCAGTCCGTGCATTGCCACCCACGTAAATGACGTCCATTTTCTCGGCTTGAAAGAGCCAGCTTCACTCCACTGCCACACACAGGAAGTCCACGTTTTTTACTCCGAAAACAACGGGACCCTCTGATGAAGGCAATTCAGGTAGTGGAAGAAAAAAGAAGCACCGAATTGAGAAGATAATACAGTAATTCACATCATGCTCAAGGTAAAGTACAACGAGCTCAATTCACAAGCCAAAGATCGGAGATCCAAATCACGCGGAGCACGCGAGCGGGAGGTCGGTCCTGCGCGTGGCTTACGCCGGCGAGGTGGCTGCCTCGAGGAGGTGTTCTCCCAGGTCGCCGTCGACGTCGTCCCCGGTGATCCGGTCGAGCACGAGCACGATCCCCATGGCGAAGGCGGCGTCGAACCCCGCGCGCACCCAGAGCACGAAGACGTCCCGGCCCATCATGACGTGCGCGTCCTCGTCCACCTTCCGCCTCACCTCCGCCACCACCACGTCCTCCTCCTCCTCCACCTCCTTGCCGTCGCCCGCGGCCCAGACCTTGGCGGAGGCGACGACGCGGCAGGAGCGGCGCGGGAATGACCCGTCGACGCGGAACTCCCCGGCGACGACGCCGGGGGCGAGGAGGTCGACGAGGACGGCGGCGGCGCCCGTGCCGGCGCCGAGGATGGAGGAGCGGCGCGCGGAGAAGACGGGCTTCTGGCCGTGCGCGGCGCCGTCGCCGAGGAAGCCCTCCCAGCGGTTGTGCAGGCTGGGGCGGCGGCGGCGCACCGTGAGGACGGGCTCGCCCCGGGCGCCCAGCAGCGCGAGGTCCCCCCTGGCGGCGCCGCCCCCGCACGCCCCGCCGCGGCCGTACGTCTCGACGCGGAACGCCAGCGCGCCATTCCGGTGGTCGTACGCCTCCAGCCCGTCCCCCGGGGTGAAGAGCGTCGTCTTGCGCACCGTCAGCTCCCTGTCCTCGCCCTCGCAGTACTCCTCCCCGACTATCGGCACCCGCTGCTGCTGCTGCTGCGGCGACATCTCCCTCCCGTGCTCTTTCTCACTGTCTGGTGATTGATTCCTCGCTAGTACACGGCTCGGCCGGCCTCGGCGTGCTACAGCTACACGCGTGCTGATAGCGGCAGTGGCGGGGAGCGGCGGGTGGAGACCGGAGACGGCCGGGCTGGTGGTGGTAGTAGCAGCAGCTTGGTTTTATGAGGTGGCCAAGTGGGGGTGGATCGAGAGAGCCTAGAGATGTCGGCGTTCGCTTTCGCGTCGCCCTCGCGTGGTGGGAGACCTCCCCAGTTTATACACGCTCGCCAACGCGCCGGCCATGGCGGGGTGGTGTGGGGCCACCAGCTGGGTCGGGGTGATTCGGGCCGCGTTCACTTGGCATGCATACCCAAAATATTTCCTCTTCCATCCGTCACATCGAATCTTTAGACGCATGCATGAAGTATTAAATGTAGGTAAAAAAAACTAATTGTATAGTTTATCTGTAAAGTTCGAAACGAATCTTTTGAGTCTAATTAATCCATAATTAGACAAATTTTACCAAATAACAATGAAAAGTGATACAGTAACTTTTCACCTAAATTTTCTCAACTAAACATGCCCTCGATCCGATCCGATCCGCCCGCCGTCAGTCGCCAGAGCCACAAGCGAGGCGCGGGAACGCAACGGGTCCAGATTGGATTTGGATGTGTGTATTTAGCAGTAACCCCTATGGATGATAACGTAGGGGGTGTTTGGTTTGAGGTGTTAAAGTTTAACAAACACTGTAGCACTTTCGTCTTATTTGACAAAAAGTTTTCAATTTTGGATTAATTAGGCTTAATAGATTCGTCTCGTAAATTACTCCTAATCTGTGTCGACATGCATGCAATTAGTCTACATTTAGTACTCCATGCATTCGAGGAAACATTGATGTGATGGGTGTTAAACTTTAACAAACGGTAACCAAACACGCCCGTAGTGTAATGCGCACGGAACATTGTTGACGAGTCGTACAATCGTACGTATAGGCGTTGTCGCGTTGAGTAAGGCTGGTGCTTTGCCTTTGCCGCGAGATAAGATAATCATCGTTACACTTGTGTCAAACTAAACAACACAACCTGCTGTAGACGGCGCATCTGCTGAAGCCCCGAACCCGGCAAAACAACAGCGCGGTACCAGGCGGTAGCCGCGGTAAACGACGACGCCTTTCCCCTCGCCGAGGTCTACCGGGAGTTTTGAAATGGCGAGATTTGGATCAAGTGAAAAAAAGGCACGAGACGCACGCTTGGTCCACGTGGTCCAGGAGGTGCCACGAACCCGATGCCCAGGCCTCAAGGGCTCAGTCCCGGCAGGCAGGCCCTGGCTGTTGGGCTCCGGACTTCTAGACTTGGGCACCGCCTTTGTCCCGACTTTGGGGCGCAGTGTCAGGTGAACGACTTCCGCGGGCCTGTTTTTTTTACCGGTACCGCAATGAACAGCGGTTGGGTGAAAAACAGCGTATGGTCAAACGCCAAAGGGCTTCAGACGGGAGATACGGAGTACGAGTACTCCCCTTCGTCAACGACAAATATCACTCTTTCTTTTATAAGAAGTTAATTGGTCTCAATTTTAACCAAATGCATTAAAAATCTTTGAAGATATACTAATATTTAATATTCATACATATTATTAGATTGATGCTAAAACATTTTACAATAACCCCTTGAAGATATGAATGCTAATCTATTAAAACAATATTTTTTTCAGATAGAGGGAGTAAGCACGTGATGAGTTTGGCACCGAGAAATATAAAAACCTATGTCGACTTCTCACATGTCCGGATAGTCAAAATTGGATCCAAATATCTTAGCTGGATACTGCGGATAATTCAAAGAGCATTTCTCATGGTCAATATGGGTGTGTTTGGTTCACATGTCCAGTCCAACCCTCGCTAGGAAATGAGCCAAGTTACCTCAAGTCAGGCTTGCCCAATGCAAGAACCCTATGTTTGGTTGCTCTGAACTAGTCAAGCCAAAGGTAGAAATTTGTTTGGTTTGCCATAGTAGAATCACCTCATTTTTCTCGGGCTGATTTTTAAATCCATCACCTCCCACCCCCATCACCTGTTCATGTTGGCATTTCATCGAGCAGCTACCGGTCGTCAGCGATTACACCGTACTCCTCCATCGCTCGTTCCTCATCGCCGGTAGGATCCACAACCACGAATGCGGTGGTGACGCGTGGCGTATCAGCACCCCCACCTCACCTTGTCATGCACACTCACCCATACTTCCGGTTGACGTCAGCTACCACGGACGCCGCCGGCAAGAGGCTCCTCTCCGCTGGTCGTGTGGAGTCGAGCTCGGCAAGGCAGAGATGAGGCGGTGGGCAGCGTCTGGCGGGTTAGAGGCGGGTAGGGGCGGAAGCAGGGCAGCGATCGGCAGGGCAAAGGAAGACGGTGCAGACAGGGCAGATGGAGGCAAGAGCATGACGGGCCTAGAGATGGAGCTCGATGGGGAGGAGGCGAGGTGGAAGGTGGAGCATGGGGCGGTAGGCAACGACCAGCGGGCCGGAGACGAGGTAGACGGTGAACGACAGGAGGTGAGAGAATCAGGCGTGCCAGCTAGGTGGAGCAGGCTTCGTGAAACACAACCGATCGCTTCGTTCCTAGGTAGCCTGGCTAACCAGCCATTGGGGGCTTGTTCGGCCTATCAAACATGCCTAAGCCCTTGTTTAGATTGAAGAAAATTTCAAACCGATGAATAGTACCATTTTCGTCTTATTTGGCAATATTGTCCAATCATGGACCAACTAGGCTCAAAAGATTCATCTCGTGATTTCCAACTAAACTGTGTAATTAGTTATTTTTTTACCTACATTTAATACTCCATGCAAGCGGTTAAAAATTGATATGATGGAGAGAGAGTGAAAAAACTTGGAACTTTGAGGCAAACTAAACAAGGCATAAGTTGGCTTCAACAAGCCTAATTAGGGGCCATGCTGAGGAACCGAACACGCCCTATATTATACAAACACTGAGATCAGTAGTGCGGCTGCAAATCCTAAGAACTAAGGTTGAAAACGGACGGAAAAATCCCGTTTTGACCCATGCCGTTTTCTATTTTGTTCCATCCGTTTTATGTATTTGTGGTATCTCGTTTTCGTATTTACGGGAACGGGAGAGGGGTGATCCCCCTGTTTCCATGGAATCCTGTTTTTATTCGACCGTTTTTTTTGTCCCATGTTCAATCTATATGAGATATGTCTACAAATTGATATGTTCGGAAACCTACTAATCATAAGTTTTGCATGTTAACATATTAACACATCGCATGCCTGTGAATATTGGATCGATAACTTCATACATGTATACTGCTTTGTGACTTTTTTCATGTATACTCGAAAAAATTTGATCAAGTTATTCTAACTAAATTTTCCGGCTCTTCGTCCGTATTTGTGTGTTTCCGTGTATCCCTATTCATTTTTAATTCCACTTTTCTCCGAACATGATCCTGTTTCGACTAAAAATATGTAACACCCCTGGTGTTATAGTAACTAAAAGTTTGCCATGCCATCATATGCACTGCAAAGCATTCATGATTAAGTTAACCATGATGTGCATCAATTAAAATAAGTTACATTTCTTAGGTTGAATGTGTTTCTGTGATGTGTGACTCGAATCAAAAACCCTAATTTCGAATGTCACCGCAAATGCTTAGTTTGTGCCCTATATAAGTTGAGGTGTACGACTGTGTTGTACACTACTGTCAAGTGTAGGGTATGAGCTCAAGTCCAACCCATAAAATGAAGATTCAAGTTTGAGTTTGAATTTGAAATCCAAAACCTGTTGCAAGTTTTCTGATTCGAATTTGAATTCAAAGTTGAGGAATTATTAAAAGATTTTTCAAAGTCAACCTGGTCAACCATGTAACGGAACCGTCCAAATTATAAGAGCACAAGTACAAAAACAATCACCGAAATGATCAAATTCTCGCACTTGAGCCCATATAACTCCGGTAGTCCAATGAAATCACGAGGGATTTCAAACCAACCAACATACAAGCCAAGATCGTAGTGATTCAACATAACAAGTCACATGTTACAACCATTTCACAAGTAATTCAATATATATCGGAGTTCAACATAGTTATTACAACTTACATTGAAAAATAGCGGAAGCAAAGTAATTTGAAACTAACATTAATCTTATTTCAAATACATGCCAGTACCACGGTCGACTTCCAACAAAAGCATTAGAGATAAGGTAAATAAGAAGGATCATGCCCGTGATCACACTCTGCCACAAGGCAGGAGCCAACCAACTCTTGCAGTCGCCATGATACATCACAACCTGCAACAAGTGGGGATAAAACCCTGAGTACAAGAAGGTACTCAGCTAGACTTACCCGTCAGAAACCAGAAATAAGGTGACACCAAGGATCATGCAAGGCTGATATGAAGTGGGGCTAGCTTGACACATTTTGCATAAAAGCTTAATATAGATGATCAATCATTAATGCTTAAGCATCAAGTTAATTATCATTAACCTATCGTCTATATTAGAACCTGTACTAGAGCACTCACTTTATTAGGAGCAAACAATATTAACCATAGCAGGTATAATTTGAGGCAACCTTTCCATCGTGATCCAATTAACCATCAGTTCAATTTAATTGAATCTACGTTGCCGCTGCTCAAGTCAAGTGCTCACTAACCGGGAGCGACGGCGATTCGAATCGAATTCCTATCCAGCTGGAGGGGTATTTCTAACACTCACCGAGTCACGCCTGGCGAGGGCTGCTCAGGTCACCTTTGGTACAGTTCAGGAGCCACAGGTCCGAATGATGTCGCGACCCCAAGGGCGACACTCTGCCAGGTGATAGGGACTCTAACCCCCCCTTGGTCTCACGCCAATGTCCCCAAGCACATCCTTTCTCTCCTCCAAGAAGCAACCTACCATTCGATTCCCGGCCTGAACTGTATTACTCGGATTCGCGGTCGGAACGACTTATCCGGCCAACTAAGTGTTAGACTGCGTTCAACATGACTCAAGGACGTACAGCGAATCGGTCCTTAAACGACTCAGACGGGGATAGATCTACACCCAAGACCTCCATGCCTTGTTGCTTCACTATCGTCATCCCGTCCGGTCTCATTTTATTTTATTAACACATGGTTCCATTCCACGATAGCAAATATAGCCAACCGTGCCATATATGAATATCCCTATATCTCGCAGGTGACAGGAAATCACCTGACTTCTACCGCTTAAAGCAGGGCTAAGCATCTACTCGATCCTAGTCTATGTAGGCTTCAAGGATTCATATATCTGGACAAGGAATGATATAATGCAGCAAGGGTTTCCAACCAACTCCTATCACTTAATGCAACAATACTTATAACATATATAGAATTAATTGCTTTAAAGATAGGAGGCTTATAATGCTCCGGGGCTTGCCTGGGATCCGACACAAGTCAGTAGTTGTCAGATGATACTCGCTTGGCGAGCACCTCCCATTCTAGCACTTGTCCCGTCCTTCTATCTTCGGGATAGGTCCACCAAACACCATCTTCGGGTTTGGCTCCACATCAGGTCCTTCACACGTTTCTGCTAGCGTACCTATATGAGGTGCAACAATGCATATGTATGAATGCATAGAAGTGCAATAAACAAAGTAATCATGCAAGCATACCAAAGTTCACATAAACCCTCGAGCTAATTAACTTAACTATCACTTAAGCATATCCTTAAAAGATGACCAGCAAATCGATCATGACACAAGTCACACAAGATCTCAAGCACACTTAACACTAACAAGGTGTATATCCCTCTTTAGAAATCAACATAGCAAAGCAAGTCAAGGTGAAGCAACAACTATAACTAGAATATGTTAATTTCTGGACTTACAAGCAGTAGCTTCATAAATCAATCATATCTGGAGTTCCATAAGTCCAAATGACTTGCAAGAAGACATTCTGGAAAGCTTAGGAAATTATCTACATTTCATTTATAATCACCACAGCATGATTAAAAAGTTTCACATGTCAAATTTACACAAACACAGAAACTGGTCTAGCAAGACAGAGAGCAAGCAATTCTGTAACCCAACTTTAAATAGCTATAACTCCTAAACCATATGGCCAAATGCCACCAAATTTTAACAGCAGCTAGATACATAAATTATCTACAACTTTTGTATAAACAAGTTTTACAACAAGGCACATTATCATGAAGAACTTTGCTAAGTTTCCAGATCTGTCCAGAAACCTCATTTGCGAGAAATAATTATTAACTTATGTTGCAAACATATAATTGGACAAAACCAACTTTACCAACATGTCACACATGACTAATGAACACCAGAAAACATAGTGTCCATTCCTAAATAAATTCTTTTAATGCATTTTCTTAATTTATTTAGATAAGTAGGTGGAATTATGACCACATCATAAAGATGCTCAATAAATTCTACCAAAATTACAGAGGCCTACACATGCTCTCAAAAGTCTACTATCCAAATTTGAAACCATTTGGACATGTATAACAACCTCTATGAAAAAGGACAAATGGCTATAGTAATAAATCATGTGGGAGCAAGTTAAACTTAACACTCAATATTTTATGTGAACACAAGGCCATATTATGAATCAATATGATAGAGAAACATCATACTAAGGTAATGGAACAACATTTTCTATTTGATCATTTATATATTATTTATAAGCTATTTAGTAAGCCATAAACAAGTTAACTCAATAACTTGAGCATACAGTAAGCAATGGCCATGAACTTTATACAACAGTACCTCCATAGCATGACAAGCCTCCCATAAAAATTTCACACCAAAAGGAGCAACACAACTCAAGATATAAAATAACAAGCAATATAATGTAAATTCCTTATTTGTCAAGGTCCAAACAAAACCCTAAAAAAAAACAGTGAACAACTAGTGTGTTTAATATTTTTCCTAGCAAGTACATGTCATCACAAAATTAACAAAACAAGAATCATCATTTTTGGAGTTCTAAAACTCCAGATATGGCTCTGGTCAAGTTTATAAGCATTTTTCGAGCATTTTTAAGGCTTAAATAAAGACATCAGAAAACATCTACAAATGTGTACATTTTATGACTCTATTGCATAGATCTTTTCTCAAGGTTTCCAAAAAGTCCACTTTTACTATTTTTGGAGTCTCCTAGCATGAGATATGAATATTTGAAGATTTTCATAAAATCTGAAATTCAAACACAGAATTACCCAACCCTACTTAATTCGCTAGGTGTACCCGAACGTGTACCCTAACTGTGCCTCTCATAACACTGACATGCGGGACCTTCTGCTCGCTTGGGCCCACCCGTCATTCACAGCGAGAGACAGAGAGAGACACAGGGGAAAAATTGCCTTCTTCCTCCAGTCGCAGTAGAGGGGTGGGAGTGGCGGCTCGGCCGGCCTCCGGCGAGGAGGTCGCCGGCGACGAGCGGCGGCAGAGGAGCATGCTTAGACTCTGGCGCATCCGATGAGGGGCTTGGTGTGGCTAGCGGCAGTCTGTGGTGGCCCGGCCACGAGCACCAGCGGTCGGTGACGCCGGCGTTCGGCTGCAGGCCGGCTCCGACGATGATGGCGACAACGAAGCGGCTTCACGGCTTGCCTGCTGCTGTGCGCTTCCACAGGAGACCATTGCCAGGCCCGCGGTGGCCTGAGGCACCCAGCCCACAAGCACAGGCGTCCCGACGGTAACGGCGGCGGACACGGCAGTGGCGGTGGACGGCCACACGCGAATTTGGGCATAGGGAGACCGAGGAGGAGGCGGTGGTGCGACCGGCGGTGGAAGAAGGAGAAGGAGTAGGGCGCGACCATGCTGTGCCGGTGGCCAAGGAGCTCGGCGGACTGTCCATGGCGGTCACGACCGCGTTCTGCGCGAGCGACGCCAGGGAGTGCGGTAGGAGGCGGAGGCGAGCTCAGGGATAAGGGAGGGGCGACGGTGGGCAGCTCATCCTCTCCCCAATGGCTCAGCCCGATAGAGGCGCATGGCGAGGTGGAGGACGCGCGGCAGTTTGGTGGGGGACGCGGCACGAGCATGGCTGCCACGCCACGGAGCACGCGTCGGCCGTCTGGGCATTCTGCCGAACACGTGTCCCGCGTCGCTGTGCCTGACTTGGAGACCGTTTTTGGGCCTGCTCGGGTCCGAATTTGGGTAGGGGCCAATTACGAAAGTTGTTCATTTCCTGATGCCCTACAACTCTTGTTTAAGGACCCTAGTTATTAGAGCAATGGATTAGGAGATAATCAGTCCCCAATTTACTAGTGTCGACATGTTAAGGTAGGGCTCGGTTTTGGGATTTTGCAATGCCAAACTTGGTCAAACTCAGTGCAACTTTTTGCATGCTCTTCCCCATAATATAACCTTCAACTTTTATTTTTGGACCAACTCAAGTTGCTTAACGAATTTTGGAGAACGCGGAATGTCAATGTCGATGTTACCGGAATTAGGGCTTAAAAATGGCTAAGTGCTGAAATTAGCCCTACAACTGACTTGTGAGCCCTGTTTGAGCATGTTCCACACATTTTCATGACTTGACTCTTAAATAAAGTTTGTTCCTTATTAAATTCCCTACAAATTTGTCAAAGGGTGCCCAGTCATGCAAAGCTTCTAGGTCACACTTTTGAAATGGTCAAACCACAGGGCTCCAGGGTCCATACATGGTCAACCACCAATTAGAAGCATATTTAGGCAAAATGTTCAACATGAACATTGTTCCATTAAGTGTCCTAAGTGTAGTTAAGGTCTTGTAGAGTTCATCTAGAGTCATTTTGACAATTTGCAAGGTTTGGTTGGTGTTCTACAATTCCATTCACTTAATGATGCAAGTTCCAATAGGAATGGAACTTATCATTTCATGTGACTTTTTGATTCCAAACTCCATGAAACTTTTTTAGAGATCAATATAGATAGGTACTAAGATGAGACACATGAAGATATTGCCATAACACCATCCAAGCATATATCTTTGAAAAGGGACCTATATGTAAAGCAATGATGCCACATCCAACTTTAGGTCAGGCTCATCTCCATAGGTTGACCTTGACATTGTCATCCCCACTTAAGCTGTCATGTTTAAGCTTAAACCCACTGCCTAATTGGTGATAAACACCTGGGGTGTTACAGCCCTCCCCCCTTAAAAGAATCGCGTCCCGAGATTCGGAATGGAAGACCTTTTAAGGAAGAGAGACACGTTATCTAGTTCCCAACATCTGCTATAGCATTCAACTAAAAAGCTTTAACATCGTTGAACATTTTGATCAAATGCACTTTCTGATACTTAATCTTTATGGTAAAATTTGTCTGAAGAATTTCCTTCATTGACTTCCATGAAGCATTGTTACTTTGGGAGGAATCCTAAGACAACGCAGTACTTCGTTCTCAATGTATGGAGATCGTTCGGTCCATGAGCGAACCACTAACGAGTATCTGATTCTTTAGTGAACACAACATAGTCCATATGAACTTTACATTAGCCCAAAATCTTCAGAAGTATACTCGTTAAAATGACTCTATGTTCACCAAGTTTGAAAAGCAGTCCTCTACCAAAATGGCTTGAGCACAACCTTCCAACAGGCTGAGATCATAGACGACAAATATACTCTGAGGCTATAGGATACTGACTAACCAATAGACAAGGTCTATTCTGGTCGTAAACGTTCATTCATTTAGACACCAACCAATGGAAAACTACTTTAGGTTCCTTGTGTGCAGTTCTCTTTCTCTGATGACAACACTGTATTATCTGAGTCTGTTGAGGGTTTAGTGAATGTGATAGCTGACTCAGTTGTCTTCGTATTTCGGCCAAATGTTACCTAATAAGATTCTTTTATCCAAAGACAACAGTTATCTGGGTTGAATCAGATGCAACCTCTTGGTAAAAACATGTATAAGGTACCAAAGTATGTCATTATTGGAAAATAATTCCCTAAGAAAGATGTAATGAGGCCTTAAGGACAATAAAAGTTGTAATTATTCACTTAACCGCGGGGAGTAGTCTACCACCAAGCGATTGAGTAAAATCCTCCTTGGTGACTTAGTTGTACTGTAAGTTGAGTTGACTTGCAACATAGCAACTTTGTCAGGCCAACCTTTCACCATGAGGCTTCCTCTTTAGGATCAAACAGCAACTCTAAGCTAGGAAATCTGTTGTTTGACACTTTTCAAGTTGCTTTTGATTCACAATGGTATAAATTGATTTGCAGAAACCAAGGCTGCTCGTACATTGTGGATACGAGAAAGCAAAAGCAACGAAAGAGTGTAAACTAATATCTGTGGGACCTCAAAAGGGCCATCCAACAGTAGCTCTCAACCATTAATTTACGTACCAGTCCGATGATGCACATGTTTTGAACTTGCGGTTAAATTTTGCAAGGCAAAATGCATACTTCGCCTGGAGGACATTCCTACAAGAATAAGGAACCGTTTCTGAATATTCCTCAATACTTTATCCAATAGAGTTCTGAACAAAACCATTTGTGGCACCGAAGGGCACAAGGATGGTGATCGAAACTAGGGTAGGCTTTCTCTAATTCTTCACTTTATTGGATAGAACACCTTGCACTATCTGTGTGATTGTCCAAGATGGAATTGACTTGATCCAATGGCTCTAGAAGATAGAATATCACTCAAGTTGTTGGCTAGTTGTTTTACTTCTTGTTGGTTATTGCTCTATAAGACATAGCCTTCGTAGCTACCAAAGAATCATTACCCAGCTAGAGATTAACCTTCCTCTTGGTAACTAATTAGTTGTCTCTCAACACTAAAAAGTTTCAGATCTTCACTCTTGACCACAATAATTGTGGTTGACACAGAACGAATGGTTGTCATCGAGGTCAGCAGATAAGGAGTCACACCAGAGATGGTTGATTTCGACGGTATGGCCATTATGCATACAAAGGGTAAAACTTGCTTATTGTAACAATCGAGTCTTATCCAACGGATGACTTGTCCAACATTAAGTGTTGTGTGTCCTTTATCCAACAGGAATGAAATATTTCGCTCACTAGACGCTGGTTGTCAATACTCGGACAATTAAGCAAAGTCACTTGTCTACCACCTATTGCAGTCTGTTAATGTTTATGTCGGTGACCGGTTCTTCAAAGGTTATCCTCTTAGCAACTTCAGGAGGAAGTTTTACTACTTTTGGTTCAATATAAGGGTCTTTCGATAAGATATGGAAAAACAATCAAGGAAGAAGGTCACGTGAAAATCACATCAGTGTTGTTCTGCAATGGATTACGATTAGAAACCATGATACCAGCGCGTGCCGAGCAGCACAACCTTGTGTGTGCACCCACAGGAGGCTCTCGGTTTCGTCGCGGCACCATTAGTTGCTACTCACAACACCATTACTAAACATACAACGAAAGTGAAATTTCAAGTGGCACCAATGGGTTGTAAGAACAAACGCCATACAAGGAGGGATAGCAAGCAAAGGTAGTCACAAGGTTTAGAATCAACAGGGAAGCTATTCGCAGATCAAAACATAGCACAAGAGAACCTAGCTCTATTGCCGAATGCGACTAAGCACGAGATTTTTACTTGATTCCACTCACGCCTAGCGTTGATGAAAGTTAACTGGGTTGGTCAGTCGATAAGGGTCTTTACAAAAAGGGTTGGAAAACACCCACGGCTTATGCAAACATATAGGAGAACTAAACTTTGGTCTTTCGGTCAAGCAAAGGCATGGATACAAGCACTCAAGGCAAGCAACCATGTCTACCGGCTCAGGCTCCTAAGATAGAGAACCTAATGGAAGACAACAATCATACAATTACATACGTGAACGTTGTTCTAGGATAAAGCTATGTGACCCTCGTATGCTCACCGAGGACAAACGAGGTGACAACTAGGGCACTACCAAGATAACAAGCATACATACAACATCACAATCAAGCAATTATTTGAGAAAATTCAAACAATGGGCTTAAGCAACCAATATAAAGCACCAGGCTCACCCAAAATAAGCATTTATCTCAAGCATGAACTAACTACAAGTTTAGTCCAAACAAACATTAGTTAAAGAGGCCAACTTAGCATGTGCCCAGAATCTGGACAGCAGCACAGTGGTTACTTGTTTCAATTATAACTGAGGTTGTAGACATCCCACAAAGATGATCCTAGACTTTATAGAAAGTTTAGGAAGATGACTAGACTTTAGTTATTCATACCAATAGCTAATTCATAGATTAACATGGTCAAACATGCTGATGTTTCAGATCTATACCATTATGGACAGAAAACTGACAAGAACTTCAAAAATGCAAAACTGGAGTTTTAGGGACACAACAAGGCTAAGCCTTAACTTTGTGTAAAGCTTATTAAGTTGTCTATAACTTTCTTATTATCATATTAAGATGATTCTATATCTAACAAGGCCAAACAAGACAAAGAAGACATCTCTGCCCAGATTTGGACAGATTCTGTCATTCCACTTTACAAGCTCATAAGTAGAGATTTAGACCACCCCAATTGGTGCTATAGGACACTTTGGAAAGCTTAGAAAAATTACTACACTTCTTCTATTATCTCCAAGACATGATTCCATATGCACATAGGTTAAACAAACCAAACATTCAGATCTATTCAGAGCATAAGCAAAACCTGACAGTAAACTTCTAAAATTCATAATTCTCAGACCATAATACCTAGGGTCATGAAATTTTTGGACAAGCTAGATAAGTAAGTTAGCTACATCTTTGGTATTCTCCATAACTACAGAAAACACCATTATGAGCACGAAAGAATCACTACAACAGAAACAGTTCTAGCAGCCAACGTTTAATAAGCAAAACAAAGCTTGCCTTTGTTCTACTTAACAAGAGAGCACACCAAAATATTATTCTAGTAGCTCTAAATTTTGTTACCTTAGACCAGCACTAATTTAATTCATTCATGAGAATCCATAATTACTGAAATAAGGTCTAAAGCATTTACAATTGCTTGTATGAATAACCCATCCACTACTTGGCTCAACTAGAGGACATCTATAGGTTCAGGCATGTAGCCACACTTAGTTCTAACAAAACTAAGCACACACTATCTTCAAACATCCCCTATTCAAGCAACATGGAATAAGGCATTATGTCTAACTCCACACTAGAAAGATAGCGTACTACATTGATCATAAGTTACTTACTATAGAACAAGGGTGAGAGGAGCATAGCTATACATAAGGCAACAATCATGAAGATGCATGCTTCGTCCTATTCGTCCTCACAAGATTGCCAACCTAAGGTGGCGATCACGTTCTATGTCGGTGGCATAACACGCACTCTTTCGATATATAGCTAGTCGCCAGCTACATTCGACTTACGCATTCATGGTTAGCGTACCTACAGAAAAGTTTCATTGCAGCCCAACATTTCCCCAAATATAGCACACAATGAAATAGGAAGATAAAATTCTAAGCACTCCCATATACATATACCCCTGTATACGTACATGTAGCACCAAAACTACCCGAATCATTCGATCACCCACAATTAAGTACCTTCATATATACATGTGTGTAACATGTAGATAATCCAGTAACCAAAACTAGCTCTCCCCTAGACCGCAGTTTGTACGGTCATGCTCTCACAACTCACACTTACCTGAGCGTAGGTGCGATGTTGCATAAAAGTAAACTAGCAACATATATGTCTATTTCATATATGAAGGCTACCTCTAATCTGACACCCCGGGTAGCATAGTGTGGGAGAGTCATCACACATACATACCTTGGCCTGGGCGTAGATGCATAAATGAAAAACCCCCAAGTTAGTACTTATATAAGCCACCTAATAATCCTTATATGGGCATAAGGAAATTGACCACTGGCATACTAGGTTTAGAATTCAGATTTCACAAACCTATATATAGCTATAAGTTGATAAAACTGATTTTATAAAACAAAACCTTTGTTTTAAATACACATACGACAAGTTTAATGTTGAATCTTGCTCTGATACCAGCTGTAACGGAACCGTCCAAATTATAAGAGCACAAGTACAAAAACAATCACCGAAATGATCAAATTCTCGCACTTGAGCCCATATAACTCCGGTAGTCCAATGAAATCACGAGGGATTTCAAACCAACCAACATACAAGCCAAGATCGTAGTGATTCAACATAACAAGTCACATGTTACAACCATTTCACAAGTAATTCAATATATATCGGAGTTCAACATAGTTATTACAACTTACATTGAAAAATAGCGGAAGCAAAGTAATTTGAAACTAACATTAATCTTATTTCAAATACATGCCAGTACCACGGTCGACTTCCAACAAAAGCATTAGAGATAAGGTAAATAAGAAGGATCATGCCCGTGATCACACTCTGCCACAAGGCAGGAGCCAACCAACTCTTGCAGTCGCCATGATACATCACAACCTGCAACAAGTGGGGATAAAACCCTGAGTACAAGAAGGTACTCAGCTAGACTTACCCGTCAGAAACCAGAAATAAGGTGATACCAAGGATCATGCAAGGCTGATATGAAGTGGGGCTAGCTTGACACATTTTGCATAAAAGCTTAATATAGATGATCAATCATTAATGCTTAAGCATCAAGTTAATTATCATTAACCTATCGTCTATATTAGAACCTGTACTAGAGCACTCACTTTATTAGGAGCAAACAATATTAACCATAGCAGGTATAATTTGAGGCAACCTTTCCATCGTGATCCAATTAACCATCAGTTCAATTTAATTGAATCTACGTTGCCGCTGCTCAAGTCAAGTGCTCACTAACCGGGAGCGACGGCGATTCGAATCGAATTCCTATCCAGCTGGAGGGGTATTTCTAACACTCACCGAGTCACGCCTGGCGAGGGCTGCTCAGGTCACCTTTGGTACAGTTCAGGAGCCACAGGTCCGAATGATGTCGTGACCCCAAGGGCGACACTCTGCCAGGTGATAGGGACTCTAACCCCCCCTTGGTCTCACGCCAATGTCCCCAAGCACATCCTTTCTCTCCTCCAAGAAGCAACCTACCATTCGATTCCCGGCCTGAACTGTATTACTCGGATTCGCGGTCGGAACGACTTATCCGGCCAACTAAGTGTTAGACTGCGTTCAACATGACTCAAGGACGTACAGCGAATCGGTCCTTAAACGACTCAGACGGGGATAGATCTACACCCAAGACCTCCATGCCTTGTTGCTTCACTATCGTCATCCCGTCCGGTCTCATTTTATTTTATTAACACATGGTTCCATTCCACGATAGCAAATATAGCCAACCGTGCCATATATGAATATCCCTATATCTCGCAGGTGACAGGAAATCACCTGACTTCTACCGCTTAAAGCAGAGCTAAGCATCTACTCGATCCTAGTCTATGTAGGCTTCAAGGATTCATATATCTGGACAAGGAATGATATAATGCAGCAAGGGTTTCCAACCAACTCCTATCACTTAATGCAACAATACTTATAACATATATAGAATTAATTGCTTTAAAGATAGGAGGCTTATAATGCTCCGGGGCTTGCCTGGGATCCGACACAAGTCAGTAGTTGTCAGATGATACTCGCTTGGCGAGCACCTCCCATTCTAGCACTTGTCCCGTCCTTCTATCTTCGGGATAGGTCCACCAAACACCATCTTCGGGTTTGGCTCCACATCAGGTCCTTCACACGTTTCTGCTAGCGTACCTATATGAGGTGCAACAATGCATATGTATGAATGCATAGAAGTGCAATAAACAAAGTAATCATGCAAGCATACCAAAGTTCACATAAACCCTCGAGCTAATTAACTTAACTATCACTTAAGCATATCCTTAAAAGATGACCAGCAAATCGATCATGACACAAGTCACACAAGATCTCAAGCACACTTAACACTAACAAGGTGTATATCCCTCTTTAGAAATCAACATAGCAAAGCAAGTCAAGGTGAAGCAACAACTATAACTAGAATATGTTAATTTCTGGACTTACAAGCAGTAGCTTCATAAATCAATCATATCTGGAGTTCCATAAGTCCAAATGACTTGCAAGAAGACATTCTGGAAAGCTTAGGAAATTATCTACATTTCATTTATAATCACCACAGCATGATTAAAAAGTTTCACATGTCAAATTTACACAAACACAGAAACTGGTCTAGCAAGACAGAGAGCAAGCAATTCTGTAACCCAACTTTAAATAGCTATAACTCCTAAACCATATGGCCAAATGCCACCAAATTTTAACAGCAGCTAGATACATAAATTATCTACAACTTTTGTATAAACAAGTTTTACAACAAGGCACATTATCATGAAGAACTTTGCTAAGTTTCCAGATCTGTCCAGAAACCTCATTTGCGAGAAATAATTATTAACTTATGTTGCAAACATATAATTGGACAAAACCAACTTTACCAACATGTCACACATGACTAATGAACACCAGAAAACATAGTGTCCATTCCTAAATAAATTCTTTTAATGCATTTTCTTAATTTATTTAGATAAGTAGGTGGAATTATGACCACATCATAAAGATGCTCAATAAATTCTACCAAAATTACAGAGGCCTACACATGCTCTCAAAAGTCTACTATCCAAATTTGAAACCATTTGGACATGTATAACAACCTCTATGAAAAAGGACAAATGGCTATAGTAATAAATCATGTGGGAGCAAGTTAAACTTAACACTCAATATTTTATGTGAACACAAGGCCATATTATGAATCAATATGATAGAGAAACATCATACTAAGGTAATGGAACAACATTTTCTATTTGATCATTTATATATTATTTATAAGCTATTTAGTAAGCCATAAACAAGTTAACTCAATAACTTGAGCATACAGTAAGCAATGGCCATGAACTTTATACAACAGTACCTCCATAGCATGACAAGCCTCCCATAAAAATTTCACACCAAAAGGAGCAACACAACTCAAGATATAAAATAACAAGCAATATAATGTAAATTCCTTATTTGTCAAGGTCCAAACAAAACCCTAAAAAAAACAGTGAACAACTAGTGTGTTTAATATTTTTCCTAGCAAGTACATGTCATCACAAAATTAACAAAACAAGAATCATCATTTTTGGAGTTCTAAAACTCCAGATATGGCTCTGGTCAAGTTTATAAGCATTTTTCGAGCATTTTTAAGGCTTAAATAAAGACATCAGAAAACATCTACAAATGTGTACATTTTATGACTCTACTGCATAGATCTTTTCTCAAGGTTTCCAAAAAGTCCACTTTTACTATTTTTGGAGTCTCCTAGCATGAGATATGAATATTTGAAGATTTTCATAAAATCTGAAATTCAAACACAGAATTACCCAACCCTACTTAATTCGCTAGGTGTACCCGAACGTGTACCCTAACTGTGCCTCTCATAACACTGACATGCGGGACCTTCTGCCCGCTTGGGCCCACCCGTCATTCACAGCGAGAGACAGAGAGAGACACAGGGGAAAAATTGCCTTCTTCCTCCAGTCGCAGTAGAGGGGTGGGAGTGGCGGCTCGGCCGGCCTCCGGCGAGGAGGTCGCCGGCGACGAGCGGCGGCAGAGGAGCATGCTTAGACTCTGGCGCATCCGATGAGGGGCTTGGTGTGGCTAGCGGCAGTCTGTGGTGGCCCGGCCACGAGCACCAGCGGTCGGTGACGCCGGCGTTCGGCTGCAGGCCGGCTCCGACGATGATGGCGACAACGAAGCGGCTTCACGGCTTGCCTGCTGCTGTGCGCTTCCACAGGAGACCATTGCCAGGCCCGCGGTGGCCTGAGGCACCCAGCCCACAAGCACAGGCGTCCCGACGGTAACGGCGGCGGACACGGCAGTGGCGGTGGACGGCCACACGCGAATTTGGGCATAGGGAGACCGAGGAGGAGGCGGTGGTGCGACCGGCGGTGGAAGAAGGAGAAGGAGTAGGGCGCGACCATGCTGTGCCGGTGGCCAAGGAGCTCGGCGGACTGTCCATGGCGGTCACGACCGCGTTCTGCGCGAGCGACGCCAGGGAGTGCGGTAGGAGGCGGAGGCGAGCTCAGGGATAAGGGAGGGGCGACGGTGGGCAGCTCATCCTCTCCCCAATGGCTCAGCCCGATAGAGGCGCATGGCGAGGTGGAGGACGCGCGGCAGTTTGGTGGGGGACGCGGCACGAGCATGGCTGCCACGCCACGGAGCACGCGTCGGCCGTCTGGGCATTCTGCCGAACACGTGTCCCGCGTCGCTGTGCCTGACTTGGAGACCGTTTTTGGGCCTGCTCGGGTCCGAATTTGGGTAGGGGCCAATTACGAAAGTTGTTCATTTCCTGATGCCCTACAACTCTTGTTTAAGGACCCTAGTTATTAGAGCAATGGATTAGGAGATAATCAGTCCCCAATTTACTAGTGTCGACATGTTAAGGTAGGGCTCGGTTTTGGGATTTTGCAATGCCAAACTTGGTCAAACTCAGTGCAACTTTTTGCATGCTCTTCCCCATAATATAACCTTCAACTTTTATTTTTGGACCAACTCAAGTTGCTTAACGAATTTTGGAGAACGCGGAATGTCAATGTCGATGTTACCGGAATTAGGGCTTAAAAATGGCTAAGTGCTGAAATTAGCCCTACAACTGACTTGTGAGCCCTGTTTGAGCATGTTCCACACATTTTCATGACTTGACTCTTAAATAAAGTTTGTTCCTTATTAAATTCCCTACAAATTTGTCAAAGGGTGCCCAGTCATGCAAAGCTTCTAGGTCACACTTTTGAAATGGTCAAACCACAGGGCTCCAGGGTCCATACATGGTCAACCACCAATTAGAAGCATATTTAGGCAAAATGTTCAACATGAACATTGTTCCATTAAGTGTCCTAAGTGTAGTTAAGGTCTTGTAGAGTTCATCTAGAGTCATTTTGACAATTTGCAAGGTTTGGTTGGTGTTCTACAATTCCATTCACTTAATGATGCAAGTTCCAATAGGAATGGAACTTATCATTTCATGTGACTTTTTGATTCCAAACTCCATGAAACTTTTTTAGAGATCAATATAGATAGGTACTAAGATGAGACACATGAAGATATTGCCATAACACCATCCAAGCATATATCTTTGAAAAGGGACCTATATGTAAAGCAATGATGCCACATCCAACTTTAGGTCAGGCTCATCTCCATAGGTTGACCTTGACATTGTCATCCCCACTTAAGCTGTCATGTTTAAGCTTAAACCCACTGCCTAATTGGTGATAAACACCTGGGGTGTTACAAACCAAGAGTGGCATTTGGTCAGACATGTGATGCTTGAATCAATGATGCCCTTGGATAATGGTGTGATCACTAAATACTAACCAATTAATGTAGCAACAAGTTTCAATTTAAAGTTCTTCTGAAAACCCTAAAATTCAAAACCCTGGATTTACCCCTTTTGTGTAATTCAAAATCTACGCAAATTTTGGGGGTGAGCCAATGTAATATCCTAGATGTTAAGAAACAATTAAAACTTGATTATAAAGCATCATCAAGCATAAACATCAAATGACATGCCATAAATGCATTCATTTGCACATGTTACTTTAGTCAGGTTGCATATGTTGCATATGTTACATGTGTTATTGACGCAATGTTTTCCATGTGAGGTTCATGTGTTGCATTAAACAAGTGTTTTACATGTTATGAATATGCCTTGGTTCACATATTTCAGAGGTTGTTAATAAAATGTTTCATATGTTTCATTTAAATGTTTCACATGTTACTTAATAAGGTTTCAAAAGTAAATTGTTATGTTGCTTTTAATAATAAATGTTTTATATGTGTTTATGTTATTTTGCCTATCACATGAAATAATATTTTATTAGTGTTAAATAATTAATCATGTTTTAGTTAAAAAGAGTAATCAAATGAATTCAAAACCCTGTTTTACTCCTTTTGAAATAATTCAAAATCTAAGCAAAATTTGGGAAAAAGTTTAAAACCAAGTTTGTAGAAATTTTCAAGGGCTACAACTTTGGTGTTTTGAGTTTTCAAAGTTTTAGTGTAAAATGTGGAGCAATTTTGAAAATAAACAAATTTCATATTTAACTCATTTTTTGTCCCCAAACTAAGATTTCAAAATGGAGGCAAAATTTGAAAATATTTTGAACAGAAAGGTTGTAGGTCTTGTTAAGATGTACAACTTTGGTGTTTGGAGATTTTAAAGTTTCAGTATGAAATCCAAAGTAATTTCTAAATTATCAAATTCCCAAAATGTGTCCCCTTTTGAATTTAAACTCAAATTTCAAAATCCAGTTAGAATTTGAAAAAGTGTTCAATACAAAACTTGTAGAGCTTGAAATTCTGAAGATTTCATATATTGAAAGTTTTTCAAGTTTCCACATGAATTTGAGAGTAATTTGAGAAAACAGTTTGAAAATTTAAATTTAGGGGGGGCAGCTACAGTGCACCGGCGAATCACACACCAGCAGCGCGCGGCATGGGCGCCGGCGAGCCGCCGACGTCTCGCTGGCCGCTTCCACGGCCTTCCATCCTGCCACCGCGACCACAGGAACCGCTTCGTGCTCTCTAGCTGCTTCCTTTGCTTCACAGCGCTATAAAAGGACCGACACCGCCACTGTCGCTGTCCGGTTTCACCATCGCCGCCGCCACCGTCCTCATTTCTTCGGCCAAATTTGCACTCCCTGCTCCACCGCATCCATCTCCATCTCGCCAATCACTCCGCCATCACCTTGCGAACCTGTTGCGCCTCTTGGTGTAGATGCTACCGCTCAGGATCGCCGGGGAACCGTCGTCTTCCACCTCGGGTCGCCGTCGTCCCGGTTGAGCACCGCCACCGTGGCCAGCCGCCTCCAGTGCCTCTCTGCTTCAACCAATCACGCCTATGTGATCGTGGTACGCCCCTGATGCTCCCTGGCTAGTTAGTTTAAGCTTTGCACCTTTGTGTTGTCGAGTCGTCGGTCACCGTAGTTGCCGAGCCGCCACCGTCGTCGGTGAAGTGTCACCGGAGCTCGAACCGTGGGGCAAATTAGTAAAACGGAGTCATGGGAAGGTGTAGTTGGTGTTGGTCGGGTCAATTGGTCGATCGAAGCCCCGGTCACCGGCCGGCCACCGCGCGGAGGTGAGTGAGCACGCGGGAGTGAGCGAGACACAGGAGGTAGGCGATGACAGGCGGGGTCGGCCTGTCAGTGAGAGAGAACGGGAGAGTGAGCGCGCGTGGGCTGGGCCGCGGTGCTGGGCTGCTCGGGCGAGTGCGGGCGCGAGCGCGCGGGCGCACGCGAGCGGGCCGCTCAGTGGGCCGAGCCGGAAGGAGAGAAGGATCGGCCCGAGTTCGGTTTTTGTTTTTCTTTTTCAAAATTTTGAATAGTGATACTATTTGTTTATTTCATTAAAAATTGTGTAGAGTTCCAAAATTTCTAAATTTTTTTGGGTAAGCTTCTCAATGTGCAAACTATCTAGGAAAAATGTTAAACCCTAAATTTGATTACTTTGTGTAGTAGATTTAATTAGTTCCAATAAAGATTAAATGCAACTTCCATGAATTTTAATAATTAATTTATTAATCCAAAAATAATGAAATTTATTGTGACACTGTTTTAAGTCATTCTTAATATATAGAAAAAGTTTGAGCTTGTTTAGGTAAAGTTTGATCAACTATTAATTATGCCCTAATTAATTAAATAGTAATTAAATGTTAAATCAATAACTTTAAGTGTTGTGTGCTCTTTTGGGATTGAGCGATGACCTTGGGTCATTAACATGTAATAACCCTTGGCACTTTAATTAATTACTTAAGTTATGATTGACTTGTTAACTAGGATTTGTTAATGATAGTTAGTGTCGTTAACTTAGGTCTTTAGTAGTTAATAACTTATTTATGTTACTATTTAGTGGTCTTGTGGTAAGATTACTTGTTATTAGATTTAACCTCTTGGGTAAAAATAAAGTTATGGTTAGTTAACCTTTAAATTAACCTTGTTAGCTTGCAATTGTACCGCGAAGGAAAATTGTACTCAAGTAGATAACTGATGTTTATCCTTTCTAAATGTCTCTTGTATGCTATGCCTTATTCATCATCATGCGTCATGCATCATGGCATGCATTCCATCATATTAAATCTCGCATCATTTGTATACGTGTAGTGCATACGAGAGTGTTTTGGATCATGTCGATCAAGATTCGGAGAAGGTGATACACTCGAGGTGTTGGTGTCAAACTTGACTTCTACGAGAACTAACCACTGCTGCAACGCAGGCAAGCCCCGGTGCATTTAAACCCTACCTTGAATTTTACAAATGTTTTATTATTTATATTATGGTTTACTGCATTAAGTAATTAGGAGTTGAGTGATAACCTAATTGCTGCATTATCATCCTTGATTATTGTGATATCAACCTTGATACCTGTTTTACGGAAAATGCGTAGTATGCTTCGCTATGCTTAGAAGTTAAGCTTTTAAATGCAATGTTTATATAGCCATGACAGCATATTGAATGAATATTGAAATATGAGAATGAACTTGAAAGATCGGGTGGGTGGTTTGGCCACTGCTAACATGCATTGGGAAAGGAGTCTCAATGTAGTGTTTTCGCCTTGTCAGTTAAGGTCCGTTCGTTGTAAGCCTGTTGTGTTCGAGACTTTGTAACTAGCCTCATGCCTTGGGTAAGCCCAAACTGTTGGGGATTCCATTACGAGAACGTCTAACCTCGTACTGGGAGTGGAGAGATGGCGGGAGTAGCGTGTACCCTCGGGGCTACAATCGGGCCGGGTTCGAGGAGTACTGTACTATCGGGTGGCGATGGACACGTTCTGGTTTTGGGAGATCTAAATGAGGGTTGATATATGCAAGATTCGGTTCTACATATGTCGTGAGGTTAGAGATCCCCAGCTGGGTATAATCGGTTCGAATCATCGTTACTCCTCGGTTATGGAGACTTGATCACCTGACTTGTATCGTAGTTAAGAACTGGAATGAAAGAAAGAATGAGAAAGGTTTTGATGATAATTACTTTGATCTAGATTAGGATCACCTAGATTTGGTTAATGAACCATCAATGGTAAAAGTAAAATGTTGAAAATAAGGATCTACTCTAGTAAGCTTTTCTGTAAAAGAAAATCTTGATTCTGGATTACCCGTACCTTAATTCCCTAAAGCTAGTATGCCCTTGGAATCTTTTTTTTGTCGGGTAAGTCTTGTTGAGTACCCTCAAGTACTCAGGGTTTATTAACCCCTGTTGCAGATACTGACTGGTGCTGTTAACCGGGATCATGTCGGTGGGTTTGATATGATCTGGTCGACCTCACCTGACTTAGGTGCTCTACCTAAGTTGTCTTCTATAGTTCTACTCGACTTCCGCAATATAAGTTAAGTTTGTAAAAAGTTAACTTAATCATGATTTATAAATTCATAATTATTCTTCCGCACTCTGATGTAAAGTTTTGTAACAAATGTTGTAATATTGTAGTTACTCCTTTGTTGATCCTGGTATGAGTTGTCAAATGTAGTTGAATCGGGGTCCTGTGAGGGCACCCGACAGATCTTCTTAGGTTATCTGGTGTACATGCATAGCCGTCAGAGGTCTTAGGGACAATGATAGGTGCATGTGGGCCATATAATTTAGGAGGTTCTGCTACAGGTGGTATCAGAGCTCATACAATGGATCAACTACAACATTACATTTGAAAACTTCAAAATGAATTTACAATATAAAATTTTTTGAAGATAACAAGCTAAAAATGGACTTCTATCTATTTTCTTGCTTGCTGGAAGACTTCATGAAGAATTTCTGATGACTCAAGTAAAAAGGCTTCAAGAAGTTCGTCAACTCGACTTTGGAAGGTCAAGAGAAGAGTCAACTTCACCGATAAAGCTCTACTGAAGTACCTGTTGAAAATCTGTTTTGTGCAATGAAGATAGTGTATAAGTAAAGTCCTACAATCTACTAACATGATGAAGATGAAGTACTCCTGACATTGAGAAGACGTATAGGACGAGCATATCTCATATCATGCATAAAATGAGAATAAAATAATTATTAAAATTTCCCTCCTTATATTCGAGGAGCAGTTATTATTCGTTATAACTGTTCTATTGATGAATCTCGTCCTATACCAGGTTCTATTAGTCCTTTGATGATCCCTGCTCCACAAGTTCCTAATCTTTGGAGAACTTATGGATGCACTTTATTTACCATGTCGACTTCATGTAAAACCTGGGACTACTCCTTGCATTGACTTCTCAATGTATGCATGTGTCACGTCTTGATTTCTTCCATCCTGACACATGCTATTACTTTGATATTGATCACTTACATGTGTTTGACGAGAGTTACTTTAGTTGTGCTTTATAGTGGTGCCTCGACCCGTGACTATGGTGCTGTGTTAAACCTGGATACTCTGTGATTCATGACCACACGAGTTCCACCAGAATATGCACTGGTACCGTAGTCGGTGCTCCTAAACCATTATAGCTCACAATTAATGTGTTTTCACTCGTTGGACATTCATCGGAGAATTCTAACCTCTCCAGATCCTTTGTTATTATAACCAATCTCTGTTCTTGGTTATAATACTGACATTATCAAATGAGTTACTACAGTTGTGCCTTATGCTAGTACCATGATCAGTGACAATGGAACAGCGTTGTATCCTGGAGTTTCTTGTGACTTGCTACCATAAGGAAATACTGGACACTTGCTGTTATCAGGGTCTATGATCATGATTCCTTATAGTCCACAATTAGGGTGTTTTCATTCTCTAGACGCTCCTTAGGGATTCAAAGTTGTCTTTTTGAGTCCCTAGACGCCTTGTGATTGTGACCGACTTCTGATCTCGGATATATTCTCAATATTGTGAGACGAGGGTTATCGCTGTTGTGCCCTATAGTGGTGCCATGTTCCGTGACCACGGTGCCGCGTTGGAACCTAGAGTCTCTTGTGTGCCCGGGTCACACGGGTTTCTACTAGGTGCGCGCAGGTATCGAGGTCTGTGGTCGTGATCCATTATAGTCTCATGACTAATATGCCCTCACTATTTGCAATATGTCTTGGGAATTCATGCCCATACTTCTTTTGAATTATCTTAATCCTTGATGTTGGAACCATTATCAAATCGTGGTTGTAATCTTGATTTCTTCTGTGAATATTTTCGTTTCAACAGAAGACCCTACTTTCTTGGAAGTTGCTCCAATTGTGCCCTATAGTGGTACCATGATCCGTAACAATGGTATAGCAAGTATCCTGAAAATCCCTATGGCTGATCACTATACGGGAATATGGGGTATTTACTATAGCAAGGTCTATGACCATGATTCATTATAGTCCGCAGTTGACGTACTTCCGGTTCTCTTGGAATTTCTTTTTGGGAGTAATCCATGTCTCCTGGATTTCTCTAAATACCTTGTTAATTACAATCATCATTTTGAAATCGGTTGTAATTCTTGAACCAATCCTTGTTACTTTGCGAACTTTCTCAAGATTAATGCGCTTGACACATTTCCTTTTCCATTACTTAACCCCACGAGTTATGTCGTTCCTGAAATCTCGGGACGAGATTTCTTTAAGGGGGATAGTGTAACATCCTAAATGTTAAGAAACAATTAAAACTTGATTATAAAGCATCATCAAGCATAAACATCAAATGACATGCCATAAATGCATTCATTTGCACATGTTACTTTAGTCAGGTTGCATATGTTGCATATGTTACATGTGTTATTGACGCAATGTTTCCCATGTGAGGTTCATGTGTTGCATTAAACAAGTGTTTTACATGTTATGAATATGCCTTGGTTCACATATTTCAGAGGTTGTTAATAAAATGTTTCATATGTTTCATTTAAATGTTTCACATGTTACTTAATAAGGTTTCAAAAGTAAATTGTTATGTTGCTTTTAATAATAAATGCTTTATATGTGTTTATGCTATTTTGCCTATCACATGAAATAATGTTTTATTAGTGTTAAATAATTAATCATGTTTTAGTTAAAAAGAGTAATCAAATGAAATCAAAACCCTGTTTTACTCCTTTTAAAATAATTCAAAATCTCAGCAAAATTTGGGAAAAAGTTTAAAACCAAATTTGTAGAACTTTTCAAGGGCTACAACTTTGGTGTTTTGAGTTTTCAAAGTTTTAGTGTAAAATGTGGAGCAATTTTGAAAATAAACAAATTTCAGATTTAACTCATTTTTTGTCCCCAAACTAAGATTTCAAAATGGAGGCAAAATTTGAAAATATTTTGAACAGAAAAGTTGTAGGTCTTGTTAAGATGTACAACTTTGGTGTTTGGAGATTTTGAAGTTTTAGTATGAAATCCAAAGTAATTTCTAAATTATCAAATCCCCAAAATGTGTCCCCTTTTGAATTTAAACTCAAATTTTAAAATCCAGTTAGAATTTGAAAAAGTATTCAATACAAAACTTGTAGAGCTTGAAATTCTGAAGATTTCATATATTGGAAGTTTTTCAAGTTTCCACATGAATTTGAGAGTAATTTGAGAAAACAGTTTAAAAATTTAAATTTGGGGGGGGGAGCTACAGTGCACCGGCGAATCACACACTGACAGCGCGTGGCATGGGCGCCGGCGAGCCGCCGACATCGTGCTGGCTGCTTCCACGGCCTTCCATCCTACCACCGCGACCACAGGAACCGCTTCGCGCTCTCCAGCTGCTTCCTTTGCTTCACAGCGCTATAAAAGGACCGACACCGCCACTGTCGCTGTCCGGTTTCACCATCGCCGCCGCCACCGTCCTCATTTCTCCGGCCAAATTCGCCCTCCCTGCTCCACCGCATCCATCTCCATCTCGCCAATCACTCCGTCATCACCTTTGCGAACCTGTTGCGCCTCTTGGTGTAGATGCTACCGCTCAGGATCACCGGGGAACCGTCGTCTTCCACCTCGGGTCGCCGCCGTCCCGGTTGAGCCCCGCCACCGTGGCCAGCCGCCTCCAGTGCCTCTCTGCTTCAACCGATCACGCCTCTGTGATTGTGGTACGCCCCTGATGCTCCCTGGCTAGTTAGTTTAAGCTTTGCACCTTTGTGTCGTCGAGTCGTCTATCACCGTAGTTGTCGAGTGAAAGGTCTTGATGGCTAGAGGGGGGTGAATAGCCTTTTAAAAAGTTTCTACAAAGACAAGCTAAACAAGTTTATCAATATAACAACTAGCGAGATGCGAGTTTTGCTTAGCCTACGGGGTGTTTGCAAGCCACCTATCCAATTCACAATACTAGTATTTGCACTCAACCGCACAAGTCAAACCGAGAAGGTAACTACAACTACAACTAGCAAGCTACACAAAGGAGCTACTAAAGCAAAGATAACTTAAGAAAGTAATGCGGAGTTGAGTTAGGAGGGTATCACCGAGGGGCGAAGAATTGAGCCAACCAATTAATATGATCAAGAGATGAATACCAAGATAACCGAACACCGGGATCAATCAATCACAATATGAAAGTGATGACACGAAGATTTATCCCGAGGTTCACGTGCTTGCCGGCACGCTAGTCCCCGTTGTGTCCCTCTTCACCACGTGGTTCGGTGGCTAATCGGTCACACACCGAGCCTATCAAAAGGCGCCACAAGAACCTACCAAATGGCAAAAGGTTGCAATGACACGAGCAATTCACTAGCGTTGCCTTTGGCTCTTCGCCGAGGTAGGCACAAACCCCTTACAATCACCGGAGGTGGCCAAGAACAAACACCAACTCTTGCCAACGCCTCCAAGCTGCTACAAGCCGTCTAGGTGGCGGCAACCACCAAGAGAAACAAGAATCCCGCAGCAAATCAACCACCAAGTGCCAACTAGATGCTATCTCACAATGCAAATGCACTTGGATCACTCAATCTCACTTCGAATATGCAAAGAAGCAAGAGAGATGAGTGGGAGGGGAGTTGCTTGGCTCAAAGTGCTCACAAGTATGTCAAATGTTCAAAAATATCCGAGGGTGGGAGCCTTGAGCCGGCCAACGAATATTTATAGACGTACCCCTTCGAATATAGCCGTTAGAATCTTAAACAGCCGAAATCGGGCTGACCGGACGCGCTGGTCCAACTGACCGGACGCGCCGGTCGCCCAACGGCTAACTCGTGACGAACTGACCGGACGCGCTGGTCCAAACGACCGGACGCGCTGGTCGCCCAACGGCTAACTGCGAAACAACGACCGGACGCGCTGGTCCAACTGACCGGACGCGCCGGGAACGACCGGACGCGCTGGTCCCGTGAAGGACCGGACGCGCTGGTCGCCTGAGCAGCGCTCAACGAAACAAGGACCGGACGCGCTGAAGAACATGACCGGACGCGACAGTGACAGCGTCCGGTGAGAGTCCAGTAAGCTCCCTGAACCACCGGACGCGTCCGATGAATAGTGACCGGACGCGCCTCGCGTCCGATCATCAAACTGAAATACGCGCAGACACCGAACACTCACCGGACGCGTCCGGTCATTCCATGACCGCGTCCGGTGCAGCGTCCGGTCACCTCTGTGACCTCCGTTCGCCTCCGTTTCTTTTCCGAACTTCCGGCGTAGTGTTAAATGGGCATTTCAACTTCTCAAAAAACGCCTGAATCCCGCGCTCGCAAGCTCGGCGGGAGGGAGAGAGGAACCATACCCTCTCTACCGCTCAAACTACATCGCCATCGCAAAAGTGCTAACACCACCAAGAGATCTCGACAAGTATGAGTGTGTTAGCCTTTTCAACAAACATTTTTCGTGGCGATATTAGTTCTATCCAAATGCATATGATCATGAAATGCACATCTAGAGGCACTTAGGAGTTCAATAGCCGCGTCATTCCCCTCTTTATAGTACGGCTATCTAACCTATAATGTAACCACACCCACTAGGTGTCTTGGTTACTAAAACACAACCCTTAAGCATATACCTTTGCCTTGATCACATAGGGTTGCGTCCAAATCCAAGTGTGGCCATCAAAATCACCATGTCCATCTTGCCACCAACCTTGGAATGTACTAATCCTCATATGCTACATACAACTTAGGCATAGGATTAGTACTTAGGTATTGTCACTAATTACCAACACCAAACATAGGACTTTCAATCTCCCCCTTGTTGGTAATTGGTGACAACCCTTTCACAAAGATGTTATGATAAAATTTTGATTGAACACATGTCACAATGTCCAAGTATATTACCATGTGTAAGAATTATGGACATGTGAACATGAATTCAAATTGATAGCAATGGCTCCCCCTACATGTATGCTTTGAAGCGTGATACCATCGGAGTAGCGATAAACACCATCTTAGCACCTTGTGTAGTTAGATTCCACTTGGAAAATCACAAACATAACTAGAAACCTCGTGAGATCAACATTATAAGCAAGGCTCTAGTACCACTATGAAAGACATGGAGCAAGAAAAATCTAACTACTTCCTATTCATGCTAGTACCTCAATACATCATTCAATTTATACTAGCAAGTCACCACACAAGCAAAGTATTGGAGAAAAAGAAATGCATAACTATGCATCATACATATGAATTGCACATGGAAATGCAACATTCATGTTTAAGAGCTTGCTCCCCCTACTTGTGTGCTCGAAATTTTAGTTGATCCCCTTTAGAATCTATCTTTGTGAACAACATTTTCTTCCCCACAACATTTTCCAACATTTTCCATTTTCTCCTCTTAGAATCTATCTTTGTGAACTATATTTTCTCCCCCTTTGGCACCAATAACCACAAGGGACCAATTTTAGATAGATTATCATATTAAATTATGGGGTGAGGATCAAGTTTATGATTCAATCTAGATTGCTTGCATAAATAAAATACTTCAGTTTGATCCAAGGGCAAGCTTTTTCACACCTCACTAAAAGGGTTATCAAGCACCATGTTGAAGCAAATATTTAGACAAGTTTTCTAGATTAAATACTTAGGATCACAAGCTACTTAAACAAGTTTTATGCTACCACTAGATCATACAAGTCATGGAAACAATAGTGGCACCATATAAACTTCAAATTCATTTGATTTTCATGAATGAGCCTAGAACATGTAAAATATGACTAGATGCACTAAACAAGTCCTTAGTATAGAATGTATGACATGTCAACCAATTGTACCTTGAGGCTCGAAGGAGAGGCATGTCATATCATGGGAGTGCATCAACTCATGTTGGAGAAATCAAGTATGTTCAACTCATTCTTTAGCTTGTGAAATCTCTTCTCATCAAGTGGCTTGGTGAATAGATCGGCTAATTGATCTTCGGTGCCCACACTCTCAATAGCAATGTTACCCTTTTGTTGATGATCTCTAATGAAATGATGACGAACATCAATATGCTTTGTTCTTTGATGTTGAACCGGATTGTTGGTTAGCTTCACGGCACTTTCATTGTCACATAGCAATGGCACATTCTTGAAATTGATTCCAAAATCCTTCAATGTTGCCTTCATCCACAAGATTTGTGCACAACAACTACCCGCGGCGATGTATTCGGCCTCGGCGGTAGATAGTGTAATACTATTTTGCTTCTTGGATGACCATGAGACAAGTGATCTTCCCAACAATTGACATGTCCCGGAAGTGCTCTTTCTCTCCACTTTATCACCGGCATAGTCGGAATCCGAATATCCAACTAGCTCAAAGCTTGCACCTTTGGGATACCACAATCCAACATCTTGTGTATGCTTTAAGTACCTTAATATTCTCTTTGTTGCCTTCAAATGACTTTCTCTTGGTGAGGCTTGAAATCTTGCACACATGCATACACTAAACATCACATCGGGCCTTGATGCCGTCACATAGAGTAGACTACCAATCATTGATCTATATAGCTTTTGATCCACCATGTTGCCACTCTTGTCACTATCCAAACTTCCACTAGTGCCCATTGGGGTTGTAATACTCTTTGCATCTTCCATTCCAAACTTCTTGAGCATATCTTTGATGTACTTGGTTTGGCTTACAAATGTTCCTTCCTTCATTTGTTTGATTTGAAGTCCAAGAAAGAAACTAAGTTCACCAATCATTGACATTTCAAATTCCTTTGACATCATTTTCCCAAACTCATCACAATAATCTTGATTGGTTGAACCGAATATGATATCATCAACATATATTTGCAATACAAATAAGTCTTTCCCAATCTTCTTGGTGAAAAGAGTAGTATCCACTTTGCCCATGACAAATCCTTTGGATAGCAAGAAGTCCCTCAATCTTTCATACCATGCTCTTGGTGCTTGCTTCAATCCATATAAAGCTTTCCTTAACTTGAACACATGGTTGGGTTTCTTGTCATCTTCAAAACCGGGAGGTTGCTTCACATACACCTCCTCTTGAATGTACCCATTGAGAAATGCACTCTTTACATCCATTTGATATAACTTGATATTGTGAGCACAAGCATAGGCAAGTAAGATCCTAATTGCTTCCAATCTTGCAACCGGGGCATAAGTTTCACCAAAGTCAAGACCCTCTATTTGTGTGTAACCTTGAGCCACTAGTCTTGCTTTGTTCCTTACTACTATCCCATCTTGATCTTGCTTGTTGCGAAAGACCCATCTTGTTCCAATGACATTATGATCCTTAGGCCTCTCAACTAATTCCCATACTTCATTTCTCTTGAAATTGTTGAGCTCTTCATGCATTGCATTTACCCAATCCGGATCTCTCAATGCTCTATCAATGTTCTCGGGTTCTTCCATTGACACAAAAGAAGAGTGACCACAAAATGATGTCAATCTTGATCTAGTTTGAACTCCTCTTTGTATGTCACCAATAATGGAATCCAATGGATGGTCTCTTGCAATGTTAGTTGGTTGAAGCACTTGGACTTGATTGCTTGGATGTTGATGTTGATCATGAGTTGGAGATGATGAACTAGCCACTTGTTGATCTTGTTGTACTTGAGATGATGTACTAGCTTGATTTTGCATTAGAGAACCACTAGCTTGAGTGATTGGACTTTGGAGCACTTGATCTTTGTTGTCATCTACATCAATCACTTGCTTTGGTCTAATGTCACCAATATCCATTTCTTTCATAGCATTACTCAATTGAGTTCCTCTCACATCATCCAAGTTATCTTCTTCATCTTGAGAGCCATTTGTTTCATCAAACTCAACATCATGTACTTCTTCAAGTTGACCACTAGCTAGGTTCCATACTCTATAAGCTTTGCTAGTAGTGGAGTAACCAAGTAGGAATCCTTCATCACATTTCTTCTCAAATTTGCTTAATCTAGTGCCCTTCTTCAAGATATAGCACTTGCAACCAAATACCCGAAAGTATGCAATGTTGGGCTTTCTTCCATTTAAGATCTCATATGGTGTCTTCTCTAAGAACTTGTGGCAATAGAGGCGGTTGCTATAGAAGCAAGCCGTGTTGATTGCTTCGGCCCAAAATGAATGACTCACATTATACTCATTTAACATTGATCTTGCAATATCAATTAAGGTTCTATTCTTCCTCTCAACTAAGCCATTTGATTGAGGTGTATACTTGGCCGAGAATTGATGCTTGATTCCAAGCTCATCACATAGCTCATCAACTCTTGTGTTTCTAAACTCACTTCCATTGTCACTTCTCACTTTCTTGATTGTGGTTTCAAACTCATTTTGCACTCTCTTGATGAACTTCTTGTATATGTCAAATACATCACTTTTGTCCCCAAGAAAGAATACCCATGTGTATCTAGTGAAATCATCCACAATCACAAATCCATACTTGTTGCCACCAATGCTTGTGTATGTAGTTGGCCCAAATAGATCCATGTGCAACAACTCAAATGCCTTGGAAGTACTCATAATGCTTTTCAATGGATGAGTGTTGCCTACTTGCTTTCCGGCTTGACATGCACTACATAGCTTATCTTTCTCAAATGTGACATCCTTCAAGCCTCTAACTAAGTCATGCTTCACTAACTTGTTCAATTGCTTCATGCCAACATGACCAAGTCTTCTATGCCATAACCAACCCATACTAGATTTGGTGAGCAAACATGTTGAAAGTTGAGTGTCACTAGCATTGAAATCAACCAAGTATAGATTCTCATATCTAAAACCTTTGAAGATCAAGTTAGAGCCATCAACACTAACTATCTCCACATCATCAACACCAAATATGCACTTGAAACCGAGATCACACAATTGAGCAACCGACAACAAGTTGAAATTGAGCTTTTCAACTAGTAGCACATTGGAGATGCTATGATCATTTGATATTGCAATCCTTCCAAGAGCTTTCACATCACCCTTGCTATTGTCACCAAATGTGATACTATCAATGCCACTATCATTTGATTTGAGAGAGTTGAACATTCTTGAATCACCGGTCATATGTTGAGAGCACCCACTATCAAGCACCCAATGCCTTCCTCCGGCCTTGTAATTGACCTACAAAACAAATTAATGTTTCTTAGGTACCCATACTTGCTTGGGTCCTTGGAGGTTAGTCACTAAGCTCTTTGGTACCCAAATGACCTTCTTCTTTGGGCCCACAATTGGTGTACCAACAAACCTAGCACGCACACCTTTCTCACCCTTGGTAAGCACATAACAAGAATCAAAAGGAATGTAATCCATTTTAGCATGAAACTTGTTATTCTTATTCATTTTATTACAATTAATCTCTAGATGCCCAACTTGCTTGCATCTATTGCAATAACGACCATTGCTCTTCACAAAGCTAGGCTTGTGAGTTGCAAAGGCCGCCTTGCCCTTCTTGGGAGTATAGCCCAAACCCTCTTTGTTAAGAGAGAACCTTTGGCTACCCAAGCATTTTAGCAAGCGGGCATCCCCACCATAGGCATTGCCTAATGCGCGGGTGAGATCATCCACCTCTCTCTTGAGAGTCTTATTCTCAACCACAAGTGATGAGTCACTAGTAGTAGAGGTAGAGTTGGTTGTGGTGAATGATGATGAGCTACATGAAGCATTAGTAGGACCAACAAATAAAGAATCATCAATAATATCACATGTTAGTCCAATATCACAAGTGTCAATCACTTGCTCCTCCTTAGCTTCCTTCATGAGCTTCTCCAACTTGAGGTCCTTCTCCTTGATGAGCTCAAGTAGAGAGGAGTGGGCTTCCTTAAGCCTAGTATGAGCAACTTCAAGGTCCTCGTGGTCTTCCTTTAGACACTCACGAGAGGCCTCTAGCTCATCAAAGGATTTCCTAAGAGCTTTGAGCTCTTGTTCAATTCCTTTGCACTCCTTACTCTTTTTGAGAGCAAGAAGCTCCTCCATCAAGGCATCATTTTCATTGCACTTAGCAATGAGCTCTTGTTCCAAGATTTTGTATTTCTTGGTTGTCCTCTTGTAGCCCTTGCTCATTTGATCTATTACGCCTAATAGATCATCCTTGGAGTAGTCCTCATCCTCCTCATCATCACTCCTACAATCATCACTAGCACAAGAATCATCATCACTATCATTATATTTTACCTTGGTAGGCTTGGCCATAAGGCATGTCGATGTAGTGTCGAAGATGGATGGCTTGTTGGAGAGGGCGATGTTTGCAATGGCTCGCCGAGTGATCCTCTCATCATCACTAGAGCTTGCATCATCATCACTATCGGAGTTGTCACTATCCCAAGTGACTACATAACCACCACCCTTCTTCTTCTTGTTGAAGGTGAAGCTCTTCTTTGTTTTCTTCTCATTCTCTTTCTTGTTCTTCTTGAGCTTCAAGTCCCCATTATGAAGTCTCTTATCTTCATAGGGGCAATCCCCCACTATGTGATTGGGGTTATTGCAATTGTAGCAAAGGGTCTTTGCCTTTATAGTGTCTCTCCTCTTTCTTGCACCATAGCCTCTCTTCTTCATGAACCGACCCATCTTTTGCACTAGAAGGGCCATGATCTCATCATCAAATGGATCATCATCATCATTCTCCATCTTGCTCTTGCCCTTAGAAGATGAAGCCTTGAATGCAATAGGCTTCTCTTGCTTGACCTTGGTCTCCTTCTTCTCTTCTACCTCATCTTCATCATCATTGTATTGGGCATCGGTCATTATATCTCCAAGCACATTGGTTGGTTTGACCTTGTCCAATCCCTCTCTAAAGATCATTCTTCTCAAGGTGGCAAACTTCTTGGGTAAGCACATTAAGAACTTGTGTGAGAAGTCCTTGTCCTCAACCTTCTCCCCAAGCCCCTTGAGATCATTGACAATGACTTGGAGCCTATAGAACATCTCCGGTATGGACTCATCATCCTTCATCTTGAAGCTTGCAAACTTATCCTTGAGCATATAGAGCTTGGCACTCTTTACCGTTGAAGTGCCCTCATATGTTTCCTCTAATCTTGTCCAAAGCTCATTTGCCTTTTCAAGATCTTTGATTTGCTCAAATACTTTATCATCAACGGCCTGACAGATTGTGGCAAGTGCCGCCGTGTTGCATTGTTTGTTGATGCGGTCATTGGGAGTGAGGTTTTCCTCATCAAGAATGATGTATCCTTCTTTGGTCACATCCCAAACCTTCTCATGTATATTGCCTAGATATAGCTTCATCTTCCTTTTCCAATGATCAAAGGAAGAGACGCCATCAAAGAATGGAGGCTTGCCATTAACATGATTGAACATAACTTGAGCCATCTTACACCGAGGTTGTTAAGCCTTACAAACGGTGACCACGGCTCCGATACCACTTGAAAGGTCTTGATGGCTAGAGGGGGGTGAATAGCCTTTTAAAAAGTTTCTACAAAGACAAGCTAAACAAGTTTATCAATATAACAACTAGCGAGATGCGAGTTTTGCTTAGCCTACGGGGTGTTTGCAAGCCACCTATCCAATTCACAATACTAGTATTTGCACTCAACCGCACAAGTCAAACCGAGAAGGTAACTACAACTACAACTAGCAAGCTACACAAAGGAGCTACTAAAGCAAAGATAACTTAAGAAAGTAATGCGGAGTTGAGTTAGGAGGGTATCACCGAGGGGCGAAGAATTGAGCCAACCAATTAATATGATCAAGAGATGAATACCAAGATAACCGAACACCGGGATCAATCAATCACAATATGAAAGTGATGACACGAAGATTTATCCCGAGGTTCACGTGCTTGCCGGCACGCTAGTCCCCGTTGTGTCCCTCTTCACCACGTGGTTCGGTGGCTAATCGGTCACACACCGAGCCTATCAAAAGGCGCCACAAGAACCTACCAAATGGCAAAAGGTTGCAATGACACGAGCAATTCACTAGCGTTGCCTTTGGCTCTTCGCCGAGGTAGGCACAAACCCCTTACAATCACCGGAGGTGGCCAAGAACAAACACCAACTCTTGCCAACGCCTCCAAGCTGCTACAAGCCGTCTAGGTGGCGGCAACCACCAAGAGAAACAAGAATCCCGCAGCAAATCAACCACCAAGTGCCAACTAGATGCTATCTCACAATGCAAATGCACTTGGATCACTCAATCTCACTTCGAATATGCAAAGAAGCAAGAGAGATGAGTGGGAGGGGAGTTGCTTGGCTCAAAGTGCTCACAAGTATGTCAAATGTTCAAAAATATCCGAGGGTGGGAGCCTTGAGCCGGCCAACGAATATTTATAGACGTACCCCTTCGAATATAGCCGTTAGAATCTTAAACAGCCGAAATCGGGCTGACCGGACGCGCTGGTCCAACTGACCGGACGCGCCGGTCGCCCAACGGCTAACTCGTGACGAACTGACCGGACGCGCTGGTCCAAACGACCGGACGCGCTGGTCGCCCAACGGCTAACTGCGAAACAACGACCGGACGCGCTGGTCCAACTGACCGGACGCGCCGGGAACGACCGGACGCGCTGGTCCCGTGAAGGACCGGACGCGCTGGTCGCCTGAGCAGCGCTCAACGAAACAAGGACCGGACGCGCTGAAGAACATGACCGGACGCGACAGTGACAGCGTCCGGTGAGAGTCCAGTAAGCTCCCTGAACCACCGGACGCGTCCGATGAATAGTGACCGGACGCGCCTCGCGTCCGATCATCAAACTGAAATACGCGCAGACACCGAACACTCACCGGACGCGTCCGGTCATTCCATGACCGCGTCCGGTGCAGCGTCCGGTCACCTCTGTGACCTCCGTTCGCCTCCGTTTCTTTTCCGAACTTCCGGCGTAGTGTTAAATGGGCATTTCAACTTCTCAAAAAACGCCTGAATCCCGCGCTCGCAAGCTCGGCGGGAGGGAGAGAGGAACCATACCCTCTCTACCGCTCAAACTACATCGCCATCGCAAAAGTGCTAACACCACCAAGAGATCTCGACAAGTATGAGTGTGTTAGCCTTTTCAACAAACATTTTTCGTGGCGATATTAGTTCTATCCAAATGCATATGATCATGAAATGCACATCTAGAGGCACTTAGGAGTTCAATAGCCGCGTCATTCCCCTCTTTATAGTACGGCTATCTAACCTATAATGTAACCACACCCACTAGGTGTCTTGGTTACTAAAACACAACCCTTAAGCATATACCTTTGCCTTGATCACATAGGGTTGCGTCCAAATCCAAGTGTGGCCATCAAAATCACCATGTCCATCTTGCCACCAACCTTGGAATGTACTAATCCTCATATGCTACATACAACTTAGGCATAGGATTAGTACTTAGGTATTGTCACTAATTACCAACACCAAACATAGGACTTTCATCGAGCCGCCACCGTCGTCGGTGAAGTGTCACCGGAGCTCGAACCGTGGGGCAAATTAGTAAAACGGAGTCGTGGGAAGGTGTAGTTGGTGTTGGTCGGGTCAGTTGGTCGACCGAAGCCCCGGTCACCGGCCGGCCACCGCGCGGAGGTGAGTGAGCACGCGGGAGTAAGCGAGACACGGGAGGTAGGCGATGACAGGCGGGGTCGGCCTGTCAGTGAGAGAGAACGGGAGAGTGAGCGCGTGCGGGCTGGGCCGCGGTGCTGGGCCGCTCGGGCGAGTGCGGGCGCGAGCGTGCGGGCGCGCGCGAGCGGGCCGCTCAGTGGGCCGAGCCGGAAGGAGAGAAGGATCGGCCCGAGTTCGGTTTTTGTTTTTCTTTTTCAAAATTTTGAATAGTGATACTATTTGTTTATTTCATTAAAAATTGTGTAGAGTTCTAAAATTTCTAAAAATTTTTGGGTAAGCTTCTCAATGTGCAAACTATCTAGGAAAAATGTTAAACCCTAAATTTGATTACTTTGTGCAGTAGATTTAATTAGTTCCAATAAAGATTAAATGCAACTTCCATGAATTTTAATAATTAATTTATTAATCCAAAAATGATGAAATTTATTGTGACACTGTTTTAAGTCATTCTTAATATATATAAAAAGTTTGAGCTTGTTTAGGTAAAGTTTGATCAACTATTAATTATGCCCTAATTAATTAAATAGTAATTAAATGTTAAATCAATAACTTTAAGTGTTGTGTGCTCTTTTGGGATTGAGTGATGACCTTGGGTCATTAACATGTAATGACCCTTGGCACTTTAATTAATTGCTTAAGTTATGATTGACTTGTTAACTAGGATTTGTTAATGATAGTTAGTGTCATTAACTTAGGTCTTTAGTAGTTAATAACTTATTTATGTTACTATTTAGTGGTCTTGTGGTAAGATTACTTGTTATTAGATGCAACCTCTTGGGTAAAAATAAAGTTATGGTTAGTTAACCTTTAAATTAACCTTGTTAGCTTGCAACTGTACCGCGAAGGAAAGTTATACTCAAGTAGATAACTGATGTATATCCTTTCTAAATGTCTCTTGTATGCTATGTCTTATTCATCATCATGCGTCATGCATCATGGCATGCATTCCATCATATTAAATCTCGCATCATTTATATACGTGTAGTGCATACAAGAGTGTTTTGGATCATGTCGATCAAGCTTCGGAGAAGGTGATACACTCGAGGTGTTGGTGTCAAACTTGACTTCTACGAGAACTAACCACCGCTGCAACGCAGGCAAGCCCCGGTGCATTTAAACTCTACCTTAAATTTTATAAATGTTTTATTATTTATATTATGGTTTACTGCATTAAGTAATTAGGAGTTGAGTGATAACCTAATTGCTGCATTATCATCCTTGATTATTGTGATACCTGTTTTACGGAAAATACGTAGTATGCTTCGCTATGCTTAGAAGTTAAGCTTTTAAATGCAATGTTTATATAGCCATGACAGCATATTGAATGAATATTGAAATATGAGAATGAACTTGAATAGAAGTTAAGCTTTTAAATGCAATGTTTATATAGCCATGATGGCATATTGAATGAATATTAAAATATGAGAATGAACTTGAAAGATCGGGCGGGTGGTTTGGACACTGCTAACATGCATTGGGAAAGGAGTCTCAATGTAGTGTTTTTGCCTTGTCAGTTAAGGTCCGTTCGTTATAAGCCTGTTGTGTTCGAGACTTTGCAACTAGCCTCATGCCTTGGGTAAGCCCAAAATGTTGGGGATTCTATTACGAGAACATCTAACCTCGCACTGAGAGTGGAGAGATGGCGGGAGTAGCGTGTACCCTCGGGGCTAGAATTGGGCCGGGTTCGAGGAGTACTGTACTCTCGGGTGGCGATGGACACGTTCTGGTTTTGGGAGATCTAAATGAGGGTTGATATATGCAAGATTCGGTTCTACATATGTCGTGAGGTTAGAGATCCCCAGCTAGGTATAATCGGTTCGAATCATCGTTGCTCCTCGATTATGGAGACTTGATCACCTGACTTGCATCGTAGTTAAGAACTAGAATGAAAGAAAGAACGAGAAAGGTTTTGATGATAATTACTTTGATCTAGATTAGGATCACCTAGATTTGGTTAATGAACCATCAATGGTAAAAGTAAAATGTTGAAAATAAGGATCTACTCTAGTAAGCTTTTCTGTAAAAGAAAATCTTGATTCTGGATTACCCGTACCTTAATTCCCTAAAGCTAGCATGCCCTTGAAATCTTTTTTTTGTCGGGTAAGTCTTGTTGAGTACCCTCAAGTACTCAGGGTTTGTTAACCCCTGTTGCAGATACTGACTGGTGCTGTTAACCGGGGTCATGTCGGTGGGTTTGATATGATCTGGTCGACCTCACCTGACTTAGGTGCTCTACCTAAGTTGTCTTCTATAGTTCTATTCGACTTCCGCAATACAAGTTAAGTTTGTAAAAAGTTAACTTAATCATGATTTATAAATTCATAATTATTCTTCCGCACTCTGATGTAAAGTTTTGTAACAAATGTTGTAATATTGTAGTTACTCATTTGTTGATCCTGGTATGAGTTGTCAAATGTAGTTGAATCGGGGTCCTGTGAGGGCACCCAACAGATCTTCTTAGGTTATCTGGTGTACATGCATAGCCGTCAGAGGTCTTAGAGACAATGACATGTGCATGTGGGCCATATAATTTAGAAGGTTCTGCTATAGCCAAAAAGTAAAGTTGTAGATCCGGTTTGGTTGTACAGCTTTGATTTTTGGAGTTTTCAAAGTTTTAATGTAAAAGTTGGAGTAATTTTAAAAAGATTCAAATCCCAAATTTGCCCCCTTTTAATTTTCCTATACCAATTTCAAAATGGAGGCAAAATTTGAAAATGGTTTGAATAGCAAAGTTGTAGGTCTTGGCTAGATGTACAATTTTGGTATTTTGAGTTTTTGAAGTTTCAATATAAAATTTAAATTAATTTTGAAATTACCAATTTCTAGAAAGTGTCTCCTTTTAAATTCAAATTCAAATTTCAAAATATAAGCTGAATTTGAAAAATTTATATTGAGAAAATTGTAAAAATTTGAAAATTAAGCAACTTTTGTTTTTACAGATTTTCAACTTTTATAGAAAATTTGGGAGTAATTTACAAATTTGAGTCTGTGGCAGTTTCGTAATTATGTTGAAGTCGGCCTCCAACAGCAGGTTGCCACCTCCCGCCGTCGTCGGCGACCTTCAAACGGCTTCCAGCGCGTGTCACGGTCGCTAGCTGCTGCTTCACGCTGGCCAGTTCGCCCCGCATGTCGCCATCACGTTGCTCGGCCACCTCTATAAGTACCAACGCCGTCGTCGTCGTTTTTCTTTTCTTCCTCTGCTTCCTCATCATCGCCGTCGTTCTCTTAGCTGCCGACGCACACCACCGCCACCGCTCCCTCTCGCCCTGTTATTCGCAACATCGTTGCGCGTCGATTGAGCCTCTTCGTGTTTAGCCTCGCTGCCTGAGTCGAGCGCGCGCAACCTTCTTCTCCACGCCTGGCAACAGAGCCGCCGCAGGTACCTCACCGTGGCCAGCCGCCTCCACTGCCTCTCTGTGCCTACGGGTTGCTCAGCCGCGTCCGTGGTGAGTCGCTAATGCTCACGGTGCCCTCAATTGAGTCGTTACCGACCTTGCTCGTCGGAGCGGCGTGAACCGCGACCACCGAGCCGCCATGGCCAGGGTGAAGCTCCCTTTAGGGTGTCTGTGACCGAGTGGTGTGTCCAAGGGAGTTCGCGGTGTCGTGTTGGTCGTGGTGGTCGGGTTAGTTGCTCAGAGTCAGGTCACCGGCGTCGTGGTCACCGGCTGGCCGCCGTGTCGCCATGGATGGATCGCGGGACGTGGGGAAGAAGAGAAGGACGGGGGGAGAAGGGTGCTCAGCCGGCCTGGCCTTGCTGGGCCGAGTAAGAGGAGAAGTGAGCCGAGAGAGAGAGAAAGAAAGAGCAGGGACACGGGTGGGCCGCGAGCGAACGCGCGCGCGTCCGGCTGGGCCGAGCGAGAGGAGGAGGAGTAGCCGGCCCGTGTGCCGATTTTTGTTTTTCAATTTCAAAAATGTTAAATAGTAATAGTTTTTGTTTATTTCATTATGAAATTTCTAGAGCTCCTAAAATATTGAAAATTTTTGTGAAGCCTCTCTGTACTGTGTACTATTTAGAAAAAATATGAAATGTCAATTTTGTTTACTTTTTATAAGTTATTTAATTAGCTCAATTAATTAATAAATAGTTTTTCCATAATTTTTCTAGGCTTAATTAATTATCCAAAAAATTGTGAAAATTATTTTGCCACTTAGTTATGATGTAAGCTTCTAAAAATAAAAAATGATCTTAATCGGACAATTTTGAATTTTTCTTAATTTATGCTTTAATAATTAATTAGTTAATTATGTAATTATGGCTTAATGACTTAGGGTTGTTTGACGTTGTGATTGAGTGTCGACTTTGGGTCATTAACACTTAATGACCTTTAGCATCTTTAATTGATTGTTTGAGCTCTCTTAATCATTTTGTTAAGACTTAAGTGGTATTATTTCATGTGATTACGAAAATCTTTAAGTGAAGTAGTTAACCTAATGAAGACCTACTTTAGGGTTAGGTTAGTGCTGTTGTTTACAAAGGTACCGTGAAGGAAAGTTGTACTCAACTTTGTAATCATGTTCTGCATCTACCGAGCATCATGTTTCATATTTTATCATGTTGAGCATACATTGTCATCTCGTGTAGTCTCCGTGAACGAGGAGGTTACCGAAGTTAAATCCGTCCCCAAAGAAGAGCCGACGTCCGTGGAGGTGGGATTTGACATTTGTGGTACTGACCCAAAACCTGAAGTTCCCGTCGACCAAGGTAAGCCCCGGATGCATTTAAACCTTTCTTGTGTTTTGAAAAACTTTACTTCACTTTGTTAATGCTTGGTTGCATTCGGTGATAGGAGTTGAGTGATAACCTAATTACTGCATTACCATCCTTGATACTTCAATATTATCCTTGTTACTATTTTATTTTAAAATACTTAGTATGCTTAGCCTTGCTTAATGAGAAAACTTTAAAAAAATGTTTAGCAAAGTTTGAAGGGTTGTTGTGAAACAACTGAATGACTGAATGATGATGTTAATTTGAGATCGGTCGGTGGACTTGCATCGGAAAAGGAGTCCCAATATAGTGTCTCCGATTGTGTCGGTTAAGGACCATACAGTTGTAGGCCCACCTATGTTTTGGGACTTTACAACTGACCGTATGCTCTGGTAAGCCTAAGACCTCGGTAATTCTATCATGTGAACGGCCAACCGCGCACTGGGAGTGGAGAGATGGCGAGAGTAGTGTGTACCCTCGTGGCCAAGGGCTGTATTGGAGGTGTACTGTACTTCGAGTGGCGCTGGAACCGGTCACGTTTTGGAGGATCCGAGTGAAAGTTGATATATGTCGGTTAGAGTCCTGCATATGTCGTGTGGTTAGAGATCTCCAGTCGGGTATAATCGATTCGAATCGTAGTTGCTCCTCGGTTAAGGAGACTCGATCTCCTGACCTACATCGTAGTTAATAAGTGAAACATTGGTCAGAGAATAAGAAAGAAATGGTATGAATTATCTGCTCTAGATTAGGATCACTTACATTCTGTTAATGATTAATGTTGAAATAAAACATTGATCTTAAGGATTCACTATTAGTAGTTTTTATGCAAAAGAACTTTGATTGTTACTGGAACCTCACCTTGATTCCCCTGACTTGCATCCCTAAGTCTTCTCGAACCTTTTTGTCGGTTAAGTCTTGTGGAGTACTTTTGTACTCAGGGTGTTGTTGAACCCCTGTTGCAGGTGCGTCTCTTGAGCAAGTTTGTTTCGGACCCTGCTGCATGACCGTCTTTGCGGTAAGCGACGACGAGTAGTTTGTGTTAGCTCTTTGGCAGAGCGCCACGTTTTGGTGGTTTGTAATAAAGTTACTAATGCTACTCCACTACTATGGTTGTAATAACTAAACTTAAGGTTTGTAAGTTTGGAACAAAGGGTTTGTAAACTTTTGTTATGTAAGACTTCCACATTTCTACTCTGATGTAATTTATTATTTAAACTGTTGTAATACTGTAATGCCTCTGAAATGTGATCCTGCTCGGAAGATCGTGGATGATTCGGGTTTCCCGAGGACACCCGACAGACTTCTTAAGTTATGTGGTACCCATGTATGGTTATTAGAGGTCTTTAAGACAATGATAAGTACATGTGGACCATATAATTTAGGAGGTTCTGCCACAAAATATAGAACCGAAAACGGAAGAGGACTTCCGCCCGTTTCCATCCGTTTTCATCCCTACTGAAAACATGTTTGGTTTGAGTCCAGCATCGTATCATATAGACATCTAATTTTGAAAGCCTTGGGCTAAGGTGTTATTTGGTTCAATGTTGGCATGGGCATGTTAATGCAATCTGTAAACAAGGAAAACAATTTTTCTTTGGTTGTGAACGTACTCCACAGAACCAAGAGGAGCATGAGCAGAATTGCTTAACCGAACGGAGGGGACCAAGATCGAAAAAAAAATTATGTGGACTCTGGCCCATTCCATGGAGGATGAGCCCCCTCCCAGGATGCACGACGCGTGGCGGCGCTTCTAATCAGACGAGCAGGGTTCACTTGGCTCCCTCGCCTTGTACTGCCCTCTTCGCTTGGCTGAAAATGATTTGTTGTGAGAGAAAAATATTGTACCGTACACCCTGCAATCAGAGGTCGTTGGCTCCCTTGGATCAGATGCGGAGCAGGATCTCGCGGCAGCGGCGGGGGCTCACGGCCGCATCGCACAGCAGCAGGTGATCCAAATCGTCCAGGAGGAGACGCGCCCACGCCCTCCTGGATGCCCGCCGCGAAGGCCGCACGCAGCTCTGCGACGGCGGCGGTGGCGCCGATAGCAGCGGGTCCGTGGCCGTGCAGGACAGCAGCATGTTGTCTAACGCAGTCAAGAGCAGGCGCGTCCACCTAGACAGCGCCGCTGCCGCATCCTCGTCCTGCTAATGAAGCTGAAGCATTTGTTTTGACTTGTTGCAGGGTGCAGGGTGCCGGCTGCAAGGAACATTGAAAATCAGGCACCATCCTGCATTGTATCTTGCATTGTGCTAATGGGAATGAGAACCTCCCTACCAGAGCAGCGAGGCAACCAGAAGATAGGATGGTGGACACGATAATTTTTTCTTGTATTGGCATCTGAAGATGTCTAGCTCCAAAAGATAGGACTTGTGTCTTGTGCCTGACAGTAACTAGGATGGTTGCCAAAGATGTAAACATAGATAGTACATGAGAACTTCCTGGCAAAGTAAACTGTATAGACATGTTACAAAAATGTAGAGCTTTAGTCAATTATGTAAGGCTGAACAGGTTCTTCTTCAGAGCAAAGGAAATAGTCTGAAGTCTGAACATGTTTTATTTCGTAAGATCCCATGACAGTAAAAGAGTACAGTTACATATTTTTATGATTTCCACTCCATCAAAATGCAATTTCCTAACAGCAGTTTGCACTGCGGCTTCTTGATCAACTCCAATTAAGAGACTTGTGTATCCTCCTGGTATATATGGAGTAGCCATTCCAGAAGGATCTGCAATTGAATTGAAGTGTGGCATGTACGGAGCTGCCGTAGTTGAAGATGGCCCAGGATTAAAATCCTGTTTCACAGCGTAAGAAAGTGTTCACAAATAATGCTTGTATAAGTGAATAAATTATGAAAATAGCTATTGTCTTACAGTCATTTGTATTGGAGCAGCAGGTTCAGCTCTAGTTTCTACATCATTGTTTAAATCTTCACTTATAATCAAATATATAATATAATATAAGATTAAAAATAAATTGTAGACATAAGCGTAACATAGTGGGCAGGCTCACTACCTTTCTTCTGAGCATCCTTCTTCTTCTTCTTTCATGTCTTCTTTTCAACAGTTTTTTTGAAACGTGTATTCTTTGGACCTTTTACTACTGGTGGAATTTTAAATGATATCACACCATGGTTTCTTGGACACTTTCATTTGGAATTGGAGTAACCTCGTTGGATTTTTCATGCATCTCGCTTAGATAAATATCTGGCCCCAAGTTCAAGCTATGTAAGGCTTTCTGCAATTTATCAAGAAGTTACTTTGACGGCGAACACTTCAAAGCAAGAGATGTGTCCTGTCGAGATATAAGTACTGCCTGTGTTTTCAAATCTTCCGTCTCAGTTTCTTTTTTGTCGATATAAAATCCACTTTTTGCATATTTTGTTCATCTAGGCAGTATATATTGCGATGGCAAATTGTATTTCGTATTGAAGACTTTAAGAGCATGCTTATACAGTATACCTGCAAGATGTAGTTCCTAATTTAGACAACTTATATTACAGGTTACAATGTAAAAATCGAAATGTAATAATATACGTACCTATGGATTCAAACATCCGGTAAGAACATGTAATGGTGGAATCTTCGGTGTTAAATACTAATGTTGCTCCACGCTCAGGTTGTATATACTTAACAAAGAATGTAAAGTTTGTCCCCACGGCTTCCACCAAATCACATGTCAATGTAAACTGTTTTTTAAATTCTTTCTCAAACTCTGAATACATTCTCCTTGTATATGATTCAGCTGCAGTATTCAACATAGGTAGATTTAGAATATAGGTAACTGGGTTCTTTCGGCGTGACTTAAAATTTACATTCAACTCATTTTCACGCAGACTAATTGCAACCTTCTCACATTCTACAAGGAGTTCCGAAAGTCTAAGTTTCCTACGAAATCTTTTTTTAACACATTATTCATATCTTCACTCCTTTGGGCCGAGTTCATGTTTGCTGTAAAAGAGTCACAGTATATATCAGCCCACTTTGCTCTCAAAGCATATAGGTTTGTCATCCATGAGTTCTTCTCAGGGTTGTATTTAGCCAGCAATTCATGCCATTTCTCTATGAAGTAAGCCTCTGATATGTCCTCGTACACATATTTCTTGAAATCTGGTAGGAACTTGTTATCTGACTCATGAATTACATGACTAAGATGTTTTTCAGCATTTAAGCAAATGTGCCACAAACAAAGACGGTGGCTTGTATATGGGAATACATAAGCAGTTGCGCCTGCCATAGCCGCGTCTTGATCAATGAAAATTGTGCTTGGGTGCTTTTCTGACATTACTGTTAGGAAGGTTTTGAAAAGCCAAACAAATGATTCAATAGTTTCATTAAATAGAAGCGCACACCCAAAAATTATTGTCTGCGTTCGCGACCAATCTCATTATTGCAATCCATCTTAGACATAGGCATTTTGTCTCCCCCCATAAAACTCCTTCATGAATTCATACACTTGGGTTGGCTTCATTCCGGCTTCCCGTATCTGCCCAATTAACTTCATGTTTGCCTCTATAACTAGTCGTTGGTTATTGCAAACTATATATTTCTGACATAAAGTACATTTTGGCGGTGCTTTGTCTTCCTCTTTTTAATACTGAACCCAACTTTACCGGCATAGGTGTTGTACATCTCATAAGCCTTTTTCTCTGATAAAAAAGTCATTCTAACTTCAAGAGTGATCAAATTTTTCCTAGCTTTATCAACCACCTCCTATACATATCAATTGTCACTTAAAGTTGTACCATAACAAAAAAAATATCATATATCATGTCAAGTTTGTTACTTATATTTTACCTCAGCATGTACTTCATTCTCCATTGATCCAGACCTGTTAACATTGCCATGCACACTGCCATCAATACTGTCGATGGCCTCTACTCCTATGGTAACTGACACAGTGTTCTGTGAAAATGTGTGCACTATATTCATGACCAAACAACAACATAGATGAAAAGGCGATATCATCTAAACGAATAAACAACCTGTGTTAGCTGATCTTCATCATCTCCACGAGTACCACCGACGCCATCAATTGGTAATGCGCATGAAGCCTCCATCACAGAAGATGTTGCCATTAAGTCGACAGTTGTGATGTCTTCTTGGTCTCCAACGCCGGCCATAGAGATTGATTGATTCATCGAAGTGCTGCAGCAGCGGCGTACAACTACCTGCACGCAGCGACGCCTTGTGCGACTGCATGCACGGTGGCGGCGACGGCGACGGCGTGCAACTGCGTGCACGTAGCAGCGGCGTGTGCAACTGCGTGCATGGCGGCGGCGGCGTACACAATTGTGTGCAAGATCTATTAGAGAAGTTTAGATCGTATCAGTAGGAGCCGAGCCGATAGGAGCTAGGCGGCCTTGGATGCGTGTACGAGCTGTCGAGAGAGCCGAGTGAACGCTGCTCGTCGGATTAGAAGCGCCACCACGTTTCGCGCATTCGGGGAGGGGGCTCATCCTCCATGGAATGAGCACAGGGTCCACACAACGTTCGCTTGAGCTTATCAGCCAAATCAGCCAGTCATTCAGTAGTGTTTTTCTCTTACACCAAATCGACGAACAGGGTGCCCTAAGATCAACATTCGACAGGCCTATATTTGATTCCGCTTCAATAGATTACCGCCCGATCCAACTAAACACAAAATGACGGTAATACATTTTAAAAAATGACGGTAATAGATAGCCAAAATGGCGGTAATACGTTTCAAAAAAAATGATGGTAATAGATAGCGTTGCAAACTGAGTACGGGCCTAAAATACCCCAAACAACACCAAAGATTGATGTATGGGCTGGTGGATGCTTCGGAGGCCTCTAACCAAAAAATAGCCATACAGTAGGTTTCATCACCCGACAAGTGAGACCAGGAAAAGAAAATTTAGTTTTGACATGAAGGGCCCATTGGAAGCCTCTCCCCGCCCCGAACCGACCCGCACCCACGCTATCCGCGTCGCAACGTGCCCTCTCTGCCCCCTTATTACGCCTCTGTCTTCGCTCCCTCCGCAGCGTCAGATAGTCAGATCGTCCGTCGCTCGCCGAGCCCTAGCGCCGCCGATCTCAGTGCGAACCGGAGTAGCACGAGAGCCTTGCGGATCGGAGTCGCGCCGCGTTGGCAAGAACGATGGACGAGGAGGCCAAGTACCTCGAGACGGCGCGCGCCGACCGCTCCGTGTGGCTCATGAAGTGCCCCCCGGTCGTCTCCCGCGCCTGGCAGGCCGCCTCCGCCTCTTCCTCCGACCCCGCCAACGCCAACCCCGTCGTCGCCAAGGTCGTCCTTTCCCTCGACCTACTCCGCCCAGAAGAGCCCCCCGAAGAGCGCCCCGAAGAGCCTACGCTCCAGGTAAGTACCCCCTCCACCCGATGGTCCCTTCCCCATTCTTCGGCTGTAGATTCTTGAATCTCCTCGAGCGAACTTATGAGGAATTTTTGAAATTCCTGTGTTTGCTTAATTGGCTGCCACACTGAAGGCGTATGCTCGAACAAATTGTTTACCTGCTGTCCTGTTTGAGTTACTCCTAGGGTTGGTGAGAAAATTTGCAAAGGGATGGGAGTCTTAAGATTTGTTTATATTGCAGGACTGGTTTTGAGTATACTGGGTGGTCTGTATATTTGGCACGAAACATGCTGGTAGACTCCTTAGACCGCAGGAAGAATCCACTGTTATTGTGGACAAACTAAATTGATATTCAACCAAAACAAGTGTTCAAATTCCAGTTGATTGCATAGTTGCTGTGGTCTACATACCCTACATACCACACATCGGTTTTGTTGAAAGTGATTGTAAATCGTTAGGTGACTAATTTTAAGAGCAGATGCCATAATCGGATTCCTTGGTGTTAATGCCGCTCATTGTGTGGGGTTGTTTCATGTATATCTTTTGGCGCCTATCATTCTTACATCATGCTATTGCAATGACAGTTCAAGATGGAGTTGGCTCAAACTAACACTGGGAATACACCTAAGAGCTACTCTTTGAATATGTTCAAAGATTTCGTGCCTATGTGTGTTTTCTCCGAATCTAACCAAGGTAGGATCCAGATTCAAGGCTTGTTGTCAGCTTTACACTGCTTAAATGCATGGCTCTCTATCTGTGATTGAAATCAAGTTTACTGCCCAGACAGACATGATTTGCCTTTGTTCTTGCATGGCAGATATCTATTAATGCCTAGTTCTAATGATACCCTTTTATTTAGCACAATGATTTTGCTTGGTACAATTAGAATAATAATCCTCATGTTTTAGCATTGTACATTTCTGGCTATATTCTTGTAACATTCTTGTGGGATAGGAATTCATTAAGGGGGTGTTTGGTTTGTGGAGTGAAGTAGTCCATCATCTCGCTATTTAGTTTTTTTTGGTTTGTTGAATAGAATGAGTTGATGCATCACCACCTCATTCCTTACAAGCTAATAGTTAGTACTAGTATGAGGAATATGTTCATTCCACTAAATTTGAGGAATGGACTCATGATGCATCACCCCATCTAGAATGGGTTAATTCTCAAAACCAAACACTCCATAAAATTTCTCTGTAAGCGGGACGATAATGTAAGCGCGGTAGAGGTCGACCTAAACTAACTTGGGACGAGTCCGTTAAGAGAGATCTTAAGGAGTGGAATATCTCCAAGGATTTAGCTATGGACAGGAGCGCTTGGAGATTGGCAATCAACGTGCCTGAACCGTGACATCTTTTTGTCTTGTGCCATTTATGTCCCTTTATGTGTCTCCCTGTTTCTCGTCTCTTTTGGGTTTCATCTCTAGCCTACCCCAACTTGCTTGGGACAAAAGGCTATTTAGTCATCTGAAATAAATTCATTCAGTTAGGCATATGTGCAATTACATGTCTGACATAAATAAATGTGGTTTGATGGTTATTTGTTTACCAATATTTCTAGAATTCTAGATCATTTGATTCACACTAGGTTCGGTTCCTATATTATGTTAATATAGGGGAATTTATGCTAATGCTAAGAAACATCCACATAATCAGTGCATGTTGACTTATCTTGTCTGAAAGTTATTTGGAAAGAGATAGGAAAATAAGGCTATATCTTAAGTTTCCCTTAAACAGTTAAACTCATCAGAGCCAACAGTTTCCAGACTGATTTAATTATTATATTATGCTCGCTTTGTTTGCTAATACATGCTGTTACCTGACAGCCTAGTAGAAGAAATTAAGGACAGTGTTTTTACTCTTTTGCCCCGTTTTCCATTCATGAAGCTAATCTCCCAGACGGTCACCTGTCCTAGCAGATAAACATCACCAGTGCAGCAATGCCAGTGTGGTCCCTCCTCCATCCATGCACTACCTAGCGTCGCTGCCGTGGTCTACAGCCATGATCCATTGGCTTCCTCCCTTCCTTCACACACTGCTTCCGTGTCCTACAAACATGATCTGTCGACTTCGACCACCCTCATACACACACCGCCACTGCGATGGTCTGTAGGCACAATCCTTCAAATTAGGGCTTCAGTTGCCTCCAGCACTTGCTGATTCTACAGTCGCTTATCCTTATATGCGGCCATGAATCCACCTTTCCTAAGCACTGCATGCTGTTGATGGTTGTTGATCTCCTCTGGCATCCTGAGATCTGCATGCCGCTGCCCATCCACAAACTCCTCTGCCCTCATTGAAATCTTACATTAGGCAGATGCCGATTTCCCTCTTTCCCCCATGGAGTAATTTCTGCCTGAGTCTAAGACCCGGTGTGCCCTACCCTACTTCAATTTTGTGCAAGGGGCAGCACTCGCTTAAGCTGAAGCTTTTGTGAACCAGCTGGTCTGCAGCATAGTCACATAAAACGGGTTCACCACCTTCAACCCTCGACCCGGGTTCGTCGACCCCGACCCAGGTTCACGGGTTCATTTTCGACCCGAAGTGTAAAAATCTCTCGCAAGTAGCGTACCACGTACCGCGACCCCGTACCTCGACCCCATCGACCCAGAAACTTTGTGACTATGGTCTGCAGGCATGTATTGTCTGTGGACGTTTGAGAAATCTGTCAGTTTTTGTGTGGGACGTGAGAAAGTTCGAGATGCTTGTTTGCCTTTCCTCATGTGGAGAACCACGTAAACGTGAGAAATCTGACCTGTCATACAAGTTTGTGGGGACAAATTTGGACAGGCCAAACACCCAAACATCATGTTTCTGTGATCATTCCAAATTGAGCTGCAGCATGATATATAAACAACTAGAGGGAGTATTCTTTTTTTGAATAGCTAGCTGGCGTCAGTGGGTGTTACTAGTAACTGTTTGCTTGCAGTTTACTGATTGTAACCAGTTAGGAACCTTGCCACTTTCAAGCACCTTTTCTTTTAATGGTTTTTTGGTTCTTCTAATAGTGCCTTATTTGTTGCAGGGAAACTTTCATGCGAAGGAAAAGTCGAGCATAAATTTGACATGGAACCTCACAGTGATAATTTGGCAAACTATGGAAAGTTATGCCGTGAAAGAACACAAAAGTACATGGTTAAATCTAGACAAGTGCAGGTGGAGTGCTTTGATGGTTGTATTATATTATCATATTATGACATTTTTGAAGTCGTGGTTTACTAATAAGACATTTTCTGATTACTTGTAGGTACTTGACAATGACCACGGAATGAGCATGAGGCCAATGCCTGGCATGGTTGGTCTCATACCTTCTGGTTCAAAGGTAGTTTCATCTTCCACTTCAACACTTGAAATTATTCATTTTGCTGTTGCCTTTAATGAGAAACATTTTCCATGTTACCTAAATATGGTCGCAGCTTGGGAAAAAGTTTGCAGTGTTTTTTACTCTCCTTTTAGATCTTTCATCACACCTTTGATCTCAGTCATGTCATCAGTCTGTTTGACTTGCACTGGCAATTATAACATCTTGTGACTTATTGAACTTTTTGCTTGCCAGGAAAAGAAGAAGCAAGCACCAGCGAAACCATCTGATGTCAAAAGAACTCGTAGGGATCGCACAGAGATGGAAAACATTATATTCAAGCTTTTCGAAAAGCAACCCAATTGGGCCCTAAAGGCACTAGTGCAAGAAACGGATCAGCCAGAGGTATTTCCTTGGCTCTTTCCTGATATGTCAGTGGGGAAATCCATCTAAGATAAGAAGATTGCAACACAGATATTTCTTTTATTGTTCTCTGACTGCTCATGTGGTATATTTATGTTTGTCTCTATGCAGCAATTCCTGAAGGAGATTTTGAACGATCTGTGTGTGTATAATAAACGAGGACCAAACCAGGGAACACACGAGCTCAAGCCGGAGTACAAGAAATCTACAGGGGACACTGATGCTGCTTGAAGATGACAGACGACTTGTTGGTCTGACGTGCAGTAGTTCTCTGTTGGTAACTTAGGCTACACAAACACAAGTGTGATCCAGTTTCATTTGTATGCTTTAAGAGGCGCTTTCTTTTGATATAAGCTGGATACACATTTGCTTAGGGAAAGGAAAAGAAGAATTGAAACCAAATGTAAAGAGTCTGAATTGCTGGACTAATGTGCTCCATGGGTATCAAATTTAGCCACTTAATGCAGAGAGAAAATGGACGATCTGAAATCTGAATGAGGGTAGCCATGGATCGGAATTTTTTTTTGAAATAATAGTATTTTAATAAATAATTGTAGATGTAGATGTTTTTTTAAAAATTGTAAAACTAGCATCCTGTGCCGATATGGAACCTATCGGACGCTGGATAGCCGATAGAATTCAATCGGCGATTCAACGGCCAACTAGCGGTGCCACACTATGCAGGCCTATCGGTCACTCAATTGCCGACAGGCTTCAGTCGGCCGCCCACGCACCGATAGGCCGGTGGACGTTATTTTTTTTTCACCGCAGCCTGCTCCTGGGACTGGACATGTCCTTTGTTTTTTTACACGGCTACCTGATAGAGTGATAGGTACAAGACTGGCCATATTCTTTTTCTTTTGTTTTTTTTATATATTTCACATGGTTATCTCAGCACTAAGGGCACGAACATATACAATTTGCCTACATTCCTTATATCTACTCCGCCGTCATTTTTTTTTTTGCTATTCTAGCTTTTTAAGAAATCAAACAATTTAAAGTTTGACTAAAGTTATATAAAAATATACTGATAGCGATAAGACAAAATAAGTATCATTAAATTGATTATAAAATATACTTTCATAGTAAATTAAGTTAAAGATATAAATATTAATACTTTTTACTATAAACATGGTTAAATCAAACAATTCCACTACGATGAACCTAATCAACTGAGCTGGCTCAGTTCGCCATTGAATACTACTTCTAATTTAATTAGTGGTGTCAAAAGTGCAATATTCATGTTTGCATATGACCTTATTATAGCAATAGAACATCACATGCATAGATAACGTGAAGCGAAGACCGACGATCACATCGTCATTGGAGGTGTTCTGCAAGCTCGCCCTATTTTTTCTAAGCGCAAAGAGAACTCTTGTGTGATTTTTTCTGGCCAAACAATTCCAAAATACATAAGGTTTACATTGTATGTGAGCAAGTAACTGTCCATGATTACAATTGGTAAAAAAGTAGTAGTACAAGCAGCAGCAGGATTTCCACTGGATGGGAGGAGCCAAGGGAGGCTGGCGCTGGCCGCTCAGTCAGTGGACAAAGGCCCCGTTCGGCTACGCTGATAAGCCGGCTGAAAAACACTGTTAGCTGATTTATTGTGAGAGAAAACACTGTTTTGGCTGAAAAAACAAGCTGAAAAGTATGGATTATAAGCAACGTTTTTTCTAGGACAACATTTGAATCCCTGGACGACTCTCTTAGAAGGACGGAGAGAGTATGTAGAAGAATTATATGAAAAAGTATTACTTTATGAGCCATGAATTTAGAGGACTGTTTTTTTTTGAATTTGTGCAAACCATTTCAGGGCTAAACAACTTACGCAAAAACTCAAATATAACATTACACAAAGAATTTTAATTTGAAAACTATAAAAGCAATGATGCTAGATCCAAGCAAAATTGGTCGTGTTTGATTCTTAGCATCTACATAAAAAATTACAATATATTTAAGGTGTTTAGGTATTTTATTTGTGATGACCAAAAATAAAACGTAAAAATAAATGGTGCATGTGGATATGTTGGTACCTAGTATTCCAATCGGCCACCCTAAGGCCGATAGGCCTATCGGCTCTGGGTCGACTGCACCTTTCGACTGCTCAATTGCCGACTGGGCCCTTGTTTAGATGCACTTCAAAAGTTAAAATTTTTTCACTCTCTCTCCATCACATCAATCTTTGGACTCATACATGAAGTAGTAAATGTAGGTAAAAAAAATAACTAATTACACAGTTTAGTTGAAAATCACGAGATGAATCTTTTGAGTCTAGTTGGTCCATGATTGGACAATATTTACCAAATAAAATTTTTTCACTCTCTCTCCATCACATCAATCTTTGGACTCATACATGAAGTAGTAAATGTAGGTAAAAAAAATAACTAATTACACAGTTTAGTTGAAAATCACGAGATGAATCTTTTGAGTCTAGTTGGTCCATGATTGGACAATATTTACCAAATAAAACGAAAGTGGTACTATTTATCGGTTTAAAATTTTTTCTGCATCTAAACGTGGCCTGGACTTCAATCGGCTAACTGATCACCGACTAGTCCATACTCTAACCTTTTCAATTGCCACGTGGGTTGTCGGCCGTCCACTGGCCGATAGGTACCCTGTCGGTGACTGAATATCTGACAGGATGCTAGTTTTACGATTCTGGCCGCGTTCACTTGCCATGCGTACCCAAAATATTTCCTCTTCCACCCATCATATCGAATCTTTAGACGCATGCATGAAGCATTAAATGTAGGTAAAAAAAATAACTAATTACATAGTTTGTCTGTAAAGTTCGAGACGAATCTTTTGAGTCTAATTAATCCATAGTTGGACAAATTTCATCAAATTACAACGAAAATGCTACAGTAACTTTTCACCCAAATTTTCTCAACTAAACGCAGCCTCTGTAAAAACAACGTCTATTATTTCAAAAAAAAATTCGCCATGGCTCCCGGATTTGAACGAACTTCCTGGTGCTGTCTGCTAGAGCTAGACTTTATGCTGGATCACGAGAGTTGTCAGCAGATGCATGAGTTGTGAACGTGTGATCCGCATCTTCCAGATTCAGCACTCCGCATAGGTGCTGTCAGTGTCATCTGAGTTTCCAACAGGGAGCCTGCCTGTTCGCTGCTTACGCTCAGTTGCCGCCTCCTTTCCGTGGAATCTCAGCGGCGGTTCCACAAACTCATCGCCGCTCTCGATTTCAGGTTTCCCAGCATCACTGAATATCGAAACATTTTCAAACTGTGGTGGCAGATAACGTTGAGAACATTTTCCCCATCCTCAACTGCATCTCTTCTACTACATCACTTTTGACATTTTTCTTTGTACGTGTGTTGTGGATGTCTACGTTGTACTGTGTATTTTTAGAAAAAAAATACCATTAGGTGTCAATTTCCTTTCCAATAGGCGTGGCCTTTTGGTGAGCTACTTTTTCATTTTCCCTTTTTTCTGATATACTGTATATGTGTAAGTGGCTGAGAGTTAGATGATACTCCGTATCAAAGTAGTAAATCACACAGCAGTGACATTGCTACGCACAGAAAGCTATGGTGTTCAATTAACTGAGCATAAAACAGCACATAACAATCAACATGCTCAACTTTTCATACTTCTTACTTCGAGAAACAAACTGGTGAACAGTGAACTGATGGTTGTTTAAGAAGTGCAGTCTGTGGTCGCCATCGTCGTCGATGCGGAGGTTGACCCCGTGGCTGCGCAGCGCGTTGAGGATGGCCCCGACCTTGGTTTGGTCTCAGCGTTGGCGTATATGGGCTCCCGCGCGAGGCCGTCCACCTTGAGGCGCATGGCGAGCACCTCGCCGATGACCGCCAACGCCCTGGCGTTGCAGGCGCGGCCGCACCCCAGCCCGTCTCGCAGTGGCCGCTCCGCGGTCGAGGCGGTCGTCACGATGCGGCCGCACTGCCGGTCCACCGCGTTCGCCGTCACGTACTTGAGCGAGACGAAGAGGCGCAGCACGTCCCGCTTCGCGACGGTCATGGATGTGGATCGGTGGCCTCCCTCCGGCTCTGAAGTGAACTGCGGGGTGGGGAAGGAAGATGGGAGTGTGACTACGCGTGCGGTGGACGCGTCAGCGGCAGGCACGGTGCCGTTTCGTCGTCGAACGACTGGAGGGTGCGGCCGTTGACGTGCGCGACGGGACGGCGCAGCGAACGAGCGCGTGGGGGCGAAAGCCGACGGCGGCGGGAACAGAGCGGTAGTGGGGGCAGGTAGGAGGAGGCAGTGGGGTGGAATTGGGTTATCGCCGCGGCGGAGGCTCCCTGTCGTCAGGCTCACCGCTTACGGGATGCGGTGACGGGGAAGGGCGCTCCGACGCCTGGGTAAGGTTGTGCCGCACTGCGCCGCCGTCTGCGGGGTGCGCCTCCGGCCGCCGCCTACGCGCGAGAGTGGATGCGTTTGGCGTTTGGCCCCTTGGTTTATGGGCGGGTGACGGAACGTTTTTTTTTTACCAAACGTGGCCCAGCTCCTTTTAAAACAAAGAGTAAAATGTCGGCCCATGAACTTGCACAACTGTACCAAATAGGTCTATCAACTACAAAAAAAAAAACCAGGTATATGACCCCTCAAACTTGCAAACCCGTTCACTCCAGGTCCAAATACAAAACCAGTCCGTTTTTGCTAGTGGTTTTGCACATGTGGCACTCCACGTGGACTCGACGAAGAAGGACGGCGCCGCCGTCGGAGAACTCTGTGTGCGAGTTGCTCGGCGCCCACACCGCGAGGATGTTCATGCCGGCGACGGGAAGAAGGTGACCACTGGCGACGGGTACGAGCCGATAATCGTGCCCTTGAATTCGATGCTCGTCGTCCCGTTGTTGGCCGTGGAGTTGAGGTAGGCCATGATCTTGGCGCCGGCCTCATAGTTGACGTGCGACGCCAGGAGGATGTTAGCGTCGGCAAAGGCGGTGTACCCCTCTGCCGCCTTGTTCATCACGATCATGCCCACGCCGTCGTACGCCGCCACGGTCTGGCCCGCCTGGATGCGGCCGCCTAGGCCCCTGCTCTCGCAGAGCACCACCTTGCCGGTCACCTCGGCGCTGCGCAGCACACTGCAGTCGCAGCTAGTGTCGAAGCCATCCGCGCCGGGTACACGAGCATGAGCGGGTCCGCGGCAGAGTTGTTCCTGGGCTGGAACAGGGACTCGCCGTGGAACTCCTCGCCGTTGCCGAGCCTGACATTGGTCCATATCGTGCGGTCCATGGTGCCCATGGCGACGGTGAGCATCCACAGCGCGCCGTCGCCGACCGTGCCGGGGTCTGGCCCGGCGTTGCCCGCGGCGTAGCTGACGAAGATGCCGCACTCCATGGCCTTGAAGACGGCGATGGCGATGGGGTCGTAGTTGAACTGCGTGCCCGAGTAGGCGCCGATGGAGAAGGACAACACGTCGACGCCGTCCTTGACGACGGCGTCTAGCCCGGCGGTGATGTCCATGATGGAGCAGCGGCTGCGCGTGCACACCTTGTAGATGGAGAGGTGCGCGTGCGGCGCCATCCCTGACGCCGTGCCATCCCGCTCTGCTCCGGCCTTCGAGGAGCGCGCCGCCGGTGGACGTTCCCGGTGATTTCAGCCATGTAACAACCCTGGTGTTACGAGCTGCTTAACACCTCGCTTAAAAGCTAAAAGAAATTAGGTATGCAAGTTCTCAGGTTCTAAAATTCTTACCTCACATAAATGATAAGCAGATAATGTCGGTTAATGGGTTTACTTGAAAGCATGCTCAGGAGACCTTAACTAGCAATAGAACGATAGGTTGTTTAATTAATTGGCTTGAAACACGATTTTTATAATCAAAAATAAGAATACCACCGTATGTAGTACTTAATAAAATTTGAAGTGCAAGTCGAGCAGATGAAAATACAACTTTTAGTTTGGGAAATAACGATTGTTAGCTAGTATCTTGCGAGCTCCGTAAATCGAATTCGAAATTCAATTCTACCTAAAACCTTTAGGTCGCATCTAAAATCGCAGGGAGTAATGACAATGCAATTTTGACATTAAAGTTCTAGCTAAATATCTTAGACGTCAGCTTTATATTCTTGTACCGTTAGTCGTATCATAGTGAGCACGCAGGCTGTGGTTTCGGTGGCAGGCTTGTTGGGTGTCGCGTTGCCTTCGTAAAAATTGGCCTAACTGCCTAGAGCACGCGTTGCACCGTGTCTCGGTGTTAGTTTCTTGAACTGACGTTCGGCACGACAAACCCAGGTTGGCGTACTCCTAGTTTTCGGTCCGGTGACCCTCTAGGGGAGTGTGTTGCTTCTTTAGCAAGGTGATAGTGTCGACTGGGGGTTCATGGAGTTGGGTGGTCGTAGTCGAGCTTGTTTGTGGCCTTTTGCTCTGCTTTAAAATTCGTGCACGTCAACGCTCGTTGCGTTTGGCCGGTGTCCGTAGTCACCGTGCGTGCACACCACGTCACGGTGTCGTGCTGCATTGCCGCCTTGTCAGCTGCGCTCGGGTTTGGTGGAGGCAAGCGCGCGCATGATTCCTCACTCGCCTTGCTCTCTCGCTGCCTCAGCCCTCCCCCTCGCTCTGCTCTCACCGAGACAAGGCTCTCCTTGGCCACCGCGATGAATAGTTGTTGCCGCTGCCATTCCTTGCTGCGCGTGCTTGCAGGCCGAGCCTAGCCAGCCCCCACGTCACCCCCTTTTCCGCACTCCTCCCCTAGACCACCGTGTCTCGCAGAGGCCTACCACCGGCCGGGCCACCGGCATCAGTGAGCCGCCGCCGCGGTTTGTGCGGCCAGGTTGTAGCGGGTTGCCTCAGGCCACGTTGTGGCCACCCCTGGGTCCACCGTGGTCCCACGAAGCTCGTCGGGCAGTCATCCGCCGCTGTCGTGGTCATCTCCGGCCGAGTTGGCCGGCGCGTCGCCTCCCTGCTGCGGCCGCGTGTGGCCGGACCGCTGTGGGCTGTCTCCGGTGGGCCTGAGTGCACCCTCGGGTGCGGCCCAACCCCGCGGCACACCGGCGCCACCTCCCCGCCATCTGCTTCACTTCCGGCCGGCCGAATCGGCTCTGCCTCGTCTGCCTCTGCTCCGCCTCTGTGAACAGAGGAGAAGAGGGAGGGTAAGAATCGCTTATGGAATTTTGTTTTGGGTCCAGTTGCGAACCAATAGACTCGGATGAACAGTACTCACTGGACTTCGGGTTGTTTTGGCTTTGTCGGGGGTGGTTTCTGCTTAGTGCGCGGCTGCGTCCGAGCGGACCAGTTGGACCGGCCGGCCTTGCGCGCGCCGCGCCCCCGTGCTGGGCCTGATGGCAGCACGCGGTCACACCGCGTATGGGCCGCGCTGGGCCATGCGTCGCGCGCGTAGCCTTTCTCGCGCGGGCCTCGGGAGGACCGGCTGGGCCGACTGTTGCCGCTGGCCCTTTTCCTTTTGTAAAGCGATTTCTTAATTTAGTTTTTAAACTAAACTTGCAAATTAAAAATAGAATTGGATAGAAGTCCAAAAAAAATTGTGAAACCAATTTTGTTAGATTTCTAAAATCATGATCTATCTAAATGCGTAAGTGTGCCGCATAGTTTTATAATATTTTTAGGAGTTCGCTAATTATTCTAAAATGCTTAATATTGCTAAGAATAAACTTGTGAGAATTTTTGTAAGAAAATGATAAAAAGGGTTGACTCTAAAAATTTTACAGTAGACTCCTAATGTCATTATCTGCTCTCCGTAATTTTTATAGCTCCAAAATACTTAGTTTGCTAGGATAGCTAATGAGTCTAGATTAAATATCTATTAAATCAATAAAATGGATAAAGCAACGTATTGGGTCCGAGTAAATAAAACACGTGTCGAGAATTGACGCTATACTCGTCGACGGGGTTACCAGGCTAATGCGTTAGCCAGTAGAGTTAGCTCGTTAGCTTGAGAGCATGATCGTAGTTTAAGTATTGTAAGTTTCGTTGATTATTTATGTCTCTACGATTGCACTCGCGCATATCATAATAGGAACGATGATGGATCGAGAAGTCATCTGGAGTAGCCGAAATGATGATGTCCGGAGGATCGTGCCGCCTTGACGAAATGCTAACATGGTTAAATTCTACCCAGGCAAGCCCTGGTGCATAACCCCTATTATTCTGTACTTTATTTTATGCTTGTGCATTAAGTTTCAAGGAGTTAAATGAAACCCACTTGCATATATACATCCTGATCCCATGAGTTTTACTAGGGTGTCAGGCCCGTATAGATTGCTATGCTACAGGACTCCGGTAGAAGTCGAGAGATAGGAATATCTTATTGTTACTATTATCTTGTTGCTATCTCATGGAATATAAATGTATATGGATAATTGGAGACCGGGCGGAACGGGTTGGATGGACTTGGATCTGGTTGGGCAACAGAGCGGGGCTTTGGTTGCATTTGTTCCGCCTGTGTCAATTAAGGACCGTTCGTTGCATGGACCCTGGTCAAGTCACAGATTTATTGTCCCGAGCATATACTTACTTATGGGAGCGGGAAGACTTGTTTCTCTCTTGTCATGGGTTTCGGCTCTTTCCAGACCGGCTTTTTAGGGTGGTTATATATATTGGGATGAGGAGGTCTAAGCACCATACTGAGGCCGGGCCTGCAGTGTTGGGGGCTTAGAGTCCGAGCTTGGACGAGGACCTGAACCCCTTGACAGGAGTGGAACGGGTTGGTCTTGCTTGTGCCCGGGGTATAAGCAAGGCGTGTGTTTTCAGGGCACCCAGCTGGGCATATTGATTCGCGAATCACCGTTTCTGCGTGCCGGTACGGCTTGACTACGCTCTGGCATCGTAGTAAGAACTGACAGTTGAAAGATGAAGAAATGGTTCCTTTTGCTCAACCCTTACTTGATTATAGCCTAGGTGCTTACCTAGAAGGTTGGATAAGAAATAAAATACGGCTATTAAAGGTAAGAAATTACGGACACACTCTTAGCGCTGCTTCTCGCAAACAAGAACCCACAAGCCAGAAAAGCCTTGCATAATCCTTAGAGTCTTTTTACTTCCTTCTGACGGGTAAGTCTTTTGGAGTACAATTGAGTACTCAGGGTTTATTCTACCCTGTTGCAGGTGACAGGTGCTGATAAGCTGACACTTGTGTGTGGAAACCTCCTGGTGGGCTCAGCGAGGATTTCCTTTGCGATGCGGAGTAGAGTTTAATTATTGAAACTCTCACTAAAAGTTTTACAAGAAAAATACCGTTAATCTGTTATCGTTTCATGCAATTAAACGTTCTTCGTGAAATTGTTTAACTAGTCCTTAAATGGTTTCATTTCTGCTGAACTCTAATAATATTTTTATTCCGCTGCATAACTGCATAATGAATTACTCTGATGTTGTACTAGAAGTAATGTAAGAATGGTAAGGTTGTGGTAAGCTTTACTCTCTCATTTGTGATCCTGATGTAAAAATGTGGATCTTCGAGTTCTCCCTTGCGGTGTGCTCGACGAAATCGCGTAGTTTGGTGTTCTCCCTTGGGTACTTAGGGTCTAATGGAAGACGAGCACTCTTGGGAGGGCATTAGGTTAGGCGATTCTGCCACAGGTGGTATCAGAGCATAAATGAGACAATAAAGCTTCCAAACCCTTTTTAAATAAAAATTTGACAACAAATTTCTATCAAAAAGCTAGGGCGATTGCATGCGAAGTATATAAGTAGCCCTATTACTATGGTTATGTATCTAGGATATATGGCACTCTGCTGACCTAGTTAGGCTTAATCAAGTTTCTGCAGGTACCCTAACCCCGAGACTAGTTCGCTAGCATCGACTAGCTTCAGGGAGAGCACGATGTGCCAAAACTCTGAGAACGGTTGCCCTATATGTCGGTAACAGTGTGAGGACAGATAGGACGTGCATTCATGGATACGCTGTTGTGCAATAGTTGTTGAGGTCGACCAGTCTTTGTTAGTGTAGCCACGATGGTGCTGTAGTCTCGTGCGTCGTACACACCTGTTGGTTCACGCCTGCCTGGCCCATACGTTGTCGTACCCCCTTCTGCGCTCTTATCAAACCTCTGCCTTTACTTAAGGGCAGGCCTATCCATTTGGAACCATCATTCGGTGCATCCTAGCTCACCCAGCTCTTTTCCCTTGAGCAACATATCGCTCAAGCCTTCCTTGTAATCACCATCCACCACCCACCAAGGATGGCAGGAGTCTGGGTTAGCAGCTACTGCCTGAACACCGAGTGTTTTCCCAAAATCCTGTATGCCACCCTGCAAAAGCTTGGTGTTCGGGAGCGTCCCGAGTATGAGGGCCGTGAGTACCTGAAGCATGGCACTGAGCGATGTAAGGTCACCGTCTACATTGGCAAGAGTGAGGAGTTTCCCGACGTCACTGAAGCCTGGAATGTGACCGCAACCGGGTTTCGCTTCAGCGACACCTACCAAGTTGCGGCCCGTAAAGCCCTGCGGCATCTCTGCCAGATCTATGAAGGGCCTATTGCTCATACTCCCATGCGGTTCTTTCCCCCTTGGGACAAGAATCGATGGGTATGGAGGGCTCGCATGGAGGCTTTGCAAGGTCCAGACGTGCAAGAGGACAACCCGACCGTGGTGCACCTGACTTCGTACTTGCTGGCCCTGGATGAGCAGTACGACCGGCAGGCCTCGGAGCTGAGGGAGGGTCTCCGCCGTGCTGAGGAAGCTGAGATCTTCTCCAGGATGCTCGAAGTGCAGCTTGCTGAAGCTCATGCCAACCTGGCAGCCGCAGAGAGTCGAGAGACTACCATGGCGAAAGCCATCAAGGTGGACCAAGACCGACATGTCCAGGAGCTAGAGGACGCCTATCTTGCCACAAGGGCCAAGCGTAGGATGCTCGCCACGAAAAGACAGGAACCCTTAATTTTGGAGGGAATCCCTGTCCATCCGCTGGAGAGAAGGAGGACTGGTGTTGCTGTACCGCCAGCACCTCCACCCACGGAAGCCTCAGAGATAGAGCCTTTCTTTCCCCTCACTCAACCACTGCCAGGAGAAGAAGTGGATCCACAGCCCAGTGCAGCAGAAGAGTCCCAAGAGCCCAGGAATGAAGTTATTCGCCCCAACGAAGTGGATTAGTCGTCCTAGGGGAGATGTAACTGTAGCCTGTAGTGTTTTCATCGCTGTCCTCCAGTGTTGTAATATGTCCGTTGTCTTCCGTCCGTGGGTCGCATAATGCAAGTGATGTGTCGAGTATGAGCGAGTGAGTATCTGTCTGTAGCACCTGTGTAAGTCTGTTTGGAATGAGTAATTGCTTTATCCGTTGTGGTTGTTACGTCAATCTTCCCTTAGGCCTTGTGGTGTGTTTTGGTTCTTGAGACGAGCGCAAGCAGGTTTTAAGAGGAACAATTTTCATTTCAGCGGATCAGCCGCGATTGGATGACAGAGGACACTGTACTGACTAATTGTGGATATCCCAGTAGAACACTTGAATTCCCTTGAATTAAATCCGCCTTAGGATTTATTTTACTTGTTCCTTGTTTTGAAAAGGAACCCTTGTTGCTTGAAATTACTTTGCAATTCTTTTCTAATTCTGTGGTCTATGACTCCATTGCTTTTACTGTGAGTAAGTTGATAATAGTTGTCTGGTTAATAGCTTATGGTGCCGCGACGGAACCGAGGGCCACCTGTGGATCACGACCGCATGGTTGTGTCGCTCGGCGCGCGCTGATATCGAGGTTGTTGACCAAGCACTTTTACCAAGTTACACCGCGGTACCGCCCTTGCTATAAACATTCTCCTTGATAAAAATATCCTTGTGTTCTAATAGGAAATCCATGATGGGTTGATGGAGTAGTACTCTCACATTTGTGACCGAGATAGTGGGGTTTTGGAAGAAACATGTGAGTCCTAATCTTAGTTTATATGAAAGGCTAGTGCAAGCTAGATTCACAAGGGAAAAGGAGAAAGAGAAGAGTGTCAAAGAAAGAATAGCCACCAGTGGTCTGGAGTATTTGGAACACCGATGGGACGTTGCCCCTGTGCCCGGTGACCGCTCTACACTTGTCGGGTCCCTGTCACTGTGTGTCCAGCAGAAGCCGTCGGTGGCGGGGCCCACGCGAGTCGTGCTCGCGTGGCCGTAGCATGGCGCCGCACTCGCCTCGCCTTTGCACTGTACGCCCCTCTTTCCCCGGCACACTTGTTGGCTCTCGAATTTCACCCTCGTCCCGGTACCAGACCCCCCTCTCTCGTTTCTTTTCTCGTCAGTGTGTTGCTCGCATGCCCCTTTGCCGAGCAAACCTCGTCCTCTCCTTTTCTCTTTTTTCCCCACCTCGTGTCCCATTGGTGATCCCCCCTCCGCGCCGCCTCCATTCCTGGTGCGCTGCGCCACCACCTCCGTCCACCAGATTATAAATGCCACCTTGCTTGCCTCCCCTCCATCCCACCTCCAGGTCTGAAGCCGTGGAGGCCGAGCTTCGAGATCCAGCCGTTGCTTGCAGATCTAAGGTCGCCAGCCTGAGGGGTTGGGGTAGCTCGGCGGAAGGGATCTAGTTTCCATTGAATAAGTTCAAGTTCATCTTTGGTTAGGTTGTAGGGTTCGCGATGTTCGAGTTCTCGGTCTCTTTTTTCTGGATCTGCTGGGCCTACGCCATGTTCTGGATAATCGTTTTCCTGTTACTCTTCCACTGTCCCCGTCTTCGTCGGTTTCTAGAGAGGTTGTGAGTTGTATCAGTTTGTTCTTAGGCACGACGTCCCTAGATCCCTGAGTGTTTTAGTCTTTGAAGATGTGTAAGCTCCTTTTGTAATCTCCGATCTAAGAAGTGAATCAAGTTTCCCCTTTTCTGAGTCTTGCCCCGAATCTCGGGACGAGATTCTTTTTAGGGGGGTTGGTTGTAACAACCCTGGTGTTACGAGCCGCTTAACACCTCGCTTAAAAGCTAAAAGAAATTAGGTATGCAAGTTCTCAGGTTCTAAAATTCTTACCTCACATAAATGATAAGCAGATAATGTCGGTTAATGTGTTTACTTGAAAGCATGCTCAGGAGACCTTAACTAGCAATAGAACGATAGGTTGTTTAATTAATTGGCTTGAAACACGATTTTTATAATCAAAAATAAGAATACCACCATATGTAGTACTTAATAAAATTTGAAGTGCAAGTCGAGCAGATGAAAATACAACTTTTAGTTTGGGAAATAACGATTGTTAGCTAGTATCTTGCGAGCTCCGTAAATCGAATTCAAAATTCAATTCTACCTAAAACCTTTAGGTCGCATCTAAAATCGCAGGGAGTAATAACAATGCAATTTTGACATTAAAGTTCTAGCTAAATATCTTAGACGTCAGCTTTATATTCTTGTACCGTTAGTCGTATCATAGTGAGCATGCAGGCTGTGGTTTTGGTGGCAGGCTTGTTGGGTGTCGCGTTGCCTTCGTAAAAATTGGCCTAACTGCCTAGAGCACGCGTTGCACCGTGTCTCGGTGTTAGTTTCTTGAACTGACGTTCGGCACGACAAACCCAGGTTGGCGTACTCCTAGTTTCCGGTCTGGTGACCCTCTGGGGGGAGTGTGTTGCTTCTTTAGCAAGGTGATAGTGTCGACTGGGGGTTCATGGAGTTGGGTGGTCGTAGTCGAGCTTGTTTGTGCGCGTCAACGCTCGTTGCGTTTGGCTGGTGTCCGTAGTCACCGTGCATGCACACCACGTCACGGTGTCGTGCTGCATTGCCGCCTTGTCGGCTGCGCTCGGGTTTGGTGGAGGCAAGCGCGCGCATGATTCCTCACTCGCCTTGCTCTCTCGCTGCCTCAGCCCTCCCCCTCGCTCTGCTCTCACCGAGACAAGGCTCTCCTTGGCCACCGCGATGAATAGTTGTTGCCGCTGTCGTTCCTTGCTGCGCATGCTTGCAGGCCGAGCCTAGCCAGCCCCCACGTCACCCCCTTTTCCGCACTCCTCCCCTAGACCACCGTGTCTCGCAGAGGCCTACCACCGGCCGGGCCTCCGGCATCGGCGAGCCACCGCCGCGGTTTGTGCGGCCAGGTTGCAGCGGGTTGCCTCAGGCCACGTTGTGGCCACCCCTGGGTCCACCGTGGTCCCACGAAGCTCGTTGGGCAGTCATCCGCCGCTGTCGTGGTCATCTCCGGTCGAGTTGGCCGGCGCGTCGCCTCCCTGCTGCGGCCGCGTGTGGTCGGACCGCTGTGGGCTGTCTCCGGTGGGCCTGAGTGCACCCTCGGGTGCGGCCCAACCCCGCGGCACACCGGCGCCACCTCCCCGCCATCTGCTTCACTTCCGGCCGGCCGAATCGGCTCCGCCTCGTCTTCCTCTGCTCCGCCTCTGTGAACAGAGGAGAAGAGGGAGGGTAAGAATCGCGTATGGAATTTTGTTTTGGGTCCAGTTGCTAACCAATAGACTCGGATGAACAGTACTCACTGGACTTCGGGTTGTTTTGGCTTTGTCGGGGGTGGTTTCTGCTTAGTGCGCGGCTGCGTCCGAGCGGGCCAGTTGGACCGACCGGCCTTGCGCGCGCCGCGCCCTCGTGCTGGGCCTGATGGCAGCACGCGGTCACACCGCGTATGGGCCGCGCTGGGCCATGCGTCGTGCGCGTAGCCTTTCTCGCGCGGGCCTCGGGAGGACTGGCTGGGCCGACTGTTGCCGCTGGCCCTTTTCCTTTTGTAAAGCGATTTCTTAATTTAGTTCTTAAACTAAACTTGCAAATTAAAAATAGAATTGGATAGAAGTCCAAAAAAAAATTGTGAAACCAATTTTGTTAGATTTCTAAAATCATGATCTATCTAAATGCGTAAGTGTGCCGCATAGTTTTATAATATTTTTAGGAGTTCGCTAATTATTCTAAAATGCTTAATATTGCTAAGAATAAACTTGTGAGAATTTTTGTAAGAAAATGATAAAAGGGTTGACTCTAAAAATTTTACAGTAAACTCCTAATGTAGTTTACTCGTCGACGGGGTTACCAGGCTAATGCGTTAGCCAGTAGAGTTAGCTCGTTAGCTTGAGAGCATGATCGTAGTTTAAGTATTGTAAGTTTCGTTGATTATTTATGTCTCTACGATTGTACTCGCGCATATCATAATAGGAACGATGATGGATCGAGAAGTCATCTAGAGTAGCCGAAAGGATGGTGTCCGGAGGATCGTGCCGCCTTGACGAAATGCTAACTTGGTTAAATTCTACCTAGGCAAGCCCCGGTGTATAATCCCTATAATTCTGCACTTTATTTTATGCTTGTGCATTAAGTTTTAAGGAGTTAAATGAAACCCACTTGCATATATATATATATCCTGATCACATGAGTTTTACTAGGGTGTCAGGCCCGTATAGATTGCTATGCTACAGGACTCCGGTAGAAGTCGAGAGATAGGAATATCTTATTGTTACTATTATCTTGTTGCTATCTCATGGAATATAAATGTATATGGATAATTGGAGACCGGGCGGAACAGGTTGGATGGACTTGGATCTGGTTGGGCAACAGAGCGGGGCTTTGGTTGCATTTGTTCCGCCTGTGTCAATTAAGGACCGTTCGTTGCATGGACCCTGGTCAAGTCACAAATTTATTGTCCCAAGCATATACTTGCTTATGGGAGCGGGAAGACTCGTTTCTCTCTTGTCATGGGTTCCGGCTCTTTCCGGACTGGCTTTTTAAGGTGGTTATATATATTGGGATGAGAAGGTCTAAGCACCATACTGAGGCCGGGCCTGCAGTGTTAGGGGCTTAGAGTCCGAGCTTGGACGGGGACCTGGACCCTTGACAGGAGTGGAACGGGTTGGTCTTGCTTGTGCCCGGGGTACAAGTAAGGCGTGTGTTTTCGGGGCACCCAGCTGGGCATATTGATTCGCGAATCGCCGTTTCTGCGTGACGGTACGGCTTGACTACGCTCTGACATCGTAGTAAGTACTGACAGTTGAAAGATGAAGAAATGGTTCCTTTTGCTCAACCCTTACTTGATTATAGCCTAGGTGCTTACCTAGAAGGTTGGATAAGAAATGAAATACGACTATTAAAGATAAGAAATTACGGACACACTCTTAGCGCTGCTTCTCGCAAACAAGAACCCACAAGCCAGAAAGCCATGCATAATCCTTGGAGTCTTTTTACTTTCTCCTGACGGGTAAGTCTTGCGGAGTACAATTGAGTACTCAGGGTTTGTTCTACCCTGTTGTAGGTGACAGGTGCTGATAAGCTGACACTTGTGTGTGGAAACCTCCTGGTGGGCTCAGCGAGGATTTCCTTTGCGATGCGGAGTAGAGTTTAATTATTGAAACTCTCACTAAAAGTTTTACAAGGAAAATACCGTTAATCTATTATCGTTTCATGCAATTAAACGTTCTTCGTGAAATTGTTTAACTAGTCCTTAAATGGTTTCATTTCCGCTGAACTCTAATAATGTTTTTATTCCGCTGTATAACTACATAATGAATTACTCTGATGTTGTACTAGAAGTAATGTAAGAATGGTAAGGTTGTGGTAAGCTTTACTCTCTCATTTGTGATCCTGATGTAAAAATGTGGATCTTCGAGTTCTCCCTTGCGGTGTGCTCGACGGAATCACGTAGTTTGGTGTTCTCCTTTGGGTACTTAGGGTCTAATGGAAGACGAGTACTCTTGGAAGGGCATTAGGTTAGGTGATTCTGACACAAGCCACGGGGAGGCTCGACGGTGGCGCTGAGGGTTGGTCGTGAGGGGCTCAGGATCGTGCGGCAGTGCAGTGACCAGGGGCCGCGGCGACAGCGACCCAGGCGTGACTGTGGTGGACGGCCATGGCGAACCCGGTCAGCGGCCATGGTGGACGGCAGCCGGAATATTCACCCGTGCAGCCCTACCTCTCGACCATTCTTGATGGAATCACGTTTGGTGGCTAGCTAATACCCAAATGCTTCTACGGTTGCAAGGAATTTGAGGGAGCTGGTGCGTGCATCGTAAATTTGGGCGAAGAGTAGAGGCGGTGCAAGCTCTGCACGGCGACGTCCATGGCTGCTGTGGTGGTGTTTCCCTGCGGCTGCTGCTGTGCGGCTACGGAGCCGTGAAGAAGATCAACGGTGACTTGCGCCTGTTGAAGCGCGAGTTCCGCACGGAGGTGGAGACGCTGTCGTCAGCTTCGATGTGGCACGAGCACCTGTGCCCGTACATGGCGAACGACAGGCTGCACGACTGGCTCCACGACCGTCCCGGCAGGCGGCGACGCTATGGTGGTGGGACCGGCTCCGGATCGCGCGGGGCGCGAGCCGCGGCGTGCTCCACAGACGTTGAGCCTGCAGAAAGCCTCCCCGCGCACGACCTTGGTGTCTGGGAAGGAGTCCGTCGTCGCCACGATGCTGCCGTCGTCGAGCACGCTGACCATGTACGCAGCTCCTCACGCTCCTGTCATCGCCTCACGAGCGCGAGGCTCTCCTTGCCGAACACGAACATGGCAGTGCCACTCCTCCTCGCGCGCCTCGGCGGCCTCTGCCAGCAGCCCCCCGCCCACCTCGTCGTTCGCCGCCGCAGCGTCCGCCTCGGTCTCTTCGTCTTCCTCGTCGTGGTTGACGTCCTCGATCTCGCTGGCTCCTTCGTCGTACAGCGAGGGAGGGGGCGACAGCTCGCGAGGGCAGAGTGGCGCGCGAGCGCCGCTGCGGCACCGGCGAGCGAGCGGGGCGGCCGGCGAACGATGGATGGAAGGGGGCGTTTCTGATAAATGGTGCGGGGTTCCACGGTGGACATGCCATGTCGGCAAAACCGGGCTGGTTTTGGCAGATGGCCCTGGAGTGAACGGGTTCGTAAGTTTGAGGGGGCTAAATACCTAGTTTTGTAGTTGATGAACCTATTTAGCACAGCCGTGTAAGTTCATATGCCTACAGTGCATTTTTCTCTAAAACAAACATAGAGAAAAACAAACGTAACTCAGGAAACGGTAGCGCCGCCGTTCCCGCTCGCCGTCTCCCTCTCCCATCAGCGAGGAGAGGCGCCTCTGCCCGCCGCGCCGGGCGCCGCCACTCCGAAACCCATCTCCGACGGCCCCTCGACAACCGTGCGTTCTCCATCTCGGTATGAACTGCAATCCCCATCTAAAACTTTTACCACCTCTGGTTTGCTGGGAAGACTTCCGCCGCGCAAATGCTGGAGTTTCTGTATGTAATCGGAGATGGGGTTCTCCGATTGATGAATTTGCTTGCACGGTTCGTGTCTCCCATCTTACTGCGCAGCAGGCAACTTCTATGCACCATGCACCAGAGGTGTTCGTTCATTTGCCTCAGTGGCTTAACCTTGTCCTTTGATATTTGCCTTGATGCCTCAGTGGCTTATCCTTGTCCTTTGATCTTTGCCATGATCCCTCTGTGCAAACTTCAGTCTCAGCATGCTGCCTAAGCTCTTGCAGTGTGATGTGGAAATTATCATGGTCCAATCATAATGCTGGTCATTTCGAGTGTCCGGATTGCCTTAATGCAAATGTACAACTTGGCGTGGATTACGGGCGAGTACGGACAAGAGATAACATGTGGAAATGGATGCAGGATGAGTCTGATATAACATGCCCATGCTATTTGTTATGGAGCAATACTGTACTCTGCTGAGACTTAAACCTCTGTATTATGTGTTACCTTAGTTTAAAAGAATTGTCTCTAGAAAGGTGGAGGAAATAATGGAAGGTCAATGGACAGTAGTGTGCTAGGCATATTATTTAACCAGAGCAGAAACAATTTAGTCCTGCAATACCTTATGCTATCCAGTCCAACACTGGTACCGCATGTTTAATAGACAATTCTCATGTTGCCCTACATTAACGAGTGAAAAAGAAGTGACTGGGTCATCTCTACTCAAATTGTCAACCCTTGTCTTGTATCTGTATTGTCCCCCATTATTGGTTATATACCTCCTAATAATTAGTTCACGTTTTGATAGTTGTTTAATGAAAAGATTTGCTATCTGAGAATACAAACGATTCGCTCTAGTTTTAACAAAGTAGGCAGACCGCATTCGACATTTATTATTTTGTCTTCTGCTATCTGCAGTTTACATACAAAGTGTTCCTCAGATGCATATAATTATGAGTTAGTTATTCTGAACCTTCTCCTGTGAAATAATTTCTCACCATTCTGATCACGCTATCCATGGTCAGTTTTTTCCTGACGTATCATTTTCATCATGTTGTTTTTTTACTGTTAAGTGTTAACATTAAAGTCATAAAAAGTTTTAAATGATAGACCGTTAGCTTGAACAGAATTGCTCTGATGTTTTCTTTAAGTTTAAGGATGAAACAAGAAAATCCCATTATTTATTGTGTTTGTGGTTATATCTTCTTACTTCATTTTCTCTGTTCATGTAGATTCACCATGACTCGTGTCAGCAGTGGATTGCTGAAGGGCTTGAGGAGGGTCATGGAACAGCAAAGGATTTCAACTGGTAGGTATTTGGTTCAGTGTTACTCACAGGTTTCACCTAACATAGGAACATGGAAACTGTGATCACTGATCAATCATTTTATATGATATATACATTTGCACTGAGGTGCAAGATATATTCAACCTTTCTCTTTGCAGTTTTCTGCAGACAGTCACGAGTTTGGAGTTCTACTGTTTCTTTTTCTGACCTTGATGAGAAGGGTGATATGGAATATGATGATAATCGTCCAGATTCAAAGAGAGAGCTACGGCCCCAAAGCGTAGATCCCAAAAAGGGCTGGGAATTCCGTGGCGTGCACAGGGTATGGACATAAAAAAATTGGATATCCTATATCTTCTATATGAAATTCTGCCTGTTTTTTTGTTTTTGAGGAGCTCTACTTTACATTTATAATCTGCTCTGCTTTTGCTAGGCCATCATCTGTGGCAAAGTTGGACAAGTGCCTGTGCAAAAAATTTTAAGGAATGGGCATACAGTAACTGTTTTTACCGTTGGAACTGGTGGCATGTTTGACCAGAGGGTAATTGGGCCTAATGATTTGCCGAAGCCAGCTCAGTGGCATCGCATAGCTGTTCATAATGACCAACTAGGTGCTTATGCTGTTCAGAAGCTGGTGAAAAAGTATGTGGTTTAAATCAAAAGACCCTCTTTTTACCTTAATACAACTATATCTGTCTTTTTCGCCATGGATGCTGTTTTATATATTTTTTTCTTTTACCTTATGTCAGTTCTGCAGTCTATGTTGAGGGTGATATTGAAACCAGGGTCTACAATGACAGTGTTAATGATCAAGTCAAAAACATACCTGAGATCTGTGTTCGACGTGATGGTATGCTGATTCACACAAGCTTCTTTCCTAGTATGTTGATTAGTGAGACTGTATTCTACATAAGTAGTTTTCATAGGTAACTCAATGGCAATGACCATTTTTTATGTGCTAACAATCACTCAGCTATGTGTTTTTTTTTTCAGTTGAAATAGGATGTCCTTGTATGGTAGTTTACATCTACCTTTTATTTTCATGTGTCTACATTGAACAAAAGCCTAATGTTTGGACATCTATTCTATGTGCAGGCAAGATTCAATTGGTTAAATCTGGGGACAGTGCTGCTAACATATCATTAGATGAGCTAAGTAAGTTCACTGATTATATTAAGATTTTGATATCGTAAGAAAGTACGCACGAGCAACCAAACATATGTGTTTGATTTCTTAAACAAACAAATAAAAGCTGTTTGATCTATCAAATCTGACCTTTTCAAATGGTATGTATCGAATTATAATTATCATTTTAGTGTCTACCTAAATTCATAACTTGGTAATACAGTAAACAGCATGAGAAGCTCCAAACATTTGAAATGTGGAAAGCCATTAGTACTTAAATATACACTTGACAAATGCGAATGACCATCGATATGCTTCCTTTTCTGAGTCCAAGTTTTCAATCATGCAAATGATAACAACGATAACCTTTGGTTGCAGGAGGACTGTTCTAGCTATAGTTAAGGATGTCAGGAGTATGCTTCTAGCTTGAGGCAAGTTCTAATATGTTTGTTCTTCTTAGTTTCAGCACTACTAGTATAAGAGTGATTCTTGCTTACCTCTCTGGTTGGATTTTCATTCATTTGAACTCTAGCTTATAGTGCCAAATTTACATATCTGCAGAATATTTGAGCCCTCAATGAAACATCTCTCTGTGTAATTTAGTGCTACTGTCTTTTCCATGTGATGCACACCTGTCATTATCCAGGCCTCCTTGATCCTCATGTTGGCTTTCTTTTAGTAAAAAAAGAAGTACCCTTTGTTTCCAGTACTATCTTCAAATACCTTATGATTAATCAAGTAAAACTACTGTTCACTCTTCACACCATTAGAACTGAATAGTAAGAATTGACTCCTGACAACAAATTATCAGAATAAAGAAATTGAGTAAAAGAAACAAATCACCAATTTTATTTTCTAGATTTGAAGGGAAATAAATGCAGAAAATAAGAAAATAGAAACAGAAAATAAGCTAGATGTATCTCCTGTGGATGACACTTGATTCATCTAGTGATCATGAAACCTCAGATTAATAATATTGCTCATATTTACACTTGACATGCTGCCTGTATATATATAAAAAATATACTTATAGGACACAAACATTTAGTAGATTGAGAGGCTCTCACATCAATGCACCGACCTTAAGGCGACTAAAAGCATCTCTGTTGACAGTCCTCAACTGTGAAGGTTGTTATGCTGGGTGTGCCTTTGATGGTGTTGCTGGCCTCCTCTTGTCCCCTGACCTCCTCCTAAGCATCTCCTTCATGCCATCAGCTACCCGGACAGCTGGGCTTGACAGTGGCATCCTGCAGAATTCCACATGAGCCTTGATAGCCTCTTCAATTCTATCCTGGCTGCTCCTGTGTTTACTGAGTTCATCCCTTACAGCCTCTGAGCATAAGCCACAGAGCCATTTCCCTCCAAAGTTCCCCTTGACATTGTCTATGTATTCCTGGGTGCAGTCCTCTTTGAGGCTACAGCAAGCACACCTCACCGATTCAATGTCCATCTTCAGTGCTCATGAAAGCAAGGTGTGTGAACAAGCAGAAGCATAGAAATAGAGCTGGAAAGCGATAGCAAGCAAGGTAGAGGGAGACAATAGATACCAGCAGGGGAATAATTGGGGCCTCACCCCTGTGGACTAGGTTGCTACTTGTATGGAAAAATTGGACAGCTTGTCTTTTCCTCTGGATTGTATTGCTTAGCTCTGATCGATGATTGAAATTTCGTGATTTGCCCAGGCCCATTGTATCTTGAGCAGTGCACTAGCTGGTGAAGGCCTATGATCTGCGTTGATGGCTGCCGCGGTTCACATGGCTGTAACTGTTATGAAGGTACAAGTATCAGCAGAAGCCTGTACTCTTGATTTGAAGATGCAGTAAAACTTGGTTCACTGCGTTTCTGCTTGCACTTCTTTCTCCTAGTTTTTCAACCGTACCTAAGACTAAGAGTTCCGTTTATGAAGTAACTCCATAGATTTTTCTTGGAAGCAATAACAGGTCGTTTATGGTTTTATACCTGAAATTGGGTTTCATATGCTTGGTATGCTGGCCTTAATTACTGAACTTTTAACTTTGCTCACGTTACCTCTATCTGTGGTTTGCACTTTGCTGGCACTGGGCAGTCTAGCAACTCGTGTATTATGTCCAGATGAGAGGCTTTGTGCTGGGGTTGTTTTGCTGAATGCTTGGATCATGAGATGCTTGAATTGAAGGAGTGCTTGGGGGGTGAGAGAATTGCTCTGAGATGCAAGGTTAATGGACAAGAAACAAACATTTGGTTTTTCTAAGGTTTTCCCTTGCTTCCTCCGGTTTCTGTCACTCACCGGGAAGGTGGGAACGCAAAGCCTGCACTTCTCTTCCCTGCCCATGCCTATAGGCTTGGACGTTGCCGATCGAGACCCTAGCCAGTAGCCATGGCGGCATCGCCATCACTGGCCGTGCCGCCCTAGATTTCGGTCGACGGTCGCTCTTCGCCATGTTCCCGGGCCTCGTCAATGTCTCCCTGTCCATCCTCCATCGAATGGAAATTGGCGAACTGCACCCGGGAGGTCTCACCGAGAGGACAAGACAATGCAAAGAGGTCCCAAACGCTACTGCTAGTCTGCTACGCGAGCAAAGTGACAACGAATTGTCGTAGCTACTAGCATGTTACCGAAGCAGATCGTCGGTCATCAGCTTGGCAGATTCCAAGCAAGGTGGTATAGTAAACGTTTTCTCTGCCTGCCCGAAACACCAGTAAAAATGGCAATGGAAGCCATGCATGTCGTCGTTACCCTTACCAGGGAGGAGTAGATGCGCACGAATAGTTGCCATCTTGTTTTCGCATTCTCAACGTCCCAGTGACACACTGTCCGGTCTCGTGTCTCGTCCACCTGCTAACACTCTTCTGTGCACACCGGGGTGGGCGACGACTGACGAGTGACGACAGGACACCGCACCGTATACGAAAGGCAAAGGCCCGGGATCACGGCGCGCTGGCCGCTGGCGTACGTGCATGTGCCGTGAACAGACGCCTCGCCCAGGTCTGCCTCCAAGGCCAGCCCCGCGCCGCGCGTGCACGACCACCATCGCGATCGCGAGCCGAGCCAAACCTGCTGCGTGCGCCGCGAGCGTTTCTTCCGGGGACGTCGACGCACGGTCACGGGCCGCGCGGCGGGCACCTGAGAGGCTGAGACAGCGCCCTCTGCGCGGCGGAGACGAACGCGTCATGCGTGGTATGTAGAGCTGACAGGCCGGCCGGCCGGGTTTATCTCTCGCCCGGGCAGGGGGGCGCGCAGCCCATGTGCCCGCGCGCGCCGCAGCGGGATCACGGGCCGGCCGGGGCAGGCATGCGTGGCCGCGCCCTGGCGTTTGGCGCGTTCCGACAGCTCGGTGGCCACTCTCGGCCAGCGCCAGCTGCATGCCTGGGTGTTAGCTCACTGCCGCCTCCACGTGAAGGCCTTTCGTTCTCGCCGCGCACAGGGATGGGATGTTGGATTGTTGGGATGGTCGATCCGCCCCGGCACGACAAGATACGCGGCCCGCGCGCACGGCACGATCAGACGATCCCGTGTGTACCGTGTCGGACGCCGGACAGGTTTCCGAAATGGTCCTGAAGATCTGGGATGAAACACTACTAGCCAGGGCCTGTCGTCGGTACCGCACAGCCAAACAGTGGGAGACCAAAAGATGCGTGCAATCGACCGAATTCTATGATGGTTGATGGACCATGAAATTTCGTACAGGTGCTCGATCTCCTTCAGCTGCCTGCAACCTGCAAATTTTTATTTTTTTGATTTTGGAAGGATCCAACCTTCTAGTTTCTGGACGGCCCACCGCCGAAGGATTGTACGAAGCGAACAAAGAATTGTCGAGAGGCAGGCAGTGTGCCGTTTTTTTTAATTACTAGCAAATATGCTCATGCGTTACGATGAGAGAGAAACAATTAAACAATAATGATAAATAAGGATGGTAAAGTAATCTATTTGTTTATGTTTCACCGTTTCATAAAATTTATAGGGAATTGCAATTTATCTATCAATAGTTTTTTTTGAAAAAATACATTAGACTTTTTAACTGTTGGATATGAAATGTACGGTCCGTACATACAATCTTATCTTCTTCTCCCAGTGGCATCCTCCCCTCACCTCTTCAGCCTCTTGTCCCGACATGACCAGAGCTCGAAAGGTCACGTTGCGTCTCTTCGTCTCTACCCGACGGGCGATGGTTCCTCTTCGATACGTGATGTGGCAATCGACGCGACGTCACCACCAGACGAGCTGCTGCCTCTCGACATGGTGCTGTAGGGCGACGCGCTGCCGCCTCCGGACGTGGCGCTGCCACCCAACGTGATCGCCCTTTTGAGAACCATGTAGCCCGTGCGGTATACCCGACGAGGTTGAACCCATCGCAGCCATGGGATAGTAGTTGGCAACATATCGGCTTCACACGGAGACACCATTAGACATGAGTGGACAGCAAATTAATTTGCAAGCGACTATAACTCTTTAATGGAAGCCTCATCGTTGCGGAGCTCGACGCCAGTGCGAAGGTCGACGGCGGCGCATGGAGCTCGCCGGTGCCCAAGTGGAGGCACTGTGCCACTCTAGGCGAGCAAAGCGGTTTGGGCGATCACCTGGCGAGGCCGCGAGCACCCTGGGCGAGCACGGTGGCGAGCTCGACGGCCTGCTCACAAGCACCGGCGAGCAACCCTGGCTGGCGAGCACCCGGCTGGACGAGCACCACTAGATAGAGATATTTTTTAAAGAGGCACAGACAGGAGCGAGCGGACGGCGTTGAAGCGAGGGTATCCGAACGTCCTCGATACATGATTAACCTAGGCCTTGTTCACTTCCCCATCCCAACCCAAAATATTTCCTCTTACACCCATCACATCAAATCTTTCGACACATGCATGGAGCATTAAATGTAGGTAAAAAAGATAACTAATTGCATAGTTTGTCTGTAAATGTCGGAAGGAATCTTTTTGAGCCTAGTTAGTCCATAATTGGACAAATTTTGTCAAATAACAACGAAAGATGCTACAGTAACTTTTCACACCGTTACACCTAAAGTCGGAAACCGACTCGGTTTCTTTGGTCGACTCGTAGAAGTAAAGGAGTTCTCTCCATCCCCCACGCCAACCCTGCAAAGGCGCAAACCACGCAACCGCCTTCTCGCGTTGGTGGACCGATCCTTTCCGTTCAGAAACGCCGGTCGCTTGATCCAACGGCTCCAACCCGCTCGTTGCGTTGGCATCCTCACAGCGCCCGCCAGCCGCGCACGAGTCACGAAAAGAGCCGCCGCGCCTCCGCCTCCGCCTCCGCGTCGGTGATCAATCGTCTCGTCTCGGACTCTCTGTGACCCGTCGTTCGTCCACCGTCCTTCCCGCCGAAGAGGAGAGGGGGCATCTCGCGGCGCGTCCGACCGACCGGCCGAGATGGTGCTCGCGGAGCTGGGAGGGAGCATCGCCCGCGCGCTGGCGCGGATGAGCAACGCCACCGTGGTGGACGAGAAGGTGCTCGCCGATTGCCTCAACGAGATCTGCCGCGCGCTCCTGCAGGCCGACGTCCGCTTCGAGACGGTCCGCGACGTCAAGGCCAACATCAAGCGCATCGTCAACCTCGACGCGCTCGCCGCCGGCACCAACAAGCGCCGCATCATACAGCAGGTACGCACGTCGCTAATGACTTCCCTCGACCCTTCTCCCTCGCGAGTCGCGTGTCGCAACGCAACCGCAGTTGCAGGCCCGAATTTGGAACCTACAGGGAGCGGGCGGCGGACAGAGGGTTGATTCTCTCTGTTGCGTGCTTGCAGGCCGTAGTCGATGAGATACGCAGGATGCTGGATCCCGGGAAGCCGTCCTTCACCCCCAGCAAGGGGAAGCCTAATGTGGTCATGTTCGTCGGTTTGCAAGGTCAGTGACTCAGTATCATTCATCTGCCTAGTTGCTCGCTACATCTTATACATAGCAATATTTGTATTGGAAGTTTGGAACTTACGGTAGAAAATGCTTGTCTGCGTTCAGTGTTTATTTCCGAACGCCTGGGATAAAATATCACACAAGGTGTTTGTTTGAGAAGCAACAAAGCGCTCATGTTATTCCTTTTTCATGTTTTTTTGGTGTCTTAGTTGCTGATGATAAGATGTATGATTCAAATGTTTGAGGCTGTTATTTCAAAGGTTTCGGACCGTGTTCAGAAGAATTTATGAAGGGGTTAGAAAAGTATGAATGGCTGTGATTTGGATCGCTTTGTTAATTTTTTCTTATAAGTCTTTGATACTCCTGTTGGGTCATATGGGTTGACCACAATATTTTCTCGTAGCCTTGCAGTCTTTATCGCCTTATCTTGAAGCAAATTCATGGTCAAATTCATAACTAGGGTTATGTTATACCGGCAGGAATTATCACTTTGATTTTTAATATGTTGATTTATTTATTTTGCGACAAAACTTGCTCAGGCATTTGTAAAACTAGTTTTAGACATTTTATAAGGGGTCATTGTCCCTCTTGTTTTATTTTCTGTTTACTGGTTTGGACTTTTGAACTGTCACATGACATTTCCTTTCTTCTTTTCCTATTTCCAAGACTAATGTTTTCTTCTGATCATTGTTTTCATGTTCTTTTCTTAAGATCAAACATAGAAATTTTCTTTGCACTGAGTAACATTTTATTATTGTAGGTTCTGGGAAAACCACTACCTGCACCAAGTATGCAGATTATCATCGGCGTAAGGGATTTAATCCTGCACTGGTTTGTGCTGATACATTCCGAGCTGGTGCTTTTGATCAACTGAAACAGAATGCAACAAAAGCCAAGATACCATTCTACGGAAGGTGCTTACCTAAAAGTTTTCTTGGTTAGAAACCTGCATCCAAAATTGACATAGATGAAATATTTGCTCTTGCAGCTACACTGAATCAGATCCTGTGAAAATTGCTGTTGAGGGCGTGGACATGTTCAGGAAAGAAAAGTGTGATCTCATTATTGTTGATACAAGTGGACGCCACAAGCAGGAAGCTGCCCTCTTCGAAGAAATGCGCCAAGTTTCAGAAGCTACAGTATTCCCACTTTCTCAATCTCCGGAATATTCAATCTAGCCTTGCACTGCTAATGAGAATTTAACCAACCTTTTTTTGCGTGTTCTATGCAGAAACCAGACCTGGTGATATTCGTTATGGATGGTAGTATTGGTCAGGCTGCATTTGATCAGGCACAAGCGTTTAAACAGAGTGCTTCCGTTGGTGCTGTGATTGTTACAAAAATGGATGGTCATGCGAAAGGCGGGGGTGCACTTAGCGCGTAAGTATCCTTTATCTCTTGCATAATCCACATGATGCTATTTTAGACGTCATATTTGCATGCAAATGGTGATTGTTTAGACTGAGCTGTGCACTTAAAAGCGCTCTCTCTCTCTCTCTCTCTATTAAATTCCACACAAGTAAAATCTTTTTTTTGAACGCAATGGAAAAGGAAATGGAAAAGCAATCTTTCATTTAATGGAAATATCATTCTTTCATTTAATGGAAAATTAAAAAAAAAGGGTAGGGGATTCCCCTATCGTTTTGGTCAAAAAAAAAATCAAAAGGAAATGCGACTGTCTTTTAGGTAACTTTCAGTTAGGTTTAATGTGCATTTTTCTTCGAGAGCAAATGTTTAGTGTGTATGAAACATTTCAAAGTTCAAACTATTACACGTGTAATATTTGCTCACTTTAAAAAAAATAACCCTTGTTTACTCCCTTAAAATGAAGTAATGGTTTTTGTTTTTTCGAGTAAATACGTGAAGATTCTGAAGAACTTTTATTTACAATTTCTTTGTTTTCAGGGTTGCAGCTACAAAAAGCCCTGTGATATTTATTGGAACTGGAGAACATATTCCAGACTTTGAGGTTTTCGAAGTGAATCCATTTGTTAGCCGTCTGTTGGGTCAGCAAAATATGTTCAATATACTCTGTAACTTCGTGATTCTTCTTTCCAGTATACAGTTTACCTAACTTCAGTGTACTTGGCAGGTATGGGTGACTTGTCTGGCTTGATGAACAAGATCCACGAAGTTATTATACCTAATAATCAGCCACCGAAGATTGTTCCTCAGTTGGTTGAAGGAACCTTCACACTCAGGCTTCTGTATGAGATGTTCCAGAGTCTCCAGAGTATGGGTCCTCTTGGACAGGTTAGCTATCCTTTCATTGCTATAAATGTGATTAAATTCGATGAAATTATCCAACAACATAGGAAGATATAAAATTCTCTTGCAGGTCGTCTCTATGATACCTGGATTTAGTGCTCAGTTTATTGAAAAAGGAAAGGAGAAGGAAGGTCAAGCAAAGATTAAGCGGTACATGACGATGATGGACTCCATGACTGATGCAGGTGAGCCTGTGCAACACTTTCTCTTGGGTAACCACAGTCTGGACAGGCACTGTGAGACTCATCTGTCTCTTACTGTCTACTTAGAGCTTGACGGGACAAACCCGAAGCTGATGAACCAGTCACGAATCAACCGTATCGCTCGGGGATCCGGCAGGCTCGTGGAGGAAGTGGTGCACATGCTGGAGGAGTACAAGCGAATTGCCAAAATGTGGAAGAAATTGCCGCTGCCGACCAACAACAGGAGACTAAATACGAACCGCGACATAAGGCCCATAGCCAATGCCATCCCTCCGAATATGCTGAATCAGCTTGGTGGCTTGGTTGGGCTGCAGAATATGATGAAACAAATGGGCGCTCAAAGTAGATGAGCACCATTGAAGTCGGGGATAGCAACCGTTAGGTATAGGTAGGCTGTGAGTGCTACTACTCTGGAGTGTTGACTATCAGGAGGGTTATCATCGGCTTGGTGCTAAATGTTGATTTTGCTGCATTGGATCCAACCACCACTACTTGGGAACTGGGATTGGACTGCTTGAGTTTCTCGTGTCAAGTTAGTTTTGCCAGGCGTGGTTGCTCTGTATAGAATTTTTACAAGTTGAAATATGATGAGTCCCTACACTATTCTTGATAGAGGTCTTCCTGAAAATTGCTGGACGCCTGGACCTATGGATATGCATTTACTTATTCCTTTTTGTGGTCCTCTGTTTGTGACTATGTTCAGATCTTTACGAAAGAGGCCAGTGTAAAAAAATTACTCGAGGGAAACTTTTTTTTTTCTAGAACATGCTTAGCACGTGTTTCATTAAGAAGAAGTTTAGAAGCATTACACGCCCTACATCACATCACAACGAGATGCCATTAGTGATGGGGTTGAACACAGACAAAAGGCACCGCAGGGCGGTGGAACACACACTGGTTCGATTAACTAAGAAACCAATTGTGCGAGCAAAGTGTCGGGTCAGCACTACCCACTAGGCGTCCTCCATATCGGGCAGCACAATGCCCATGCGCGCTCCGGCCATTGGGAACAACTCACACATGGCGGCCTGCTTGGAGGCGGAAAGCGGCCCGGCAAACGTTTCATGGAACTTTGCCGCAATGGCCGGATCCGGCGTCAGCGACCCGTTCGCCGGCTCGCATCTCCACTTGTTGACAAGGACGCGCTTCGCCTGCTTCTCTAGGTTGGGGTCGCGGTGGATAGACTTGGCAGCTAACCTGTCACTGCGCCTTGGGACGAACACAGAGTCGTCAAGACGCGATACACGACGGCGCGGGGAGGATGCGATCAGCGGTTCCTCCAGTGGCAGCTTCAAGGATGCGATGAAGTTCTGCAAGGAGGCCGCAGGTACTGTACCTGATCCGATAGGTGTCGCAGCCGTTGCCGGCTGAGCGCTTGGGGTCGTGACTTGGGCCACCTCATCGTCCACGGTCACAACTGTGGAGTGCGCCGAAGGTTCCTCCATATCTTCGGCCAGAGGCTGTAGTACATCCTCCAGCCCGGGTCCAGATACGGAGGTGATGCCGTTATCAGCCTCCAACATGCCACAGTCCTCGATGTCTACCCTAGGTTCATCCGGACCCGGAAGTATTGGGCTCTCACGAGCCTCCAGCACTACCAATGAGGTTGGGGCTGCCGCACCCACCGCCAGCGACCCCAGACGTAGACAGACTTCAACCAGCATAGGGTCGAAGGTTCGTTGCGGAGCCTCCGAGCGACGGTCCACCACGAGCTTGGGCTCCCAACATGCTACGCCCCTCCGTTCATCACCTCCCTGCAGAACGAAAGCCGGAGAACTCGGCTTTGACGTCGCGCCCCACTCACAAGACATGGGGTCCCAAGGGATATCAGCCAACTGTGAACTGGTCTCCACCAGGGCGGAAGTGGGAGTGTTATCAGTTGCTTTGCTAAAGCTGTAGAAACTGTGGTAGGAGCTGGAGGGGCCGTACCGAACATTTTTGAAGGAGTCATTTTCTAGTGAACAGTAGAGGAGCCTGAGTCGTTTTTAGGTGAACATATTGTGTCCTGCACAACACGGAAGTTTATTAAGATAATAAATTATCTCTTATGAACTTGTAGAGTACACTAAGCATTTTTTTCTTAAAAAGAAAATAAAGTGTCAAGTCTTGTCAAATTTAATATCTTTATTTTTCATGATTTTTTTGTCTATCAGGAACATTCAGGATATGCTACTAGTACTTATTACTTATCCGTGTTTTGAATATGTGTTACACAAATTTACAGAAACAACCTTGAAAAGAGTGAAAGTGATTAAGTTTTGAAGTACTTATTATCTGGACGACAATAATATTTGCACATTTTTTAATTATAAACGGAATCAAATTTATTCTTTTTAGATGGATTATTAGTTCTTCTATTCTATATCCAATACAATGAGTAACGACGTAATTTAGTAAAAAATACTTGGCTTTTGTGCCTCCTACGTACGTGGGCTGTAAAAGGACAAAATTAATGTAGAGTATATGTTGTTTTCATGCAAGCTACTAACACATGGGCGATTCTATCCGTCAACTGGAATCAACCCAACTCTTGGTTGTTAAATTTATTAAGTTCGAGTGAATCTATTCAAACCAAACCAGGCTAATGTTGTCATCAGATAGAGGCCTCCTCTTCCCGAAATGGCATATACTCCCTCGTTCCAAACTATAAGTCGGTTTGATTTTTCGAGATACATATCATAGTATATATCTAGAAAAATCAAACTGATTTGATAATTAAAATAAAATAAGTATATTTTAGTTCTCCAAAGGCGAAGCAGCAACACACGGGTGAATTGGCAATGACCTAGCATAGTCAAACGCCAGCTCATCATACAGAGTAAAATAAATAAATAAATCAATAGTCGTTGCAACTGACAAAGCAACAAATTAGATAGGTCGAGAAAGCTAGAAATATATTTGATCATTACTCATCCGATTCCAAACTGATCGTATCTAGACATAGCATATATCTTAGTATATAACAAAAACTATAAAAAAACAAAATGTCTTATAATTTGGAATTGAGGGAGTATCACACATCCTATTATATTTTAGACAAGCTAGTGCGAATTTAAGTATCCAACTAAATTTGCAAAGAATGGATATTGTGGATAAACAAAGTCAATCAATCGAGCAATGATAAAAACTGAAACAAAAAGGAAACACCACTATTTTCTTTCTATATTTACACATACCTGGCCAGCTGGTCCTGCTTCCTTTCTCTCCATGGAGTGGTCTCCAAAGCCCCCAATCCCCCACTCCATGATCTTCCTCCGTGCCATTGCAACTTAGCCCTGTTCGCTTGAACTTATGGTACAGTGTTTTTCTCTCACAACAAACAATCAATAGTACTTTCAGCCATGGGTTATCAGCCAAACAAACAGGGCAATGTACAACCATGAACGCTTAAAATGGACTTTTAAGGAAAGAGAATAATCAAACAATTACCTAAGAGTCTTGATCTATATTGGGGAAAAGCTAACCTTACATGAATCTTAAACTATGAAATCTCCTAGCGCCAGATGCTTGCGTGAGCAGCGACGCTTTGTGCCAAGCGCCTACCAAATATAATGGTGGTATAAAATTCAAGAACTGCTGACTAGCTCCGTGTCAAGCGGCCGCGTTGTACGTGGCCTAACATTTTCTTAACTTTGAAAAAACGGAAACGAACTACAACTTGCTAGTTTCAACTGGCTGTGGCTGCAGCGACACTTGCTACAGTAGTGCGTAGCTTGGCAAGTGACCCCGCCCTAAACTATGTACAATTTTCCTTCTTTGCACTTTTTCCTGAATACCATATATTTCATATGAAGAAATATGATCGGTGCAAGTAACTTAACTTTTAGTAACATAGATAGCAAAAGAACAATATACGAAATTTAAAATCATCGAGCTAACACTGGTACAGAAATGATTTTTAGAGACGCCTTCCTTTTCAAGCGGTTGTCTTAGCACGCCGTCATTAACCTTCATGATTTTTAGAGGCGGTTCCATTAAGAAATCCGTCTTAGAGGTGATTCCGTTAAGAGAACCACCTCTGAAAATGCTATTTTCAAGAACGGTTGCTTATGGCAATCGTCTCTAAAAATAAGTGATTTTTAGAGATGGTTCTATTAAGTCAACCGCCTCTGAAAATGGATTGTCAAGGGCGGTTGATTAAGTCAACCATCCTTAAAAATAGCTGCAACACAAATAAATTCACATCTTTTTTAAATGAAGTCGGATCAAGATAAAATTTATATCAAAATTGTAGAGTTCGACGAGATCTAAAACTTTGTAGTTGATAAATTTTTTGTTTAAGATCATTTAGGGTTCCAAATATATAAATTAAGTCTCAGATTTTGAATTTCAAATGACCTTGAATGGAGAAATGTTCTATCAAAGTTGTAGTGCTCGACGAGATCTAAAACTTTGTAGTTGAAAGTTTTCTCATTTAAGACTGTTTATGAGTTAAAATATTGATTGCAAGATTCATACATATTAGTACACGAGTAACTGTGTGGTGCGGAGGTAGGGGAGGGATTGCACGATGGAGATGTTGTGGGTTTGAATCCCAGGCATCGAAGTGAAAAATAAATCTTGTGAACTATGGTCGGTCCTCAGCCCTTCGGGCACATTAGAAATATTTTTTTCTTATTTTTATTAGACTCTAAATGATTTTTAAAAATAAATTAAAAATTATTTTTAGGGACGGTTGTCTTAAGTCAACCGTCTCTGAAAATCAATTTTTAAAGGCGGTTGCCTTAAGTCAACCGCCTCTGAAAATCACTTATTTTTACAATTGCTAGCATAGTAGCGATTTTAAAACCATCTCCGAAGATGACTTTTGATTGTCTCTAAAAATAATTTTTGTACTAGTGTAATAAGGGTAGGACCACCCTTGCATTTGAGTAAATTGTTAAGAAACTAGTGGTTTGAAAGCTTTATCACCTGTGAAAAAACAGCAAAATGGTTATGCTTGAACCCACTTCATCATTGGTCCTTTCGAGATTTCAAGCAAACTTCATCATTGCGTGTGATGTTACAGATAGCAAAATAAACTCCTTCTCTTAGGGTATGTTTAGTAGAGCTCTTCCTACCTTTTAATTTTTTGTGGTTGAAGTGGTTCTCTAGAATAAATTCTATATCAAAAGTGATTCTGTGAATAAAGTGAATTAGTATAAGTTAGTTTTTTTCTAATATTTGGCTCATAGTTCATATGAGAGAATCATCCCATAGAAGTAGTATATAACCATTTCTCTGTAAGATACTATTTGACAGAGCTCCTTTTGAATTCATCCCAAAAAATACTTTAAGAGTGCTATCAAATCGACCTTTAAACTTCTCATATTTCTCATATGAAAAAACTCAATGTTTTCTAAGATAGGTATAATAAATATCAAAACATGTGTAGGTTAAAATATAATGATTTTCTATAGGCTCCCGTATTTCTTAGTGGTTTAGATAGCCAACTAAGAAATTTAGCATCTATCTCTCGAAGCAGCAAATAGCCGGCTATAGCGGGCAATAGCAGCAGCTAACAGCTAAATGATACATAAAAAATAGTTGAGTTCTTCCCAAACAAGTATAGCTGGAGATAGTAGCAAGCTATAGCATGAGATAGCGGCACTTATAGTTGGAGATAATAAATATCAAACATGTGTAGTTTAAAATATAATGATTTACTATAGGCTCACGTATTTCTTAGTGTTTTAAATAGCCAGCTAAGAAATTTAGCGATCTATCTCTTGAAACAGCAAATAGCTGGCTATAGCGGCCAGTAGCAACATATAACGGTTGAATAATATTTAAAAAATAGCTAAATCCTTTTCAAACAGGTATAGCCGGAGATAGCAGCAGCTAGAGCCATAGATTTAAAACCTTGCTATTTTTTAAACTTTTTGTTAGAAATTTCTATATTCACTAAACAAGAAGAATCTGCTAAAAAAGCCTAAACAAGGAGAAAAACCAAAGAAATAAGTCATTTCCATACACCATACCACTCAAACCCACTCACGAAAAAGGTAAAAACATAAAGCACTCTAGTTCAGAGGCTCCAGCACATATATCTCTAACAAACTGAACCCAATCAAAGAAAAGACAATAACGTAAAAGATTCAATATTTATAAACTACCAAACCAAATCCATCCCAAAAACTTCCCAATCAATGTTTAAAAAAAACCCCTTCCCAATCAATATATATTGACACCAAACCCCCAGAAGACCAGAAGCAAACCCCACAAGGGCGGGCCTAAGGCTGGGCCCATCTCACAGTCTAAAAGAGGGGAGCCACCTCCTTCCCAGTTCACACGGACCCGTGTGTGAGCGCACCCCCCTCGTGCTGCCATGGAGGCCACCCCGATCTCCGTGAAGCCACCGTCGCCGGCGCCGGCGGCGCCACCCCCGACCACGCTGGAACCCAGGGACTTGCCAACGCATGCCGTCGGAGGGACCGAGCTGGATCCGTCCAGCATGAACCAGCTGGCAATAGCCCCGGACCCCAAGCGGTGAGGGTTCGGCGGCCCCGGACCTGGGGGGACTTTGGTTTCTCGATTTGGGCGTGTCTTGGGGGCTTTGAGTCGTCTGATTTGTGGTGTTTTGTGTTCGAGCAGGCAGAGGGTGGAGGAGGCTGCGGATGGCAACGGCTGCAAGCATTGCGCCTGCAAGAAGTCCAGATGCTTGAAGCTGTAAGGAACCTACTGTACTTTTTCGACCGTTTCGTTTTGGTTCTGTTGGCCAGTCTCATGGCGGAGTCAGTTTTTCCTGTCGCGATTAATATCCTTATCCGTTTAATTAAGAGAGCGGGGGGACGAAATGCTGGATACTATGCGATTTGCATCCATTTTGGCTACAGAGGAAGGGGATTGTTGCGGATTTTTACTTGTTTATAGTTCCTTATAATCAGTGGTTTAAGTCAGGATTTTGGTTGTAATTTGTTGTCTAATTCTCTTAGGCTGTTCTTTCGATAAGCTGCATCTTTTTCTCTCGTAGGCAATGTAAATTTCAGGTATTTGTCAAATTTGAGTGTTGTGTTGTTCTCAATAAATCCAAAACGCATTTTTAGCATCTGTTTGCGCTGTTGCGATTACTTCAGGTTGCCTCTAGTACACTCTGAAGTCTGAACCATAGAGCTCAAGATAGGACAACATATACCTGCATGATCAACCAACTAGAGCTAGTGTGTAAGTCATACTTACTAGTTTCCTCTTAAGATGGAATCAGCATCTTCTTATTTTACTGCTCTATGGAGCAAACTATGTAGATCAAAATGATGTTAGGCTAAATGATTGGAAATTTAGGTGTTGTTTCGTTGGTGCCCAATGAAGCTTTCCAAAATTTGGCACTAACTTGGATGGGTTTGTTTTACAAACCCATTCCCTGTTAGTTATATCTTGTATGTTTCTTTTCATTCCTTAGCTAAACGATTGGAAGGAAAAACTTTGGTGACAGCCATATGCCCCTACTATGGATTTTATGTGCCAGTCTATGCTATTGATGAAACTGTGAACTATATGGAACTCATAATCAGAAATTCAGTATGTTACCTTGTCAACGCCTAGGAGTCCAGTCGACAGTATGTTGCTTTGTAGACATGCGGCTGGTGGAGTTGGGTGTCACTTGGGTAGGCATTGGACAGCCGCCATGTTTAGGAGCCCTTGATCAGTCCATTCCTGGGCTGGGTTAGGATGATCCAAGCGATTTCCTTTGTGGATCTAAACACCACCGCCACCACACAATTTTGCCCTTGCCATCCAGAGCACAATTGCCCCTCTTGAGCTGCTTTCCAAACTTGGTGGTCAACTGGTGGAGCTGGCCGTTGAACCTTCAACTATGTTGAAGGCCCTAGCAGCCACCGCCTTGAATTGAGAGGGGGGGGGGGGGGGGGGAGAAGATTAAGAAGCCCTAGGCTCCGCCCACCACCGCCACTCAAGGTCGCCCTTGCTGCCACCCTTGATCTGCTTCTGCTTCTCACCCCTTGCCTCTCTGTCTCGCTGTCGTATTTCTGCTTAGAGGGAGAGAAGGAAATGGGGATTTGGGGTGGGGGTGGGGTGATGGGGAATATGAGAGAGGAGGGAGGTAGAAGAGGAGTGGCGGTGGCGGCTTGTTTGGCGTGAGGTGAAGGGGAGATGATATAGGGTTTGTCTTCAACTGGGCCAGTTTGGAACCTGGCTGAGAATGTGAAGTGCATCAGACGTGATCACGTGAAGTAGGAACCTGGCTGTTATATAGAGCTATGGAAATATCTAAAGGACTTTTGGTTCATTTTCATTGTCGGCATCTCAAATTCCTAATTTGTTGCCATGTGAAGTGCATTCATTTTTTTTCCTGTGATGTTAGTTATTATTTACTAATTCTATTTGCACCTGCTCACAGTTTCCTAGGTAGACGTTTCTTTGCCATGGCTTGCCAGATCCCTGACTATATATGAGTGTACGGGGTGTAAGAATGCTTTGTGAATCTCATAAATACATTATCACTGTTTGCATTTGCAGCTATTGCCCATGTTTTTCTGGAGGTGGTTATTGTTCTGATAAGTGTGGCTGCCAACCATGTTTCAACAAAGAAGCTTTTTCAGAAACAGTTCAGACTACTCGCAAGGTGTTACTTTCAAGACAGAAGCGTATGTCAATGAAAATTAATAGGAGACCTGAGGCAAATGCTGAACCTATGGTTGCTATCCTAACTCAGTTAAATGATGTCACACTGTTTAAATTTCTGTTAGGCTTAATTATAATTTCAATATTCTGTCACCTATAGGAAGATGCTCACCATTCTTCTTCTTCAACTCCACCAAGGAGAGGTTGCAACTGCAAGAAATCAAGTTGCCTAAAGAAATACTGTGATTGCTACCAGGTTTCATCTTTTTTCTCAAGTTCTTTGCTAAATAGGTGAGACAAGATTACCAAACTCATTGTTATGGACAGGATGGGACCGGATGTTCCTTGTTTTGCCGTTGTGACGATTGCCAGAATCCTTTTGGGAAAAATGGTACATACGGAATACTTTTATAGATTGATCTAATTATACAAGTAATCTTTTATTAGTGCATGCCCATAATATGTAGCGGTGCTGCTATTGTTATATACTAGCTAATGATGGTTTCCCTACTGCAGAAGGCATAATGGCTGATGATAGTAAGCGCTATCTATATACTGGTGCTGATTTGGATCACAGTGAGGGTGAACATGATTTTGTTGTGGAACGCTCGCCTCGTCTACAGTCACCTATCTCGAAGGAGTCTTCTTTCCACCAAACCCCACCTCATCTTAGGGCCTCAAGCAGAGACACACATGTGTTCCCACAGGCAATCTCCCAGTGGCAGGCACTGCCCCGCTCGTGGCAGCATTGTTCCAACAAGAGGAACAGCAATGACCGGGCGATGGACGACTCTGCAAACTACAAGAACTCAAACCATGACTGGCAGCTATCCAAGCACGAGGACAGCTACAGCATATCGAAGTGCGTCCAGATCCTGAACGGCATGGTGGAGCTGTCACAGGTGGAGAAATCAGTTGCCCCTGATGTCTTCCTGCAGCCGGGCAACCGGGAAATTTTCATCTCCCTCAGCGGCGATGTGCGCACCATGTGGCTGAAGCGCAAGATTCAGCACCTGGCCTAGGGTGGGTTTCCTTGTGCCGTCCTTCCGAGTGGAGATTGAAGGGGACATTGAGTTATTATCTTTTAGATTGTACATGTTCTGCTGGTCGTGGGCATGCACATGATTCTAGGTTTTTTCCCCCTGTATACTGAGGTGTATTTCTGGATTACCATTATGTATCGTCTTTGTAGAGATAGCCGTTTCGAGCCTGGTATCCGTTAATAAAATGAGATTATACACAGACAGGTCGTTTCGCAGCTACGGTTGCCAGACTTGACGTTTGTATCTTCCCAATGGTCCATCTCTCTCCCCACGCGACCTGTCGTCCCAGTGGCCTTCAGTATTGTACTGTTGTCATCGCTATCAGGTTGGGCAGTATCAGAAATTTAGAAGCAAATGCTACTGGAGCGTTTTTCTTTGGAAAACCTATGCTTGAGTGTCGACGCAGCCACGAATGAGCATAAGTCTGTGCTTGGCTGGGTTTATCACAGTTCAATCTTCAGATGATTAAGACGGCGATAGGGGAGGGCGGCGAGCCTGGTGACATTCATGGAGGCCATAGTAGTCGAACATTCATGAACGGCTTCCAGTGGCGTCTATACGATTGAATTCAACAAATGATAAAATGGAGGATGACAAATCTGAACTTTAACCAAGCTCAAGGGATGAAAACGGATCGGATATGGACGGATATCACTGATATTACATTTATTTTCATACTTCTGTCCGGATTTGAATTTAAACACGGATAGTGTTAACCATGTCGGATATGATATAATTGGATATCGACATCATAAATATGCGATCTGAGTATTCGGATACGGATACGGTATCGAATGTTGAACATCCGGACTTGGATACGGACAGATCTAAAGCCCTGTAAACGTATTCGGTTTCGAATACGATCGGAAAATATCCATACTGTTTTCACCAAAATTTCTATTATTTCCAAGTATATCAATGCAGGCTAACTCAAGCTAATTCCATGATTGCAAATGAAATTTAGGTAATAGAAAGCATGCTGCATAATAGTACAGAACTACAAATATCCCAATACATTATCTTGCCGACCTGCCCCCAAGAAAAACTTTTAATAGGGCATATCGTTTGTTACACCAAATTTGCAGCATGGCAACTGGTTTGTGGATTCATCAGCCCTCCAGGTCTTCTGACAGCCGCGAAGATGGAAAGAATTGGGAACACAAGCAGCGCCATGTAATTAAGAGATAAATAAATGTCTTCCAAACAAAATTTAGCAGCCGAGTGTTTTCTGATATGCAACCTGCAGGCAGTCGAGGAGATTATGAAACAGATTTTGAAGAAATTTCTACGCAACAAACAACTACAGGTAAAAAAAAATTATTTGTACAAGACATACCGAAGTGGAAGTCTTCAGAAGCTCACGGATAGTCATTGTTGCGTAACATGATGCTGGTAAAGTAAATGCTAATTTTAAGGCCAACTTCTTTGATAGTGTATCAGGGCTGCCAATAAGCTTATTTTCTTGGGAGCTATTCTCATTAGTTGGTATAGAGGTATCAGGAGCCTTTTCCAACTTATCCTGCCGCTCCTGGTTAGAAATAAGCTCATTTGCTTCTTTAGGCTTGGTTCTGGACAGAACATCTAAATCAGTTTCTGCTAAAGATGAACTGTCATCCGTGTAAGTCATGAGTTCCCTGCAGTCATATTAGAAAAAAAATATTTTAATGTAAGGACCAAAAGAAGTTCCATGTGCAAGAAACAACTTCAAACCAGACAAACTTGACACACATTGCATTGCATGTTCTCGAGAGAAAAAGGAGGCAAGAAAGATTTAATCCTCGAGAGCAGGGTACATACCACTCAAAACCAATAGGCCGCTGGAACACTCGACGGTAACCACCTTTCATGCTTGTAATTGAAAACTCCCTAACAAATGAAGGTTGCATTAAAGGCATAGGATATGAAGTCACAGATGAAAACAAGCACACCAGGCTAATAAAGACTCACTTGACACCATGAGCATTCTCCGTCAAGCTAATGCCATCCTGTGTCATGAAAGCAAAATTCAAATATTTCCATTTGTTTTGTCCAGAAATCATTCAAAACATGTTGCATCAATCATGGCATATTTCTTAATACGCCTCTCAGGTAAAGAAATACTGTGCAATCATGGAATACTCAAAAAACAGATTCCGATTGAGTTGACAAAAGCACCAACCTACTATTAATTCAAATCAACATCGCTATAAATAGATAACGCAATAAGTTCCACTTCTGGAAACTCAAATTAATAAGGTTTCATGTGACAGCCAGCAATCACCACATTAAAGTATACAGAAATAAAAGGGAAAACTCAAATGCTCATCCCAGACCCACAGCTAAACGTACTAGTCCAAATGCTAGTTACTTTGGAAATGTACTAGACCCACATCTTGGTACCTAACTTTGTGAAAATACATGAAACGCTCACATGAAAAATCCAACGCTGCACAAACTTCTGTTAAACAAGAAAGAACATCTAATTAACTACAAAATACACACTATAGAATAGCGTTACCTTTCTAGCCATTTCATGGTAAATCTCAGCAACTTCATTCCCAGGAAACAATGCCTGTGAACTGCATGCCATACAAATAAGCATAAACAAAAAAATGAAAGTACAAATACAAGGGAACTGGTATCACCCAGGCAAAGGTAGGACAACATCATCAAATGTGTATATCCCCCTCAATAAATCTCCAGAATCAACTATCTAGAAAAAATAAAAGGTGGATTATTAGGATCTTTATTAGAAAGGACATTTTTGTGTATTATCATGTGTCACAACTGTACCAAACCTTCACAGACTGGATGCTTTCTTCTGGTTGTGCTTCAGAACATAGATCAATTTCAATTGAATTTGTATGGCCATCATCAGTTTCCAGAATGTCTACGGAAGTTGATTCTTCTGGAGGGCATTCTTTGTTATACACTAAGTCACCTTCTACAACTTGTGAAATGCCTGTCAAATTACTAGTCAGAAAATGAAAAACGGCCAAAACTGTTTGCTAGACTAATACATCAGTTCAATGATAACCACCTCAAGCAATAATATACATCAATTCACAAACATCAAACCATGTAATGATTTATTAATTCTTTTAGTAGAAAGGAAGAAACTGACCATACTTTTCCACTCTCATACTGGCAGCATGATTCCACAGGTAACTTTGGTAACTATGTACGTACCTACATAGAATATTCAAATAAAAACATTCAGAAAAAAGTAGAAAGAAGACGAGGCTATCATTCAACAAAATTCAACTGGCAGAATACTGACATGACAGCATACAATAATATGAACCAATCCAACTACAGAATATGGACACCATCACAAGAGATTATTTAGACCAACAGAATATGACATGGCAACAAAGCATTACGTTAGCATATACAAAGTAAGCACTGCTATATCATGTGAGACAAGCACACCAGTACATTTTTATGGTGTGACGGAATAACTTAACAGTTGACAACATTAACAAAAATGCATAAAACGAATACAGAGAAGGACAGAGGTATAGCTGTTATTAGAGACCGAGAAACAATTTTAAGCACAAGTCAAGAAATAACAACTAGATATTCTTACTGGGGAAAAACACAACACATCAACAACAACAACAACAACAACAACAACAACAAAGCCTTTTTGCTCCAAGCAAGATAGGCTAGGCAGCATATTCTTAATCATCTAAAATTATGTGCCTTAATTTGCACTTAATGATAACACAAAGAAAAAATGGAGTATATTTAAATGAAGGATGCAACATACATCATTCTCAGTGTTCTTGGTATACCCTTAAGTGCTTGTAGATGGTTACCAGGACATTTCTTCAGACATTGAAGCTGGATACATGCAAACAAAGGAAGATAAGAAAAAAGAATCAGTTTAAATGCACAAAGCAATGAGCTTTACACAAGGTAGAAACAATTAGAAGGCCACATTTTTTTTCAATTAATACCACAGCATACATAAAAAAAAGGGTAACTATACTTACTATGGCCCTCTCAGCTACGAGGTGTCGAGGAAAGTTCCGCAGTGCCATATCAATGTCACCATGTTCCTTGTAATGTTTGCGCACCTCATTGATGTCATCACGCTGTACAGACTAAGTTATGTTTAAACAAAAGCTGGCAGAACTGAATACAAACTCCTAATTGGACACATATAAAATATTTGTAGGATATCTCCTTCCCTTGGATCAAGAATCAAGTTCACAGCAGCTTTCCACTCTCCTCTAAGCAAAGCAGCCCCAACAAGGTGTGTTGGTACTGAACCACTTCCAAAACGCTACGCAGATGAAATAGATAAACTCGATGAGCTTCAGAAATAACAGGGTAATAGGTTTTGAACTTGAGGATATAATACCTGCAAACCATAGTAGTTGATAAATCCATTCTTTCCTAAGCCATCTACTGCATTTTTTATCATGTCTTCAGATTCCGCAATGACACCCCTAAATAAATATAGGGAAACATAAGATCTCCATTTGCTCTGTTTTCCTAAAAGAGAATGTACAAGGTCTGCTGCATGTGTACTGAAGTACCATAGCAAACAATACAGGCCACAGAAGCACACGTCACGCGGTTGTACTAACAATAGAATGTTTAAAACATGATCCCAAGTTCTTGTGTTGCACATATATTTTTAGTCTAAGTTATTATGGCGCAAGTCAAGTGATGAGCATTTTTGGACCAGGAAAAAAAACTATAGTCTGGTATGCTAAAATATTAACTTGTAAGCAAAGACAGTACCTCAGAGTAATTGTAAATCGATTTCCTGAGAGCTGACCAAGAACAAGTCCCTCCTTCACGTAGCTAAAAAGGATTAGTTAGTTGCCAAAAGTATCAACATTTTAAGAATGCTATATCATGGTTATATGTACAACAGGATAATACTAATCACATACCAGAAGTTTCCAACTTTAATCCCAAACAGCCGATTATTTAGAGCAGCTAATCTACTGGCTTGCACCTTGAAAACAGTTACCTAATAAAAAATTAGAAAAGTATTAATATCACCGTATGCACAATTATAGACAGAAATTTATTTAGTAAATTGATTTTGTTGTACAACAAAAATCACAAAAGTGTTCCATTTTCAGACTTCAATGTTATATGTTAGCCAACATTATACAGGGAAGCTCCAGGACTAACTAAATAAATTTACTCTGCTGTTATAAACTTGAGGAATACGTGCCTGCTGTGTAGTAACAGCACGCTTATCCTTTGTCCCTGCAAACCCAAATGAACGTGGCTGCAAAAGGTACAGTTAATTTAGCAGCAGCAAGAGCAGGTAAATGAATCCAGTTATCTAAGGCAGGTAAATGAATTCTAGGATTTAGCAACTATGACATACCTGAAGTCCTAGCATTTTTCCTATTACTCCTAATGCTTCTTGGGTGTCCTTGTTCTCTTTGTACAGGTGAAACCTGATCAATGATCCAAATAGTAGCTCCAATTAAAACACTAGTTAGAAGAAAAACTAGATAAACTGCACAACAATATAAGACTGTTGTGTACTACATCAGGTGCATTACTATTAAAAAGTTCAAACAAATAGAGCATACCAGGTATGCCATACATGTGAAAAGAACTCATCCCAATACAAATTAAATAACACATAACAAAGTTAACAAACAAAACAGGATGTCATCACCTCAGGAACTTCCCAACATTATCTGACCAGTTACTCGACCCTCTACTATCAAATGGCCTGTCATCTCTCCAATCAGAACTACCCATGTTCTTCCGTTTCCTTCCTCTCCCGCGGCCGCCACCACCCCTTCCACCACCTGCTCCTGACCCCAACCGCACCCTGATGCACCTCTGGACCCCATCACTGTGTTCCACCGTGTCCGTGACCAGGAATTTGAAGGTCTTCTTAAAGAAGTTATGCACCTCCTACAACCAAACAGAACAAATGTCATACCACCCTTGCCCAACACAGTTGCACAAACAATCAGTAACCACTAAGTGAACTGACCGATCGGTGAGCCTTGTCAGCATCAGGCGAGAGAATGACAGGCGAGACATCACTGTCACCACCAACCGACACCCTCTCCAGGAGACCCCTCAATGCGTTGCAGTCGGCATCGCCGCAGAGCGAACGGAACGACTCGAGGGCCTGGGAGTGGTCCGCTTCAGCCGACGGCGCCGCCTTATCCTCTTCATTCACATCAACGCACTGCAATTCCGTATTTGGCCGGGAGATTGGGATCGGAGAAGCGCAATTATGAACTCAAACTTTCACAGAGGGCCTGATACCTCGGTGGGGAGATCGAACGAGGTGAGCTGGACGAGAGCGCCGTCGCGGGCAACCTCGTGGACGATGAAGTCGGCATACCGATGCTTGAGGACGCCGCGGAATCCGGGAAGGGAGGAGGCGAAGCAGGTGATGCCCGCCTCCGCCTCGGAGAGTGAGGTCGAGCGCGCCATGGGAGATGGGGGCTGGTGGCTCTAGGGTTTTGGGAGGGAAAGCGAGGAAGAGGAAGACGGCTGGAGAGGGTTTAGGCAAGTGAAAGGGGAAAACGGTGATGAGAAATTTGTAGCTAGGTCCCACAGGTCTCTGCTATTTCCATTAAGGGTGTGTTTAGATGAAAAAGTTGGGGGTGAAAAGTTACTGTAGCACTTTTCGTTGTTATTTGGTAAAATTTGTCCAACCATGGATTAATTAGACTCAAAAGATTCGTCTCGAACTTTACATACAAACTATGCAATTAGTTTTTTTTTTACCTACATTTAATGTTTCATGCATGCGTTTAAAGATTTGATGTGATGGGTGGAAGAGGAAATATTTTGGGTTCCTGTAGGAAGTGAACGCGGCCTAAGTTTAGGCATTGTTTAGTCCCTGGATGTAAAGCTTCGGTGGCCCTAGCGCAGCTGTCGCCGCCGCAGCCGCCCCCGCCATCCACCACCGCTGGTCCCCCTCCCTTCTCCCGCATCTCGTCGGGGGCTGAAGGGAGTGGGGATCCATTGTTTTTAATAAGTTTTTCCCAGTAGATCGAGTCATTAGGGTTAGTGTCTTTCCATGCCAAATTATTTGGTACTGGAGTTTTATCTCCTCCTCCTCATCATCTTTGTCGACGGTGAAGGAGAAGGGTGGAATCGTTTTCTCCATGGCGGCTCCGTTGAAGATGAGGGCGACAACGTCGGCGTCAGCATTTTCATCGACATGACGACATGGAGACTTTTGTTTCCGGACGGTGGCATCAAGGCGGAGATGATGTCGCCGCCATGGAATAATTTTCTCTGGTCTCTTCTCCGTTTTATTGTGGTTAGATTTGGCCACGATGAAGGACTAGGGAGAATAATTTTCAGATCAGTCTTCCTTACTCTTCGGTGGCAGAAAGAAGAAAAAGGAAGACACCAGAAAGAAAAAGTTTCTCAATTCCGCCTACAGGAATGTTGGCCGTTGTTCGTTGGGCATTTGTGCTCAGGCCATTTGCCGAGCGTTTGCCTGTGCGGTCATCCATACTGCAAAGCATCTAACAGGTTAGGTTTTGAGTTGTGTTATTCACAGCGTGGGTACTATTTTGTAATCCAGAGTGCTTGTAACGTGTTGATATACCCAGCTATTCTATAATATAATTCTTCTTTCGTCGCAAAAAAAAGAAAAAAAAAGAAAAAGATGTAAAGCTTCGGAGTGTCACGTCGGATGTCACATGGAGGTGTCGCATAGGGTGTTCGGATATTAATAAAAAAATAATTACAGAATTCATCAGTAAACCGCGAGACGAATTTATTAAGTCTAATTAATCTGTCATTAGCACATGTTACTGCAGCTTTATTGTAGCACAACATTGTCAAATCATGGACTAATTAGGCTTAAAAGTTTGTCTCGCAAATTAGTCGTAAGCTGTGCAATTAGTTATTTTTTTAGTCTATATTTAATACTCCATGCATGTGTCCAAACATTCGATAGGATAGGAGTGTAAACTTTTAGAGGAGGAACTAAACAAGATCTTAGTCTATGCAAAGTGAGCAAGCCACTTTGAATTGGGCCTTTTTATTTTAAAAATAAATAAGTAAATAAATTTTCTAATAATTTCAAACATTTACAAAATATACGACGGGATTGAAAAATAATACTACGAGCCTCTGAGAGAACGAAATTTAAAATGGTAGCGTGAGCGTCCGGATGCCCGCGCTGCACTTTGTTTACCCTGCGCAATGCACTCCATGCTCGCACTCGAGCTTGCACGCCCTAGCCGCGCCACCAGATTGCGCTCGGGGACCGCTCGCGCCTCCTCCGCTTCTCACACGTATTGCAACATGTGCAAGACCCAATTTACTTTTACAACATCCAGATGAAACACTTGCAGCATATGTCCGAAACAGTTCAAATATTTGCAACATACGTCTGAAACACATGCAAAACACAAGAAAAACTTGAAAATATAGTGCAACCATTGCAAACATCAAGCAACATACGTATGAAAACACCTGAAACACTGCAAAATCCCGATCTAGTTCTGCAATATCCAAATGAAACACTTGCAACATACATCTAAAACAGATGAAATATTTGGAACATACACTTGAAACATACACGTATAGTCATTGCAACATCCCGATCTACTCTTGCAGCATCGATATAAAACACTTGCAATATACCTTTAAAATATCTGGAACACTTAAAACATACGCTTGCAACATGTCTTTCAGCACAATGTCACCTTACTATTTGGACAAATGGAGGCTCGTCGTTGCGGAGCTCAATGCCATCGCGGAGGTCGGTTGTGGCGCATGGAGCTCGTGGCGACACGGGCAACTCGCGCTGTGGCGCGGCATCACACGAAGCTCCCTCACTCACCAGCTTGCTAGAGGATCTGTCATGAAGACTCGCCGACTCGGTGGAGCAGGCGAGGCGGGCGCATGGCATAGTACGGGGAAGAGAAGAAAGCGGGACGAGTAGGAAGAGTTGGACGGACGCAAGCGCGGGGCGACAAGCATCGCTACCGGAGGCGAGATCGCGCAGGAGGCCTCTGAGTGCGGGTTTGGACGCATTAGGCTGAAACCTGTGATTGTAAGGCTGTGAGAGAGGACCGATGTGCGATGAAGACAAGGCTACGTGTGGCATTTGCTACAGGCAAGTTGCTTGGCCCGGTTCGCAAACCCAGCAAGCGCCCCGTAGACGGACACCATGACCAAAAAATTACCGAATTTAAAAATGTTTAATCTACTCGTACTCCGTACGATTTTGGAAAGTCTGTTAGACAACAATTGATTTCATCCAAGAGAACGTCTACTCGTAGAACGATTTTATTATAACATTTACCCAAACAATGATTTGGTGAAATCATCTACCCACAAAACGAATTCTTTTGAGTCCTTTCACCGGGAGTCAAAATTAAAAGAATAAGATCTCGTTTAAAAAGGCTCTAACTCGTCTAGCTCCTGCACTATTCACGTTACATCATCAGAGCACTTTCTTTCTCTTTCTAAATAAATGAATTGGGAGTTGGAAGAAACGGTACTTTAGAGGCCGTTTGGCTGGACTTCTTGAAGCAAATTCTCGGTAAAAATTACTCGTCAGCTAAAACGCACATAGATTCTAATGGAAAGCAAACAACACTTCATCATTTACACTGGGAACTTTAAAAAAAAACACTCCTCAATACGCCTATTCAATCTCCACCAAATCACTGTAGAGTTAATTATCATTGCATCCCACCTTGCTCTCTCACCAAAATCAAGGATAATCACTCCACCCAAGAATTATATGCCAAGCAGGCCCTTAGGCTTAGGCTTTGGCTTAGACTTTGTTCCTTAGCTATTGTAGCATAAAGCGGCAGTTGAAAAAGTCATGCCAAACAGGCCCTAGGAATCCACCGCCGGGATGATTCACCTTGGGTGTCGCCTTCCCGTCCATAGCGGGGGCGGCAGTGTTAGGGAGACGCTAGATTGAACGGCGTGCATGGTGCAGCGAGGCAGCCTGGCAACACACATTTGGGCTGCACGACTTAGGCAGAGGGTGTTTGGCCCGCATAGCTTACACACAAGACCAGTCTCGGTGGAAGTTCATGGCTCAATTTCCAAGATTCTCAAGTGTTCGAAACAATGTAAACAAGTTTCATTCACATAAAACTTATTTCATCCCATGAATTTTTTATCGTCTGTCTCTTCATTTATTTTTTGTCATGTTAGCCTATTTAATGCCCATAAAACTTTTATGAAACTTCCATCCAAACTGACCTAAGCATAGAGTATGTATATTTTGGTAGAAGAAATCTATTATACCTCCCTAAACTAGTGTAGTAGTCTGATTTTTCTCAAACTCCAAGATCAAATACTTCCAAAACCGATTAAATTACCTCCTTGCATTTGTTTGGAGTGGTTTCAAAGGTAGTTTTTTTTGTTAAAAATTTCAGTAAATACTTGATAAGAAATTTAAGCCATAAAAGATATCTCGAAGCTTTTAAAAAGCCTTAAAAAAGTGAATATAGTTTGGAATACGCCAAATCTAAATATTTAGAGCTCATAAAAACACTAAGGGTGTATTTAGTTCCCCATTTCACAAAAAAAAATTAGGTTTTGGCCCATCATTTTGCAAAATGAAACTAAACACCATATAAAATTTTTGACAAGAAGATATCCATTCTCCATTTTGGATTTTGCCTTCAAGAGGCAAAAAAAAAAGCCAAAAAACTCTCACCCACCCTGTGAAAAATTTGACATTTTAGATAAAACTAAACACACCCATGAAAATTTTAGCATTTTACATTTCATCATTCCATTGACATTTTGCATTTCATGAGGAACTAAACACAACTTAAATATCTCTTGATCCTTAAAAATAGATTTAGCTCTAGGAAAATGAAAAAATATCCAAGAAATTCTAGAAACTTCCTAAAACATTCTAATCCATGTATAAACGAGTTCTTGACATATCCATGTGCCCCATGACGTGAGGTTTGCCAGCTGTTCTATCAATTGAGACCCATGATAGATACGACAACTACTCAGTCATTGCAGATAATCCAATATTGATTTGTAAAATTCGAGATATATCAAGCATATAATCTCATCATTAAGTGGCTATTAACAAGACTTAATAGAACAAAATGAATAGCGTAGCACGGTGGTCGATTCTTCCAGTTGTCACAGGTTCAGTTCCTTCACCGGTTGCCAAAATACAAAGCGTTTGCCACTGAACATCAGCTCAAAAAACATCTTATTATCCATCAATTTACCATTTCTCTGATGGTGCAGGATAAAAGTTAAGAGAAACTTTCACTGATGAAACACAAGAAAGCTTCAGAATACAAATAACACATCCCTTTTCCCTTCTGGTGTTTGCAGTTTGCACACCTTACAGTGCGAGCCAACTTATTTGTGTGCTCGTAATGCTCCCAAGCAAACCTAGCAGGCATCCAGATCCCTGCATGGAGGAGGTTTCGGCTCTCCATGCAAGGTGGTGTTCCCCCCAGCAGGACCAGAGTTTTTCCGCTCTGGGTGTTGTGTGCCTCGCTGCAAAATTAATTTGATAACCGAAACAGCACATTGACCAGTGAGCAAAAGAATTGTGGTTTAACATAAAAAGAATCAAACCAACTAAAAGCACAGTAGAAATATCCAGTTAAGTTAGCTGGTACTTACAGGGGGTGTTTCGCCTCTTCTCAGCATCTCAACAATCTCAACAACTCGTTTCGGAGTGAGGTCCTCCTGCAAAAGAAGGGAGGCACAGAAAAGGAAGCTCACAGTCATGGCACAGTTTTTTTTTTTGGTCAAGTCATCTTTACTTAGCAATAAACATTATTTGTCATGTCATGTGCGTTTTTATGCCTTGAGCACTTCTGCTGCATGGAAATAGCGTTTAAGAGCATATAACAGACTAATAGGGAAACAAATAATGACAGCAGGAAAGTGCCAATTCATGCAAGTAAACTTACATAGTAGTTGTATGTGTAACCCTCTGAGCCTTTCGAGTAGTCAGCCACAGCAATCATAGGAGCATTCACACAGCAACCCTGCAAATGCAGGAGACATGATTAAAAAAGGTGCATTCTAGTTCTTCGGAATAAAACAAATAAAATAAAAGCGATTTCTACATAAGAACTAATAGAAATGGCAACGTATCTGGTGCAAACCAACCTCTCCGTGTAACCATGCAAACTTCTAGTCTGGGCCATATGATGTTGATCCAAGGGGCGCATAGGGATTGGGCAATTTTGTGCTTAACCGCCCGCTCCTAATCACACTTTTGCAAATCTCCCCTCCCACTCTCCCCTACGCCCCCCTTGGATCAACATCATATGGCCCAGATTAGAAGTTTGCACGGTTGCACAGAGATTTGGTTTACACCAGATACGTTGCCAATAGAAATAGCTAAAGTATTAAAAACCATTCATCAACGACACATTAGAGACTACTGCTGCTAAACATTTAAGACAACTAAAAAGTGCAATTTGAAGGCATATGTGATAGCATCTCATAAATATGTAGATCAAATTACCATGCACTCCATTTCTCCAACAGAAAATAAACCATCACTGGTCACCTCTGCGAAGGCAACAAAAATGTCAACAATATTGCAGAGAAAGGACGAGAAGCTCAGGCTCAGAAGACAATGTTGGTGGTAACCAACCAGATAATAGCATACTTAGTTAACAGGAAAAAGTACCGTGAATAGTAATACAAACCATTTCGTTTAACTCCAAGGTGCTCCAACAACGTCTCTTCGATTTCACGTGAACCACGAATCATACAAGGTGTAGTTCCACACACCAGAAGATGGTATTTACCAACCTAATACATGATATGAAAATGAAAAGGTCAAAAGCATAACAGAGGTGCTAGTGGGGGGTAATGATAAAAATGAAATAGGCAGTAACGCATCAAGATACCTTAGTACGGTTAAACATTGTGTAAAAGGTAGCAACTTCATATACCCTGATTGGTGCAACTTCGACAATTTTAGCAATCTGAAGTAACAGAGACAACATTGTCAGAAGTACAGAAAAACGTAGAAAGTTAAGTTTTCCAAATATGGTGACAACAGTTCATAAACAGATAATAACACAATCTATCTTGACATACATCTGATAAGTGTGTAACATAACCGCTTTTAATAATTTCAACTATTCATATGCTATGAACATAATCATATATGAATATATCTGAATTTCTGTAGCTTCAGCTGCACAAACGATATATTTATACAGGAGATGTCAACTTCCATTGATGCAAATATGCTTGTTTTTTAGGGGGTGTTTAGTTGGTGGGGTGAAAAATTTTGAGGTGTCACATCGGATGTTTCAAGGGATGTCGGAACTCGGAATGGGTGTTCGGATACTAATAAAAAAACTAATTACATAACTCGTCTGGAAACCGCGAGACGAATTTATTAAGCCTAATTAATCCGTCATTAGCACATGTTTACTGTAGCAAGGCATTGTCAAATCACGGATTAATTAGGCTCAAAAAATTCGTCTCGCAAATTTATCGCAATCTGAGTAATTAGTTATTTTTTCGTCTACATTTAATACTCCATGCATGTGTCCAAACATCCGATGTGAAGGGTTGAAATTTTTTTGGGGAGGAACTAAACACCCCCTTATTGGTCATTGTCGGTGTTCGGACCCGAGGGGGTCCTAAACCAACGAGTAAATGTTGCGTGTCTCTTTCCTGGATGGTGATGCAAGGAGAACACACGGGGGTTTATCCTGGTTCGGGCAAAAGAAGGCCCTACGTCCAGCGGGGGGGGGGGGGGGGGGGGGGGGAGAAGTTTGTATTTCCTTGCACCGAAGTGCTCGTGTAGGGGTTACAAGCATGCGAGAGAGGGCGTCGAGCCCAAGTCTCAAAGAGAGGAAAAAGAGGACAAGGGTGATTGATTGAGATATCGATCTCTATCTTGCGTCTTGCCTGTTGTCTCTTGTTTTTCTTCGTTGTCCGTCCTCGTTGTAGAACCCTGGCCTGCCCTTTTATAGGGCGAGAGGAGGCCAAGACGACGGGAAGCCTTGAGGTGATGTTTTGTCGATTCCTGTTGAGCTGACCGTAGCGACGTGCTCAGGGATGGCCGGCCATCCCTGGACACCATGGCGTCGTGGGAGACGAGACGGCGAAATGACCCGGAGCGCCGTGCCACACCGTCCTTCCCTTGCCGTTGAACTGTGCCGAGCGTCGAGGTTGGGTCGAGGCCGGGTCGAGACCGGATGGATAAGGCCGAATCCCCGAGATTGCGGAGAACGGGCCTTGTCTTATCCTCCCTCGAGGGTGATCGATGGTAAACAGTGCGCGGTAAGGTGGGTACAGTGACGGTTTTCACCTCCCATCACGGGACGGGCGGTAAAACAGTGAGATCTGACACGGGCATTGTTCCCACATCGATCCTGGTCGCAGTCATGCCGGTAGGTGGTAGTAGGTAACCGCATTAAATGCTATGGCTTTTGTCCTGGGGTAGGTAAAGAGAGGGAGTCGAGGCGCTCGACCCGGGCTCACGCGAGTCGGAGTTTTTCCCAGTGGGCGGACGAGCCTCGCGCGGGTCGGAGCGCCGTCGAGGTACCTTGCTGTACGGGATGGGGCGCGGTCGAGGCGCCCCGTCGAGCGGGCCTCGTACGAGTCGGAGCCGGAGCGCGGTCGAGGCGCCCCGTCGAGCGGGCCTCGTACGGGGCGGACTGGATACGCGGTCGAGGCGGGCTGCCTTTTATTGCGGTTTCAGTCGTTTTAGTTTTTTATTAGCGATGGATGTGGGTACCCCCGTACTGTTGGTACCGACAGTCATTAACCCCCATTTTCCAACACTGCACTCAGATTACGGAATCTACCAGCACTTGCAAATTCAGCCACAACACAATCCATTTCAGGTCCTGGAAGGTTTCAAAAAACAGCTGGCTCATGGAAATCATAATTTTATGCCCTGGAGTATTTGTCCAGGAAATACAACCAAATATTCTTCAATTCAAGGCAGAGCTACTTCCCACACAGAGGAATAGCTACAGAGCTTTGTGTAATTCTTTTGATTTTCTTTGTTTCCTTTTTTTGTCTCTCGGTCACCTGTACTCTATATATTAATCAGTAAAAGGGAAACCCCTCCTGTTGCCTCAAAAAAGGCATCTTGTTTCCTGGTAGCACAGTTTTTTTTCTGCACAAGCAAGGCCAGGATAATACTGTATTTATCAAATGGTGGTACGTACAGATGTTGTGTACTCTACTACTTTATGAGATGTGACTTGATTCTCCCCTGTCTTCAGTAGACATTAGATTTCAACATTAAAGAAACTTAGCTAAAATTGCTCTACTCATAGAAGAAAGGAAATACACATTGTAAGTGTTGGACCATCAATAACAGGCTAACAGCACATAGACTAAGTCTGCAGTAGTTGGTTTTATTTTTGTACAAGAGCTAAGGTAACTCTTGGAAAGAGATTTGTCAGGGATAAATACAATTGACACTGCGCAAGTCATTGGATAAACCTGTTGCCTAATATGTGCATGCTATTTCCCTGTGCACCTAGACAAAGGTCGATAGGCAAAAATGTAAAAATTCCTGAAGAATTGGATAGGGTAAAGATTATCCTGGAAAGGATAAATGACAGCAGCTGTAACACGAAGCAAGAGTCAATCAAGGAGTTTCTGCTATACAACTGAAATGTAACTCTGTAAGCACTTTGGTGAATGAATGCATAACTACAGGTCCTTAAACAAGTTCATCATGTTTTTTTTTCTTTTTCAAATAGGACATAACAAAACATATTGAAATGTAGAAAACAGATAGTTGTCTAGTTTTTAGATAGTAGAACTTACAGCATCCATGGCTGCAACTGGCACCCATCCACCATGCTGCTGCTGTGCAAGATCAAGCAGCGGAATAATACCAGATTGCTTGTAGTTGCTTGGATAGTGAGAGAGTATCTCATTGACCTGAACCCACATTGAAACATGTAATTTAAAATGTACTGCTAACAAGGTCCATATACTAACTAAATATTAGTTGCATTCACCAAGCACACTATTAGGTCAACAAGGTCCAGCATTAAGGCCATCGCCATATTACATATGCCCATCGGTGAAATATCACATTACAAGGATATCTCCCTCTCATAAACGAACAATCAGCTCAAACTTAAAACTTCAACCGTCCCACTGGAAACACTATCCTCACTACCATATCTGAGACACTGAGGATCCAAGCACAGATATGAACAACATTCTGCCATAACAAATCCAAAGTTCCAAACCCATCCAACTTACCCTATTGAGTAGAGGTAGAGGCGAATCACAAACAAAGGCAAGGGTAGTCAGTAACTCAGTACCTTCTTCATATTCGCCTCCGAGAACTCCCATTTCATGTCCGGCTTGTTCTCCGGCGAATCAAGGTGCTGCAACAACAACAGAAAACGTCAACACAGCTGAACTATCAACCACCAACCAGATCAGGCAAACGCAGGGGACCGGATCCGAGGAGTGCTCACGTAGTTAAGAGCCGTGGAGAAGGGCCTGCTGCTGGAGACGGAGCCCCTAGAGGCGGCGGCGGAGTAGCCTGCGGCAGCGATCTGGCAGGAAAATTTTCCGCGGAGGAGATCAGACGATAAGTTTGGGGAAATGGTGGGGGCAGGGGTTGGGCAGACAAGAGGAGGACTAACCGGAGACGAAGCTAGCCGGCGGCCGGCTGCTTCCGACGCAGATGCGGAGGCGAGGCCGAGGAGGCGGCGGGCCGCGAGGCGCGCGGCCGGTGGCAGCATGGTGGCGAGGACTGTGGGGGAGGCGACGGAGCGGGTGGTGGTGGAGGTATCGGCGTGTGGCCGCCTTGCGAAGCCTGCGACTCTGCGAGGTAGGAGAAGAAGCGACCCCCGTCTTCCACTCTCGCTGCATCGCTAAGACACGAGCCCTACAGGCCCAATGGGACAGATCTAGTTGTCTGGCCCCATTTTGAAATTGGGCCTAAAGCCTCTGGGGCGTGGCAGACTGGTAATGTAACCAAGAGTCCTCTGGGCTCTAACGCCTGAACTTTTCAGTGATTTTTCAGTCGAGTTTTGGGGTGTTTACGCAGTCTCTTTCTGATTTTTAGTGGTGAAATCATCTGCCCTTTTCCCTAACAATATCTTATGAGATTAGCTATGAATGCATGCTATATTTCATTATCCTTACTCTGTTGATCATTTTTTATTAGTGATGGTAGGATCGGATTGGATTCGAATCGGAACGAAGAATTATCCACTCTACTTTCACCCTTATATTATACAGAGTAATGTTCTCACCCTCCTCCCTTTGGCCTCAATTCTCATAAATCCAGTGAGGCGTCTGTTCTTTCCTTTTATTTCAGGCGATGAATAGCGGCCATTGGATCTTCATTCAACTGTTTCCAGCTTATGTATTGTTTTTCTTTCACCTTGGGCCTGGATTGAGGTGGATATATGGGCACCAAAACAAACCCTTGTTTCTTCTTCAATACCCACAAAACTCCCTATGCCCGCTTCCCCACCTACCATCAGCCACCTTCCATCCTCAACGGCGAACCCATCGCCGAGCCTGCTCCGCTATCCCCCGCCGGACTAACATGACGTTGTCGGGCCAAGGCTTCCCCGCCCCTCCTTGGCCCATAAGCTGTCCTCTAGTGCCCATGGCTAGCGGTGTCCTTACCGCTTCGCCCCTGCGCCCGGCTCCTATGCCTGGCCGGGCCCAGGCCCTTTTCTATTCTAAGCCCGCCAAGCACAAGCAGCCCGAACCCAAACGCTTCATCGACGAGGAGAATGGTGCCTGAAATCGTTCACGATTTCAGGGACCCATAGTATAGGAGATGTGGTAAAGGAAAGCTTTCATCCATTTTTTTTGAGCCTGGACTTCTGAGGTACAGCTGTAGTATCTGAACATACGCACAAACACACACACTCACTCCGCTACACGCACACAATGCACACCCAGTGCGCATGTTAGATCTAGCAACTATACACACCACACGTCCTTCTGGAGATCGACGAAGTTCAACGGAGCTTCGCAGGCAACGGGGCACGTCGCATTATCATTGTGGCTTCACGTGTACATCCAAGACCTGCAATATTATTTTTTGGGGAATAAATCTCCAGTGAGATAATCAAGTCCGATCTAGGGAACGAACCTGGGCGGGCAGCGCCCACACCTGGAGACTCTGCCACTGGACTACGCGTCCGTTCTCTTTCATCCAATTAATTTGAGCTCACGCCCAACTAGTGCCTACAGACTACAGTAGTATTTCTTGAAAAAATTGTGACAGTTGGTCTATGTTCAAAAGCCCAGTTGTCCTATGATCAGTCTCATGGGTTTTCTCAGCCTTTCAGGTGCTCAATTATCTGGGTGTGTTCCATAGCCTCGAATGAAGCTAGGCGCCGGATTAAACTCTGTTTCAAGTAAAACATTGGAAACATTAACACTGTCTCATTGCCAGATACTAGTACGAAGCAGTAGCACTGCTCACATGAAGCAGAGTTCATCAGTTTCAACATATGATTCTAGAATATCCTTGTCCCACTCCCATTCCATTCTCATACTCGGCAACGAAATCTCCAAGTCAGATAAAGGCCACGCATGACACTGCCACATTGCTATCAAACTCCATACAGTACTTCATGTGTGCAGTTTCATCATGCCTTCATCTATGCATCCGTTCTAAACTATAAGCCGTTTTGACTTTTTTAGTATATAAATTTTGTTATATATATGTATATATATATGTATGTATATATATATATATAAATATAATAAAATTAATATAAAAAAGTCAAAACAACTTGTAATTTGGAGGAGAGGGGGTGAGTAATTGATAAACCAACTACTACTAAGTACTCGTCATTACCATATCTCAGATGCAACAACTGAATTACGGTCGCATACAGCCATGGCTTCTTCGTCTGCACCCACGCATGCACAGGTCGAACTCACACGGACTACACGGGGTCAGGCTGAACAAAAATACAGTAGCTAGAGAAATCGACGAATCAGGTAAGATGAGCGAGTTCTTCAGAGCGAGAGGCCGGAGTCCTCGTCCTCGTCGAGCGTGGAGGTGTAGACGGTGTAGAGGGACCAGATGAGGCCGAAGACGCCCAGCAGGATCCACCCCAGCAGGTTGTTGCTGAGCCCCAGGCTGAGCCCGGTGCCCTCCGTCGACATCCGCTCGTCCACCAGCGCCAGCGCGGGCGACGACGTCGTCGTCATCGCGCTGGCCACGGCCAGAAGCGACGACGCGCAGCCGGCCTGAGATGCTGGCGCCGCCTTGCCGGCGTGAACGCCGTTGGTGCCGTCCCGCTGACTCGGCCGCCTCGAGTCAGCGGCGCCGCACCGCACCTTCTCGGCTCTCGCCCTCAGCTGCGGCAACCCTGCAGCAGTGGCACACACAGCAACCTCCTCAATCCTCATGTCAAGAGACGATACCTCTGCAGTGCTTTTTACACGCCATGGCATGCAGATGACTGACGGCGCCGCTAGTTCTTGCACCAGATCCCCAGACGACGACGAGCTTTACGTACCTTGAGCCTGACACGGCCTGGCGACGGCGGCCGCGCCGACGAGGGTGGCGGCGCTGATGGTTGCCATTGCTCCCTCTCGCTGGGCTAACTAACGGTCTCGTGCTTGCCGTGTCTAGATTCTAGAACTACTCTAGATGCAATACAAGTGGTGTTGTTCTCCGGTAGGCGTTCAGCCAAATTGCTGCCACTCAACTCAAGTGTGGCTAGCTGGCTGCCAACGGCCTGGTTATCCATGTGTACATGCCATATCGTTCTGGAGCCAATGAGTGGTCGCCACGTAGATCCAGCGATTCCCACAGGAAAAGAAGCAGCCGTGGACGCGGAAAAAAAATTCGTGGGGCCATCCACTGGCGGAGCCAGAAACAAAACGTAGGGTGTGTTTAGATGGTTGTAAAGTGTGTGTAAAGTTCTGTAGCACTTTTTTGTTGTTATTTGGTAAAATTTATCCAATCATAGACTAACTAGGTTTAAAAGATTCGTCTCGACATTTACAGACAAACTGTGCAATTAGTTATTTTTTTACCTATATTTAATGCTCTAGGCATGCGTCCAAAGATTTAATGTGACGGGAAATCTTATAAAATTTTTGGAATTTTGAAGGATCTAAACCCTGCCGTAGGGGGCCAAATTTGCCATTTTGAAGCGACAGCTTTCCACTGCAGCACTGAATATATCAAAAACAAGAAAGAGTACAAGCACGGAAACTTACAAAGGGCAAATTAAATAGCCAAGCATCTAAAATTCTCTAAAAAGGTAACAGAAGATCTCAATTGAGGCCTGATTTAGATGCATTCCAAATTCTAAATTTTTACACTATCTCTCCATTACATCGAATCTTTGGACACATGCATGGAGCATTAAATGTAGATAAAAAAATAACTAATTGCACAGTTTGGTTGTAAATCACGAGACGAATCTTTTAAGTCTAATTAGTCCATGATTAGACACTAATTATCAAATACAAACAAAATGCTACAGTAGACAAATTCCAAAAAAAAAATCATCTAAACACCCCCTGAGTACAAAATATCACTCATCAGCCACTTATAGTATATATAGCCTATCAATTTTAGTCTTAAAGGAAAAAGAAGAAGAAGAATCAATAAGAAATCAAATGTACCTGTATGGCCTGTACGCAGAGCAACAGAGAGAGGGAGAGGGCAGATGCAGAGGACTACTGTGCTGCACTGCTGTGTGGGGGACGGAGGCACGGAGTTGATGCTAGCTGCTCGTCGACGACCGGCTGTCCAGGCCCCGCTGCCCCACCGGCTCGCCAGCCACCGCTGGGGCGCTGACTCGCTAACTCTTCGCTCGCGCTTCGCGGATGCAAGAAGGCAGACGGATGACGGTCTCATACATGAGAATTGCGGCTTGCGAGTTCCGAGCGTTGGGCTGCTGACCTGCTCTGCGATTTGGGCTAAATACAGTATGGGCTCCTTCAGGCCTTGTTCACTTTCCCATCCCAACCCAAAATATTTCCTCTTACACCTATCACATCAAATCTTTCGACGCATGTATGGAACATTAAATGTAGGTAAAAAAGATAACTAATTGCATAGTTTGTCTGTAAATGTCGGGACGAATCTTTTGAGCCTAGTTAGTCCATGATTGGACAAATTTTGCCAAATAACAACGAAAGATGCTACAGTAACTTTTCACCTACTTTTCGCGGAGTGAACACACCCTCAATAAAACACGGAGGCAAGGGGGGCCGGGGCCAGCATGGCCCCAACGTAGCTCCGCCCTTGGGGCCATCGGACCGACGCCCGCGTGGCTCTGGCTCCCGGGAGAACTCGGCTCGTTTGATTGTCCATTGCCTCTATCCGCTGCCCACCCGGCTGCCTCCACTGGAATTGTCCTTAGAGCAGATATAATAATACACCTCGGCTATAGCTAAGCCAGCTCAACAAGATCCTACGTGGAGGAAAGAGAAAACAAGAGAGAGAACGAGCTTGTCGCGAGTTTGAGCGCCGAGCGCTTAGACTGTCCGCAGTGGCATACTCTAAACGATACTCTAAAATTTTAGAGTATGAATATAGAGTAAAAACTGCTGCACTGGCATACTCTAAACGATACTCTATCCTTTCTCTCACTCTATATTTAGAGTAGTACTGTGTTTACTCTATATTCTGTAGTGGCGGACCCCGCTAGCTAAACAAAGGGAAAAAATGCTATAACTCACAAACCAAAAATCCAAATTAAATTTCGATTGCACCATTAAATTCGTCTCAATAAATCCTTTAAAACTAGATCACGCATGGATATATTTAGATAAAGTGACAAGTGGGTCCCATAGTGGATAGAGTGGATAGAGGATGATATAGAGGATGGATGAGTGCGGGAGAATTGAGTATAGAGGAGAGAATCTTGCTGACTAGGACGTATAGAGGATGAATATAGAGGTCCATAAGTGCAGATAGCCTTACGCGGTACCCAAGGTTTGTGGGGTCCGCTTGTCCATCCCCATCGCAGTGAAGCGCCCGTGCTAGCAAGCACCTCACCACCGGCTTCACAACCCCACCTAGTAGGGCCGCAATCACGCGCAGGTCTCCTTGCCGCATCCGTCGTCCTCCGCACCGGCATTGCGCGCAGGTCGTCCATGGCGCCGTCGTGCGTAGGTCGTCTACGCCGTGTCTGCCGTCATCCTCGCGACGTCCGCCGCGGTCCTCACGCCGGCCGCCACCATCCTCTCTGCTATCGCGCTCAGGTCGTCCTCATCGTATCTGTCGTTGTCCTCTCCATGTCCATCGTCGTCCGTGCCCTGGTCGTCGTCCGCGCCCCGGCCATCGTCCTCACCCCAGCGGTCGTCCGCGCCCCGGGCGCCGCTGTTCTCGTCGCCGTTCGCGCACCAGCCGCATCCGTCCTCGCTGCGTGACGCATGGTGCGGCGATGAGATAAAGGAGCGGACGAGAAAGGTTGGATGGGTCCCACAGGCAATAAAAATGATATTTAAAGTAGGAGAAGAGATTAGATTGTTGTATTGCTTGGTTATTATGTTGGTCTATTGCTGACTTGGCTTGACTTAAAGCCGAGCTTATTAAACCTGCTCTTAGCAGTAAAAAACATGGAATATAGTCAGGCTCCTAATTATAAAATATCGTCTAAGTTCATGTTTCTCTTATCGTTTCACGTTCCCGTCTCCTCCAGGGATGCTAAGATCTTCCATAATGTTTGCCCAAAGTAGCGCCAAAATAGAGGAGAGAAGGTTGGAGCGTTGCTGCGCTGCAGCTAGTGGTGCCAGCTCTAGATAAACTAGGAGGCGCGCAACTTCCTGCCTCGATGCCAATTGATGCCAACTATATATATTTTTTTTACTTTCTTGCTTCTCTCTACAACACCATCTTACATCAATGACACAAATATGGTGGCCTTTGCTTTTTTTTACGGTGGCCTACTTTCTACGGTGGCCTTTGCTTTTTTTTACTGGTACCACTCGATATTGTGGAGGGCCTAAGGGCTCACCCCGATGACACCGACAATAAGTTGATATGTAGGATGAGTCATTCAGGTTGATGCGACCCCTTTGGCTCTTACTTTCATTGATTTGCCGTGAGATGGATGGAAAACTTGCCATCTGCTGTGTATAGACTACTCCCTCTGTCCTGAAATGAATGTTGTTGAAGCTTGTGCGCACATTCATCATCGAATTCATCATCGATTTCACTGGACATGGACAGAAGCAAGTCCAGATGCATGCATGACGGTCTGAACCGAGACATGCAGAGGCTGCTCCCCAGCGACAATAATTGTGGGGCGGAGGGAGTATGCTCGTTACCCTGGGGTGATTGTCATAATCTGTACTTGTTGCACTTGGACGGACTGCAACAGCAAGACTATAGCTTAGTACCCATGGAATGACATAGTTCCAAGAGCTAATGCACACGGCTACAAAGAAAGCCTCGCGCCCTCGCCTAGCATTCGTTTCTCGCTTGCCAAGTTTTTTCGAAGGGATTTAGAAAATTGTTAGGTTCCCTATTGATCAGAAATGGTGAACGTCTTCTGCTTCGTCTCAAGTCTGTGTTTGTAATAAATGTGAACTGATTCTCTCGTTTAAAGAGGTCTGAAGCACCAACTTATCCATTATCTGAAAAAAGGTCCTTGTGTTTGTAATAATTGTGACCTTATTTCGTTACTGTTCTTCTCATTCCCCATTAAGCATTTCACTTCCGACTGTTCACTTTGCATACCTCCGCTCTGTATGCCTCAGCATTCCTCAATGTTGGCCTACTGTTTAAGTTATTTATCGTCGTCCATAAAGTTTTCATTTTTCTTTGCACCAATATGTTTAGTCAAAAAGTTGTCTGTGTAAAGTTGACTGCACCTGTGCTTTAGGAAACTGAATTGCACATAGCAGTGTTGATATGTCTGCATTATCACTACTGTTTTTGACTTTCAACAAACTGAAGTTGTGGCTTTGGCTTACTGATATTAAGCTCTTGTTCTGTCTATGTTCTATCATTAGAGAAATTTGTTGTACATCAGTACATACTAAAAAATAAAAAACCCTCTGTATTTTTTTTGCCAGTTTTTGGTGCCCATGAACTATTGAGTTTCAATCTAGATGGTTCCAAATGAAGTCCGCTAATGTATAAAAGAGTGGGCTTTTCTTATACAAGATACACTGACAGATAACAGGGTAGGGATTGCACCATAGATAACAATATATCTCTACTTTCAATTCCGAATCGCAAGTAGCAGTGTAGCACACATGTCAAAATTTCACTAAAAAGAACTAGAATTCATTGGTGGACAAACGTTCCTCCGACAAAGCACCAAATGCTAAATAACAAAGCCTTATCCAATAACAGATAGCAGCAGGGCCAGATAACTTTGGCGCAAACACGAGCATGCCCTGGGATCCTTCACTTGAGAGGAATGAACCTGGAGGAGTGGGTAGCACCGATACCCGGCCTTCCATGCTTGACGGGCTTGTAACTGATGGAGAATTCAGCAAGGTAGTGCCCAATCATCTCAGGCTTGATCTCAACCTGGTTGAATGTTTTCCCGTTGTACACTCCAATTATGCTGCCTATCATCTCTGGCACAATGATCATGTTGCGCAGATGAGTCCTGACAGGCTCAGGCTTCTCACCAGCAGGTGCTTCCTATTTCTGTGCATGTAAAAAGTAGAAAATGGGTTAATAGCTTAGCTTTTATGATCTCAAAGCAATAGCTTAGCTTAGCTCCATGACAACAATTTAGAAACAGTAAAACAGCTACAAACAATAGCATTAGCAGTAGAAATTGAGAAAACAACTTATCTTCAGGATCAAATGAAATCAGAATATGCAGAAAAAAATGCACAGATAGGTCATAAACAAATTCTTAAGTCTACCAACTCTACTCACTGTTGTGGGTAAAACAAAGAGCAAATATACTCTAATTAGAAAATGTCATTGTCATAACATTCCATACAACAGGAATAAGAAGTCAACAGACTAGACAGACTATTCCAAACTACTATATAGCTTAAGCTCCATTTGACTACTCTGTAACATGCATTATTTCAAGTGCTCATAAGAAACTCATCATCTGAGCCTTGACAGCAGACTAGCACAGCATAAATCTTCTAGGACCAAACTAACATTTATGCTATATCAACCACCATGTGCCATGCATTTGAATTTCATAGCTGATAAATAAATTGGTACGTACTTATAGCAACTGCATAAAACGAAAATCAACCTTCAGCTCAACAAATAATGACTCCATTTCAAACAGTAACATTCAGATCACGCAATTGCTATTACATTTCATACTAATAATCTAACACCATTTGCTGCAAAATTATCGATGCACCTCAAGTCAACCATCTCTACTGCAAGTCTGAACCAGGGTTCTGGCCGAGCATCAAAAGTGAAATACAGAGTAGAACCATTTCAATTCTGCTGACCATCGATTGTGTGAGCAAAACACGTCTGAAACTACACCCACTGAATCTAAAAAGTCAGATGATTCCACATGTCCATATCAATATCACCCTTAGCTGCTATATGCACTCAACATCCAGACTACAAATATCGCACATTCTAGCATCCCAGCATTAAACTTACAGAATCGCAGAAAGGAAGGGAATGCATTACCGCCGTGCGCAGCCTCTTGATGAGAGCCATCGGCTTCCTCTTCAGACCCCTCTGGAACCTAAATCCAAACACATACCCAAAAAAAAAAATGAAAAAGCATAAAACGCAATCAAAACAACGGGAAACATTATACCCTCCTGCACGGAATCCCGTCGCCAACAACACCATTTTCTGGTGCAGCTTGCGCCTACCTTCTGCGGGCGCGGGCGGGGAAGAGCTGGACGAGGTCGTCGGTGGACATGTCGAGGAGCGCGTCGAGGTCCACGCCGCGGTAGCTGTACTTGCGGAACGTCCTCTTCTTGGGCTGCCCCGCGGCGGCGACCTCCGCCTCGACGTCGACGTCCGCCTGCGAGGCACCATCACGCGCGGAGAGGGGTTAGTCAGCTCGGCCACAGCGAAATGCGTGCGCGTTGTGGGTTCGAGGGCGGGTCGAGGGTGCGAGCTGTGGCCACTCACCATGGCTGCGGTTGGGTTGGAGGAGAGGAGAGGCAGGGGAGCCGAGGCGCGGCGGGGCAGTGGAGGCGGCGGCGGCGGCGTGCTAGGGTTTGCTGGAAAAGGCATGGCCGCGGGTATAATATCAGGTGTTCTAATCCGCTTGGGGATGGGCCGTTGGAATTTGCGAAGCCCTTCGACATCGGACCACCTGCGCAAAGGAGCCCATAGTGTTTGACGGGAGCAGCCCACAGCTTCTACAGTTCCAGGCCTAGCAGGATATGGCGGTACGGGCCGAGCACTGAAAAAGAAGAATGACCGGAAGAGATTCTTTTATTTTGTCATTGTTTGACTATAGAAAAAAAAATATTATTTTTAATTATACTGTAGTTGATTGTCAAATATTGTTATCTGAAAATTCAGACATCACTGAAAAATGCAATGGTCCACGACACGTGGGAATTCATTTTTCCCGCCCCTTAGTGTTGGACAAATTATATCGCCCAACCAATGGGCGAACAAACCTTTGAACATTAATAATTTTTTCATATGAGCTTGGATAAAAGTAATAATGTATGTGAAGATAATTCTTAAAGAGTTGTAGTCTCGTATATAGCTACAATTTTTATATGAAAATTATTTTTTTTTGGTATGGATGCAACTCAGTGGCGTAACCAGGGGGCAGTGGGGCCCGTGCCCCCCCCCCCCAAAAAAACATAGTAGATTATGTTAATATCTATATAAATAAATGAATATTCAGCACAACAGATATCAATTTTCACCTATTTTTTATTAAAATATTATGATTTTGTTATAAATAGTGTATTTTTTAAAAAAAATGTTGAAACATATGATTATGTATATTTTATCAAAATAAAAAATGTGATCATATTTGTCCGTCCCCCCTTAATCAAAATCGCTGGTTCCGCCTCTGATGCAACTGTTTATGTCCGGCAATTCAATGCAACATGCAATGCAACTATTTGTCTTATTTCAAATATCGGAAATTCGGAATTCAAGAACAATTACTGATTGCTAGGTCAAGTTTTTGTTTTAGAAACTTAAACTTTGACGTACAGGCGGGTCCTAGCGCAGGACTGTTGGTTGAACGGTAGGAGGACATGTTGTCAAGATATCAGAGATGGAAGGAGCCTGGTAGGGGCAGAGAGCTCTGGAAAGAAACAATGCAAAGAGAAGAGGAAAGAACACAAGGCCAAGTTGTACCTGACACAAAGCATGACGAAAAAAACTGAGGCCATACCTATGGCAGAATTTGACAAGAAAATAAGTTCATATTGTGTGAAACAGAGTTTGACAACAAAATAAGTTATATAGTGTGAGACAGGATGTTAAAAAAAGTGTTAAAGTGGTACGCACTTAGCAGCTAGTGACATGGAAAGACTAAAAGAGGTCATATTCCTCGTTCCAGAAACGATTACGATCACATAGTATAAAAAAACTTCTAAAAGTATCATATCATGTCATGTTCCTCGTTGGAACACCATAGTTACTGCAAATAAACCAAATAGCTACCTATGAAACTAGAGATACTAATGTATCGTTTGAAAATTTTAGGCACGTACCAAACAATCCCGAAGTCCATCGTCATCTGACTGATCATATGCATCAACTGATATGTAACACCAATCCCTATTTGGTTGGTGACCAAAACTTGCCACATTAAAGGTTAATCATACCATAGCTTCTTCGGTAGCTATTTGGTTAATCACTACTACAACTATAACGTGTCACACTTTCTTAGCACCTTATCCCACACGCCATGGACTCATTTTCATGCCAAACTTTGTCATAAGTTGACTTCAATTTTATTCACAGTTTACCGAAGGATAGACATGACAAACTACGTCACCAAGCCACCAACCAAACAGGCCCCTCCTTTTACGACAAGGCCACAATCATTCAACCAGATGCTTAGCACGGATACTTCACGCTAACAATTTTTTCTGTAACTGTACAAGCATTAAATTTGCGGTGCAAACACATAGGGATCATTTTGGATCGCATATTCATAGGAATCCTAATGCGACATTCGTATGTTTGAAAAGAAACAAAAAATGATAGGCTACCTCCGCAATCAAAGCATTACATGAACTTAATTTTTCCCCACTTTTTGGGATGATGCACCCAGTAAGACAGCAGCTACGGCTATGCATGATTGAAGCGTGCCTCGTTCCTTTCGATGGCAGCCTTGAGCTCCCGCTGCGACGATGCCCTCAACGGCGACATGACCAAGTCCTGCCAGGCTGACGACAAGCCTCCTGTCGGTTGACCATCGGCGTATAGCTCATGGACGCAGTTGGCCTCCTCGTTCAAACTTCTTAGTCTGTCCAAGCAGCCGATTTCTTCGGGATCCACCAATAAGCTGCTCTCGCCATCCTTCCATCCTATTAACTGCAACACGGGATCGGCTCTCACCAAACGTGATAATAATAATAGTGGAAGTTGGCGGGCATGCTTGGAAGTTGGAACACAAGAACATGCTGCACGAATTTAACTATTCCATGCAAAATGCCTGCAAAAATTCTTCTGAAATTCATGTGTCCTGAAATGGTTCAGTTTTGTCATGTTAGTTCACCAGGTTAGCTGGCTCACCTTAGGAACACCCAAGGTGTTGGTGCTGTAGAGCCTTGCGTTGTCGACAAGGCTGCAGTAACTGTTGAAAGCTGTAGCGAATCGCTTGTGAGACTGCAGCTGTGACTTCACCCTCACTGCCCTCCCAGTGACTACAGCTCTCCTGCAAATTGTAAACTTTTAGTAGTGCACGGTGTCTGAATGCATGTATTAGGCACCATTTCCCAACATATGACCGTTTCAATGTGAGAAAATCAGAGCTCAATGCATGACAATGTCTGCATGGGTAGAATGTTAGTGGCAGTGGCTGATTTTTGGCATGGATTAAGCTATGATCTGCACCTGATTCCCCTGACAACTGCTAGATATGCATCACAGACCACACCAACGAGCTCGATCCGGTAAGGCTTCCTTGCTGGTACTTCGTTCTCCTCATCAGTATTAGAGTTCTCAATCGGCTCCCAGTACTCCTCGGTTATTGTCCCGTCATCTGTGACCTTGTAGCCGCGTCCCATGCGGTACCGCTGCCTGTGCACGGCCCTGGCCATGGCTATCGTTTGCTGCACGAACGGCTCCCATGACAGAGTGCCATCCATGATCACATCCCGGCCTTCGTTGAGTGCAGTGACGAGGAGCGAGGAGGCTGCGTCCAAGGATGACTGATGCACCTGCATCGTGATTGTGGGTCATTGAGGTCTAACTTTAAAGGCTGCAAACATCTACAATATGTAGAGGTGCAAGATCATGATGTATAAATATATATTAATGTGGAACTAGTCATGTTTTGGACTGGTTAGTGGTTACTTGTTTCCGATTTCCAGTATGCCTGCAATGCGCACACAAGCTTGGGGTTTCTTTTCAAAGTCTAAGCCATACAATGTTGAATGCATTTTGACTAGTTAGCTAGTGAGCTATATTGCATTACTGGTGACATTATTGTCTTTCTGATAGCAAATATGGTAAAAAAATATTACCAGCTCTGCAGTCTGCAGCATGTCATTGTGGTGGCCTCTAGAGCTAATGGCTCGGTAGATTACATCAGTTTCCTTGAATGCATCTGCCTCCACAATCACTGAATTCGCTGCTGCTCCAGACCAAAATGCTCTGTGAACCAAGAAATGCATACCAAGATAATCAACATGTACCTATATCCACATACTGATAGTATTGTATAAGGTGTGCTCTGTCTTCCGGATTGTTTTTTTCCTCTCAAACATTCTAACAACATTCATTTTTCCTACATTCCAATGTGACGAAATGTGAAGATTTGAAAACCAAATCAACATATTTTCCATGAAACTAGAAATGTAAGACGATCAACACAATTTAAATGGAAAATGAACAGAATTTAAATAGTAGAAATAATCTACTTACTCCTTAAGGATATCTTTAAGTACAGTGCTCTTGCCAGCTCCCATCCCACCACCCATCAGGAGTAAAACCGGGCTGCGATTGCAGTGTGCTACTGGAACCATCACATCATTCCGTGGAGAATCATCATGGCTAGATAGTCCTATGGCCTTCAGTTCCTCCACCAATGTGGAGAAAAACCTTGTAACCTTCAAGTTTCTTGTCACCCTCTCGAATCTCTGTTCCCTATTTTCAGTGGAGAATCGGACACAATCATTTTTTGTGTGGAGGAACAACAGTCGTTTGCTTGTGTCATTCAAACAGGAATGCGCTAGATTAGATTATTATGCACGCCTTTTCTAGTAGGAACCATCAATGAACTAAATTATATGTATTTATACGATTAGAATTCCTTCATTTGTGAATTCCACTACCACAGAACCAAAAAATTACAGCAAATGAACACAATGGGCACACATTTCCTGTAGCCTTATTTCTTTTACTAGACTCTTATATTTTTTGGTGGGAGATCTAATGCCTGAACTCAATTTCAATGTTATATAAATTAGCATGCTTCAGTTTGAGGGAAAAAATACATTCTCATTAAAATCAATGTGCCACTTCAACTGTCGTTGTATTGCTTTTATGTTTAGTAACAGGAATCACATAATTAACCAACAACTTATCTGAGTCATAATATAACATTTTTCAAACGTCCCTAATCAGAAGCATACATAGTGTAACACCTCAGGTGTTTAGCTCCATAATTGCATTGCATTGCATGAGCATAAGCATACATCATTTCATGTCAATTCATGTGGTTGCAACAAATGTGATTTGTTCTGAAGTTTTGTTTGACTCACATCATGTGACACTAGGGAGTTGGTGTAACTAAAGGGTAGAGTAGCCAATTATATCTCACAACACCTTAGTTATACTTAGGGTCACTAATGGAGCAAGGTTCATGTTGACCAAAATCACCAAAATGCCCTCCAAGGTGTAGTTGACCACCACTTAGCCCTAGGATGCTCTAGTTTGACCAATTAGAAAGTCTAGCTTAGAGACCTTGCATGGAGAAGCACCCTTAAGCAAAGTTGTAGAGAATTTCATAAGGAACAAAAGTTCTAATATGGTCATCTCATGAAAATGATCAGAACATGCTCAAAAATGGCCCACAAGTCAGTATTAGAGGCTGTTTTGGGACTTAGCAATTTTGGCTAAGTGTGAAGCTGAAAACCGTTTCACTGTACCTCACTTTGGCAACTTGTAACTCACAAACTAGGCCGAACCAGTCTTTGAGCCAATTGACAAAGTTGTTGTCCACACATAGCTCTACAACATTGTCAACATCACCATCACCTAGTTCTAAATGGTTTAGGAGATATAGTGTCTAGAAAATCGAGTTTCAGTCGGCTTAATGACTGAAACTACGTTTCAGTTTCGAAGTGCACCACTTTGGAGCTCTGTGGTTTCAAATCCAGGCCGAACCAGTCCAAACTCCAATTGACAAACTTGTAGCCCTCATGTAGCTCTACAAAATTGGTGTAATCATCTTCGACTAACTCAAGCTGGTTTAGGAGATACTCTTCGTTGAAATCGCGCTGTCAGTCATCTAATGACGACCTTCATTCAGTCAAACCGGCCTCGTTTGTCTGTCGTGGCCGACCGGAGACAGGACAGCGGCGACGCGTGGGGGCTCGGTGGAGCCATGCGCCGGCCGTGGTCCCACCAGTCAGACCACAGGGCCTTCAAGGACGCCACGAAGCCAGACCCTGTCCCTCACTCGCGCCTCTGCTTCCCTCTCGCCCTCTCCGAGCCAGGGCGGAGCACCGAGGTGCCATTGCCGCCGTGCCACTTCCCCGCGCTCGTGCGCCGTCGTCGTTGAGTCTCGGCTCAATTCCTCCCGCCAGCGACCCCGCAGCATCTCCCTCTACCACCTCCACCCCTTTCCGGGAGCGTTTGAGCGAAGGTGAGGCCACATTGCTCGCTTCCGCCGCCACGGCCGCGTTCGGGACCTCGCCGGAGTTTGAGGCCACCGTGGTCAGAGCGGCTCGGCCCTTCTCATCCCTCCCTTTTCCCTTAGTTAGCTTTCCAGTGACCCCGGGAAACTCGGAGCGGGCTTGGTTGAGGCGGTAGGGGCTCACCGTCGCCGGTGTACCGCCGCGCACCTCCACCGTGCCGCCATGCCCGACGGCGAGCACCTTTCCGTTGCTCCACCGCCCCGTTCTTGCCACCTATCGATGTAGTTCGATGACGTGGTCATGCTCGTCCATCCAATTTCGTCGGCCGGCTCACCAACGGCGAGCTCCGGCGATCGCAGCTCCTCCCCTCCGCCTCTCTCTCTGACCGGTGGGACCATCTGGTCAGTCGCACGCGCGCGCGGGCGGGAGCCGTAGCAGGCCGCGCGCGGGAGCAGGCCGCACCGCGCGATGTGGGCCGCGTCGGCTTTGCAGGCCGGCCCGGTAACAGGGTTTTGGATTTAGTTTTTGTTTTCCTTTCATATTTGTCACAGTTTTAGTTAAGTTTTGAAAAATGTAGATCTAGGGTTTTACTTGCCCAAAAATTATAAGATAAATTTTGTTAGGATCTACTTGAGGTGTAGTATTTTAGAAAAATTTGAATTGGTTATGTGATGTTTAGTTTCTGGGATATTTAAATAGGTCTTTAAAATGTGTTTTAATTCACATGCAAACTTGTTTAAATCATATCTTGAGTTTCAGTGTTCCAAAAATTATGAAATTTGGTGGGTAGGCTAATTTTGACTTGCTCTAGCTCTGGTAAAAATTTGGGCAGTAGTGCTTAAGTACTTTTCAAGTTATAATGCTATCTTGTTATTTTAGGAAATACTTAAATGAATTTTTGTAATTTTTCTACATGTGCAATGTTCATATAACTTTTTGGAGAATGTCTTGGTACCCTAGAGTGTCTAAGAAAATTAGGAAATCTGTTGTTTGACACTTTTTACTATGCTTTGTTACTTATACAAAAATCAGCCTTTTGGGCTTGTGAATTTTGTGTAGGAAGTTCCTGTGAATAAATTTAGTTCAAATTTTTACAGTAGCCTCCTTTTGGGTTAGAGAGTCTTCTGTAATTTTTGTAGAATTTTAGGAGCAGTTTATATATATGTTTAAAATCCCACTTAATTAATTGAGTAAATTAAGAAATGAGTTTAAATAAATATTCTAGGTGGGCACACCTTACTTTCTGGTGTTTTTGTGACCTTTGTGAACTTGTAGTAACATTAGTTTGGTCTTAGAGAATGTTTGCCACATAAATAAATATTTAATCTTTGCAATTCTAGGTTTTCTGGACAGCTGGTAGTATTTCTAGGTTTGACCTTTGATAAAGGTGGTTGCTGGAAAACTTGTAAATACCAAAGTTGGAGTAAACTTGATAAATTAGCTTATGTCAAAATTTGGGAGCATTTGGCTTAGTAGTTTAGGAGTTATTGCTGTTTTAAGTGACAGTCCAGAATTGACTGCTCTCTGTTAGGGGAGGACAGATTCTGGAACTTTGGAATTTCGACTGGGTAAACTCTGGAATTAAGTGTTATGGTCTGAAAATATTTTGTGGTGTATTTCATAAGCTTTCCAGATTGTCTTAGACCATATCTGTTGGAGTTGGGAATCTCCAGTTATGTTAGAAACAAGTAGCTGCTGTCCAGAATGTCTTACTGTGATATTTTGGGTTGGATGTGGTAACCTAAATAATGTCACTCTTGTGTTTGTTAGGTGTTAGGGCCTTAACCGAGGATGAACAACTATATCTTAGGTTGGGTAGATTAGGTGAGTACTCCTCCACCGGAGAAGAGATTTGCACATTTTAATGAAGTAACTTGAATAGAGTATTTTATTTCTGAAATGCATTTCATTCCGAGCATGTTGCACCCATTTATGCATCCGTGATATTTATTGTGCATTCATGCAATAGGTGTACTGGAGGGGGTAACTCTCCTCGAATTCGAGCCTGTGATTCCGGAGGAAGTCCAGGACCAGCCGGAGCAGCTAGAGGAACCAACCGGCGGAGAAGTTTCCGCAGAAGACCTGCCTGAGTGTCCTGACCACCGGCCCTCGACCTTTCTGAAAGGCAAGCCCCGGTCCATGCTGAACCTACTGATTTATAAATTAATCTTGAGTACTTTTAATTGTTTACTGCATTAAGTTGTAGGAGTTATATGAAAACACTTGTTGCATTATACTTGTCCTTGTCCAGATATCGTACTTAATCCTATATTAGGTTTAGACACGTGTCAATGCTTAGCCCTACTTAGTACGGTAGAAGTCGGGTGATTTCCGGTCATCCGCGAGATGTAGGAAGGAGTCACGAGTGGCTTTATGGCTATCGTGGATGAAACCATGCTTAAATATGAAATTGAGACCGGGCGGGAGTTCGATAGTACAGCCGCAAGACACTTCACGTCTTGGGTGTGGAGCTATGCCCGTCTGAGTCGTTTAAGGACCGATTCGCTGTACGTCCTTGAGTCATGTTGAACGCAGTCTAACACTTAGTTGGCCGGATAAGCCGTTCCGACCGCGAAGCCGAGTAATGTGGTTCAGGTCGGGAATCGAATGGTAGGTTGCTTCTTGGAGGAGAGAAAGGATGTGCTTGGGGACATTGGCGTGAGACCAAGGGGGGGTTAGAGTCCCTATCACCTGGCAGAGTGTCGCCCTTGGGGTCGCGACATCATTCGGACCCGCGATTCCTGAATCATATGAAAAGGTGGCTTGTGCGACCCTGGCAGGGGCCTGCACGGTGAGTGTTAGAAATACCCCTCCAGCTGGATAGGAATTCGATTCGAATCGCCGTCGCTCCCGGTTAGTGAGCACTTGACTTGAGCAGCGGCAACGTAGATCTCATTAAATGAACAGATGGTTAAGTGAATGATATAATGTTGCCACAATGATATACCTGCTATGGATATAATAATAATGTTGTTTGAGTATACTCAAGTGAATGTTTAGTACAGGTGCTAAGATAGATGACGGGTAAATGCTAAAAATAACTCCTAGTACAGGTTATAAGAGTTTCAATTACTTATGCCTTTTATGCAAAATGTGATGTCAGCTAGCCTCTTGTGTAAGCCTTGCATAATCCTTGGTGTCATCATATTTCTGGTTTTCGACGGGTAAGTCTAGCTGAGTACATTCCAGTACTCAGGGTTTATTCCCTCCTGTTGCAGATGATATGCTCTACCAAGGCTTCTGCAAAAATTGTCTCCACCCTGCGGGTGACGAAGACTAGATCACTAGGGCGTGATCATCTTTATGTACTTTCCTGATGCTTTTGTGGGTTGTTGATCAACAAGACTGGCAGTAGTTAAACAACTGGTGTGTGTTTGCTTCCGCTACTTTTATAAACTTGGTTTGTAATAATTGCGACTCCGTGTGTGTAAACTTATTTCAGAACTACTTGTGAAATGTAACGTATGATGTTGTATGTTGAATGATGCGATCCTGGTTGTAAGCAAGTTGGTTTGAAAGCCTTCGTGGTTTCGATTGACTACCGGGATTATATGGGCTCAAGTTCGAAAATTTGAGCACTTCGGTGCTTGTTTTTGTACTTGTGCTCTTATAATTTGGTCGGTTCTGTTACACATAGAACATGGAAGACTTAATGTATGGCTCGATGAGTGATTAAAGTGACCTGACTTTGCTATAGCAATGCTTATCATCTAATTACATATGACTTCAAAAGATGTAGCTCCTGCTGAAGTGTCCATTTTGCAATCTGAAGATGTCTAGCGCCATGTTAGCGTAGTATTTTACTATTTGGTCAGATGAGAGATAAGCGGAATAAATAGTTAAGATCCAAGCAACCAGTACATCAAGGAACGTGATCCAGCATTAACAATAAACAGAGATTCTCAAAACATATGGTAAACAATATATTTTCATTAATGACACTCCAATCAAGAGATCACATGGTTTAACTAATACGTAAAGTACAAACCACTTATAAAAGTAACCAAGGGGCATTTGGGAATTTCAAGTGAATGAGGGATATAAACATGTCAAACCGAGTAAATAATTAAGATGCAAGCAACTAGTACATCAAGGCATGTGATCCAAATTTATCAACAAACAAGAGATTCTCAAGACATAAAGTAATCAATACGTTTTTCATTAACGACACTCCAGCCAAGAGATCACATGGTTTAACTAATACTTACGGTTGAAGTAGAAAGCGCTTATACTAAAAGTAATGGAGGGCATTGTTTCAAAAAAAATAAAAGTAATGGAGGGCAATTTGGAAACTTAAAGTGAAATAGACCGAATGAGCATAAGCAGCACAACATCAGCCACTTAGCGGCCAGGTACTTAGCATAAGGATGGGTCACCTGGTGGCCTCTAACACAAAATTCTTGAACTTTCTTTTAGTCGCACCTTCTACAGTGAGAACCTGTCGATATCACTACTATATCAAGATACAAAATATAGTCTAAGGAGAGTTTAACTAGGACTAGGAGCCAACAGGAGGATAATTTCAAAACTCACTGAACCCCATTTACCTGGGTAATTATGTAAGTGGCATATTTCCAATGGAAGGAGAAGTAGCCAACTATACATTTGTCAAGCTCCTCGATAAACTTCACAATCAGGGGCTCAGGATCCATGTTATTCTGGAAGAATGCAAAAATGTTCTCTTCATAGCCCTTGTTCTTCCTGAGATAATCGTAAGCTAGCGTGCACAGGTGGGGGCATTCCTTCACATCGTCAAAGCCAATTTGCCTAGCTGAAAACGAAAGGAGAATCATAATTTTCTCATCGATGCAGACATGTCAAGAGCGGGGAAAGCAAACAGTGCAGATCCCAAGACCACAAAATCAGCATATATCGCAAAGAATATGTCGCACGTGGAATCTAGATCTTGAGTGTGACGTGCAAGCGACAGAACCATGTACGCAAATCTCTCCACGGAAGCTAATAATTTACGCTAGTCAAGATGCTTCTGCATTAGTATTCAGAGACGTATCCAATACCTTGGGTTGGGCCAAGTAAACAAAACAAACAGACATGCGAACCCCAAGGAGTTACCCAATTAGTCAACATGCTTCCATCACTGTTCACTAATCACTAGTAGCAACGGTATACCACGGATGGAATTCGCATCCGAACAGCGCGCATGAACCAAAACTGAAACGCAAGCGGTATCAGGGACGGAAGTCAAATCAAAATTTTATCACTTGATGAAATTCAAATAGCAGAGCCAATCCATCCATAGAACCCGATGCTACCACTACCATCAGTAATGGGCGAGAAAGGAAGCAAGGAGCAGATTTGGGGGAGCGTACCGACGTAATGCGAGAACCTCTCGAGCTCCTGGACGCGGCTGGAGGCGGACACCAGCATCCGCGGCGCCAGCAGCTCCGCCGCGGAGCACGTCGCCTCGTCCCTCATGCCGCCGCCGCCGCCCCGCTCCTTACCCCTCCTATCCTCTCCCACCCGGCAGGCGGGCAGGCGAGCGGCGTTCAGGGCTCAGGAGGCCACGGCGTTCGATCGCGACGCCAGGCGAGGTGACGACGCGGGGCGCAGGCCGCCCAGGATCATGCCGCGCCGGTGTCGGGCAAAACGGGTTCGGCCGCCGGCCGGGGCGCCAATCGTTCCGCGAGATAGGGCGGGCGACAGTGGCGTGGGCCAGTACCGCACCGCACGGAATCCAGTCCACGGCCACGGCGCGCGGGGGCGGCGACGGCTGTGGACTGCACGGCGCGCGGGGTTGTCGCGGAAAAGTAGGCGAGGAGCGCTGCGCGACCCGAGGCGGAGGAGGTGGGAGGATGAGGCGCCGGGCGCGGACAACTCGGGCCTCGTTTAGTTCGGTGAATTGGGGGAGAAAAACTGTATCAGAATTCCTGTGCAAAAATCTGTATAGTAAATGTCCGTTATACTGTAACAATTTTGTTTTTATTTGATAATAATTATCCAAATATTGATTAATTAGACTCAAAATGTTCGTCTCGCAAAGTACAACAAAACTGTGCAATTAGTTTTTGATTTCATCTACATTTAATACTTCATACATGTGCCGACATTTTGATGTGATGGGGAATCTTCTTTTTATATAGTGAAATTTAGAGGTGAATTTGGTATCTAAACAAGATACCAAGCGGGCGGCGGTCCTGTCCCGCCGTACCATACCATCCACGCTTGCCTTTGGATCGGGGTGGCCACGATATCTACTGCTCGCCACCGGCGCCGGAATGTTGGGCGTATCCGCGTATGAATGATGTTGATATGCCGAGCAGCCGCGGCGCCTCATTTTTGTGTTGGGGTGACAGTATCGCTGGTTTGAGTGCGTGCCGGCCCGATTTTAGTAACTACGACGTTTATGGTAAGAAGATCGTACGCTAGGATTAGGATAGAGAGAAATTCACCGGCGGTCCCTTAAGTTGGCGACGAGTGTCATTTAGGTCCCCGAACTTTGAACAGTGTATTTCTAGGTCCCTGAACTTGGCTTCAGGTGTCATCTAGGTCCCTGAACTTGGCTTGAGGTGTCACTTAGGTCTCCAAACTTTGAACAGTGTATTCTGGGTCCCTGAACTTGGCTTTGGGTGTCATCTGGGTCCCTGAACTTGGCTTCGGGTGTCATCTAGGTCCCAATGCTGACGTGGCGCGGTCCTACATGTGGGGCCCACATGTCAGTCGGTTATATTTCTATTTCGGGGGTACTGTAGCTACCATTTCTAAAATATTCCAAAAATTGTATCTTTTTCATATGATCTTGGATGAAGATGATTTTTATATGAAAAATGTAGCTCTCGACGAGATCTACAACTTTCTAGTTTTGAGATTTTTAATTTGAGATCATTAAAATGCTTAAAAAAATTAAACAAATTTTCAGCAGTATATTAATCGCGTACAAGCGCTTGTCGCATTGAAAAATTATATCTTTTTTATATGCTGTCAAATGGAGATGATTTCTATATGAAAGTTGTAGCTCTCGATGAGATCTGCGACTTTCTAGTTTTGAGTTTTTTAATTTGAGGTAGCTAAAATGCTCAAAAAAAATTGTTTAAAATTTGTTCAAAAAAAATTTGTGGTAGCTAAAATTTGAGGTAGCTAAAATGATTTCTAGTGTTGAAAATTTGTTTAATTTTTTTTGAGCATTTTAGCAACCATCTAAGGGCACGGTTCCAAAAAATTTTCAAGATTCCCCGTCACATCGAATGTTTGAACACATGTAGGGAGCATTAAATGTAGACGAAAAAAAACTAATTACACAGTTTGGTAGAAAACCACGAGCTGAATCTTTTGAGCCTAATCAGTCCATGATTGAACACTAATTGATAAATACAAACGAAAATGCTACCGTAGCCAAAGCCAAAAAAAAATCACGAACTAAACACGCCCTAATTCTGAGTGTCCTAGAAAAACGTTGAAGATCGAGAATTCCTAGCCCGCCAAGCTTGGTGGGGCAATGAGCTCGCTTCCATACAATTTTGCATTTTTCACTTGTGTTGCGTATGCGTCCCGTCTATAGAAAACGTCGTCTATGAGAATCTAGGTCGGTGATTAGGCAGTGACGAAGGGAGGGAGGCACTGAGGGGGCCTGACACCCCCAACATGCCAATGCCTCCGCAATGCTCCCTCCTCAATTAGCTAGTTAATCAGTCGTTTCACAAGATTATGCTTATTAGTGCTTTAATTACTTGTTCTTCTTCCGTAATAATCTAGGATAGTCTTCATTTTCTCTTTTTATTTCTTCTGTTCTATACAATTCTATATCTAGTTAACAAATATAATTAGCGTTTTTCTTGTTTGTTATTGATCTCCACTTGCATCTTATTTAGTACGGCGGCATAAGGGAAGTGAGAAACGAATTGGCTGTCAAGAAAGGACCGAATTAACGAGTGTGTTTCGGCCGGCTTGGGTGACCAACTTCCTGTGCCGATGTGCAAGGCTGGAAGCTACCTTATGAATGAGCGGTTGGCACTCACCAGCTTGGGTGTAACTTACTAAAAAACAAAGAGAGTATGACTTTTTGAATCCTAATACGTCTTATAAAAAAAGAAAGTACCTGATAATACTTGCTCGGCAAATTATATGAGCAGCGACAACATGGTCGAAATCATCATCGCAAGTCAGTGTCTCCTCCGCAACTACAACTAGAATCGAGCCAGAGCATTGCTCCCTCGATTAAAAAACTTAGGTCGCTTTTGGTTTAGTGCCCAAGTTTTTTTTTCCTAATTTTAACAAGCTTAAATAGAAAAAAATCAACATTTACAACATGAGATTAGCTTCCAATAAATCCAGCATAAAATGTCTTAACAATATATTTATTTTATATTGTAGACATTAATACATTTTTTTTGTCAAAGTTAAATAAATTTGACTTAGACAAAACCTAAAACGACTTAGACCCTTCATCTTGCAAATATTTTCAATTTTAAACGACACGTCCCCAAAACTCAGCTTGGACCACTATTTATGGCTAGAATATAGAAGAGCATCCTAACAAATTTATGTTTTTATGAAAATGCTTCTTAAGACAAATCATTTTGTATATGAATTTATAGTTTTTAGACTAAATATATAAAAGATATTTGGGATTGCAGATTTAGAACTTTCACCCAGATCTTCCAAAACGTCATTATTTTGCAAACCAGGAGTTATTTTTTTGGACAGGGTACTCACTTGTTCAGCAGGAGCACTGAGAGCAGCCGGTTAGGTTGCACCATCCCTACAAAACTCGTCGGATTAGCTAACCTTCATACGGTTCCTTTCTCCCACCGGCCAGAGCCAAATTTAGCTTTGAAATTTAAGAACGTTAGGACAGAGTTTAACCAGAAAAGCACTCAAATTAGCCTAATCAAGGCACAGACTTTACAGCATGTATCTCTTTTCTTTCCCTTTTAAAACTTAAAACTTTTAATTACATGGCACATCAGCTCAGGGCCGAAACCATCTGTTACAACAAACATTATTCCGACTGTATGATTGTATACAGGCTCTCGCATTACCAGCGCCCGTTGGCATGGCGGCGCCACAAGGAGACTCCATTCACCCCACTTCCCAGATTGGGGTAGTCCCCCACCTGGGGGTGGTATCCATTTGCGTTAACCCCAAGGCTCGCCGATGGACTAGCAGAGCCATTCGGCCAAGGCTTTGAAGCACTCACGTCAGACAGGCCATTAGAGTAACTATCCAACGAGGGAAACTGCCGCTCCCTCAACCCATTGACAGCATTTATGTCATAAGCCCCCGAGAATCCACCGTCGTACTTGGTTGAATTGAACTGAGCAGGGCTTCTAACAGAAGCCACTTCCATATCTGACAAGTTTCCTCTTGGCGAAAACGGCAGGCCAAACGCATTGTAATCTTGACGAAATGACTCTGGTATACTGCCGTTGATCTGGTCCTCCTCAAGCAAATCGTTTATGATGTCAAGGTGTGGAAATTCTTCTGCCACTGGCCCCTGTGGTTGGTGCCAGACATGACTGGCGGGTGTCTCGGTTTGGAACTGCCTAGCTTGCAGTCCTGCATGCATGCTGAACTTTTCTGTTCCTCTGCTGCATGCTTGCTGATAAGTATCGTCCCTCCGAGATTGGTCATATGCTTGACTGTTGGTCATTTGTTGATAAGGAGCGTGATCCCTCCAGAGATGCATATCAACATTACTGTCACCTTTCCACTGCTGCCAGCTGTCATGTGCTTCTAACTTACCAGACCCAGACCTGAATCCATGCCTAGCTGACGACTGATCAGATCTACCAGCAGGAGGCATCATGACTGCTGTACTTGATGCATATGCTGATAGAGGCTGTGAAGGAGCAGTATCTTGACCCAGAGAAGAAGACTGATATGCAAGGCTTGCAGAGGTTGTAGCCAGACCAGTCTTACCAACTATTGCATTTCGATAGGTCTGTGGAGTATAAGATGGGGCAGAAAAGGAAGGATCATTTACTGACCTTCTCCCAGCTGCTTCACTCATCGAGCGGGAAAGCAATGTGGAAGTTTGAATATGTGAAGCAGCTGGTGCAGTTGATCTTGGTGTTGGTAACACAGGAGCACTTGAAGGCCTCGATGCTGCAGCAACCTCCAAAACTGAGCTGACTGTGACCTTCCTAGAAGTAGTTGCCCCTTGAGCTTCAGAATTAGTAGCCGGAGATATATGTGTCTGTTCTGAAGAAGGCAGAGCAGCTTTATCAACTTGTGATAATCTTGGGGGAGCTGGAATAAACCTATCTATTTGCAGCGACCTTGAAGGAACAGGCGCATCTTTAGCTTTAGCACCTGATAGTGATTTTGGCGGAGCTGGAGAGGCTTTGTCAACTGGTGGAGATTTGGGAGGAACTGGAGTTGCTTTATCAATGGCTGGAGATTTTGGGAGAACTGGAGTTGCTTTGTCGATGGCTGGAGATTGAGGGCGAACTGGAGTTGCTTTGTCAACTGCTGGAGATTGAGGACGAACTAGAGTTGCTTTATCAACTGCTGGAGATTGAGAACGAACTGGAGTTGCTGTGTCAACTGCTGGAGATTTGGGATGAACTGGAGTTGCTTTGTCAACTGCTGGAGATTTGGGATGAACTGGAGTTGCTTTGTCAACTGCAGGAGATTTGGGACGGACCAGAGTTGCTTTGTTTACTGACGGAGATTTTGGAGGAACTGGAGTAGCTTTATCAGCCGAAGGTAGCTTCGAGGGAACTGCCGTTGCTTTATCAGCCGAAGGTAGTTTAGGAGGAACTGGAGCAGCTCTATTGATTCGTGGTGATTTAGAAGGAAGAGGGGCATCTTTATCCATATCAGCTGGATGTAATTTCGAGCAAGGAGATGCCATGGTGACTTTCATTTTCAAACTTGATGCATTATCTTTGTTTGAAACTGGGCCCACTTTTGTTGTGGCGGGAGAAGGCACAGATTCATTGTTTGCAGTGGGTGGTATGCCTGAAACAGATTCCTCCAGGACAGGGTTGACCACATAGGCATCCTTATTTGGTGTTCCGTTAACTTTAAGATCAACTGTATCTTCTGAGGAATGCATAGGGCTTTCTGGAACATCAGGTGGCTTATCCAAAGAACTAGATGAGTCGGAAGATTCTTCTGCCTTCGCTTTTGCGTCCCTAACTTCAAAATGAGCTTTGAGAAGTTTCTGCCCCTCAATGTTTTTCTGAAAAAAAAAATGCAAAAACAAAACATAGTTACAGAAACGAATCGGTTGACATTTACTATGAATGAAGTAAACACTGAGCATTGCTTATGTAAGCTGGAAAATAAGAACCCGTCAGCACATCCATTCGAGTGACTGGTACATGTGTTTCACAGGGAAAAGGGGGTTGCATTGTCATACCAATATATTGACATAACCAGTCACCAACAGTATACAGCACAGAAACGTAAGGACAAAATCTGTCAGGTTTTGCATCAAGATATTGTGATTGTCTCCAGTTCGGCAGTTCATGAATCAATCAAAAGATAATATTATTCACCATTAAAATATGATGAAAAGAAAATTCTATCACCTAGAAGGAACTAGGTGGCATGGTGAATAAGAAGAAATAAGCACCGAAATTTGAGTCAGAGGACCCAAACCTTGGGTGTTGAGAGTGTACATCCAAACCTCCCAACAAATGAGTCAGGCTCAATTTCTTAAAAACATAATGATACACAGAAGGAACTATGTATCAATGATTATACACAGCTTTCCTGTGTATTTGAGAAAATTCGAAGGATAAAGGTCTTGAACCAGTGATTACAACATCATATGTCCTCTACCACGAGGCAACATGGGTGCCAAGTATAATTATCACTCCCTTTGATTCCAAATATAGGTTCATTAGAGTATCGACATGGTCTTAATATGGGACTGTGACTGATGATATCATAAAGAAAATATTGTTTCAAAGAGAAAGGAGCTAAATAATGTTGAAGCGTCTTCCATGATGAATCTAGCAGCATCCATGGCAATCTATATGAACTTTTAGCTACTGATGATCAAAATTGAGAAATGTTGTTGCAACAAACATAAAGGGACTTATTTGGAATATGAGGGCATGTTTAAAATATGCATCACATACAAAACCAACAGTCATAATTCAGATCCTTCAGTTGTTCATACGCAGAAAATGTAGTAGCCAAACTATAAATTTCATGATAAAACAAAGAAAGCCTTTTTGAAATACTAAATTCACCTCGTGCAGACGCTGCCCTAGCTTACGAAGTTTATCTCTCAAGGTAAGTAGAACAGTATCCTGGTCCAGTTTTGGAGCTGTGCAGCAGCCAGAACTATTGCGGCCTGAACCACCAGTAACACTAGAGGTGGAGGGAAGACCATCACCTTCTTCGGCAAAGCCAATAATGCTTAAGCCCTTGTTACGCTGATTTTTCCCTCTGCACACAAGTCTAGCTGGAGCAAATGCCAATCTTACAAGAATGTGATGCACAACTTGTTTTCAAGTGTTCACTAACCTATTTGGCATGTCTGACCCATCTGAAGAACCTTCTTCCAAGGCATCAACCTTTGCTATCACTTCCACCTTAGCTGGTAAGCCATCACTATTATCAATGGCAGTTTCATCACGAAGCCTTTCCAGAATTTTAACCTCACATTTCTCATCTCTTTCCTTGTCTTTAGCCTTACGGTTGTTCTTCTTTTGCTTGGTCTGAAAAAGAAACCAAGTTTATGATAAAAAGGACAATACAATAGCGATAGAGGCATCAAGTTAACTAAGGGTAAAGAACAAGAAATCTTGAACAAGTTTTCTTCAGTAACAAGATAGGCAACCAACCCTGCTGAAACTGCAAAAACCTCAGACGTAACTCATTTTTTCAAGTCACACATCATTATACCAAATCCAATTAAATCTACAAGAGACACAGAGAAGAAGTATAGATTCTAACTCGCAAATATTCTTGAGCGAGAACTATTCCAAAAACCGACAGCTAGAGAGCCATTTCTAAATATGCCACTGATAAACTTTAACATAACATGGTTCAATATAAGAAACTGAGAACAAAACTAATGCATGTAAGATGTAAGGAACTAGCACCTGCTTTTTCTTGGCGCGCTTGTCCTTTTCATTTGCACCACCACCACGTTTCCCCTTCATATGATGTTCAAGAAGCCCAGCCTCCTCCTCCTCCTCACGAATGAGCTCTTCTTGCCTTTTCAAAGCAACAGCTTCTTGGTATGCAACTTCAATTCCACTAACAAAACAAAATATAAGAAGCAACAGAAACAGTCAGCTTATATCACCATTAGAGAACAGCTCACCAGCGATTTAAAGATATTCCACTACCCAAGTTTTCTTTTTGAATTCAAACCTAACTACTATAAAATAGGCCTTTTTTTAGTGTATAAAAATACCAGAAAATGTCTTTTAGCCTCTTCTGAGTTTGATATTCGCCATGTGCAATCACAAAATATAGTTGGTGAACATGTATCAGTCATATATTTTTGCAAATGGTCATAATAAACTAAGCTGAGAGAGCCTTCATATAAGATTTATAGTAGTAGTATTTCCACAACTCTATCCAACTAATAATCACCACAAAATTTGGGCTGACTGGGTCACAGGTCGGGGACAGGGACGGGGGGCACAGCCGCACAGGTGTCTAGAAAAACAAGTCGAAGGGGTTAGATTGGATCGAGTGATCCCAAGTAATCTAGGTTGATGACCTGGTTCGATGAGCTTTGATATGCCACGTATAAATAGTTACAGAAGCACAGAATAATTAAAATAAAAAAGAACAAGAAAAGGTAAATCAGGCTGTGTACGGTGTTTCATTCAGCCTGGCTCAATGCGGTACACAATATGGATATGCAACCCACCACCATGTCAGCTGTAATTGCTACTGTCACCAGTGTGGTGCAAATGCTATACACCACCAGTGGTCGGGTGTCCCTCTTCGATGCTGAGTGCCTCTCACATCTAAGCAACCTCCTCCTCCTCCTCCATACCCTCTCGAAAACGAAAATTTGAAGTTGTCACCACTTGCATGTGGCAACAGGGCAGCGACCCACATTGATTTTGACCCATGGATCGGGACAACATTTTTGGGTCACGGAACATGCATCAACTACAGTCCCAGTGACTACGATCCAACCTAAGCCATTAGTTTTGCTGAACATTCAGATCAAACCATCATTTCAGTTTACTATGTCTGGTTTTAAGGCAGTAAAGTCAGGACCAATCAGTTCCTACATGACCAAGAGAAACAATCCAATTTAAGTAATCACAAAGATTAAAATGGACACATCAATTGTTACCTAAATATATGAGATAGCACAAATGTCTCTAGTATCTTCTGACCAAGCTCAGTTAGGCGCCTTTCCTCACGCTCCATAGAAACTTTGTAAACCTCGCCAGAACTTCCATCCTACAAAGATGAGCATAACAAAAAAAAATGATTCTATGCAACGGTGATTTCACTTCTCAAAATATAACAGAATCATGCAAGGCTATGCGCTTATACAGAACATAGCAAGTAGTCAATACCATGCGATGGAAACAAGCTAACTGTTGACCAACCTACCAAGATAGTTTAGAGAACATACTAATTGCATGCTCAAATATTTGTTTGTACAAACAGAACATCTCAGCAAATGTCATAGCTAGGCTGTTCTGACTGGAAATGGAACACCTCTTTCAACAAGGGACAAAGCCTATGAGTAACAACATGTAAGGTATTTGTGAATGTGATGAGAGTAATAGTAAACACAGTTATTAACTTGTTCATTAAACAGCTGTCAGAAACTAAACCAATCCAGACGAGTTCAAAAGGATTACCTGCATGTAGGCATGAGAAACTAGCAACAAAATTGTCCTAATATAATTGATCGAGGTTCTAGGGCCAAGAAAACAGACACCTACTAAGATGGGCAAAACTTGAAATAAAACCAAGATTTGACATATCAAATTATATTATCCCTACCTTCATGCGGCTTTGGGAAGTTTTGTCATCCTTGGGGGCTAAAGGTTGACAAGGCAAGGGTTCTAAGGCTGCTCTCTCAAGCAAAGCTATAACATCATCAGCCAAAACAAACATGTCCATGTCAACATGGACCATAGGCGCAGGTAGTTCTTCCAAATCTGCTAACTTTGTTTTGCCTTTCTTGCCCTTCATCTGGTATTCAAGTGCCTTCAGACTCGTATACAAAGAGTCCATCACTAATGTGGAAGTAACTTCTTTCTCTACAAAGAATTGCTTCACTAACATTTTCAATATAGTGTCAGTCTTTTCCCTGGACATGTGATGCCTGGTGTTTGGGTCAATTGCTGACCAGAAAGCACGAAAACTGCAAGACCAACAAAGATTTTAATGGCAGAAAGTATATAAATTATAAAATAACAACAAGCGACACTGTCCAATTTATTATGACAGATTAATCTAGGAAAGCCAACTGTCTAACCTGGACCATTTCATTTTGTCCTCAATGAGCTTGCTTAATTTACTTCTTCGCTCCTCAACAAAACGTCGGTAGATTTGTTCCACATTTGTCATATAGATGCGGATTAATTCTCTCCGATAAGGACGATCAAGGCAACGAAAAGGTCTATCCACTTTCTCCCTTGAATGTCAAAAAGATATAGCAGTCTGATGTTAGCATGTTACAAGAATAGGTTGCCAATATAGCAACAACAACAACAACAACATAGCCTTTTGTCCCAAGCAAGTTGGGGTAGGCTAGAGATGAAACCCAAAAGAGACAAGAATAGGTTGCCAATATAGCAAACAAACATAAATGGGCAAATTGTCCCATACACAGAAATACAGAATTAGATGAGTACAACAATGGTTTGCTCCTTTGTATAAGTAACTGAAGATTATACGACGACCAAAAGAATTATAAACCGGAGCAAATGCAACATTATGCTTTTCATGGGAATGGTCGCAGCAGAATCCGCAATGGATTTGCTGGGAGCAACACAATTCCACTATATATTGGCAGTCTATTTGTAGAAATCCCATGAATCTGTGAATCAGAAGCACTATCAATCAGAGCAGATACTGATTAGCTACCTGATAACCTGAACTTGAGCTATGATTTCAAGAACATCGTCAACAAGAAAACCATCCTGAATCTTTGACAGCTCCATAAACTTTTTCCATCCCCAATCATGTTCCTTCTTCCAGAACCTATGCAAAGTATCTACAAAGCTTACTTAATTAATGCCTGAAGATAATGTCAAGATAACTATTGCGGGCACCTTCCAAGAAGAAAACAAACCAAGTTCAGCTCACCTGAGTACTTCATCTTTTTAGGATCTATATTGGCTACAGCTATAGTGAACTGTGCAAAATGACTCCATCCTGGAATAGTCAGATTAGGATCAGAAAGGTAATCTCAGTACCGCACTGGCATGTAAAAGATTGCAGCAGACACAGCATCAAACCTGGGAGAAGTTTGTCATGATTAGCAACGCAAAGGAATAATGAAAGATGATTAGAGACATCACATCCTTGAGGGTATACAAGAATATACCTGTGTAATAAATTTGGGGAAAAAATAACAAAGGAGTCAGCATGTTAGCACACAGAATATGTACACCAGAAAATGACACAGGAGTAAAAGATACTAGACCATGAATAAAACTATAGCTTTCTGATGCCAACAGCTTTCCACGGAGACAAAAGCCAAACCATGGGGGTATATCATATATGTCGAATGCAATGTGCTATGCTAACACTAATAGGGTATAAAACAGACCATTGCTATGTCAGGATTATTTACTACAATTCCTTGCTTCTATCTCCCACGACCACCAACAGACCATTTGACAAAAAGAAACATATAATGTCAGCCTGTTATGCAAATGGGCAAATGCACATAAGGGGGAAATGTGTTTAGCATGTTCCAATCCCCAGGTTAGGTGCCAACATTTTCAATCAATCCGCTGGAGAAAAGTAATCATTATCAGTAAGATATAAATGCTATTTACATACACAGTGCCACAAAAGTTGGTGCTCTTTGGGCAAGAGTAAATATATCAGCACACATTGACAACATAATGATAGGCTTTAGGGTTGTAAACTTGTAATTGTATAAGAGTGGAGTGCAACAAAAGAAATGATACTGAGAAAAATAGCATGTTTAGCACCCATAGGTACCATCATGAAAAAAAATGACACAATTTGAGCTCAACAAGTGCATACAGGAAATACACACACGCTTGAAGCAATGCCATCCATTAATTGATTGACGAAAAGATACAAGGCGGATTGTTTTTTTTTTTTGAGCGGAAAATACAGCAGGGGAGGCCCCCACTGTAAACTTTTTATTAAACAAAAAGAACTCCAACAAATCTATACAAGGAGAAACAAAAAGGGAAGAATGCCTCAGGTGGGCAGCAGGGCTAATCTAGAGCAGCTGTACAAGAAAGGAAAACCGAGCGCTTAACAGAACTGAATCTATGGGCCTGTAGTCTAACTTCTTCATAGAAGGAGCTTTTCTAAGAATCAAAGGACGGGCGGCCTCTATCAAATATAAAGTTGTTTCTCTGCTTCCAAATCTGCCAGGTGGCAATGATGAAGGTCTCCATAAAAAAGGAATTGTTATGTTGGACCTTGGCTTGCTGCATCATCTGGAAGAAATCCATTGTGAATTCCCAATTTATACCAAGGTGTTGCCAACAGGCTTGGCTAAAGGGGCAGCTGAAGAACAAATGAAATGTTGTTTCTTCAATGCCGTTGCTGCATAGAACACAATTGTAGTTGTTTCCCTGAAGCTTGTGCTTTTTTCCTTCTAAGAATGTTCCTTGTGTTCAGTCTGTCCATCAAGAGGAGCCACGAAAAAACTCTAAGTTTGTTACAGCATCTAGATTTCCAAATCCAGAGAAAAGGGGATGGGGGATGTATATTCTTGTAAGGAAAGTTGTAACATTTTGATGAGGAGTAGTTCTTGCTTCCCCAAATGTATTCCCAGGAGTCCTTCGAATTCCGATTAACCTGCAGATCTTGAATTAAGTCTTGGAGACTTTGGAATTCTTGGAAGGCCTGCTCTGATAATGGCAAGTGAAATTGGGCCTCCAGAGTGTTATGAGACAAAAACCTGGCCACTGAGATGTTCTTGTTCCTGGCAAAGGAATAGAGCCTTGGAAATTTGGATTCTAGGATGTTGTCATTCCAAAAATCAGACCAGAAAAGCACCGTGGAACCATCTCCAAAAGTGCACTTCGCAATTCCTCTGAACATGTCACATAATTTTAGCACATCCTTCCACCAAAAGGAACCCCTATCTGTCGAAGCATGTGGCACTTGACCCTGGGAATAATGTGCATTCCAGATCAGCTTCACCCAAGGGATATCCTTCCTATTATAAAATTTGTCTAGATGCTTCAAAAGAAGGGTCTTGTTTTGGCTCCTTAGATTGATAATTCCTAATCCTCCTTTTCTCTTTGGCTTTGAACATTTTCTCCAGGCCACCAGTGGTTTCATCTTTGCATTGGAATCTGAACCTCTCCAAAGGCAGTGACGTCTTGCTCTATCAATATACTCAATGACTGCAACTGGCACCTCCAAGGTGCACATGGCATAGGTGGGCAGCGAAGAGAGGACTGAATTAACTAGCTGGAGCCTTCCTGCATGGGTCAGGAAGGTAGAAGTTGCCGTGAGCCTTCTCTCAACTTTATTCATAATGGGACCATAATGTTCAACCTGAGGTTTTGTTGTGCCCAGCGGCAGTCCAAGATAGGTAAAAGGAAGAGATTCCAAATTGCAGCCAAAGACACCAGCAAGGAGTTGAGCTTTTTCAAGAGAGAGATTTAAGGGAACAAGGCAAGTCTTCTTGTAGTTGACTCTCAGCCCTGTTGATTGTGAGAAGGATTCCAGAAGGCCTTTCAGGATGAATAACTCCGTTTGAGAAGCTTTCATGACTAAAATAGTGTCATCGGCGTATTGGACAATGGGGTACTGGTCTAGCTCATAGGAAGGAATAGGCAGCTCAAACAAACCTTGCTGATAGGCTTTGTTGACAATGCACTGTTGACAAGGCGGATTGTGAAACACTAGCAATCATGAATGGTGCCATATCTAACGAAGTCCAAATGAAAAGGCAGTTAGTTCATCATAGCATCTACAAGGAGTGGTACATTTCATTCCTCAAGTGCCCAATTTGATGCTAGGTTAGATACCGAGAGCAATGCTTAAGTTTATGGAAAGAAAAGGAAGAAAAGAGAAACATGAAGACAATGTTTTCCATATAATTGCCATCAAGAACTTTACCATTTGAAACCACCAGCTTCAAATGGCTCACTTTTCATTTCTCTTTTCTTCTCCTTTGAGAAGTTTTCAATCCTCCAAGTGTAACGTCCAAACAACTCTGAAGGCTTGGGGCCTGTTATGGTAATTCAACAAAATGAGCTATGAACAGGACAAAACAAAACTTTAGAACTTAGGACACAACATGTATCTTTGAAAACAATTATGAGCAATAAAATGTTAAAAGACTTGAATCAGGGAAAGGACCTAGATTTATCCTTGCAGCAACAGCAAATAGAGACGAAAAATAATTAGGGCATGATCAACATGCAAAAAAAGTAGGTGTTGGACAGCCAACATCGGGGATTACCATACTCTAAGTGTTGTCGCCTTTGTGATCAGGCTCAGGAGACAATCGATCATCTGCTCACATCATGTGTTTTTGCTCACCAAGTGTGGTTCAGCAGCCTATTGCAAAAGGTTAGTCTGCAGGACATAACCCCACAACCTGATGACCTTTCTTTTGATGATTGGTTGGCTAGAACAAATGAGAGAGTTGATGATCATTAGGTCAAAAAGGGCTCAATTCTATCGTTTTGGATGCTTGGTGGATTTGGAACCATTGCAGCCTGTGTGTGCTTTATGGCATTCTTCTTAGCTGGAGTTTTGTCACTCAATAGAGAAGAACTGCATTGCGGGGATCTGGCCGGGCTCAAGGTATTTCTTTCTCACTGCATTTGCACCAGATGGTGGCTAGTTTTCTCCTAGGTTGCAGTCATGTTTTGATCCTTGTAATAGGCATGCTAGTGTAAGTGTTTTGAAGTGGATTGGCCTGGTGTTGTATGAGTTTTAAACCCCTTTCTTCTTAATATAATGATATAAGCAGCTCTCCTGTGTGATTGAGGAAAAAAAAAGCATGACCTTTTAGAAAGTCCTATTGCAGTTTAGTACTCCACAAAAAGAAGTCTACATAAGTAGCATAATTATTGACATTTACAAAAGGTAAGACAGAGTGGCAGTAATCAAGGTCATGTGGATGCTCTCAATAAAGAATGTAAGTGGACTCATAAAGTTTTCTTTGTTGATAGGATAATTTGTGGCAAAAAAACTCATCTGATTTATTTCAAATTCTAATGTGACATGCAATCTGAATCTGATCACAGATACAAGACTTATTTGGCATTTTGACTTGATCAGTATCTATGTTTTTCCCATAAGCGACAGGTATTAGAATAAATTGAAGCATCATACAAGTATACTATCAGTCAGGATTAGATAGCAAATGTGAGAGTCAGTGATAAGCACCATACACTGTGGTGCCTGAATCATCAAGTCACCTCAGGTGCTATGGCACGGCCTAAAGGACCAATTGGTATGCTCCCAATGCTAGAACAGGTACCTTTTTTGGACCTTACATAACTGGAAAAATACTAAAATTTCACTTCTGATAGGACACGCGCTTATATTCCTAATAGACCAACTGCTACTCTCCCAGTGCCAACAATGGTTATTTTTCTTGGACCATGCACAACCCCAAAAACTTAAAATATGTTTCCACTTTTGAAAAACAGACCTGTACTAAGCAAGATGCCCAGAATGACCAAAAGATCTTTCTTCCATCCACCACTCCTTAGCAGCTGCCATCACCACAACTACCTCCTTGTCCACCTCCACATCCCATTTTCCTCCTCACCAGTTCACGACGGGTAGAAATCAACGGTGTGGAGGTTTTCAAGAAGCAGTCACCACCTCTGCTTCATGGAATCTGCCGCTAACTGACCATCACCACCATCCCCCTTCTTACACATCTCCACCTGCACCTTTTCATCCTCCTCCCAACCAGCTGGCACATGCCCCACTCTGCCTAGCCTGCCCAGACTGTCGATTGTGCTCAAATTGTGTGGCAGCACGGTGGCAGTAACACCTAGATGGAGGCTATTCTACCTTCTAGAACACTGTCTAAAATATTGATGGAGGCTAAGCAATACCAGTCCATTTAGCAACGGTAAGCATGGTCCATTCTCTATTTCTTAAATAACCAGCCTCCTTGTGCGTGAGCACAGCATGGTTGGACTACTTATGTAACTGACGGACAAATCCAGCCAACCACATGGGCCTTCAGCTAGCATTCAATGATCAATGACTGAACAAAATGCACACTCTGCCTTACGGCTAAAAACTTCTCGACCAGAGCTTTTGTAAGATGTCAAGACTTCGGGAACAAAGCTATTATATCAACTATGTTAATCATGAGTGGATCAATGAAATTTTGGCCATGCAGAACAAAATCATTCAGCACACCAAAGTAACAGGCATTAGATCAAGTGCATTCACGCACCAGGATCGTCATCATCACCGTCGCTGTCCCAGAAGGGTGGGGATGTTGAAGGGGTGTCGCTGTCTGCCCGCTCACAGGACCTCCACTCAGAGAAGGACTCGCCAGAAAGACTGCGTTCATCATCCCTCATTCCAGTTGTGCTAGCAGCTGAATCATCCGTTACCGCAGAACCTGCCATCCGCAAAATCCACGACCGCTCCAGACAACCTTATTTGCAGCTGTATGCAAAACAAAATCATTTCACACACCAAAGTAACACGTGAACCATGAAAGGATGAAAAAGAGATGATGGCTTGGTGGAAAATCAGCACCCAGCAATCCAGGAAGCACCTTTATTAGGCCCCTGGAAATTTAGCACTCGTGCCAAATAGTTTTATTATAAACTCATGCTTCCCAAGTTTCTACTCCCCGACAAACTACGGGTTCTGTGACCAGTGATCAGTCAAAAAATACAGGCTCCGGCACTGAAGAATTCAGACAGGAACTGACCCAGCGGGTTCTGTGACCAGTGATCAGTCAAAAAATACAGGCTCCGGCACTGAATTACAGAATTCAGACAGGAACTGACCCAGCAAAGGACAGGGGTGTACACATGTACACCTGATTTTTTTTCTTTTTTGCAAACAAAAAATCGAAGTCAGTAGGCATAATACATATATACACTTGTTTTCTTAATCAATCATACCCTTGTAGTTAGATCAGATCCGAATACAGATAGCCTAATAGCTTAAGTTAGGGTTTGGGCGCTCGGTTTCGCACAGCAGGAGGGGGAGGAGGGGTGGGCATACCTGGTAGGTCCTCGTCGCCGGCGAAGGGCCCGACGAAGACCTGGGCACCTGGCGTAAGGCGGCGGCGGTCGCCCAGTCGTCCCCACGAGAGGGAGAGAGCGCACGCGGGGCGGGGGTGAACGGGAGAAGAAAAAGCAAGGTGAACGCAGTCCCGGAACGTGTTTTCCTGGCCTAGAGCTTGGAACGGTGGTGGATGCCGTGGTTTGGCTCTGATGCAGGCAGCGTGTCTAAACACACGCGCATCCAAACCAAAATCTTACGTGACTCTGCTTCAATGCTATCCCTTCTCTAAAATGTGTTTAAGGATCGGCCTAACCTGCATAATTGGCAAATTTGATACAGCTTATATCACTTCTATGGAAGCACTTTTCTGAGTAGCTGTACACATAGAAAACTACTGTAGACTAAACTAGTTTATCGAGCTGGTATGTTTTACTACCTATACAAATGGAGGCTACGGAGAGAAGCGTGGCCAGAAAAATATGTCAATTGGCTTTTAGTTTCAAATTTATTTTAGCTTTTTTAGTTTCAAATTTATTTTAGCCATAAACAAGCCCAGCGTACTGTAATGACAATTAAGTTTTGGTCTTTTCATTTTTTATAGTGTTTTTGTTTTGTAACCTAGTTAAATATATAGGAACACTTTTCTATTTCTAGAATCTAACTAAACGAGAAGAAAGCTAAAACTATCAATGTTACTCCTAATTAGACAAAAAACCATCATCTTCTCATGCAATCCTTTTCAAGTGAATTAATGTACATTATGGACTTACAAGTGGTGCATCTCTAGAGAAGTTTGCATAGACCTACACTTACACGTACAATTTTTAAAACTACCTATTTATAATCACTATAAAATGTGATTATTCTTGTACATGTGTGTCTCTAGAGATGTTACAATATCGTGTTCAGATGTGTATGTATTCATACAAAGTTTTGATATTCCTCCATCAATAAAAGCAAGGCCTGAATCCTTGTTAAATTGGACATCACGAAGTCGTTTGATTTAGTTTTGTTGAAGTGATGTAGAAGTTAGGGTTTGGATATATTTTGTGTGATACACTTAGTGGGCTTTTAGCTTCCTCAACACAAGTTATACTTCATGGGCGAGGGATGTGCCATGGTGATCCCCTTTTCTCCCATGTTGTTCATCCTTGTTATATATGTTTTGAGTCACATTGTACCAAGAACTTCGGAGGAAGGCCTATTGCAGCACCTTGCTAGGACAGAATTGCAGCATTGTATTCCTCTATATGTTGTTGACGTGGTTATCTTCATGCGCCATCATGAAAGTCTTGGGTTTAAAGCCAATGTGCGAAAGAGCAACATTTATCCAAATTCAATGTGTTGATGCAAAGAGTTGACATTGCCTTGTTGCATAGGCTAGAGTATAGCCCGAGAGCTTGGTGGCTTAGCATCTTGGATATCCAACACATAAGTTGGCCTTTGAGAATGAGATGACCATGGTTCCAAAAGACCGAGGCAAATCACTCTTGCGCTATTTTTCTATCAAACTTCACCATTGAGCTTTCTTTTCTATGGTCGTAGTTGCATAAGTGGGACATGGTGCACACACCCTTTTATGTAGAGACAGATGGTTACATGAGCAAAAAAACATGGACCGTGCTACTCATATCTATGTTTGGTGTCTAAGCTAAAAGTGAACAACCGTACTGTGCAACAGACCCTTATTGTAAATAATTGGTTTGTTGATATTCAAGGTGTTCTAACAGTGGGAGATATCACTGGATTTTTATAATCGTGGCATCTCATTGCTCAAGGAATATTGCAACCTAGAGTGGAAGACACTCATTTTTAACGCCTTTCCTCTAATATTTATTCATCCAAACCAGCTCATGAAGGTTCCTTCAAAGGGGTTCTATAGTTTATGGCATGGGACGTGTATGGAAAACTGGCATCCGAGCAAGTCTAGACTTTTCATGTGGCTCGTGGCGAATGGACATGCAACAATTTGGTTTCCTCGGCTTTCATGGATGGAGTGAGTTGGCAGCCATAGGCGAGGCCGTGCGTGGAGGTTGGCAATGACAATCTAGTTGGTCTTGTGCGGGGTGCAGCGCACGGTGGTGTTTACAATGCAATGGTGAGTTCAGTGAGTGTTGAGGTTGTAGTAGCTGACCGGAGAGAATACACGTTGGTGGAGGCAGTAGATGGTCTTTGACAACAACATCTGCTCAGGATTGGGGAGCTTTTTGTGTGGCTGTTGTTAGTGACGGTAGAGTGGCACCATGTGCTAGAGGTGGTCGCAAAGTTGGCTAGAGGTTGGCGCAGCACAAGGTGGCCAATAGAAGTGCACTATTGCTTTGGTTTGCGTAGAGACTTCAAGTTAGCAACTGGAAGCGCCCGGTTTGATGTGTTGTTTTTTTTTGGCAAAGCGGCTAGGTCGATTGGAGCTATACGGTCAGCGACCAAAGGCAATTATTCATGTGTCGACTTCATGGTTTGCAACGGGATATATTGGCTATCCTTGCATGGCAGTGATTAGTTCCGTGCAAGACAACATCGGCAGGCGTCGCAAACAGAACTTGTAGCGGTATGCAATGATTTGCCTTTCATGGCAATGGCTTGCTCGGTGTGGAACATCATCTTTAATGGTGCCACAAGTTGTAACGACAACGTGTCAAATTGGTAGTTTTGTCATCTAGTAATGATGTGGTTCGGTGGTGAATTTTTGTAGTCAATCGTGTTGATATCTCGATCCAACCATTTGGTACGGTTAGTTATTGTTATTGGAGTCATGTTGCTCTCTTGAACCTTTATTATTTTACTCTGTCTGAGTTTATCTTCTTATAATTGGCACCTCTCTAGTTTAGATCGTTAAAAAACAAGAATATGCATAAAACATTCTTGCTTTCCCACAGGTTTTCCCTATTTTTTGTTGGTTTTCTAGTCAATGTCAACCAACCTATTAATAATAACTCCATCGTTGCCTCTGCATGATCGGCGGTCGCTCTAGGACGAACGTGGATTTTTTTGCAACCGACGTTACATACTCACCTTCATCGTACGGTAATGCGTGAACCACTGCTTGGAGATTGGTGTGAGTGGGTCCTAGAAATGTGATGAATGTGGACATGGTTTGCTCTTAATCAAAACATCGTGGCACCTACGTGGATCATACGAGAAAGACAAGTAAAAGTTGTGGTGGGTAGTTGGCGGGTGACGGAGTTATTGCATGGTTCAGCTGGCTTCGGGGGTACTATAACAGAACCGACCAATTATACGAAATTAAGTAAGAAAATCATCCGCCGAAGCAGATAATTTAGCAAACTTAAGCCCGTATAACCCGGTAGTCCGTGAAACCACGACGGATTTCAATCCAAGCAACATACAAATCAAGATCGTATAAGTTTAGTAGCCACAGTCATATATTACATAAAGTTCACAATATCATTTCGAATACATCGGAGTTCGGAACATAAAGTTATTACAACTAAGTTCATAATAAAGTAGCGGAAGCAAATAGTTTTAAAACCATACACATGTTTAATTCAGATACAGTACCAGGTGATAGTCATGTCCAACAAAAGCATCAGGTAAGACGTATGGAGCAACCACGCCCTTGGTCCTAGTCATCACCCATCGTAGGATACAGGCAGTTGATGCAGTATCCATAATACATCTGACCATCTGCAACAACAATGGAAACAACGCCCTGAGTACTAGAAGGTACTCAGCTAGACTTACCCGTCTTAAACTAAAATAAAGTGACACCAAGGAGTATGTAAAGTATTCTTTTAGTGGACTAGCTGACTCATTTGTGAAAAAGCAATAAGTTAACATAAATGAACCATTTAAATACATTGCATCATCTTTATTATAACCTATCAATATAGGTAAGCACTTATGCTATAGCAATCACTTGATTAATCATTAACATCCAGTTATCAACTTAGATTTAGTATTTCCAACATCATCCATATTGAAAGCATCTAGGCCCTAAGAGTTGGTTTTGGCAATTGATGACAACGCAACATTACCATGACTAACGTGTGTTTTGCAGAAACTTTGGTAAGTTAGGTCATGGGAATGGTGACTGTCTTGGGCACTATGGTTTTCATGCCCCTTGATGGAAATCGTTTCGGTTTTCAAAGGATTAACATCAAGATTAAGGACGGTTAGTTCCGGACGTCGAGGAGTTGAGTTACGCTCGGAATAGTCGTTAGGATCTTCGTTTTTCTCCTTTGGCCATACTATAAAGGGGGGCACGAGTGAGTAGCTTGACCTAGGTGAGTCTTTTATTTAGGTGTGGTGCACATTTGTCAAACTTAGCACTAGGTAGCTCAGGAGAAGCCCAAAGTTCAGTTGGAAGAAACTCGGTTCAAGTTGCGTCGCGATTCCAAGTCGTTTGAGCCATTTCTTCTCGACCGGACGCGGTCTCTACCTTGACCGGACGCGTCTGGTCTGTACTAGCAGTCACCGCTGTATCAATTCAATCGACCGGATGCGGTTCTCCCATGGAACGGATGCGGAGATCATGTCGACCAGAGTTAGAGAGGGTAAGTGTTGTGATCGGACGCGGCTAGGAAATCGATTGGACACGTCTACAGTGCGTCCGGTCCATTTCCAGAGAGGTACTTCGCTGACTGGACGCGTCCGGTCATCACCGATCGGACTCGTCAGTGCGTCTGGTTGTACATAAAGGTTCTTGTGTGACCGGATGCGTCCGGTCATGCCTAATCGGACTCGCTTGTGCGTCTAGTCACTCAGCGTGTTTGGTTTTCAATTCGACCGTTGCCACCGATCGGACGCGTCCGGTCACGTCGACCGACGCGTCCGGTCAGTACGTAAAATGCTGAGTTAGCACATAACGGTTGGAATTGACTATGGGGAGTATAAATACATCCCCTATACCTCTTTTTGAGGTCTTTTGCTCATTTGTTCAACTAAGAAACACCTTTCATATGCAAGAAAGTGCAAGAGCTCTAGTGAGGGTTGAGATTTGAGAATCCAAGATCAAGATCCCTCATTAGTGACTAGAAAGTAGCAAGTGTGCATCCACATTTTCATTAGGCTTGTTGTGGTCAAGTGAGAGTTCTTGCTTGTTACTCTTGGTGATCGCCATCACTTAGATGACTTGGTGGTGATTGGGAGTTTGGTGATCATCTGGCGAAGCTTGTGGATGACCCAACTCATCTTGTGAGCGGTTGTGGGCGATTCACCACGACGGAGTGTCAAAGAATCAGTCCGTAGAGAGCACTTGATCCTCACGTGGATCAAGGGGGAGTTACCCCCTTGCGCGGGTGCTCCAACGAGGACTAGTGGGGAGTGGCGACTCTCTGATACCTCGGGAAAACATCGTCATGTTTCTAACCCTTTACTTTCAAGCAATTACTTTCTTGTATTACTTTTATTGCTTGGTTTACTTTCCTAGAATTGCTATGCTAGACTAGGATTGGAACTTAGGGTGCAAAACTTTTTTCGATAGAATCACTAGGAACACTTATAGGCACTAGGGGTGAATTATGGCTTAGTAGGATTTAATTCTCGCAATAAATTTTAGAAAAGCCCAATTCACCCCCCCTCTTGAGTATCTTGATCCTTTCAATTGGTATCGAAGCCGAGTTGCTCTTAAATTAGGTTTTACCGCCTAGAGCAAGATGTCTAATGGGGAAGGACCACCTCCTATCTTTGAGGAAGATGATTTTTCATATTGGAAAATCTGCATGGAGGCGTACCTCGAAGCCATAGATGTCAGGTGTCTTAGAGGCGCCACCGAAGGGCTTCTGGAAATTAAGGATCCCGCTAACCCCGTTGGTGACGAGGAGAAGTACGACCGGTGGAATGCAAAGGCAAAAAATGCACTCTACCGGGGCCTTGGCAAGGATATCTTCAATCGTGTGCGTAATGCAAAAAACGCTCATGAATTGTGGAAAAATCTTTATGCTCTCCATGAGGGAACTAAGAGTGAGCGTGAGGAACGCTATCATATTGCTTTGAAGAAGATTAATTCTTTTGAGATGCTTCCCAAAGAAAGTGCTAATGACATGTACACTCGCTTGAATATTCTTGTAGAGGATCTCAATGCTCTTGGGCTCACTCAAATGAGTCCATCGGATGTTGCAAGGAGGATCTTGAGTGTTCTTTCCATTGAGAAGTATGGCCATATTGTCACCATGCTTCACCAAAGTGATCTCTCCACCGCAACACCGACACAAGTATTGGGAAAGATCCATGCTCATGAGATGTACATGCATATCACTCTGGAAGAGGGCTCATCGTCTTCCAAGAAGAAGGACTTGGCTTTCAAAGCTAGCCATGACAAGAAAAAGAAGAAGAGCTAAGCCATGATCGTACATGAAAGCTCAAGTGAGAGTGACATTGATGATGCATCACTTGCTCTCATGGTGAGAAAGACCACCAAGATGCTAAAGAAGCTTAATAAGAGTGGAATCAAGTTCAATGGTAAGAAGTTCTTCACAAGTAGCAAAAGAAAGCCTATATCTGAAATGAATTGCTACAATTGTGGTGAACTTGGTCATCTAGCTCATTAATACCCTAAGCCTCCAAAAGATAAATACAAGAACAAGAACAAGAACAAGAACAAGGACAAGAAAAATGAATCTAGTGATGAAGAAGATGAGAAGAAGAAGAACAAGCCGTACAAGAAGAAGGATGGCAAGAAGAAAGAATATCACAAAAAAGAAGGGAGTCAAAGCTTACATTATTGGTGATTAGCTCACCGACATTGAGTCATCATGTGAGTCCTCCGGTGATGAAAGTGACGACGAGAAAGAGAAGGTCACCGCGTTTGTGATTGGACCATCATTATCTTCATCGACATCTTCACCACCACCTTCACTGCCATCTTCACCATCATCATACACTAGTCACCTATACCTCATGGCCAAGGGTGAATGAAAGGTACAAAATAATGAAAGTGATGATGATGATAGTGATAGTGATGATGAATTTGATGCACCTTGTTATGATGAACTTGTAAAATTGCTCAACAAATACTCTAAAGTCATAAGAAAGACTAGAAATAAAAACGATAAGCTTCAAAATGAAAATAAATCACTTTCATCAAAGCTTGAGATTGCACAAAAAACTAGTGATGAGCTTAAAGATCAAAATAAAATTATGACTTCTACTCTCAAGGAGCTCAAAACTTTCAATAAAGAGCTTAGAGATGAACATGATAAACTTGAGAAGAAGCATGATGAGCTCAACACTAGGCACAACTTGCTAAAAGATAAATATACTTCATTAAAAATTAATTATGATAGTCTTGTTGTTGCTAATGAGCTCTCTCTTGAGACACATGATGCTACTAACCAAGTTGTTAAGATTGATATAGCCACATCATGTGATGACTTGATTATTGAGAGCATTGAGCAAGACTCTAGTGGCAAAGGCAAGAAAGTGGTTGAATTCGATAATTATGATGATTATGTCAAGCTCAAGAGTGAAAATAAAATGCTTAGAGATGAGAACAAGAAGCTAAAATGGTTGAAGGTTCTTGAAAAGCAAACATCAAATGAGTCACTCATTGAGGAGAACTGTAACACCCCGGTGTTACGCAAGCATTTAGCATTGTAAATCATACGTATGATGCATCATTGCATTCATAATCACATGTGAAGTAGAGTGCATCTTGAGTTAAAGCATTTCTGTGGAATATGATTGTTGCATATAATGGTTTAGAATTGTTTCACCCAAATTATACTGGTTAGGCTACTAAAACATGTGTGGCTATAATTTTAAATCACCTAGAACTAGTTAGTACAATTTTTGGAGCAACTTTGGTAACCAAAGTTTTGTCAAAATTTGTTTTTAAAAATATTATTGGAAAATTGTCAAAAACCCTCCCTATTTAGCTTTTATTCTCCAATTTAAAATCTATTGGGAATTTGGAGTTGGTCCCTTAATAAAAGTTGTAGAGAATTAAATTCTAAGCAACTTTCATTTTTGGGCCATTTTTAGAAAAAGTCATCTTCTTGCTCAAAATGAGATTTTAAAACTGTTAATTGAATTTATTTAAAAATTTATTGGAAATAAAAATGAAAAGTCATTTCTTACTGAATCGGACCGTCGCTTCCCTTTCGGCCTGCTGGCCAAAGCGGCCCGGTCCCCCCCCACCGCTCACCCTGGGCGTTCGGTACTTCGGTACGGTTCGGTTCGGTTCTTCGGTACCTATGCAAATTCGGTTCCTCAAGAAACTGGTACCGATCGGTTCCTAAAGAAACTCGGTACCGAGGAAATTCGGTATCGGTAAATTCGGTTCGGTTTCGGTATTTACCGAACAGTACCGAATTGATCACAGATACATGTAATAGCAGGTTCAAAAGCTAATTTTGACATGATTTCATAAAGAATAATAGTGCAAAATACATATACATATAAAAGTGCACAAGACTATAAGTGTGAGTACCAAAAATACATAATATAATAGTCTATAATAATACAATCAATAATATAACAATACTCAAACTCATCACATTTCTGGTAAATTCGGTAAATTCGGTAAGTTCGGTAAATTTGGTTCGGTTTCGGTATTTACCTCGGTAAATTCGGTTCCTGAGAACTCGGAACCGAACAAGGAACCGAATTTTTCGGTTTCGGTAAATTCGGTTCGGTTCTCGGTAAATTCGGTTCGGTACTCGGTTCTCAGTATTTCGTGCCTAGGGTTACCCACCGCGCGCGTCCGCGGTAGCTCCACGGCCCCGCCCATGCCCGCGCGGCCGTCTCCTTCTCCCGCCCGCGCGCCTCGCTCCCGCCGCATGGCGAGCGTATGCCGGCGATGCCAGCCAGATGGTGCCCCGGTCTCCCCCACCAACACGCGCGCTCGCCACTACAAACCCGCCCGCAGCGTCTCGCCCTTCTTCTTCCCTCTTTTCGCCTTGCTCTTTCCCGCGCGCACCGGCCGCAGTTCTGCCTCCGCCACCGCGCGCGCCATCACCGGAGACGCGTGTTCCGGCCGTTCCGTCTCACCGTGAGCCGCTCCATCTTGCCCTGGGCTTCTCCTCCCTCTGGCGTAGCCCGCGCTCACCTCAACCGCCCGTGGTAAGCCTTCCCTCCGCGAGAATCGCTCACCGGAGTTCTGGCCGAGCTCGCTGGAGATTTCCGCTCCGTGGGCCACTCCTCTCCGCTCCACCTTTTTCCCTTCTTGCGCGCGTATCTTGTTCGTCTCGACTCACCAATGCTCGAGCACCCTTTCGGTGACCGTATCATGGTCGGGGATGGCCGACCGGCTGAAAGCATCTAGGCCCCGAAGTTTGGTTTCGGCAATTGATGACAACGCTTTATTACCATGACTAACGTGTGTTTTGCAGAAACTTTGGTAAGTTAGGTCATGGAGGTTTTAACTGCTTTGGGCACCATGGTATTCATGCTCCTTGATGGAAATCGTTTCGGTTTTCAAAAGAGTGACATCAAGATTAAGGACGGTTAGTTCCAGATGTCGAGGTGTTGAGATACATTTGGAATAGTCGTTAGGATCTTCGTTTTTCTCTTTTGGCCGTACTATAAAGGGGGGCATGAGCGGGTAGCTTGACCTAGGCGAGTCCTACGTTTAGGTGTGGTGCACACTTGTTAAACTTGGCGCTAGGCAGCTCTAGAATAGCTCAAAGTTCAGTTGGAAGCAACTTGGTTCAAGTTGTGACACGTTTCGGAGAGTTTCGGGTCATTTTCCCATGACCGTACGCGGTCCTCGGCATGACCGGACGCGTCCGGTCAGTACAGTTCCGCGGCTAGGGTTTCAGCTCTGACGACCGGACGCGGTCCTCGCAAGGACCGGACGCGGTGGTCAGTAGTCGACACGTGTCACTTGAGGAAAACACACGATCGGACGCGACCTGGGTGTGATCGGCGCGTCCGGTCATAGTCCAGTAAGGTCCAGAGACGACCGGACGCGTCCGGTCATCACCGATCGGACGCGGTCGCGCGTCCGGTGCGAGTACAGTATGCTTCCTATACGATCGGACGCGTCCGGTCACCCCTGACCGGTGCGTCCGGTCACTCAGCTGTTTTCGGATTTCGACCGTTACGAGCGACCGGCGCGTCCGGTCACTTCAACTGGCGCGTCCGGTCAGCCCGTGTTTTGCTGAGTCAGCGGGTAACGGTTAGTTTTGTCTGTGGGGTGTATAAATACATCCCCACCACCTCTTTTAGAGGTTTCTTGCTCATTTGATCAACTGAAAAACACCTTTGGAGTGCAAGGGAGTGCAAGAGCACTAGTGAGAATAGAGATTTGAGAATCAAAGCTTGAGAGTTCCTCACTAGCGATTAGAGAGTAGCAAGTGTGCATCCACCTTCTCATTTGGGCTCGTAGTGGTCAAGTGAGAGTTCTAGCTTGTTACTCTTGGTGATCGCCATCACCTAGACGGCGTGGTGGTGATTGGGAGTTTGGTGATCATCCGGCGGAGCTTGTGGATGACCCAACTCATCTTGTGAGCGGTTTTGGGTGATTCACCGCGACAGAGTGTCGAAGAATCAACCCGTAGAGAGCACTTGATCCTTGCGCGGATCAAGGGGGAGCTACACCCTTGCGCGGGTGCTCCAACGAGGACTAGTGGGGAGTGGCGACTCTCCGATACCTCGGAAAAACATCGCCGTGTTCCTTGCCCCTTTACATTCAAGCATTTACATTCTCGTATTTACTTTTATTGCTTGTTTTACATTCCTAGACTTGCCATGCTAGACTAGGATTGGAAACTAGGGTGCAAAACTTTGTATCGATAGACTCTCTAGGAACACAAGTAGACACTAGGGGTGAATTCTGGCTTGTAGGATTTAATTCTTGCATTTAATTTTTAGAAAAGCCCAATTCACCCCCCCTCTTGGGCATCTTGATCCTTTCAATTGGTATCGGAGCCGTGTTGCTCTTATTTTAGGCTTTACCGCCTAGAGCAAGATGTCTAACGGGGAAGGACCACCTCCCACCTTTGAGGGGGATGATTTTCCATATTGGAAAATCCGCATGGAGGCGTATCTCGAAGCCATAGATGTTGGGTGTCTTAGAGCCGCAACCGAAGGGCTTCCCGCTATCAAGGATCCCGCAAACCCCATTGGTGACGAGGAGAAGTACGACCGGTGGAATGCAAAGGCCAAAAATGCACTCTACCGGGGCTTAGGCAAAGATATCTTCAATCGTGTGCGTAATGCAAAGAATGCTCATGAATTGTGAGAAAATCTTTGTGCTCTCCATGAGGGAACTAAGAGTGAGCGTGAGGAACGCTATCACATAGCTTTAAAGAAAATTAATTCTTTTGAGATGCTTCCCAAAGAAAGTGCTAATGACATGTACACTCGCTTGAATGTTCTTGTAGAGGACCTCAATGCTCTTGGGCTCACTAAAATGAGCCAATCGGATGTTGCAAGGAAGATCTTGAGCGTGCTTCCCGTTGAGAAGTATGGTCATATTGTCACCGTGCTTCACCAAAGTGATCTTTCCACCGCAACACCGACTCAAGTATTAGGGAAAATCAATGCTCATGAGATGTACATGCATATCACTCCGGAAGAGGGCTCATCATCTTCCAAGAAGAAAGACTTGGCCTTCAAAGCTAGTCATGACAAGAAGAAGAGGAAGGGCCAAGCCATGTTGGTGCAAGAAAGCTCAAGTGAAAGTGATGTTGATGATGAATCACTTGCACTCATGGTGAGAAAGACCACCAAGATGCTAAAGAAGCTCAACAAGAGTGGCATCAAGTTCGATGGCAAGAAGAAGAAATTCTTCACAAGTAGCAAGAGAAAGCCAATCTCGGAGTTGGATTGCTACAATTATGGTGAACTTGGCCACCTAGCTCATCAATGCCCTAGACCACCAAAAGACAAGTACAAGAACAAGGGCAAGAAAAATGATTCAAGTGATGAAGAAGAAGAAAAGAAGAAGAACAAGCCATACAAGAAGAAGGATGGCAAGAAGAAGGAGTTCCACAAGAAGAAGAAGGGAGGAAAGGCATACATTGTTGGTGATTGGCTCACCGACATTGAATCATCTTGTGAGTCCTCCGAAGATGAGAGCGATGATGAGAAAGAGAAGGTTGCCGCATTTGTGATGGGGCCATCATCTTCACCGATATCTTCATCACCACCTTCACCGCCTCCTTCACCATCATCGTCCACTACTCACCTATGCCTTATGGCCAAGGGTGAACGAAAGGTACAAAACCATGATAGTGATGATAATGATGATAGTGATAGTGATGATGAATATGACGCACCTTCTTATGATGAACTTGTAAAATTGCTAAACAAATATACTAAAATCATAAGAAGGACTAGAAATGAAAATGATGATCTTCAAAATGAAAATGAATCACTCTCATCCAAGCTTGAAAATATTCAAAAGACTAGTGGTGAGCTTAGAGTTCAAAATGAAGTGATGTCTTCCACTCTCAAGGAGCTCAAAACCTCTTATAAAGAGCTTAAAGATCAACATGATAAACTTGAGAAGAAGCATGATGAGCTCATCACTAGCCATAATTCTCTAAAGGACAAATACACCACATTAAAAATTGACTATGATAGTCTCGTGGTTGCTAATGAACTTGCTCTTGAGACATATGATGCTACTAACTATGTTGTTAAGTGTGATATAGCTATATCATGTGATGATTTGATTATTGAAAGCATTGAGCAAGGTTCTAGTAGCAAAGGCAAGAGTGTGGTTGAGTCAAGCAACTATGATGATTATGCCAAGATCAAGTGTGAGAATGAGAAGCTTGCAAATGAGAACAAGAAGCTAAAAGGTTTGATGGCTCTTGAGAAGCAACCAACAAATGAGTCACTCATTGAAGAAAACAAAAAGCTCAAGCAAGAAAAAGAGCATCTCAAGACCGGCCTAAGCAAGTTCACAAGAGGCCAACATTTGCAAAGTGAGCTCCTCATGAACACCGTAATGAAGATGGATAGAAGTGATATTGGGTACTTGGCAAATCAAGAGAAGAAAGCAAAAGCTCAACAACAACAAAGCAAGTCAAAGCCCAAACCAAAGAGATGTGTTGAGTGTGGTCAAGAAGGTCACTTTGCTCATGAATGCAAAACTCCACCACCACAACCCTTGCCCAAGCATGCTAGACCTTTTGCCTTCAATGCTCATTATATGCTAAGAAAAGATTCAAATGGAAAGATGAAAGTCATGTTTTTGGGTCCCCCAAACAAGAATAGGCCAAAGAAAATATGGGTTGCCAAGTCACTAGTGGAGAAAGTCAAGGGCCCCTCTCAAGTTTGGGTCCCTAAATAAAAAGCTTGATCTCTTGTGTGTAGGTGAACTACAAGACCGGTGGATCTCATTGGGTTATTGATAGTGGTTGCACTCAACATATGACCGGTGATCCTCGTATGTTCACCACCATTGAAGAAAATGGAATATGTCAAGAGAAGATCACATTTGGGGATAATTCAAAGAGCAAAGTCAAGGGTATAGGCAAGATTGCAATATCACATGATCACTCACTCTCAAATGTGCTCTATGTTGCTTCATTGAGTTTCAACTTGTTATCCGTTGGGCAACTTTGTGACCTTGGCTTCCAATGCTTGTTCACACCAAATGAAGTGGAAGTTTCAAAGATAGATGACAAGCAAGTGATATTCAAAGGCTTTAGATACAACAATCTTTATCTTGTTGACTTTACCTCCGAAGATGCAAATTTGATGACATGTTTGTTCACCAAGACCTCACTTGGTTGGCTTTGGCATAGGAGGCTTGCTCATGTTGGAATGAACACTCTCAACAAGCTATTGAAGAAAGAACTAGTGAGAGGATTGAAGGATATGAAGTTTGAGAAGGACAAACCTTGTAGTGCATGTCAAGCGGGCAAACAAGTTGCAAACACTCATCCAACCAAAGCTTTCATGTCAACTTCAAGAGTGCTAGAACTTCTACACATGGATTTGTTTGGGCCTACAACATACAAGAGCTTGGGTGGTAATCTCTATTGTCTTGTGATAGTGGATGACTACTCAAGGTATACATGGACTTTCTTCCTTCATGACAAATCCGAAGTGGCAAATTGCTTCAAGAAGTTTGCAAAGAGAGCTCAAAATGAATTTGAAGTCAAGATAAAGAAGATTAGAAGTGACAATGGCAAAGAGTTTGATAACACCAACATTGAAGCTTATTGTGATGAAATTGGAATCAAGCATGAGGTCTCTTCAACCTACACTCCTCAACATAATGGTGTAGTTGAGAGAAAGAACCGGACTTTGATCACCCTTGCAAGAACAATGCTAGATGAGTACAACACTCCGGAGAAGTTGTGGGCCGAGGCAATCAACACCGCATGCTATGCTTCAAATCGCCTCTTCCTACAAAAGTTTCTTGGCAAGACCCCCTATGAGTTGCTTAATGGGAAGAAGCCGGACGTCTCCTTCTTCCGAGTGTTTGGTTGCAAATGTTACATCTACAAGAAGCGTCAACACCTAGGGAAGTTTCAAAGACGTTGTGATATTGGTTTCCTTGTTGGTTACTCATCAAAGTCCAAAGCATATAGAGTATTTAACAATGCCACCGGTTTGGTTGAAGAAACATATGATGTGGAATTTGATGAATCTAACGGCTCCCAAGGAGCAATTGAGAATTGTGATGATGTAGGTGATGAACCCTTGAGGGAGGCCATGAAGAACATGCCGGTGGGAGACATCAAGCCAAAAGATGATGATGACGATGTACAAATTGTTGTTCCACCATCTTCATCACGTGTGCCTCAAGATGATGACAAGAATGAGAGAGTTGAAAATGAAGACATTTATGTCTCTCATGAACAAGCCGAGGGACAAGCTCAAGATGTTGATGCTCCCCATCCACCTCCTCAAGTGGTTGATAGAAGAAATTCACCACTACTTCAAGCACATCCACAAGATCTCATCATAGGGAGTCCTACAAAGGGAGTAATGACTCGATCTCAAAAGCTAGCTTCTTTTATTGAACATCACTCTTTTGTCTCTTGCGTTGAACCTAAGAATGTAGAAGAAGCTCTTCAAGATCCGGATTGGGTGAATGCAATGCATGAAGAATTGAACAACTTCACCCGCAATCAAGTATGGACACTTGAAGAGCATCCTAAAGGTGCAAGAGTCATTGGAACCAAGTGGGTGTTCCGAAACAAGCAAGATGACCAAGGCATAGTGGTGAGGAACAAGGCAAGACTAGTTGCAAAGGGGTTCTCTCAAGTTGAAGGTCTTGATTTTGGAGAAACCTTTGCACCCGTTGCAAGACTTGAAGCCATTCGTATCCTCCTTGCATATGCATCACATCATGATATGAAACTATATCAAATGGATTTGAAAAGTGCATTCTTAAATGGCTTTATAAATGAACTAGTCTATGTTAATCAACCTCCCGGGTTTGAAGACCCTAGATATCCTAATCATGTTTATAGGTTATCCAAGGCGTTATATGGGCTCAAGCAAGCTCCTAGAGCATGGTATGAGCGCCTCCGGGACTTCCTCATTGAGAAGGGCTTCACCATTGGGAAGGTCGACACCACACTATTCACCAAGAAGTTTAATGGGGAGATCTTTATTTGTCAAGTATATGTTGATGATATCATCTTCGGATCAACAAATGAAGATTATTGCAAGGAATTTGGTGAATTGATGTCGAAGGAGTTCGAGATGTCAATGATTGGTGAGCTCACATTCTTTCTTGGATTTCAAGTAAAGCAAATGAGAGAAGGGATTTTCATCTCTCAAGAAAAGTATACCAAGGATCTTCTCAAAAGATTCAAGATGGAAGAATGCAAACCAATCAAGACCCTAATGCCATCAAATGGACATCTCGACCTAGATGAGGGAGGTAAACCGGTTGATCAAACTCTCTACCGTTCTATGATTGGTAGCTTATTGTACCTTACCGCATCTAGGCCCAATATCATGTTTAGTGTGTGCATGTGTGCCCGCTTTCAAGCGTGCCCTAAAGAACCTCACTTAAGTGCCATAAAAAGAATCCTAAGATATCTTAAGCTCACCCCAAGCATTGGTCTTTGGTATCCCAAAGGAGCTAGATTCCAACTAGTTGGCTATTCCAATTCGGACTATGCCGGTTGCAAAATTGATAGAAAAAGCACATCCGAAGGGTGCCATTTGCTTGGAAGATCTTTAGTATCTTGGTCATCTAAAAAGCAAAATAGTGTGGCTTTGTCCACCGTCGAGGCGGAATACATTGCCGCGGGGGCTTGTTGTGCACAAATCTTATATATGAAACAAACCCTCCTAGACTATGGAATTGTTCTTGAAAAGGTGCCACTTTTATGTGATAATGAAAGTGCCGTTAAAATTGCTAACAATCCGGTACAACACTCTCGCACCAAGCACATTGATATCCGCCATCACTTTCTAAGAGATCACGTTGCTAAAAATGACATATCACTAGAAGGTGTAAGAAGTGAAAATCAATTAGCGGATATCTTCACTAAACCATTGGATGAAGCAACCTTTTGTAGGTTAAGAAGTGAACTCAATGTGCTTGATTCTAGCAACTTTAAAAAATGAGCGTGTGTTGTCCCTTGCATTGCATTGTATAATATGCCATGTTTATTTTATCGCAATGCTTTTAGGGCTTGGCTAACACGGTTACGATAACCCTTCTTTGGAGGAGTGAAGAAGCCTAACCGTGGATCAAACTTGACAAGCACCCTAGCTTTACCTTCTTGTATTGCATTGCATTTGCATGGTTGTTTGTTTGGCGTTTCTTTTCGGTTTCACTTTGAGCAACCCCTGTGTTCGTCCATGGATAGAGAGAGCATTTTGACGCTCCTAAAGGTTCAAAAACTCTATTGCATGGCCATACGTTGCTCCTTGGGTGTTTATTGCCTATTTTCTTAAAAATAATACTAGCCTAAGGCAATCTATTTTGAAAAATTTGAGGGTTTGAGTGAGGTCACTCATATCGTGTTCCAATTGGTGTTTATTTGTGTCTTTTTGAATTGGAACCTGATTGGGAGAAATCGCGTTGTAGTTCAGAACGAAGAAGGGCGAAGAACAGTGACCGGACGCTGGACCGGACGCTGCAACGGACGCAGTGATGCTTCACCACCGCGTCCGGTCCCGGCGTCCACCAGCGCGTCCGGTCATCCAGAAGACCAACTCCAGATCTAGTGACCGGACGCTGCACCGGACGCGCCGCTGTTGACCACCGCGTCCGGTCCCGGTTACCACCACCGCGTCCGGTCATTCGCGATGATTTCCCGAGCTCCCCTCGACCGGACTCTGACCGCGTCCGGTCAGTCCTCACCGGACGCGTCCGGTCACTCCAGGAGCTTACTGGAGTGTGACCGGACGCTGCACCACCGCGTCCGGTCATAACGACCACCGCGTCCGATCATCACACGTCGAGCGGATCTCGCCCCTTTTAACCGTACATTTGGATCTCATACTCTTTACAATCTCGCCATCGCTCTCGCTCGTGAGTCCGCCGCCGCCGCGCCATCTCCTCCGTCGCAGTCGCTGCCGCGCCTCCGCCGCAGCTGCTGCCCGCGCCTCCGCCGCAGCCGCTGCTCGCGCCTCCGCCACAGCCGCTGCCTGTGCCTCCGCTGCAACCACTGCTCGCGCCTCCGCCACAGCCGCTGCCCGAGCCGCCACCGCAGCTGCTGCTAGCGCCGCCACCGCTGCCGTGTCTGCTGGCCCCACTTGCCTCGCAGGTTCCTCCACCGCGGCCACCTCGTGCTCCCCCGTGCCAAGCATCCTCCTCGAATCCATCCTTTGGCCGAGCCCTGTCCTCTAGGGTTTGCCCTAACCCTAGCTCGAGATCTCGTTTGACGTTTCGAGGAATCTCGCGATCTAGGTCACCTCATCTTGTCACCGTCGTCTCGTCGATCCGAGGTAGCTTCGCGTTTCGATTCACATCGTATCTCATATGCTTGCTATCTCTAGGGTTTCGTACCTTTTAGTTATATATGTGCTTATAGTAGATCTCTCTATTCTGTCGTTGCAGCGAGTCTGTCCGTGTGTCAGGGTGAGATCAGTTTGCTGAATCTGAGGCCAAGCCTGCGGATACGGATTGAGGCCAAGCCTCTCGAGTGACAGTTCACCATCTTACAGAGGTTCTCGGTCAGTTTGTCAGCATGGTGCGTTGCAAGAACGCCGGTGGTGCTCCTGGTGACGGGGACGACAGTCCTCCTCGTCGGTCTGAGATTGCACGTGGGAAGCGTATCAAGATTTTGGCCAGAAAGAAGAAGAAGACACTTACAGAGGCAGAGATTGCTCAGGCCGTGGCAGATGCAGCAGAGCAGGCAGAGAGAGGTGGCAGGAGCAGTGGCATACGCATAGGTGAGCGTCGTTTTCATCTAGAAGGTCGACAGCTCGGCACAGAGGCCACTGAGGGTACTGAGGATACTAGAGCTATAGAGGGTATGTTAGTTGATCCACCTCCAGAGGCCACAGAGGCTCCAGAGGCCACAGAGGCTCCAGAAGCTACAGAGGACATAGAGGAGCAGCCAGCTTAGTCTCCACCACGTCGCCGCTCCACACGCGCACGTACTCAGGTGACTCCTAGGCCAGAGGGCCAGCGTCGTGGAGCACGTCCTCCTCCCAGAGCTAGAGGTTCACCCCCGGTCGAGCACTTTGACTTGAGGGGTGCTACAGCACGTCAGGTGCAGGGGTTGAGGTTCGTGGAGGTCAGTCAGTGGTTTCCACCTGTGAGGGATCCCAGAGCTTCAGAAGGCTTCTATACCCCACTTCAGGAGGATTTCTACAGGGCTCTAGTTGACAGCGGTATTGCTTTCCGACCACAGAGGGTCTGTCGACTTGAGTCACTGGTTGAGGTTGTGGGAGAACAGCTACGTCCGCACCTGTCCTTTCTGCCAGGCTTGTCAGATCTTCTTGGACGGACAGGTGCATACTGCGGCACATGGGTCAGAGAGTTTTATGCTTCACTATGGATTGATCCTGCCCATGATTTCATTCACTTTGCATTCCGAGGCCGCGATCACCGTCTATACAGCACCAGAGTGCGGGAGATTCTCAGACTCCTAGCTTCCAACACGAAGATACATCAGCTGTGTTTTGGTCAGACTCCTCCACCGAGACGCCCTCACGGCGGGGCAGTGCCACCTACAGACTTGGTTCGACCCTGCTTCCGTGAGCCTTTTGGCGAAGGGTCTCGTCGCACTCCTGCCAGTTTGACACCTCTTGCCAGAGTTCTGGATGCTATAGTCAGACGCACTCTACTTCCCCGACTTGGCTACAGAGAGGGACTGACTCGGATACAGCTATGGGTTGTTCACCACCTCCTCTCACAGACACAGTTTGACATTTGGGATCTCATACTTAGTGAGATGGAGGACACCATAGCTGAGGGCTTCAAGGGTAATCGTCAGCTGCCCTATGCACACTAGATCTGCTTCATCATTAGATCATCCATTCAGCTACCAGCAGAGATCCGAGCTGAGATATCAGATACTACTACTGCTTTCCCTAAGTATGATATCCGTCAGCTTTGGGCTTCAGTCACTAGAGATCAGGCCCCAGTGCCAGGACAGCGTGTGCGACCTGAGGTTCCTGAGACAGCGGCTGAGCAAGACGCCACAGTTGATGAGCTTGCAGAGGCAGAGCTTGCCGATCTTGACGCTCAGCCTGCTGATCTTCCTGAGGATGTGACATCTGACAGCACTAATGAAGACTACCAGCCCATCCCCAGGTACCGGTCTCCTCGGTCTCACGACCACGAGGCCGGTGGCTCTGGTTCAGCCTCCCGCACAGACCCAGCCATGGTGGCCATACTTGAGAGGTTGACCCAGGCACAGGAGCAGCAGCAACAACAGATACAGCGACAGGCTCAGGACACAGCTGCAGCACTTGCACAGATTCAGGCTCGTTAGGACGAGTTTCAGCGTCAGCAGCTTGAGATCCAGAGGCAGCAGGTTGAAATGCAGTGACAGCAGTACGAGATTCAGCGACAGAGTGCAGCTAGTCAGCAGCAGTACTTAGATCTCCTGCGCCACCTAGTCATTGTTGGGGTTCCTCCGCCTGCTTCTGTCCTGACTTCTGCTTTACAATCCAGTGATCCATCGAGTCAGGGACAGTCGAGCTTCCAGTTCACATCTCCACAGCAGCAGGTTCACCAGTCATTCCAGTCCTCGAGCTTCACGCCTATTCACACGGGGTTTACACCTTCAGACCAGCCTCGCCCTCACCTCCTGACAGGCACACCCTTCGGTGATTACAGTGCTACCTACAGCGAGTTGACTGGTCAGCCGACGCCCTCGCACACTACCTTTGCTACTTCTTCAGGGTTGTCAGCTTCAAAGGCAGCTATTCCTCCAGTGACAGGGACCGGTACTATAGAGACTCTTCCTTCGTCAGTTGCCTCGATAGATCCTCCTGCTATTGGCTCGCTACAGGCTCAGGTCACTCAGACAGATCCTCTTATTGCTACTACGTCAGTACCTGTTCCTGCCGCTTAGACCCAGACCGCTTCACAACCACGTGTTTCTTCAGAGGGTCAGCCAGATAGCTCAGATTCCGAGGGAGATTCTCTACACTTCATGATTACTCCGCGCACCTCGGCACCCGACACGACTCCGTCTGTCCCCCCGTCAGATCCTTAGATTAGTTTTTGGCGCTTGATGCCAAAGGGGGAGAGAGAGTAGTTTCAGGGGGAGTTTTGAGAGAGGGTTAGTTTTGAGAGAGGGTTTTTCGTTTTTTCTTGTGTGCTCCTTTCATGCATCATGTTTATTTTTCAGTCATTGCATTCGTGTGGCATGTCGTCGTGTGATAAACCTTGAGTCTTAATGTTTTATCCAGTCATAGTATTAACACATGTCACCGTTTTTTAATTATAGCTCTAAGGTTGTGCTTCCGTGCCTTACTCCGATTTCTTATGAGCTATATCTGTATGTGTACTAACATTTTTTGTCTTATCTTATGAGTACACTCTTTTGGCTTGGGGCACATAAGCAATTCCTAACCCCTTGTGCTTATTGCTTTTTGCTTATGTGAACCATGCATGCTCGAAAACCTCAACTCAAATCTTTTATATCTTAGTGTTGTCATCAATCACCAAAAAGGGGGAGATTGAAAGCATCTAGGCCCCGAAGTTTGGTTTCGGCAATTGATGACAACGCTTTATTACCATGACTAACGTGTGTTTTGCAGAAACTTTGGTAAGTTAGGTCATGGAGGTTTTAACTGCTTTGGGCACCATGGTATTCATGCTCCTTGATGGAAATCGTTTCGGTTTTCAAAAGAGTGACGTCAAGATTAAGGACGGTTAGTTCCAGATGTCGAGGTGTTGAGATACATTTGGAATAGTCGTTAGGATCTTCGTTTTTCTCTTTTGGCCGTACTATAAAGGGGGGCATGAGCGGGTAGCTTGACCTAGGCGAGTCCTACGTTTAGGTGTGGTGCACACTTGTTAAACTTGGCGCTAGGCAGCTCTAGAATACCTCAAAGTTCAGTTGGAAGCAACTTGGTTCAAGTTGTGACGCGTTTCGGAGAGTTTCGGGTCGTTTACCCATGACCGGACGCGGTCCTCGGCATGACCGGACGCGTCCGGTCAGTACAGTTCCGCGGCTAGGGTTTCAGCTCTGACGACCGGACGCGGTCCTCGCAAGGACCGGACGCGGTGGTCAGTAGTCGACACGTGTCACTTGAGGAAAACACACGATCGGATGCGACCTGGGTGTGATCGGCGCGTCCGGTCATAGTCCAGTAAGGTCTAGAGACGACCGGACGCGTCCGGTCATCACCGATCGGACGCGGTCGCGCGTCCGGTGCGAGTACAGTATGCTTCCTGCACGATCGGACGCGTCCGGTCACCCCTGACCGGTGCGTCCGGTCACTCAACTGTTTTTCAGATTTCGACCGTTACGAGCGACCGGCGCGTCCGGTCACTTCAACCGGCGCGTCCGGTCAGCCCGTGTTTTGCTGAGTCAGCGGGTAACGGTTAGTTTTGTCTGTGGGGTGTATAAATACATCCCCACCACCTCTTTTAGAGGTCTCTTGCTCATTTGATCAACTGAAAAACACCTTTGGAGTGCAAGGGAGTGCAAGAGCACTAGTGAGGATAGAGATTTGAGAATCAAAGCTTGAGAGTTCCTCACTAGCGATTAGAGAGTAGCAAGTGTGCATCCACCTTCTCATTTGGGCTCGTAGTGGTCAAGTGAGAGTTCTAGCTTGTTACTCTTGTGATCGCCATCACCTAGACGGCGTGGTGGTGATTGGGAGTTTGGTGATCATCCGGCGGAGCTTGTGGATGACCCAACTCATCTTGTGAGCGGTTTTGGGTGATTCACCGCGACGGAGTGTCGAAGAATCAACCCGTAGAGAGCACTTGATCCTTGCGCGGATCAAGGGGGAGCTACACCCTTGCGCGGGTGCTCCAACGAGGACTAGTGGGGAGTGGCGACTCTCCGATACCTCAGAAAAACATCGCCGTGTTCCTTGCCCCTTTACATTCAAGCATTTACATTCTCGTATTTACTTTCATTGCTGTTTTTACATTCCTAGACTTGCCATGCTAGACTAGGATTGGAAACTAGGGTGCAAAACTTTGTATCGATAGACTCTCTAGGAACACAAGTAGACACTAGGGGTGAATTCCGGCTTGTAGGATTTAATTCTTGCATTTAATTTTTAGAAAAGCCCAATTCACCCCCCTCTTGGGCATCTTGATCCTTTCACCGGCAACCACCCGCGCCACCGTTCTGTCATGGACGGTGATGACCGGTCCTCCGAGCTCCGTTGGCCACCGCGTGTTTGCCATCGAGTTCGCGAGATTGAGGTGGTCCGCATGGTGACCTTGGCCGGGCCGGAGGCCTCACCGCCGGCGAGCTGTGGTCGCCGACGTCTCTTTCCCTCTCCCTGTGACTGACCCGTGGGGTCACGGGCCCACATGTCTGTCTCGTGTGTGTTCTCTGGGTTCATTTCTGGGGTGCGTGTAGCGCTTGAGCGGTCGGATTCAAAAAGATTTAAATAAAATGTTTTTACAGAAAATGATAAAAGGCTTCTAAAATTCATAACTTGCTCATTTTGGCTCTAAAAATTGTGAAACAAATTTTGGTAGACTTCTTAGGACCAGATCTATGATGTAAAAATATTGCATGTCAAGTTTGAAATACTTTTCTATAGGGTTTTTATTTAATCACCAAAATTGCTGTTTTCTTGATAAATATGTAATAAATCATAGAAATCTAAGAAAAATATGGTTTCAATTTTGTTAATCTTTTTGGGTAATGTACTTTATAGGAAAAATATGTTCCATGCATGTTCTGTAGAAAATTGTTTTATGTGTAGTACAAGTGCTTATTATTGTTAATAATTGTTATTTTTGATAGAGAGGAAAATATGAATAAAATATGCATATAATAATTTTTCTATAGTGATTGTTTATTGTGTAGAATGTAGGAAAAATGTTAAATCTATTGTTTGATACTTTTCATAGTATAAAGTATTTTTATGCTCATTTTTAAGCCTTAGATTGTTATTTTTGTGTAGGCAGTTCTAGTACTCTAAATGTAATAAAATTTCTGTGGCATGCTAAATTAGATGATAGTAAGCCACTGTAATTTTATCAGATTTTTCTATGCTACCAAAAGAAGTATTGCTATTCAAACATAGTGTCAACTAGGGTTTAATTAACCTTGTTAATGCAAGATTAGTTGATAATATTTGCTTTGGTGTATCTTTGAAGCATCTTAGATTTCTGGGGTGACTTGGCATGATAGAGGATGTTTATAGTAGTATACGAGTACATGTTCTTGAATGATGTGGACTACCTTGTAAAAGAGTTGTATTTTCACTTTATCCAATAAAGTAAACTTGTTCATCTACATCTCATTCATCATGATCATTACATGTCATCTATACAAGGCACCTAGGCATGAGCACTTATACATTTGCATCATACAGGATCGTAAGAAGTAACTCCGGTAGCAGTTCTCGAGGAGCCGGAAGAGCAGCCCGAGGTGCAAGAGCAGGAGGTCCCCGAAGCCGACGAGGAGGTCGGTGAGGATCTTTCAGAGTGCCTCGACCACCGCCCGAGCTCTTTCGAAAAAAGGCAAGCCCCGGAGCATTTCTCTCCCAGTTTGCAAATGTTTTTGTCGGTGTTCGGACCCGAGGGGGTCCTAAACCAACGAGTAAATGCTGCGTGTCTCTTTCCTGGATGGTGATGCAAGGAGAATACACGGGGGTTTATCCTGGTTCGGGCAAAAGAAGGCCCTACGTCCAGCGGGGGGAAGAAGTTTGTATTTCCTTGCACCGAAGTGCTCGTGTAGGGGTTACAAGCAGGCGAGAGAGGGCGCCGAGCCCAAGTCTCAAAGAGAGGAAAAAAGGACAAGGGTGGTTGCTTGAAGTATCGATCTCTTGTTTTTTCTTCATTGTCTATTGTTGTGTGGTCGGGTGCTTCGTTTCTTTCCCTCCCTTGCGTAGAACCCTGGCCTGCCCTTTTATAGGGCGAGAGGAGGCTAGGACGACGGGGAGTGATGTTTGGTCGATTCCTGTTGAGTTGACTGTAGCGACATGCCCTGGGAATAGCCGGCCATCCCTGGACAACATGGCGTCGTGGGAGACGAGACGGCGAAATGACCCGAAACGCCGTGCCATACCGTCCTTCCCTTGCCGTTGAACTGTGACGAGCGTCGAGGTTGGGTCGAGGCCGGGTCGAGACCGGATGGATAAGGCCAAATCCCTGAGATTGCGGAGAACGGGCCTTGTCTTATCCTCCCTCGAGGGTGACCGATGGCAAACAGTGCGCGGTAAGGTGGGTATAGTGACGGGTTTCACCTCCCATCATGGGATGGGTGGTAAAACAGTGAAACCTGACACGGGTATTGTTTCCATGTCAATCCTGGTCGCAGCCATGCCGGTAGGTGATAGTAGGTAACCGCATTAAATGCTATGCCTTTTTGTCCTGGGGTAGGTAAAGAGAAGGAGTCGAGGCGCTCGACCCAGGCTCACGCGAGTTAGAGTTTTTCCCAGTGGGCGGACGAGCTTCGCGCGGGTCGGGGCGCCGTTGAGGTAGCTTGCCATACGGTATGGGGCGCGTTCAAGGCGCCCCATCGAGCGAGCCTCGTATGAGTCGGAGCCGGAGCGCGATCGAGGCGCCCCGTCGAGCGGGCCTCGTATGAGGCGGACAGGATGCGCGGTCGAGGCGGGCTGTCTTTTATTGCGGTGCCAGTCGTTTTAGTTTTTTACTAGCGATGGGTGTGGGTACCCCCGTACTTTTGGTACCGACAGTAGCCCCCGAGCCTTTGGGTGAGTGTGTGATCACTCTCCCAGAGGTTTGTTCAAATTGGAGCCGTAGCGTCGTGATCTTTTCCGGTGGGGGCGCGCGAGCGCACCCGCCGGGTGTAGCCCCCGAGTCCTCGGTGGAGTGCTGGGACTCCTCCGAGGTCTTGTTTTCGTTTTATTGGGGGATGATTCGTTGCGGCCGAGCCCCCGAGCCTCGCACGCACGAGGTCGATCAGAGTCCCGACCGTCTTTTGTGCGACCCTCGCGCTCCCTTTCGAAAAAAGGAGGAGGGGTGGAGAACGCCGTACTACCCTCGTTTGGGCGCGAGTTCCGACACTCTCCGGTGAGCTGCTAGCGGGGGAATTTGAGTGAGAGCCCGTGCCTTGTTCGTTAGGGGTCGGCTAGTGGCCTAGAGGCGCTCTCAAAGATGCCAAGGAGTGGTCGTGTGGATCTCGATTCCCTGCGACAGGATTCGAGGGCTCGATGCCTCCCCCGGGGGGATTCCTACGGCGACTTCCTCCTTCGACCTCGAATACATCCTGGGGTGCCTCGAGAGCGTGGCTCAAGCCCTTGGCCATGTACGGGCGCACCCTGGGTCGTCCCTAACTCTGTTGCTCGAGGGCAGCTGTCGAACCCTGGTCGAGGGCCAGCTTTCGTTCCCTCGAGGCTTAGGTTTCTGCGGTCGAGCCCCTAAGCCTCGTGCGCACGAGGTCGATCAGAGTCCCGACCGTCTTTTGTGCGACCCTCACGCTCCCTTTCGAAAAAAGGAGGAGGGGTGGAGAACGCCGTACTACCCTCATTTGGGCACGAGTTCTAACGATCTTCGGTGAGCTGCTAGCGGGGGAATTCGAGTGAGATCCCGTGTCCCGTTCGTTAGGGGTCGGCTAGTGGCCCGGAGGCGCTCTCAAAGATGCCAAGGAGTGGTCGTGTGGATCTCGATTCCCTGCGATAGGATTTGAGGGCTCGATGCCTCCCCCGGGGGGATTCCTACGACGACCTCCTCCTTCGGCCTCGAATACATCCTGGGGTGCCTCGAGAGCGTGGCTCGAACCCTTGGCCATGTACAGGCGCACCCTGGGTCGTCCCTAACTCTGTTGCTCGAGGGCAGCTGTCGAACCCTGGTCGAGGGCCAGCTTTCGCTCCCTCGAGGCTTATACCGGGCTCGGGGCCCATTTCCCAGATATCTGGGAATATCCATCCGCGGATCCCTCCCCCGCCCGTTAGCCGGGCGTGTCTTTTGGGGGAGGCGAGATCAGCGTGGTAGTGGGCGATGTGGCGTACGGTTACGACGTGGAGGACAGCCACGTGCCCGACTCCTGCGAGATGTAAGGAAACGGTTAGGTGGGCGCATTTAATGCTGGAAATTGTTTCTACCTTTTCGCGCGGCTATTGGGCTTCCGCCTGGGCATATAAAATCAAGGCCTGGGGGTCTATGTTCCCCTCCGTTCCCTTGCACTCCTGCATTCTTCTGCCTCAGACAACCCTTGCCTTATCGCGCTCTGCGCCCGCATCGCTGTCGCCACCGCGTCCTCTTCGTCCACCCCCCTTTCGACAACACCGATGGCAGGAAAGAGCCAGATCCTCCCCGCCGATGACTGGGCCGCCTCCTCGGTGATGGAGAGGAGGTTGGAAGAATTGGTCGAGGACGGGCTGCTGCGGCCGAGGACGAGCTGGTCGCAACCGGAGTGGATCGCGTCGCCCCCTGCCCACCGGGAGCCGGCGCCCCCGGAGGGGTACGTGGTGAGCTTCGTCTACTTCCACGAGCGGGGGTTTGGCGTGCCGGCGTCCGTCTTCATGCGTGCGCTCCTCTACTACTACCAGGTGGAGCTTCACCACCTTTCCCCCAACGCCGTCGTGCAGACCGCCATTTTCGTGGCGGTCTGCGAGGGCTACCTTGGGGCGGAGCCGCAGTGGAACCTGTGGCTTTACTTTTTCAAGGCTGAGCTCTTCGCCAAGAAGGAGGGGGAGAAGGGCGTCTTGTGCGCGGCCCGAGTAGGGAGCTGTGTCCTGTAGGTGAGGTCGAGCCGGGCGAATATGTACCTCCTGGCTCGCCTCATCTCTTCGAACAGTGGGTGGCACGAGGGTTGGTTCTACCTCCGCAATGATGAAAATCAGTTGCCGAGATACACCGACCACGTGCTAACCGCTCGAGAGGAGCGCTGGACATACGGAGTGCCGGAAGCCGAGAAGCCGCGCTTGGACCCGCTGCTGGCGGCGCTGCAGTAGCTTCGCCTTCGGGGCTTGACGGCTGCGGCGGTGGCCGCGGCCTTCCATCGCCGTAGGGTGATGCCGCTGTGCCGGCGTCGTCTCCGCCTCGACCAGATGACTCCGGAGGCATCGCTGGAGGGGACCCGGATGTCCCATGAATCCCTTTCCCTCGAGGAGGTCCTGTGGTGAGCGCGTTGGATGGTCGGGAACTTCAAGGTGGAGGAGGCTAATCGGGTCCCCATGAGACCTACCGAAGGGTTCGAGCCAGTGGTAAGTATCTTAGGATTAGTAGGTTTGCCAGTTTTGTTTATTTTTGGATTTCGCTGATTGGATCGAGGCCGATGCGTAGGATTTGTCGGCGCTGCGAGAGACGCATCCGCCAGTCCCATAGGACTGGCCCGCCCGGGAGGCTCGACGCCAGCATGCTTCTAAGAAGAAGCAAACCAAGGAGATGACCAAGAAGCGGGCAATCCGCAAGGCCAAAGAGGCGGTGACGTTGAAGAAGCTCCGGCGCCAGCAGACTATCGATGGGGTCCCCCTGGCGCCGTCGCCTTCCGAGACGATCTCGGGGAGGACGACGACAGCAGCGGTGAGGATGATGACGCCCTGTCGCGGTATGAGACCACGACCGGGCTGGGGATCTTCCCGACGTTCGCCCCCTGGTGGAACCCATCAGGGGGGCGTCCTCCTCGGTCGTCGTGGTCGAGGAGTCCGAGGAGGAGGAGAAGACGGAGAAGGAGACGGGCCCCTCGACGGGAGGGGCTGGTTCCCCGGACCCATCAAGAGGGGTTGACGGGGACGTCCGTACCAGCCCAGGCCCCACAAGCTCGGGCAGGGGCCGGGACGGCGGTACCGGCGTCGTCATCGGCGGCGGCGTCGGCAGGCGTGAGAACCCGAGGCCAGCTGGCCTCGGAGGCACAAAAGGCGTAGGGCGGTGCATCGGTCAGAGCCCCCAGGAGTGCTCGGGTCGCACGGGGTCGAGGCCCTTGGTGCCAATTTCCGGGTAAGCGTCTCTGCTCGGTTGTCCTGCCTTTCTCGGGGTCCGTTGGCTGACGTTTCTTCACTTTGCAGGTTAAAGCGGAAGGCAGAGCCAATGGGGCTTACCCCCGTGAAGTCGCTGCGGGCCAGCACCATTGTCCTTAACCGGACGGCGGAGCAGGATGCGGCCTGGGTCCGGCAGGTCGAGGCCGCGAAGGGGCGCCTGCGACAACGGCAGGAACCAGCGGACGCCACGGTGGTTACTGGCACGAACCCTGCCGTGGAGGGTTCGTACCGGCGGAGATGGTGGCGCCCGGCGCGGTCGAGGCAGGGCCCAGGTCGTCAGCGTCGGTCGAGGCTGCCGTCGAGGTCGCGACGGGCGAGGCACCCGTCCGTGGCGCGGTGCGGGCGGGGGCTGACGTGACCATGGAGGAGGTCGCGTCGGTGTCGGGGCAGGAGGCGGCCCTGGCGGGCGGGTCGCCGTCGCAACAAGACCCGTTGGCCGAGCCAGCGGGTATAGTGGAGGGCGGGACGGTCGAGCCCCTGACCGGAGCGTCGGAAGAAGAGGTGTCGGCTCCGAGGGCGCCTACGGTCGAGGCACGGGTACCGGAGCCGTCTTCGGTCGAGGCGCCGGCTCCGGAGGCGCCGGCGGTTGAGGGGCCAGTTCCCCTAGGGGGGCGGGCACCCATGGCCGCGGACCTTCCCCCCGACGACACCCTCCTTGACAAAGGGAAACAAGTGATGGGGGTCGAGGGGGGCGAGGCCGCGGATCAGGCCGGTGCCTCGACGGCCGTCAGAGAGGCAGAAACTGCGGGCGAGGTCGGTCCTTCCGCGGGACCGAGAGACGCCCCGACTGGGTCATTGTCATCATGGCCCAACATCGCCGCGCTGGCGATAGCGCGGGCAGAGGCAGAGATACCGAGGTGGGGGGGGGCTGTCGCTCCAGTTTAGGGACGCCGCGAACCCCGACGCCGAGCCCATCTTTGTTCTGAACGACAAAGATGAAGTGCACCGATGGGAGTACCTTGAGGGCGTCCGCCAGCACCTTGATTGGTTGCTCCAAGTGGCGTCTGGTGCCGTGCGGAGTATGGGGGATGCCACCGAGGTACGATCGACCCATCGGCTTTTTCCGTGGTTTTCTTGGTGTCTTTTCCCTCGGCTTTTTAACCTTTTCGGTTTTTTTTGGATTGCGTTCAGGAGCTGAAGGAGCACTCCCGCCGCAAGTCACTCTTCATCCGGGATGAGAGTGGTGTCTAGGCCGCGCTGTCTCAGCAACGGATCTTGGCCGAGGAGGCCCAGAAACGGCTTTCCGATCGGAACGCCGAAATGGCCGAGCTACGCGTCGCCTACGCGGTGCTGAAAGAGGAAGCGATGCAGGCATGGGCGGCCGAGGCCGTGATGCACACTAGCATGGACAAGGCTCGAGAGGAGGCTGCCCAGGCCCGTAGGGATCTCGAGCCCCTATCGAGACGGGTGAAGGAGCTCGAGGAGAATGTCTCGCAGGTTAGTCATCAACGCGACACCCTCAACATCGAGGTCGAGCAGGCCACCGCTCATTCTGATGCTCTGAAGGACGAGGTCACGACGCTAAAGGGAGCCGTCCAAGAGAAGGACGCAGCTCTCGAGTCTGCTCGGCAAGAGATAGAGGCGCTAAAGGCAACCATTGGTGACAAAGACAACGCCTTCCTTGGGCTCGAGCGGACTTGCGGGGGGCTTCATGATGAGGTTGTGGGCCTGCAGACCCACATCAAGGGTAAGTGTGATTGTTACGGCCATGATGCGGAGGGCCTTGCGTTGGGTATTAATCTGTTTGTCGTGTTTCAGAGCTGGAGAGGGAGAACCGAGAGGCCCAATCCTCTGCCAACTCCTTCCAGAGCCTCCTCGAAGCCGAGATCCGGAGGACCCAACTGCTCCAGGGCGCGATCACCACCGTGTGTGATGGCCTGGGGGTCGAGCCCGACGCTGACACCGGGGAAGATGTTCCGGGGAACTCCTTCGTCCGTCGGATGGTGGCGCTGGGCCGCCTTGCCCGGGAGAAGATACGGGACGGCCTCCATCACGATGTGAAGAGGGCGCTGACCATCGTCCGTTCATGGTTTGTGTTCGACATGAAGCTCGTCGCTGAGGGCTTTATCATAGATCCAGACCGGACAGACGAGGAGAACGAGGATGCCTGCGTGGAGCTGATTGAAGCCGCCGAAGAGCCTAGAAGCCGTCTGGCCTCGCTTTTTGAAGCCGAGGTGGTTCCGCCTAATGACGATGAGGGCCTGTGAGCCAAATCTGGGCATGAAGGCCCATGTAATAAGTTAGCATTTCGAATTTTGATCGTGGTGGCCTCGAAGGCCTAAAAACTCGAAACATAAACTGGTTCGTGGTTGATTTAGTTTTATTCGAGCTTTTCTTGCCTTTTATCGCTTGGATCGTGTTCTTACGTGATTTACTTAGCACGCAGCTGCATCCTTTGGCGTAAGGGAGCGAGTGGAGGACCGTAGCCTCGGGGGCGTAAGTGATCTCACGGCTCGACCGCCCTCGAGCTTCAGGGTGATGTTGCGGCCTTGTAAATCGTGTGAGAGCCTGATCTAAGCGACAGGGGATATGTTCTTTTTCAAAGTTAGGAACCATTATTTAGATCTCCTTAGCGTGAAGTCGCACCTCTAAAAGGCGTAAGGGGTGAGTGGAGGTACCATAGCCTCGGAGGCGTAGGTGATACTCCTGACTCGGGAGCCCTTTCAAACCTTAGGGTGCTCTTGCAGCGAAGTCGATCTAAGAAGCGGTTCTTAGATTTAAAAAAGAGCATAAGTTTTTTTGGGGACTGGGGGGTTCCCCCCTTGTAGCCCCTAAGGGAGGGTCGATTCTAGGAGTGCAGAGTCGATCCTTCCTCACTGTAAAACGAAAGTTTGAACATCGCTGTATTCTTTATTGACGAAAAAGAAAATACAGAGCCTCGAGGCTTTTTAAGGAAAGAAGCGACGTAGCTGTTCAATGTTCCAAGCGTTGGTGAGGATTTCACCCTTCTCGTTGGATAGCTTGTAGGTGCCCGGCTTTAGTACTTCTGCGATGATGTACGGCCCTTCCCATGGTGGCGTGAGCTTGTGCCGTCCCTTGGTGTTCTGGTTCCGCCGTAGCACCAAGTCGCCGACGTTGAGGTCATGCTTGTGGACGTGTCTGTCGTGGTAGCGTCAGAGATCCTGCTGGTACTTGGCAGAATGTAACAGAGCCACATCTCGGGCTTCCTCAAGCTGGTCGAGGGCGTCCTGTCTTGTGGCGTCGTTATTTCTTTCGTTGTAGGCCTTCAACCTTGGGGATCCTTATTCTATATCGGTTGGGAGCATAGCCTCAGACCCGTAGACTAAGAAGAACGGAGTGAACCCCGTGGCTCGACTCGGCGCTGTTCTTAGGCTCCACAGGACCAAGGGTAGCTCGGCAGCCCATCTTTTGCCATGTTTATTTAGTTTGACTCGGCGATGCTCAGTGCCTTTCCCTTGGGATCAGCGGGGTCTAGGGGTACGAGTTTGACATCTTCGGCGGGCTCGAAGCTGCCGGCGTGGCGTTTTGGGTCGGGAATCGCATTGGAAAGACCGTCGAGGTCTACAGCCAAGATCGCCGACTCCAAAACAGCCTCGCCGTGTTCGACGCACTCGACGTCGCACTTGTAGGCATGTTCATACGTGGGCCCTACAGTGATGACACCGTTTGGACCTGGCATTTTGAGCTTGAGGTAGGTGTAGTTCGGGATCGCCATGAACCGAGCGTAGCATGGGCGTCCCAGGATAGCGTGGTACGTTCCACAGAATCTGACCACTTCAAAAGTGAGAGTCTCCTTTCGAAAGTTGGCCGGTGTGCCAAAACAAATGGGTAGATCGACCTGTCCGAGGGGTTCCGCCCGTTTCCCTAGCACGACTCCGTGGAAGCCCCCGACGCCAGGTTGGAGGCGCGCTCTCCTGACCCCCAAAAGGTCGAGGGTCTGGGAGTAGATGATGTTGAGGCTGCTTCCGCCGTCCATGAGCACCTTGGTGAGGCGTGTGTTGGCGATGACGGGGTCAACAATGAGCGGATAGACTCTCGGGTTGGGGACGTGGTCTGGGTGGTCGTCATGGTCGAAAGTGATGGCCACCGCAGACCAATCAAGGAAGCGGGGGACTGCCGTTTGTACGGAGAAAACCTTGCGCCGTTCTCGCTTGCGCTGGCGCGCCGAGAGGCGGGTCGAGGGTCCTCCGTAGATCATGAAGCAGTCGTGGATCTCGGGGAATTCCCCATCCTTGTCGTTGCCTTTAGGGTCCTCCTTCTTGTCGTCCTTCTTGACGCCGGCACCCCCGAAGTACCTGCGAAGCATATGACAATCCTCGAGGTTATGGTTAGTAAGTCCCTTGTGGTAGGGACACGGTTCTTTGAGCATTTTGTCGAAGACGCCCCCGCCGGGGAGGCCTCGAGGCTTTTTGTGCTCGGTAGCAGCGACGAGCTCATCGGCCAGGGCCTCGAGCTTGCCCTGTTGGTCTTTCTTCTTCTTGCGGTTGTTCCTCTTGGAGCCCCGGGTGGAGCTCGCGGGATCGTCGACCTTCTGCTCCCCCCTCTCTGGGTCACCACCAAAGATTGCACCAACCGCCTCCTCGCTGGCGGCGAAGTTGGTGACAATGTCCATTAACCCATTGGCAGTGAGCGGACTGTTATGGCCCAATTCTCGGACCAACTCTTTACAGGTGGTGCCGGAGAGGAAGGCCATAATTACGTCAGAGTCAGTGACGTTGGGGAGTTCGGTACGCTGCTGGGAGAAGCACCGGATGTAATCCTGGAGGGATTCACCTGGTTTCTGCTTGTAGCTCCGGAGGTCCCACGAGTTACTGGGGCACATGTAGGTCCTCTTGAAATTTCCCTCAAACACCCTCACGAGATCATCCCAGTCGTGGATCTATCGAGGTGGGAGATCCTCGAGCCAGGCTTGGGTGGTGTCAGAGAGGAACAAGGGGAGTTGTCGAATGATGACCCGGTCGTCGGTGGCCCCGCCCAGCTGACACGCCAAGCGGAAATCGGCGAGCCAAAGTTCGGGTTTGGTTTCGCCGTTGTACTTGGTGAGAGTCATGGGGGAGCAAAACCGAGCCGGGAGCACCATCTCACGGATAGCCTTACTGAAGACCCGAGGACCCAGAGGCTCGGGTGAAGGGCTTCGATCTTCCGAACTATCGTAGCGTCCGCCCCTATGGACATGGTAGCCTCGAGCCACGCCGTCACCGTGCTTGCGCGTGCGGCGCTCGACGATGTTGCCACGGGTGTCTCGAGGCTCGTGGTCGTTGCTGGTGAGCTCAGGGGCCGGAGCTACCCGGTTTCGCTGGGCAGGCTCGGGGTGAACCGAGGCCTCTCTCTCCTATCGGGAGGGCTTGATGATCCGCTCCGAGGCTGCCTCGCGTCGCCTCGAGGCGGAGCTCTCGGCCTGCTGCATGGCGGCGGTCTCGAGGAGTTCTCGGATTTCATCCCGAGCCCGACGGGCGTCGGGGTTTGACGGCTCGAGCATGTTGCGGAGAAGCACGGTGGCGGCAACGACGTTCTGGCTGGCTCGAGCGAAAACCGGGGGGTCGACCATCCGGTCTTCGTCGATGCGACGGTTGATGTCACGAGCTCTTTCGCGAGCTCTCCCGCCAAGTGCGCGTTCCGCACGCTCGCGCTCGAGGGTTTGTTGGAGTAGACCCAGGTTTTCCTGTTCCTCGTCAAGGCTGTCCTGCAACTCGTGAATCTGCTCGAGCTGCGCTCCTTGATCCGCAAGGAACTGAGGATCGTCTCGCTCAGCAGGAAGCTCGACATGGGGTGGCGTGTGCCTTCCTTCGACTGGCTCTTCATCCTCTGATTCCGAAGTGCTTTCAACGTCGATATTGAAGCATTCACAGGTCGGATCATAGGTGTCGTCAGCCGAGTCGGAGTCAGGAGCGCCAAAGTAGTAGTATGACGGGGGAATGTGTGGCCGTTGCAAATCGTCACTGGGGTTGCGACGTTGAGAAGCAGTCACATGGGGCTCTGTGTCCGGTGTCTCCGTAGAGTCCAGATAATCAGAGGCCGATGTGGATGCAATGAGGTCCGGAGTGGAGCGTAGATGGTGCCCGGGGAGTTCCTCATAAGCACTCATGTGAGTGCTCACGAAAGATGCGTACACCCGGGCAACCGAGTCTAGCCCAAACGGGAATGGTGATGGAGATGTTGTTGTCCGTGCCGAAATGGATGCTCCGGACAGTGGCGTCTCACCGGACGGGGGAGCGGCGGGATTCCCCGTTGGCATGTTACCCTCAGTCAAGCTTGTCCTTCCCAAACCTTCCACAAGGAGGTCTAGGCTGGCGCCTGGCTGGGGGGTGCCGGACCGGGGGACCCCATCGCCCTCCGCGAGGTGAAGACAGTGGTTGTGCCGGGCTCGTCGTCGTCAGGCGGCTCGCGCCCGCCTAGAGCGACGGTGCCGGCGGATTGCTCCCCTGGGCTAGGAGAGCTTGTAGTTCTCGTCGGATGGGTGCCTGGGGGGAAGTAGGACCATATCGTAGCCATGGCCAAGCGACATGAACTCCAAACTCCCGAACCAGATCACCGTGGCCAACGGAATAGGGCGTTCGGGGTTAGCTATAACACCCCAGGTGTTTATCACCAATTAAGTGGTGGGTTTAAGATCAAACATGATAGATTAGTGGAGATGATGATGCCAAAGTCAAACCTATGGAAATAAGTCCTAACCTAAACTTGGATATTGCACCCTTGCTTACATATAGGCTCGATTAAGGATATATGCTTGGGTGTTGTATCAAAGTTTCTTCACATGTCTCACATCAATAACTATCTATATTGATCCTTGGAAAAGTTTCATGGAGCTTGGAATCAAAAAGTCACATGAAATGATAAGTTCCATTCCTATGGGAATTTGCCCCATTAAGTTAATGGAACTATAGAACATCAACCAAACCTTGCAAACTGTCCAAATGACTCTAGATGAACTCTACAAGACCTTAACTACACTTAGGACACTTAATGGAACAATGTTCATGTTGATCATTTTGCCTAAATATGCCTCTAATTGGTGGTTGACCATGTATGGACCCTAGAGCCCTGTGGCTTGACCATTTCAAAAGTGTGACCTAGAAGCTTTGCATGACTGTGCACCCTTTGACAAAGTTGTAGAGAATTTTATAAGGAACAAACTTTGTTTAAGAGTCAAGTCATGAAAATGTGTGGAACATGCTCAAACAGGGCCCACAAGTCAGTTTTAGGGATGATTTCAGCACTTAGCCATTTTTAAGCCCTAATTCCGGTAACATCGACGTTGGCATCTCGTGTTCTCAAGATTTCGTTAAGTAACTCAAGCGGACCCAAAAATGAAAGTTGGAAACAATTTAGTGGAGAGCAACATGTAAAGAGTTGGGATCAAATTGACCAAGTTTGGTATTGCAAAATCCCAAAACCGAGCCCTAGCTTAACATGTTGACACTGGTGATTTGGGACTGATTATCTCCTAATCTGTGGGTCTTATGACCATGGTGCTTAAATGAAATTTGTAGGGCATCATAAAATGAACAACTTTCATAATTGGCCCAAAGTCCAAATCGGCCCATAACAAGCCCAAAATGGTGTTCCACGACGGCCCCGCCAGTGCGTGCCGCCTGTTCGGTGGAATGCCCCAACGGCAGCCACGCGTCCAGGACATGGCGACCATGCACCGCGCGTCTTCACCATGGACGCCACGCGTCCGCTTACCTGCCGCGCGTCCCTGCCTTCCTTACACCATGCCGAGCGGTCCACGGTCGCTCCTTCAGTGCCCTAGAGCCCACAGTCGCTCTCAGGTTCTCCTCCTGCTCTCGTTGTCGTCTCAGCCGCATCCGCCATGGCCAGGCGGAGCTCCGAGCTCGCTGCCACGGGCGTTCCTACTCCTTCACGCGTTGCAGCCAAGCCAAGCCGTCACCGGCCCTGGAAACATCCCCTACGCCATGTACACACTCGATAGGAGCCGTTGCTGTTGCCTTCTTCTGGTTGTTATTCATCGAGCGCCGCCATTGCCATGGCCGAGCTTCAGTCGCCATCGCAATTCCTTGCCTCTGGTCTCCAGCCGCCCAAATGAATCACATCAGCACCTCCGCCACCTCGCGTCGCACCTCCCGCGCCTCTTCCCCGGGTCCGGCCGCCGCTGCAGCGCCACCGCCGCCTGCAGCCGCCGCCGTGCCTCCGGGCTTGTGTGGCCAGAGGCCCACGGACGTTCGCAAGCCACGCTACGGGTGGCCATGGAAGCGCTGCGCCACCGTGTCGCTTCTGAGCCGCTCCACCACCGCCGGGTCGCCGGCAGCCGGCCGGCGGAACCGCCGCCGTCCATTTTTCCCCCCTCCTCTGCTTCGCTTTCACGAGGGGAACGAGGAAGAAGGCCAGCTCTCTCTGTCTCTCCTTGTGTTGATGACAGGCGGGCCCGGGTGGGAAACAGGTCCCACATGGCAGTTTATGAAGTGGCAGTTCTGGGGTGGGAAATCGGGTGTGCCTAGCGAATCTTGTTAGGGTTGTTTTATTCCGATTTTGAATTTCAGAATTTGGTTAAATCTTCTAAAATGCATATCTCATGCTAGGAGACTCCAAAATTAGTAAAAGTGAACTTTTTGGAAACCTTGAGAAGATATCTATGCAGTAGAGTCATAAAATTCTGTATGTTTATAGATGTTTTCTAATGTCTTTATTTAAGTTTTAAAAATGCTCTAGAAATGCCTTTAAACCTAACCAGAGCAAGATATGGAGTTTTAGAACCCCAAAAATAGTGATTCTTGTTTTGTTAATTTTGTGATGACATGTACTTGCTAGGAAAAATATTAAACACCCTAGTTGTTCACTGTTTTCTTAGGGTTTTGATTTGACCTTGTTAAATAAGGAAAATTACATTTTATTACTTGTCATTTTATATCTTGAGTTGTGATGCTCCAAATGATGTGAAATTTTTATGGTAGGTTTGTCATGATATGGATGTACTGTGGTATAAATTTCATGGTCATTGCTTACTGTATGCTCAAGTTATTGAGTTAACTTGTTTATGGCTTGATAAATAGCTTATAAATAAGATATCAATGATAAATTAGAAAATGTTGTTCCATTACCTTAGTATGAGGTTGTTCTATCATATTGACCCATACTATGGCCATGTATTCATAGAAAATATTGAGTTTTAGGTTTAACTTGCTCTCACATGATTTATTGCAATAGCTATTTATCTTTTTCATAGAGGTTGATATACTTGTCCAAATGGCTTGAAATTTGGACAGTAGACTTTTGGTAGCATTTGTATGACACTGTAATTTTGGTAGAAATTATTGTGTACTTTTGGAGGTGTTCATAATTCCACCTAATTATCTAAATAAATTAAGAAAATATATTAAAATAATTTATTTAGGAATGGACACTATGTTTTCCGGTGTTCATTAGTCATGTGTGACATGTTGGTAAAGTTGGTTTTGTCTAATTATATGTTTGCAACATAAGTTAATAATTATTTCTTGCAAATAAGGTTTCTGGACAGATCTAGGAACTTAGCAAAGTTCTTCAAGATAACGTGCTTTGTTGTGAAACTTATTTATACAAAAGTTGTAGATAATTTATGTATCTAGCTTCTGTTAAAATTTGGTGGCAGTTGGCCTTGTGGTTTAGGAGTTATAGCTGTTTAAATTTAGGTTACAGAATTGTTTGCTCTCTGTCTTGTTAGACCAGTTTCTGTATTTGTGTAAATTCGACATATTAAACTTTGGAATCATGCTGTGATGATATTAAATTAAATGTAGATAATTTCATAAGGTTTCCATAATATCTTCTTGCAAGTCATTTGGAGTTGTAGATCTCCAGTTATGATTAAATTACTTAGCTATTGGTCTGATGTCCAGAAGGTAGCAATTTCTAGTTCTAGTACTTTGATTAACTTTGTCATGCTTGGGTATTGAAATGTGACTCATATCTTTGATGATACTTGAGTGGTATCCTGTAATCTTGTGAGACTTGTTTCTTGATTGATGTATTTGCAATCTTCTATGTTATGTCTTAATGAGGATTAAGTTAATTAGCTGTAGGGTTTATGTGAACTTTGGTATTCTTGTTTGATTACTTTGTTTATTGTACTTCTATGCATTCATACATATGCATTGTTGCACCTCATTTAGGTACGTTAGCTGAAGCACGTGAAGGACCTAAGGTGGAGCCAAACCCGAAGATGGAGTTGGTGGATCCATCCCGAAGATCGAAGGACCGGACAAGTGGTAGATTGGAAGATACTCGCCAAGCGAACTCATCTGACATACTCTAACTTGAGTCGGATCCAGGCAAGCCCCGGAGCATTATAAGCCTCCTACCTTAAAAGCAATTAATTCTATATATGTTATAAGTATTGTTGCATTAAGTGGTAGGAGTTGGTTGAAAACCTTGCTGCATTATATCATTCCTTGTCCAGATATATGAATCCCTGAATCCTACATAGACTAGGATCGAGTAGATGCTTAGCCCTGCTTTAAGCGGTAGAAGTCAGGTGATTTCCTGTCACCTGCGAGATGTAGGGATATTCATATATGGCACGGTTGGCTATATTTGCTATCGTGGAATGGAACCATGTGTTAATAAAATGAAATGAGACCGGGCGGGATGACGATAGTGAAGCAACAAGGCATGGAGGTCTTGGGTGTGAATCTATCCCCGTCTGAGTCGTTTAAGGACCGATTCGCTGTACGTCCTTGAGGCATGTTGAACGCAGTCTAACACTTAGTTGGCCGGATAAGTCGTTCCGACCGTGAAGCCGAGTAATGTGATTCAGGCCGGGAATCGAATGGTAGGTTGCTTCTTGGAGGAGAGAAAGGATGTGCTTGGGGACATTAGCGTGAGACCAAGGGGGTTAGAGTCCCTATCACCTAGCAGAGTGTCGCCCTTGGGGTCGCGACATCATTCGGACCCGCGATTCCTGAATCATATGAAAAGGTGGCCTGTGCGACCCTGGCAGGGGTCTGCACGGTGAGTGTTAGAAATACCCCTCCAGCTGGATAGGAATTCGATTCGAATCGCCGTCGCTCCCGGTTAGTGAGCACTTGACTTGAGCAGCGGCAACGTAGATTCAATTAAATTGAACTGATGGTTAATTGGATCACGATGGAAAGGTTGCCTCAATTTATACCTGCTATGGTTAATATTGTTTGCTCCTAATAAAGTGAGTGCTCTAGTACAGGTTCTAATATAGATGATAGGTTAATGATAATTAACTTGATGCTTAAGCATTAATGATTGATCATCTATATTAAGTTTTTATGCAAAATGTTGTCAAGCTAGCCCACTTTATATCAGCCATGCATGATCCTTGGTGTCACTTTATTTCTGGTTTCTGATGGGTAAGTCTAGCTGAGTACTTTGTCGTACTCAGGGTTTTATCCCCACTTGTTGCAGGTTGTGATGTATCATGGCGACTGCAAGAGTTGGTTGACTCCTGCCGTAGTGGTGGAGTGTGATCATGGGCATGATCCTTCTGAGTTACCTTATCTCTAATGCTTTTGTTGGAAGTCGACCGTGGTACTGGCATGTATTTGAAATAAGAATAATGTTAGTTTCAAATTACTTTGCTTCCGCTACTTTTGAACTTAAGTTGTAATAACTATGTTGAACTCCGATGTATATTGAATTACTTGTGAAATGGTTATAACATGTGACTTGTTATGTTGAATCACTACGATCTTGGCTTGTATGTTGGTTGGTTTGAATTCCCTCATGATTTCATTGGACTACCGGAGTTATATGGGCTCAAGTGCGAGAATTTGATCATTTCGGTGATTGTTTTTATACTTGTGCTCTTATAATTTGGACGGTTCTGTTACAGCTGGTATCAAAGCAAGATTCAACATTAAACTTGTCGTATGTGTATTTAAAACAAAGGTTTTGTTTTATAAAATCAGTTTTATCAACTTATAGCTATATATAGGTTTGCCAAATCTAAATTTTAAACCTAAGTATGCCAGTGGTCAATTTTCTTATTGCCCATATAAGGATTATTAGGTGGCTTATATAAGTACTAACTTGGGGGGTTTTTCATTTATGCATCTACGCCCAGGCCAAGGTATGTATGTGTGATGACTCTCCTACACTATGCTACCGGTGTGTTAGATTAGAGGTAGCCTTCATATATGAGATAGTCATATATGTCGCTAGTTTACTTTTATGCAACATCGCACCTATGCTCAGGTCAGTGTGAGTTGTGAGAGCATGACTGTACAACCTGCGGTCTAGGGGAGAGCTAGTTTTGGTTACTGAATTATTTACATGTTATACACATGTATATATGAAGGTACTTAATTGTGGGAGATTGATGATTCGGGTAGTTCTGGTGCTACATGTATATATACGGGGGTATATGTACATGGCAGTACTTAGAATTTTACTTCTCTGCTTTCATTGTGTGCTATATTGGGAAATGTTGGGCTGCAATGAAACTTTTCTGCAGGTACGCTAACCACGAATGCGTAAGTCGAATGTAGCTGACGACTAGCTATATATCGAGAGAGTGCGTGTTATGCCACCGACATAGAACGTGATCGCCACCTAAGGTTGGCAATCTTGTGAGGACGAATAGGACGAAGCATGCATCTTCATGATTGTTGCTTTATACATAGCTATGCTCCTCTCACCCTTGTTCAAATGATAAGTAACTTGTGATCAATGTAGTACACTATCTTTCTTATGTGAAGCTAAACAAGAATGTCTTACCCTATGTTGCACACCCAAGCGTTTGCCAATGCTTTAGATCTCACTTAAGTAATTATGGGTTCTCATGAATGAATTAAATTGGTTGGTCTAAGGTAACAATATTTAGAGCTACTAGAACAACATGTTTGTGTGCTCTCTTGTTAAGAAGAACAAAGGCAAGCTTTGTTTTGCTTGTCGAATGATTGGTTGCTAGAACGTTTTCTGTTGTAGGGATACTTTCATAGTTATAATGGTGTTTTCTATAGTTATGGAGAATACCAAAGTTGTAGCTAACTTACTTATCTAGCTTGTCCTAAAAATTCATGCCCCAGGTCTTACGATTTGAGAGTTATGAATTTTAGAAGTTTACTGTCAGGTTTTGCTTATGCTCTGAATAGATCTGAATGTTTGGTTTGTTTGACCTATGTGCATATGGAATCATGTCTTGAAGATAATATAAGAAGTGTAGTACTTTTTCTAAGCTTTCCAAAGTGTCCTATAGCACTAATTTTTGTGGTCGAAATTTCTAGTTATGAGCTTGCAAAGGGAAATGACAGAATCTGTCCAAATCTGGGCAGAGATGTCTTCTTTATCTTGTTTGGCCCTGTTAGCTATAAAATCATCTTAATATGATAATAAGAAAGTTATAGACAACTTAATAAGCTTTATATAAAGTGAAGGCTCAGCCTTGTTGAGTCCCTAGAACTCCAGTTGTATATTTTTGAAGTTATTGTCAGTTTTCTGTCCATATTGGTACAAATCTACAACATTAGCAATTTTGGTCATGTTAATCTATGAATTTGCTTTTGGTATGAGTAACTAAAGTTTAGTCATCTTCCTAAGCTTTCTAGAAAGTCTAGGATCACCTTTGGGGGATGTCTACAACCTCAGTTATGGTTGAAACAAGTAACTACTGTGCTGCTGTCCAGATTCTATGCACATGTTAAGTTAATCACCTTAGCTAGCGTTTGTTTTGGGCTAAAACTGTAGTTAGTTCTTGCTTTAGATAAATGCTTATTTTGGATGAGCCTTGAGCTTGTATTGATTGCTTAAGCTCATTCGTTTGAATTTTCTCAGATGTCTGCTTGACTGATGTTGTATGTATGCTTGTTATCTAGGTAGTGCCTTAGTTATCACCTCGTTTATCCTCGGTGAGCATACGAGTGTCGAATAGCTTTATCCTAGAACAACGTTCACGTTATGTAATTGTATGGTTGTTGTCTCCAATTAGGTTCTCTCTCTTAGGAGCCTGAGCCTGTAGACTTGGTGGTTAGCCCTTGAATGTTTATATCCATGCCTTTGCTTGACCGAAAGCCCAAAGTTTAGTTCTCCTATTTGTTTGCATGAGCCGTGGATGTTTTCCAACCCTTTTTGTGAAGACCCTTGTCGACTGACCAACCAGGTTAACTTTCATCAACGCTAGGCGTGAGTGGAATCAAGTAAAAATCTCGTGCTTAGTCGCATTCGGCAATAGAGCTATGTTCTCTTGTGCTATGTTTTAATCTTTGAAATCACCTCCTGGTTAATTCCAAACCTGGTGACTACCTTTGCTTGCTATCCCTCCCTTGTATAATGCTTATTTTTACCACCCAAATTGTTTCACTTGAAATTTCACCTTGGTGGTGTGATCGGTAATGGTGTTATGAGTAGCAAATGACGGTGCCGCGACGAAACCGAGAGCCTCCTGTGGGCGGCCGACACAAGGTTGTGCTGCTCGGCACGCGCTGGTATCATGGTTTCTAGTCATGATCCATTGCAGAACAACATCAACGTGTTATTCTCATGTGAACTGTTTCTTGGTTATCTCTCCCTATTGTATCATAAGATCCATATCTTAGACCGAAAGTAGTGGAGTTTCCTTCTGAAGTTGCTAAGAGGATAACCTTTGAAGAACAGGTCACCGACATAAACGTTAATGGACTACAAGAGGTGGTAGACAAGTGACTTTGCTTAATTGTCCCAGTATTGACGAACGACATCTAGTGAGCAAAGTATCTCATCTCTATTGGATAAAAAGGGCACACAACACTTAATGTTGGACAAGTTATCTATGGGATGAGAATCGATTATCGCATTGTGCATATGACCAGAGCTATCCAAGTCGCAATCTTGGGTGCATAATGACCATACAATCGAAAGCAACCATCTCTAGAATAACTTCGTATTTGTCAACTTCGATGGCAACCATCTATTCTGCATTAACCACAGTTGTTGTGGTCAAGAGTGAAGATTTTGAACTTTTTAGTGTTGAGAGACAACTGATTAGTTACCAATAGGAAGGTTAATCTCCAGCTAGGTAACGACTCTTTGGTAGCTATGAAGGCTATGTCTTACAGAGCAATAACCAACAAGAAGTTAATCAACTAGCCAACAACTTGAGTGATATTCTATCTTCTAGAGCCATTGTGATCAAGTCAATTATGTCTTGAACAATCACACAGATAGTGCAAGGTGTTCTATCAGCTAAAGCGAAGAATTAGAGAAAGTATACCCTAGTTTCAATTAGTATCCTTGTGCCATAGGTGCCACAAATGGTTTGTCCATAACTTGATTGGATGAAGTGTCAAGGAATATTCGAAAGTGGTTCCTTATCCTTGTAGGAATGTTCTCCAGGCAGAGTATGTGTTTTGCCCTGCAAAAGTAACCCACAAGTTCAAAGCGTGTGCATCCTCGGATTGATATGTAAATTAATGGTCGAGATCTGTTATTGGATGGCCCTTTTGAGGTCCCACAGATACTTGTTTACACTCTTTCACTTGTTTTTGCTTTCTCGTATCCCCAATGTACGAGCAGCCTTGGTTTCTACCAATCAATTTATACCATCGTGAATCAAAAGCAATTTGGAAAGTGTCAAACAACAGATTTCCCATCTTAGAGTTACTATTTGATCCAAAAGGAGAAAGCCTAAGGTGAAAGTTGGCCTGACAAAGTTGTTATGCTACAAGTCAACTCAACTTACAGTACAACTAAGTCACTAAGGAAAATTTTTACTCAATCGCTTGGTGGTAGACTACTCCCCGTGGTTAAGTGAATAATTACAACTTTTGTTGTCCTTAAGGCCTCGTTACATCTTTCTTTGGGAATTATTTTTCAATGATGACATACTTTGGTACCTTATACATGTTTTTACCAAGAGCTTACATCTGATTCCACCCGGATAACTGTTGCATTTGGATAAGAGAATCTTTTAGATGACCATTGACAGAAATACGAAGCCGACAGAGTCAGCTATCACCTTCCTTGACCATCGATAGACTCAGATAATACAATGTTGTTGTCAGAGAAAGAGAACTGCACGCATGGAATAGTAAGTAGCTTTCCAATAGCTGATATATGAATGTTTGAACATTTACGACCAACATAGACCCTGTCTATTGGTTAGTCAGTATCCTATAGCCTCAGAGTATATTTGTCGTCTATGATCTCACCCTTTTGGAAGGTTGTGCTCAAACCATTTTGGTAGAGGACTGCTTTTCAAACTTTGTGAACATAGAGTCATTTTGATGAGTGTACTTCTGAAGATTTTGGTCTAATGTAAAGCTCATATGGACTATGTTATGTTCACTAAAGAGTCAGATACTTGTGAGTGGTTCACTCATAGACCAAATGATCTCCGTACACTGAGAATGCAGTATGTGCTATCTTGGATTCCTCCCAAAGTAACAATGCTTCATGGAAGTCAACGAAGGAAATTCTTCAGACAAATTTTACCATAAAGAGTAAGTATCAAAAAGTGCCTTTGACCAAATTGTTCACCGACGTTGAAGCTTTTAGTTGAATGCTATAGCAGATGTTGGGAACTAGATAATGTGTCTCTCTTCCTTAAAAGATCTTCCATTCCGAATCTCGGGACGTGATTCTTTTAAGGGGGAGGGCTGTAACACCCCAGGTGTTTATCACCAATTTAGTGGTGGGTTTAAGATCAAACATGATAGATTAGTGGAGATGACGATGCCAAAGTCAAACCTATGGAAATAAGTCCTAACCTAAACTTGGATATTGCACCCTTGCTTACATATAGGCTCGATTAAGGATATATGCTTGGGTGTTGTATCAAAGTTTCTTCACATGTCTCACATCAATAACTATCTATATTGATCCTTGGAAAAGTTTCATGGAGCTTGGAATCAAAAAGTCACATGAAATGATAAGTTCCATTCCTATGGGAATTTGCCCCATTAAGTTAATGGAACTATAGAACATCAACCAAACCTTGTAAACTGTCCAAATGACTCTAGATGAACTCTATAAGACCTTAACTACACTTAGGACACTTAATGGAACAATGTTCATGTTGATCATTTTGCCTAAATATGCTTCTAATTGGTGGTTGACCATGTATGGACCCTAGAGCCCTATGGCTTGACCATTTCAAAAGTGTGACCTAGAAGCTTTGCATGACTGTGCACCCTTTGACAAAGTTGTAGAGAATTTTATAAGGAACAAACTTTGTTTAATAGTCAAGTCATGAAAATGTGTGGAACATGCTCAAACAGGGCCCACAAGTCAGTTTTAGGGCTGATTTCAGCACTTAGCCATTTTTAAGCCCTAATTCCGGTAACATCGACGTTGGCATCTCGTGTTCTCAAGATTTCGTTAAGTAACTCAAGCTGACCCAAAAATGAAAGTTGGAAACAATTTAGTGGAGAGCAACATGTAAAGAGTTGGGATCAAATTGACCAAGTTTGGCATTGCAAAATCCCAAAACCGAGCCCTAGCTTAACATGTTGACACTGGTGATTTGGGGACTGATTATCTCCTAATCTGTGGGTCTTATGACCATGGTGCTTAAATGAAATTTGTAGGGCATCATGAAATGAACAACTTTCATAATTGTCCCAAAGTCCAAATCGGCCCATAACAGGCCCAAAATGGTGTTCCACGACGGCCCCGCCAGTGCGTGCCGCCTGTTCGGTGGAATGCCCCAACGGCAGCCACGCGTCCAGGACATGGCGACCATGCACCGCGCGTCTTCACCATGGACGCCACGCGTCCGCTTACCTTCCGCGCGTCCCTGCCTTCCTTACACCATGCCGAGTGGTCCACGGTCGCTCCTTCAGTGCCCTAGAGCCCACAGTCGCTCTCAGGTTCTCCTCCTGCTCTCGCTGTCGTCTCAGCCGCGTCCGCCATGGCCAGGCGGAGCTCCGAGCTCGCTGCCACGGGCGTTCCTACTCCTTCACGCGTTGCAGCCAAGCCAAGCCGTCACCGGCCCTGGAAACATCCCCTACGCCATGTACACGCTCGATAGGAGCCGTTGTTGTTGCCTTCTTCTGGTTGTTATTCGCCGAGCGCCACCATTGCCATGGCCGAGCTTCAGTCGCCACTGCAATTCCTTGCCTCTGGTCTCCAGCCGCCCAAACGAATCACATCAGCACCTCCGCCACCTCGCGTTGCACCTCCCGCGCCTCTTCCCCGGGTCCGGCCGCCGCTGCAGCGCCACCGCCGCCTGCAGCCGCCGCCGTGCCTCCGGGCTTGTGTGGCCAGAGGCCCACGGACGTTCGCAAGCCACGCTACGGGTGGCCATGGAAGCGCCGCACCACCGTGTCACTTCCGAGCCGCTCCACCGCCGCCGGGTCGCCGGCAGCCGGCCGGCGGAACCGCCGCCGTCCATTTTTTCCCCCCTCCTCTGCTTCGCTTTCACCAGGGGAACGAGGAAGAAGGCCGGCTCTCTCTGTCTCTCCTTGTGTTGATGATAGGCGGGCCCAGGTGGGAAACGGGTCCCACATGGCAGTTTATGAAGTGGCAGTTCTGGGGTGGGAAATCGGGTGTGCCTAGCGAATCTTGTTAGGGTTGTTTTATTCCGATTTTGAATTTCAGAATTTGGTTAAATCTTCTAAAATGCATATCTCATGCTAGGAGACTCCAAAATTAGTAAAATTGAACTTTTTGGAAACCTTGAGAAGAGATCTATGCAGTAGAGTCATAAAATTCTGTATGTTTATAGATGTTTTCTAATGTCTTTATTTAAGTTTTAAAAATGCTCTAGAAATGCCTTTAAACCTAACCAGAGCAAGATATGGAATTTTAGAACCCCAAAAATAGTGATTCTTGTTTTGTTAATTTTGTGATGACATGTACTTGCTAGGAAAAATATTAAACACCCTAGTTGTTCACTGTTTTCTTAGGGTTTTGATTTGACCTTGTTAAATAAGGAAAATTACATTTTATTACTTGTCATTTTATATTTTGAGTTGTGATGCTCCAAATGATGTGAAATTTTTATGGTAGGTTTGTCATGATATGGATGTACTGTGGTATAAATTTCATGGTCATTGCTTACTGTATGCTCAAGTTATTGAGTTAACTTGTTTATGGCTTGATAAATAACTTATAAATAAGATATCAATGATAAATTAGAAAATGTTGTTCCATTACCTTATTATGAGGTTGTTCTATCATATTGATCCATACTATGGCCATGTGTTCACAGAAAATATTGAGTTTTAGGTTTAACTTGCTCTCACATGATTTATTGCAATAGCTATTTGACTTTTTCATAGAGGTTGATATACTTGTCCAAATGGCTTGAATTTGGACAGTAGACTTTTGGTAGCATTTGTATGACACTGTAATTTTGGTAGAAATTATTGTGCACTTTTGGAGGTGTTCATAATTCCACCTAATTATCTAAATAAATTAAGAAAATGTATTAAAATAATTTATTTAGGAATGGACACTATGTTTTCTGGTGTTCATTAGTCATGTGTGACATGTTGGTAAAGTTGGTTTTGTCTAATTATATGTTTGCAACATAAGTTAATAATTATTTCTTGCAAATAAGGTTTCTGGACAGATCAAGGAACTTAGCAAAGTTCTTCAAGATAACGTGCTTTGTTGTGAAACTTATTTATACAAAAGTTGTAGATAATTTATGTATCTAGCTTTTGTTAAAATTTGGTGGCCGTTGGCCATGTGGTTTAGGAGTTATAGCTGTTTAAAGTTAGGTTACAGAATTGTTTGCTCTCTGTCTTGTTAGACCAGTTTCTGTATTTGTGTAAATTCGACATATTAAACTTTGGAATCATGCTGTGATGATATTAAATTAAATGTAGAGAATTTCATAAGGTTTCCATAATGTCTTCTTTCAAGTCATTTGGAGTTGTAGATCTCCAGTTATGATTAAATTACTTAGCTGTTGGTCTGATGTCCAGAAGGTAGCAATTTCTAGTTCTAGTACTTTGATTAACTTTGTCGTGCTTGGGTATTGAAATGTGACTCATATCTTTGATGATACTTGAGTGGTACCCTGTAATCTTGTGAGACTTGTTTCTTGATTGATGTATTTGCAATCCTCTTTGTTATGTCTTAATGAGGATTAAGTTAATTAGCTATAGGGTTTATGTGAACTTTGGTATTCTTGTTTGATTACTTTGTTTATTGCACTTCTATGCATTCATACATATGCATTGTTGCACCTCATTTAGGTACGTTAGCTGAAGCACGTGAAGGACCTAAGGTGGAGCCAAACCCGAAGATGGAGTTGGTGGATCCATCCCGAAGATCGAAGGACCGGACAAGTGGTAGATTGGAAGATACTCGCCAAGCGAACTCATCTGACATACTCTAACTTGAGTCGGATCCAGGCAAGCTCCGGAGCATTATAAGCCTCCTACCTTAAAAGCAATTAATTCTATATATGTTATAAGTATTGTTGCATTAAGTGGTAGGAGTTGGTTGAAAACCTTGCTGCATTATATCATTCCTTGTCCAGATATATGAATCCCTGAATCCTACATAGACTAGGATCGAGTAGATGCTTAGCCCTGCTTTAAGCGGTAGAAGTCAGGTGATTTCCTGTCACCTGCGAGATGTAGGGATATTCATATATGGCACGGTTGGCTATATTTGCTATCGTGGAATGGAACCATGTGTTAATAAAATGAAATGAGACCGGGCGGGATGATGATAGTGAAGCAACAAGGCATAGAGGTCTTGGGTGTGAATCTATCCCCGTATGAGTCGGTTAAGGACCGATTCGCTGTACGTCCTTGAGGCATGTTGAACGCAGTCTAACACTTAGTTGTCCGGATAAGTCGTTCCGACCGCGAAGCCGAGTAATGTGATTCAGGCCGGGAATCGAATGGTAGGTTGCTTCTTGGAGGAGAGAAAGGATGTGCTTGGGGACATTGGCGTGAGACCAAGGGGGGTTAGAGTCCCTATCACCTGGCAGAGTGTCGCCCTTGGGGTCGCGACATCATTCGGACCCGCGATTCCTGAATCATATGAAAAGGTGGCCTGTGCGACCCTGGCAGGGGTCTGCACGGTGAGTGTTAGAAATACCCCTCCAGCTGGATAGGAATTCGATTCGAATCGTCGTCGCTCCCGGTTAGTGAGCACTTGACTTGAGCAGCGGCAACGTAGATTCAATTAAATTGAACTGATGGTTAATTGGATCACGATGGAAAGGTTGCCTCAATTTATACCTGCTATGGTTAATATTGTTTGCTCCTAATAAAGTGAGTGCTCTAGTACAGGTTCTAATATAGATGATAGGTTAATGATAATTAACTTGATGCTTAAGCATTAATGATTGATCATCTATATTAAGTTTTTATGCAAAATGTTGTCAAGCTAGCCCACTTTATATCAGCCCTGCATGATCCTTGGTGTCACTTTATTTCTGGTTTCTGACGGGTAAGTCTAGCTGAGTACTTTGTCGTACTCAGGGTTTTATCCCCACTTGTTGCAGGTTGTGATGTATCATGGCGACTGCAAGAGTTGGTTGACTCCTGCCGTAGTGGTGGAGTGTGATCATGGGCATGATCCTTCTGAGTTACCTTATCTCTAATGCTTTTGTTGGAAGTCGACCGTGGTACTGGCATGTATTTAAAATAAGAATAATGTTAGTTTCAAATTACTTTGCTTCCGCTACTTTTGAACTTAAGTTGTAATAACTATGTTGAACTCCGATGTATATTGAATTACTTGTGAAATGGTTATAACATGTGACTTGTTATGTTGAATCACTACGATCTTGGCTTGTATGTTGGTTGGTTTGAATTCCCTCATGATTTCATTGGACTACCAGAGTTATATGGGCTCAAGTGCGAGAATTTGATCATTTCGGTGATTGTTTTTGTACTTGTGCTCTTATAATTTGGACGGTTCTGTTACATCAGTCATCCAGGAAAAAAGGCGAGAAAGCGACGTTTGGCACGCAGCGATCCCCTACCTGGCACGCCAACTGTCGGTGTTCGGACCCGAGGGGGTCCTAAACCAACGAGTAAATGCTGCGTGTCTCTGTCCTGGATGGTGATGCAAGGAGAATACACGTGGGTTTATCCTGGTTCGGGCAAAAGAAGGCCCTACGTCCAGCGGGGGGAAGAAGTTTGTATTTCCTTGCACCGAAGTGCTCGTGTAGGGGTTACAAGCAGGCGAGAGAGGGCGCCGAGCCCAAGTCTCAAAGAGAGGAAAAAAGGACAAGGGTGGTTGCTTGAAGTATCGATCTCTTGTTTTTTCTTCGTTGTCTGTTGTTGTGTGGTCGGGTGCTTCGTTTCTTTCCCTCCCTTTCGTAGAACCCTGGCCTGCCCTTTTATAGGGCGAGAGGAGGCCAGGACAACGGAGAGTGATGTTTGGTCGATTCCTGTTGAGTTGACTGTAGCGACGTGCCCTAGGAATGGCCGGCCATCCCTGGACACCATGGCGTCGTGGGAGACGAGACGGCGAAATGACCCGGAATGCCATGCCATACCGTCCTTCCCTTGCCGTTGAACTGTGCCGAGCGTCGAGGTTGGGTCGAGGCCGGGTCGAGACCGGATGGATAAGGCCGAATCCCCGAGATTGCGGAGAACGGGCCTTGTCTTATCCTCCCTCGAGGGTGACCGATGGCAAACAGTGCGCGGTAAGGTGGGTATAGTGACAGGTTTCACCTCCCATCATGGGATGGGTGGTAAAACAGTGAAACCTGACACGAGTATTGTTTCCACGTCGATCCTGGTCGCAGCCATGCCGGTAGGTGATAGTAGGTAACCGCATTAAATGCTATGGCTTTTGTCCTAGGGTAGGTAAAGAGAAGGAGTCGAGGCACTCGACCCAGGCTCACGCGAGTCGGAGTTTTTCCCAGTGGGCGGACGAGCTTCGCGCGGGTCGGGGCGCCGTCGAGGTAGCTTGCCGTACGGGATGGGGCGTGGTCGAGGCGCCCCGTCGAGCGGGCCTTGTACGAGTCAGAGCCGGAGCGCGGTCGAGGCGCCCCGTCGAGCGGGCCTCGTACGAGGTGGACAGGATGCGCGGTCGAGGCGGGCTGTCTTTTATTACGGTGCCAGTCGTTTTAGTTTTTTACTAGCGATGGGTGTGGGTACCCCCGTACTTTTGGTACCGACAGTTTTATTAATGCTTTACTTTAACTAATGCATTACGTTTAGGAGTTGTTTGCAACCGTTGCTGCATTATATCTTGTTTACCCTCGTTCTACCATATCCTTGTGACCTTGGTATTCGCAGTCAAGAAATACTTAGCTTGCTTAGACCGGTAGAAGTCGGGTGATTTCCTGTCCCCTGCGAGCTATAGGTGGTTACCTGGATCTGCTTGAAAAAGTATGTCATCTTAGAATAACTAAGTGTTAATGTGAAATTGAGACCGGACAGAGACTTGCAGAGTTTTGGACTGTAGTGTTTTTCGTCTGTGTCGATTAAGGACTGACCGTTGTTAGGCCTCAAGTCATGTTGAATGCATGCTTTACTGAGCGAGTTTTCCACAGGCAGAAGAGCACCTCGACACCAGTTGGCCCCGTGGGAGCGTCGCAGCATGGACACCTTTTTGAGTGAGTTTAGCATGCCAACCTTGCTTTGGAGAGTGCTACATGATGTGGGGGTACCCGGAGGGTCAGGAGCTGGTGTACTCTTGAAGTGAGAGCCAGTTAGCTGAGGATGAACTTGCAGTAGTGGAGATCATAGTCCCTGCTCTTGATGATGCTCCAAAGTGGGATGGTTGGCACTTAGAGTTTGAGGGACGCACTCCGGTTGAGGGTGTAGAGGGAGCAGCTTTCTATGTCATTAGGGACATAATGAGCAGATTTCCCAATGAGCTGGCAGCAGCCTTGGCTGGCACTTTTCCTAGAGATGATCCTTGTGATGCTATTTGGGTGCAGCCACAAGAAAGTGCCTTGGTCAGAGGCCCAAACGAAGGACAGACTAGCGACAACCACGCTATGAGTGCGATGTATGCAGCTATTAGAGCATACGAGGGTCTTGAGTGTACCTATTGGACGTTGACTAGTTTGCGTGGTGATGATCGGCTCAAAGCAAGAAAACAGAAGAAGCAGACACGTGCTATAGCTAGTTTGCAGGAGCAGTTGGCTGACATGAGCTTGTAGTGAGACCAGGCTCTAGAGAGAGGTGATAGTGCTCTACAGCGGGTGCATATGTTGACTCAGGCCAACAATAATACATACCATATGATTGGACAGTTGGTTCAGGAAAGGAATGAAGTCTGGAACGAGAGGGACCTTCTGAGGCAGAGGGTCAAGGAGCTAGAGGAGCATAACGTCAACTTGCATGAGGAGTTTCACACGCTCTACAACGGGATTGGCCCATATGCTCCTCCAGACGCCACCGATATGGACGTCGACAATGACGAGGACGAGCCTGCAGTTGCACCTGCCGACGATGACAATGTCGCTACTGATGGTAGCGATGGTGACGTCTTCGGCCCCAATGATGGCCCCAAGGAGTATGGTAGTTGCTTTGCGTTAGCTACTAGACCCTATCACGATGACCTTTCTTTTGGTTTCATGTATCTTGATGTATCTCGTTTCAAACCTTGAGACTTGGTAGTATGTTGGAACTTGGTTGGTCATGCGATACCTGAGCGCATAAAAGTCCAGTGTGTGTATGCTGGCAACTTGGTTGTGTGGACGCGATGTTTGCATTCGAAGCAATTTAATTAGTGGTGTTGTTTTAATTAGAATACGATTATTGTGCCTCTATTTTATTGTATGACTTGTTCTCTCTAATGAATTCAGTACGACATAATTTTTCATCCATTCACAATTTCGCGAGCCGTTTTGTGAGGGGGTCCAGACGTACACCAGCCAGTTCGACTCCTATTGCCAGAGTTCTGGATGCTATTGTGAGGAGGACACTGCTTTCGAGGTTGGGCTACCGAGAGGGTTTGACACATATGCAACTTTGGGTACTTCATCATCTTATCTCTTAGACTCCGTTTGATATTTGGGATTTGATGTTCTATGAGATGTAGGATACTTTAGCAGAGGGCTTCAAGGGTCATCGTCAGCTACCCTATGCCCATTGGATTTGCTTTCTAATTTGGTCTGCTTGCGACCTACCTGCTGAGATTCGAGCGGAGATCTCTGACACCACGATAGCTTTCCCTGAGTATGATATACGACAACTGTGGGCCTCTATCACTCGTGAGTAGGCACCTAGACAGAGTCAGCGTCAGAGAGCAGAGATACTTAAGACTACAGCTGAGTAGGACCAGACTGTTGAGGGACTTGCAGAGGCAGAGCTTGCTGACTTAGATGCTTAGCCAGCTGATCTAGACGAGGATGACGCCACTGATAGCACTGATGATGATTATCAGCCACTTCCTCGGTACCGCTCTCCTCGCTCTCACGACCATGAGGCCGGTGGTTCCGGTTCAGCCTCACGCTCAGACCCAGCCATGGTGGCTATACTCGAGAGGCTGACTCAGGCTCAGGAGAGGCAGGAGGTTCAACTACAGAGACAGGCTTAGGACAATGCAGCTGCATTCGCACAGATTCAGGCTCGTCAGGATGAGTTTCAGAGGCAGCAGCTAGAGATACAGAGGCAGCAGGCAGCTACACAGCAGCAATACCTTAAGCTCTTGAGACACCTTGTTATTGTTGGGGTCCCTCCACCTCCGTCAGTCCTTACTCTAGCTTTACAGTCCAGTGGACTTCAGAGTCAGGGACCACAACCGAGCTTTTAGTTTACCTCACCTCAGCAGCAGGTGCCTCAGACATTTCAGTCCCTAGGCTACACTCCTATTCAGACGAGATTCACTCCACCGGTTCAGCTCAGGCCTCACCTTCTGACTGACATTCTATTCTCTACTGACTTGAGTGCGTCCTATAGTGAGTTGACCGGTCAGCCGACACCCTCCCATACCACAGTTCTGACTACTATAGAGATGTCAACTTCAGAGACAGTGGCTCCTTTAGTGACAGGGACTAGGACTACGGAGACAGTTCCTTCGTCAGTTGCTTCGACTGATCCTCCCATGCTTGGTACTCTTCAGGCTCAAGTGGCAGAGACTGCGGCTCTCGTTGCTACTACTTCATCAGCTCCTGCTTCCAAGTTACAGCCTGCCGACCCACACACTGAGCATATCCAGACCGCTTCACTTCCACATGTATCTACAGAGGGTCAGCATGACAGCTCAGAGTCAGAGAAGGACACTTCTCAGTTCTTGATCACTCCACGCTCCTCTGCACCCGACTCGACTGGTTCCGTTCCTCCTTCGGACCCTTAGTTTTTTGGCTCTTGATGCCAAAGGGGAAGATAGAGTAGATTCAGGGGGAGTTGTGAGAGAGGGTTTCAGTTTCTTTGTGTGCTACTCTCATGCATCATGTTTATATTCCCGCACTTGCATTATGTTTTATGTGTGCTTGTGAGATACTTTTTGTGTGTGCTTGCGAGATACTTGAGTAATATGTTGATTATCTTGTCTCTATTATATCATATCGCATGATTGGTTCTAGCTCATAAGGTTTTGCTTCTGTGCCTTGCTCTGATTTCATATGAGCTATGTTTTTTGTGTACTAACTCTTCTTGTTTTATCTTATGAGTACACCATGTTGGCTTGGAGCACATAAGCAATCCTAAACCCCTTGTTCTTATTGTCTTTTGCTTATGTGAACCTAGCATGATCGAAAACCTTATCTCTTAAATTTACTTAATCAAGGTGTTTTCATCAATCACCAAAAAGGGGGAGATTGAAAGCATCTAGGCCTTGAGAGTTGGTTTCAGCAATTGATGACAATGCAACATTACCATGACTAACATGTGTTTTGCAGAAACTTTGGTAAGTTAGGTCATGGGAATGGTGACTATCTTGGGCACTATGGTTTTCATGCCCCTTGATGGAAATCATTTTGGTTTTCAAAGGATTAACGTCAAGATTAAGGACCGTTAGTTCCAGACGTCGAGGAGTTGAGTTACGTTCGGAATAGTCGTTAGGATCTTCGTTTTTCTCCTTTGGCCATACTATAAAGGGGGGCATGAGCGAGTAGCTTGACCTAGGTGAGTCTTTTGTTTATGTGTGGTGTACACTTGTCAAACTTAGCACTAGGTAACTCAGGAGAAGCCCAAAGTTCAGTTATAAGAAACTCGGTTCAAGTTGCATCGCAATTCGAAGTCGTTTGAGCCATTTATTCTCGACTGGACGTGGTCTCTGCCTTGATCAGACGAGTCCGGTCAGTATTGGCAGTCACCGTTGTATCAATTCAATTGACCAGACGCGGTTCTCCCATGGACCGGACGCGGAGATCGTGTTGACCAGAGTCAGAGAGGGTAAGTGCTGTGATTGGACACAGCTAGGAAATCGATCGGACGCGTCTACAGTGTGTCCAGTCCATTTCCAGAGAGGTACTTCGCTGATCGGACGCGTTCGGTCATCACCGATCGGACTCGCCAGTGCGTCCGATCAAAGTACAGAAAGGTTCTTGCGCAACCGGACGCGTCCGGTCACGCCTGATCGGACTCGCCTGCGCGTCCGGTCACTCAACATGTTTAGTTTTCAATTTGACCGTTGCCACTGACCGGACGCGTCTGGTCACGTTAGCCGGCGTGTCCGGTCAGTACGTAAAATGTTGAGTTGACACATAACAGTTGGAATTGACCGTGGGGAGTATAAATACATCCCCTACACCTCTTTTTGAGGTCTCTTGCTCATTTGTTCAGCTGAGAAACACCTTTCATAAGCAAGGAAGTGCAAGAGCTCTAGTGAGGGTTGAGATTTGAGAATCCAAGATCAAGATCCCTCATTAGTGACTAGGGAGTAGCAAGTGTACATCCACCTTCTCATTAGGCTTGTTGTGGTCAAGTGAGAGTTCTTGCTTGTTACTCTTGGTGATCGCCATCACCTAGACGGCTTGGTGGTGATTGAGAGTTTGGTGATCATCTGGCAGAGCTTGTGTATGACCCAACTCATCTTGTGAGCGATTGTGGGCGATTCACCACGACAGAGTGTCAAAGAATCAGCCTATAGAGAGCACTTGATCCTCGCGTGGATCAAGGGGGAGCTACACCCTTGCGCGGGTGCTCCAACGAGGACTAGTGGAGAGTGACGACTCTCTGATACCTCAGAAAAACATTGCCATGTTTCTAACCCTTTACTTTCAAGCAATTACTTTCTTGTATTACTTTTGTTGCTTGGTTTACTTTCCTAGAATTGCTATGCTAGAGTAGGAATGGAACTTAGGGTGCAAAACTTTTTTCGATAGAATCACTAGGAACACTTGTAGGCACTAGGGATGAATTATGGCTTAGTAGGATTTAATTCTCGCAATAAATTTTAGAAAAGCCCAATTCACCCCCCTCTTGGGCATCTTGATCCTTTCACATATAACCATCCGTGTTTCATCATCATTACTATGATGTCGTAGCTCGAGTCAAGTGCTCACTATCTAGGAGCGATGGAGATTCGAATCAATTTCTAACCAACTGGTGATTTATTCCTTACACAAACCACACTCACCGATCAAGTGAGCTACAGATCACCAATGACACCGTTCAGGTAAACGTCATGGGACAAACTAGGGCCACAGTACCCAGGGACCGCCTGACTGCTAGGAATCAGACCACGCCTGCCCTTGGGCTCACTCTTCGTGCCCCTGTCATACCCCATCAGCACCAATACACGCGCCCGTGTAGATCCTGGCCCGAACAGTGCCACTAGCTTCGCGGTCGAAAGGTACTTTATTCGGTTAGCTAAATGTGAGGCATGCATTTAACATGACAAGAGGGACGAGCAACGATCAGTTCTTAACCGACATAGACAGAAAACTATAAGCACCCCAGAACCCTGTCTAATTGCCTCCAACTATCCTGTCTGATCTCCAATTATCCATCAACCCTTGGTTATTTCTATGATATCATCCATTCCATAGCTAAAGTATTCCAGTAACCACCTATAATTGTTGGTGATAGGAAATCACTGACTGTATCGGTCTAAGTAGGGCTAAGCGGTTATTCGATCCTAAACCTAACAGGGTATACAGACATAATAAGGTAGGCAAGGATAATAATAAATGCATTAACAGTTTCACTCAACTCCTATAATTTAATGTAACAATATATAAATTACATATATAATTGATTGCTTTTATAAAGTAGGAGACTTAGAATGCTCTGGGGCTTTGCCTCGCTCGAAGGAATTTAGACGGTGGTCTAGACACTCGTGAAGTTCATCAACGGCGTCCTCCTCGGCCTGCACCTCCTGTGCGGACTCTTCATGCGGGACTTCCTCGGGCTGCTTCCGGCTCGGCTGCTACTGATTTCTCCTGTGATCCTTGTAACAGAACCGCCCAATTATACGAGATTAAGTAGAAAAATCATCCAACGGAAGGACAATTTAACAAACTTAAGCCCGTATATCCCGGTAGTCCGTGAAATCTCGACGGATTTCAAACCATTTCACATAACAGCCAAGATCGTACTAAGTTTAGCTGTCACCATCATAAGTTACATGAAAGTTCGCGGCATAAAATACATTGGAGTTTAAACATAGTTATTACAAACCAGGTTTGAATAAAAGTAGCGGAAGCGGTAGTTCAAATCACGCACACACACAACATTTTGGAATAAAGTGTCAGCTTGTGATCATCTCTAGCAAAAGCATCAGACGAGAAGTAACGAATGACCATTGCCCATGGTCCTATGCTTCACCCATTGCAGGATAGAGACAGTTGATACAATAGCCATAGTACATCTGTCCATCTGCAACAAGTGGGAACAAAGCCCTGAGTACGAGAAGGTACTCAGCTAGACTTACCCGTCATAAACCAGAAATAAGAGACACCAAGGAATCATGATAGGCTTTCTGGTGGGATAGCTGACTCATTTGCAAAAAGACATTTTTAGCATTTAGGAAAACTTTTACAAAAGCTTTGCATCAAGTTAATTCTTTATTAACCTGTCAACTACATTTGCACCTGTATTAAAGTAGCATTTAATTAATCAGGTAATGATAACCAATGATCATTAACAACTTCCATTATGTCATAATTCATATAACTGTCCAAGTGTTCCATCAATATTACTACGATGAAGTAGCTCAAGTCAAGTGTTCACTATCCAGTGAACGATGGCGATTCGAATCGATTATTAACCAGCTGGTAAGTTATTCCTCACACAAACCTCACTCACCCGCTAAAGTGAGGTGTTGGTCACCGAGTCAACCATTCAGGTAAAGTCGCGAGCTTGCCAGGAACCACTTGTACCCGGGGACCGCCCGACTGCTCTTTGGCCTTATCATCGTGCCCCCGTATCCTGCCACTACTGCTCCGGTACAGTGTGTTGCGGGCAATTCACTCGGCCTGAATAATCTCCCAGTTTCGCGGTCGAAAGGTACTTTATCCGGCCAGCTAAATGTGAGGCATGCGTTCAACATGACCCGAGGGACAACAACGGACGGTCCTTAATCGACACAGACGGAAAACACTACAGTCTGAAACCCTGCAAGTTTCCGCCCGGTCTCAAATTCATTTCACACTTAGTTATATCATGACTTCATAGTCAACCAAACAGATCCAGGTAACCACCTATAGCTCGTAGGTGACAGGAAATCACCCGACTTCTACCGGTCTAAGCCAGCTAAGCATTGACTTGACTGCGGATACCAGGGTAACAAGGATATGGTATAACAAAGGTAAGCAAGGTATAATGCAGCAACGTTTGCAAACAACTCCTAAACGTAATGCATCAAATTAAGTAAAGTTAATAATAAATTATTTTCAAACTGGGAGAGAAATGCTCCGGGGCTTGCCTCTCTCGAAGGAGCTCGGACGGTGATCGGGGCACTCCGGGAGATCTTCACTGACCTCTTCTTCGGCTTCTGTCACCTCCTACTGCTGCACCTCGATCTGCTCCTCTGGCTCCTCGAGTAAGACGACTGGGTTCTCAGTTTGTGACCCTGTATGATGCACTGCGCGTAAGTGATTATGCAAGTGTGCATCGAAGGAGATGAATGCAATGAATATGTTGAAATGCAAGGTAGTCAACATCATCCAAGAAACTATACACTACAAGCACAGGTCATCTACTGCATTCTTTTCTACTACTATTATGTTAAGTTATCCTATCTTATGAAATGCTTCAAAGATACACCAAAGCTTTACTAATTTCTTAATCACACTTAAAGTAACACTTGCTTAAACCCTAAGTAATAATCATAGGTTTGAATAGCAACATATATTTCTTGTGTTCCTAAAAATCTAAGAAAATTACAGTAGTATAATACTACTCTAAATAGACTACCATAAAAATTTCATGGCATTTGGATAAGTAAACTATCCTACACAAAAATGACAAGCTATAGCATAAAAATGAGCATGAAATTACTTTGTACTATGAAAAGTGTCAAACAACAGAATTAATATTTTTCCTAGGTTCTTCATAGCATACTATGACTGTACAAAAATTATCACATGCATGTTTTATACAAAGTTTGCTCTCTAGCAAAAATAACAAAAATCAGCCATTAAAGGCACTTGAACTACTTCTCCAAAGTTTTCCACAGCACATGTATGAAACATTTTTTTCTAGGAATTACATGATATATGAAGATTAACAAACTTGAAATCATATTTTTCTGATACATATAGGATTTAGTAGCCATTTTACAAGATATCAGCAATATTAAGAATTAAATAAAAGCTCTACAGAAAAGTATCCCAAAAATGACATGCAATATTTTTAGATTGTAGATCTGGTTCCAGTGAGTTCATAGAAATTTATTTCACAATTTTTGGATCACAAATGGATACTAAAACATTTTCCACATCATCATTTATTATGAATAATAAAAGAAAACAGAAAACGATTTTTATTTTTAAAACTGGGCCGGCCCGGGGAAGTAAACCGGCCCATGGCCGTTCTCGGCCTGGTCCACGCACGCGGGGGAAAACGAGCGAGCAGGCCCGCTCGGGGCGCGGCCCACAGGGCGCAGCCCAGCGTCGACCGACGGGGGGGAAAGACAGGGCGCCCTCGTCGGCGTTCGGAGCCGCGACGGCGTGGCGGTGGCCGACGGCCAACGGCCGGCTCCGGCCAAACCGCGACCAGCTAAGGTGCGCAAAACGCTCGCAAGAGAGTAGCGAATGCGTGAAGGAGACGCGGGAGGGCAGAGATAGGGCGAGCGAGGCGGTGGCAGAGCACGGGCTCGACGGCACCGTCGCGGTGGCGCGGCGAGGCGAGGAAAAATTGAGCCCTACCGGGGCAAACGAGGAGAAGGCGACACTCGTTCGGAGGAGGGAGGATGGGGCGGAGCCTCGTGCACGGGCAATTGGACGGAGGTGGTCCACCGGTGCCGGAACAGGGCGGTGACGGTGGCGGAGCTCGGTGGCGAGCGGTGTTCCGCTGCGGTTTTCACCGGAGGGAGGAAGAAAGGGAGCAGGCGAGGCGGAAATGGAATGGAGACCAGGTGCCCGGTCGTTTTGAAGTGGAGCGCGGGCGCGGGGTTCACAGCGGCCACGCGGTGGCGTCGCCGGCATGCGGCCGCCACGCGGCGGGCGTTTGCTGCCGGGGCGCCAGCGTGTGCGCGCGCGGGCGGGAAGGAGGGAGAGGGGGCTGGCTGGGCCGGGCCGCGGCGGAGGCGGACGCGGGCGCGCGCGCGGGAGTGGCGCGGGCCGATTCGGCCAGCGGGCCGAATCCGAGGCGGCGGCCTGCTAAGCTGGTTTTGATTTTTTTTAAATTTTTCATTTCAAATCAAATTCAAACACAGATTTCAAACCCCATTTTGAACAGGAAGAAGACATTTTCTGGAATTGACCCAAAAATAAAAGTTGCTTAGAATTTAATTCTCTACAACTTCGATTAAGGGGCCAACTAAAAATTCCCAATAGATTTTGAATTGAAGAATAAAAGCTAATTTAGAGAGGATTTTTGAATATTTTCAAATAACATTTTAAAAACAAATCTTTGACAAAACTTTGAGTAATTTAGTTGCTCCAAAAATTTTCCTTATCATTCTAAGTGATATAAAATTTTTAGTTGCAAAATTTTGATGGAATGTGATTAGCACATTAATATATTACATCTGAAATACCACTTCCTAAGCTTTTATTTCACTCAAATTATAATATTAACATGTATGATTATGATGATATGAAATGTCATGCATATGATTGCCATGCAAATGCTTGCGTAACACCGGAGTGTTACAGCCCTCCCCCTTATAAAAATCTCGTCCCGAGATTTGGGTTACGAACCATTTATTATAAAAATCTTCGTATGCTTTTTGTAGGTATTCACCCGTTTCCCACGATGCATCTCCCTCATCATGATGACTCCATTATATCTTATATGTTTTCACCACACTGTTCCGAGTAGCCCTTTCTTTAGAATCCAAAACTCGAATTGGCTGCTCACGATACACCAGATCTGACTTAAGTTTTATTCTTCGGGGTTCAATTATTTCCTCTGGAACGCGCAAACATTTATTGAGATGTGATATGTGAAAAACTAGGAATATAGCATCCATTGATTTTGGTAATTCCAATTTGTAAGCCATTGGACCCTTTCTTTCTAAGATTTTGTAGGGTCTGACAAATCTGGCGGCAAGCTTTCTGCGTATTCCAAACCGCTTCTTTTTCATTGGCGTGACTTTCAGATAAACATAGTCTCCAACTTCAAACACAAGTGGTCTCCTTTTATCCGCATAACTTTTCTGACGTGACTGAGCTGCTCTCATATTTTGCCGAATGATATGAACTTTCTTTTCGGCTTCTTCCACAAAGTCAATACCATAATACCTTTTTTCTCCTGGCTCAATCCAGTTTAAATGTGTTCTACACTTTCGGCCATAAAGAGCCTCAAAAGGTGCCATCTTGATACTTTCTTGATAGCTATTATTATACGCGAATTCTGCTAAAGGTAACCACGACTCCCATGAACCTCTGGAAGACAACACACAAGCTCTCAACATATCTTCTAAAACAGCATTAACTCTTTCAGTCTGACCATCTGTTTGAGGATGATAGGTAGTGCTACGAATCAGACTAGTCCCTAAACCTTTGTGCAAATGCTCCCAAAAGTGAGCAGTGAACTAGGATCCTCTGTCAGACACTATAGTCTTCGGTATGCCATGCAATCTCACAATCTCCGCAATATACTTCTCGGCATATTGAGGTGGTCTATAAACTGTCTTGACAGGCAAAAAGTGAGCGGTCTTAGTAAGACGATCCACGATTACCCAAATCGAATCATGGCCTTTCTGAGTAGTGGGCAAACATGTGATGAAATCCATACTTATATCATCCCACTTCCAACTAGGTACTAACAAAGGTTGCAACAATCCAGCAGGTTTCATGTGAATAGCTTTCACTCGACAACATATGTCACATCTGGCCACATAGCCTACAATTTCCTTCTTCATCTTTGTCCACCAAAGACGAGGTCTTAGTTCTTGATACATTTTACAACTGCCAGGATGAATGGATAACTTAGAGTGATGAGCTTCATCCATAATTTTATTCTTAAGCTCTCTATCCTTTGGAACAACAAGACGGTTGTCGAACCACAACACGTCCTGCTCGTCCACTCTGAAGTGTTTTGAAGGTTCTTCTTTAATTTTCCTTTTGATGTGGAATATCCCTTTGTCTGCTTTCTGACCTTCTATTATCTTACTCTCCAAAGTGCAACTGATCCGAATATTATGTAACATGACAGGGTGCATTAGATTAAAACCATCTTCGAGTAAGGGTTGCATATTCAGACAATACGACTTTCTACTCAGAGCATCGGCTACCACATTGGCTTTCCCAGGGTGATACTGTACATTCAAGTTGTAATCTTTAATTAGTTCTAACCATCTTCGCTGTCTCATGTTCAATTCTGGTTGGGTGAAAATGTACTTGAGACTCTTGTGATCGGTGAAAACATTGCACACATTACCAAGTAAATAGTGTCTCCAAATCTTTAAGGCATGCACCACGGTGGCAAGCTCAAGATCATGTGTCGGATAATTGATTTCATGTTTTCTCAACTGACGGGAGGCATAAGCAATGACTCTTCCTTCTTGCATTAGAACACAGCCTAATCCTGTTTTTGAGGCGTCACAGAACACATCAAAAGGTTTCTCGATGTCTGGCTATGCAAGAACTGGAGTAGTGGTCAACAGTTTCCGCAAGGTGTGGAAAGCTGTCTCACACTCCTCTGTCCACACGAACTTATGATCTTTCTGTAACAGACTTGTCATTGGCTTAGCAATCTTCGAGAAGTCTGGGATAAAACGGCGATAGTAACCAGCTAACCCTAGGAAACTCCTGACTTCTGGCACTGTGGTTGGAGTTTTCCAATCCATAACCTCTTGCACTTTGCTCGGATCTACCGAAACTCCATTCTCCGATAGAATATGACCAAGGAAAGGAACTTTCTTCAACCAAAATTCACATTTGCTGAACTTAGCATACAACTTATGATCTCTTAATCTGGTCAAGACAATTCTCAGATGTTCTTCATGATCTTTCTCATTCTCAGAGTATACTAGAATGTCATCAATGAAGACAACTACAAACTTGTCCAACTCTGGCATGAAAACCATATTCATCAGATACATAAAGTATGCAGGAGCATTTATTAAGCCAAAGGACATAACAAGATACTCGTACAACCCGTATCTGGTAGAAAAGGCGGTTTTCGGGACATCTTATGGCCTGATCTTTATCTGATGATACCCTGATCTTAGGTCTATTTTGGAGAACACTCTAGCTTTAGCCAACTGATCAAACAAAACGTCGATATGAGGCAAAGGGTATTTATTCTTGATAGTTACAGCATTAAGAGGTCGATAATCCACACACATTCTTAGAGTACCCTCTTTCTTTTTCTTCACGAACAAGGCAGGACATCCCCATTCAGACTTACTTGGTCGGATAAACCCCTTCTTTAGCAATTCTTCCAGTTGCTTTTTCAACTCAGCTAACTCATCCGGAGGCATCCGATAGGGTCTCCTCGAAATAGGAGCTGTTCCGGGGATCAACTCGATTCCAAACTCAACATCTCTATCTGGAGGAAGGCCAGGTAACTCTTCTGGAAACACATCCGGGAACTCACACACACAATCAGGATCTGGTGGATAGGAACAACTTCCATGGCACAGGTCACACTGACAAGGTCTGTTCTTTTGGGCAATGGTACCTGAAAAGTACCCTCGGCCTGCGGATCCTTAAGGGTAAGCAATCGACTGCTTGTATCTATGACTGCTCCCCAGTCTTTCATCCAGTTCATTCCTATTATTACATCCAAAACTAGTCCCGGCATAACTATCAGGTTCACTCAGAACTTCCGACTATCTAACTCAAGGGTTGCCCCTCTAACCATCTTGTTGGTTAACACATCAGCCCCGGTTGAACTTATACGATAACCATAACTCAATTCTGTGCATAGTTGTTCATGCTTCCGTGCAAATGCTTGACTCATAAAAGAATGCGAGGATCCAGAATCAAATAGAACAACTGCAGGGTGATGGTTAACAAGAAACTTACCGGTAGTTACAGGTTCTCCTTCAGGAATCTCATCAACGGTGGTATGGTGTACACGGGCAGTGTAAGTCTGTTGCTTCTTTCTAGGCGGATAAGGGCAGAACTTTGAAAAGTGGCCTGGCTGACCACAATTGTAGCAGGGCCCCTTCACTGTACCAGCAGATCCTATTGCTCTCTTGGAGTTGCTTTGTTCTGCAGTTGCAGTGGTCTTTGCTGGCGGTACGACCATCTTGTATGGCTTCTGTGGTCCCTTGTAGTTCTGAGTTTTATGCTGTGGAGGCCTGAACCTTGCACCAGGTGCAGACGGACGATAAGAAAGACGATTTGCGGTGACAACCCTGGACTGTGATGGTCCTGACTCAAACACCCTCTTGCGATTCTTGGATGCAGTGTAGGTGTTGTTGTTCTTTTCTTGTTTCAAACAGTCACTGACAAAGTCGTTGAACCTGGCGCGAGTATTGGTACCCACATGCTTCATCATCTTCGGACTTAACCCTCTCTTGAAACTAGCAATTCTCTTTGCATCTGTGTCGACCATGTCTGGAGCATAGCGGCACAAGTTGTTAAATGCATGCAAATACTGTGTTACAGTCTTGGTACCCTGATTTAAGGCCAAGAACTCTCTGAGCTTCATCTCAACCAACCCTGGGGGAATATAAGCTCCCTTAAACGCTTCAGTGAATTCTCTCCAGGTAATCTGGGCATTGGGAGGAAAAGTGGTGCGGTGATGCTTCCACCACATCCCTGCCGGTCCCTGTAACTGATGTGCAGCATATTCTGTTTTCAGGACTTCTGTCAGTCTCAACACACGGAACTTATCTTCCATAGTGTTGATCCATTCTTCAGCATCGAGTGGCTCGGTTGCTTCCTTAAAAATAGGTGGCCTAGTATCCATGAAATCCTTGAAATTGTTGTACTGGTTCACTCCATGGCCACCACCTTGATTATTTCCTCTCTGAACATTTTCAGCGATGGTACGCAGAAAATCTTCCATATTCCTTTTGTGACTGCTCGGCGTTGCGCTGGCTTCCAAGGAACTGTGTGAAGAACACTTCTGCAGTGAGCGGTGGAGGAGGGGGCAATTGTGGCTCTGGCTGTGGCTCCTGGTGGTTGACGTTGTTTGCACCACCCCCACCAGCCCCTGCACCGTTGCCACCAGTTTCAGCGGCCTCATACGTGGCACGTCAAGTGTTTGCCATCTACATATTTCAGCAACAAGTAATAATTGAGCGAAGTGGTAGTAATTGTATCCGAATGAACAATCATGCCATACTGAATTTATTGGAGAGAACAAGTCATGCAATAAGACAGAGGCACAATAATCACATTCCAATTAAAACAACATCACCAATCAAATTACTTCGAATGCAACATCGCGTTCCATACAACCACGTTGCCAGCATACATACACTGGACTTTTATGCGTTCGAGCATCACATACACAACCAAGATCCAAAAGATCGCCAGTCTCAAGATCGAACAGGATACAACACGATACATGGAAACCAAAAGAAGGCCATCGTGATAAAGCCCATCACTAATGCAAGGCGACTAGCCTACTCCTTGGGGCCGTCGTCGAGGTCGGAGGCGTCACCATCGCTACCATCAGTAGCGGCGTCGTTGACGTCCATCTGGGCGGCGTCCGGAGGAGCATACGGGCCTATCCCGTTGTAGAGGGCATGGAACTCTTCATGCAAGTTGGCATTATACCATTCTAGCTCCTCGACCCTTTGCCTGAGAAGGTCCCTCTCGTTCTAGGCTTCATTCCTTTCCTGCACTAGCTGTCCCATCATGCGGTCTACATTTCTGTTGGCCTGAGTCAACGTCTGTACCTTCTGCATAGCACTCTCACCTCTCTCGAGAGCCCGGTCTCGCTGTAAGCTCATGTCGGCCAACTGCTCCTGCAAGCTAGCTATACCATGTGCTTGCTTCTTCTTCTGCTTCCTTGCTTCAAGCCGATCACTACCTCTCAGATCGGTCAAGGTCCAATAGGTATTCTCAAGACCCTGGTATGCTTTGATGGCTGCATACATGGCACTCATGGTGTGGTTGTCGCTAGCCTGTCCTTTACTTGGGCCTCTAACCAAGGCACTACCTTGCGGCTGCACCCAAATGGCATCACGAGGATCATCTCTCGGGAAGGTACCTGCCAAAGCTGCTGCCAACTCATTAGGAAACCTACTCATTATGTCTCGGATGACGTGAAAGGCTGCACCCTCTGCACCCTCAACTGGAGTGTGTCCTTCAAACTCCAAATGCCAACCAGCCCATTCTGGCGCATCACCAAGGGCAGGGACGGTGATTTCCACTATTGCAAGTCCATCCTCAGCTAGCTGGTTCTCATTCTAAGAGTACACCGGCTCTTGACCCTCTGGGTACCCCACATCATGGAGCACTCTCCAAAGCAAGGTGGGCATGCCAAACTCACTTAGAAAAGTGTCCGTGCTGTGGCGTTCCCGCGAGGCCATCTGGTGACTGGGTGCCCTTCCGCTAGTGGACTTACGGGCAGTCTTCTTCGTGTGGGCCATCTGTAGCACAAGTTTTAAATTACCCGGTGAGAACATATTTTAAGTTGATGTCACTTTTATCAAACTGGGATAATCCTTTTATAAGGGGAGGAATGCAGGTTATGAATGAAATGCACGGGCAATATGATGCATGCGCGAGTCTTACGTTCTCACAAACTTAAAAAATAAAGACATCTAACGATGAATTCGGTGGCATACAAACGGTCTCTCATATACGTAACTAATTCGATCTACACGATAAACGCTGTTATGTACCTACAGAAAATTCATTTCAGCCCATTCCCCATGAATGCATGAAAGCAGTAAATCTACCTACGCGCTCTACATGAATCCCCAGATGCGTGTACAACGGTAGTAACTACCCAAACACATCGTCCTCTTGACGGCATCGCCTCAACGGACGGAACACCCACACATGCGATACTTTCATAAAAACAGGTGTATAACATGTAATTATTCTAGTATCATATAAAACACTCTCCCTAGATCGGCGGTGTATCCGATCATGCTCTCACAGCTCACACTTACCAAAGCGTAGAGGTAACTGATCCATACATTACCACTCAATTAAGTGGCACTCATATAATATCACGCCGTATGAGTAACGAAAGAGAAATATAGTGCAAGAACCCCAAGTTAGTACTTAAATAGCCACCTAGAGTCCTTAACTAGGCATACAGGATATGACCACTGGCACACATTTAGTTTTAAAATCACACTTTTTAAATAGAATTTTGTTTTAAATACACTTATGAACAGTAATCACGCTAAACCATGCTCCGATGCCAGCTGTAACAGAACCGCCCAATTATACGAGATTAAGTAGGAAAATCATCCAATGGAAGGACAATTTAACAAACTTAAGCCCGTATATCCCGGTAGTCCATGAAATCTCGACGGATTTCAAACCATTTCACAAAACAGCCAAGATCGTACTAAGTTTAGCGGTCACCATCATAAGTTACATGAAAGTTCACGGTATAAAATACATCGGAGTTTAAACATAGTTATTACAAATCAGGTTTGAATAAAAGTAGCAGAAGCGGTAGTTCAAATCACGCACACACACAACATTTTGGAATAAAGTGCCAGCTTGTGATCATCTCCAGCAAAAGCATCAGACGAGAAGTAACGAATGACCATTGCCCATGGTCCTATGCTTCGCCCATTGCAGGATAGAGACAGTTGACACAATAGCCATAGTACATCTGTCCATCTGCAACAAGTGGGAACAAAGCCCTGAGTACGAGAAGGTACTCAGCTAGACTTACCCGTCATAAACCAGAAATAAGAGACACCAAGGAATCATGATAGGCTTTCTGGTGGGATAGCTGACTCATTTGCAAAAAGACATTTTTAGCATTTAGGAAAACCTTTACAAAAGCTTTGCATCAAGTTAATTCTTTATTAACCTATCAACTACATTTGCACCTGTATTAAAGTAGCATTTAATTAATCAGGTAATGATAACCAATGATCATTAACAACTTCCATTATGTCATAATTCATATAACTATCCAAGTGTTCCATCAATATTACTACAATGAAGTAGCTCAAGTCAAGTGTTCACTATCCAGTGAACGATGGTGATTCGAATCGATTATTAACCAGCTGGTAAGTTATTCCTCACACAAACCTCACTCACCCGCTAAAGTGAGGTGTTGGTCACCGAGTCAACCATTCAGGTAAAGTCGTGAGCTTGCCAGGAACCACTTGTACCCGGGGGCCGCCCGACTGCTCTTTGGCCTTATCATCGCGCCCCCGTATCCTTCCACTACTGCTCTGGTACATTGCGTTGCGGGCAATTCACTCGGCCCGAATAATCTCCCAGTTTTGCAGTCGGAAGGTACTTTATCCGGCCAGCTAAATGTGAGGCATGCGTTCAACATGACCCGAGGGACAACAACAGACGGTCCTTAATCGACACAGACGGAAAACACTATAGTCCGAAACCCTGCAAGTTTCCGCCCGGTCTCAAATTCATTTCACACTTAGTTATATCATGACTTCATAGTCAACCAAACAGATCCAGGTAACCACCTATAGCTCGCAGGTGACAGGAAATCACCCGACTTCTACCGGTCTAAGCCAGCTAAGCATTGACTTGACTGCGGATACCAGGGTAACAAGGATATGGTATAACAAAGGTAAGCAAGGTATAATGCAGCAACGTTTGCAAACAACTCCTAAACGTAATGCATCAAATTAAGTAAAGTTAATAATAAATTATTTGCAAACCGGGAGAGAAATGCTCCGGGGCTTGCCTCTCTCGAAGGAGCTCGGACGGTGATCGGGGCACTCCGGGAGATCTTCACTGACCTCTTCTTCGGCTTCTGTCACCTCCTGCTGCTGCACCTCGATCTGCTCCTCTGGCTCCTCGGGTAAGACGACTGGGTTCTCGGTTTGCGACCCTGTATGATGCACTGCGCGTAAGTGATTATGCAAGTGTGCATCGAAGGAGATGAATGCAATGAATATGTTGAAATGCAAGGTAGTCAACATCATCCAAGCAACTATACACTACAAGCACAGGTCATCTACTGCATTCTTTTCTACTACTATTATGTTAAGTTATCCTATCTTATGAAATGCTTCAAAGATACACCAAAGCTTTACTAATTTTTTAATCACACTTAAAGCAACACTTGCTTAAACCCTAAGTAATAATTATAGGTTTGAATAGCAACATATATTTTTGATGTTCCTAAAAATCTAAGAAAATTACAGTAGCATAATACTACTCTAAATAGACTACCATAAAAATTTCATGGCATTTGGATAAGTAAACTATCCTACACAAAAATGACAAGCTATAGCATAAAAATGAGCATAAAATTACTTTGTACTATGAAAAGTGTCAAACAACAAAATTAATATTTTTCCTAGGTTCTTCATAGCATACTATGACTGTACAAAAATTATCACATGCATGTTTTATACAAAGTTTGCTCTCTAGCAAATATAACAAAAATCAGCCATTAAAGGCACTTGAACTACTTCTCCAAAGTTTTCCATAGCACATGTATGAAACATATTTTTCCTAGGAAGTACATGATATATGAATATTAACAAACTTGAAATCATATTTTTCTGATACATATAGGATTTACTAGCCATTTTACAAGATATCAGCAATATTAAGAATTAAATAAAAGCTCTACAGAAAAGTATCCCAAAAATGACATGCAATATTTTTAGATTGTAGATCTGGTTCCAGTGAGTTCATAGAAATTTATTTCACAATTTTTGGATCACAAATGGATACAAAAACATTTTCCACAACATCCTTTATTATGAATAATAAAAGAAAACAGAAAACGATTTTTATTTTTAAAACTGGTCCGGCCCGGGGAAGTAAACCGGCCCATGGCCGTTCTCGGCCTGGTCCACGCGCGCGGGGGAAAACGAGCGAGCAAGCCCGCTCGGGGCGCGGCCCACAGGGCGCGGCCCAGCGTCGACCGACGGGGGGAAAGACAGGGCGCCCTCGTCGGCGTTCGGAGCCGCGACGGCGTGGCGGTGGCCGACGGCCAACGGCTGGCTCCGGCCAAACCGCGACCAGCTAAGGTGCGCAAAACGCTCGCAAGAGAGTAGCGAACACGTGAAGGAGACGCGGGAGGGCAGAGATAGGGCGAGCGAGGCGGTGGCGGAGCACGGGCTCGACGGCACCGTCGCGGTGGCGCGGCGAGGCGAGGAAAAATTGTGCCCTACCGGGGCAAACGAGGAGAAGGCGACACTCGTTCGGAGGAGGGGAGGATGGGGCGGAGCCTCCTGCACGGGCAATTGGACGGAGGTGGTCCACCGGTGCCGGAACAGGGCGGTGACGGTGGCGGAGCTCGGTGGCGAGCGGTGTTCCGCTGCGGTTTTCACCGGAGGGAGGAAGAAAGGGAGCAGGCGAGGCGGAAATGGAATGGAGACCAGGTGCCCGGTCGTTTTGAAGTGGAGCGCGGGCGCGGGGTTCACAGCGGCCACGCGGTGGCGTCGCCGGCATGCGGCCGCCACGCGGCGGGCGTTTGCTGCCGGGGCGCCAGCGTGCGCGCGCGCGGGCGGGAAGGAGGGAGAGGGGGCTGGCTGGGCCGGGCCGCGGCGGAGGCGGACGCGGGCGCGCGCGCGGGAGTGGCGCGGGCCGATTCGGCCAGCGGGCCGAATCCGAGGCGGCGGCCTGCTAAGCTGGTTTTGATTTTTTTTTCAAATTTTTCATTTCAAATCAAATTCAAACACAGATTTCAAACCCCATTTTGAACAGGAAGAAGATATTTTCTGGAATTGACCCAAAAATAAAAGTTGCTTAGAATTTAATTCTCTACAACTTTGATTAAGGGGCCAACTAAAAATTCCCAATAGATTTTGAATTGAAGAATAAAAGCTAATTTAGAGAGGATTTTTGAATATTTTCAAATAACATTTTAAAAACAAATCTTTGACAAAACTTTGAGTAATTTAGTTGCTCCAAAAATTTTCCTTATCATTCTAAGTGATATATAATTTTTAGTTGCAAAATTTTGATGAAATGTGATTAGCACATTAATATATTACATCTCAAATACCACTTCCTAAGCTTTTATTTCACTCAAATTATAATATTAACATGTATGATTATGATGATATGAAATGCCATGCATATGATTGCCATGCAAATGCTTGCGTAACACCGGAGTGTTACAATCCTATTATGATGCATATGTGTAAATGATTATGCGAGTGGTGCATTAGATAAGATGACATATGATGATCATGATTGCATGCAATATAGATGAACATGTTTAGCTTTATTGGATAGAGTAGATGTAAAACTCTCCTACTAGGTAGTCATCATCATCAAGAACATGTACCATAAGTACATGTCATCTACTGTATTCTCTTCTAATATTAACTACCACCATACAAACCTAACTACCATAAAGCCACACACAGGTGCTACTTATGCTAACACGACAACACTATCCTACCATGCCAAGTCACATCAGCAATTCAAGATCCTTCAAAGATACACCAAAGCTATACAATTTAACTAATCATGTAATAAAGAATCATATTTTATTCCATATTAAACTAAGGCTACAACATCAACCTATATTTCTGGTGCTTAGAAAAATCTAAGAAAAAATACAGTGGCTTCATCATGCAGTACATAATCTACCAGAAAAATTTCATTGTATTTGTATAAGTGCACCAGCCTACACAAAAATGACAAGCTATGATGGATAAATGAGCATGAAAATACTTTGTACTATGAAAAGTATCAAACAACATATTTAGTATTTTTTCCCATGATCTACATAGTATACAAGCACTGTACAAAAAGTTTCACATACATGCTTTATACACATTTTTAGCTCTAGCAATTTTATAAGAAAAAGTAATTAAATGCACCAAAAATAGATAGTCATATTCTTCTACAGAACATACTGGTCATATATTTTTCATAGAAAGTACAACTCATGAATAGAGTAACAAAATTGGAACCATATTTTTCTGACCTAGGATTTACTACACCTTTTCTAAAAAATTACCATTTACAAGAATTAAATAAAGCTATACATAAAAATATCACAAAATCAACATCATCGTTGAGCTCTAGCATACGCCGAAGCCCAAACAACTGTCTCGGGTACTCCTGTGGCAGGCTATCGGTGGTCAAACACCAACAGGTTCTAAACGAGCTCGTGACACCAGAGGTGTTACATTGGGATAAGAACATCAAGAGGCAGGAAGAATGAGAACGAATATACAACGAAAAAGGACATATGTTGCTCTTGCGAGGTTAGTATTATGACAAACTGTATGAGTCATTAGTGGGAGTAGATCTTTACAAGATATGAACTAACATTGTTTTCTGTTCAAGCAGGGACGCAATCCTAATCCTAGAGCGGCATCGTGTCGGACGGGGTGTAAAGCGATGATCAGATTACTATGGCTACAGGATCATAGCTGGTACATTGGCAGGAGCATCACAGATCACAACCACAACTTGTCTGAAAGCTGTGGACAAAAAAAAACTGTGGAACTCTCACAGCAAAATTGACCCCCTAATGAAGGATTTCATTAGGAAGCTAAGGGAGAACAACGTGTCAACTGGTAGAGTGTGCAGCATATTAGGGACAATAGGTGCGGGTGGAGGTGTACCCGTGTGAAGAGAAGTGGTTAGATATGTGTGTGCTCAGCAGGCCCAGGAAAACACAAGGGACAACCTCAGGAAAACAATGCAGATACTAGACACAATGAAAGAATCGGACAGCGAGATGGAAGTGTGCTTCAAGATGGATGGAGAAGGAAGAATCGTGAGGATGTTGTGGTGCACTGGGAGGAACAAATCGAGGTAAAAGTAGTTCGGAGACGCCATTACATTCGACACCACATATCGAACAAACCTATACAACCTGCCATTCGGTCTGTTCGTCGGCGTTAACAACCACTTCCAGTCGACAGTGTTTGGTGGTGTGCTGCTGACCTCTGAGAAAACTGAGGACTTCGAATGGGCTTTCTCCAACTTTGTTGATATAATGGGAGGCAAAGAATCTTGCACGATCCTAACAGGTAATCCAGGGCTCGGGTGCAAAAGGCACTATAGAGCCATGCATTTGATGTTGATTGCTGAAAGTGTTGACATGTAGTTGATAACTGTTTTTGCTTTTTTTGTTCCATAGATCAATGCCAAGCAATGGCAGCTGCTATCAAGACAACCCTAAGGAACAGTAGGCACCGTTGATGCAAGTGGCATGTCTTAAGGAAGGCAAAACAATTGATAGGGAGTGTGTATAGCAAGAATGGAGGTTTCAAGAAAGAATTCCACAAGCTAGTGACTGAAGAAGTAGCAACAGGGAAATTCGAGCGTAGATGGCATCAACTAGTAAGGAAATACAGGCTAGAAAAAAAACAAAATCATTAAGAGAATATACAAGAAATGGGGCATGAATGTCTTCTGCGCTGGCATGGCGAGCACGCAGTGAAGTGAGAGCGCAAACCACATGCTCAAGCAGTTCATACAACGATCAGCACCTATGCACCTGTTCGTGACCAAGTTCAACAAATTCCAGCGAGATAGGAACGAGTAGGAAGACAAGGAGAACCACATAACCAAGCAGGTGAGGTATATACAAACTGGTTGCAACAGTACTTAAAAAATTGCATCATATAGAGGCATGTGCGAGCACAAAAATGTATTGTCCCCTGCCCTATGTGGCAATTTTATGTAGTATATTGCTGCTTATAGGTGAAGAGGAGACGGAGGATAGGGGTGCTGATAGAGAGGCATGCCGAGGAGATATACACACGGGCAATGTACGAAAGGTTCAACGACGAGCTTTACTATTTAGGGAGCTACACAATACAAGCAAGCAGCAGCGTCAATGACTACATAGTGTCGCATTACAAGGGGGTGGGCAAGCCTAATGAACGATCATAGGCATGAGGAGCTAGATATGATAATTCGCAGCTGCGGGTTGTACGAACATGAAGGCATGCTGTGCCGCCATGCACTGAAGGTGAGCAAAAAACAACCAAGCATTGAACAGAGATAATAAAAAATATAGGGTATAATTTAACAAACTATGCTTCCTATGCTGCCAAAACAGGTGCCTGTCCACATGGACAAGACTGAGACCATCATGAAATATTATGTCGGTGGACCAAAAATGCTACACTAGGAGACAAAAATGGGAAGGAGAAGAGCAGCGAGGATGGTGATACAGGTAATGCGGACTACATCAGGAAGAAGGTTTCGATGAATAAATTGTTGCAAATGTCTGGTGCAGATGGTACACTGTCTGATGGAGTGTTCACAGAGGCAATGGAAGCACTAGACACGATGATCGCAAGGAAGCATGCTGAGAAAGGCATGCCAGAAGGACTAGAATGCACATTTCGAGTGGGGGGGGGAATGGCCATCAAAATGCCCGCCAAGGCCAATCCAAAAGGGGCGACCTCGAAACACATGCCTGAAGAGCTATGAGACTGAGATGAAGAACTAAGTGAAGAAGGGTTCTGCGGGTGCCGGTAAGAAAATGGATACATCAACCGACGAAGAAAATCCAAGGGATGGTAAAACCAAGGCTCTGAACGAATTGCTGAACGCTGTATAAGATTGTGATTGGTAGTGTATTTGGTGAACTAGTATAGCGAGAACGAATGTGTGCTGCATGTAAACATGAAATAAATGTGTGTAATGTGTTGAGGGTCTGCTATGGTAGCGACGAAAAACACATGAAAGATGGCGCATAAGGTATATAGTCTGCATACGAAACCAACACACGGAACTAAATAAATGTGCGAACTCTCAAATACAATAGATTATAGTATGAATGTAAACATACGAGAGAGATCTTACAAACTGATGACATGGTCTGAGGGTGATGCCACGGAGACACTGACACAAGTACTAGTTCACATTCTACGCTAGCATAGTGAGACCACGGGTGATAGTTGGAGTAGCAATATTAGATGCCGAAGTACATAAAAGCACAAACATATTGCATGAAGCTATGCGTGTGGGCGTCTAGTTGGAAACCACAATATAGATAAGTACAGCTAGCAGGGAAATGATGGATGCAACTAGGAAAATGAGCACGGCTCCAAACACAACTATGCTAGAGAGTAATACATCATGGCGGCGGAGGCGCTCAAACAGAAGCTTGATTTCATCAAGCTTAACCTTGAAGGAAAGGCATGCATGCGACAGATAGAGGATTCGATGGGTTAAAGACATGCTGCTTGGGCTCGCGGGTAATACAACAATAATGAACTAAGAAAATGAATATTAGTTCATGAAGGATATCTGTACAATACAGCTCTGAAAAGGGGAGATACAAATTTGATGTGCTTGGGAGGAGATTGGGTGAAAACATCAACGAATGATTCACACAGAGAACCTAGGTAACCTACAACAAAACATGTACTATGTGCATTTAAGTATAGGTAGGAACCAGAAACATAGGGATCTTCATTGCTAACGAAACATGGGTGGGACTGAGCCAAAGTTGCTAGAAAGCAACAAAACCTCGGCGAGGAGCATTGCAGACCAGTCTAGAGATCTCCCTGGAGGCACAATAGTAAAAAAGAAAGAAGTGATGCCATTAGCGTGGGTGCAAATCAGTGTGGAGTACAAAGTGAAAAATGATCAAATCTGTGGAAATGAGACATGTGGGACGTACTATGCAACAAAAAAAATGGTTGAATCAAACCAACAAAATGAAAGAAGTAAAGAAAAGTACCACGCCGAGAGGGGGAGACAGACGCTTGCCATTAAAACATCGAAGGAAATGGATGCATAAAAGACCACTTTGATTAAGACTATAGCGATAACAAAGAAAACTAGAAAAACTGCATATAAGATATCATGCAAAAAAATAAGACATTGATGAGAATAATCGAAAATCCACATACTAACCATGTTGGATTGGGACCATTGGATGTGTAAAACTCCAGACAGGCATTTCCCCAATCGTTATGCCAATGATGAAAAAAGGTCGAGGATACCAACATCATAGCAGATTTTAAAAGCTTCGCAACAGTCTCATACGAGTTCTGTGGGGCACAAATGTTCTTCGATGAACTGCAAGGGTCATATACCACAATAGTGTTGTCATGCATGTGCCATGCAAAGCATACCCAACGATATTGGAGCAACACCGGGAAAAACAACTGCGAAACACAGACAAAAGAAAGAGTGTATGACGAAAAAAAGCCAAGATGATGTCCATAAAGGGAATATTAAGACCCGACAACTACAATATAAAAGGGGGAACACATGCAGAACAAGGATTTTTAGCTTACAATTTGGCAAGCACTAACATCATAGCAGATATGGTGTCCACAAAAGTGCGATCGTAGTATCGGGTCAGTTATATCAAACCATCCAGCCAGGAGCGACACCTGCATATGGGGAGATACCCCATACGTTAATGCATCGCAGATCAAATTCAAATCGACAGGCAAACTAAACTTCCAGAAAAAAGGGGATGGAAGTTGCCCTAATCAATGATTGCATACACACCATGAAATCCGATTCAACAAAGTGCCTCTAGTGCAAATGCCCTTCATGCGAGTACAAGTCATCATCAGCCTGCTTAAATCAGCGAACAACAGCATCAAACAATTCCATTTCGAGCTCAGCTTGGCCCGCAAACTGTGCCTTGATAGCAAAAGTGAGTACTTCAATATATTTGGGGCAGAAGTGAACAATCCATGGCCTAGTACAACAAGGCAACAGGAATTGAAGACCAAGTGGACAACCACATACATTGAATGATTACTTGCATAGAAATAGGCAGGGATTAGGGCATTGGAACATGAAAAAGGGAGATTATATATTACAAAAAACATACTCATCAGCGTCTTCAACTAATGTTAGCTTCCTGTGAATATCAGATGCCATTACCACATCAATATTGAACCTGCAACCAAGCTCCCATGGTGACCTTGGGAGAACAAGAAGATTGTCATGATGAATGATATGTTCAACATAAGAGATCTGGTCTGATTTTGGCGTAATATTTAGATTCAAGCACCGAGTAGCTTTTATGGGCCTAAGGGCAAGGTAAAATCGAGCCATGGCATTAATAGCCCTGAAATCAAAATCCTGGGCATTAAAGAACCCAGACTTAGATAATTCACAGGGTGGGGCAGTGCGACCCCCCGCTAGAAAACGAGTGTTGGCATTCCATCTCAATGCTGGATGCATCAATGACGCTAGAGATGTGTTGACGCTTGTTAATTATGCCTTCCATGAGCTTGGTTGAGATATTTTCATCATGGGCCATAATGTACTTCCTCTTCATTTTCAATGATGAAAAGTGATAACAGCATTCAGAGTAGCTGCATCCATGCAGATATCCCAAGTCATAAAGATCTGTGCATGCAGGAAATGTGTGAGTAAGCGAAGAAAATGAAATGGAAGGCAGCAAGCAAAGGACTATCAAAAACCCCCAAAATACGCAATTGCCGAAATGAATCAAAAGGAAAAAAAACTATTGGTTGTGGCATGGTATTACCAGTAGGGGGTGCGTTTGCATTGATAGAGGGCTCAAAGCAAAAGCCATTCACATATGGTTCCATGGTGTGAAGCAAAACACACATGTAATTCAGTGCTTCATTTCCAATAGCGAGGCTTTTTCGCCTTTAGAAATCGCCTGTAGCCACAAAAAGAGGACCTGCGGCCCGCCAGAATAAATTATGGTTAGTACAAACATCGTGTTGATGAAGCAGGTCTAGGTACTAACATGTCTTTTATGAAAAAGTATGTGCAAAAGACATGAATTTAGAGAACATAACAACCTCCACTAGGAGCTTGAGGATGCGGGTCATGCCGTCTTTTTTGTTTTTTGGCCCTTTTTTTGAAAGATTCTCTCAAATAGGCCCCTGACGGAAAGATTTCAAAAAATGGACCCTCAGCTTGGCGCCATGGTCCATGGCGCCAAGCTACAACGTCATGGCGCCATGTATCCTGGCGCCAAGAGGCATCCGACGTGGCTACACGGGGATCTACGTGGCGCGTAGGCTTGGCGCCATGCATCTTGGCGCCAAGCCTTGGCGCCACGGATCTTGGCGCCAAGCCTTGGCGCCACGGATCTTGGCGCCAAGCCCCTTAATAACTGTCGGCCCTTCCTTTTCTTCTTCCTTCTCTTTCCTTTCTTCCTCATTTCTTCTTCCTCTTCCTCGCGCCCGACCCCGCCGCCACTCGCCGTCGCCGCCGCCGCTCCTCGCTCCGCCCGCCGCCGCCCGTACCACGCCGGCCGCCGCGCCCTCCGCCGGCTCCCGCCGCCGCCGGAGCCGCCCGTGCCGCGCGCGGCCACCGCCGGCCGTAGCGCCCGCGCCGCCGCCGGCCGGCGCCGCCACCGCCGGCCGCCGCCACTAGGCCCGGCGCGGCCCCCGCCGGCCGCCGCCGCCCCCTCCGCCGGCGCCGCATCACCCGCCGCCGGCCGCCGCCGGCCACAAGTAAGTTTTTTTTTTTTAAATTAAGTTAGGATTATTGAAATTTAATATATTTTTGAAGTTATTATTTATTATTTAATTTAGTATGAAATTTAGTTAGGATTAGTGAAATTTAGTTTAAATATATATGTTAATATTGTTTAGATTGATTATATAATTTAGTTAGTTATTTAGTTAGCTAAGTAGTTAGATAATTATTTAGTTAGCTAATTATATATTCATTAGTTAGTTATTTAGTTAGCTAATTATTTTTTTAGTGTTAGTTAGTTTTTTTTTAGTTATTATTTTATTTCGATTTAGTTATTTAGTAAGTAAGTAGTAGTATACTAAATTCGTCATTTTTAGTTATAGTATGTAATTTTTAGTAGTTAGTAGTAGTTAATATCTTTTTTTAGTTAATTAATTAGTTAGTTAGTAGTGAATAATTAGTAGTTAGTAGTTAATTCATATTTATTAGAGACCTATTACTTATTATGTTTTAAATATACTGGAGTAAAATAATTATACTTAGTACGCTTAGTTATGTTTTCGAACTAGATGGACAACCTAGTGAGCATTTATTATGGAGGAACTGTAGAACGAGATCGCTATGGATATGTTGAGCTTGTGGACATGCAAAGTGTGCCTGTGCTATTCAATGAGAGGCCATCATTCAGTGAGTTGACTGCAAGAGCTCGTGAGGAGGTACATTGCCGGACGGATGATGGCATCATAGTTGATGGTGTACTTCACTTTGGTTACCCTCCCAACATGCTAAGGAAGATGATCCCAATAGGTTAATTTGGTTACCCTCCCAACATGCTAAGGAAGATGATCCCAACATGCTAAGGAAGATGATCCCAACAACCGAGGAGGACGACGACGAGGACGACGATGACGACGACGAGGACGAGGACGAGGACCAGGGCCACGAGGACGAGGACGAGGACTATAGGCTAATTTGGGACTGTATGGACTATTATTATGGACTTTTATATCCTATTCTTATGTACTGAATGAGCTTCAGATGGAGTATATGACATATGCACTTTAAACGTGGGTGCTGATGATGATCATATATTTGTTTAAGGTGAATGTCATAAATAATGGTTGATGACATGTTTATGTGATATCTGTGTTTGGATTGAATCAAAAACAGGGAAAACTCTGCCAAAATTTTATGAAACATGTCAAGTCGTGCGGTACACCGATAGCATATAGCCTTTTCAGTGATTTATCATGTCACTATCGTATGGTACATCCTCTTTTACAGATGAATTGATTGATCAAGGAATCTAGCCTTTACAGATGAGTTTTCAAATAGGCTTTTCAGTAATTCAAATAGGCTTTTCAGGGATAGCGTGTAGGCTTTTCAGGAGCGTTAAAGTCACAATACAGCGGCTCTCCACTACACTTCTGGCTATATATACACCTTCCTCCATACAATGCTAGTCACTTGAAACGAGAAGTTTGTTATCTACGAGTAGCAATGTCTGGAGGGTCATCTAGAGGGAAGGGAGCGGGGGGGAGTAAGGGTACTCCCATTGTGTGGGAGGGGTCTCTGGGTCCGGAAGACTTTGATGAGCCAGTGTATCATTTTCCTGTCGAGACCAAGAGAGATTTCACCAAAGAGTGTCCACTCCGAGGATATGATAACCGGAAAGAAGAATGGCCAAAATGTAGGCATGGTGAGGACTGCTTAGTGCAAATGTTCGTGGAGGGTTTGGATGGAGGTCGCCGATTCTTCAAATGTCCACGAGCAGAGGTAACTGGTTTTAATATTTGTTACTCAATTTTTTTCTCCATTATTTTGCATCTCATAGGCGTTACCAACTGCATGTTCAATGAAATCTTTGAAATGCAGTGTTCAGAGTCCAAAGAAAACTGTGGTTTCACTAGATGGGTCGATCCTAGACCAATCTATCCCCACGCACAGTACATCTACTACTTGCAAGACCGTATCTTCGAACTAGAAAGGGAAGTTAGCAACGGTTACAAGGACGAGGAACCAGACGATGCCAGTAGTGGTGCTGTTTCACAGGACGGACCATGCCATGATCCATATTGCAGCTGCCCTAACCACAAGAACAACGGGCCTCCACCACCACCCCCGCCACCTCCACCATCGAACATGGGAGGGTACTATGGAGAAGGGGCTACACAGTTCGCTATGTGGCCGCACTACTAGATAGAACGAAACTAGCATATGCATATGCCATGTAATGTACTTGTTGTTCGCTATAATTACCTAAGGCATGTTAGGTTTAGTCCAGGACATATGTGCCCTTGTTTGGTACAAGTTCTGACATGCCATGTCCTATGTTATGCGTGGTGAATTATGAAATCCAGTACTTCCTTATGTTATATGTGCAACTCGATAACTAGTTTCAGTAACTCAGGAACATTAAACATTACATATCACAACACCAAGCACGGTCCAAAAACTTAAAGTGCACATGACGTACATGACGACGAATTAAATAACAAAGAACATGTCCTAGGCACATGATATACCTAAAGTACATCGACCATGTTCTGGGCATACAAGTAGCATACTACTGAGTACAACGAGGCCACTTTCCCTTGTTCTGAGCATCGGGATTCTCCTCCATCGCTGCCTTCGCTCGGCGCACGCGCTCAAGCTTCCTCTCCCTCTCCTCCCTACAAGCAGCAACACGCCTCATTTCCTCCTCTTCCTTGTGCTCCTTCGCTGCTGCCTCCTCTCTACGTCTCTTCTCTAAGATCTCCAGGCGCTCCGCATCCCACTCCTTCAAGCCTTGTAGAAGCCGCATGTCAGCCTCCTTGATCTCAGTGTCAATCCACTGTTCAAAATCACATAGCGGTGGAGGGGTCTGCAGCAAATTCAATTGTTTGAAATCCAATTATTAAGCAGAACTTCATATGACACAAATTAATTAATAAACAAAAGCAGTTTCTCACAATAAATGTACTGCGGCGCTGACGCTCTGTTGGTTCCCATGCAAAATTAGAACACATCCAATATCTCTGCTTATATGTTGCCTCATCTTCGGAAATTTCAACCTTGCAAGGATCACCACAAAAACACATTGGTATTGAGACACCGCTAGGGAGCGGCTTTAGGACGTATGGACTTTCGGTCATCCGTCCATAGCTATAATTCAATAAATACGGTCAATATAACAAAACAATTAACAATAAATCTTAAAAATAAAGGTTTATTATACGATGAAACGAATGTACACATACCTTTGTTTTCTAGCTTTCCCACGCCTAGGCATCCTACGGTTCAACAATACATATGTATTTCAAAATTTTGAAGTTCATAGGTAAAAAATATGCCTTTATTTTACCAAATCGATTCGAATAAATTAAGGAAGGGTGACAGGATACCTACCTCTCGAAGATCCACGGATAAAATCCAACTTCTCACGGTCCAATTGCTCGATTATAGAGCAACGGAAAAGTGTCTAAATGAAAAAGCCGAAGAGAATGAGTAAGAAAACGGGAATGACTGGGGATAGGAAGGGGGTAGGCTATATTATGGGTGCTTGGCGCCATGCAGCATGGCTCCAAAGCTTGGCGCCATGGATCTTGGCGCCAAGGCTTGGCGCCATGCTCCATGGCGCCAAGCTACGCCACGTAGATTCCCGTGGAGCCACGTCGGATGCCTCTTGGCGCCAGGATACATGGCGCCATGACGTTGTAGCTTGGCGCCATGGTCCATGGCGCCAAGATGAGGGTCCATTTTTTGAAATCTTTCCGTCAGGGGCCTATTTGAGAGAATCTTTCAAAAAAAGGGCCAAAAAACAAAAAAGGCGGGCGGGTCATGAGAACCACAACATCCCACAGAGCTGCCATGCCAGATTCATTGGAGACACCTGGGGTGGAGGGCTGGGAACTAGCCCAGTGGTAGCAAATTCCAGAAATCAACCTGAAGCTACGAAAAAAAAGAAGGTGTTGGTTGGTGATGTAAATGTGAGGTACAATTAGAGACGCCGGATAGTGATGGCAAATAGAAACATCGCATGTCCTTGCACAAAAATCACCTTGGTCCTACGGGAATCAACAATATCACCGCCATTGGCGGGAAGAGATGTAACCACAACTATCATGGAACAGAGGCGATCAGATGTGAAGCAACGAATCCGTGGGAATATATTATGAGGCATCGATAGAACCCCAAGGTCAATAGATCCAGGTGAAGGACCTGCATATAACGACCATTTTATGTGAGTGTACGAACAAAACGATTAGGAAAAGAGAAAAAACTAGCGAATAAAAAAGGGTAGGCTGGGTTATGACTGTTGAGGTTTAGGATGTCAAGGTACCTGCAGGAACAAGGAGCATCCATATATGTATGGCACTTTGACATTGTTGGCTATGTCTAGCTTCAACTTCGAGACAACATCAAGTAGGCGACGAATAACATACTCAGCCCAGTCATAGGACCCAATCTGACTGGGTTGCTCAATCAAAAGCATGTAGTCATCACATACATAGTCATGCTTGGTGCACGGCGCAGGCAACGTAGACATTATAACAACAACGAATGCTGCTTTGAACTCATCCTGCTGAACTGCACTCATGGGCCCATCATAAAACACGTGTGACAATAGACTGCGCTGCCTTGATACTACGTAGTTGTTTAGTGTTTATGCAACCATCCCGTGTGCGCGTTTCAAACTCACATTGGGCCTAGTTGTCCAATTTGCTGAAAATACTCCTCCCAGAAGCAGGAATCCCAAAGACCCTAGCAACGTCATCCTTGTCAAAGTTGATGCGGATGCCATCTGATATGAGCAGAGTCTGCGACAGTTCATCTACTCTAGTCATAAGCCATGTGGAGAAACGAAGGTTAATCTGCTTCAAAAGTGGCATATGCAGCAAGCCGTCAAAACCAATTGAACGAACCAGTTGCACCTTTTCTGGTCCAAATTTTGAAATAGTTTCATAGATAAGCTTGACTGAGCAACGAGATGAGACTAAGCTGGAATCTGCGCTGCTAGACTGAAGAGGTACACTTCCAGAGGGGCACGTACTAGCTAGCGGAGGATTAGATCTACCATCCTGCTAAAAAGGGGATGAAAATAAAGAAAGAAATGCGAATCAGAATTAAAGCACGCCCCTCGTCAAAATTTAAACAAAGCGTCTGCGGTAGGGCCGAGAGAACCATGACTGCGGCAGCCATGGGAGGGGATGCGAAGGGGGTTGGGGGGCGCGAACCTAGATCGCTGAAGTCAGGAGCCCGTCGACAGACATTTCCTGATGAATTCCACCGCGATCCGGCTAGTATTGAGGATTGAGAAGACAAACAGCTCAAGAAATGATGGAAGACAGATAAGATCTACATGCGGATTGCCTACTTGCTGCAAAACACTCACCAAGCCTTTGAACGGCGCCTCCGCCTCCTGGCGAAAGGTTGATCGATTACCACTAGAGTCACAGTGAGCAGGAGATATCGGCAAGCGCTCACCCAAGAGCAGCGGGCGAAGGGAGATTCTGCTTGGAGTGGAGCTAATATACAAACAAAGGCATCGAGATCGAAATGGAGGCTCAATCTACGAAGGATCCAAGAACAGAGTATGGCACATTCGAGAAAATGAGAAATAGGCCAGAGAAAACCTTAGAGTGTTGGGGAGGGGTGGAGGGCTTGGGTGGTCAGCAACACCAGCCTTTAAGTAGGCAACCCAAGTTCGAATCCCCGCGGTGGGTACGTGACGCAGGTGTCAACCAGTTATTTTCGCTCCAGGACGCCCGCATGAGACAGCAGCACCATTCTCGCTAGGATTTACGAGGGTAGGCATCAGCCAGGCGTGTCTAGAGTACCTGGTCCCTAAGCGTTCTCATAACGTGGGGGGCAAACCTAGCCTCTGGCCCTTCTAAAACCTTGGAGTGTGAACACGGGTAGAAAGATAAAATGAAAACCGTGCGGTGAAAAAAGTCAAAAGCAACGAAACATACCGTGTTAGGGCCCCAACTACCCCATTGAATTGTGCGGGCTGTTTTGAATCCAAGTCAGCATCCAGCGTGGCTAGTACTAGTGCTAATTACCTATCCGGCACCATGTGCCAGGTTCAGGCCCCGTTTGGAATGGAGATTTCTCATAGGAATCGTACAGGAAAGCAGTTCCTTTGTTTTGATGACGTCATGGGCGTTTGGATCAAAGGAATGGTTCCTTCGGTTCCGGTGGATGCTATCCTCCACAAAACGCAGGAACGAGAACATCCACTCCGAATCAATTTTTTCGCGGAAGCCCGAGGCAGATGCATGTGATGGAGGTTAACAGGTACATGCAGCGGAGGTTAGCCGTCCGTTAGCAAGAGCATGTGATGGAGGTTAGCAGGTGCATGCGGGAAGCTTGAGGAAGACCAGATCATTTTGCAGAGGAGAGAGAGCATGTTAGAGAACAAGAAGATGACCAGTAAGAACGAATGACTCAGCTAAGTTGGTGCCTTTACCGATGGGCCCCACTTTATATCTAACTGAATAGATTTAGTCCATGGACCGTGCCATTGAATACCCCAGTTGTAAGGTTCATGAGATACTAATAAACCATATCGAATTAGTCTTAATAGTTTGTATGGTTCCAAGGTTTTGTATTCCTGCGTTCCAAACACTATTTCATCTTTCTTTCCTGTGTTTTGCATTCCTCACTTCTATCCAATTCTATTCCTATGTTTTCTATCGTTGCTACGTTTTCTATTTCTGTATTCCAAACAGGGCAAACGTGCGAATCTCAACACAGAATCGTAGGGCGAACATTAGGGTGGGTACGTGATGCGGGTGTAAACCGGTTATTTTCGCTCCAGGACGCCCGCATGAGACAGCAGCGCCCACAGCTGCGTCATGAACTCGCCGCCGGCTCCGAGCATCTCGGCATGGATGTCCACGTTGTCTGACGGCGCGAGGAACAGCACGAGCTCCGTCCAGAACTCGGCAAGCACTTCCCACCGCCGCGCGTCGTCGCCGCCAAAGGCCACCCTGAGCTGTCCCCAGAGCACCGCCGCCCTCTCGATGACGGTGGCGCCGCCGGCTCTATCGTACATGCCACTTTCCTGCACGTACGGCCGCTCTGCGACCTCCATCTCCTCTAGCCTGGCGATTATGTCGTTCTGCGTCCTGCAGCCGTCGAGGTGGTCCCGCGCCTGCTGCACCGCCGTGTCGAAGATCTGCTCGGCGTTGTAGCTGGGGTCCGGCAGCATCTCCGGCACGAAGGCCACCAGGTAGGCGCAGTAGTTGGACAGCTTCTTCGCGACGAGCCGGTGGTGCTCGTCACTGGCTGCGGCGCGCCCAGCTGGACGCAAACTGTAAAACCAGTCGCAGCTCGTGGTCACCACGTGCCACGCCAGGATCTGATCGGTGACCTTGGGAAGCCTGCACGCCCATGCCAGACGCGGCAGCAGATTGTGCTTTCGCAGGGTCACGACGCCATTGCTGAGCTGGCAATGGCTCTGCTTGAGCCAGAGGAGCACGGCGCGCTTCACCTCGGGCTGCAGCGGCTTCCTCCGGCCCCGCTTCTGGCCCTGCCGCCGCGGCTCCACCAGGTAGAGCGTCAGCCACGAGAGCAGGTTGCACGGCTGGTGGCTGAACCGCTTCAGAAGCACGTATTGCCCGACCTTGTCTTCCCAGTACCTGGTCTCCGGCGGCGTGATGCTCTGCTTCCACCACAGGTGGTGGCCCAGCCGCCGCCCTGACCACGGCCGGTCGTCGCGCACGCAGCGGTACACGGTCTTGACGTACCTCCAGTTGGAGGAGAAGCCGGCCACCGCCTGGAACACCTCGAGCCCCGCGGTGATCACGACGACGAGTATGGTGACGGAGCGGTCGAGGTTGCGCACGCCGATGTGGAGGCGATGGTAGCCGGGGCCGAGCGTGCCGAAGAACGCCGTCCACATGGTCAGCCCTGCCACGGCGACGGCGATGCAGATGTACGTCTTGGCTCCCACCAGCACGATGTTCCTGGTGTAGAAGAAGTCGTAGAGGAAGGCGAGCTCCGCCTCGACGACCCGGAACGCGGCGTCAGGGCCGGTGGTGCCCATGTGGATGAGCCCATTCAGGACGAGGCTGCGCGCCTTCTCCGACCCAGCCTCCGCCGGAACGTACCCGTAGAACCGGCGCTTCAGCAGCTTGAACAGGGCGAACGCGAGGCAGAAGTCCTTGGCCCTGTCCTTCTCGACGTCGCTGTCCGGCTGCTGGTCGATCCACTGGTAAACTTGGTCGATCGTGACGACCGATTTGGCGGCGCTCTGGGAGAGCATGTTTTCACGGACGCGGTGGCCGCCGGTGTGGATGACCGGCTCCATCACCTCCTCGCCGTGGAAGATGTACGCGTACCCTTGCATGGTGACGGGGTCAGCGGCAGGCTGCTGGTCGCCGTCGGCGACGTACTCGGCCATGTACTCGGTGACCACCCTGACGGACAGGTCGGGGCGGCTGGCCTCGATCATCTCGGCGATCTTGGCGGACGTCTTGAGCACGTTGAGCGCCCAGAACGCCCAGATGGCGGCGCGGTAGCTGGCATTGCGGCCGGTGGCGTTGATGATGAGCCAGAGCACGAGGCACGTCTGCAGGACGTGCTGCAGCAGCAGCTTCTTGCGCTGGTCGACGTCGCGGCGGCTGTGCACAGGCGCCGAGTACGCGCTCGCCTGGATGAGGAGCAGCGCCGCCGCCCAGAGCACGAACGTCTCGCCGCGGAAGGGCCCGTCCTGGATGATCCCCACGGCGTAGGAGACCACCACGTAGGACATGGAGTAGGCCATCCACATGGCGCCGCGGAGCAGCTTGTCGCTGCTCCGGCGGTTCGCGGAGCCGTAGAGCACCAGGGCGGCGAGAATGAGCGAGCTCAGGAGCACCACCACCTCCAGGCGCAGCAGGCTGCCCTGCACCGTGCTGAGGCTCTCCCGGATGCCGCGTATGGCTACCCGGCTTACCTCCATAGCGGACTCGCCTGACTGGATCCACTGACCTGACCCGCGGAGCAGATCATGAAAAGCCAACGCATCGTTGATCCATGAAGGAAGAAGATGAAACTGAAAGAGAATTGAAGGAAAAACCAGCAAGAAACGGTAATGAATGGAATTGGAATTGTCGTCCATTTACAAGATGCCGAGGTGGTTGGCAGTGGCATTTCTTGCAAGATAAGAATCTCCCCCAAAGTTTCAAGAAACCTTTCTTCTCTCTGAAACCTGTTAGATATCGAAATCCTTTCTTCTCTCTTAAACCTGTCAGATATCAAAATAGTTAATATCCTCAGCAGCTGGTAAATTGCCTTTTAAGCGCACGAGTTTGGACCGATGAGATGGCACCAGATGAAGAAAAGAATATATCCCATTCAACATTGGTTTGGAGATGAACATGCAGATATCAGTTCTCAGTACCAGACCATGATCGTAAAGCTGGGAGTGCTTTGGGAGAGGAAGCATACTGGCCTGAGAAGACGGTCCTAAAGAACCCACGCATTGTAGCTAAACAAGAACTTGAGTGGCTGCTAGGCAAATACCATAAAAAAGCTAGACTGATAGTTAAGCAATTTCCAAGATATTATTGACTCTGATTCACCATTATAGCACCTCAGCTGAAAGAAACATGGTATGAAAAGCACAAGCTGGATCAAGCAGGGCATTATGCTACCAGTATCCAGAAACCAAACACATAGTACGATAGGAGTTAATACTACATACGAAGTACCATCACAGAGGCACTAGTTCTCATACTAAGTACCATCACAGAGGCACTAGTTCTCTCAGAGCTGAGGCGTCTTCTTATTTAAGGCGAATACAGCATTGCAGCATTACTGGTCTACTGGGCCATATGTAGTTGAAGCTTTTGTGCTAGCTCATCCTTTACTGCGCCGACAACCCTGTCCTTGACGTCGCCCTCCCTCATGAACAGGAATGTTGGCATGGCCTCGACACTGAATTGCTCAGCAATGGTCTGCTTAGAAAATAGATATCATAACACAGCCGATGCAATTAACAAGTATATTGTATTATGAGAATCTGAAAAGAGTGTTAGAAAGTTCAACAACCTTCATTTCATCAACATCAACTTTCAGGAAAACAACACTTGGGTTCTTCTTGGCCAGTTCAGCAAAAACTGGAGCTATCATGCGGCATGGTGGACACCATGTGGCAGTGAAGTCAATCACCACCTATTATTACAAGGAAAAGTATATAAGTACGCGTTGAGCAGAAGCATATGAAGTGTGTTGAAAAATAAACCTACCTGATCTTGCATTATAATTGTGATGATTTTGCCACATCAAAATTACCAAAACAACCAAATTCTCAACTCAACGCCGCACCATTTCACAAACAATATCATGGTTTAGGGGTCTAGTGAATAACATGCTTTGGTTTTGGTATACAACATGAATCATCTGATATGCGTAATTGCAGTGACAATGTGATATCATGGTTTGCACACAATCTTATGAGTATACATAGACAATTCAACTAGAACAGTATTTCGGCATTACAAAAACAAGGGATGATATTAGAAGACAACAAGAGTATTCTCTGCAGATTAGAAAATTGTAAGAATACCAATATGAACTTCTGGAGCAACACAATAAAGACTTTCGGTCCCAAGGATGTTGGGATAGACACACTACACATAATAAAACTGCAGCAGTTGTAAAAGGAGATATGCCATCGGCAAATCAACCAAAAAAAGGGCAGACCCAGTGCCGGAGGCTCCCACATGAGTGGGGTCTGGGGAAGGGAAAAACCGAGGCAAGTCTTCCCCCCGCAAAATTTGCGGAGAGGCTGCTTCGAACCCATGACCTGAGACAGCTCTCACCACTGCACCAGGCCTGCCCTTCTATCGGCAAATCAACCATAATAGTATTTTACTTACAAAGAACGAATGAGTAGGCTAAAACTGGGATCAACCTTCAATGCAGAGCTACACACTTTTTATTATGCTAACTTCAAACAAGAGGGCCGAATTCCACAAAGGATGTTACATTTTTCAACTCTGCTGCTAAACTCCTAGTATATCAGTTGTCATCATATTTCACCTACCGGAAGTATTGAAATTAAAAAATGGGAACACGAGATTTCGATTAAAAAGTTGGGATTTTCTCGGGATAAACATAAACCCTTCTTCTATAAATATCCCCTAACGCACCAACAAAAGGGGAAAACAGATCCAACACGCAAACTAACAGGAAATCCCAATCCGACTTGAATAAGGACAGAGTTAGCCTCAAGCCCACAAGTAGGCGAAAACATACGTATATACCAGGTATAATACACTAATAATCATACCAAACGGTTCGAAATCCTACAAATCGGCACAGACCAAGACAACCTGGTCAAACACACCATCTATCCAGCAGATTCTAAGATGAGCGTAGGCATGGACTGATCTAGCCAGATTCCTTGCAGCGACACACAGAGGGGGGGAGAGGCGAAATACAAAGGCAGAGAAACAAACCAGCTTCTTGGCGCTGTTGGCCTCCTCGATCTGGATGCTCCACTCGTCCAGGCTGTGGATCGCGATCACCGACCCCTCTGCCGGCACCACCGGTGTCGCCGCCGCCGCCGCTTCCGAAGTCGCCATCTCCGTCTCCCGCGCGCACGCTACCGCTTGAGGAGGGAACGAGGAGTTGAGGAGCGGACACACACACACTGGACGCAGACACGGAAGGGTTGTTCTTCTGTCTCTCTCTCTCCTCTCTCTAGGACGCGCTCCGCAAGATACTTTGCCGGTCGAGGGGAACCGAATTTATCCCGTAGGACCACATTACGAATATGCCCTTGCGCCCAGGGGAAATTACGCCTAGGGGCTCGGGCCCAGGGATTCTGAGGACATAAATTCCTGTGCTACCATTCTACTCCCTCCGTCCATAAAAACATGCAATTCTCGCTTTTCGAGAAGTCAAACAGTTTGAACTTTGACTAAATTTATATAAAAAAATACTAATATTTATAATACAAAATAAGTATCATTAGATTAGTTATAGAATATATTTTTTTAATAAATATATTTGGAGACATAAATGTTAATACTATTTACTATAAACTTGGTCAAACTTGAGTCAGTTTGACTGGCACGCTTCCCATAATTGCTTGTTTTGTTGGACGGAGGGAGTATTAGACTATCCACACAGACCTCTATATTCATCATCTAAAATAAATATTTTATTATAATCATCACAAAATATACAGTTTTCTTGTATCCATCCATCCTCTATCCACTGTAGGACCCACTTGTCACTTTATCTAAATATATCCATGTGATATCTTGTTTTGAAGTATTTATTGAAACGAATTTAATGGTGCAATCGAAATTTAATTTGATTTTTTGGTTTATGAGTTATAATTTTTTTTTGTTACGAGGAAACAGTGGGGCCCACACTCTCCCTCCTCTCTCCTCTCTCTCCTGTCGTCTTTTGCATGCATGTAGCGGAGGCCGCTGCCTCCTCTAAATATACCTACCGGATGACCGGCCGATTGCTCGCGCAGCGGAGGATTTAGCGTATACCGGTGCAGATAAATTTTCGGTATCCACATCCTCTATGAAGTTTTACCGTATATGAGTGCAGCTAGTCTTAGACGCTCTCGTGCTCAATTTTTTTTTAAAAAAAGTGCTGATTCAAAAAAAACATAAAAAGTGCTTGAAAAATTTAACTAAAATTATTTAGAGAAAATTGGTTGTGCACCATCAAAGATCAGAAAAATCAGAAAATACCATAAAAAAATCTCCGTCACGTAAAATACCATCGAAAGATGCAAGCGTTAACTCAAACTAGCATTCTGTCACGTTCCGTCACCTCTGGGGCTAACGGCCGTCATCGCCACCCGCACGAGCTTGCATTGCGACGCTCCTTCCTTCTCTCCGTCCATCTGCTGCCCCATGCGCGCTTGACGCTATATATAGTTCATGAGCGGCGCCCGCAGCGCGTTGTTGCTCCCGTTGGCACCCAGGGCCGTCTCAACAATTTATAGGGCCCTTGGGCAAGCAAGACAGTAAAGGCCTAGCAACCTAATATTTTAACATGACGGTTGAATTATATAGTAGTAATAAGAATTAACTTGTAACATATACTTAGTTCAAAAAATAACCATAATATAGCAAAGAAACTAAACAATGGTGAAATAACTATGACCCAGTTTAGATGCAAAAATTTTTGCAAAAGAACAGTAGATTTCCCGTCACATCGAATCTTTGGACACATGCATGAAGCATTATATATATATAAAAAATAAAACTAATTACACAGTTTAGACGAAATGGACGAGACGAATCTTTTAAGCCTAATTAGATTATGATTGGACACTAATTGCCAAATAACAACGAAAGTGCTACAGTTGCATTTTGCAAAAATTTTTGCCAACTAAACAAGGCATATATTATAAGTCGCTGAGAATATACGGACGCAAACGGCCACAACACATGACACTCATGCCGTCATGGAAACTCACGAATACAAACCACGAGTGCATATGAAGGTTTGCAGACAGGCATGCACGGAGCCGGGGACTAGTTATCGAACGCCCCGCACACTAGAGTGAACCTAAACGAGTGAACTATGAGCCAAATACTGAAATACATGTACTATAGATACATATACTCATAGGCCCCCAATCGACATGGGCCCTCGGGCATCGCACCGGCTGCCCCTACCCCTAAGACGGGCCTGTTGGCACCGTCCACGAGCGCGAGCTGCCAATGGAGGAGGAGGCAGGGACAAGCACGAAGCGCAAGGAGAAGGAGCAGACAGTAGACGAGCGAGCGTCGCGGCCGAGGTCGAACTGTCGAAGTAGCACGCTGCAGCGTAGGTGCGGTGTCAGCGACACCGTGGCCGCGCACAGCGCCTGCCTGCCCTGCGCCACAGGTGCCGCACCAGCCAACGCGAGCCCGAAGCACAACAGTGCGACGAACAGAGACGGGGCTGCCGTGGCGTTGCCTTCCGCCATGGCCTCCGGCTGCTGAGCTTGGGCGGCGGCAACTTCAATCGGCACCGGAAGTCTGGACTCTGGAACAGGTTATTAGCGGCTAGGCAACAGTTCGAATCGAACGTGAGCTTTTCTTTTCCTTTTTCTGGATCGAACATGCTAGGGGACCTTCACTTGGTCCTGCATATCAACGCAGCGCGGCGGCCAGGCAGCTCGCGCTCGTGGATGGCTCCAACGGGAGCAACAACGTGCTGCTGGCACCGCCCATAAACTCTAGCGTGAAGCGCGAGTCCGTTTTCGCGTCCTCGACTCCGGCAATCTCCAGCTCCTCGTGGACGGAGTGTGGATGGCGGCGCGACGCGGTGAGGCGACGCGTGCAAACGGCAGCGCAGTGAGGCAACGCTGCTCGCAGCTGGCGAGCGTGGGGCAGCAGATGGACGGAGGAGGAAGAAGGAGGGTCGCAGCGCGCGGGGGTGGCGATGACGGCCGTTTAGCCCCAAAAGTGACTGAACGTAACGGAATGCTAGTTTCGGATAACGGTTGTATGTTCGGATGGTATTTCACGCGATATAGCTTTTTCAATGGTATTTTTTAATTTTTATGATATTTCGATGCTACACAACCAATTCTCCCAATTATTTATGGAAAGGTGATGCAAGCATCTGTATTCGTGCAAAATTTTAGAATGAACAAAAATTTATACAAAGAGAAAAAGAAAGAAAATCAAGATGTAATTGGGTCAGGGGCACTGTTTACCTGTATCTAACTCGCATCATCTGCATCCTAATTTTCTCTCTTTTTTGTTTCTTTTGTAAAAAAAACCATCTTCAGATTTTTGCATGAATATAGATCCTTGCATTATCTATTCATCTATATTTTTTATTTTTCGAAACACCTTTTTATGATTTTTTCTTTTAACGGGAGCACGGGACAGGAGTACCTAACGGTCTGGTCAGCAGGTCAGGTCGTCAGGAACGAACGGCAGGATGCACGTGCTCAGGCAGGCCACGCGCCAAGCGGCATCGTTTGGATCTGCTGCTATCAGACAGTGGCACACCGCACACTGGCTGTACCGGCATCGCAGACTCGATTTGTATTCGTCGTCTTTGACGATCGTGCAGACTGCCCTACGTTTGCCTATGCCGCTATGCGGATGATCGGTGGCATTTTTCGTACTAGCTGCTACTAATCTTTACTCACTCCGTTTAAAAAAAGTATCGTTATAGGATTAAATTTGACCAAGTTTATAAGTCAGGCTGAAGTGAACCTTGCAATACTTAAAGTTCCAAATCCACAAGTGGCCGAGGGTTTATTTGTTTGAGTTACATCTTTTAGATTTTTGCCTTAAGCTGGCTTTTCTTAATGGGTATGTCTCCACAAGTGACTGATGGTTTGCTTAACCATCAGTCATCTTCAACCTCCAGGCAGGCTGCTTGTTCATGCCCTGGGAGATTAGTGCTTGAGCGGGAGCGCGGCGGGTTGCTTGTTCTCGCCCTCCTTGTCGTCGTCCTCCGTAGCGTGCACGGGGCGGCCGCAAAGAGCCGCCGAGGCCGGCCTCGTGTCGATCTCGTCGGCCATGGCGGCGCCGGCGGATGGGATGAGTGTAGCATGACAAGTCCAAGGGAAGAGAGGTTTGGGCTGGCTGCTTGCTTAGGTCTGTAGTCTTGCCATTGGGTCGGAACGGGAGGAAGAGAGTTGGGCTGGTCTGTGCTGGGCCAGGTGAGTTTGTCTACTCTGGTTGGGCTGAGATGATCTAGGTGACTGATGGAATTATAAAATTTCAGGCGACTGTAAATAAGTAACTCTATTTCTTAATTTTGCTATTGATTATTGTAATGAATTTTAGCTTCTCAGCACACAAAAAGCTAGAAAAGCTGCTAGCAACGTGTCTTTCAGTTTTAAGTTTATTTCCTCATAAACCAGCTTTCTAGATTTTCAAAAGCAAACTCAATAGCTAGATTGTTTGTTTCAACTTCTGGCTTTTGGCTAGCAGAAGCCAAACAAAAAGCAGAAAAAAAAATCAGGCCTTTAAGATTGAAGTGAACCCGAAGAAACAAGCATCCGAATCAATTTTCCACCAAGAATAAAGTTAAGAGAACTCGTATACGGTGTTATTAAGGCCCCATTGGTAGCGCTCCTGTAGCAACTCCATTGTTCCACGAACCAAATAGGCTTCTTTGTCGGTGCTGTACTCCACCCCGCCCAGGAAACTCGCTCTCTAGAGCTGGGTGCCGAAATCCACCGTGTTTATGCGTGCGAGCCTCCCCGAAACATCATTTCTCTTCCCAGTCTGGGCGAGGAGCAGGGTGGGCAATCGAGGACAGAGATTGGGTAACTTTGCTTCAGCAAGTCACAACGTAACTTTCTCATGAGTATCCACTGTCCAACTGAGATCCAAGGGCTACCAGCGTTTCTACGCATGCGACTTGATCATTTCACCCGTGAAGAAGCCTGCGTGGTGCGGGGGCCGCACGCCTGCTCCGAGTACGGTGTGCAGTTCAGAAACTCAGATTGCATTAGCTGCCTCACAGTCACAGCCTAGAATTTCCATTGCTAATATTTATTCTTACCAAAATTAAAACCATAAAATACGGAAAAAAGATTCTTCAAATAATTATGACAATCTAATATCTTCAAATTTAATTAGGTTTATAAAAACTATAGTTTATTATGAAAGTATATTCATTCATCTAAGGATACTAATTATGTATAATAAATATTAATAGTCTTAGAATGTATTTGGTCTTGACACGGGTACTCGTATTTTTCTGGATTTATTTCAGGATTTAACGGCGTTACACTTTCAGTGGTAGACGATGTCCCGTCGACAACGAGGCGTCTGTGGTGACTTCGTAAAACTCAAGATCTGGCGCCTCAGTCGCTTAGTCCTTCGGAGGTGCTCGTAAGAGTATGGTTTGTGTATATGTGTTCATATGGGTGAGTGCGCGTGTGTATGGGCGTCTACGTTGTACTGTGTAATTCTCAATAAAAACACCTTGTCCGTTTGAGCTTATCAGCGGAATCAGCAGCCATCCAGCAGTGTTTTTCTCTCACAACAAATCAGCGAACAGTACTTTCAACCACAATAAACCAGCGAAATGAACAGACTGAAAGTTGAAAATATTTGACTTCTCAGCTTGTCTTGCATATCATGGTATCGCTGGAGGCACTTGGTAAAGTATTTGTTTGTGAACACAATTTTAGATGCCAGCCGACCTGAGCGTAAACTAGGCTAGGCTAATCTTTGACCGCATTTACCAAGCGAGCCTCGCTAGTGTGGTGACTTCAAAATAAGATATGTGCATGCTCTATATTTTTTCAAAGTTTTTTGTTGACCAACATTTTGTTTTATTAGAGGAAGACAAATAAGGAGGTGTTTGGTTTCACCTCCTAAACTTTAATCGCGGTCTCATCGAATGTTTTAAGCCTAATTAGTCCATGATTTAACAATGTGGTGATACAGTAAACATGTGCTAATGACGGATTAATTAGGCTTAATAAATTCGTCTCGCGTATTACCAATGGATTCTGTAATTTATTTTTTTATTAATATATTCGAACACCCCGTGCGATATCCTCACGTGACACCAGGGTAGCGCATTGCCAATGCCATACGGTGTGCTCGATCAGAATGGTTTAATAAAAGAAAAGGAATTGGAAGGATCGATGAATCTGTTTCCATCTTTTATGCTTTTAATTTTGGTAAGAACAAATATTAGCAATGCAAATTGTAGGCTGTGAGGCAGCTAATTCAATGAGATACTGAACCGGACACGGTACCCGGAGCAGGCGTGCGGACCTCCAGCACCCCGCAAGCTTCTTTACGGGTGAAAAGACCAAGCCCCATGCTTTGAAACGCTACTAGCCCTTCGATGCCATTTGGACGGTGGATAGTCATGGGAAAGTTACGTCGTGACTTGCTGAAGCAAAGTCACCCAATCTCAGTCCGGCAATCGAAGCGCAGGAGGCGGGGCAGAGGGAGGCAGAGAGGGCAGAGTGATATGAAAGAGAGAGATGTGAGAAGAAAGGAGAAATAGCCAAATAGGAGTGGAGGAAAAATAAAAGAAGAAAAGAGGAAAAATAAAAGAGAAAAGACGGGGGTGGGGTGTGGGTGCGGGTGGGGTTGTGACATTATGAATATCTACCGTTTTAAAGTATTACTCCCTCCATTATCATTTCTTAGGCTAACTCCAACCGCAAACACCTATACACATGACCCATACCATAGTTTGGGTAACGCGCAGTAAATAAAATCGGGTCCCTAAAACTTGCTTCTCCAACAGCCGACCCATACAAGAACCCAAAACGAGAGCTCCCACCCTTGCCGGCGAGGCCTCGTCCAACCGCGACGAGCACGTAGAGGCCGCCATGGCCGGCGGCGCCCCCACGCCGAGCCCAGCTGCGCCCAGGGAGGCCGCCATGGCCGGCCGCGGCCCCACCCTGCACGCGCCGCCCCTCCCCGCCCGAGGGCAGCCATGGCCGCCGCCGCCGAGCGCCTCCATCCCTCGTCGTCGTCTTCCGCGGGCCGCCGGATCTCCTCCACGCGCTCTCCGGCGAATCCCTACCGCGGATCCGCCTCGCTGGCACGGATCCGCCTACCGCGCCGGCTGCTCCGCTAGGTCGCCGCGGTCGCGAAGCCCTTCGCCCAACGCCTCTGGCCGCCGGTCGCCGGCCTCGGCACTGAGCCCCGCTTGCTCTCTGCCTCCCCTGCAGCTGCCGGCATACTCTCCTCCTCTCTCTCTCCCTTCTCTCCTTCTTCTCCCCTGCAGCGCCCGAGAAATGCGTCTATGGACAGAGACGACGCATAACTGGGTCTCGATTCGGTGGGCACGCAAAATGGGCGAGTTGTTTGCCTCCTCTGTTGGAGGCTGGTTTTGGAGACCCATCCCACTGTGAAGGACCCATTTTGCATTTAGGTAGTGTTGTTGGAGACGGTCTTAGGGGGTGTTTGGTTTGAGGTGTTAAAGTTTAACAAATACTGTAGCACTTTCGTCTTATTTGACAAAAAGTTTTTAATCTTGGACTAATTAGGCTTAATAGATTCGTCTAGTAAATTACTCCTAATCTGTGTCGACATGCATGCAATTAGTCTACATTTAGTACTCCATGCATTTGAGGGAACATTGATGTGATGGGAGTTAAACTTTAACAAAACGTAACTAAACAGGCCCTTAGGCGCCACAGATGGAATCTCAAATACCAAGAAAAGTGGTTGGTTCTCTGACTTGCTTGCATGCATCAGCTTCCGCTTGGGTTCCCTACGCATACATGCATCACGATTGGCTGGCCGTTTGGTTTCCATTTGCATGCGCAAATACTATTCGTTGAGCTAATTAAGCATGCACGAGCTGCTTTAAATGAATGTCTTGGGAACTGATTCGCGACTTACAAATGATCAAAAGCGTGAAATCTACTTACGCCTAAGGCCAGTCTCAGTGGGAATTTCACGTCACTGTTTCTAATACATCTAAATTTTGGAAACAGTGCAGAAGAGTTTTATCCCCATAAAATTCTCTCTACTCCCATGAAACTCTTATCATCTCTCTCTTCATTAATATGATGTCACATCAGCATAATTAATACCCATAAAACTCTGATGAAACCCATTGAGACTGGCCTAACAAAAGATAATGGAGGGAGCAGTAACAAGCTATTTTACTGAACGTTTTTATCGAGAAGCTATCCAACTGCTCCACTAGAGGAGCTAGAGGTCTACAAAATGCACCCTAAAAGAAGAATTCATAAGGCCAGTCTCAGTGGAAATTTCATGTCACTGTTTCCAACGCATCCAGATTTTAAAAACAGTGCAGAAGAGTTTCTCTCTACTCCCATGAAACTTTTATCATCTCTCTTCATTAATATGGTGTCACATCAGCATAATTAATGTCCATGAAACTCTGATGAAATCCCATTGAGACTGGTCTAAGGATGACGGCCGCACCTCAAAAACGCAAAGTGTATTTTATTCTTAGAATAAAACATAGGGAACCTTCTTTTCTTAAAGAAAACACACTCATAAAAAGATGGAGCACCCTGCCTAACAAGCAGCAGCACATTCGAATATTGGGCATGCAGAACTGACAAAGGATGTATTGAAATTCAACAGAGAGGATGATGTACTTGGACAACTACATCTCTTCAATTCGATCGATACGTTTGGAGAATGCCCCGAATACAGGGAATGAAGACCAACAGATGCTGAAGCTACAAGTAAATTAAATCGACCAGCCCAAAATTAGATACGTCCCTCTCGTATAAGCTGAAGCTACTACTACGTGTAAACCGACCAGCCCGGTGATCAGAATAGGTACTTTGACAGCACGTACTTGGGGGCAGGCCTCCTGTCCCCGAGCCAGTGCTGCATGTGCACGCCGATGGCGTCCAGGTGCTGCCCGCTCCGGCCGTGGAACCCCGCCACCTTCCCCTCCGTCGTCGCCGACGAGAAGTAGGCGCCGTACTCGTCGCCGAACGGCCCGTACTTGCCACGGTTGGTGATGAACGTCAGCGACCTCAGGACCCGGGGCCCGTCCTCCCTGTTCGTGTTGTAGTAGCCGTACACGCACGTCAGCACCTCGTGCGGGAAGTCCAGCTTGACCTGCAGATGCGTTCAGGGGAAAACGATGTCACGGTGCTGAAGAAATATGCAGGGCTCATGGCGTATCCCGGCAAGGGGATGGATGAACATGAGAGAAACTTGATTCGGCACTCGCCCTGTGGGTTATGTGGCCGCTGTTCCCATGCCTTGAGGACCAGATGGAGTGGCCACTCCTGTCATACTCGATCTGTATCGACCCGATGAATGCTCCTCTCATGATGTAGATTTGCTTCAAGCCAGTGTAAACGCCGTCGTCCCACGCCCGGCCTCCCTCCCCGCCCCATGGTCCTGGTCCAATCGGAACCGGTTCCTTCACCATGCCATAAGCAACCTGCAAAATGATTAGAATGCATCCATCACTGTCTGTTTCAGCTCTCTCAGCTGCAGAAATGCTGGTGATGGCTCCACATTTCCGAACCGGAGTCAGAGTTTCAGACTTGCAAGAATTTTAGTTACCTCATTGTCTGTATATGTATTGCTCGGTGCTTGAGCAAGCATGTTGTAATGTACTGATGGGCTAGTCGCGGTCGTCGGTCTGCTAACAAATCGCTGTGATGCCAGCTTGCCTTCCTGAACATGAACTCCAATGCCATCGATGTACCACCCCTCCCTGCCATGAAATCCTACTATCCTTCCATTGGTAAAACTTGTGGAGAAGTATGTGCCATACTCATCCCCGTATGGTCCATATGTCCGCTTGTTTGTGTGAAACGTTAGAGATCTGACCACGGTTGGACCCATGATTATTGCTGAATCATAGAACCCAGTTATATGAGTCAACACCTCTGACGGGAAATCGAATATTATCTGCCAAGACAAAAGTTGTCAGATCATCCAAACCCTGATGAACGTTACTGTTCAGCAACAAAACTGATACGGCAGTTACATTACCTTGTCAGGTATAACACCTCCGCTGAATCCATGCTTGTTACCCCACACTGCCTGTCCATTTCGATCATACAGAACCTTAATAGAAGAAATTCCCACTGCACGTGTCAAATTGATCTGCCACACACCAGTGTATACGCCGTCATCAAATATGGTGCCACCACTTCCACCCCAGGGACCATAAGTCTGAGGGCTGCTCATGGCTGCAGCTCCTGTATCTCCATAGTAACTGGGGAAAGAAACCATCTGCAAGGCAAAGTTCAGATTTCAGGATTTAAAGTTTGTACAATTATCTGATAGCTAGTGAACTGGATGCATGTGGTAGGCTAGTTTGTCACACCTTGTTCCAGAGCGCTCCATCATTGTAGTCTGGTGATGGGTTTGTATACTGCTGCTTGGGCTGATTGCTAGCATAAACAGCGTAGCTATCGCCTCTATCTCGCACAGCGAGAACCATGTCAGGTCCAGTATCACCACCAGTGAAGCCATAGCCGTTTCTACTCTGTGAGCTTGGGAGGCTCATAGGTGAAGCTGGAGAATTCATTGGATTTGGAAAATGCACTTGCTTCAGGTAGAAACCTATTGAGTTGAGATATGACCCAGACCGCCCATGAAATCCAATGATCTTGCCGCTGCTCACTGGAAGTGAGAAAGGTGTCCCATCTTCGGTGCCGAAAGGTCCATACGTCGAATTGTTGCTCTGAAATGTCAATGATCTTATGATGACCGGTGTCCCACAAACAGATCCATAGTGTCCACTTACAGACACAAGGACTTCATCTGGAAAATCTAGCTTCACCTGCGGATTATACAGAGCATGAACAATTTTGTCAAACAGACATGAAAACTGATTTGCAATTCTGAACTTCATCAACACAGAAGCACTTGTCTGGATTAGAATAGATATCAAATTAGGCTTGTCGAGTACAAACTCGGTGCAGCTTGAGTAAACCAGATTAACAAAATGAAAATTTGTATTTGAAGTTCATCAGCATCCAAATAGGGTCATTTCGTATCAAAATAGAAAAAATACAAATGTTTCAGGGATGATTTAGTGAAGTATACCTTATCTGTTTCAGAGCCTCCGTCAGTACCTCCATGCGTCTCTGACCAAACAGATCTTCCTTTCAGATCATACTCAATCCTTATTGAGTCGATAGCTGCACCATGGCCAATCACGATCTGGCGTATTGTTGAGTACACACCGTCATCCCAAGGGTATCCTCCTGTCCCTCCCCAAGGTCCAACCACTATGGGACTCTTCCCGTTAATGCTTTTGATGCTCTAGTGGACATAGATCACAATTTTTTTGTTAGAACATGGCAACAGAATTAGAATTCTAAAAACTATATGACATATAACAAAAACCATCGTGTTTTAAACTTTAATTTAAATTCATATCCAGCAAAGTCGAAGTGCTGTTATCACATTCAGTTGGCAAGTTTTTCATGGAAGGAAAAAAGCATCATTGGATGCAAGTTCTGTTCCGGATTCTAAGATTTCCAAGAAAGGGTCCAAAAGTGTCCAATTTCCAAAACTGGCAAATGAAAACTCCAAATGGTTTGTCACGTGCTGTGATCCCAACTATTCTGCACAATTGAAGGTTCTATGCATACATAGAAGTTCATTTAGACCATTATCAACACACAAATATGTTTTGGAAAACAAACGCAGAAATATGTGTGTGCACGCACACAAACAAAAGAAAGTACCATTTTCCGTTGCGCAAATAGAATCAAACACTTGAGAGTCAGAGAACTGAGCTTATGCCTTCTACTACCCCCCTGCCACCGTGTTGTGAGTTTAATAAGACAAGAAGCAGCATGTCCCTGCCAATTTATAGGATGACTTAAAGTAAAGGATGCCAGGGCGAAACCAGCCACTAGTCGCAACTCGCAAGCAGGCGGCAGCACTAACGGTTGAGGAGACCTCAAAGCAAACAAGGGAACTAGATTCTCTGACCTACTGGAGCCAATTCACGCACACAGTTTCCATGACGCGATTATCAGTCTGTTTCCAGCCCCTCATATTCGCCTTTTACCAATCTGCAATCCCAGGCCACACCGACCTTTGCATGATTCCCTGCAAACTAGCGATGGGAAATTAAAGAAGCCACATTTCTTATGATACGAATCCTACAATATAATGTTTTTTTTTCACTCGTTATTCTGCCTGTTGTGGGCGGAGGTGGTGTGGTGGCACTCACCTCGCAAATGTAACTTGCTGGGTTCTTGATTCCATCTTCGAGATGGGGTTGCTCTTGGCATGCTTCGGCTTTTGAAGCGCCGACGAGCTCGATGTCGTCTTGGCCCCGCGCGCCTCCCACGCGGCCACGCTAAAAACGAATTTGGTGGGGATCTCGTTTTCCGACATACCTCACCTTTATGAACTGGAGAGCAACGCCTGCGCGTTGGCGTTAGGGAATCGCGGGGAGAGCGAACCTCACCCACACGCTGCCAGCGCGCGCGCGCGCCGCTCGTCCGAAGGTCGGACGCGACGGCCGACGTGACCGAATCGGGGAGGGTCGCTTCGCCTGACGCTCAACAAACAACAGTCACCAGCTCACCACCCAGGCACCCATCACCGTCGGCCTATCACGTTTGCGGCTGGGCGGGCGGGTTCTCAGCATATGGCGCCGTCACCGGTGTATCGAGGATCGGAATATATTTCTCCACGGCGAATGCAACGGCTTCACAGCGTCGGCGCGGGCCCATTTTCTATCGACGTGGAGCAGAAGAACGCGTAGGGGCCAGGGCTGGCTCCTTATTATTATATTTTTTTTATTTTGATTTGATGTGAAATTAATAATTTGAAAACCCATTTCGGAAAAAGAGAGGAGAACCACAAATCGTTCACACCACTGAAAAAAACGAGAGGATAATGGAGCACAGTTAGACACGTTGAGAATCTATTTGCCAAACAGTTTTTATTACATGAAGTGATTCACAAGTTGGGTTTCTCCTTATTCATTCCAGACAAAAAATAGATTCTACTGACAACTTATAATCATGTCACACCAAGAACAGCGGACAAAGGAAAGTACTATAGGAATCGACAACGGGATACAACCCCGTGACCCCCGAGCGCCCCCCTACGGGCGATTCGGGGGGCGACCACGCCGGCGCCAAGCTTCCCCACTCCTCCCAGGCCCCCTCCGGCTGCCGTCGCCGTCCTTAGCGCGCGGCGGCGACGGCCAGCGACGGCCCACAAACTGGCGCCGTTCGCACCTCTCCTCCCACCCTATCGCTCCTTCTAGCCCCCCTCCCACCACACCCCTACGTCTCCGGCGACAGCGGCGCCGGCGGTGGCTCCGACGGCCGGAATCGACGGCGGCCGGCCGGATCCATGCCCACGGGGGCTGGATCTGGCGTCCGATACCACTTGTAAGGTCCAAATAGGCTAGAGGGGGGTGAATAGCCTAATTAAAACTTTTACAAGAATTACTTAACCACAAGTTAGTAAGAAAGGTGACGAAGCAAAAACACTAGCTCTAACTAATTAAGCAAGCCACCTACACAAGTCTAGTACAAGGCTATCCACTAAACACAACAACTACTACAAGCTAGAAACAAGAAGTAATACGTGAGGAGAGCTTCGAGAGATTATACCGCCGTGTAGAGAAGAGAAATACCAATCAATCAACCACACAAGAGAAATCCTTGGGAAGAGAATGACACAAGAATTTATCCCGAGGTTCACTTGCTTCCCGGCAAGCTACTCCCCGTTGTGGCGATACACCCACTTGTCGGTTCGCGAGCTAATCGACTATCAAGAGTCGAGCCCTCGGTGGGCACCGCACAACCGCACACAAGATGGGGATCCTCCAAGCCACGAGCTTCACTAGAGTATCCAATTTGCGAACTTCCGTGGGGAAGGATCAAGAACCCCTTACAACACTTGGTGAAGGCTCCAACAATCTCCAATTGCGAGCTCAGTCACCTCCGCTGCTCCAAGCCGTCTACCGTGTCGGGAAACACGGAAGAGTAACAAGAAATCCGCAGCAACTCGAAGATCAAGTGCCTCTAGAATGCAACTCTCAAGCAATGCACTTGAATCTCACTCAATCTCACTCAAGATGTGTAACTATGCAAAGAGATGAGTGGAGGGGTTGTTCTCTAGCTCAAAGTATGTCTCTAGGTCTCAAAAAATGCAAGAGTTGCCCTCAAACACCGGCCAACCTCTATTTATAACGTACTCCTTCGAATATAGCCGTTAGGAACTTTAACCAGCCGAAGTCGCGCTGACCGGACGCGCTGGTTAAACTGACCGGACGCGCCGGTCGCGCAACGGCTAACTACGAGGCAACGACCAGACGCGCTGGTCGCGCAGACCGGACGCGCTGTAGCGAATGACCGGACGCGCTGGTCAAACTGACCGGACGCGCTGGTCGCGCAACACCGCGAGCCCTCAAAGCAATGACCGGACGCGACAGTGCCAGCGTCCGGTTTGAGTCCAGTAAGCTCCCTCAACGACCGAACGCGTCCGATCGTACGTGACCGGACGCGCCTCGCGTCCGATCACCACTTCGCTGCTCTCTGACCCTCTGGACGCCTGACCGGACGCGCTGGTCCCGTGAAGGACCGGACGCGCCGGTCGCGCGCTCTGCTTCTACACACAGGTGAACTGACCGGACGCGCTGGTCAGACCAGACCAGCGTCCGGTCACTCACCCTAGGCGCGCTGACCGAATGAACTGACCGGACGCGCTGGTCAAGCCGTGACCGCGTCCGGTGCAGCGTCCGGTCACCACAGTGACCTCAGCTCGCCTCTGTTTCTTTTTTGACTTCCGGCGCAGTAGAAAATAGGCGTTTCACTTCCCCAAAAAGCGCCGAATCCCACCTCGCAAGCTCGGCGGGAGGGAGAGAGGAACCCAAACCCCTCTCTATCGCTCAAACTCCACCGCCTTCGCAAATGTGCTAACACCACCAAGTGTACACCACCATGTGCATGTGTGTTAGCATTTCATAATTATTTCTCAAGGCGTTATGTTAGCTCTTTTACTAGATCCTAATGCATATGCTCAAGACAATGATCTAGTGACACTTGATTCCCGAGCTAACTGTGATTTCCCCTCTTGATAGTCGGCTATGTATTCTAAACCCGGTCAATCACTTCTCTACTCATCTTAGACCGGTAAAAGGAAAACCCTATAGTTATACCTTTGCCTTGCGCTCTTAGTTCCTTCTCTTCCACTTGATCATCATGTACACCATATTATGTGCATCTCCACCACTTGTGATCTTGTGGCCATCACTCCATGCCACATGCTCCTTCATCACGTGTGTTGCTTGTGCCTAACTCAAAACATTTAACACATGGCATTAGCAACTTGGTGTCATTAATTACCAAAACCAAACTTGGGCTTTCAATCTCCCCCTTTTTGGTAATTGATGACAACCATCACAAAGATATGAAATGAAATTAATTTTCAATTTTGATAGTATTAGCTCCCCCTACATATGTGCTTCCATGAGTTTGGTTCAATTATGCACATATGTATGGATTTGAATTTTGAGAGAGTTACTACTATCAAAATGATGCTAAGGTATATAGAATGGACCTTTGAAGCGTGATACCAATCGGAGTTGCCTTTATATACCATCCTTAGCATCGATGTAGCTAGACACCACTTGTAATACATCACTTGTAAAGATCACAAACACTAAAATACCCCGTGAGATCAACATTATAAGCAAAAGGTGTCTAGATACCACTTGTAAAGCTACTCTCAACAAATCATCATTCAAGTTCTATTTCTAGCAATCACCATTCAATCATTAATATGAATTTAAGCTTTGCAATGCAACAATACATCATGTTAATGCACATACAAATGTAACCAATAATTCATGAGCTTGCTCCCCCTACTTATGTGCTCAAATTTAATTTCTCTCCTCCTTACTATATCTTTTCTCTCTCTTTGTGACTTTTCTATCTTTATGCTTTCTCTCCCCCTTTTATATCTTTCTTGCTTTTTGCAATATCTTTGTGACTTTTCTCTCCCCCTTTGTCAACAATCACCAAAAAGGTGCCAATTTTAGTGAGAGATAAGTCAATCAATATGAGGGAGTCCAAATTATGGTTCAATCTAGATCACTTGCCTAGAATATGTAATTCGGTTTGATCCAAGGACAAGCTTTTTCACACCTCATAAAGTATAAGGGTTATCTTGACCATGTTGAATTACACATCATGAGCTTATTTTCTAGATTCAATATTAGGTTTGCAAGCCCACAAACATGTCATATGCTACCACTAGATCAATCAAACATAGAAACAATAGTGGTACCATATATACATCAAAATCATTTGATTTTCATGAATGAGCCTATTTGTCATGCAAATATGTTTATATGTTCTAACCACGTCCTTAGCAAAGTATGAATGATATGCCAAACAACTTTACCTTGCTGTGTTGGAGGAGAGGCATGTCATATAAGAATGTGGGGGGTGCACTCATTTCAAGTTGGAGAAGTCAAGTATGTTCAATTCATTCTTTAACTTGTAAAATCTCTTCTCATCAAGTGGCTTTGTAAAGATATCGGCTAGTTGATCTTCGGTGCCAATGCTCTCAATGCAAATATCACCTTTTTGTTGATGGTCTCTTATGAAGTGATGCCTTATGTCAATGTGCTTGGTTCTTGAATGTTGAACCAGATTTTGTGTCATCTTGATAGCACTTTCATTGTCACAAAACAATGGTACATTTTTGAACTTGATTCCAAAATCATTCAAGGTGGCTTTCATCCAAAGCAATTGTGCACAACAACTACCGGCACTAATGTATTCGGCCTCGGCGGTAGATAGTGCAACACTATTTTATTTCTTTGATGACCATGAAACACGAGACCTTCCAAGCAATTGACATGTGCCACTTGTGCTCATTCTATCAATCTTGCAATCACCATAGTCGGAGTCCGAATATCCAATCAACTCAAAATTAGACCCCTTTGGAAACCATAATCCAACATCATGAGTGCCCTTAAGATATCTCAATATCCTCTTGGTTGCTTTCAAGTGACTTTCTCTAGGTGAAGCTTGATATCTTGCACACTTGCACACACTAAACATCACATCCGGCCTTGAAGCGGTGACATAGAGCAAACTTCCAATCATAGACCGGTATAGCTTTTGATCTACCATATTACCACTAGCATCAACACCTAATTGATCATTTGTGCCCATTGGTGTACTCATTTGCTTAGCATCGTGCAATCCAAACTTCTTGATCATGTCCTTGATGTACTTGCCTTGACTTACAAAAGTGTCATTCTTCATTTGTTTGATTTGAAGTCCAAGGAAGTAACTAAGCTCTCCAATCATAGACATCTCAAACTTATTAGCCATCATATTTCCAAACTCTTCATAAAAGTCTTGGTTAGTTGATCCAAAGATAATGTCATCCACATAGATTTGCAACACAAACAAGTCATTTCCAAGCTTCTTGGTGAAGAGAGTTGTGTCAACCTTTCCCATCTTGAACCCTTTAGAGAGGAGAAAGACCCTCAACCTCTCATACCATGCTCTAGGTGCTTGCTTCAAACCATACAATGCCTTCTTTAGCTTGTAAACATGGTCGGGCTTCTTATCATCTTCAAAACCGGGAGATTGCTCAACATAAACTTCTTCATTGATGTAGCCATTGAGAAATGCACTCTTGACATCCATTTGATAGAGCTTGATGTTGTGTGCACAAGCATATGCTAATAAGATTCTAATTGCTTCTAATCTAGCAACAGGTGCATATGTCTCTCCAAAGTCAAGACCCTCAACTTGAGTGTATCCTTGTGCTACTAATCTTGCTTTGTTCCTTACAATCATGCCATCTTGATCTTGCTTGTTTCTAAAGACCCACTTAGTGCCAATCACATTGTAGTTCTTTGGCCTCTCAACAAGTTTCCAAACTTGATTTCTAGTGATGTTGTTTAGCTCTTCATGCATGGTATTTACCCAATCGGAATCTTTCAATGCATCTTCTATCTTCTTTGGTTCTTCTAATGAGACAAATGAGTAATGCTCACAAAATGATGTTAATCTTGATCTAGTTTGAACACCACTTTGAATTCCACCAATGATTTGATCCAACGGATGATCTCTTGCAATACTAGTAGGTTGGAGTATTGGGAGTTGCTTGCTTTCACTTGTTTGACCTTGAACTTGAGCTTCATCATAAGAACCACTAGAGCTTGCTTGATTTGTATCAATTTGCACACTTTGGTTGATCACATGAATATCATCATCATCAACTTGCATCGGCCTTATATCACCAATGTCCATATTTTTCATTGCATTTGACAATTGATCTCCTCTCACATCATCAAGGTTTTGAGCTTCATTTTGAGATCCTTGGGTTTCATCAAACTCAACATCATGAACTTCTTCCAAGGTGCCATTTGTGAGATTCCAAACTCTATATGCTTTGCTTGTGGTAGAATAACCAAGTAAGAACCCTTCATCACATTTCTTTTCAAACTTGCTCAATCTAGTGCCTTTCTTGAGAATATAGCATTTGCAACCAAACACTCTAAAGTATGCAATGTTGGGCTTTCTTCCATTCAATAGCTCATATGGTGTCTTCCCAAGCTTCCCATGGCAATAGAGACGGTTGCTACAATAGCAAGCCGTGTTGATAGCTTCGCTCTAAAATGAATGACTCACATTGTATTCACTAAGCATTGATCTAGCCATATCAATCAAAGTTCTATTCTTTCTTTCAACTACACCATTGGATTGAGGAGTGTAGGTTGGAGAGAATTGATGTCCAATACCAAGATCATCACATAAATCTTCAATTCTTGTGTTCTTGAACTCACTACCATTGTCACTTCTAATCTTCTTGATGGTAGTCTCAAACTCATTTTGCACCCTCTTGACAAAAGACTTGAATAGATCATAAACATCACTCTTGTCATAGAGAAAGAACACCCAAGTGTATCTAGTGTAGTCATCCACAATCATAAAACCATATTTGTTGTCACCAATGCTAGTGTATGTTGTTGGCCCAAACAAGTCCATGTGTAATAACTCAAATGCCTTTGATGTGCTCATTTCACTCTTACTAGGATGTGTATTTCCAACTTGTTTGCCGGCTTGACAAGCACTACATAGTTTATTCTTTTCAAAAGTGATATCTTTCAAGCCTCTAACTAAGTCATGCCTCAAAAGTTTGTTCAATTGTTTCATTCCAACATGACCAAGCCTTCTATGCCACAACCAACCCATACTAGATTTACTAAGCAAGCATGATGTCAATTGTGTCTCACTATCATTGAAGTCAACCAAGTATAAGCTACCATGTCTAAATCCTTTGAATATCAAATTTGATCCATCAACACTTATGACTTCAACATCATCACTACCAAATATGCACTTGAAGCCAAGATCACAAAGTTGTGCCATCGATAAAAGATTGAAATCCAAGCTCTCAACTAGCAACACATTAGATATGCTTATGTCATTTGAGATAGCAATTTTACCAAGCCCCTGGACTTTGCCTTTCTTGTTGTTGCCGAAAGTGATAGCATCAAAACCACCATTTTGACTTGTATCAATTGATTTGAACATACAAGAATCCCCGGTCATATGTTGAGTGCACCCACTATCAAGCATCAAATGCCTTTCTCCGGCTTTGTAATTGACTTACAAGACAAGATCAATTCTTTTTAGGTACCCAAACTTGTTTGGGTCCTCCAAGATTAGTGACCAAGCTCTTTGGTACCCAAATGACTTTCTTCTTTGAGCCCATCTATGGTGCACCAATGAACTTAGCATGAACACCATTTGTACCCTTAGTAAGTATATAGAAAGAATCAAACTTAATTGAGGATACTTTAGCATTGGATTTCTTGTTCATGCAATGTTGCTCTATGTGACCAACTTGCTTGCAACTTTTGCAATAGCTACTATTGTTCTTCACAAAACGAGTCTTGTGAGGAGCAAAAGCGGCCTTGCCTTTCTTGGGGTTATAGCCCAATCCCTCTTTGTAGAGAGAAGCTCTTTGACTACCCAAGCACATAAGCAAGCGGTCCTCACCACCATAAGCCTTAGCTAAGGTGTGATTGAGCTCTTTTACCTCCTTCTTGAGATTTTCATTCTCAACTATAAGTGTGGAGTCACAAGTGAAACCATCACTACTAGATGAGGATGATGTAGATGCGCTATATGAAGGGTTAGTGGGAGCAACAACAATAGGCTTATGACAAGATTCATCAATTATATCATAAGATATGCCTATGTTGCAAGTTTTAGCTTTCTCAATATTAGTTGGCATGTTTTCACATTTTTCAACTAGAGAAGAATGAGCTTCTTCAAGCTTAGTGTGAGACTTTTGAAGCTTCTTATGATCTTCCTTTAGACTCTCATAAGATGCCCTAAGCTCATAAAGTTCTTGCATAAGGTTTTTCTTTTCCTAAGCAAGCCCTTGCACTCCTTTCTAGATTCTTTATAATGTTGAGTGCAATCTTCTAGCATAGTGATTAGTTCATCTTTAGTGAATTCTTCTTCATCACTATCACTATCACTAGCATTATCATGATCACTCTCATCATCGGATGATACCTTAGCGGCCTTAGCCATGAAGCACGATGGAGTGTTGAAGAGGGAGACCTTCTCTTGGATGGCAATGCTAGCATGTCCCTTCTTCTTGCTCTTGTTGTCATCCTCATCATCACTTGAGGAGTCATCACTATCCCATGTAGCAACATGAGAATCATTCTTCTTCTTATAAGAGCTCTCTTTCTTTTCTTGCTTCTTCTTTTGCTTCTTCCTTTCCTTCTTGATAGCATCTTCATCATCACTATCATAAGGACACTTTGCAATGAGATGGTCCTTGCTATGGCATCTAAAGCATCTCATGGTATTCTCATTCTTCTTGTAAGAGTTCTTCCTCCTTCTTGCATGAAAGCCCTTCTTCTTCATGAATTTGCCAAATTGTTTGACAAAGAGAGCCATCTTCTCATCAATGTCATCACTATCACAAGAGCTTGAGTCTTTATCACTTGATGATTCAATCTTGGATTTGCCCTTGGATGTGGTGGCTTTGAATGCCACACTCTTCTTCTTCTCATCATCCTTCTTCTCATTTTCCTTCTTCTTCTTCTTTACCAACTCATCCTTCTCATCATCTTCTCTATATGAATCATCGGTCATCACTTCTTGAAATATTTGTTGAGGAGTTAAATCCTTCAATGTAGTCCTTACTAGCACGGTGATCAATGTATCAAATCTCTTGGGCAAGCTTCTCAAGAACTTCATAGAGAATTGGTTATCCTTGACCTCCTCACCAAGTGCCTTGAGCTCATTGACAATGACTTGTAACCTATAAAACATCTCCGGTACACTCTCATCATCTTGCATCTTGAAGCTTGAAAATTTTTCTTACAAGATATATGCTTTAGCGGTCTTTGTGCCTTCGGTGCCCTCAAATGTTTCTTCTAGCTTGGCCCAAGCATCATGAGCAATCTCAATGTTCTTTACTTGCTCAAAGGTCTTGTCATATAGTGCCTCATGAAGAGCACTAATGGCAATGTCATTGTATTGGAGCTTCTTCTCTTCCACCGATGTAGATGCTTCCGGATTAGCAACCTCAAATTTTGTTTCGGTGACCTTCCACACTTCTCTATTGATTGACTTTAGGTGTGCGGTCATCTTAACCTTCCAATATGCATAATTTGTGCCATCAAAGTGAGGTGCCTTCTTAGTGTTATTGATGTGCAAGCTTAATTGAGCCATTTCTTTTTCACCGTAGGTTGTTAAGCCTCAAATAGACGGTGCCTCGGCTCCGATACCACTTGTAAGGTCCAAATAGGCTAGAGGGGGGTGAATAGCCTAATTAAAACTTCTACAAGAATTACTTAACCACAAGTTAGTAAGAAAGGTGGTGAAGCAAAAGCACTAGCTCTAACTAATTAAGTAAGCCACCTACACAAGTCTAGTACAAGGCTATCCACTAAACACAATAACAACTACAAGCTAGAAACAAGAAGTAATACGTGAGGAGAGCTTCGAGAGATTATACCGCCGTGTAGAGAAGAGAAGTACCAATCAATCAACCACACAAGAGAAATCCTTGGGAAGAGAATGACACAAGAATTTATCCCGAGGTTCACTTGCTTCCCGGCAAGCTACTCCCCGTTGTGGCGATACACCCACTTATCGGTTCACGAGCTAATCGACTATCAAGAGTCGAGCCCTCGGCGGGCACCGCACAACCGCACATAAGATGGGGATCCTCCAAGCCACGAGCTTCACTAGAGTATCCAATTTGCGAACTTCCGCGGGGAAGGATCAAGAACCCCTTACAACACTTGGTGAATGCTCCAACAATCTCCAATTGCGAGCTCAATCACCTCCGCTGCTCCAAGCCGTCTACCGTGTCGGGAAACACGGAAGAGTAACAAGAAATCCGCAGCAACTCGAAGATCAAGTGCCTCTAGAATGCAACTCTCAAGCAATGCACTTGAATCTCACTCAATCTCACTTAAGATGTGCAACTATGCAAAGAGATGAGTGGAGGGGTTGTTCTCTAGCTCAAAGTATGTCTCTAGGTCTCAAAAAATGCAAGAGTTGCCCTCAAACCCCGGCCAACCTCTATTTATAACGTACCCCTTTGAATATAGCCGTTAGGAACTTTAACCAGCCGAAGTCACGCTGACCGGACGCGCTGGTTAAACTGACCGGACGCGCCGGTCGCGCAACGGCTAACTGCGAGGCAACGACCGGACGCGCTGGTCGCACAGACCGGACGCGCTGCAGCGAATGACCGGACGCGCTGGTCAAACTGACCGGACGCGCCGGTCGCGCAACACCGCGAGCCCTCAAAGCAGTGACCGGACGCGCCCTAGCGAATGACCAGACGCGACAGTGCCAGCGTCCAGTTTGAGTCCAGTAAGCTCCCTCAACGACAAGGACGCGTCCAATCGTACGTGATCAGACGCGCCTCGCGTCCGATCACCACTTCGCTGCTCTCTGACCCTCTGGACGCCTGACCGGACGCGCTGGTCCCGTGAAGGACCGGACGCGCCGGTCGCGCGCTCTGCTTCTGCGCACAGGTGAACTGACCGGATGCGCTGGTCAGACCAGACCAGCGTCCGGTCACTCACTCTAGGCGCGCTGACCGAATGAACTGACCGGACGCGCTGGTCAAGCCGTGACCGCGTCCGGTGCAGCGTCCGGTCACCACAGTGACCTCCGCTCGCCTTCGTTTCTTTTCCGACTTCTGGCGCAGTAGAAAATAGGCATTTCACTTCCCCAAAAAGCGCCGAATCCCGCCTCGCAAGCTCGGCGGGAGGGAGAGAGGAACCCAAACCCCTCTCTACCGCTCAAACTCCACCGCCTTCGCAAATGTGCTAACTCCACCAAGTGTAAACCACCATATGCATGTGTGTTAGCATTTCACAATCATTTCTCAAGGTGTTATGTTAGCTCTTTTACTAGATCCTAATGCATATGCTCAAGACAATGATCTAGTGGCACTTGATTCCCGAGCTAACTGTGATTTCCCCTCTTGATAGTCGGCTATGTATCCTAAACCTGGTCAATCACTTCTCTACTCATCTTAGACCGGTAAAAGGAAAACATTATGGTTATACCTTTGCCTTGCGCTCTTAGTTCCTTCTCTTCCACTTGATCATCATGTACACCATATTATGTGCATCTCCACCACTTGTGATCTTGTGGCCATCACTCCATGCCACATGCTCCTTCATCACGTGTGTTGCTTGTGCCTAACTCAAAACACTTAACACATGACATTAGCGACTTGGTGTCATTAATTACCAAAACCAAACTTGGGCTTTCACCCCTCCCCACTGCTTGGCGGCGGCAGGCTGCTCCACTTCGGGTCGGCCATGGCGGGCCTAGGGTTGCGCCGGCGCTCCGGCGGTTGGGACTGGCGGTGACCCCCCGGATCCATGCCCTCGGGGCCGGATCTGGCTCACGGTCGCCCCTACCCCGCCACCCCCCTATCTCGTCTCCCAGTCACCGGTGCCTGGCTAGCCTCTGCTGCGATAGGGGCGACCGTGGCGGCTTGCCTGGCTGCCAGAGGTGGTTCTAGCTGGCCGGAGCTGGGCCACGTGCGACGGACGCGGCCGGGGCCACCTACACTGGCCCTAGCCGGATCCGCCTTCCCGTCGCCTTTGGGGGCTGGCCTCGTCCTCCTGCGTGGCTATGGGGGGCATGGTCACCCTGTCAGGGCAGGGCCTCACCCTCCCGCCACTGGTTCTGACCGGCCTGGGATGCTCGCTGGGGCTGGCTGCTGCTGGCCAAGCCTGGCCGCCGCCAACCGACGTCCTAGGGCAGTGCGACGGCTTATGGTGGTAGTAGTTACATGGGTTCTGAGCGAAAGCTCAGCCCGAATTTATCGGGTGCACGACGGTGACGCCTCGGGCGCCATACACCTCCTTGGAGTCGTTGTTTCTGAACCTCAGCTTCTTCGCCATTGGATTCTGGCCGAAAGCCCTGCCTTAGAGGTCTCTAAGGCCAGCTGCGATGGCGTTTTCGACGTCTCCTCCTTCCTGAAGGCGTTGCTGAAGAATCTCTGCTGCCGTCGCTCCTCCCGCATGGTCGTCGTGGTCGCTGTGTTCAACCTTTTGTGCTTCATATTCTCACTTTGGTATGTCCCGCTGGTGTTTGTTGTAGCCATAGTCGTCGCTTAGGCCCCCCTTATGCAGATGCTTTGCTGCTGGGAGCGTGTTGGCCCCATCCGTGGATGCTTTGCCACGTGATGGTCTTGTTGTGTGGGCGGATGCTTTGCCGCCGATGTCGCTTAGGCCCCCTCGCATGCAGATGCTTTGTTGCTATGAGCGTGTCGGCCCCATCCGCGGATGCTTTGCCGCGTCGATGGTCTTTGTGTTTGGGCGGAGTGTTGCTGCCAGTGCTTTGTCGCGTCGATGGTCTTCGTGCTTGGGCGGAAGCTTTGCTGCCTGGAGTTTCTAGCGGATGCTTTGCCGCTGTTATCTTCTACGGCTCCTCTTCACTGCTAGCTACCGTTACGTTGAGTTACTTTGTATTAGATTCAGTCAGTTGGGTTGTCAAGTGGAGGGTCCCCCACCCCCTCATGTTTCTTGCTTTTCGTTTTTGTTGTAGACTTCATTGGTAATCCTTGGATTACTTGCGAATCCTCTTGTATCAACTATGTGTAGGTCTATTGACCATTTCTGTCTGCTTAATGAAAAACAGGCTATATGCCTGATCGCAAAAAAGAACAGCGGACAACCAGTATAAGGCCAATGGCTATCTAGAGTGAATCGTCACCCTAGGTGTAGTTTCATGAATTGTGGGCAACGAGATCGCACATCGCAGCCTCCTCGCAGGTCAGAATGCCCAAGCGGCAAGCGGAGGTCGACCCAGCACGCCAACGAGCCAAAGTCCCTTCTGAACAGGTAGGTACTCGACGATGTCTTTGGGGAGACAGACTTCCTTCCGTACAGGAAGATATAATACAGTGCAGTGCTTCTCTGTACGCCAGGAGAACAGCAGCAGGGACAACTCGAAACGGGAAGTGTCTCCGTCGTCTTCGAGCTAGGCATGATGACGGGGCCGCGCCTGAAGATGTCGCTGAATTCGTACTAACCGTCAGGGGAAGTTGAAACCAAAAACATCACGCGTTCGGCCTGCAGATGGTCGGCGATCTCGCGGGGAGTCGCCGGCAGGTGGAGCAACACGGTGAAGATCTCCAGTGGGTGGATGGGCTCGCCGACGGTGACCCTGACCAAGCACTTCCGTACCCAATCCACTCCTCGCCCTCTTCGCTTTCGCTGTCGCTTTCTTCTACGCAATTGCACGGTATAACCAAAACCAACATGATCATGCCGCGATATGCCTACAGCCTACTCGCCTGTTTTAGCGACAAGGCGCACATCACCGTTAAGCAATAAGATACACTGTGAATCCGTTTAACTTGAACACGGGAACGGATTCCTTTTTTGAAACTGGGAACCGGATTCCTAGTTGCTCTTCGTACGAAAACACACATCGGCCAGCGCTAGATGCCTCCTGTACAAATTACAAAACATTAGACAAGTTCTCTTTCTTTATTATTATGCAGCCTGGCCCTCAATGGTCCTCAACCGCGGTAAATCATCCGTGCAGGACCTCTCTAATCATAGGCTAATACAAGTCTGACATACATGTACAACCGTGAAGCTTTACACCAGAGTAGGGTTCAATAATACAGAGCAAATCCGGGCATCTCGGTGCAACGCAGCGGGTAGTAGAGAAATAACATACAGGAATGTGGCAGGGCACCTGAACAAGGCCACTAGCCGACCTACGGATCGCACAAGAACTTGCTTGAATCTGTTAGTTGTTGGAGACAGACAACGGTCAGCATGGGTGGGTTGCAATATAAGGAATGGACGTCAAATATAACAGTGTTAGCGAAACCAAGTTTACTTAATCTTACCTTCCATCCATATCAAATTATATGCTCATTGGTCCATCAATTCCATCCAGCCAGTCCAAGAGGGAGCTTTAGAGAAAGTATGTTTCCTCTTGATTCCTTCTATAGAAGAAAAGTTGCCACTGGCCTGATACCACAAATCAAAGTATTCAGTTAAGATGTCAGTTACTGAAATGATTTAAACGACCGTATATGGTAAAGTATGTAACTGAAAAATGGAAGGTAATAATCAAATACAGACGAAAAATAATTTAGAAAAGATTAGAACAAACACTAACAAACTTTGATGCAGGTCAGTGGCCTCACAAACATGGCTAAAGTTCAACCAGATTACACAAATGTCGAGCGCACAAACCTTGAGACACAGCCCGCGATCTGTATCGCAAACAGGATAGTCATGAGGGCAGCAGGATTTGTTATCCTTGCAGCAAACTGCATTGTCCAGTTCGCAACAGCTCCAGGAAAGGCAAAAGCCCAAGACACGCCACGAGCAACAACAGGTGGATCCTTCAGGGCAGTATGTAAGCAGACTGCATTTGGTTGGACCTGGGCCTGGTGAAGGAGGAGGAGGATTGGGGCTTGATTTGGTAGGAAATGATGCCATCATGTTTATACCACAGACACCCTTGGAATCACCAGTGTTTCGATGCATATGCATATAGCCCTTCATTCCCCAACTTTCACCCCAAGAGTTTTTCACAATCCAGTAATCCTTGCCACCTTCAGAACCATAACCCACAATCAACACAGCATGATCAAGAGATGTTGGACATGGACCGTCAAAGATACCCTGAAGAAAATATTAGAAGAGGAGTAAAATAAACAGTTATTGTTGTGTAACACGTGATAGTGACAGGAGACACTAATTATGTATCTGTACCTGGGAGTATAGCTGAAATGCTCTAGCGCTGCCACATATTCCTACACTAACTGGTTGCTGGGCAACAGCCTGGAGTAACGAATCTTCTTTGTTGGAAGGTACATCAGAGTAACCATCAATTGTCACAACTCGCTTTTTCAGCTGTAATATAAGCAAACACATCACATAAACATGGCATGGTAAAGGCACTAAACAGTGTTTTTTTAGAGAAAAGGTTTCCCCCTCTTTATTGACATAAAGCGAGGCACTAAACAGTTTGTCAAGGTACTTTTCTACAACCCCATGTTACCTTGTTCTTGTTACATGTCCCATCTGCTTCACGATAGGGGTAGTCCTCCTCTGTGTCAATTCCACCATTTTTAACCACAAACTTATAAGCATAATCCATGAGGCCACCACCACAGCCACTATTATAAGATCTGTCACAGTCAATTAGTTCCTGTTCAGAAAGACTGACCAGAGAGCCTGTCTTGATTTTGTTTATTCCTTCCATAGCACCTGTAGCGGAAAAACTCCAACAAGCTCCTGAACAGCAATAAAGAAATTAAGACACATTAACTTGTGGCACATACAATGATTGCAAATAGGCACCAAATTAATACCAACATCTTAAGGAGAATTATCATCAAAAGGGGCTGCAACAGAAGGGGAAAATAAAACTAGATACAAGTCAAGGACTCAAGGCATGAAGGCAGACTATGCCAAAGCAGATCAGACTTGTTCCAAGCATCATTCCTACTAGGTGATCCTACTAGTACTTCTACTACATTGTAAAACAAGGCCCTTGTGTGTATGTATTACACAAGAAGTATAAATGCTCCCCCACCCCCACAACCCCCCCCCCCATCCCATTTTTACTGTAGGCACCCTAACATATCCCTAACAGACACTCGATTGCTGGAAGCATAAGCACTGATATTTCCAACAGTCTTATGAACTTCATAATGGCCAGGTGCATTACATAATATATTCAAGACATGTACATCTATTCCAACAGTAATAAGAAGCTAAAAGTCTATCCATATACTCCCTCCGTCCCTAAAATAACTGTCGCCGTTGGTGTGCGTGCCGCAACTTTGACTCGATTTATAGAAAATGCATGCAACATTTGTATCTCCAAATAAATTTATTAAAAAACTAGATTTAAAGATCTTTCCAATGATACTAATTATGTACCATAAATATTAATAGTTTTTAATATATATGTAGTCAAAGTTGTTTCTCGGGAAGTGCAAACGACAGATATTTAGGGACAGAGGGAGTACTCCGTATGCAATTCTTCAGTGCAACACATTGTAAACAGAAACAAAACATGTAGCTGACATCTTATTGAACGCAATGAAGAATCTCACATGGATTGTGAAACTTAATTTTGAAGGATTCCATATGTGACTTTTGATCTCTGACTTATCTAGCTGTCACCAGATCATCCAAATGACTCAGTTTAACTCTAAGTACAGGTGGTAGTCATCTGCTAACTTTGTTATAGCAAAACTCGTGTCATTTGGATTGGATCTAGTGCCTGGAAAGAGCTAAAAAGCTTCAAATGACTGAGACCATACAGTTTGAAACTTCTAGGCAGTACAATTGCAAATGATCATGTAAACAAAACATTTAAGGTTGACTTGTGACACATCCACTGAGGCACTAAGCATTGGAAAAATTATAATTGAACAGGATGAGAAACACCAGAGACATGCCACCAAAGAAAAGCAAGCAAGCTATTCTTGTCGATTGATCAACCCTCCATGTTTCGGTGCACCTGATGAATTCGATAAGTCTCAAATAGGCTTGGATTCCTCAGCCTCGGCTCCCTTCCACTGTTAAGCTTAATTCTACGAATCGAATCTACTCCTTAGGAACGGTTAAAAATGGATATTAACTCAATACTGCGTACTTCGTTTAGATGTGCTAACCATAGAGTTTCCAACAGTGATCTTAACACTGGACTCTGATGTGGGAAACAGGTGGGTTTTGCAAATTTCAACCCAAGCATAAAGCAGAATCGAGTAACGGAAGCTCACCGCAGCTGCCTTGGTCCTTGACCTTGGTCACGGCCCCGCTCTCCCTCCAGTCCAGCGCATCAGGCACCGCGCCCAGACCGCCGTGGAGGCCCCGGTACACGGGCGCGGCGGGGCTCCGGAGCGCCGCCCCCGCCGCGATGCGGCCGAGGCGCGCGGCGCGGAACTCCTCGTGCGTCAGGTCCGCGAAGGCGTTGAGCGCGAGCGTGTAGGACGGGGGCGCGCCGCCAGCGGCGTTGGCGCGGGCGTTATGCGCGGCGACGAAGGCCGCGTTGTCCGCGAACACGGCCAGCCGCGACGCACGCTCCTCCGGCGTGGCGTAGGCCTTCCCGTGCTCCGCGCACCACGCGTCGAACAGCGCCTCGTACGCCGGCGGGTCCCCGCCGGCGCCAGCGGTGGCTGCCGCCGCGGCCGAGGCGGCGAGCAGCAGCGGGAGGAGGAGGAGGTGGAGGACGGAGGGCATTTTGGCGATTCCACCCACCACGGCACTCCTTGCGCCTGCTCTCGTGGCGGAGTTTTAAGTAGGGTTTGGATTGTGCGTGTACGGATCGGAGCCGTACGCCGGAGAGCGGAGAAGTGTGGAGAAGATATGGCGACGACTAGACGAGCGCGCTGGGAGAGCAAGAAGGCAGGCGGCGGATTGGGTAGTCGGAGGTAGCGATGAACAAGCCACAAAGAAAGCGACGGCCGACTCGGGGGACAGCGAGCAGATTGGTCCAGGTGTGTGAAACACGTGGGAAGAACAGGGCGGGTAGGTTGGCTGTCTGGTTGGGGAACCGCCTCTGCGGCTCTGCCTGTCTGGGCTTTGGGACCGGCATCAGGCCACGCAGCGTCCGCGCGACGCAGTTTCATCGGTGAAATTTTTTTGGATAGACTCGCGCGAGTGTTCATTCATTTTTTTAGGGAAGTGGATTGATTCATTTATATTCTGAGGAAATAAGATTCCCGATCTCGTGCGAGCAATGCTGCCGTGAGAGGGCTGAATAACCAGACAGAAAGATTGTGGCGTGCAGTGACGGACCCATGATTTTAAAGTTGGGTATACCTAAACTCTAAGTTAAAGAAAATATATTATAAATTAAGCAAAGATCAAAAAAGAATTTGAGTTGTCGCCTCTTAATTTGGTTAACAAAAATACTGAATCAAGGTATTTCTGCGCTTCCAGACGGCTCCAGTGGTGTGGTCTGTGATGGCGACTGGCGTGCCCTCCTAGCCGCTAGCGGCGTGTGAGGCGACCCGCGGTTGAACTGCGTCTGCCTGCTTGCGAGTGCTCAAGCCACAATAGTGGTAGATCAGCTGCAAGACTGTGCGTTTTAGGGTGACACCACACTCGGGTTATTTTAAAGTTGCCCGGCGGCGTGGCCAACGTCTTCAGGCGCTAGGATTTCGTCTTGTGGGAGCTCGCGGCTCTTGCGCTCTGCCTCACGAGTTTCTTGACCGAGGGAGGAGAATGGACTAGAATCAACCTTGATGGCGAGTGAGCAAATAGGTAATGGGCCGCAACATGGTTCCGTGGGCTGTTTTTTTGATGAATAAGATAAAGAGAACTACAATACTAAAGCTTAACTATACACTAATTTTTGCGGCAAAAATATTGGGTATGCCCAGGAATACCAGGTCCGCCCGTGACGCGTTCCTTCTGAACCTGGCATAGAGAATGATTTTAGAAAAAAACATAGAGAATGATTTTAGGAAAAAAAAATGAAATTGGTTTCATATTTTGTTTGAGTTAAAACAAATTTTCTATGTAATATGAAATAAGTTTTTAGTATTTTAAAATACATATCTATTCCATAAAATATTTAGATATTTTTTGAAAAAAAAATATTTCTACAATTTTTCTATAAAGTCCAATGAACCGCTTTGAACTATTGCGAAAGATAGATTTATCTTCCTTGTTGTTGAAATGACGCAATTTAGGATATCTTACGCGGTGTCACATTAGCGAAGTTTTAAAGCCGCTTAGGAACGGTTTCCAAAAACTAGAGAGTCTAAAAATCCATTTTTTTATTAAAAAAATGAAATCGGACTCATCACGCAATAAAGATGAGGACGTTTTTAACGGAAAAACAAAACTGTCCGCGCAGCCTACCATGGCGGTCTTTTTTTAAGCCTTTTTTCAAAAGATTCTCTCAAATATGCTTTTTGCGGAAAGATTTTAAAAAATAAACTCTTATCTTGGCGCTATAGTCGTCGGCGCCAAGATATAACGGCATGACATCAGGGTCATTGGCGCCAAGACCCTGTCGTCGTGGCGCTGACGTGGCAACCTGGCGCGGGCGCATGGCGCCATGGATCTTGACGTCATGCCCCTGTAATAAATTGTTTCCTTTCTTTCTTTCTTCTTCTCTCTTCTTTCCTCTCTTTCTTTCTTCCACCTCCGCCGCCCGCCCGGCCGCCCTCCGCCGCCCGCTCGGCCGCCCTTCGCCGGCGTTGGAGAAGAACGGCCGCCGGACTCGCCCGCCCGGCCGGCCGCTGCCGCCTGTGCCGCCCGGCCGGCCGACCGCCGCCGCCCGCCCGCCCGCCCTCCGCCGCCTGTGCCGCCCGGCCGGTCGGCCGCCGCCGCCACGGGAGGCCGCGCGCTGCTGCCCCTCCCTCCATTGCCAAGTGCCGGCATCTCCGCTTCTCCTACAAGGTAAAATACTTTGTTGTTCTTACTTAACAATAGTTAGTTAATTAGTTAGGTAACTAGCTAGCTAGTTAGTTAGTGTATTATATATTAAGATTTGAAGAAAGATGTTTAGATATACATGTAGATTGATGGATACTTTATATAGGTACTTAGTTATTTAGTTAGTTAAATAGTTATATAGTTAATTATATATATAGTTACTTGACATAGTTAGTTAGTAGTACTGAGCAGTTACTAGTAGTTATTAGTTATGAATACGTAGTAGTTAGTAGTACTTAGTATTTACTTTTTATGTATTAGAGACCTAGTACTTAGTATGTTTCATTTATATTGAAGTAAAGCAATTGTGCTTCGTTATGTTTTAGAACTAGATAGACAACCTAGTGAGCATATATCATGGAGGAACTGTGGAACGAGATCGCTATGGATATGTTGAGTTTATTGACATGCAAAGTGTGCATGTGCTATTCAATGAGAAGCCATCATTTAGTGAGTTGACTACAAGGGCTCGTGAGGAGGTACATTGCCATAGAGATGATGGCATCATAGTTGAGGGTGTACTTCACCTAGGTTTCCCTCCCAACATGCTAAGGAAGATGATCTCAATAGGGTGTGCAGATCAGTGGGACAACTATGTGAGATCGGCTATGAAAAGCTAGTTCCAAAGTTTGGACGTGGTTGTGCATCGGATGCTCGTTGATCCCATCCCTTTTGGGTTGTCACCGCCAATGGGTGAGCAGGCATACTTTGAACCTCCCGTCCCGGAACGTGATGTGGATGCAGAGGTTCCGCCTACCGTTCCCGATGCGCAATATGCCCCCAATGATGTGGCACATCCTCCTCAGGAGATCCCTTTGACACATAATCATCCGAGTAAGTGTCAATTAGGTATCGTTTTATCTTTGTAGCTTAAGTCTCTTCTTTTCATCCACTCTTCTTATTATCTCCTCTTATTTATGGATATGTTGCAGGAGACGTTCCCGATAATGAGGGCGCTCCTCCTGCTGATGCCCAAGTCCAGATTGGAGATGGAATCTGTGCCTCCAATAGTGTTAAAATTATGAATGATTCAGAGCCATATGATATCGTAAGGGCTGTTGATTCTGACGATGATCGTCCCGTTGGAGAGCTCACGGAGAGTGACGTTGAGATGCTGAGGCGTATTTTTCCCGGCCGTCGTGATCCTATGGTTCATGAGTTCAATGATCTTACTCATTCAGATCAGGCGTTTGCCGAAGGATGTGATGATGAGCTACAGGAAGCTCCAGAGGCTGGTCCTAGTATGGAGATAGAGAAGGGGAGGGTTTTCAATGATCTCCCTGCATTGAAGAGGTGGTTGTAGGCGTTTGCAGTGATACGTAAGAGACCATACAAGGTCCTGCATTCCTATGTGGAGCGGCGTTACACGGTTGTGTGTGACAAGAAACGCTGTCCATGGAGGGTTTGTGCAAGGAAGCAAAAGGTCTCCGGAAAGTGGAAGATCACAAGAGTTGTCGGGCCACATACTTGTGCTTCACATGACCTCAGCACGAAGCATCGGCAGTTGACATCTACCATCATTGCCAAGCGGTTGATGAAAGCATTACAGGGAGAGCCGAACATGAAGGTCAGGACAATTATCAAAATAGTTAATGAGGTGTATGGAGGATATGACATAACTTATGGCAAAGCCTGGAGGGCTAAGCAGCGGGCGTGGAAGATGATATATGGGGACTGGGATGATGGCTACGAGCAGCTTCCAGTACTTCTCAATGCAATCAAAGCAGTGAATTCAGACATGCATTATGAGTACATCCCTAGGCCAAACGCATGGAAGGATGGGAGACAGATATTCTTCCGTGCTTTTCTGGTGCTTCCCTCAGTGTGTTGAGGCCTTTAGGCACCGCCGTCCATTCTTCTCCATTGATAGTACATTCTTGATTGGCAAGTACCGTGGCACACTTCTCATAGCCATATCGTGTGACGCAAACAACAAGCTTGTTCCTTTGGTATTTACTTTGGTTAAGAGGGAGAACAATGATAACTGGGGATGGTTCTTGAGGCTAGTCTGGATACATGTGGTTAGGCCTGGCAGGGAGGTGGGCGTCATATCTGATAGGCACCAGGGCATACTTAATGCTATGCGAGAGGAGATAGAGGGGTATGCACCTTTGCACCATCGTTGGTGTACTCAGCACCTTGCTGAGAATCTACTCCGGAAGGATGGTGTGAAGGATAATTTTGATTTTTCCAGGAGGCTGCTCGATAGCTTGAGGATAGGTATTTTCGGAGGAAGTTAGAGGAGGTCAGAACCGCATCTAATGCAGAAGGTAGACAATAGCTGACAGGTTTGATGAGAGATGTGGAGAAATGGATAAGAGCTCACGACGTAGGTGGTTGGACGTACGAGTTTTAGTGCAGCAACATGGCCGAGTCTTTTAATAAGCTGCTGCTGGGGATTCGTGGTATGCCCGTGAACGTTATTGTTCAATTCACATTTTACAAGCTTGTTGCTTGGTTCAACGATCGACACGCCTATGCATTGCAGTTGCAGAGTGAAGGTAAGATTTGGGCTCCAACACCACAGACACATCTAGACAAGGTTGGAAAGGGCTGGCACACATGAGATCACATGTTTTGACCATGCCATAGGAAGATATGAGGTGAAGCATACCGGTGGTACTACATCTGATGGTGAGGTCTGAGAGTCTAGGATTCATGTGGTAGTCCTCCAAGATTTCTCATGTACTTATGGAAAACCAAGGCAGTATCACTTTGTATGTTCTCACCTTGTAGCAGCTGCTAGGCATCGCAACTATGATAATGAGGCTAGGATACCTCGCGAGTTCAGTGTCGACACGCTTGTCCAAACATGGAGGCCCCGCTTTGTGCCTTTCTGGGACCCTAGAGAGTGGCCTCCATACGACGGTCCAACGTACGTTGCAGATCTAGCTTACCGTTAGGACAAACGGGGCTCTAGAAAGAGGACGAGACACATGATTGTTATGGATCAGATACCCGGTAGAACGTGACGTGGGAGAGCGACGCCATTTCTTAATGACCTAGAGAAGTACAAGTGTGGAAAGTGCGGTAGACTTGGCCACAATTTCCACACTTGCCATTGATAAATTAGTGAGGTGCGACTTGTAGTTGTTTCTATTATTTAATACCTATCGTATTAATTTGTACAATTCTTGCTTTATGTTTAAATGCATATTTATTTTATAACTTACTGACTATATTCTTTTTGTAGGATGGTGCAATTCCACCTTCTAGACCCGGTGTACGACGAGACCCACTGAGGACGTCTCGTAGCGTCGGGGCAGGTAAGATTTTACACTCCCATATCACATACTTCGAATTATAAGTGCATATGTGTGTGTCAAGTAACATTTGTATTTCGTTTAAATGTAGGACCTTCCGCTCCTTCGTTCTAGAGTATATGGAGGGTTCTTGGAAATGCAGTACGATGACAGGTACACACCTTACCTATCGAGAGCTGGTCTAGACGTCATATCTTTCTAGGTTCGTCGTGGCCTGCCTTTCTTCAACTTAGCGGGCTTGACTTCGTTGGTTGACATGTATTTTATAAACACATAGGTTGTATTAATAATCATTTGTTCACGTGGTTATGTTTCTGAGGAGCATTTTTGTTTTGCTAAAATTATAGGTGGTGACCTGAGACTCACAACTTTCACATGGCGTTTGGGGAGATGACAGTCACGCTACAGGACTGTCAGAAGATGCTAGGTCTGAGAATTCGTGGGAGGGCAGTGACAGGGCAGTGTAGGTCAGAGGGTTGGAGAGCTCGGATGGAGGCCTTCCTTGGACGTGAGGTGGGTGAGCAAGGAGAGCGCACTTCTGGTGTTCTTCTCTCCTGGCTTCGGGCTGAGCTCGCACAGTGTCCTCCAGGGGCAGACGAGCAGACAGTTCAGTACTACTGTAGGGCGTGGATCCTACACTTGTTTGGTTGTTTTCTCTTCCCCGACGAAACAGGGGACACTACGTAACGGATGTGGATCCACTGCCTCACAGACTGGGACCAGGCGGGTCACTATAGCTAGGGCTCTACAGTGTTGGCTTTCCTTTACCGTCAGCTTTGCGAGGCGTGTCGGCGGTCTTCACAGTCAGCCTTACTTGGTGGGTGTGTGTACCTACTCTAGCTGTTGATGTGGTCGCGGCTTCTAGTTGCTCGTCCCATGGTGCTGGCTCCTTGCGACTGGTTCCCAGTGCAGAACGCACGTCTACAGCCGACGTGGACGTACCTATAGGACCAGGTGACAGTTCCTCACACGAGGATGGAGCGGGTGTACAAAGAGTACACGGATGAGCTAGACAGGCTAATGGCCTCTAGTGTAAGTACAAATTATTATACATGTTGGTTCGAAGAAATTATTTATTATGCTATCTAACTTCTTGTTTGGACACGTTGCAGGTTACTTGGGAGCCGTACGTGGATGAGGCCGCACTTCCTTTTGTGGTGAGCAATGTGTGTGACAGCGACATCGAGCTCTACAGGGTGAGGTGCCCTCTTATCTGCTTCTATGCTGTCGAGTACCACCTTCCACATCGAGTTGCACGCCAGTTTGGAGCAAGACATCGTTGTCCACCATCTCCAGTGTCGACTGGTGTTGACTTGCACAAGTAAGTGTTCTCTTCTTTGTAATTGAACCTTTTTCCTGAAGTTGCACTTATATTATTACCACATGATAAATATCGAATAAGATGGATGAAATAATTGTTGGTATGTTTGTATGTCTATGGAATGCATATAGGTGTGGTTTGCTTCAACAAACAAAGGAAACTCTGTCAAAATTTTTAACTTTGGCATACATGTATGTTATAGTCACACGATGTTGACTAACTTATGTACGTGTTTTGCAGGCTCGATCGTAAGAAAAACAGGAAAATCTTTGATTGGGCCCAGCACCACCGAGACTACATCGACGAGTGGGAGATGTTCGACGAGAACGTGGACAACAACGACGAGCCGCACACGAACAGAGACTACAGGCGGTACCAAGCTTGGTACCACCAAGCGACTCATCTGAGGCTTAAGCTACAGTGGACACACGATGACTACGCTGACATTGAGTCGTCCGAGGATGAGGACACGGCGCACGACCACTCTACTCATGTAGGTCGCCAGGTGGGAGCAGGACCGATCTTGGACAGAGTGGTATGTCATTTGCTCTACTTTTATATATCGATTTGCATAATAATGAATTACAACTTAAAACTTTATTGTAGGGCAACTCCCTCGGGATGTCGGTCCAAGAAATAGAACGCTTTCGTCCGAGGGTGAGGGACGACGACACACGTAGCTTCCTTGACGTAAGTATCTATAAATATGCAAATATTAGATTACTAACACGTTCAATACATTCAGTTGACATGATTTTGTGCACCAGAGACTGGCACATCGGCTACGCCGTACCGCTGCGCGCTATGGTTGCAGGATAGGCACGACGCAGGACATGCACGTGCCTTCTGCACCCAGAGGTGGCGTAGGTTCATCTAGCCACCCACCTACATGGTCGCGAGGCATTTGCACCGAGGACGACGATGAGGACGACGACGACGACCATGAGGACGTGGACCAGGGGCACGAGGAGCTTGGACCGTCTCAGCTAGACGATGCTCCCTGGACTCAGCCTACGCAGCAGGTCGGTACCAGGCGACGTCGACCACCTGACCCTTACACTCTAGGCACCCACGCTCTTGGACACAAGGGCAAGGGTAGGTATAAAAGACAGTGAGGGACTGTAGCCGACTTGTGGACTGTATGGACTATATGGACTATTATTATGGACTGTTATATCCTATTATTATGTATAGTATGAACTACTATGGAGTTTATGGCATATGCACTGTAAACGCTTTGAGGATACTCATATATATTGTTTTAGGTGAATGGCATATATAATTGTTGATGACATATGTTAACGTGATATTTGTGTTTAGATTCAATCAAAAATAGGGAAAACTCTGCCAAAATTTTCTGCAACATGTCAAGTCGTGCAGTACACCGATAGCATGTAGCCTTTTCAGTAATTTATCATGTCACTATCCTATCGTACATCCTCTTTTACAGATGAATTGATTGATCAAGGAATCTAGCCTTTACAGATGAGTTTTTAAATAGGCTTTTCATTAATTCAAATAGGCTTTTCAGGGATGGCATCTAGGCTTTTTAGGAGAATTAAAGCCATAATACAATGGCTCTCCACTCCACTGCTGGCTATATATACATCTTCCTCCATACAATGCTAGTCACTTGAAACCAGAAGTTAGTTATCTACGAGTAGTAATGTCTAGAGGGTCATCTAGAGGGAAGGGAACGGGGGGACTAAGGATACTCCCATTGTATGGGAGGGGTCTCTAGGTCCAGAAGACTTTGATGAACCAGTGTATCATTTTTCTGTCGAGACCAAGAGAGATTTCACCAAAGAGTGTCCACTCCGAGGATATGATAACCGGAAAGAAGATTGGCCAAAATATAGGCATGGTGAGGACTGCTTAGTGCAGATGTTCATGGAGGGTTTGGATGGAGGTCGCCGATTCTTCAAATGTCCGCGAGCAGAGGTAATTGGTTTTAAAATTTATTACTCAAATTTTTTTCTTTATTATTTTGCATCTCATAGGCGAAACTAACTGCATGTTCACTAAAATCTTTGAAATGCAGTGTTCAGAGTCCAAAGAAAATTGTGGCTTCACTAGGTGGGTCGATCCTAGACCAATCTATCCGCACGCACAGTACATCTACTACTTGCAAGACCGTATCTTCGAACTAGAAAGGGAAGTTAGCAACGGTTACAAGGACGACGAAGCAGACGATACCAGTAGTGGTGCCGTTTCACAGGACGGACCATGCCATGATCCATATTGCACCTGCCCTAACCACAAGAACAACGGGCCTCCGCCACCACCCCCGCCACCTCCACCATCAACAATGGAAGGGTACTGTGGAGAAGGGGCTACACAATTTGCTATGTGGCCGCACTACTAGAAAGAACAAATCTATCGTGTACACATACCATGTAATGTGCTTGTTGTTCGCTCTAATTACCTAAGACATGTTAGGTTTAGTCCAGGACATATGTGCCCTAATTTGGTACAAGTTCTGACATGTCATGTCCTATGTTATGCGTGTTGAATTGTGAAATCCAGTACTTCCTTATGTTTTATGTGCACCTCGAGAACTAGTTTCAGTAACTCAATAACATTAAACCTGATATATGACAACACTATGCAAGGTCAAAAACTTAAAGTGCATATGAAGTACATGACGACGAAATAAATAACACAGAACATGTCCTAGAAACATGATTTACCTAAAGTACATTAGATTAAACACATTGCATACTACATCGACCACATTGTTTATGATTAAACCATACAACTAGCATACTACTGATACAACGAGGCCACTTTTCCTTTTTTCTGAGCATCGAGATTCTCCTCTATCGCTGCCTTTGCTCGGCGCACGCGCTCAAGCTTCTTCTCCCTCTCCTCCCTACACGCAACAACACGCCTCCTTTCCTCCTCTTTCTTGTGCTCCTTTGCTGCTGCCTCCTCTCTGCATCTCTTCTCTAATATCTCCAAGCGCTCCGTATCCCACTCCTTCAGGCCTTTGTAGAAGCCGCATGTCAGCCTCCTTGATCTTAGTGTCGATCCACTGTTCAAAATCACATAGCGGTGGAAGGGTCTGCAGCAAATGTAATTGTTTCAAATCCAATTAATATGTAAAACTTCATATGACACAAATTAATTAATAAACAAAAGCAATTTCTCACAATAAATGTACTGCGGCGCTGACGCTCTGTAGGCTCCCATGCAAAATTGGAACACATCTAATATCTCTGCTTATATGTTGCCTCATCTTCGAAAATATCTACCTTGCAAGGATCGCCACAGAAGCACATGTGTATTGGCACACCGCAAGGGAGCGGCTTTGGGACGTACGGACTTTCGGTCATCCGTCCATAGCTACAAGTCAACAAATTCTGTTCTAATATAACAAAACAAATAACAATAAACCTTAAAACTAAGGGTTTAATATATGATGAAAAAGATCTACGCATACCTTTGTTTTCTAGCTTTTTCATGTCTAGGCATCCTACGGTTGTACAATACATACGAATTTTAAAAAGTACATGAACAAATAACATGTGAAGTTCTTAGGTTAAAAATATGACTTCATTTTACCAAATCGATTCGAAATAAACAAGGAATGGTGAGAGTATACCTAGCTCTCGAAGATCGACGGATAAAATCCAACTTTTCACGGTCCAATAGGTCGATTGAAAAGGTTGGCCGAAGTGTACAAAGGAAAAACTCGAAGAGAAGGAGAAAGAAAACGAGAATGGCTTGGGGAGGAAGAGGAGGTTGACTAAAACGTGGGCTCTTGGCGCCAAGATCTATGGCGCCAAGACATGGCGGCATCGTCATTGGCGCCAAGCTCCCTGCCACGTCAGCGCCACGACGGTAGAGTCTTGACGCCAATGACCCTGGCGCCATACCGTTATATCTTGGCGTCGATGACTATGGCGCCAAGATAAGGGTCCATTTTTTGAAATCTTTCCGTAAGGAGCATATTTGAGAGAATCTTTCGAAAAAAGAGCTAAAAACAAAAAAAAAGACGGCCCACCATGGTAGATTTAGGCCCACGAACAACCTACGGTGCGCATCGAAGAAATTTTGGCCCACTGAAATTTTGGTCAGCCGCGTCAACCGCGTCCCACGATAATTCGCCCCTCGTTAGGGTTTAGGGCCGACCGCCGCCGCCCTAGGCAAGCTACCCTCCCGTCGGAGATGACGCCTCCGACGCCGTCCGACTATTCGGCCGACAGGCTGGTAGCCTTTCTCCGCCGGAAGCTCGCCGGCGAGCCGCTCCTCGCCGACGCCGCCACGCATTTCCACGATGTCGACATCTACGCTGTCGACCCAGCTATCCTCACGTCGGTTCACGAGCCGGCCCCGGCTAAGAAAGGAGATGGCGATTCCTGGTTCTTCTTCACCCACGTGAAGCCTAAGAGCAGCCGTGACACCCGCAAGTCTCGCCAGGTCGCCGGCGGAGTGGGCACCTGGCACTCCGAGCGCGCTCCCCGTGCCGTGTTCGACGACGAGGGTAACTGCATCGGCCACTTTCAGTATTTCTCGTACAAGATTAAGACCGGCAAGAACTCCGGTGAAAGGACCCAATGGTATATGGTGGAGTTCAGCGCCGACGATAAAGAAGGTAACCACGACCGCATCCATGGCGGCGAGCCAGTGCTAGTTCTTTGCAAGATCTATAAGGCCCACTCTAGTTCTAGATCATCATCAGCGCGCAAGAGAAAGCCCACTGACGAGCTCCTTAACCAGGTCTCATCTCCCGTGAAGGCAAAGCGCCGGCTTTTCGACTCTACTGCATCAATTTCTTCAGCGGCCGCGTCACAGGAACCGGTCAGCTCCAAAGCGTGGTATGAACTTGCTGCTCGATTGAAGTCTCTCCACAGCGGGATCGAATCCAAGCCCTCGCAGGACCAGGCAGAATCAGAGGCCTCGCAGGAACAGGTCAGATCTTATCATCTTTCTTCTCGATTGGAGTCCCTCTGCAGTGGGTTGGTACCCAAGCCGTTGCAGGACGAGGAAGCAAAGCCTGAAGAACCAGGGGTGTCGCAGGAAAAGCTGAGCTCTAGAGCCTCGTACAACTTGCAGCTGCAGGGCAATTCAGTTTTTAGGTCCGAACTAGATCCGTCGCAGGACAAGGTCAGTGAGTCTATTATTCAGAGATTCTGGACAGAGGCGACTGAAAAACAAGAGGCATCGCAGGAAAAGCTGCTGCAGGACAAGAGCAATGCTACATTGGCTGCGTTTACTTCCTAAAAAAAAAAAAATACTGTGCAAACAAAAGATTCCCCGTCACATCAAACTTGCGATACATGCATGGAGTACTAAATGTAGATAAAATCAAAAACTAATTGTACAGCTTGGTTGTACTTTGTGAGACGAACGTTTTGAACCTAATTAGTCAACGGTTGAACACTATTTACCAAATAAAGCCAAAACGTGCTACAGTGCTTTTTTTACGCCTTTTCGCGGAACTAAACACACCCATTGGATTCTGCTTTCAAGTCCGAACTAGAGCCATCGCAGGACAAGGTCAGCGAGTCTATTATTCAGAGATTCTGGACATCGGAGACAGAAGCGTCACAGGTAGACAAATCAACGATGAACTGTAGCTTAATGGCTGGTGGTGCCCTTCCAATGCGTACACACTGTGCACCGGAGGTGGCCGTGTCCTCTGCTTCTTGGATAGGCAATGACATCACGGTGTCCTGTTCCAGTGAACTCGGGTGTGTTGTTGGAGCACCTACTTACAATGAGTTGGGCGGCATTGCTGGTGGCGGATTCACAGGCAATCTGGACGTGCGCAGCATGCCCTTCGGTCCTGTTCCACCGGCTGCTGCGGCTTCTTGGCTTTTCAGCGGCCCTGACATTTGGGGTTGCTGATTGTTGGACAGCCCCCTGACTTCTGGCTATTGATTTCTTCACTCACCGGCAAATTGTTACTGGAAAGTTTTTGGGAAAGCTTGTTCTCTTGTTGTTAGATGACTGATGACAGTTTGACAAGGCCTCGCCTTTTGACTTCAGATGTTCTTCAAAGCCTATTGTTTTAGTTGGTATAGAAGAATATACGTGTTCAGTTACTGCTGTTAAAACCATGATGTTTTGACTTCAGATGTTCTTCGGCTTATTGTTTAGTTGGTAGAAGATAGAAGAAATATATATGTTCGGCCTATTGTTTCAGTTGGCAGAGGAAATATACATGTTCAGTTGCTGCTGTTAAGACCTTGATGCTTTGACTTCTTCAACCTATTGTTTCAGTTGGTAGAAGAAATATAAATGCTGTTAAGAATTTGATGTACTATGTTAATGCCTTCATGTTAAATCGATTGACCTTAATTATTTTATTGTATTATAACAGCTGAGAGCTCACATGTTTGTCTAATCTGAATTTTTGGGTGTTTGTTCAGTAGATCTATGTATATTCATTGTTGTGGCATGCATTTTGTTCGCTGGATCCTGTAATGTGTGGCAGAGCTCGGTTGGGATCTAGGCCTGAGATTTCAGGCCATTTCTGCTATGTCCATCAGCCTGCCGGAACAGGTAGGCCTTGGATTTCAGGCCATTTCTGCTTATGTCGATCAGCCTGCCGGAACAGGGTAGGCCTGACTGACGCTGCTAATGTGGTGGTGGTGCAACGGTCTGCAATGTATGTCAGGAATTTTGCATGTGTGTATTGCCTTTGTTTTGTTTTGACCACGTTTCCATCAAAGGATTCTGGTTCTGGAGTATAAAATGAAAGGATTCTGTTTCTGGACTCTGATTATGGTACAATAGTCATTTTAAGTTGTCCAACTGCTGGAAAATAGTAAAAAGTTGAGTGAGTAGGGCAAGTATACAAAGATAAAACATTTTATTTTGATAGGAAGCAGACAACAAAGGCGTGCTCAATCAGGCCCTTCGTGTTTTTCCTTGCCCTGACTCCTGACAATGAAAGGTTTATCAACGTTTGCAGCACGAATATACATTTCGAGGTAAATATTAGTACAAGGACAGTACTACAGCTCATATTGCATCGCAAGTTCGCAACGGGTAAGTTTAGTTACAGCCGCGATGGTCATTCTCTACCCATCGCCAAAATCACAGATTCAGCTTGATTCCCGTGTACAACATACAAGTTCTGCACGTGTGCTCTCCACGACTGTAACAGTACGGTTAAGGACTTCAAACATCTGTGCCCGCCCTGAAGTGGTACACCTTATTGACACAATCATCAAGGCCCAGTTCCATAGACAACCAATATCGTGCAGATTTCAAAAGAACAGGTGATCTATAGCTCGTCCTGAACACGAAACAAACAATTTATAACGTCAGGTACCTTTTCTTGTGTAACTTTGGGCGTTCCAGGATAAGGAATGAAGATACTTTGTAACTTACATGGTAGTCGTAGTGTCTATGACGCTGCAAATGCAGAGGAAAGAAACAATATGTTAGCATATGGTTGATATATAAAGTACTGCCATATTACTGAGACTGACTATGCAGCTAAGAGATATGAATACTTGGCACATATTTTTGCTAAATTTGTTCACTGGAGTGAATACGCTGAAATTATTCATAGGTGTGTGGGCCACCAGTGGCGGAGCGTGAGTCATTAGGGGGGGGGGGGGTAATTGTACTGTAGACCTTGAGGTTTACATAGCATCACCATATCACTGTACTAGTAAGTAGTAACTGGATGGCAATTTCTAGATGTTGCAGGAGTTGATCCTGTGATTCACAGCCGGCACATGACAGGACACTAGTAGCTGTTGAGAGTTATTCTTGTGATTCACTGGCGGTGTAGTATTGTTAGTAGCTACCTTACATTCTACATCTTAAGTCCTCATAGATTTGCACAGAACAGGGGGGGGGGGCAAGGCCCAGGTTGGGCGACACTGAGCTCCGCCAGTGCGGGCCGCGTCTGTTATTGTCATATTATTCATGCAATGGTTTATATCACTGATCTACAGGGAAGCAAGGACCTACAACCTGAAACTTTTGGCAGATAATAATACTTAAGAAGGCTACTGATAAGTTAAGAGGACGGAATATTGAAAATTATAAGACGTTTTGGCTTTTCTAGATTCATAGCTTTAAGCCTTTAACTATACTTATATCTAGACATAATGTATATCTAAGTGCATAGCAAAAGTTATGTATCTAGACAAGCCAAAACATCTTATAATTTGGAATGGAGGGAACACAAATCAAGAAAAGAAGGTCTTATATAACAAGGACAAGACAAACATAACTGCAACAGGGAAAAGGGATCCAGTATGGCGAATGGAAGAAATGTACCTTATATCTATCCCTGTAACGGTCCCTGCCACGGTCCCTATCCCTCTCCCGCCTTCGTCTTTCCCCTTCCTCCCGTGCTCGCCGTGCTTCCTGCAGAAAAGCAACGCCTGTTAATTCTTCCAAGGCTCATCTTCAGAATTTCAGAATTGTTAACAGGCAACAGTGACCAGAGCAGAAAGAGGATAAGATTCCATGTTAATTAACCTCTTCTTCTCTAGCCTTCCTCTTCTTTTCAGCTCCTTCAAAGGCCTCTTTTTCAGCCTGCAGCATAGAAATAAAATGAAAAAGGGTTCCCAGGGAGGGACAACATGGATCACAACATGCCATGTGTCTACCTCCTTATTTGCAGCAAAAGTTTCATCTACAACATGTCTTGCATAGTCTGGATCATCGCAAATCAAAATGTTGTCAAAAACGGAACCAGCTTTGACCTGTATACCATGGTAGTAGTTAGTTCAGATAGGATTTAAATCATTTGATACAACCAAAATTGTGATGGGGCACGTCTTTGTCCAGTTACGATGTTTCATACCTGCCAGACTTCAATCCCCACATACTGCAAAGGTTTCAGAACATATAGGTCTGGGTCATCCTCAAACTCTGCAAAATATAGTTTAATTAATGTTGGGTCAAGCGTGCAAGATTCAGTTCAAAGACACATGCAGTAAAATTACTGTCAAGAGAAATACATAAAACTGTCATGTGACCAGTCAGTAGACATAATCTACATTTGTAAAGGGCAGAAGATCAGACATATGTCTCTCACCTGGATTGTCAATCCATGGGGTCTTCCATTTTCCTTTGTAGTTAGGATTCTTAATTTTCTGAGAGCAGAAATTTCATGAGTACATAACTATTCAAAGAAACAAAAGATCATGAGGAGATTACTAGTCGAGTAAATAAACCTTCCGCTTCCATGGTCCCTTGTATTCTGGATTAGGTATCATTCTGGGCTTCCATGTACCGTCTTCGTCATCATCCCATGACTCAGGCTGATTTAGCATAAAACAAAAATACTGTCACCTTGTGTTCGTTGAGTGATAAATGTCTAGAAATTACTGACACACGCTAGTGAATCAGGAAAAGTGACTGGGATGCTCAAAAAGAAGAAAGGAAAAGTAACAGGCATGACTGAGTAAAATTGAATGTTTCTCTACCCTCGTTTGTTTCATAATATAAACAATAAAGGTCTATCATTTGCATACTGAGATCTGAATAAATGCTCTGAAGCATGAAAGTGTTAATTAAATTGTTAAAACCGAACTGGTGTATATTAAAAAAAAAACTCAGAATCATGCATACCTTTTTGTCCTTTGGATCAGGTATCTGTTTAGGAATTAAATCATATCCCTGTTCAGTGCATGTAAAAGGTTATATAGAATTATTGATCAAGATAAGTTTAAGACAGGAAATATGACAAGGCATACCTCTGGCTTAACTTGATCAGGATCTTCAATATATTCCCTGTCATCCCAGTCTTTTGGCTGAAAGAAACAGATGCATAAGGAAAGGCATGGTTGAAATTACTGTATAACAATGTTTTCATCACACCAGAAAATTCTCAAACCTTTTTTGCATTAACATCTTTGATCTTACGAGGAGGAAGGATATCCCAATCAGTGTACATGCTTCCAAATTCTCTCTCCCGGTTATCGATAAGGATGCTATAAGTGGCATCAGGTCTTAGAATAAATGTGTAAAAATGTGTCAACTTGTCTGCTTCGCATTTTAGATCTTTCTTGATAGGGTAGTTTTGCCCTTGGTATGAAAGTATGAGATGGAGCTTCTTTTTCTGATCCCCACATATATCAGGCCCAAACATGAAGCTGCATAAGCAAATATAAAGACATTTAGTAGGTAATAGTCAGTAGAAGCTAAGACAGACTGAATAATTACTAACAATTCAACAGGAAGGCAACCAGACACTATACATTAGTAACTAGATTGAATCTGTTTTAGATGATCTTTCAACTAATTTTCAGCTGGTACGTACCACTAAAGATATTTCATGATACCCATTGACCTTTTGAAGAAAAAGACAGTTAATGAATTTTTTTTATAAGTTTGAAGCATGCTAACACAGCGTGTTAATACTTTTTTTTTGGTAAAGTTACCGACTTTCCTTAACAGCTGCAATCAACTTCAACAGATGATCAATACACCAAATTACCACTGATGATTCTCTAGGAATATGCGCAAGATCCGAAGGTAGGATTACTACCAGGTTTTATGAAAAAACTGTTCTACATCAAGGTGAAGACTGAAAAGCTGCAGTTGTAGAGTTCATGGATACACAAGGACACATTTCATATCTATAATTTTGAACATTATATGAAGGAACCTCATAAACAAACTTTTTTAGGCCGAGCAAATTGACCTGTAAGGAGTGTCGCCGCCAAATTTCTTCTGGTTGAGATAACCAGACATAAGTTTGATGTAAGCACCACCACATTCAATGTCTTGCTCAATCTTTAGAGAGTACTGGATCACCAATGTCCGGCCCTTGTTACTAAATTCTGGGAATTTTGCTGATATAGCAAAATGTTTGGCATCCCCAGTTGTTTGTATACCTGAAAAGATGGTTGCACAATGCAAATAATCATATGACGCATGAAACAAACCATGGCAAAAAGCTAAAAATAAGGTTATACCTTTTTTGGTTTTAAAAGTTGAAGATGATTGATAAAGTATGTACAATCTAGAAATGCTCCTCTCTTTTTTTAACCAAAAAAATGTTTATGATGAAAACAGGGGGTGGCGAATGGAATGCAGCCTGAGCACCTCCTGTCCTCCTCTGATTGAAGTTTTTTTTAAAAAAAAGATGCTCAAGTTCAGTAGTTGAAATAACATGAATAGACCCAAGGCATATCTAGCTGGAAACTGGGTATCAAAATATCCACTGTCACTATCAAGTACATATTTATTATTTTTTGTAAAACACATGTTACTACAAGAAGTGAAGAGGGACCACATGCCCCTTACTGCATACCAATCTGTCCCTTAATATTTGTCGGTTCAAAAGCGTGCTGCCCTCACAAACACACTTCCCGAGCGACGGACAAAAAGGGACGGAGGGGTACTCTGTATAAGGTACGGAGTAGGTCCACTCATGAATAGACCCTCACCTTTATCGTCAGGGTCTCCAGAATAGGTTCCCGCTGTGTGTCGGAAGGTTCCGGCTTGCCCTTGGCTCTTCTTCCAATCAGATTTCACCCAACGGCTATCCCACCCATCTGAATGTTACCATGTTGCACAATTTCATTAATCAAAAATTAAAAAAAGAAATCCACCTAGAAAAACAAGAAAGTTGAGCAGACATCAACTAGTGATAAGTTCATGGACTGCACATGGCATCACATCGATAGGACGACGCACTGTAAGTCAACTGTAAGTTCTTCGAGTCCTGGAGGCAGGACCGCTGGAGCATATCAGAAGGCACAACTAGCAGTAACAATATCTCTAGACTAATTCACTTATCTAGAAAGCTAAACCATATGAATATTGAACAACTCTCTAAACCAACAAACCGAAATTCTGAATCCGTCGGCGTTAGCAGTCAGTCAGTAACTCGCCACAGTGACACCAAGCTAAACTAAACCAGCGAATAGCACAAAGGAACGCCAAATTAATCCAACACAGTCACATAATCACCCAATCGCTCCTCGAAGACAACCGTTGACCACCGAACTAAACGCGCCGACTAGCTAAATCGGAAACGAAATCAACCCAGCACAGCGACGCACAGTACCATCGAACCGCTCCTCGAAGAAGATTTCACCGGAGGCGAGGAGGAGCAGCGACGAGAGGACCAGCGCGCGGTGGAGGAAGGCTCGCCCGTCGCGGAGGCAGCCCATCGCCTCCGGCCTCAGTACCCGCCGCTCGCCTCGCTCACCTGAGCCGAGCCCCGTACGGCGACGAGCTTTCCTACCACTCTCCTCGGTGGGCGACTGGGAACCGCCAAGGGAATATTTGTAAAGAGAGCGGATCCGAGAAGAGACTCAGGCCCGGTGTCTATTCACGACAATGCCACTCCATGCCGCGCCGTTTTGCCATCGGGGAGGGCATTCCTGTGGTTGTTGCGAACGCACGGGTCAGCTTGGGAGAGAGTGGGGAGGTCACTCGCTGGTGAAGGCCGGTCGGGTCTTCCGTGGCGGACCGGCTAGATGGGACAACGACGCGGTGGGCGACGACGTTGACTTGTCAAAGTCCATGGCGGACCTGGACTCCCACGGGCCACGCCGGCACGGCCCGAGCAGTGGGTAGGGCCCGTTGCCACGAGCCCACGACGTTGATTTCTTGCTGTCTGCTAAGCTCCACTCAAAAAAAAAAAAACTGTCTGCTAAGCGTCACAGATCCCCGCCGCAGCGAATCGCCGCTCATCGGAGCTGCGGCGACAGCCACTAGGAGCTCGCCACGTCACTGGGACGACGTGTACCAGCGAATCCACGGTGGAAGAAGAACCTTTTTTGGTCGTCTTTGCCTCCGGTGTGGCGGCGGTGTCTGTCTATCACTGTCAGATTTTTCACATCCAAGTATGAAGTATCCAACGGGCAAAGACCATTTTACCACGAAATGATAGTCTGTATGGTAAACGCGTCAACTTGAAAGTATAGAGCTGCTATAGGAGTGCAGAACCCACGAAAAAGGGTATGATCATGGGCAAAATTAGCCGATAACGCCATAACGTCTACAAGGTTAACTTTATTATATGACATGATTTTTTTTAAAAAATATAACAACGTTTCACTAAAGGATTTACACATGTTATCGGAGTTGAGCCCCGATAAATATGTCTAAATTTGTCCTTGTGTATGGTAGTAATCGATATCTATCTTAGAGTTTGTTTGGTAGAGATTTACATAAGTCTGATTTTGCTAGTGAAACTTAAGTTGGTGAAACAAAGGAGGTGTTCAGCACAGCTGAAACAGCTGCGATTCTTGATGTTAGGAGCTGTTTGATTGGAGGGCACCTAGGTAGCTCCTAGCCTAGTCAACAATCTCAGATGCCTCCAAAATTGAACGTATGAGATTCATGTTTGGGCCCAAACCAAACATGTTTTTATTCTTTCAGTCAAATGTTCTGCCAGGAATGGCAACAATAGCCGTTACCTTTTAGATAGGCAAAAAAAAGTAGCTTCATTGGAGAGAGGGGAAATGGACTCATAAATATCGACGCTACAATAATGATGTGAACAAAGGACTAACTGAGTTCATGTGAAGCTTTGTCAAATAGAACCTTAGTATTGAGCTTAACAAAAACTACACGCTAATATGGTTTTCTAAAAAAAATCAAAGTTTAAAAGTTCTACTTAGATAAATCTATAATGATTTCTAATTTCGAGCAGATGGAGTATATTAGTGGAAGATAGCATAGCATTAGAAGCATAAGTTAGTGAAAAAGGATCGATGGCTTTCTCTAAGGGTGTCATTTGTTTTTTGAGACTTTTCCCTGTGTGCCATTATAAAAGATCGTAATTCCCTGTGTGCCCCTGAAAAAATTCAGCGGTCTTCAGCGCCACTACTCCAACTTTTTCGTGTCATCCATGCCACTTCCGTCAGTTTGGGCTCTAACGCCGTCAAACTGCAGGTGTGAAAAGACGAAAATGCCCTTAAGTTCAAATATGTTATTAGTTTTTTTTAGCATCTTAACGACTTCAAATGAAAAAACCCAAAACTAGAAAGTTGTAGATCTCGTCGAGATCTATAATTTTCATATAAATTTTTTTTTTCATTTAATTTCGCAAAAAAAATATGATTTGATATATTAATCATATCAAATCATATTTGTTTTGCGAAATTAAATAAAAAAATTTATATGAAAATTATAGATCTCGACGAGATCTACAACTTTCTAGTTTTGAGTTTTTTCATTTGAAGTCGTTAAGATGCTCAAAAAAAACTAATAACATATTTGAACTTAAGAGCATTTTCGTCTTTTCACACCTGCAGTTTGACGGCGTTACAGCTCAAACTGACGGAAGTGGCATGGATGACACGAAAAAGTTGGAGTAGTGGCGCTGAAGACCGCTGAATTTTTTCAAGGACACACATGGAATTACGATCTTTTATAATGGCACACAGGGAAAAGTCTTTTTTTTTTGTTTGTGTTGGGTGTTGCCATTTTGCAGTTTCATGTCTTGCACGTCTCCTAGCGGCTACCGTTCTCTTGCAGATGGGTCCTGACCCTGAGTGAGCTCAGCGGCCGTAGCGCGGGAACACGGCCGTGTATGCGCCAGCCACTGCTCATCCCCCGCGACTCGCTGCTTGGTGATCTCCGGCAGGAACACGCACACGGGCACCATCCCGCTGTCGGGCTACTCGTGCGTCGAGCGTATGCGCGGCGCTCGGAGTGTGTTCGATGAAATGCACGCTCGGAACACCGTAGCGTGGAATGCCCATGGTTACTGGCTATGTCCAGAACGAAGGCATTACCCTTGCACGCGTATTGTTTGATGCAATGCCGAGCAGGGATGCCTCATCGTGGAACACAGTGCTTACAGTTACTGGGTACTGCCATAGCCCATAGCCGACTGATGGTGGATGCAGATGAATCTGTTTGAAGTTTGAACAAAAACGCCAGAACGCAACTTGGTTTCTTGGATAGTGATGATTTCTCTGGGTACTACTCTAATTGGGAAGTATGGCAACGCTTGGGACATGTTTGGATTTTGGCAGTGCTCCGTGAAGGAATGGCATAAAAGCAATCAAACCTTGTTTCTGTGCTTTCAGCTATACGCCATCTTGGTAACCTTGGAATTATAGAGAGTTAGAGTACCCATGTGCTCGTGCGTAAGTCTGTCTTTGAGAGGGATGTGGTTGTAGGCACTGCCATACTTAGTGTTTACACTAAGGATGTGAATATACTTGGCAGAGCACTAAAATTTTTTGGTCAACCGTGAATTCTGCACTCTCTCAGGGTACATGCAAGAATTTATTTGAGCAAATAAAATTTGCAAGGTAACATGCAAGAATTCTTGAGCCTAAATTCTTTGCAAGGTAACATGCAAGAATTCTTTGGTGAACTTGATTAATGATGCAAGAATTTTATTTGAGCAGATTCCTGAGACTAAATTAATGTTGTATCCTTGGTTGCGATGATTACTGGGTACATGCAGAATGAAATGGTAGATGAAGCCGAAGAGCTTTTTAACAGGATGCCTTTCAGAAACACAAAATCTTGGCTGGGATGATTGCAAGGTAACATAATGGGAAGAGTGAACAAGCTTTTGTTTTGCTTCAAGCACTCTATAGGAACGGGAATACGGGATGTTACCTAGCCTTTCTAGCAGCTTCTTTGCTTGTTAAAATAGTGAAGCTCTTGAGACAGGAAAGCAAGTGCATTCACTTGGCCAGGTGTCAGTTTAATAGTGTCGGTGTCTAGAACCACGCCCTAGACGCTAAGACAAGTGAATTTGTATCTACGCATCGAGGCCTGGATGGTGTGCAATGCGGACACAAGGTTTATACTGGTTCGGACAAAAATGTTTCTACGTTCAGTGGATTTTGCTGCTGCTCGTGTTGCCTTGCACCGGAGTGTTCGTAGTAGGGGTTACAAGCTTTCGAGAGAAGGAGCGGATCCCAAGTCTCTTTGGTGGTGTGTGAGCTTGAGTGCTTGGTCAATGAGGTGTTTTTCCATCGGGGTCCTCTCTAGACATGGCCCCTGCCTCCCCTTTTATAGTTCCTAAGGGGAGGGCTCATGTTATATTTGTGGTAAAAAGGTGAAAAAGGAAAAGATAAAAGAGAAAAATAAAAAGGTGGTCTCGGGTGTGGCCGTCTTCCTCCTTATCCAGCGTGAGCAGTTTACCTTGTAGTGCAATGGGCGTCGAGCTTTTGGCCTCTCCGTCCACTGGTGCAACACGTTGTGGCCACACTTCGTTCTGTGTGCTTTTGTACCGTCGAGGATGGACGGTACGTGTGCCCGGATTTGCGTAGAGAGAGTTAGGTAGTACAATTGCCATTACCTCCGTTGCTGTAAAGGCATGGACACCGTCGTGGTTAAATGACCGGGATCATGTCGAGTGGTACCACGACTCCCATGCCCCGTTACTGTGCGCAGTCGTGTTTGTCCCATCGTTAGGAATGGGCGTCGTTGTGGGGACCCGCGTGACTCCCATTTGCGCCCGAGACCATGGTGTGGCCGTCGGGCGAGGCGGAGAGATATTGCGGGGGAGTCGGACGCTTTGATGATGTTATGAGGGCTCGGGCGAGGCGGAAATTGCTCCCGAGGGGTTGGCCCTGTCCGAGGCCTTACGGTAAGGCTCGGGCGAGGCGGGAACCGACCTTAAGCCTCGGATGACTTAACAGTTGACACACTATTAATGCCCTTGGTTGTGTATGCCTAATAACGATACCTGACAAATAGGTATGTTTGTAATGCACCGGTCACTAGCAGAAACATAGCCACATTGGGTTCACAAGACAGATCTTTGATTAGATGGCGGCTAAGGATATAGTATCGTGTATTTCTTTCGTACAACATTTATACAAAATAATATTTGGAAGAAGCAAGAGATACACTTGAAAAATATGCCGAGTCAAGATGTTGTCTCTTGGACTACAATAATATCCACATATGCGCATTCTGTTTTGGTAGATTTAAACCAATAGTTTTTCAAGTCTATGAACAGTTATTATGGACTAACTCTGTTGGAGCACTATGCTTGCATGGTGGACCTACTTGAGTGAGCTGGTGATGTAAGGAGATGATCATTTTTATTTACAATATGCTTATTCAGCCAGGTACAATGATCCGGAGTGCTCTTCATGGGGCATGCAAGATTCACAAGAATGTAGAAGAGCAGATGAGAAACTTTTGTCTATTGAGCCATCAAATGCTATTAACTATGTCATGTTGTCAAATATATACTCCTCCCATCTCCCAAGGGATTTGGGATGAAGTTGCGAAGGTATGAAAACTTATGAAAGAACAAGGTGTCGAAAATAGACTTGTTGTAGTTGGATGCAGATAAATAACTGAGTCCACTCATTCACTGAAGATGAGGAACATGAGTAAATTTAAGATATATATGCTAACCACCAGTAGCTGTACACTTTGTTAAAGGCTAAAGCAATGGGCCTGACACTGAATTTGTTCTCCATGCCATAGATGAAGAACAGAAGGAGAGCTTGCTTCTGTACCATAGCGAGAAGCTTGTTGTTGCTTGCTTATGGTCTCCTCGTTACACCCAATATGTGTTGACTGTCACACTTTCATCAAACACAAAGAGAGAAATTGACATTAGGGACGTGAATCAGTTCCATCATTTTAGGAATGGAAGCTGTTCCTAGTGACTTCACAAGTCTGGAAGCACTGAAACGCCTGCGTGTTTGAGGGAACCAGGCCAAGTATTCAGACTTTGTTACACTGATGAGTTTGTGTTGTTAGTTTTTCGAAAATGAGTTTGTGGTGTTTCGCTGGTACTTGCACACTCCACTGACTCCGTAGGTTGCTCAAACCTTGACTCTTAATTTGTTTTCTGGTCATTGCCTTGTTTATTTTATGGTGCTTTTGTAGTCATGTTTGCTAGCCGGCTTGGTGTTGGGTGTGCTTGGGGAGGGGTCCATTTTGGCTTCCTCCTTTGTATTTTTCTTTCCTTTCTTTTTTTCGATACATCTTTCCTCTCTTTATGAAATGACACGCAGCTCTCCTGCATCGTTTGAGAAAAAAGGAATGGAAGTTGTTCATTGGTGATTTTTGGTGATAAATTATCCTAGCACCAGCAATGGGAGTTTATTTTTTCCGAGACCGTGCTTAGCACGTGCTAAATTAAGAGGCAATGGGAGGTTGGCACCCAATTTGGCAGTGCTGACCAATCAAGTCACCATCTGACATTAACAAAGATACCTGTACATGATCTAAGCTGACACTTCATGATATTTTTCTTCTTTAGAACAATATTGCCTGTGCAACCTACCCATTGTTTACATTATTTTTCATGCTCTAGAAAATTGTTTGTACAGAAAATGATTTCAAGTTTGACACCTTATGCATATATGTTTCTTTCAGGAAGCAGGCGAGCTTCATAGGAGGAAAGATTTTCTTGAAGAGGTTGCTGCAAATTTGACATGTGCAATGTTTGAAACAACACAAGGTGTTCTTCATGGTGCAAGACACATGGTATTTAATAGTCCTACAATCTTACCCCTTTTTGTACTGCACTCAACTTGCTAATCTAGTAGATTCATTCTATTTGACAACAATATTCCATGTCCCCTTGTTTCTTCTTTGTTATCAGGCAGCTGTTTTGAGATAAGTTGTGAGCCGATTGTAAGAAAGCATATTCAAGGCGTCTTAATGAATATAGCAGTTGTGTCAACAAGGTCCCTCACCTGAGGGCAAATGGGCAATACCATCATAGGTCCATACAATCAACTATCAGGTGTCAACGGCCTGTTTGGATCTTGTGAGATTCCACAATGGCTTGTGGAAGCTGGGATAGTCTCCAAACATCCACCAAGCTAGCTTCCACAATCTCAAAAGCTGAATGAACCTAGCTTCTACCAGGTTATGGAATTTTGGATGGATTCAAACGCATCGTAAGTGGTTGAGAGAGAAACCACTTTGCAAGCGTGCATATGCACAATGGCTTCTTATTCAGAAAGCAGAGGAAGAAAAGCTCCTCAAGGATACGTGAAAATTTTCTAAGTGACTGTGTCGCAAGGCTGCATAATGGCAGGATAAGCAACAGAAGATGATACTGGATGATGCCTTCTGCAATTTCCTTCTTCCACCAATGGAAAAGGAAACTTGATCAGTATTGACAGCAAAAGCCGAACATTGCCGCCATATGGAATGTGGGAAACAGTTGCCGAACAAGGTTCCTGTTGCTCGTTGGATGAAGAAGGTGTTGACACTGATTTGGATATGAATGAGAGTTGAGAATTATGGCCTGCTTCCGGAGTCCTGGGAAGCCAACAACCTTTGTAACAGGTCTATTTGTGGGTTCTATCAGTAACAGTTCTCAAGATGTCGCTGAGCAGCAGCGGAAGAAGAATGACCACCAACGAGTTTTAAAGTTCATGACTTGTCATCAACCCACATGTGTGTGTAGGAGCATCAAACTACAATTACAGACAACGCCACTGACGGAGCCACCCTAGGGGCGTGGTGGGGCGGCCGCCCCAGCTACCGGCGGCGCCATTCTAGACCCCCAGACCCCTTCTTCTCTACCTCCGGCTACCGAGTCCTTGCGCAGGCCAAACATCGCGGCCGCAAACCTGCGAGGCTACGATATGGCAAGAAACAGCGAGCCAGCACCTGGACTAGAGTTTGGTTTAGTACTGTCCAGCAAGCAGCATCGACCCATTGAAGGCCCAATGCCCCAACCGTCCCAGCTCCCACACACAATGATTCCCTAATCTACATCGAACATTCGTCTCTCCGATACTCCTCCGGTCGTCCTTGCATCGCAACCATAGCCGGCGAGCTGCGAGCACCGAGGGCCAACCGGCCACCGCCTGTCGGACTACCGAAGCCTGGAGGCCGGACGCCCCTTGCGGCTGAGTGCGAGGAGCGGCCGAGCCATGTCCGAGCCGCATCGGTTCATCCGCCGCCCGCATGTCGCACTGCCGCGTTGGCCATCGGCGTCTCAGCCGTTCGGAGCTCCGTGTCTCATGCCAGGTTCAGCCCTTCAGCTATTCCGCACTGGCCCTATCTGATTATCCTCCTTCCAAAAGAGCAAGTTCAAATATGAAATACAATATTACATGGTAAATCGCCAAGGACATAAATAAAGAAAAAGGGATCAAAGGATGGAGGCTTTTGTCGGATTTAATTGAGTTTGTCCTAGAATTCTAGGACCAATATAACATTAGTCTGGAGTTTGACTTTCGAGCGGTGTTAAAACTCGCCCCGCCTATAATTTATTTTTGGCTCCGTCACAACGCAAGGATGATATTTATGGGTATTATTCTTTTCAGTCACATTAGAACAAACACTGTCGTACTATGGTCTTTAAGTTGGCCGCAGACATGATAAGCTTCATGTTTTAATCATCTATTCTATTTTACAATCTGCTCGTTGTATGAACATGCTAATTTTAGGCTGGCTTTCATTATTTTTATCTTTCACTTTGCATTCTTGTTTGTTCTTTTTGGCTTCTGTAATGGTGGATGTCTGATCTTTATTTATTTATTCAACTTATTGTGTCCATTGCACATAGCTGTAGAAAAAGATTCAAATTGCATTTGTACTGAGGGATGCAGTCGCTACAAATGTTAACATGTTTCCAGTGCTTGTGTGTATATTCTACACCTACAGTGAAAAGTATTTTCCAATCCTTCAATAGTATGTTTTCCAGTGCTTACTTGGTGAAAAGTATGTTTTCAATCCTTCAATAATATTTCTCGGAAGTTTATTTTAAGCTTTTATGTTATCATCAACAACAATTTTTTTGGTAGGTTATTTTTGAATTACCCTCAACTGGATAATTTTATTATCATTTTGTCTAATAGTGATGAGTCTGCTTCGCTTGGATGGAAAGCATTAGAGTCACACTTTTACTTTTACAGCTCACTGAATGAATATTTTTTTATTGCAATTTATAACAGATGAATTGAATACAGTGCAAAGCAAAACATTTGCCTTTGCACTTCGGTTCCTGATCACAGTAACAACAGCGGAAATAGATCCACAGCTGTAAATAATAGAAGAGAAATATCCCTCATTTCTGATTTCTGTGCCTGTATCTCTTCACTCTCCGGTGCCTGATCAGAGCAGAATCAGACATGGTACCCTGACGCCCAGATCTTGCAGTGCTCGCCGTCGGCCTCCTCGCTGCCATCTTCGTCAAGCCGGAGCGCGAACGCGAGCGCCAGCGCGGCCCACTCGAGCACGAAGATGGCGGTGCCGAGCCCGCCGATGAGCTTGAGGATGACCTCGCCGTCCTCCTCCCGGACGTAGGACCGCAGCTCGGCTAGGAAGTCGGCGGTCCGGTTGAAGGCGAGCAGCGCGGCGGCGCCCTGGAAGATGGCGGTGAGGACGGCCCCCGCGTTGTGCGCGGCGTGCGCGCTCCCGGCGCCGGCGCCGCCCTCGGTGAAGGAGCCCGAGCAGCCCGCGGCGGCGAAGACGGCGGTGAACGCGTGCAGGAAGACGAGGAGCAGGCCGCACGCGGAGGGCGCGAGGCGGAGCGAGAGCGTGAGGAAGATGCACGCCGACGCCGCCCCCAGCAGCGTGTAGTTGCACAGCAGGAACGCCTTGTGCGCCGCGCGCGTGCTGCCCGCCATCGTCGTCGATCACCCTCTTCTTGCTCGATCGGAATCTGCGAGAGACTGCGACCGCGAGAGAGCAGAGAGATCGAGAGGGAACTGAAGGATGCGGCGCGAGGAGTGGACTGGACTGGACCGGAGGGCGAGGAGGCGAGCATTAATAGAGCGGAGCGCGGCGGGAATGGAGCCGTTGGGCACCGACGGGTTAACGGCTAGTGCCGGGGAGGAGCCTGTCCGCCTGGCAGTCGCGTGCGACGGAACGGAAGCGAAGGGAGAGAGACGTTGAGGGCCGAGAACGAAAAGGAAAGAAAGGAACTTCGCTTCATGGGCTAATGGGCCTAAAGACACGTGTGATGGCAGCCCAGTAACTACTGAGCTGGAGAAGCCAACAGGCCCAGCCCAATGAGCTGGTTAGGTTAGCCTCGCCAGGGGACGCTAGCGCCGCCGCCCTTTCTCCACTCCCCTTCGACCGTTCAACGGCGCTTCTCTGGCTTGCCTGGCTTGATTCCCCTGCCCTCCTGAACAAAAGCGGCGCGGGGTTTTCTAGGGTTTAGTGGTCCGGTGCTGTATTGTCAGGTAGCCGCCTCCCCTCCCCTTCAACCTGTTCTTCTCCGCGGCGGCGGCGGCTTGCATCGGAGCGGAGGGAGAAGATGGTGGCGGCGATCAGGGTGCCCAAGACCCAACGCGCCAGGCGGGAGCTCCTCAAGCACGCGCCCAAGCTCGTAAGCTTCCTTCTCTGCCCTTCCTCCCACTCCTGTTCCCTTTTCCAAAAGCTCCCTGCGGCGAGCAATAGTGGGTCAGGTGACCCAGGCGGCTGTCCACCAGCGTTTCTAGTTCTACTAGTTCGGCAGGATGAGCGACCGTGCGGGTTCTCCACCAAATTAGACGCCCTTGATTTCTTTTTTTCCAAAAAGAAAATCTTCATATTAGTTGCTACACTCCAACGAGATATGGGATCGGAGAGAGAGTAAACGTAGGAAATCTTTCGAGTGAATAGAGTTGCTTCGTCATAATCTAAACTACTATCAGATCAGAATACCCATCGATGAGGGTCCTCTGTATATCTCAGTTCTTTATCCGGATTTTGTACCTCTACCTCACAAACTAGCTAGCCTAATCTTTGTGGTACGGTCCTGTTGGTGTAATATGTGCACAGACCCTTCAAAATGTGTGGTATGGCCCTGCTGCTCACGGTGGGCTGCCACCAGAATCTGTCACTCTTCTTGCCTGTCCCTCCCCTAGTCGTCACTCCAATTGGTGCTCCCGTCCACAGGGTGCCCTCACAAGGAGGGTTGCTGGTGTCCCATGGGTTTCGTGTGTCCCAAACACAAACTTTAGTGTTTCTTTTTTTGGCAAACACGTGGAAGTAGGGCACCTCGTGTCATACAATGTCCTGATCAGCCACTACCATGGAGCACCCTGGCTGTGCTGCCGCCCTGTGGGGTCAGCGTGCAGGAACCATCTTAGCAAGTCTCTTGTGATGTTCATATCCTTTCCAGCGATGAAACTCTATATAATCTTTATCAGATAAAGCAGTGGGTTGGCTAGTTGGTTAAAGACATTACCTTTTGGCACAATAATATGCAATGCACTATGCTTTATTATTGAGAATCGTGTGGTATTCTTGATCTTAGCTATCTGGTATCCGTGTAAGGAGGTTCTGCATAATTTGAACCTTGTATGTAGTGGAAATAGACTATGCGTCACGGATACGGATACGCGGATACAGCAATTTTCTTGAAAACAGGATACGCGTATACATTTTACTATTTTTTTAATAAATAAATAATAATACAAAATAAAATTTTGAAAGTCTAAAACTTGAGTAATAATCACTAATCATCATTAGTTCAGTACATACAATCATATTTGATACATTACCAGATCACCTTGTAGGTTTCTTGTTTCACAAGTCCAACCATATATACTGGAATACTGGATGGCTGCACAATTACTAAAAGTCTAAAATAGGAAGTCAGGAACAGGAGAGCTCTAATGTCGGTTCTCTGTTGTGATTGTGGCTGGTAGCCACTGCTCACAGATCCTATGCTAGGATTAGCATTAGCACTTAGCTTGTGCCAGCACTGCTAAATTTGGAGAGGCCACCTACTGCATGCAAGCAATAAAGCAATCAAAGCATGGGCAACATTAATCAAGAAGAGGAAGTGGGGAACAAACAAAATCAAGCAACAAGAACTGCAGAAGTAGAGTACATCAAGAATGGCGAAGGGGATCTACATGCAGAAGTAGAGTGTAGACAGCTTGCTTTGCTGCTGAATCTGAGTCGTCCTCTCCCCTGCATCCCCTGTATCACGGGAGCTGGCCACAGCCGTGGCGGACCGGTGGGTGCTCCCCAGCGCGGCGGTCAGGAGGAGGAGAAGTCGATTGATGGCATGGAGGCGGTGGAGGCTCGGCGCCAGCGGCCGGCGAGCGGTGGCGCATTCCCTACGCAGGAGGCGGCACACGTGTACGCAGGAGGACGTGTGTGGGGGCGGAGGCTTGTCTCCAGAGAGCGGGGGCGGAGGCTCGTCGCCGGCCACCGGCGAGCAAGGACGAGGCGTCCGTGTGCGCGTTCGCTGGAGCTGGAGGCGGCGTGACCGCGCGAAGTGTGGGTGCGCGTTGGGGGCTAGGGCATCGTGGAGAGGGAGACAAACATTGTTTTGTTGGGCTGGGCCGTATCCAATAGACAGATACGTATCCACAAACATACTCAAAATTTGCAAAATTAATAAAATATCTGATACTGCACAGATACGTATTGGGCGCGTGTTGACCGCATATCCGATACGCGATACACTCCCTCAGTCACTTATCCGTGCAACGTAGGAAATAGAAATAGCATGTTTGATGCTTTGTGTTCAAATCTCACATCTGTTTTCTGCTTAAATAATTTTGCCAGGTTGAGACCAGCAAGAAGACACTGATCCTCCATGGTACCAAGACTAGTGCTGTGTTGAACTCTGTGCTGTCAGATATTTACCACCTAAAGCGTGATAATGCTGTGAAATATACCAAGAAGAATGACAACATTAGGCCTTTTGAAAGTGGTGGAGAATCTTCTCTGGAGTTTTTCTCCCTCAAGACAGACTGTAGCCTTATAGTGGTGAGTGACATCATTTTGACTAGTTCATAGTTTGCCATTTGGCTGAACTTTTGAAGTACTTGACCCCATTGGAAAAATGATGTTGTAATAATTCTTAGTGTGGAGTAGAAGTAGAATAATCTAGTGGCTACATAATGAATTTCTTCCAACCATGCCTGCTAAATCTATCTGTAAATGAGTATAATATTTTCTATTTCTATTTCAATGATTTATCCTTATGTCATTGTATCTTAAACGTGGTGGTTTGTACCCTTGTCTTAAATAAATTATCTCACTCTATTGTTTTCAACTGTATTTTGAACTCATGATGCAGTATGGTTCTCATTCAAAGAAGAGGCCCAACAATCTCATTTTGGGAAGAACGTATGACCACCACATATATGACCTTGTTGAAGTAGGAGTTGAGAACTACAAGTCGATGGAATCTTATATTTATGATAAGAAGCTAGCACCAAAACTTGGATCGAAGCCTTTCTTTGCTTTCATAGGGGAACACTTTGAGAGTGCTGAAGAACTGAAACATTTGAAAGAAGTGCTGCTTGATCTTTTCAGAGGAGAGGTGCGCCACGTTGTAACTACAGGGTGGTATGCATGGATAATCTCTTGAGCTTCATAATGAACTGTTGTTGTTGAATGCAGGTCGTAGAGAATCTAAACCTGGCTGGTGTGGATCGGATCTATGTGTGCACTGCGATCTCTCCTACTACTGTCTACATGATGCACTGTGCTCTCCGTCTAAAAAGGTCAGGTACATCTATTCCTAGGATGGAGCTGGTTGAAGTTGGACCTTCAATGGATCTGGTTGTAAGGAGGCACAGACTTCCAGTTGAGAGTTTAAAGAAAGAAGCTATGAAGACTGCTGAACATGCTAAGAAGGTAAACCCGATGGGACTAAGATCAGCCTTTTTGTGTGTTCTCACTGAAATCTTCCTCCAGAGTCACTGTGATATTCACAACTATTGTGAATCTTCTTGCAGATGAAAAATGTCACTAAGGATCCAGTGCAGGGCAGGCTGGGCAAGGTCTACATGCCAGACCAGCAGGTTCGTGCTGAGTTTTGCTTTTGGAAAACTATTAGCAGAATTTCTTTTGGGATTATTAAAAAAAAATCTTTTGATATGATAACCTGATTCACGGTTTTGACTGAATTTAGGTTGGGAAGTTGACCTTATCCAACGACATAAAGGGACTCAAGAGGGAGCGCCGCGAAGCCAAGAAAAACAAGGAGGAATCGAAGAAGCAAAAGCTCAACCCTGAGTAACAGAACGCTGAAGTTTACCAAGTTTACCTTTGTCTTGGATACAAGCCAGATTAAGAAACCCTGCTTGTAACTGTTCAAAACTGCTGTGTTATCCAAGTGGAAGCCTCCTGTCCGATTGTGTGGTAAATAGTTTAGTGCCATCTTCTTAGGCTAAATACCTTTGTATGACTTCCACAACAGCATTGTGTACCAATCATGTTAGACGTAAGCATGGAAATTTTGAGAATGTTATCCTACAGTACGTTTGCTAGTCCTGATGTCAACGGTCCATGATGGATGCGCTTTGCCCTCACGAAATGGATGGCATTTCTATGATTCTATCAATGTGGTTCAAGCTGTCAACAAATTCGCAGTTGCTATTGAGTCGAATTGCCATGCAATCGGCTGTTCTGTGTTTCTGTGTTTGCCAAGATCACGAGTCATTTCCTCCTCTTATGTCTATCGTCTTGCTCTTGCTTCTGGAGGTCTTGGAGCAAGTCACGTATCACTGGCAAAGAATAACAAGGCTTTGGAGGTTATGTATGGCTGGGCGATGTGAGAGTAAGCCCAAAAACGAAAATGCGAAAGAAAGGCAGCTCCCCCACCGTACTTCCATATATTGGATTATGAGATATGTTACGGTGTTTGGGAGAGGAACCACCGGTTCCTGTCTAATTGTAATTATAAGGGTAGTCTAGTAAATGCATGGGGAGGTGCACGAGGCTGGATAGAGACTATGGAGCACCTCTCACCCCCTGTAGCACCATCCACGCCAACGATCATCACCTCCGTTTTGCTGCTTCGATCCATGCATTCCGCCCCGATCTGCTCGGGTTCTTTCCCAGCTTTCCGGATCCAAGAAACGTCGTTCGTGCTAAGCGATTCATATATCTGAGATTGGGAGATCAACATTATTCACAAAGAGATGCACTCACTACTTGGTAGTTGTACGAAAGTGTCGTTTATCAGATCTCAAATTACAAGTTTGCTTCAGCCTGGTTGGTTTATCCGGCTCCTTTCCAAACGAGACACAAATAAAGCTGCACAATTCATCGATCGAATATTCAACAATGATTGATGCTTGGACTGCCGAACTTGCCTACTATGCCCGCCATGGCGTCTCCAGCCAGCGTCGTGTTCAGGAACTCGATGTTTCTCTGTGGCATCTGTTCGCTCTGTAGTGTAGATCGACAGTCTACCTTCGTGTGCATCTGTATACGCAGCTCTGCCTCCTCGACCAAAATCACGACGACTCAACTGAGGCAGCGGTTGGCGAGCTCCGCAGGGATGCTCGGCGAAACCTTGTGGCACGGCCTGCTTCATACCTTCACTACACGTGTGCTTGGCCTAGTCGAAGACAACGCCAGCTTCAAGACCGGGTGTAATCGATAGGTGTAGGTGCCGGCAGCAGGTGGTGGCCATGGCGACCTGACGGCGAGGTAAAGATATGGATGCGATTCTTAGGATATGGACGCGAGAGTACTATTTTACCCTCCACAATATAATTAGAGCTGGTTCCGGATCCACTGAATTTTGATTTCGGCCCATAGCTTAAGTTCCTCTTAGCGGATTCCTTCTATTTCTTAACCATCCAATTTAGCTAAACAGATGGCTCTCGTTATTTCCCAGCGCCATAAAATTTCTCTTGGATTATTGGTAAAACCATCCTATCTTCAGAAGCTTCTGTTCTAACTGGCCATGTGTTACGTTGGTGGAACTGCTGCTTTCCTCTCAGACTTTCTCATGAAACGCTGAAAGTCAATTTCATCACTTAATTATCAGAGTGGGAGTGGCCGTTCAATTTTCTTTTTCTTTTTCTTTTGGAGATGCGACCATCTAGACACGGGGACAGGAGCACTCGGCGGAGGTGAAGGCGTGCGAGGGACCTGTGGGCTGTGGACACGAGATCACGACGTCCTATGTGGGAGAGCGATTGCGCCAATGGTTGAAGGGTGTTTTCAGGATAGATAAATTGATTTAGAATGCTATTTTCTCCATTTCAAATTATTCGATTTTTTTTTCGATACATAGCTTTTGCACTTAGATATGCACTATGTATAGATACATAGTAAAAACAATTATAACCAGAAAAGTCAAAGTATTTTATAATTTGAAATGACGGTTAAGACGGATGATGGAATAGGACAGACATTTGGATTCATTACAGGTTCTAGGAATTTAGTAACCTTATAGGTAAGGATAGAAAGGGCATTTTTACCTGTGTACGTATGGATACCATGAAACCCTAGACTATTTGATGATAACAAGGCACAACAACATGAGATGCCATGTAAGTGAGAGATGAGATTAATTTAAAAAAAAGATAAATTCATCAGCCGCCCTTAAACCTGTAAGGGTGTCACACTTAAGTCCATAAACTTTAAAAATATATTTTTGGATCTCTAAACTTGTTGAATGGTGCACTGTAGGTTCATGTCAGCCACAGGAATGTTTTATGCTGATGTGACATGCTAGCGTGATATGTTTTTTTACAGTCCTTCACTACTACGCCATAATCTAACGACCACATGTAATTTGTGGTTGTCGGGTTCTATCAGTCGTCTGACCACACATCGTACAAGGATACCCGACGACTAAATTTTTGTCAGTCATTATTTGGCGCACTCTCATGGTCGCTAACCTGCTCGATCTCTTTTACTGCTCCCCTCTCCACTAATTCTTTTGTCCCCTTCACAATCTATTCTCCCCCACAAAGCCAAGGTCATTTCAACCATGCCAAGATCGATCTATTCTCCCGGCACAAGTATTGAACTGATTTCACCATGTGAAAATCGATTTGTTTCCTACTAGGTTTCTCAGACCACCACCTATCGTAGAACCCTTGATTTTCTCTTGCCAAGCAGCCCTGACCCCCTGCAATTTCAAATCCAAGGAGCTGTCTCCTCCACACTCAACGCCCATGCGCCTAGGTGAATCGCCTGCATTGTACCTACTCTCATAATGGTACATATGTAATTTTGATCTTTTATAATGTCACACAAGTAAAAGGCTCTAAGTTGTTAGAATGTTTTTCATTTTTGTTTTATATTCTCTAAATTATTCTTTTTTTTGTTAGACATTTCCCTTTATTATTTCTTGTTGTATTTTCAATTCACTCAACACACGTAGCAACACACGAGGATGTGTCCATTGGGCACGATTTTTTTTTTCAAAAACATTCGGCTGATCTTTTTGTTAATTTAAATCTAATGTTGACCCATTAGGCTTGGGCTTGTTCTATACTACAATTTGGTACGGTGAACATTTGGCTGATCTTGACAAACGGCATGTATAAACATCGGACAAATACAATGAACTAGCCTGTATAAACAACTCGGTATAATAGTTACCCGTGCCACATAATGAACCGGCATTTTTTAACATAACAAAATAGAACATGATGCCGTATACCAAAGCGGCCCACATAGACATCCGGCCTGCCTATTGAACCGGGCCGCATGCTGGGAAGTCCAACCCAAAGCAGGTAGTAGTAGCAAATTTAAATCTAGTGTTGACCCATTAGGCTTGGGCTGTCTACCTGTCATTCGCGTGTTTTGTGGTCCACCAACAACCGGTTGCTACAGCTAGAAAAGACAACCGACAAATAGTACACGTCGGCTGTTTCTATCTTTTTTTTAGAAGATCGGGTGTTTCTAGCTTTTTTTAATTGCTCTCCACATGCGTTTGAACTTTTCTTCCTTCCGGTTGCCACGTAAAATCACCATTTTGGCAAGTAGTGTTTACTTCCCTTTGCTTAGCCGTGTCGTGTTCGTGTCTATTAAGGCCATGTTCGGCTGGCTGGAAAAACAGCCGATGCTGATGCTGATTTATGATGAGAGAAAAACACTATTAGCTAACTAAAATAGTACAACTGATAAGTTCAAGTGAATAAGACCTCAGTCTTCGGTCTACTCCTGTCTCCTGGTCATCAAGCGCCCAGCCTGCAAGGCCTTGTTACACAAGGTGAGGTCTCTAAAACCCATCCATGCTTAATGTTTAAATTAGGTCTAGTCAACTTATTATTAGGCCACCTTTGCCGGTATATTTTATGGGCACCAATAGAGCTTCCCCACCAAGAAACTTGAGATATATATATAATCATCTTGTGACAAACATTAGCCTTCAACAGCAACATCTCTAGCACTGCCGCACCTGCCTCCGAGAGGCTGCGCCATGGTGGCGTCTTTCTTAAAAAAAAATCTCTACTGGCACGGCTCAACCAGCAATATCGTGTTGAGGACCATGAGAGATAGAGCGAGGCAGCTCGGCGTCGGGGCCCTACTCCTGCTGCTGCTCTGCGTGGCCGCGTGCTTCCAAGGCGCTCGCTGCGCTGGGGGCAGCGGAGGAAGCAGTGGGGGCAGCGTCGGAGGAGGCGGTGCTAGGGCCGGTGCAAGGGGCGGCGGCGGAGGAGGTGGTGGTGGTGGTGGGGCCGGCGCAAGGGGTGGCAGTGGAGGAGGTGGCGGTGGGGCTGGCACACGGGGCGGAACCGGAGGCGGAGGGCGGAGCGCTGGAGGGTCCGGAGCCACGGGAGGAAGGAACCCATCCTCTGGTCCTCCTTACAACTCTGCCGGTGGGTCTGGAGGGGTGGGCTCCGGCGGCGGGAACAACGACTACTACGATGGATAAGAAGCAGGAGGAGCGCAAGGGCACCGAAATGGCCGCAGTGGAGTTTGGATGGTCTCGGGTGCTGCTGCCGCCCTTGTGGCCGCCACACTCTTTTAGTCTGATCCGTAAATGCTACTCCTAATGCATGTTTATATCCACCTTTCGAATTTGCTGCCATTATTTAGATTTTTCGCCATGGTATGTAACTACTATGTTTATATAACAAACTACAAAGAAAAAATAATAGAGAACAGAATTATCATGTCACCAAGTGGCATAGCACTCTGTATTTGGCTTTGCACCATTCATCTGGTACGCCGTGTGATGACAAGGAAGTGCAAGAACGGACGGACTCCGGAGTTTCTAGTGGTGTTTTACTGTTCACGTTTTCCTATACTTATTTGTTTCTGTTCAAACAGTTGGAATAGTTTGGTGCATGCCATTGCCATCAACATCCAAACTATCACGTCCATATGCTGCATGTCAATGAGTCAAAAGAAAAAAGGTCACATAATTTTTATTTTTTGATGATGAAGTAGGGAACATACGTACTATGGATAGAGAAACAACAATGTACGCACATGTGCGACTAAGGAAAATTTTTTAATATATAGTGAGCAGCGTGGAGTGGAGGTGGCGCGGAGGCCACGCGTATGCCACAACGCCGCGGCGATGACGCAGCGGCTGTGGAGGCCGCCCGCGTACAATGGCGACGCGAAGGTGGCGCGGCAAGGCAATGTAGAGACAGTGCGTGTGCAACGGCAACACTGCTTGGGTAGGGTGGCGCACACTACCGTACCCTAGATCATGCAATCACTGCCGGTTCGAACCTCCCTATCACTGTCGGAAATTGAACGGGTCCAAGGAAAGCGACATTGATGTGACTTTTCTATCACTGCTAGTTCAACAAAACCGAGAGTGATGTCAACGTTCACTACCGGTTCGTATCTTCAACCGGATGTGTTTATTTGAACAATCATGTCGGTTCGTTACGCTAGTTGGCAGTGACATACCTATGATCACTGCTGGTTCTAGACTGCAACCGGCAGTTTTGCCGACTTGTTCGTTGACTCGGCAGTGATCTAATTTTCTCATATTGCTATTTATTAATTTATTTTATTGATTTTGTGTGATACTTTTTATTTCCTATGGTTGGGAGACTCACATACATCAGAAATCCTTCAAGATTTATTTATATTACAAATGTTACGGTAACATATATGTTACGATCAAAGTCGGCGAGGGAAACCCCAACCTATATTTCTATAACTTTTTATTTCAAATCTAAACCTGTTTAATTCGCTCACATGGGGTCAAGCCTAGGCTTGCTGAATGGTACTCAGATGCTCTAACGACTAAGCTAAAAACCTTTCTCTAGCCTTTTCAACTAGGATTTATCTAAATTTTTCTTGTTCTTGAACCGTGCAAAGGGTTGAAAGATCCATCTTTACTCAACATCTCCAACATGAGGAAGGCTTCTACCTTCTAGCTTGTCTTGGAATCCTCTGGTCTCACTGTCTAACAGCTTTTGCTAGCCGATTTTCTCACGTTGTCGTTGAAGCAAGATGATATCGAAATACACTAGACAAAACAGTGGTGTGTTTTGTTGAATTAACCGATTAAGACTAGGGCCGCGTGGCTTGGAGTATCGGCGGGTCAGCGTAGGGCCCGTAGAGCCACCCCTCGGCGACGTATCGGTTGACGGCCTCCGTAAAAGTGTACCCCGTCCCAGTTCACGTACGCCGACGGGTTGGCGCAGGCGGCGACCCCCGGCATCCCGCACACGGCGCTGGCGTTCCAGTTGTAGGCGCCGCCGCCGGTGCCGCAGCACGCCCTCAGAACGTCACTGACCACTCCTGCCCTCACGCGCAGGATGTCCAAGTGTGCAGGAAATTCACCAGAGTTTGAAGTCTTACCGAATTGGCTGGGGTTCTTGAGGATTCGCCGGACCGGGGTGTAGAAGTCGTCAAAGATGATGGTGGCCCGGGGGTGCTTCGCCCTGAGCCCGCCCACGGCGGCGCGGAGCAGCGTGTTGTGGTGGCTGGCCACGTCGTTGACGCCGCGCAGGCAGCCGATGCGGTCGTAGTCGTCTGCCGCCGCGCTGGGGCTCCTCCGGAGCAGGGTGAGGAGCGCGGGCGAGCACCCGATCAGCGGGTTCACGTGCGCCGCGCCGTCGCGGACGATGAGCCTCTGTCACGGTCATGACTCATGTCATGCAAAGCTCTCCATTATCACTCGGTGCGTGACCGACGCTGAGAAGGAATGTGCGTGCAGTTATACCTCGACGGCCGAGGCGATGGTTCTCACAACTTTCGGCACGGTCTTGTTCGTCATCCAGATGAAGGTGTAGTCATTGACCCCAAACTCGCCGACGAAGAAAAGTGATTTTGCTGAAACATTCCCCACAAGACCCTGCTGCAAAAATCGTCAATCAGTTTCTATCTGTCTGTCTGTCTATGACTAGTGTTACAAATATTTAGAGCACGCGTGGCAGCATGCATGCATACTTTCCGTGGCGTTGCAAAGGGACGGCCTGAGGTCCTCGAACCTGCCCAGCTGCACGTCCAGCGAGTTGTTCAGCAGCTTGAACGGCACCAGCTTGTTCCTCTCGAAGAAGCCCACGTCGATCGCCGTCGCGCCGCTCACGGCGAAGTTGACGCCCCGCGAGACGACGTCCGAGCTGTTCGCAAGCGAAGCCGGGAGGAACGGGAGCCCAAACGCCTCGGCTGAAAGAACAAACTATTTGCGCGCGCGCATTTAGCCAATTAATTTACCCATGAAATCTATGATGGCCCTTCCGTCGCTGGTGCGCCCTGTGGGGCGGCCGAAGAAGGTCATGCCGTAGGGAGGCTTGTCGATCCACCCCGGGATCACCGGGGCCGCCATGATCACGAAGTTGCCGGTGTCCATGTACGAGTACGAGTCCCCAAGGGTGAACATGGAGGTGAAGTTGCGGCGCGATTGCGAGCCTGCATATGAGCTGATCACCACGCTTGAGAGACACAAGGCCAGGAGGAACAAGACAGGTGTGAGCGCCATGGCTGCTGCTGCACCGTGCAATGACAAACACGGCTCTGTTTCTGTTAGCTAGACAATTTTATCCAACACAAACAAATGGTGCTACATCTGTTAGCACGTAGGATTAGGAATTGGGAATGCGTAAACAAATGAGTTTCTGATCGATGCATTCTGTAACCTTTCGTTCTTATTCATTTTGATTTTGAGCTATTGATGAAGACGACTCCAGACCATGCACAGGAAGACTGCATAAGTTGGGTGAAATACTCTGCGCTAAGCATTTTTAGGATCGCTGTTTATTGTAGCTTCAGTTTCCGGCACTTACGGCATTCCCTATGCAAAGCTAGACCCGTAGGGTGGATAACCAAAGATCAGAATCTGGCGATGATAAGAGCGGATTCAGTGTTACCGGGTTAAAAACGTTACAACAAAACCAGCACGTAGCCTCAAACAGGATGGAGCAAAGGCATCTAATCACTGCCAGCACTAGGTAACATTTAACTGGTCTTTTAGTTTAGAGTCCGCATAGCCAAAATAACTGATTCGAACTAGACACACGCACCGACACAGTTCACACAGCACGGCCACATTATTTACATTAGTCAACGCCAACAAGGCGCAAGCTTATTTTGGCGAAAGTTTTTACCATCCACCACTGCCGGTATCAGTACCCTTGTTGCCGTTCCATGCACCATCTGCCGCTTTATCCCAGGAACTGCCACCACCCCCTCCTTGGCTCCCGCTCCCCTGGCCACCTTTGCCCCATGGATCGACCTCTTTCTTGGGAGGAACTTCTGACCCACCACCCCATGAAGGCTTCTCTTTGGTTGATCCTCCCGATGAGTTCCAGTTATCCTCGTTGCTCTTTCCCCAAGAACCTTCACCGCCAGCTCCTCCACTGGGAGCGCCCCAGGCGCTAGACTTGTTAGCACCACCACTTGGCTGACCCAGGATAGATGGAGACGATCTGTTCTGACTCCAGGAGTTGTTTGCATCACTTTTTCCTGCCTGTTCATCTCCACCAGAGGTGTTTTGCGCTTCCCAGCTGGGCTTGCTTTTCGAACCGCTTGGCTGACCCAGGATAGATGGAGATCTGTTCTGACTCCAGGAGTTGTTTGTATCACTCTTTCCTGCCTGATCATCTCCAACTGAGGTGTTTTGTGCTTCCCAGCTGGGCTTGCTGTTCGAGAAAGCTTTGTTGGCATTCCAGTCGGAAGACTGAGACCAGCCACCACCTTGACCGAAGGGCTTTCTTTCATTGTTGTCGTTCCAGTTCCTGTAACCACCGCGGCCACCATTTCCCCTGCCAGAGCCCCAACTACCACCATCTCCCCTTCCAGAGCCCCAGCTGCCACCATCTCCCCTTCCAGAGCCCCAGCTGCCACCATCTCCCCTGCCAGAGCCCCAGCTGCCACCATCTCCTGACCCAAAGTTGTCTTGATTACGGTCACCTCGCCCAAAGCGACCTCTGCCTCTTCCTCTGCCACCATCAAAATCCCTTCTGTTCCATGGCTCTCCAGACCTTCCACCACCTGATTCATCATTTCTATTGCCTCCATTCCATGATGATCCACCACCACCATCCCCAAAATTCCTTCCTCTCCCTCTGCCTCGATTTCCACGTCCAAATCCACCTCTATTATTTCCATTGTCATCATCACCAAACCTTGGGTTGTTCCAAGCAGGTTCCTGATCCCCCAAAGAGAAATTAGGTTTACACCAAGAAGATTCCTGATTCCCACCTGACGAGCCAGCGCCCCAGGTGTCACTTTTCTTGCTGTCATCATTACCCCCCTTACTATTCCAGGGATCATCAGCCTTTTCCTTAGATGGAGTGCCCTTTGCCGTCGTGCTCCAGCTACCATCCTTGTCATCAGCACCCACAGTAGAAGACATCTTGCTGGCCCAAGGATCATTTTCTTGTTCTTTACCTACAAAAATAAAATAAAAGCTCAACAAGAGACCCAGAACAGATAACACTGCTGTTCAGCTTAAAATGGTCCAGCCAAGTGACCAATGCAACCATTCAGATAGTCTCTTGAGTACCTTCATTAGAACCAATCTTGTTTGCCCATGGATCATTCTGTAGTCCTTCACCTACACATGACAGTGTGAATAAGATCTATGTAACAACTTGTTAGGGAATGATGATTGATTTGGGCTAACCCTAGAAGGGTAGCTATATAGGTAACCATACATGGGCCTAGCCTCATGGGCCTAATACACATATATTCCAACACCCCCCCGCAGTCTGAACTACCGGCGCAGCGGAGTTCCAGGCTGAACAAGAAGAAGAAAGAACACACACATATCCCCCCCCACAGACGCAACTAGCCACTGGTGATGTTGAGGCTGGAGCGAAACTCGGTGAAGGTCGAGGACGGGAGACCTTTGGTGAAGATGTCCGTGAACTGGGAGGTGGTCGGAACATGGACCCGCACCCTCGCCCATTGCCACACGATCACGGACAAAGTGTAGGTCGATCTCCACGTGCTTCGTTCACTGGTGCTGGATGGGATTGGTGGAGAGGTAGACCGCACTGACATTGTCGCAGTAGATCAGTGTGCTCCGGGAAGGCGGAGTGTGCAGCTCAGCCAGAAGCTGCCGGAGCCAGGAGGCCTCAGCCACGCCGTTAGCGACAGCGTGGTACTCCGCCTCGGCACTGGACCGGGAGACCACAGGCTGGCGCTTAGACGACAAGGACACCAGGTTGCCGCCCAAGAAGACAGCGTAGCCGAAGGTAGAGCGCGAGTGTCCGGACACCCTGCCCAGTCAGCGTCAGTGTAGACGACAAGGTCGGCGGAGGACCGGTGAAGTAGGAGGTCGTAGTCGATCGTGCCCCGGAGGTAGCGGAGGAGGCGCTTGAGAGCTGTGAGGTGGGGCTCCCGGGGATCATGCATGTGAAGACAGATCTGCTGAACGGCATAGGTGATGTCCGGCCGGGTGAAGGTGAGGTACTGAAGGGCACCAGCAAGACTCCTGTATGCAGTGGGATCAGACACTGGGGGGCCCTCAGCCTCTGACAGCTTGCCCTGAGTATCAACCGGAGTGGAGCAGGGGTTGCAGTCAGTCATCCCAGCCCGCTCCAGGATATCCTGAGTATACTGTCGCTGGTGAAGAAGTAACCCAGCAGGACGAGGCTCAACAGTGACCCCGAGGAAATGGTGGAGCACACCCAGATCCTTCATAGCAAACTCCAGCTGAAGAGCGGCAATGATCCGGCGGAGAAAGAGCTCACTGGAGGCTGTGAGGACAATGTCATCAACATAGAGCAGCAAGTATGCAGTGTCAGCTCCATGGTGATAGATAAACAGAGATGTATCCGACTTGGCCTCCCCAAACCCCAGAGTCAGCAGGAAAGCAGCAAACCGATGGTTCCACGCCCGGGGTGCCTGCTTGAGGCCGTAGAGAGACCTGTTGAGCCGGCAGACCATGTCAGGACGGGAGGAATCAACGAACCCCGCTGGCTGACTGCAGTACACTGTCTCGGTGAGAAGGTCGTGCAGAAAGGCATTCTTGACGTCCAGCTGATGGACGGGCCACGACCGAGCAAGCGTCAACGAGAGCACGGTGCGGACGGTGGCAGGCTTGACCACCGGGCTAAAAGTCTCATCATAGTCGACCCCAGGGCGCTGAGTGAAACCCCGGAGAACCTAGCGAGCCTTGTAGCGCTCGACAGTGCCATCAGCCCGACGCTTGTGGGTCCAGATCCACTTGCCGGTGACGACGTTGGAGCCCGGCGGCCGGGGCACCAACTCCCACGTCTGGTTAGCGAGGAGTGCGGCGTACTCCTCTTCCATCGCGCGACGCCAGTGAGGATCCAACAGGGCGTCACGGACGGAAGAGGATACCGGGGAGACCGGCGCGTCGTCGGTCGATGTCGCAAGGGCTCGGGGTGGCAGAGTGCCAGCCGCGTGCCGTGTCACCATTGGGTGAACATGCCGCGGGTGTCGGTGAAGAAGCGGCGGGTGGTAGACCGGCGGTGCGTCACGGGCCGGCGGGGACTGAGGCGGTGGTGTCGGTGTCCCCGGCGGAGAAGGTACTGTGAGTGGCGGCGGCCGCGGCCTGCGCTGGTACACCCGCACCGGCGCTGCGTACCGCGAAGGAGGTGTCGGGGCAGCACCAGGCGACGGCGACCGGCATGGACCCCCCGAGGCCGTATCGGGGAGCGAGGTCCCCGGATCGGCGCCAGACGGAGAGGTCGGGGCCGCGCCAGAGGACGACGGGCCCAGACCCGTCGGGGAGCCGAGGGAGGTGCCCGGTAAGGAGCCCGGCGAAGCAGTACCTGCAGGAGACCACGGAAAAGGTGGCTGGACCACCGTGTCAGCGGGAAAGAGGGAGGGGGAATCAGGAACAGGAGTGGTGGTGGGTGTGGTGGAGAAGGGAAAGACGGACTCATCGAACACCACATGGCGAGAGATGAGTGCCCGCCGGGAGGTAAGGTCAAAGCATCGGTACCCCTTGTGATCCGGGGAGTACCCGAGGAAGACACAGAGAGTGGAGCGGGGGTCCAGCTTGTGAGAAGTGGCAGCGGTGTTGGGGTAACACGCACACCCAAAGACGCGAAGGTGATCGTACCGCGGAGGGGTACCGAACAGGGCGTGGTGTGGTGTAGGAACGGGACAGGCAGTGGAAGGAAGACGGTTGAGGAGGTAGGTAGAGGTGTGCAAGCCCTCAGCCCAGAAGCGAGCAGGGAGCGAGGCCTGAAACAGGAGTGCGCACGATGTCATTGGTGGTGCGAATCATGCGTTCAGCTTTGCCATTCTGTGAGGAGGTGTATGGGCAAGACATGCACAACTGAACACCGTGAGAGAGGAAGAAAGCCCGGGAGGTGGAGTTATCAAACTCACGACCATTGTCACACTGGACAGCCTTGATGGTAAGGCCAAACTGTGTGGACACCCAAGTGAAGAAGTGAAGGAGCGTGGAAAACGTATCAGACTTCGCACGCAAGGGAAAGGTCCACGAATAATGTGAAAAATCATCGACAACCACAAGATAGTACTTATAACCAGAAATACTGATAACAGATGTCCAAAGGTCGCAATGTACAAGATCAAAAATGCGGGCCACATGTGAAGAACTATGAAAAGGAAGACGAACATGTCGGCCCAATTGGCACGCATGACACAAATGCTCAGCATGAGCCCGAGTACACGGAATGTCGGAGCTACGACTGAGCTGCATCAGGGCATCACGTCCAGGATGGCCGAGACGCCGGTGCCAAGTAGTAGAGGAGGTGGAGACGGCGAAGGCAGCTGACAAAACGGACGGCGAAGAAGATGAAGTAGCCGTCGAGAAGCGGAGAGTGTAAAGGGGCCCCGTGCTGTCACATCGGAGCAGAGGACGCTGAGAGGCCAAATCCTTTACAGTGAGACCAGAAGAGTCAAATTCCACAGAACAAGAATTGTCAGCTGTAAAACGACGAATAGAAAGGAGGTTGTGAACCATAGGAGCGACAAGAACATCAGGAAGACGAAAAGAGCCATGAGCACCGGCGGTACCCACAGACGTGACAGGAAGACACGAACCATTTGCGACCATAATGGACGAAGAGAGAGAGGAAGAGAGAGTGGACAGAAGAGAGTATACCAGGGTCAGGGGTGGTGTGGTAGGTGGCACCCGAGTCGGCGATCCACTCCGGTCCGACAAGAGATGTCAGGCTCATGGTGCTGAACGAGCGAGCCAAGGCCGCCTGGTCCCATCCCGCAACCCCAGGAGGGGTGCCAGAGGGTCCAGCCCACGGAGGCGTAGTGAAGACGCCGAGAGGTGAAGCACCAGTGAACATGGCCGCCGGTGGGCGAGGCGCACCTCCAGAAGCCTGGAAAGGCCACATAGAGATGCGCCCTGACCACGTGTTGTGGAACGAAGGCCATGGTGTCCCCCCCTGCGGTCCAACCTGTGCGTGCCCACCAGCCGGAGTCTGGGTGACACCACCGTGGCCGCCCCCGCGACCTCCAGCACGGCGACGGCGACCGCCACGACCCCCTCCCCCACCCCCGCTCGGCCCGGAGGGAGAGGGACCCAGGAGAGACGACGGCGGTGTAGCGGACGAGCGTGGTGGAGCGGATGGACGCGGCAGAGTAGCAGCCAGAGCCGTCGAAGAAGACGAGGACCCCGGAGAGGTGGTGGACCCTGGCTGGATACCCTGAGTGAGCTCTTCCATGACCAGGTCGTCACAGACCTGCAGGAAGGTGGGGAAGGGTCGCTGACGGGTGATCCACGTCCTGAGATGGGCGTAGCGGTCGTTGAGCCCACGGAGGACGTTGAGGACCAAGATGCGATCCTCCACGGGCCAGCCGAGGTCGCCAAGGGAGTCCGCCATGCCCTTCATCTGACGACAGAACTCGCCAACGGAGGTCCCCCTGGACGAAGGTGCGGAAGCTGGCGTCGAGACGCAGAGCCCGGGCCTCAGCATTGCCTAGGAACTGCCCCTCAAGGGCAAGCCACGCCCGGCGCGCGTCAGGAGAGTTGCGGACGAGGTCGTGGAGGTCCAGGGAGATCGTCCCCAGGATCCAGGAGAGGACGATGCTGTCGAGATGGAGCCACGACGGCGACTGGACGACAGCCGAGGCGTCAACAAGGACGTGGTCGTCGAGGGCGTAGCGGCGGAGAGTGAGAAGCACCAGATCCCGCCAGCGGGCGTAGGAGGGCGACTCCGGCTCGAGGACGACCGGAACAAGGAGGCAAATGTTCTGGACCCCCCCGGCCTGGTAGTGCAGCTGGGTCACGAGCGGGTCGGTCGGGTCGTGCCAGGGAACGGCGGTGTGGGACACGCGGCGGCCCGACGAGGCGGAGGAAGTGGCGGCAGCGTCCTGGGAGGCGGGAGAGGCGAGGAGCTGCTCCGCCTCGGCGATCTGGCGGGCCAGGGCGTCGGCCGCGTTGCGCTCACGCGCCCACACGAGGGCAGCCGCGCGCACACGAGCCTGCCCCTCCGCAGCGGCAGCCCGGGCAGCGAGAAGGGCCGCGGCGAGGGCGGAGTCCGGCCCCGTACTGCTGAGGGGCAGCACTGGTCCAGTCAGGCCACCGGCTGCCGTATGCAGGAGACCTCGAAGCGGCGGCGGCTGGAGACCGGTAGCGGCAGCGGACACGCCGTCGTGCAGAGGAGGGAGGTCCCCAGGCAGCGGCATCCGGAGGACAGCAGTTGCGGCAGCGGTCAGTGGATGCGGCGGCTGCAGGGGTTCCAGCTGCTGCTGGAGAGCCGCTGTACCCTCCGCCAGCTCCCCCTCCGTGCCAAGGCTAGGAGCGGCGGCCAAGGCACGGGCGGGTCCAAGAGGCAGGGTTGCGGCGGCACCTGGAGGAGCCATGGCGGCACAGGGAGATGCGGCGGCGCCAGGAGGAGGGGCGCGCGCGTTAGCCGCTGCCGCGCCAGAAGGAGCAGGGGCGGCGCGAGCGGAAGCGGCCCCGGCCCGAGGAGCGGGAGCGGCGGGTGCGGCGGACGCGCCTGGGTGGGCAGGAGCAGCGCCAGAGGGAGCGGGTGGAGAGGCCACCATATGTGCCCAGGAAGAAGAGGAGAGGGGAGGGAAGGAGCTGAAGGAGGAGGGAGGAGGTGGGGCGCCGGCGGCAGGCGCCCACCGGCGGCGGCGGCTGGGAGGAGAAGGAGAGGAGAAACCTAACCCTAGGCTGATGATACCATGTTAGGGAATGATGATTGATTTGGGCTAACCCTAAAAGGGTAGCTATATAGGTAACCATACATGGGCCTCATGGGCCTAGCCTCATGGGCCTAATACACATATATTCCAACACAACTGCATCTACAAGTACGTAGAATAAGAAATTTGCTTGACTCAACGCTACCAGCATTTTCCCACTTACCCCCATCATTGCAGGAAGAGTCTTTCGCCTTGGTGTTCCAGCCACCACTGGTAGCCTCAGCACCACCAGAAGTCATCTTACTTGACCAAGGATCATTCTGTTGTTCTTTACCTGCAAAGAGCCCCCAAGACAGCAAGTGAATTAGGAAGCTCAAAGGAAAACTACAGATGGAAACACTAAACAGAGGGGAAAAAAATTATCTGATTGCTTCTCAATCACCTTCAGTAGAAGACACCTTGCTTGCCCAAGGATCACCTTGTTCATCTACACAAGAGTAATACAAATAAATGCTCTGTAGCATAAAATGGGCGGCGAGAATGTCAATTACTTGATTATAATATTGATAGCTCTCAGCTTGAGGACCAGTTTGTGCTTTGCACAAATTTAAAATGTAATAAAAGAAGCAGCTGGAGCCTTAGGAAAATCGAGAAATTTGAGAAGCATGTTCGAGCTGCCATTTAAAAAAATAGTCGCTTGAAACTTTAACATGGAAACTAGAGGTAGAAATTAAAAAGGTTTACTGACCTACAGATGGTTTGTTATCCTCTGAATTATTCCAAGTCGGCTGATTTTGACCATATGACTTGGTGCCTCCACTGCTACTCCAGGGCTGGTTACTTGGTGGATTTGTAGCGTTCCAATTACCTCCACCACCCCATTTTGGTCCATCACCACTGTTCTGTTCCCTTCCAAACACAGAATCGCTTCTATCATCATTTCTCCAACCATTGTCTCTCCCTCTCCCGCGTCCGCCATATTGCCCCCTTCCTCCTCTTCCCCTTCCCCTATATCCACCAGAATCTCCAGCTTCTTTGTCTACCTGATTATCAGACCTCCAGGAGGGTTTTTCAGCATTGTCACCACCCCATGAATTCTTCCAACTTCCTTGATCATTTCCGCCATTGAAATCTCCAGATTCCTGGCCCCTACCTCTCCCTCGTCCTTGCCCAAAGCCACGTCCACCTCCAAAATTTCCAGGCCTGTTCCAACTGCTATTCTGATCATCACCCTTGTTCCAACCATCACCACCAAAAGATTTCGGTTTATCCCAATTGCTGTCACCAGCTTGGTCCGAAGCTCCAGCTTTGTTCCAATTTCCAATTTCATTGTTTGTTTCTTCAGACTTAGCAGATGACCAGTTTCCTTTGCTCCAACCTTCATCCTGTGCATTAGCCACAACAGATGACTTATTCCAGTTGGCAGCAGAAGCATCCCAACCTCCTGCGCCATCAGAAGTGTTCTCTTTAGACTTGCCCCAGTTACCATCTTCAGTGACAGGCAAAGAACTGCCCCAAGCCCTATTGTTATCCACGTCTTTAGAAACATTGTCTTTTGTTTGGTCTTCAGTTGAGTTGCCCTTAGGTCGGCCCCATCCTTGACTGACATCCTCCAGCTTACTGTCTGGAGGCACTGTAGCCTTTTCCCAGCTATTTGGTCCTTCCATATCTACTGCTTTGACCTTGCTTCCCCAAGGGTCTGTGTCAGCTCCAGTTCCCATGTCCATAACCCTGCAAGCCTCTCCCCAGTTGTCACTCTTTTCACTCTCCTTATTGACAACCGCTCTGTCCCAGGAGCTGCCAGCAGCATCACATCCACCAACTCCAGCTTGTTTGTCCCATGCATTGCCACTAGAACCTTCCTTCTGAGTGGCACTAGTGTTCCAAACTTCAACAGCTGATGATGTTGCTTTCTTACCCCATGGATCAGAATCACCATCAGCAGAAGACACCACTTTCTTACCCCACGGATCAGAATTACCAGCAGCAGAAGGTACTGTTTCCTTACCCCATGGATTGGAATCACCGTCAGCAGCAGATACCGCTTCCTTACCCCACGGATCAGAATTACCATCCGTTTTCTTACCCCATGGATCAGAATCATCTTCAGCAGAAGTTTTCTTACACCATGGGTCAGCTTCTGATTCTCCACCTGAAAATGTATAAGTTCCACACCCAGCCAAACTGTGAAAACCTCAAATACTGGCAAATGCGCTTAGCCTATTTAATAAGCATAAATGACAATATCTGCAATAGTGCAAGAACATCAACCTAAATTTCTTTTACTACCTCCGTTTCGTGATGTATGTCCAGGGCCTCCGGAGCATCCATTTCGCAAATTTAGGTCCATGTATGATGACTGCTTTCATGGTGCGAGTTCTGGAGGGTATAACTAACCTAAGTAGGACATTTAATTTACATTTGGAGTTGTGGATTGACTTATAGTTTCTTTTGCATCAATGTTCGGTTTCCTTGGTCTGTTCACAATGGTGGGCATGGACAACTGAACATAACATTGATATCAGTTGAATTAAATCACTAACTCATAATTTTGTGAAACTTTCTGGTTAATGTGGGCACTTGCTGGGTATCATCTCTAACCTATCCCAATTTGTTTGGGTAAGGATCCGTGGTTGTTTTTACAAGAAACCTTTACTGCATCCAGAAATGAAAAGATGCAAAAGTCACCTATTTCAACAAGTTGCAAACTATAAGTGCAGCAAATGTCAAAACCAAACCCACAAGAAAAGGCTGAACCACATTAAAAGGGTATCATTTGTATACACTCTTTATAAAAGAAATTCAAAATATTGTAAGAAATCTTGATTAATAGACCACGCCTCTTTTAATTCCACATTAGTTCAATCCTCATCAATAAATAGAGTTGTTCCATCGTTTCGTTCCTACTGGCATGATCCACTAAAGCAGTTTTTTTTTAGATTTCGCATAGCAAGCATCTGAACAGATAGTAATGCAATGCCTTTCCCTAAAAAATGATGAAACAAAAAATACCATTGCGATAAAGGCGCAAAAAAAAGAATGGTGACACAAACAAATAACTAAATATTACCTGCATTCTGGTCTGGTAGCGTGGAACTTGAGAAGGGTTGCCATGAGTCACTGCAGCCCATCAAACAATTTGGTGAATAACAAGATATATAACAACAATAAAGAGTAGTTCAGAACATCTATTCCTCCAAGTAAGAGGAATGAGACAAATAAGAAAGAATTTAGCATCTTTGTTCTGTTCAGAAAGTGGACCAGATACAAGCAAGGAGTTAAAACGGAACCGACCAACTACATCCTTGGGCAAAAGGTAGACTCAAAGAGCAGCTCACTAACACAACCTCAACAATTCAATAGCCACGGTTGGACATTTACTTTTTACACTCACTTATATATATGCTTAGTACTCGAAAACGAGCTTAGCTTCAAAATGGAATAGGTCTAAATGCCCAGGAAAAGATCTCTAGTTAACAGAACCAGTCCTAGACCTAGCAGACAAGGGGAAGTGAAAAACAAACATCAAAAAGGCACCAGGAAATATATCTTAAATAATCTATACTAACTGTAAAGCAAAGACAATCTTTTCTTAACCATGTGGAATCAAGGCTGGCTTAAATAAGTACAAAATAAAGAAATTTGGTTCCTCACTTTTCAGTGATTTAGAACTCCATTTGACTACAAAAAGAGGGTTGTGACTACATTTATTCCTAATCTCAAATGAAGGGTTCCTGTATATCTTGTCTTATTTTTATGTACACCAGGACTACATTTATTCCTAATCTCAAATGAAGGGTTCTTGTACATCTTGTATATTGTATTCTTTTTATGTGCATCTTTCGTGAATTAGGACCCTAGCAGCATGTGCAGCAACAGCACAAATGAGTAAGGAAGTTCATTGTTGGCTGTTGTGGACAACAGGTCATACATTAGGAAGCAAGGAAGAGTAGTTCAGCTAGGAAAAGGCATGGCCAATTGTTTGATAAAGTTCAGGAAGAATTAGGAAACCAAGCAGTACAGAAAGAAAGATGATGTGCAAATGGTCCAAGACAGCTACGAGGTATAGTCGGTACCAGATTAGAAGGGATTAAGAGATAAGATGGGATCTATGTATCACCAATATGGGACTTTGGTTTGGCAATACAGGTACAGTGATACATAATTCTGAAAAAATAATGTTGTGGTAATATAAACAATATAAGAGTATCAAAGTATCAGATATAGGATCCGGGTCCGGATGGGTTACTGAAGTATAGAATATGCAAGTGTAGATTAAAAGCTAAGAGATTGCAGAATTCCAAAGCCTGGCTGTCTTACAAAAAGAAGTCCTAATCTATAGCCTGTATTTGGCAATTTGCTATCAATCAACGTCACTAGTTGTTTCATCCCAGAGACCCAGCCTATGTCTATTCTTCTCCCCATGTATCCCTGATTCCAAAAAAAAAAACATGTTGGCTCTCATTGCATGGTAATGGTATTTATCCAAATGTGAACCAAGATTTGCAACGACTATTCAAAAAGAAGATCAAGAGTTGTTAGTTTATGCACTAGTGATGAACAAAATGCTCCAAATGACAAAGTATGCCAGTATAAAAAAAATCGAGGGGATGGTGTTTTTCTCTTCTCCTGGAATGAATGGCAGAGCTCGTGATTTATCTAACAAAAAAAATTCCAACAGAAGAAATGCTGCAGGCCACTCTCTGATCAAAATTTATTGCTTGCCCTGCTAAATATATAGATTGCTAATAAAGAGTAGAACAGAAATACCCCAACGCCCAACAGCATTTTCCAATGAATCAACTTGATGATTGGTGACCATTTCTAGGGGAAGAAAGTATCAACAGAAATCTTTCTAGCACAGCAGCATTGCAATGGTAGATTGAATTTGGCTGCTTAGGTTTTGCATTGTTGATATATCTGTGCAGATTACCCCAACTTGATTGGGACTAAAAGGCTTAGTTGTTGTTGTACCTGTGCAGTAGCAAATCCACCCCAGTGGTTCGACCCACCCCAGTGGTTCGACGGGTGGGAGGGAGTGGACACCCGCAAGGGAAAAACAAGGATTCTAGATGTCCGAGTAAACAGCAAAAAGGTGAAGTATATAAAACAAACCTGCCAAACGATGGCAACCCATTGTCCCATGAAGTTTTGCCTGCTTCTGAACCTAATAATCAATGAAAGTAACAAATCCGATAATTTTAAACATCAATCCAGCAGTATAAGAGAACAAAGAACTTGAATCCTGTAATGTATGAACTTCCTAAATTCAGCTTTTCCATTAAAAGAAAGTAACTCATCCCTCAATGGAGCAGATGGCTTTTTAATATACAGCAGTCAGCAGGTGAGCAGTAAAATATTTGGAGACTTTCCCGTTTACACTGTAGAGACTGATCCAAGAAAGAAAAGCCCAAACTCTACATAAAATATTAATCTCACACTTACCAAAGAAGGATGTATCTTGACTTCCAAATTTACTAGCTGGAGCACCAGACAAGTTATCCCTGGTAGGCCATGTAACCTAATGAGAAGCTAATATGGAAGTGATACCATGCTTTGGCATAATGATGGTGCAATTGCATTACAGGATTTACAGCATATGAGGCAAAGAAAAGAAAACTAAAACATGCTTCAGTTGCTTACCCCCTATTAGCTGGGACTGAGAGAAGATCAGCTTGTACTGCACACATGGAGAAGTCAGTCATTGTTCAAACAACAGCTCCAACAATATGTAAGCTAACCAACCTGTAACAGTTTTCAGTAGAGAACCTAGCTTAACAGTCACATCATTCCGAAATATCCGAACTACTCGACAGAGGTAGCCCTTCAAAGGACCCTTTCTAATACGCAGCATCTGCCCAATAGAGAAAAGTTGTTCTCTGGTGCTCCTGTAAGGCCTTTCAGCTGTATTATGAAGGAAATCAGAACGATATACTTACATGCAGGAAATATTACAGAAGAAATCAAGAAACACTTACTGTCCCGATGCTCATTTTGCTCATAAGTAGGTTCAGAAAACATGGGAGTTGGAAAGTCCTGATACATAGAAAGCAAAGTGACACAAAGAACGTCCTCAATTCATTGACAAGTAGATACCCATATCTACGTACCGAACTTTCAGTAGTAGAGCTTCCCAGACCCTTCCGTATCTTTTCACATGACCCGCTTTGAGCACAGAAAAACCCACAGTTCTCACTTTCACTTTCATTATAAATGAACAGTATCCCCAAGTACAAGTGTTTAACGACCCCTTGCTTACCCTGCAAATATATTTAATCAAACCACAAGTGTGCTAAATGGAAGAAATGGTATTCTTGAATACTCCAAAAAGACAAAAAAAAACATACGCTGGAATTCAAAAGCATGCTGCATGTTACTGCAATAACAGTGCAATGCGTCTTAGATAAGAACAATTTGGCACAATAGCAGTACTAGTACATGCACAATGTTAAAACCATTGGCAATACTCAGTGAAAGAATCCACAGCACGTTTTTAAAATATCTCAAATTAATGTTTCCTTGAAATAAAAGCAAAAAAACAAAATATATAAATTCCCATACTGCTTACAAAATGAGAGACCAACAGCAGATTCCTGTCAGATTAATAGTTCAATTTTCACCTGAAATGGCCCTTCCACAACATTAACAGTGTCGTTAATGGATATTGTCTTCTTATGATGATCAATAGCTGTAAACATTTTATCTACGCAGACTTTCTTAATATCCTGCTTTCTCACTGTCACCGCAGATCCTTCAGGACCACCCTTTAGTATCTACACAGAACCCATTCTTCTTAGACAAAATTAAGGATACAAAATTGAAGTGTGCATTATAAGATTATTACCCTAATAAATCCATCTTTCTCAACAGCAATGATCACACCAAAATCTTTTCGCCTGCTCATTAGGAAATAAAATATAAGGATGAAATCCGTAGTTAGTGGACAGCGATTATAAACCATATAACACACACTCACCCATAGAGTACAAGATCATGAAGGTTGAATTCATCGTTGTCATCATAATTTTCAGTAGAAGTTGATGCTTTAAGGTCCGATGCTTTTGAGGATTTTATTTTAGACGATGATGACTTCATATCTCGCTCTGCTGGAAGGTTCCTTTTCTTAGAACCATACATGCCGGAGAGCCAATTCAAGTCATCAGCAGAAGCTCTATTGCTTGGACTAGAAGAGAACTTCAAAAGCTCCATTTCTGTCGGTTGTATCCCCCAATAAATCAAAGAACTAAGTGCAACCTTTTTATACAGAAATCCATCTTTGAACATCAAACCATCAAGTACTTCAAAAACTTCACCAGTCTGTCTATCGCGCTTTATTTCAATATGAGGCCTGAAGAACCTGCATGACAAATCACATTTTGGAAACTGTGTCAACTGTCAAGACTGGTTAAAACAAAATAAAAGTTTAATGGATGTAGGACAAGGAAGCTTCAGAAGGAAAAATTACTCTAGTTCTTGGGAGCTGATCAACCGTGGAGCAGGAACTGCAGCTTCTTTTAGTGAAACTGCACCACCCTGCAAAGACCAAAGCGTGAGATAAGTGAAGTAGTTAGCAATCAGGCTCCTGCCAAAACAAGAACTGTGAAAGGAGAAAGGTGGAAACAAATGGTTGTTCACAAGCACATCGGAGCCAAACAATATTGTGGGCTGACAAACAAGCAGTTATATAATCAGTTGATCAGTCAAGGGAATATACATTCAGTAAATGGAACCCCACTAGCATTCTATCCCAACATGCAAGCTGTCCACCTCAGCAGTCCAGTATCACATGCAATTACAGCTCATTAGCACATGCAATTATGATATCCACGTCAGCAAGACACATCATCCACTAACATGCTTTTGGTTGCCCACATCAGCGTGCCATGCCATCCACTAACATTATTTATAATAGTTTATCGTTTCATATAAGTAATTATATGTATTCTAATTTCATATTCCCACAGGGGTATGCTTCTAATTATATCTATTGTAGAACACAATACTATTGGTGCATCTAGATTCCAGAGATGTCTCACAGATTGAAGCAAAAGTCCCCCAGATAGCAGATATCTATATCATACTTAATCATGGCCAGGAACAAAATAAATTCGAGTAGCTTGGATAAATAGAGAAAGCAAATCAATTCAATAACAGTCATTTTTAATGCGGAAGTATAAGAACATTACAAATTTTTTCGAAATAGCATGGAGGTCAACTCTGGGTATAATTTTTATCATCACTTTTTTCCGTCCATCATCCATGCTAACGACCTAAAAAGTCACAGGAAAATAGTGATGTAAGAACATAGAAAATGAAAATATATGAAGAGGGACGATGCCCCCAGAAAAGAAAAAAGGCACAAACACATTATACCATACCTGTGCCAGATCACCTTTATAGTTTCCATTCTTCATGCGGACCCATGTACCACGAGAGATTACAAATGGTTTCGTACGGCTGGATAACAAACTAGGAACTTCAGCCACAGGAACAGAAGTAATTCTGCTTATGTACACACTACAAAACCCTTTGCATGCCTGTAACATGGGATGTCTATGGTCAGTGAGCCATTTTACAGCCAAAATACAAAAGCGTATACATAGAGATATTAATAGAAAAGAAAACATTCTATTTACTAAAAATAGTTTTTACAAATTCATTAAAAAGTTCCTCCCTTTCCTATGAAGTAGTAAAACTTGGAGTGCGTACAAAATGAGAAAAGCAAAGCTAAATTATGCCACATAAAAAATATCAGGGTTTTTAATCTTAAATATTACATTATACTCCCTCCATTCCAAATTATAAGATGTTTTGTTTTTTCTAGATATATGTAGTTTTTGCTGTGCACTTAGATATACAGTCTTGATACATAGTAAAAGGAATGTATCTAGAAAAGAAAAAACACCTTACAATTTGGAATGGTGAGAATATATTACATAAAACAGCTATAGCATAATACGCACTGCACTACATGTCAACCGGCATGCTCTTTCTAGTATGCATGAAATTTTTTCTCATGCTGTAAAAGGAACAGATTGTGTACCTCTGTAACATCACAGGCCTTCTCCGCTTCAACAAAAACAAACCCTCTTATGTGATCAAGTGCAAATGCTGTGATAATTGGAACTTTGGTACCAATTTTTCGCAGGTCAACAAATTTTTGCATGAAGCAGAAGGCCATTTGGCGCTCACGCCCAACCTGGAAAGCAGTTAAACAAATCAGCACATGCACAACAAATGCTAATCGAGCAATGTCAAGTCAAGGGTTTGATAATCACAAACCATGCATTTAACTTTCCAAATAGTAGGCTCTTTGAGTGCACAATCCATGGGGAAAATGTCATCGTCTTCTCTAGAATAGCTCCGATCAGCAGCGTACTTCACACGATTACTGTATCGGTTCTTGATGAATTCCTCAAGTTCGTCGCCACTAAGCTCCTCTTCCTTTACAAGAAATGGAAGAGGGTGTGACCTTTCAGTTCTTTTGTGACTCAGATTTTGTACATGTTCCCCACCAGTAAAGAAACCTGCAATTGACATAAACAAGATCACATGAGCAGAAGATTGTGAGAATCGCTAGGCAATAAAACCTTCATATACATTTATGGTCCAAGAGTATGGGATGGGATGAAATGACATTAGTGCAATTGTGAGTATAGAACATAGACCCTAGGCATCCAGATAATTGATGACAACATTAAGTCAAAGTGCAATGGCTGTTTGCTGTAAGGCGTAACTGGTTGATGACACTGACAAAGGTTCAAAAAAGGAAAAAAAAAACTGGAGATTGCTTATGGAAAAGTAGAACAGCACATGATGGAACAGGCAAGAAGAACAAACAGCTTACATCCAGCATTACATGGACACAGATGTTTGTTTAGGAGACACACCAAATAGCCCTTGGAATCCAGAGAGGTGTAGGAATCTGAATATCTGATGCAGGTGCAGGGGTATCGGACTCAGAAAAAAATTAGGACACGTGTGTCCAGGTAACACTGCTTATATCCGAACTGCACAATAAATGAGACAAAAGAGCACAAAGCAAAGCTGATTTTGGATGGTACATATTGTCGATTCATGAATTCTGATTTCCCAAAAATAGAGGCAACAATAAATACCTTGCCATTGATGTAGAAGAGGAAATTAACATACAGGACCAATTCATTTTGCGCAAAATGTGTTCTGGACAAAAAAAACAACAACTGTTCTGAAGGCTATGTAGTTTGCTAGTGCGTCACACTAAATGCACCACATTGTAAAGGTGTATTGTAATAATAACAATAATAACCACATAAAAGCACGACCTTGGATAACAAAGGTCAATCACCACATTTTGCCCAAAGACTCACACCAAAACCAAAACCAACAAAATCGAGTTTCTATCTATTAGCACACAGGGATGATTTCGTCCTCGTGCAACTAGACACTACTAGAATATCGTATTCTACAACTTTTAGTTAAGAGGTGAAATTTCTACAGTGCTGTATAAGGGTTCCTGTCGTTAATCCCCCCAAAACCCTCATCAATCAACACAGATCAAAACCTAGGTAACAGATATAGGGCAAAAAAATATGTATCCGAAATCATCCGCCCAGATAATCCGCATTGCGCAAAACACAAACCCCACATGGATCCCCTCAACCCATCCACGTCTCACGCACGCCTCGGGGACCGAACCGGATCCGTACTCACCGTCATCGGGGTCATCCTCGGACTCGAGCCCGAGCTCGTCCTCCTCCTCCTCATAGTCGTCGTCGACGCCGGCTACGTCGTCGACGAACTGGAGGACCCCGGCGCGACGGCGGCGCTTCGCGGCGGAGGACGACGAGGGCCCCGCCCCCGCTTCGCCGGTTGCCTTCCGCCGCTTCCCGCCGGACCCGGAGGCCCCGCCGGCGCCTGGGCCAGGGGATTCGGCGGCCACCTGCTTGCCCTTCCCCTTCACTGCCATGGCGAAGGGAGCAGCGAGTGGCTGAGTGGGTATGGGGTGGAGTGGGGAATGGGAGACGACTCGCCCGAGGTGGAGGAGGCCTTTAACCACTCCCGGCCAGGGCCACCTTCCGAGGAGGCGAGGACGCAGAGGGGCGTTTGCAGATGCCCCCTTGAAGTACTATGGAATTGCTTTTACTTTATTTCCGTTTTTTTTACCACCAAACGCAATGAAGGCCGTGTTTAGATCGGCTGATTTGGGAGGGGCTGATTTTGCATAGTGTAAGATTCTGCATTGTAGTATTTCGTTTGTATTTGTAAATTTTTGTCCAAACATTAATTAATTAGGCTTAAAATGTTCGTCTCGTAAAGCACAACAAAACTGTGCAATTAGTTTTTTATTTCATCTATATTTAGTACTTCATGCATGTGCCGGCATTTTGATGTGAAGGGGAATCTTTTTTTTGCATAGTTGAATTTGGGGTGAAATTTAGTATCTAAACAGGGCCGAAGTGAGCGGTGTGCCGGTGTGTGCCGGTTTGTGGCCGGTTTAGTTACCAGAAAATTTTGCAAAATTTTTCAGATTTTCCGTCACATCGAATCTTTAGATACATACATGAAGCATTAAATATAGATAAAAAAATAAAACTAATTACACAGTTTAGACGAAATAGACGAGACGAATATTTTAAGCTTAATTAGATCATGATTGGACACTAATTGTTAAATAACAACAAAACGTGCTATAGGATCATTTTGCAAAATTTTTTGCAACTGAACGAGGCCTTGGATTGGATGGCAGCGTCCCAGGCAGTTGCCTGGCAACCAAACAGCCCGCCGGGCGGCGCCCGATGGCCACATGGATTCGGGGGCGGAATAAGGCTGTGTTCACAGTAACACTTTTGTAACACTTTGTTTGTATTTGACTATTAGCGTTTAATTATGAGTTAATTAGGTTCGAAAGATTCGTCTCGTGATTTAAAACCAAACTATATAATTAGTTATTTTTTATATATATTTAATGCTCCATGTATGCATCCAAAAAATTGATGCCACGGAAAATCTCGTAAACATTTTGGAAATTTGAAGGAACTAAATAGGCCTAAGGGTTTGATTTCGAAAGGTGCGAGTGGGTTCGGGTGCAAGTGGGTTGGGCCGGAACCGCTGGAATCTGAATAGAATGGGCTACAATCACACTACGCTGACAGAAAAAAATGCTCCCTCTATAAAAAAAAATGCAACTATAGGTTATGTGTTAGTTAAAGTGATTTATGTTTGACCAAATTTATAGTGAATGATATTCATATTTATGACGCTAAATCAATTTGTATTGAATAATATTCACATTTATGACTCTAAATCAATTTATTTATAACACTAAAACCCTGAGCAGCTCGTCGGTGGCAAGGAGGTGGAGGATTTGGTACCTTTTCCCCTTTCTCTTCTTCCCATAAATCTTTTAGATGGTTTAATTTTTTTATCTCTTTGCTTGAATTCTGTAACTATGATGTTGAACCAATTAACAAAGGAAGTTGAATAATAGAATCGAAGTTTAATCTCCGATTTCAATGCTTACTATTTTTGTGTGCTGAAGCTACTTTTAATTTTGAGACTAGAGCCAAGATACCATGAGTTCTACAAGCCATATTTCATCAGTAATTTTGTCTAGGTTTCTTTAGCATGTCTTTTTTCGAAGTAATATTACTTATTGATGTATAGTAGATGGAAAAAGTCTACTTAACCCCCTGAACTATCAGCTAGTGTCTAACATACACCCTCAACTATAAAACCGTCTGTTTTACACCCTGAACTTTTTAAAACCGTTCAAATTACACCCTGGAACGGTTTTGGACGGCGGTTTTACTACAGTAACCATGGTTTTGCTACAGTAACTTCTGTTTTGACTTTTCTTTTTCTATTTATTTCCGCTGAATCTTTGAAAAATCATAGTAAATCACAGAAAAATCATAAAATAGAAAATCTAATTTTGTTGGACTCCACATGAGTAGATCTACACAATGAACATATAATATAGTATGTTTTAGTACAATTTTTTTCTGTAGCTTTAAATTAATTAGAAAATCAAATTTTGTCTGTAATTAATTGGAATAATTCATAGCTACAGCTTCTATGGTTCAATCGTGGTGAAATTTTTATGATGGGGTTATTATTATATGCTTGAACTATAGTAAAAATTTCATACTCATTAGATCATATATAGCTTAGTTATAGATTTATTTAGGTTTATGTTTAGCTTTATGCTTGTTAAATATAAATAAGTATATAACTAAATTATACACGATCCAATCAGTATGAAATTTTTACTACAGTTCAAGCATACAATAGTAACCTCGTCATAAAAATTTCACCACAATTGAACCATAGAAGCTGTAGCTATGAATTATTCCAATTAATTACATACAAAATTTGATTTTCTAACTAATTTAAAGCTACAGAAAAAATTTGTACTAAAGCATAATATATTATATATTCATTGTGTAGATCTACTCATGTGGAGTCCAACAAAATTAGATTTTCTATTTTACGATTTTCTATGATTTACTATTATTTTTCAAAGATTCAGCGGAAATAAATAGAAAAAGAAAAAGTCTAAACAGACGTTACTGTAGCAAACCATAGTTACTGTAGCAACACAGCCGTCCAAAACCGCTACAGAATGTAGTTTGAACGGTTTTGAAAAGTTCAGGGTGTAAAATAGTCGGTTTTATAGTTGAGTGTAGGTTAGACACTAGCTGATAGTTCGGGGTGAAGTAGACTTTTTCCTATAGTAAATTGTCTCAACAGGTCTCTAATAAAATAACTAGAAGAATGTATAATTGTTGGTAAAGGGAGTGAATGCTCCGTGAGCACGCGATAAACAATTGGGCTGCCCTATGCCCTCTTTGCATCCAAGCTCGCCGCTTCATCGGGACTCGAGACCTACGTGTTGTACTGCTAGGTATCTGCTCTATAAATACAGAGATTTCTTTTGTCAATTCGTGTAGTCATGCATTGCCATAGGACAATCTCTTTTATTTAACACACTTAAAATTTACGCTAATGTTGCAGTGGAGGTGTCCGTCTGCCAGGATGCTTGCTTCCTGGACCTGTGGACTGCCTAGCAATCCTGTTGACGACTTATATGGCTTCTAAAAAATTGGACGCTTCGACGACTTCCCTACTCCATTTCGCTGCCTTCTCCATCGCCGCACCCATGCAGTCTGCTCGCCGCGAGCGCCTCCACCGTGCTACCTGCTTGTCGTGGCCGCCTCCAACGAGCCGGCGAGCCTCCTCGTCGCCACCGGGGTCTGCCTAGCATGGACAACCCAGCAGCAGCCACGTAGGCACATGAACGACGTGTGTGGCCAGGCGACTAGGAGAGAGAGTCGTCGCTAGCCAGGTCCAGACCAGGCGTAGGCATAGTTGCTTGCTGCCAGACCGCACCACCATCCTAGGCCATCGGCTAGCCAGAACTAGCTGTTCCCCGCTCTGATCTGCGTTGTATGGAAGGAGAAGGTTAAAAAAAACACATGTTGCAAGTGTATGTTCCAAGTGTTTCGGATGTTGCAGAGGTATGTTGCAAGAGTTTTAGATGGATGTTGCAAACGTAGATCAAGATGTTTCATATGTTATAATAGTTGTACACGTATCTTGTAAACATCTGTTTCTATGATGTTTCATCTTTGTTTTTTAGACGTATGTTGTTAGTGTATTTATCTAGATGTTGCATATGTTTTCACACATGTTTCAAGTGTTTTTATCTGAATGTTGTGCATGTTTTGTGATTGGTTTAAGTGTGTTTTCAGGTGTGTTTTTTTAAGTGTTTGAGAAGCATGTTTTCAAGTAGTTCATCTTTCTTCAGACGTATGTTGCAAGTGTTGCATCTGAATATTTCAAAAGTAGATCAGGTGTTGCACATAGGATATGCGTGGGAAGTGGGAGGAGGTGCGAGGGGTCCCTACGCGCAGTCTGGCAGTGCGGGCGACGTTCGGGCGACGCGGGCCCCATGTGGGCGCGGGGGGCAGAGGCGTGCTGGCGCGATGGCAGGTGTGGAGTACGACACGCGCAGAAACAAAGTGTAGCATGGGCATCTGAATGCAGGCTTTTGTCTAGACGTCCGGACGCTGGTTAAATTTATTCAACAATCTGGCATCAATGACGTGCTTTAGCTTGCTCTTAAAGATAAACTTCATATTGTACATAGTGTAAAGACATCTTCACGCATGGAATGAACTTTCATCGTTATTGCTGATATTGTTGTACTCCTTTCATCTCTATTCAAGTGTCGTTATCGGAATCGTGTCAGAAGTTTGGCTAAGTTTATAAAAAAATATTAGCATCTTCTTTATCTACAAATAAATTTATTATGAAAATAGATTCAACGATCTGTCTAATGATACTAATTAATTACTATAAATATTAATATTTTATTTCATAAATCTAGCCAAGTTAAGTATGTTTAATTTCTCGGGAATTGAGAACAACATATAAAAAACAAACAGAGTACATCACATATTTATGAGGAATTACATGGAAAAAAAACTGTGTGCACTATGCACGCTGGTTAAATTTATTCAACAATCAGGCATCAATGACGTGCTTTAGCTTGCTCTTAAAGATAAACTTCATATTGTACATAGTGTAAAGACATCTTCACGCATGGAATGAACTTTCATCGTTATTGCTGATATTGTTGTACTCCTTCCATCTCTATTCAAGTGTCGTTATCGGAAGTTTGGCTAAGTTTATAAAAAAAATATTAGCATCTTCTTTATCTACAAATAAATTTATTATGAAAATAGATTCAACGATCTGTCTAATGATACTAATTAGTTACTATAAATATTAATATTTTATTTCATAAATCTAGCCAAGTTAAGTATGTTTAATTTCTCGGGAATTGAGAACAACATATAAAAAAACAAAGAGAGTACATCACATATTTATGAGGAATTACATGGAAAAAAACTGTGTGCACTATGCATTCTTGATCTAGAATTTACAATTTCCAGGATTTGAGCGATCAAACGGGCATTGGACTGAGGCCAGAATGAGTATTTTTGGGCTCATAATATGTGACGATGGAATTCACTTGAAAGTTCTTAAAGAAGAAGCCTCCTCAATCGCACGGGAGAAAAGTTTTACGTGTGTGCCCCGCTGCTGCGTGCGGAGTGTCACCCTGTCTGATGACAAGCATCACTTTGGCCCTGTTTAGTTTACAGAAAATTTTGCAAAATTTTTCAGATTCTCCATCACATCGAATCTTTGGACATATGCATGAAGCATTAAATATAGATAAAAATAAAACTAATTACATAGTTTAGACGAAATGGACGAGACGAATCTTTTAAGCCTAATTATACCATGATTGGATAATATTTGCCAAATAACAACGAAAAGAGTTACAGTGCCGTTTTGCAAAATTTTTTTATCTAAACCGGCCCTTTGCAAAACATCATCACGAAAAAGTACATGTTCAGATTCAAATTATCGTGAGATTACAAGGCACGCGCATGGTCCTAGTTAATTTTAAAATAATAAGTATATGAATTAATATAATCACCGTAAAATTGTGGTCCTAATCATGGTTTAATGGTGTAAGGTCCAAATAGGCTAAAGGGGGGTGAATAGTCTAATTAAAACTTTTACAAGAAATATTTAACCACAAGTTAGTACGAAAGGTGGCGAAGCAAAAGCACTAGCTCTAACTAATTAAGCAAGCCACCTACACAAGTCTAATATAAGGCTATCCACTAAACACAACAACAACTACAAGCTAGAAACAAGAAGTAATACGAGAGAAGAGCTTCGAGAGATTATACCGCCGTGTAGATATGAGAAGTACCAATCAATCAATCACACAAGAGAAATCCTCGGGAAGAGAATGACACAAGAATTTATCTCAAGATTCACTTGCTTTCCGGCAAGCTACTCCCCGTTGTGGCGATACACCCACTTATCGGTTCACGAGCTAATCGACTATCAAGAGTCGAGCACTCGGCGGGCGCCGCATAACCGCACGTAAGATGGGGATCCTCCAAGCCACGAGCTCCACTAGAGTATCCAATTCGCGAACTCCCGCGGGGAAGGATCAAGAACCCCTTACAACACTTGGTGAGGGCTCCAACAATCTCCAATTGCGAGCTCAATCACCTCCGCTGCTTCAAGCCGTCTACCGTGTCGGAAAACACGGAAGAGTAACAAGAAATCCGCAGCAACTCGAAGATCAAGTGCCTCTAGAATGCAACTCTCAAGCAATGCACTTGAATCTCACTCAATATGTGCAACCAAGCAAAGAGATGAGTGGAGGGGTTGTTCTCTAGCTCAAAGGAAGTCTCTAGGTCTCAAAATGTGCAAGAGTTCCCCTCAAACCCCGGACATCTTCTATTTATAGCGATGGGGTACGCAGCTAGCCGTTACCGGACGACGCAGTGAAAAACGTACTGACCGGACGCACCGATCATGGTGACCGGACGCGTTCGGTCACTACAAGACAAGCGTGAACAGTGCGTGTCAGAAATTACCGTTACCGTGACCGGACGTGTTCTAGCGTTTGACCGGACGCGCTGCACCTGGCGTCCGGTCGGAGTCCAATAAATTCCCACCGCGACCGGACGCGTCCGATCGCACGTGACCGGACGCGCCGCGCGTCCGATCAGCACTCCGCTGCGCTCTGCCCCTCTGGACGCCTGACCGGATGCTCCGGTTCCGTGAGGGACCGGACGCGCCGGTCGCGCGCTCTTCTTCTACGCACAGGTGAACTGACCGGACACGCTGATCAGGCCAGACCAGCGTCCAGTCAGAAACCCTAGCAGCACCGAGTTGAACTGACCGGACGCGTCCGGTCAAACCGTGACCGCGTCCGGTGCAGCGTCCGGTCACCACAGTGACCGTCGTTCGCCTCTGTTTCTTTTTCGACTTCCGACACAGTAGAAAATAGACATTTCACTTCTCAAAAAGCGCTGAATCCCGCCTCGCAAGCTCGGCGGGAGGGAGAGAGGAACCAAAACCCCTTTCTACCGCTCAAAACTCCACCGCCTTCGCAAATGTGCTAACACCACCATGTGTGAAATCACCATGTGCATGTGTGTTAGCATTTTCACAGTCATTTTTCAAGGCGTTATGTTAGTTCTCTACTAGATCCTAATGCATATGCTCAAGACATTGATCTAGTGGCACTTGATTCCTGAGCTAACTGTGATTGCCCCTCTTGATAGTCAGCTATGTATCCTAAACCCGGTCAATCACTTCTATACTCATCTTAGACCGGCAAAAAGAAAACCCTATGGTTATACCTTTGCCTTGCGCTCTTAGATCCTTTTCTTCTACTTGATCATCATGTCCATCATATTATGTGCATCTCCACCACTTGTGATCTTATGGCCATCACTTCATGCCACATGCTCCTTTTTATCACGTGTGTTGCTTATGTCTAACTCAAACCACTTAACATATAACATTAGCAACTTGGTGTCATTAATTACCAAAACCAAACTTGGACTTTTAGGTGGTTTGTTATTGTAACTTCTGTTTGAACTTTATTGGTCTCATTGCTTTTTTTGTCTTTCTTGAATATGGGTATATCTATGCTATAATGCGCCAATCAAAATTATACTAGGTCTACCCTGAGAAACGTCCTCCGCTGAAAACTTTTAACCACTGTGCACACAAAAAAAATTACACACAAAAATTCACCTCTGTTAAAATCAAAGCCTAATGATCAGATCCGATGGCCGACAGAACAAGTTTGAAGCTAGGCTTCTCACACCCGCAGTCCCTCACCCCCGCGCCCTCCGTCGCTTCAAATGCGCATGACGCCGGAGCCTGGATCCACGTGCGCGATTACCGCCTCAATTCGGCCCTGTCCGTCCGCCTCGACTCCACCCGTCCGTCCGCCAATCGACCCCATGCTCGCGTTGCAGACGATAGGGTTGGAACCCTAACCGCCTAGCACTAGGGAGCCGCCGCCGCCATGGGAGTCGGCAGTCGCGGTGCCTTCAGCTGATGAGAGCCAGCCGGCCACCACCGGGTCGCAAGCGAGGCACGGCAAACGAGGCCCGTGGGGATGCCGCGCGGACCGCCGCTAGGCAAAGCGAGGCCGCGGCAGAGGCGTCACAGGGCGGGGACGCGGCAAGGCCGGTGAGGTGCGTCGCCGCTAGGTGAGGCCGCACGGCCGGGAGGCGTCCGTCTGCGGTTTTCGGCGTGCGTGGGCAGGCTGCGGCGCCTGGCCGCGGGGCGGCGGCAGCGGCGCCCGTCCGCGGGTCGGCGGCAGTGGGACTCGTGGCGCGTGCACGGTGCTGCGGCGGCGATGGCGCTCGGTGACCCGCCTGCGGACTAGCCATCGCGGCGGTGGGGCTGTTCGTGGCGCCTCGTCTACATCGTTGTCGGCCACCTCCTCGAGGCAAACAGCTGGATGAACAAGTCCATCCCGACGCTCGTCATCTTGAGTCCAACCGCCTCCGATCCCTTTTTGCTTTTGCCTTGAGTTCATGCTTGTGTTCAGGACTCAGGATCTTGGTATCGCAATGTTGTCTGTTGGGAATTGAGGGTAATCGTGGCCTGTTTGATGCACGTGGCTTTGCAGGAGCTGGGAAGGATTCACGCGTGCTGGTGATCAACGAGTACCTCTTCTTTTATTTACCTGCTTTCGACGATCCTTTTTGATGCAGGTATGGATTTCATGCAATTGATGTTCTAGCGTTATAGCGCCATTATTTATTTATTATATATTATTAGAATTTGTCAGTTTTTGCTGCACATAACAAAGAACAAAGAAAGAAGAGTCTGACAATTAAGAAGTTTGAGTTGGGCGACACATTGGTGATTGTGAAAGTTGCTATGGTTTAATATGTCATGTATAATTTATTGAATATCTGGCACTATAAGAACCTATATGTATAACTCACTCACAGTAAATGCTGCTTCCGCCTCTAGCTTCGCCTAAGTTTATTCTTTGCTGACGTGTTTTTGCTGCAGTCTGGACTTATACTAATATACCAATTGGATGGACCACAGACACACTTTTGCAAACATTGTCATATATCTCCGAGACTGTTCTGTTCCTCTATGTTGGAATGGATGCATATAGAGAAGTGGAAGATTGCCAGTCAGACATATAGGCATGCTCATCTCCCTCTCTTCATTGCTCAAGTAAAAGATTTTTCTTTCTCAATCTGTATTTTCTATCTACCTCACTCCCATTCAGTGTTATTGGTTGCTTCCAGCAAGGAAAAAGCTGATGTAACAATATGCAGAAAGGAAAAGGCTCTGCTCAGAAACAGGGATGAATCTTATATGTTTTATTTTTTTCTAAGCTATGAAAACATATAGTATCGTCTTTTGTTTGTTTTGTGTTTATGTACGAAATGTTGCCGTGGCATTAGCACGGACGGGAGTGGAGGAGTCCATTGGGCGACGACGGGGCGGGTGCAGGAGTTCGAGTGGGATCCGGTGGTCGGGGCATTGATGGGGGGGAGTCATGCACACCGTGGTGGCGTCGATCGAGCGCATCAAGCTACTGCTGCACGCAGGACGCACTACTGGGCAGGGCGCGCAGGTTCGTGGTTCAACATTTATCCTTGTGCAACATTTATCGTAACATATGCCCTTTCAGAATTGCCAATATTTCCTTTTATATATTTATTTCATTGTATTTTATATACCATGACCGTGATCCACGTCTTATCTGCCGCATGATCTGATGCTTAAATCTTTTTTTCCCTCAATGCCTTGTTTATGGATGAAGGAAGGTAGAGGCTGGACTGAAAAAGTACAAGACAGACATCATAATTAGTGTCCACCCCCTCATGCAATACATTGCTCTGTCGGTTCTCAAATGCCAAGGCCTACAGAACAGAGTAGCCTTTGCAACTGTCATAAGCAATTTGTTCGTTTGATCTGACAATTAGAACAAAAAAAACGCAGGTTATATGCTGATGTGAACAGATGTTACTGCCCCTCAGAAGAAGTTGCCAAGCGGGCAGCACTGGATAATCTACAACCTTCTCAAATCCGCGTGTTCAGTCTTCCAATTCAGCCATCATTCTGCCTTGCAGTTCTTGTTAAGGCATTTAGCTCATCCAAAGTTTCTATATTTCTATTCCTGCTAATTTTAGTTAGAACCATACGTGTCTTTCAAAAGGCTGAGATATTCATTTTACAAGGTTTTGTCCTGTTGTGTTCGATGAATATGTTGTATACCCCAAAAGTGTTACTGTTCAAGTTTCAAGAAAACAGAAAAATATGTCTGTGCATTGATTTGTCTGAATACTATTCTGCTGTCATCAATTTTCTTTGTAACTTGAAATATTTTTTTTTTTGTATGAAACCACTTATATCAGGATGATTTGAGGGAACTTGATCGAATTGGATCCTGAGCTTTCTACAATGCTGCTCTGCTCATGGGAGGTGGAGAGGGCATGGGTCCTGTCAAGAGGACTGCCAGAGTCCTAGGAAAATCATTGTTTGACAAAGAGCTTGGAGAACCAATTGGGCAGCTTGATTGGAACAAAACGCTAAGCTCCTCACTGCAGGCACTTGAATGGAAAATGCCAGTAAAGGTATAATGCACAACTTGTTGTTTTAAATGATTCAGAACGATTCATCCAGTACAGCAGCATATTCTAAAAATGATTGCATTTTGATTGAATGCAGTATGTATGAAATAGATATAACAGGTATCCAGTTTTTTCACCTTTCTTATTTCACAATAATGCTGCGCTTAGCTATGTAGCATGGATGTCCATTACAGTCATCATTGTGTCTAGATGCTAATTTTTTCGGACATGTTTCATTTCTCCATGTTATTTAACTGAATTTTTTTCTGAATGACAAATGACCAATCTCTGCTAGACAATGATATGTGTTTTCTATTGTGGCATACAACAATAGATGTTTGTCTTGGTACAACACATTTTTGTCCATTCATGTCCATTCAAGTTCATTTTTCTCCTTTTCTCAAAGTTTATTACTGATGATATCAGATCGTTCTTTTTGCTTGCAGGATGGTTGATGATATACTGTTTTTATTGACGATGGGATCTTGCATTTGTTGGAACTATGCTTAGATTTACTATTCTTTTCTTTACCTTGGTTCGGTGAAGATTGGGTATTTTAGTCTTTTACCTTGGGCTTCAATGCAATCTCCTATTAATTCCTCTTTTCTTTAATTTAATTGATGTGCAGGTCGAAGTTTCGGCTCTTCAAAAGGTCCTTCAGTGTATGTAAATAACAGTAACTTCAGTTTCGATGGATCACGTTTGTACTGGAAAAATATTCTGATAGCTACAACACCAAGATATATGAAACTTATTTCGGCTATATAGATACCACAATGTCAATGCCATTGGTTTGTGATTTGCGTTTCTTTCATTAGTTGATTTTTTTGTTCTTTGATTTACTTTCTAGACATCATCGTAGCGTTAGCACGGGTAATATACTAGTTAAAGCATGAGAACTGTTCAAGTATATTGTAATTTCTATGACAATATTACTTGATTACGGTCTGAACTATGTATTAATCATTATTATATACAGATAGAGCCCCATTTAATTCAAAACACCACATGCATGAAGAAAATTATTTTAAATACATATTATACGTGGTATACTTATTTTTTAATCTAGACCTAGGGCATTACAAAATCTAATTTTCGTACTAATCTTAGAGGTTGTTTGGATCGTTTCATTTAGAGGAATTAAAATCTACTTAATAAACTAGGCTATTAGGCTTGGAATTTGAATTTGATATTCTTTCACTTTCCAAAGTTCACATATAAGCCTATCTCAAATTTATAGGGTGAGAGATGAAAATTAATTCTATACATCATCATGCTATGTTTCTACTTTGTAACATATAAGATGCTCTTCAACTCGTTCCTTTACGATAGAAATACAACATATAAGTATCTCTCTGATATAGTTAACAATAATATACAAATATAATTCATATACAACAATATTAGCTTAATTAATGTGTCTAAATTATGATTATTAAAATCAATTCAATTCCAAAGATCTAAACAGGGTCTTATATTTTTCTAGCAAATTTAAATCATTAGATCATCATAATAGCGTATATTTTAATCTTTTAATTTCTACATTCTCTTGATGCCCTTTTAACAAGATATATAGGGGATCAGGATGTTTGTTTTGTTGAAATCCTAGCCATCGACCCTGTATCCAACGCCCAACGGCCGTTGGCCTCTCGACCAAAAACCCCAACCGCCTTACCTCCCGCCTAAACAAGAACCTCCTCCGCGTTCCCCTTCCCTCCGCGCACCAAATCAAGAAACGCCACCCCGTTCTTGGATTCTTGATCAGAACACCGCGCGCACGTAGACGCAGACGCAGACGCAGCAATGGAGTTGTTTGAGAACGCGCGCTCCGTGCGTCTGAAGAGCCACCTCGGCACGTACCTCTGCGCCGCCGACGACGCGGAGGCCGTCTCCCACGGCTACCGCCGCAACTCCCGCGGCACCGTCTGGGCCGTGGAGCCCGCCGGCGACGAGTACGTCCGGCTGCAGGGCCAGCGCGGGATCTACCTCGGCGCCGCGGACCCCGGCGCGGCGCTCGACGCCGCCACGCCCAGCTGTAGGGTCGTCCAGGGCGTGCCGTCCACCCCCAACGACAGCGCCTTCCTCTGGACGCCGCGGCGGGAGGACGGGGAGCGCGGCGGCGCCGGGTGCCTGACCCTGTCCGGGCCACTCGGCCGCCTCCTCCGCGCCAGCTTCGGGGAGACGCCGCGGGACAACGCCGTCACCCTCGACTTCGAGGTTGGCCCGGAGGAGAGCGCGTGGGTGGTCGAGGCCGTCCCCGCGGAGCAGGCCGCGCGCCCGCCGCCCTGCCGCGCCCAGTCCTGCGACGCTCGGATGCAGGCGACTGCGGCGACGTCGGACACCGCGTCCAGCTCCTTCGTCAGGTTCTACTCCGCGAAGGTATCCGAACAGAAGCGTGACCCTGATTGGTTTCCTTGCTTCGTTCTTTCCTTATCTGATGCTTCCGGTTCTTGCACTTTTCCAAGCGTGTTCCCGTCGGTTGATTTCTTAGAGAACCAACACCTCTTGTTGACTCGCTAAGATTCATTCTAGCGTAATTGCAAGCTTGTTCGCGCAATTAGTTAATTGGAGGTAAAAAAGAACGCTAACTTGATTGGTATTTGGATAATCGAAGCTTGTTCATGGTAGTTCTGTTCTGAACGAGCGTGTTCCGCTGAATTGGTTCATTTGCTGATCATGTTATATGAGCTTTGTGGCTTTGATCAATTCGTATCCAATGCTAAGAAGAAATTCGTTATGATTTTCAGGAATCCAAAACCAAGGTCGAGGAGCCGCCATCAATCGAGGAGCCTCTGCACATGCCGGCGCGGCGCACCATCTTCCACAACACCGCCAGGGAGGACGGCGCCGTGGACGACTTCGACGAGGGGACCTGGAGGTACTTCACGTTCGACGAGCAGAGCCTGTCCGCACTGAGCCGGAGGCTGCAAGAGGAGACCAAGCACAAGGACTTCGTCATCTGCCGCCGGAGCGGCGGCGCCGTGCCCAGGCTGTTCCCCGTCGTCCTGGACCTGCCGCCCGGCAACGACGAGATGGAGTTTGTCCTGGTCTTGGTGCCATCTAGAGGTGCTACTCTGCTACTACTGGAGCTCATGGCTCTCCTGAACATATACTAGGCATTTATGACACAATCGCTAACATTGTGCATCGCCTGTACACTGCAGCGGCAAATGATCTTCAGTGGCCATAGGGACGTGACCTGGTGGTACTGGTACCTTTGACAAGGATGGAAGAGTAATTTGGCAGTTCGGCAAGAACTGAACATTTTTGTTCTAGTGTATAGACTGTAGAAGTCTAGAGCAGTGCATAACGGAAACTGAACTTTCTGGTTAAAATGCTCTGAAATTTCAATCACCTCGGGGGTTCAGGAATTTTTGGCTTCGTCCTTTAGTTCTGGACACTGAACTTGTAGGCTTGAAACATAGCAGATGGACAAAGGTTGTCAGGAAGGTGTGCTGAATTGTGTTCAGCAATGCTCGTGGAGATTCTTTTAGTTAATCCATCTCTTGTGAGTTACTTTATCTCTGATGCAGTGATTCTAATCAGTCTTTCGTCAGATTTGGTTGCCTTAGCTGAAATCGTAGTTTAAAGATGCTTGAAGCCGAGTAATTTCAATCTTCATTTGAACAAGCCAAGAAGCGATCAGTTCGCAACAGCCAACTGTAAATCCTGTACAAGTTCAGGACATGCACAAACATTTGTTCACTGTTTGAGGAAATATGAACCATACAATGATACAACATGAACCAAAATCACACTATCCTAAAGGGAACGCTTTGCATCAACCCCATATGATATCTACTGACCTCTATTTCTCACTGTCATGCCCCCACCCCCCGCATCCAGTATGTGAACAAAAACTTCTACAAGGGTGACACTGACAAGATAAAACGATGCAGAATAATGCATCAACAAGCCATTTGGTCCCGGAAAGTTGCTATCTCCTCAAACACAGGCAGCCTCCTTGACCTGAATGGCGTCCACTCATTCATCACAAGGTCTAGTTTGCCCATGATCTCTTCATGGACACTGAGGCCAACTTCGAATGGCGATGAAACACACTTCAATGGGTTTAGTTCGCGGAGAAGCTGCTCAGCACGGACAACCACCTTTTCATCTTCTGATCCATAGATTCTACGTAGCCGAACATCCTCGAGTGCTTGTCGTGCCTCCTCGTGCCTACCCTGCTTAATCAGGCACAGCCCAAGGTTGCACGCCCTGTTGGCTTCAGGCTCAATAGTTTGTGCCTTGCGGTACACCAATTCAGCGGCTTCGAAGTTGTTCTGCTGCATGTAAGCCCAGCCAAGATTGCCCTGTGACATATACCGGAGATTTTTTTTTTCAGTTAGCTGACTAGCTGTGTGCAACTGAAACTTGGTGGACAGGCGAATAAGTTGTTAGTATTAGTAACCAGGGAGCACAGAACGGTACCAGAATGCGAGACGTCTCTTGTTGGATTGAGACCTGAAACTTCTTGCCATGGGATCGTGCTTTCTTCGTCACCTTCCCGTTGAAGGCCTCACCGAGGTATATCATCTTCAGCTTCCGTTTCAGAAGCTCAATCTGTTCCTCAACTTTCCCGCATTTCTGAAAGATGTGACCAATCAGATTAGAATGTAGGAACTCTTGAGCACTTGTGCAAGATTTGCGGCAGCAAAAAAAGAGTACCTTGTAGAGATCAATGAGGAGGTTGTCGAGGGACTCCTGAGCCTGCTTGGAGCAAAGGTGCCTGAAGGATCTGATGGCCTCGATTGCCTCCTCAGAACGATCCTGCTGCTTCATCACCACGGCCATGTCCTTCAGGGCACTGTCCACCCCCTGAGTTGATTGCCTTCCAGAACCACACAATTGCCATATCCGGCTGCTTCTCCACAAGCTAATTCATGCAATGAAATATATATATATATATATAATACGAATTAGCGCTCAAGACTGCTTTAGATGGAGTTGAGGAAAGTCTTGTATAGTAAGCATAAATAAAGCTATCACAATTAAGTGTTTAAGTACTTAATTCTAATAATCAGTCATGAATCACATCATTTACTGGACCAGTGAATAACTTGTTGGACCACTCCCCATTTCAGACAACCATGTACTCGACGCCCAATATGGTAGTAGTACATAGAGTGGGTCAATGAACAGTGTATCTAAAAGCATAGAACCGAATAAAAAGAATTATCACAGTCAATATCCATATAAAGTAAAAGGCAATCTAACCCTAAAGTTCCAAATACACGATATCAAGTTTCTACTGACGAACAAAGCGAAGACGATAAGATATTGGAATATCGTGATTATGAAGACATCTACTTCTAGGATTTGCCAAAAAAAAGAGCATACTAACTCATGAGTATATACATAAGCTAACAATAGCGCCAGGGTTGCTGCTATGCCGATGGAATATTGGCAAGAGCAGGAAGGACTGTAACCTGGAGGTGCTTGGCTATGACGTACGGGCTGTCGCCGGCGGGCACCTTGTGGACAACATGGAAAAGATCCTTCTTGTCCCCGCCGGCACCACCACCTTTCCTCTTTGAAGAAGCCATGGTGACTGAGGACCTGAGGTCCGAACTCCGAATGGGGCCGGGGTCGGCTTGGCGAGAGACGAGAGAGAGGAGCAGAGGTGGGCAATGAGAACGAGCAACGTCCGCTGATAGGCGGTTTTCTTTTCGCGGTTTGCGGGATCTGGGGGCAACGAAGAGGGGACGACTGGGAGGAAGATGAGGGGGGCGGAGTGAACCTGGACGGGAGGGTGTCCAGATTCCGGAGTCTGGGTTGGATGGGGACACGGCGCCCATCCAGCTGAGCCGCGGAGGCAAGTGGTTGACGTGTGATGATCCGAGGCCGGGTGCAACGACGTGTGCTTGCGGCGCCTTGAGGCGGGGCTCTTGCTCAGCGCATGTGGGCCAGGACGAGTAGTAGCCCGTCGTCCAAATTAATAGCGACGTGCATGCATCCGTATTCTGACAGCCTTTCTTCTTTCTTTCTCATGTCTAGCTTTTTACTTTTTACTTTCTACTTTTTACTATCCACTTTCTACTTTCCACTTTTCACTTTTTCACCCGTCTAAATTCTACGAGCTATTTTTTTCTCTTTCGGGATAACGGGTTTGTGGGGGATGAAAATGGCGGGGAGATGGTTTGACATCCATATGGAAGTGGAAGTACTATTTTTAAAAATTCATATACCTTATGTTATATAATACTTTATACAGGATTGATAATTCAACCGATACAGAAAAATTAAAATTGGTTATCATGAAAAAACTAGAAAAAAGTATGTGGCTTCCGTTTTCTTCAATACAAAAATAGTTGTCATTAATATCTAAAAAACAATACAAGGTAAAAAATTAAAAAATGCATGGAATTATATAAACTTCGTACTAAGTTCAAAATCTTGTACTACAAAATTTAAAAATTTGAACTATCACATTATAAAACCTTGCACTGTTAGGTTTAAAACTTTACACTCAGAATTTATAAAACTTTGAACTTTAATATTGCAAACTTTATACTTCTCACTACAAAACATTGAACTATGACATTTTGAAATTTGTGCAGCCACGCTTAAAACTTTACACTAAGAATTTATAAATTTTCAATTATGACACAACAAATTTTGTACTGTTAGGTTCAAAACTTTACATTTAAAATTCATAAACTTTGAACCATCACATTATAAACTTTGTAATGCTAGGTTAAAAACTTTGAAATATCACATTACAAAACTTTGTAATAAGGTTCAAAAACTTTACAATCATAATTTATAAACTTTGAACTATCATATTACAAATTTTATACTGCTAGGTTCAAAACTGTATACTCAAAATTTATAAACTTTGAACTGTGACATTATAAACTTTATACTGTTAGGTTCAAAACTTTGAACTATTATATTATAAACTGTATGCTACTAGATTAAAAAATTCACACTCGGAGTTTATAAACATTAAACTCTGACATTACAAACTTTGTAGCGGTACGTTCAAAACTTTAAACTAACACATTATAAACTTTTATTCTAATGCAAGGTTCAAAAAATGTGTAATTCTAAAATTTACATTTTAAATTCAGAAACTTTATACTAGCATCTTTAAAACTTTGTACTTTAAGAATTAAAAATTTATATTTCAAACTTTATTTTTAAAATTGAGGAACTTTATACTAGCACATTTAAAACTTTGTATTTCAAACTTAAAAACTCTGTAATTTTAAACTTTATATTAGCATATTTAAAAATTTGTAATTCAAAGATTTAAAACTTTATAATTTTACACTTTATTTTATACTCACTCATTTGAAACTTTGTACTGAGATGCTATGAACTTTGTACACTTAAAATGGAACTTTGTAATTTAAAACTTTGCACCAAATTTTTGAAAACTTTTTACTACCTCATTTGAAACTTTGTACACATGAGTGCAAAACTTTATGAACACGTAAATTATCTCGAAACATATCCAACATGGGTCTAGTTTTACAGATCTCATTATAATGAACGTGCTGGTGCAAACAGAATTACGAAAGAATGCTTCACAAGAAAGTTATCACATTTTAAAGTTTGTATACCATTTGTAAATAAAAAAACAGCTCTGATACAGAACCCACGTGACCCTCTTCCTTCACACGCTCGTCGCTCGGTTCCTACTTCCGCTTGCGCCATGTGTCCGCACTTTCCACTATCCACTATCCACTCTCCACGCTCATCACTCGTCTCCGCTTTTCTTGCGCCACGCGTCCGCGCGCTGGTACATGGCGCAGCGCACGCACGCCGAATAGTGATCGGCGCCTTGAGGTTGATGGCGGGGGGAGAACTGACCTGAGTGGTGATGGACAGAACAGGAAGGTAAAATTACTACGCTTACATCAACACTCAACACGTCCAAATGTGTTTGGATCTGCTGCATTTTTCTAAATGCATGTTGTTTGATCGCAGAGTTTAACTGGGAGTGTTCCATGTTGATTTATCTGTTTACAATTTAATGCCTTCAGTTATAATTAAACATATTTTAAGCATCAAATTTTGACTTTTTATTGGATATTAGGGTCATTTAGAGCCTATTTGGATCCATTAGCACTAAAAATTAGCAGCTAAATTAGTACTAGTGGATCCAAATAAACATGCTAATTATTAGTTAAGGGCTGATAACTATTAGTACCATTAGCTAGTTTGGAGTTGCTAACAGGTGTTAATAGTTCATATGCACTTTCAAGTCACTATCCAATCACCTATTAGTAGCGGGATCCAAACAACCTCTAATAGCTAGAAAAAAAACAGCTAACAAAAAATAGGAGTAGCTGCTATTAGCTATTAGTTAGCTAATTTTTGGTACTAATAGATTCAAACATGCCCTTGCTTATGAACGAAGACAATATTTTTCTTCGAGGATTCTTTTGTGTATTTATTTTATAGTAATATTCCTAGTATCTGTTTGCAATACAAAATTTCAAACCTACACTTAACTTTATCCATGATGTTTGAATTGTCCTTTTGTATTTCTTTATGTACATACATGCTTTTCTACTTCCTCCATATTAAATTAGAAGATGTTTTCGCTTTTCTATATACATCGTTTTTACTATATATCTAGATATAGTGTATATTTAAGTGCATGACAAAAGCTATATATTAAAAAAATCTGAAGCACTTTATAATTTGAAATAGAGGGAATATATTTTTAGTTTTGTCTCTCTCATACAAGGTCGAGCTTGGAGTTGAATATTTGTACATAAACATAATACAACCATGTCTCTCTCATACAAGGGCGACCGGGAGCTCCATGCCGGCTTTGCTCCTACCATGTGTGAGCGGCGAGGGTGGTGTCCGTGTGAAGAGTGTCGTCGTCGGCTGAGAGAAAATGAAACCGGATGGAACCGAACAAAGCGGATCGGGCTGCTGGGGAGAGAGATTAGTTGGACTGGATTTGTGCTGGACATGGGCCGGGTGCGGACTAACCGGGCCCAAATGCGACCTAGATGGAAAATAATTAAGAAAATGTTTAATTGCTGCTTTGAGATCCATATATTTTTTTAGAAAGAGATGTATCAGAGCAGTTCTCTTTGAAAAAAGGCTATGACCAAAAACATATAGGATGATATTGAGGGCCTGTTTGGAGAGGCTCCGGCAGCTCCGGCTCTGGGTACTGCAGCAGTACTGCGGAGGAGCCGCCGGAGCCCCCAATTCCTGGCTCCTCCGGCTCCTCACTGTTCTCAGTTCAAATCTGTTGGAGCCGAAGCTGCTGCACAAGCTGCTACAGGGCCGCACAATGATGCATAGGACATGGACAGCCGGAGCCATGCGGAGCTGAGCCAAACGAATCCTGAATTGTGTTGGTTCACACCATAGTGGCGGAGCTCGTCAATTTTGACACCTAGGGCCACTGTCAATTGACGAGCTCCATCACTGACTATCAAAGTATATACCGCATCAAGTTAAAATATCGTCCGCAACGAGACTAATATCGATAAATAACAAAACAAAGCTCATTGATGCATAAGTTTAAATGATATCGTGATTTCATATTTAAATCCATGATATAATTGATGGAACGTGAAAGTGGTTTAAAAAAATACCAAACTAATTATGGTTTGGTTCACCCTCGCCTCTCATATCTTCACTTAGCTTCATATGGACCTGAACCTACACATGGATTTGTGTAACATTAGCAATGCAGTCCATAGATATAATTGACCACTTGCTCTAGTTTGAGACGGCGGGGGGGATTATTTTGCAAACCATTTGCATTGCTAGCTACTTCTTCTGCTGTTTCTGGTTCTTCGACAACCTGTGGTTCTTCTACTACTTCTGATTGTGGTTGTGCATATGGTTGTGTTTGTGGTGCTGGTTGTATAATTGGCATAGGAGCCGGAGTAAAAAAGAATTTTATTGTCTTGCTCCTCTTCATTGTGCAACTTACTTGACACTACAACTACAAAAATTGGAAGAGTTCAACTTTAATTTAGAAACGAACCCATAGAAGTGAGAATGAATAAATAGGGGAAGGGGAATTAGTATTACCGGGAGCTGGGGCGCTGGATGGCAGATCGGCAGTCGCAGCAGAAGGAGCGCTGCCGCCCACCGTGTGCAGGGCGCGGGTCACCAGGCATCAATGGGGGCGTGGAGCGCCGCCGCCCGCGCGCAGCTTAGGGCGCCTCAGCACAGCCGTGCAGGGGTGGTTGTTGGCCGGCGGAGGCGCGGAGTCGCCTAGGGTTGGCCGCAACACTACGACTGTGAGGAGAAGCAGGGAGTCGCGAATGGGCGTGCTGCGGCGCGGCGCTCGTGAGGCTGACGCTTGCTGCCTCTTGGCTCCTTCCCCTCTCTTTGCTGGGCCAGAAGTGCAAGAAATTTGGCCCAACGCCTAGGGCCAGGTCGAAAAACTACTGGTACTCTAATGATTTTTTGGGCCCCACCTAGGGCCATGGCCCTAGTGGCCCAAGGCCCATATCCGCCCTTGTCGCCAAGGGCTTGACTTGTTGATGTCACTTGAGAAAGAGTGTAATTGGGATTTTAACTAAGGTTCAGAAGAAAGATTTGGCAACCTAGTCTTGGGTCGTTATAGGATCCATACTACCCTCTGCCTTGGATCTAGTCGGTCACGCTGCTTTGTCGTTGCCTTTTTATCTCGATCTCTAGAGTACGAGTAAGCATTGCATTCCATGCTTCCTTATACCCGCGAGCTCTACAGCAACCACGACAACATCGCGTTCTTCTTCATCAACTCTGTTGTTTGCCGGTGTTTCTCAAGTCTTACACCACAAGCTAAGTGTCATGCATGTTGAGCATATGCCCTCCGCTGGCAAGCATCTACAACAAAATCCTCAGGTGAAGATGTTCTGCATCGACGATATGATGGCTCTAACCCAACCTCCACTCAAGAAGCAATGGATGCCCTCCCACCCTGACGTTCATGGCATTATCCCCAATGGCGAGAAGCTCGTTGGCTCCAATTTGATAGTTCCGGTGGTATTGTGGTGCCCATGTGTCCAAGTTCATGAGGGCATTATGTTAGCGTCCAAGCTTGCTACGCACATCTTGGCAGTCGGTGCTAGGCCCTAGATGTTGGTCGTGTTTTTATCCTCTTCTTCGAGAAAATTCATCGAATGTCATCGAAAAAAGCTATAAGCAGCATCCCTTTATGTGCCATTAAAATATATGGTTTCCGTTCAATGCCATCGATTCTACTTTCTTGCCGTGTCTAACAGCAGAATCTGTAAAGTAAATAGCTGTCTATCAAACTGCGCATCAAATTAAAGGTAGTGGCACATAAGGAAAGGTAAACATCTAAATTAATGACAATGAAGAGATCTAGAGAAAAATCTAAATTGATGGCAACGCAAAGATCTGTAATATTTTTGAATGACACATAATGGCTATAGTTTTTTATAGCATTGAAGGAATTTTCAAGTTTTATTTAAAATCACTTTGTATGCTGCTCTGCTTGATATCAATATATTTTTATTTTTGAAAAAAAAACAGTTTGGGCATGCCTGTACCCATTTGCCGGTTCAGAGCCCCAAAGGGCAGAGGGTATCGGCATATACGGATATGCAGCGTATCAGTTCTTTTACAAAAGATTGGAATAACCTCCATCATCATCTGGAAGTGCGTAGAGAGCAAAGGAAAAGACACCTGATTCGTAGACGGCCGATCACATGCATCTGCCAGCAGGGATATACTCACATATACGCGCCTTTTTAAAGGACCTATCTACTACATCTCCATCCATGCACGACACGACACGAACTCGCAATGAGTAGATTACACGGGCAGCTAAAGATGGCTGTATTTGACCGGCCCTTTGCGGCGAAGATACATCATGGTATATCCCGTATGCTCCCAAAGGCTGTGAAGGAAGGAAAGTGCAGGGTCTCTTTCGAAAAATCTCTCGGAATTAGTGAGGAAAAAAAAAGGAGCCTGCTGCCTACACGTCCATTAATCGAACCCCTTCGCGTGGCCGCATCATGCGCTGGCCTCTGCCAGTCCTGCTAAAGAGGCATTGTTGCACCATTGGAAAATTTAGGGGTGTCTCCAAAGAAGAATGTTCATAGACGTGTCTAACTCAAGATGAACTATCAACTATGCTTGTGTGAAGCCTAAATTTACACACGAACACATAATACTTATGTCTTTTTTAAAGTGCCTCTTATAATTGCTACCCTGAACACGCATTTATGGACTAGTTATATCAGTTATAATCTAATTGAGATATTCAATAAGGTTAAAGAATTTATTAGATGAGCACTCGCCGGCTTTGTGCTTTCTCGTGTCTCCGTCCTCACCACTAGTGGCCATGGGGTGTGATATCATGGTCCCTGCTAGGGATGGGAAAAAAAGACAATAATTTGAATTGAGCTATTTGATGAGACACTTTACTTACAACCATTTGGTTTATACAACAATTCGGAGAAGGCCCACTTAGGCAGATAGGCCACCACCAAAGCTCCATGATGTTGGCTTGGCCGGGGCGTGTAGGATCGGACGAGAAAAGGTACGGAGATAGTGTCCTCACAGAGTCCGATAGTAACCTGCAGAAATCATATAAGTCTCTGAACATGGTGTGAGGAAAAGAAATGCTCCCAACAATTGCTTTTCTCACCCGATAAAGCTAAAAGGTTAGTTAGAGAGAGAGTTGTGTCAGTATAGCTTGCGATGGGAAGGTGGTGGCTTCAATCACTCTACTCCTACGTGTAGTTTAGCTTTTTATTGAGGCTAACAATGGTATACGCTTGTGCTGCACTTGCTCTTACTAGTTTGCTTAAGGGATAGCTAATCTTTTTCCATATCAACTAGGGAAATTTGCGCCATTTGGCACGACCGAGTTTTTTTTCCTCTAGAGGAAACTACGTCATGCAATTGCAGGCCTGAACTTTATGTATTAATATGCAAAGACCAGTGCATACTGCATACAAGATTTGCGAAAGTGGAAGAAAAGAGATGAGATTAAATTGCATTCTAAAGACTCAAGCTAATTGTAGAGAATAGATCGACGAGCAAGGTTTCTAGCTCGATCGGTTTGACCTTGATGATCACAGTGGACTGAACTGAACTTGCCTGGGGGCGCCATTCAATTTCAGGGTTTAAGTTGTCCACAGATCTTCCACGAGTGGAATTGTCCAGGGTCTGGCTGAGGAAGTTAAAGATTAGTGAGGTCTAGTTACTTACTTGTCAGCAAGCTTCCTCCTTCATCTGACATGATATCTGATGCCATGTCATTTCCTATTCTTTTTTCTTCGTATGTGTGTCTCCTCAGACCGGGAGTGATCTTAGCAGTAGTTGTCTAAGATTAATAAAGCTTCCCTTATAAAAGAAACGGTAATGCTTGGTTGAGGGCGTCCGGCCGAATGGACGGACCAACTCCGCGCGTGTGACGTCCAAGAAAAAACGGGGAGGCATGCAGTTAATGTTAGGGGGGTCCACACCAGTCCTGTCCGCGGGGCAATGTATGAGAGCTTGTGCGGCCACTCGTTCGGGGTGCACCCTAGCCGCAGGCCTCCAGTCGTGCCTGCCGTTAGCTGCCTAGCGCTTAGGCCTACTGTTGCTTGCTGCCCGGGGCAAGCTGCCCCTGCCACATGTTTTGCCTGCATAGTTGATGCTTTGGCTGACCGGTTAGCCAGCTGCTTGCCTGTTTGTGAGAGGAGCACGGGCCCACAGTTGCATGTGTCGTTTGCTGCTTCCGTGACAGTTGACCGTTGGCTGAGTGTTGGCCCAAATTTTTCCACCACTCCATGGTATCGAGCGCCGTATGTTTTATGCGTTTTAGATATATGTTTCATTTGGATGTTGCATATGTTTCATCTAGATGTTGCATATGTTGCATTAACTATATACATATGTTGCAGTGTATGTTTCAAATGTTTCATGTTTCGGACGTATGTTGCAAGTGTTTTATCTGTATGTTTCATATATTGCAATGGCTATACACGTATGTTGAAAGTGTATGTTTCAAATGTTTCATCTGTTTCAGACGCTTGTTACAAGTGTTTTTTCAAGATGTGTTGCAGTGGCTATGTACATAAGTTGCAAGCGTATGTTTCAATGTTTCACCTATTTCACACGTATGTTGCAGCATGTGCTTCATGTTACAAGTGTTTTCATTAGCGGACGTAATATGTTTTATGCATTTCAGATGTATGTTTCATCTGAATGTTGCATGTTTTTCATCTGGATGTTGCACAAAAGTAGATCTGGTGTTGCAAATGTAGATCTGGTCCTCACCTGCATGCATGTCCACAGGTGCGTAGCACAGAAGCGAAGCGAGGGGCGCAACAGCATGCGAGGGCACGGATGTGGCACGCAGCACGTAATGAAGCAAAACGCGTAGCAGCAAGCACGTGCAGCACCATGTGGGGGCGGGTGGGCAGGCACACAGGGCCGTTCGACTGAAATTATAAGCCGGCTGAAAAATACTGTTGGCTGATTTTTTGGGAGAGAAAAATACTATTCCGGCTGAAAAAACAAGCCGAAAAAGACGGATTATAAGCCAGATGAACAGGGCCACAGTTGCAACTGCATGCGGGAAGCGATGCAGACGATGTCAGGTGCAACATGCGGTTGGACTCATCAGGCATGCAGGATGGGAGCAACAGGCGGGGCAGGCGCGGGCATCCGAACAGGGGCTAGGGTCCGGACGTCTTGATGCTAGCCACGCCCTAAAAGAATACTTGTACGCAAGCTAAGATGCTATTCGGCTGATGGTTTTTACGGCTAATAAATCGGTTAATGCTGTTTTGTTGTGAGAGAAAAATACTATAACATGACTAATAAGTCGGGCTGATAAGTTCAAGCGAACAGGACGTAAAGTGGTGTCCATACAAAAAGAGAAAGTATATATGCTAAAGGGGTGTTTGGTTTGAAGAGTTAAAGTTTAACAAACACGGTAGCACTTTCGTCTTATTTGACAAAAAGTTTCCAATCTTGGACTAATTAGGCTTAATAGATTCGTCTCGTAAATTACTCTTAATCTGTGTCGACATGTATACAATTAGTCTACATTTAGTACTCCATGCATTTGAGGGAACATTGATGTGATGAGAGTTAAACTTTAACACATTGAAACCAAACAGGCCCTAAAGAAGTGAAATGACCGTGTGCAAGTACTAATATTCCTTAAAAATTCAGCTGCTACATCTGTATGAACTCATGTGCTTGGTCTTACCTGCCATATATAGGTTTCTTTCTATTTCTTTTCCCTCCAACACGCATAATGTTGCGAACTTTTGAAATTTGATAACGAGATCCAGTTTGAATGACAGCGTGGCGATCGGTTCACTGCGTGGGGCACCAACACTACTACAAAACTTTACTGTAGGGGCGGCTGGAGAGCCTCTGTAGGGGCGGCTGCGCCAGCCGCCCTTCCCAGGGTGTGTTTACAGCGGGCGCCACTGTAGGGGCGGTTCCCTGGCCGCCCCTGCAGTGACCTCTATAAGGGCGGCTGGTGTTTCTAGCCGCCCCTACAGTGGCCACTGTAAGGGCGGCTGGTGATTGAGCCGCCCCTATAGTGGACTACTGTAAGGGCGGCTGGTAATAGAGCCGCCCCTACAGTGCCATTTGTAAGGGTGGCTCAATCACCAGCCGCCCCTACAGTGGCCATTTGTAGGAGCGGCTCAATCACCAACCGTCCCTACAGTAAATTTTCTAAATAAAAAAATAATATACATATAATCAAATCTGATATGACCACAACACATACATATCAAATCTGACCACAATACAAATATAATTCAAATCCAAATCTAAGCACAGCACATGATACAAATATAAACATTTTATTTTCAACTACAACCATGATATTTGTTGCGACATATTCACAAGAATATTACAAGTCAATTCACCATGCATTCTTACATGAAGCACATGCATCATAACACTAAGTCACTCATTATTTCTACAGTTATTGGGATATCATCAATTCTTTTACTAGTTCTGACCTTAATCTTAGCAGTGTCGTTCTCCACCTCCGGTGCCCTACAAAATGTCCACACACAACTTATAAAGTTAGTAACTATTTGTTTGGGGCCCATGAGATGTGCAAAAGATAAAGTTGAAGGTACAACACACATATACGGTAGTAGTATATTATGTTAATCAGCTGCCAATATGGACATGATTCAGCAAAAAACAAAAAAAAATCTATCAAGATATATTAGTTTAGGTCTTAATACTTGCAAGATTCAATGAGACTCAGGCCTCCATAGTCTAACTGCTATATTCAATTAACAAGATTGCAACATGAGCAGAGTGAATGACTACTACTACGTACTCTGCTAACAGATCAATACAGTTGCTATAGTGGACTATAATACTACTGCTACACAATACAAAAAATCAATTTAATGAATCACCACTAATCTGCCATTTTTTAGACAATTAGAAGGATTTATGAGGACGCCAACTGGTCAAAAGTCCTCAAAGTAACCTGTCATTACCAATGCTAAATATAAGCAGGTGGCCGACCTCATGTCAACATAATTCTTCATATGTGATCACTAAGGAAAGCTATCACAGTGGTCAACTGATATTATGAGTTCACTAAGTAACTATGAGAGTTGTGTTATGCGAACGCCTATGTTTAGCTTGGAAGGGGTGATGTGGTGGTCTGGCATTGCCTCGATTTGAGCTATACTGAGAAATTGCAGTTCATAGAGAGGTTCAAGTATGCAGCTGTGTTGTTGTTAGGCCAGTCTCAATGCTAATTTCATATCCCAGTTTCCAACGCATTTATATTTTGGAAACAGTGCAGAAGAGTTTCATCCCCATGAAACTCTCTCTGCTCCCATGAAACTCTTATCATCTCTCTCTTCATTAACACAGTGCCATGTCAGCATATTTAATGCCCATGAAACTCTATGAAATCCCCATTGAGACTGGCCTTATAGAACCTTAGGTCTAACGTACATGTTTGCTGTTGGTAATCGTGTAAACATCCCAGAGTTAATGGAAGCAGCAATTTCATTTCTTGGCTCTACGGCCGCTTGTTTTGAAAAGTAAGAAGCTGGAGTAAGGCTCAACAACATGAACCGCAGCTGTTCGAAAGGCATGCAAAAGAAATAGGTACCTGGTTTTTTCTGGGATGATGTGTTCCTGGTAGTCCTGTACAACCAAATAGATTTTGAGTCCATACCCAGACAGTCATAGAAATAGGTAATGTCTCTTATCTGTAATGGTAATATGGTATAACGATAGGAATCAGTATATGCATGCACTGAACATGCTACGTTGTAAAGAGAATCATGCCGAGTAGTCGACAATAATGCAGACCTGTGAATTTTTTGTGGTTGTAGAGTGCAGCTCCACTTGGTCAAAATTATGTGATAATTGTGTACTGTTGCATAATATGAATTATCTACTGTTAGAGTAGAACAGTCAGGTATTTTATACAACTAAAGAATGTCAGGCGGTGTGCACTGGCAAGATATTGTAAATTTGATAGCAATGCAAGAACCCATATAGTTGTGTACCATGAGAAGGGTATGTGTTACAATCCGCATCCTCCAGAGGTCAGGAAGCTGAAACAGTAGGGAAAAGCATCACCAAGTTAAAAGAACAATCAACAACAGAGACTTTATAGGAGAAAAGTTTGAGCAATAACTGTAGGTCACCAACAGATGGGAAAAAAAGTCAGATCATAATATATGCATATACCCATATAGTGTATAAGCTGGAATTGTCATGGCATGAAAGCAAGCCAAAACGACCTGTGATACGAATGATAAGGCAGTCTAGGATAGGTAAGGCAGTAAGCTATACCTTTAAGGACCATTGACAGGAAGATCCAACGATTGTGTATAAGCAGCTTAACTTTGCCTTAGCGATTGATCTCTGGCTATATCAATTTGGACAATGGGAAGTCCAAAATCTGATGATGCTGCATTCAGTGAAGGCTGAACATCATGGTAAAGAACAAATTTAACTGTCACAGTGTATATATAGAATGCCTAAGCCTCAAAAACACTGAATGCACAGTAAAGGTTTGATGTACTTTGGGAAAAATGACAAGTAAAGCCTCAAAAAATAAAGCAATGTTTACTAGTCCGGACTAGTGCATTGTGAATATCATCCTCTGTACAGCAAGAAGGAAGGGAATGGATGGCGTACCTAGCATACACTCAGACTTCATGCTAAGCTATGCAAATGAGGAAATTCCTATTATTGAAAAAATAAATCTCACATCAATTTCACAATGCACAATCCCTAATCACAATTCCTATTGGTTGACAGACACTTTTGGTAGGAGGATTACCGTTAGATTCAGAAGCTTGCCTCTGAATGATAGCAGTCTAAATTCTACAAAATACAGTAATGCATATTATCAAACAATGTTAAGCAAATATTCCAGATTATTTTTTTTCATTATCTGGAACCAATAGGAGCCCAGAAACAAAGAAAACAACAGACCAGGTACGCTTAATTAGGCAAAACGATTATAAACAAATTGGCATGTTGTCCTGCTAGAGAGAAGAGACCAGAAGCAAGCTAAAAAATACGAATCAGAGGAATCAATCAGGTACCTGCTGTCCTGCTCGAGGGAGAGATGCTGCAGCTCAGTGGAAGACATCAGGAGGCGGCACTTCTTAGTGGGGAAGATGGTTGCGGACCACCAGAGGAGGCGTCATGGAAAGATGGTCACGGCACGCGGGTGACTGCTCCTCGTGGATGTTGAGGACAGGCGGAGGCTCTTCTTGACGGGGAAGAGGGGTGCAGCTAGGCGGCAGCAACTTCTCCCGGCGGCGCAGTTGAACGCATCCGCGCGGATGAGCTGTGGCTTCCGATTCTTATCTCTGGCCCCCTTCTCCTCAGATCCACGACCTTTGGTGCCTGATCTGCGAAGGGGAGTGCCACCGGAGGGGGCTGCGGCCTGATCGCCGCGCCACCAGAGGGAGGGGCGCCCGCGCCGTCGGAGGGGCTTGTCTCGTATCACCCTGCGCGCCGCCAGAGGAGTTGTGGGAACTGAGGGAGAAAACAACAAGAAGAGAACCCAGGGCGTATATCCTCCGTTCGAAGTTTATCCAAGGGCAAAAAGAAAGGTAAAATTGCTATGCCTTTAGTACCGTATAATAATCCCCCTCAAAAAAAAGTACCGTATAATAATGGTTTTATTAATTTTTCTATTAATCGAGTAAATAGATAAGGTACCGTGTGATTCAACCAAACATATGTATTTTATAATCCAAAAATGTTTTACAAGAAACAACCTATATATATGTTGTTTAGTAGGAGTTTTAGAAATTTTTGAATAGATTTATTATTTACTATATCTTAAATGAATTTCTACGTGCTTGTTAAAAGTAATTCCAAATTGAACCACTTGAATACCAAAGTTGTTCAACTAACGAAGACCTGCAACTTTCATATAGGTCATTTCTTCATTTGAAAAAATTTGAACCTTTCAAATTTGAAATTTTAAAAAATGGCATGTTCCATCCAAAGTTTGAAACCGAAAATGATTTGAACATAAAACTTGATGAATACCAAAGTTGTTCAACTTATCAAGATCTACAACTTTTATATAGGTCATTTCTTCATTTTGAGAAATTGTTAATATACATTGTTCATAAAACCTACACGTGTCTCATATGGTTTATGAAACCTTATGAGAGATGTGTAATATTTATGAACAATGTTATTACCACTTTGTCGGATGAAGAAATGACCAATATAAAAGTTGTATACCTTTATGAGTTGTTCAACTTTGATATTCATCACTTTTCTAGTTAAAACCATTTGGGGTTTCAAAATCATGTTTCAAGTTGTCTTTTTTATAAAAAAATTAAAAAACGACAAGTTCAAACCAAATTTGAGAACCCCAAATTATTTCAAATGAAAAAGTGATGAATATCAAAGTTGTACAACTCATGAAGATCTACAACTTTTATTTTGGCCATCTTCTCATTTGACAAATTCTTAGTACACATTGTTCACAAAACTTATATCGGGAATTTGAGATGTTACACATGTTTCGTTGTCATGTTTTACAAGTTCAAACCAGAATTTGAGCCCCTAAATGATTTCAGCTCAGAAAGTGATGAATACCAAAGTTGTTCAATTCATCAAGATCTACAACTTTTATATGGGTCATCTTCTCATTTGACTAAATTTGAACCTTTCAAATTTTAAAATTTTTAAAAACGGCACGTTCGAGCCTAAATTTAAAATCCAAAGTGATTTCAACTTAAAATGTGATGAATACCAAAGTTGTTCAACTAATGAAGATCTACAACTTTTATTTTAGTCTTCTTGGCATTTGACAAATGCTTAGTACACATTGTTCATAAAAGTCCTAGTCAAACTTGTTCAAATTTGAATTTGGTGAAAACATAAACGTAGAACCTAGGTCAAATTGTTCCACTAACATTATAAAAGTCTTTGCAAGCCACAAATTCAAATTATAGTCAAGTTATAGTGAAATTGCATCACATGTGAACAAAATATATTCAAACAATGTGTCTCGGCCGATATTCCACTGTAGGGGCGGCTAGTGCTAGCCGCCCCTGCTGTTAGCCACTGTAGGGGCGGCTGGTGGCAGCCGCCCCTACTGATGGACACTGCAGGGGCGGCTGGTGATTGAGCCGCCCCTACAGAGGAGCTCTCACTGTAGGGGCGGCTGGTAACATGAGCCGCCCCTACAGTGCCTGCTGTAGGCGCGGCTGAGATACTGGGGCGCGAGGACACCCACTGTAAGGGCGCCTCAATCACCAGCCGTCTCTATGGTAAAAAGAGGGTGTACCCGTAGCAAGATTCTGGCGTAGTGCAACAGGAATACACACACACCGCCATGTTCTATTAAAGTTTGAAGTGCACGGCTACATGTACCCAAAGCGTCTCTCTTTTGCTTTGTGACGAGATCGGTTTGTTAGCATGAGACAAGCTAAAAGTTTTTTTTTCTCCCAGAAATTGGAGGCAACCAAATCCTTTGTGCGCAACAGAAGGTTGGTAAAATCAGAGAAGGTTGGTAAGTCTATTTGGTCCGCCGAATTGACTGGATAACTCTTTGTGTATTTTTCCTCAAGTTCTTTAAACATATATAAATAAGTTCTTTGGTCATTTAAATCCTAATCTTTTCTTCTTTTACCTCACCAAACATATATAGAGATGCGGCAGATGCCATTGATGTAGTTGCAAAGTTTATACCTTAGGTTAAGACAAATAAATACAAGCATGAACACTTTTTTTTGACAAGAAGTATGAACACATTATATGATCACCCCACTAGTTGTTAGAGATCTATTCGGGTTATTCGGTCTATTCGGGTTTTAGAGGCTAGACACTAAACCCTAACATATATACCAAATTAAAATAAAATCGGAACCGAACCTAAAACCCTAATAGACTGATAACTCGGGTTATTCGGTTCAGTTTGGGTTGTTTTTTTTGTTCTCGAGTTCAAAGTGCTCACCCCTAGCCACTGCCTCTCCACCGCTTCCGACAGCGAACCAACTTCGCCCATGACCACCACAACCACTAAACTATTAGTAGTTGACACCCCTACCACTGGTCATCTATCCTTCACCACTCAACAAGCAGTGCCCCTACCGCTTCACCATCCTGTCAACTGGTGGCAGCCTCCATGACGACTCCCTCTAAATCCCAAATGCTAACCCAAATCCTCTAAACCTAGCCAATAGTTGCTATCCTATAAATTGAGACCAGTTGACACACAAAATTATAATCACTTGAAGAGGAGGAAAAAATATAGTGTCCATGTTTTTTTTGCAAAGAGATTGCTCATACTAGATCAAGCAGGTATTACAATCATCTTTGAGTAGGTTCAACGCCACGCAGGGGCTTGCCCCAACCAAACAGCAGTATGCACGTCAGTCTAGCTCGTATTTCCTCCGTTCCAAATTATAAGCCGTTTTGACTTTTTTGGTTCATTTATTTTGCTATATAGATATATTATTATATCTAGATACATAGTAAAATAGATGTATCTAAAAAGTCAAAACGACTTATAATTTGGAACGGAGGGAGTAGTTATTAAAATATGTGATTTTCTATATGATTTTATGTCTTTACGACCTTGGCTAAGGGGTCTGATTTTACGATCTTAGTTTTTTTTTTCAAAAGCTGTAGGCGAGAAAATTGCCAGTCATATATTAATAGAGTCCGAGAAGGATATGATTTTAGCTGGTAGAGTTCGATTTAGAATCTACGATTTTGATAATCTTAGGTATCAAAGCTTATCTATCTTGATTGCACTCTCTGTTTACCTTATCTATCTTCCAACCGTCAATCCACGAGTAGGCGCACCATTTCCTTTGCCTCTGAAGCCGATCTCTGATTTTACCATCCTTCTATTGTTACCACTCTCTGTACACAATAGAAGGTTCCTATCATTATTGTTACCTTTCAGATCCAGTTCCTATCATTATTTTTTTTTAAAAAAAATCCAGTTGTCACTTTTTAAACCCAAATAAAATCGAATAGACCAAAGTGAATTACCCGAAAGCCGAAACGACTGAACGATGATTGATGGAAATGAAATGGCAATGATCTCACACTCTGATTTGAATTCCCTGCACGAGACTCGACAAGAATCTAGTAGACGCCCCCGCCCGGCGCCGGGGCAGCTCGCCTCACCATGTGGGCACACCGCACCGCAGCACGGCCGTCTTCTCTCTCGAACGATAAAAGAAGCGAAGCGAAGGAGGCATGTCCAGTGTCCAGGGGCCCCGCCACGGCCAGCTTCCAAAGAGAGCGAGGAGAGGACTGAGCAGCAGAGCAGGTCGAAGGGAAGGGAACCGAAGCAGCTGGAGCTGGTCACTCTCACTCACGTTGGGAAGGCAGCTCCCCCACCCAGCCCCATGCGTGGTCCTACAAAAGCGCGGCAGATTTGCTTTCAACTCGCAAAGACAAAGAGCAAAGAGCAAAGCTATCAGGAAGCCACAGAGATAGATGGAGAGAGAGATTAAAGAAGAGCTAGCGAGCAAGGAAAGAAGAGAAGCGAGCGAGGACGGAGGAGATAAGAATGTTTACAAAACCAACAAACAGGATCCGATCCATGTCATGTCACAGATACCCACACTCACACACGCCACGCCACGCACTGTGCATGTCTTCCTCCGATCCCAGCTGGGATCATTGATCGCCACCTGCGTTGGCATCCTTCCTTCGTCATCATGCTGCTCTGCTCCGCCCTCCTCCCCTTCCAGCCGGCTGCTCTGCTTTTCTGCGCCACCGGCTGCCTCATATAGCTCGGAGCTCACTCAGCTAGCCCTGGTAGTGCCTCTGCTTGGCATTGGCAGAGCGACAGGCGACGCCATCGCTAGCGTCTGTTCCTCGTGAGAGCGAGAGCGTGGATTTGGATTGGAGGCGGTGCACTGCAGGGAGAAGAAGCAAAGCCAGAGGGAGCGCGCGCTCTCTATATGGGAGCAGGGCTGGACAGGTCGCCGGGGGCTGTGGAGTGCTGCGGCAGGCTGCTACGGCTGCTAGCGTTCGTCTTCTTCCTGGTCTGCGCTTGCCTCCTGATGGCCATGGTGGCCACGGACGGAGCGAGCTCAGTAGGGTCGTCGAAAGCCGCGACGTCTGCGGCCGCCATGACGACGGGCAGCTCGCCGGTGTGGCGTTCAGGCGGACGCGGCAGGACGGCAGGCGCAGACGCGTTCCGGAGCAGCGAGAGGAGGATCCCCAAGGGGCCCGACCCTATTCACAACAGGTACGTTGATGAGTGCATATGCATCCATGATCCATGCACTTTTGCTTCTCAACAGTTTTTCTGTCCATGCATTGGTACTACATAGAAAATGGAAAGTTATTTTTAGTACTAGTAGGTTTCAATTTATCTTACTACATTACAGGTGCTCTGCCCAAACTGACAGTTCACTCATACAGTGAACATATGACCATCGTGAATGAATTTATATGTTTTCTCAGAGGAAAAAGAATATATGTATACTGTCTCGAAGAAATTTACAAATGGCTGGCACATTTAAAAAATCCTTAGCTCCTAGCGTGAGCTTTGTTGGTACTTCCCTTTTGCTGCTCTAGAAGCAGAGGAATTCCTAACACATTTAGAAGTTCTTTATAGTGAAACATACGTCCATAGTCTGTTGCATTGAGGAGCTCTTGGATCCTTACCTGTAAGTTTTAGCAAAGCAGACTGAAGAACAAAACGAGAGTACACTTCTGAGCAAAGCAACACATTTGCAGAAGCCACTTTACTGACAGGAGAAGATTATTGTTAGCAATACCCACACGGCCATACCTAAACTGCCTTCTAGTACTGGACCTTACTTATCCACCTTGGCCTTGCTTTTGGGCTCAGCTAGCTTGACTAGACCAACTGTACAGTACAACTAGGAGGATTTTATCTGGGGACAAATGATTAGCAAGGCAGTGCAGTCGTTACTGTACCTCAACAAGGAAAGAACTGCCTTCCTATGTCAGTCAGAGGCACAGTTCACTGAATCACTGCACTGTTTCGCCCCCATTTTTTTTCCTTTTCTGAAAGAAACGCAGCTTATATAGATATAGTAAATGATGACAGCCACATAGTAGTTAATTATTAAACACGTAAAAACGTATTAGGCCCGCCCTGCTTGAACACCTGATGCTCACCTTCGTTCTCCCATCTCCCCGGTTGGGAATGTGCCTCCTGCAGGCGTGCCGGGAAGACGACGATCGCGCCGCGCCAGAGAGACTAGCCGGAGGCCGGGACAGCGACAAAAGCTACCACCGGAAGGTTCCACCGGCGCTCATCGTCCTGCAGCAGCGACCGTTTGGATGGGAAGGATGAGCTACCTGACATGCAGTTCGTTAGCCGCGCTGAAGATGAGATTTGTGCAAAGAGGCCACACAGGGGATTTTGGTGATTCTGGGGGGTATGTATAAATTAAACCTGCAACCTACCCTTGCAAGATTAATTAATTTTCTGCGTTTTCTTCTTTCATTTCACCGAGGCGGTGAGTGAGGTTGATCGACATTCTTCCGAGATTTTGGTTTCAATCTGTGCTATTAATTCCATTTCTGCTTCTGTAACCAAGTTGTGTGTGTGTGTGTGTAAGAAATCCAGAAAACCGAAGCTGCCGAATTGGGCAGCGTTCTTTGCGTTGTGTGCCATGGCCCATGGTGCTTGTACATGCAGCGCTGCGCTCTGTGTAAACCATCAGGTTGTTCGATTGAGATGGCTGTACAGCCGCAGCGGCTGCGACTGCTTGGTTTGTATGGGAGGCAACTGTTGCTGCTAAACACGCATCATGCGCAGTCGCTCCTCGCTCGCACACTGGAGAAAGCGAAAGAGGCCACCTGTGGATACTAAAGCAAAGCATCGATGTGCACGGCTTGTGTTTGTGCGAGTGCGCGTGTGCCCTGCCGTACGTCAGAGCGTGCTTTTGCTCCTTTTACTTCTTTTGTTGCAGGCAGGCTACTATACACCCCTTCTTCTTCTTTTTTGAAGTGTTCGAGGAGCAAGAAAAGAACTGAACCGAACACACCGTTCGATCCCCGTCCCGGATGAGTTCGAAGCAGCCGCCAGCTTGTTGGCTCCGACAGTAGTACCACACCGTGTTATTTTAGGGGAAAAAATACAGAACCATCAGGTCAGAATGTCGCAAAAAAAAAAAGAATGCCAGAAGCCTAGTGCGTGCGTGTCCAGCCGGCAGGCGGATCACCGCGGCAGAGTGCGGTGCAGACGCTTGCGAGGGCGGCCCGGCAGTACTACAGCGCAGGCCTCGTGGGATTGACGCGGTGGTGGGCGGGCGAGGCTGGTTTCGGCGTCCTGGGCTGTGAGTGTCTTGCGTTGCTGCGTTCGGCGCCACACGAGAGTTGAGAGCGCGGCTAGGCCCAGTCCAGCCCTTGACGAGGAAAACAGCAGTGCACGCGCAGCCCAAACCCAAGGCTTGTGCCAACAAACACAACTGCCCGCCCGCACGGGCGGCTGTCAGTTTTAGGTCTCCTAGCAACAGTTACGCCCTCTCAAAAAAAAAAAAGCAACAGTTACGCGATGTTTGGCAAATAGGTCACGAGAAGTGGGACTGGGACAGGGAAACGGATCAATTGTTACATTAAATGAGGTGCAAAGAATAGATGACTACTTCTTCTATCTCAAAAATAGAGTTATCATGGGAATTGTGCTGGTGAAATTTTCTCAAATTTAATTAGGTTTATAGAAAGTATGTGCAACATTTATATCTCTAAATAAGTTTATTATGTAAGTATATTCACCGATCTACCTTATTATACTAATTATGTACCATAAATTTTAATATTTTGTTAAATATATTTGGTCAAAGTTAAAAGTTGCTGACTTTTTGAGAAGCGAGAATGACTTTTTTTAGACAGAGGGAGTAGGATGCAATATTACCCTTTGGAGTGTGGGGTATCATTTCTCTATCCTATTTGTCAGGGTTTCTAAAGAGAGAAAAAGCAACAGTTAGGGACTTTGGAATGCGATAATATTTTTTGTTCGGGCTTGCTAGCGCTCGGACGTCCGGACAGACAGAACGTCCGGACGCCCGCACCTGCAGCCGTCTCCCACGCCGTTTTTATAACACCCTAAATGTTAAGCATGCATTAACATTTGCAAATCATTAGCATAATCATCATTATACATTCATAAGCATCACATGAAATATAGAAACTTGAAACATGAAACATGTGCATGAAACATAGATGTTGCATTGCCTGTTTTTCACTAGATTAAGGTTAGTTTGATGCTTGTTATGCTTGGTAAATGTTTGTTTGAGTGATTAGACAACTTATAAATGTTTAGCAAACATTTTGGAGCAAGTTTTGTATTCAAAACTTTCTCAAATTTTGCTTTTAAAAATAATCTAGAGAAATGAGTTTTTGATTTAAAATAGACTTTAAATCTCTATTTCAAAATCTATTTGGAATAACAAAATGTACCTTAAAGTAATGTTGTATAGAATAAAATTTTGGACAACTTTTGTTTTTGGATCAACTTGTGAAAATGAATTTTTGTTGCTAAAAAATGTAGATTTATTGCTGTTCTTCAAAAATAAAAAGAAAAATCATTTTCTTTGGTTATCGGGCCGTGCCCCTCCTTTCTCGGCCCATGGCCGAAGCCGGCTTGTCCCGCCTCCACCCCGCGCTCGCCCCCTCCCACGCGCGGACGCCAACCGTCCCGACCGCGCTCAGACCACGGCCACCGCGTGGCGGCCGTACGCCAGCGACGTCGGTCGGGTGGCTCCCGCGGGCCCCGCTATAGCCGCGTCACGCCTTCACCCCACGCCGAGCCGCTGCTCCCTCCCTCAGCTCTCCATTTCCTCCTCTTTCTCTTCTCGTTCGCAGCGCAACCGCAAGCTCGCCACCGCAGCTCGCCGCTGTCGAGCACCCTCGCTGCTCCACCCGAGCCAAATACCGCGTGGCTCTAGCTCTGCCTCGACCTTCACCATCCCATGCACACGCCCTCGCCCGCATTCTCGCCAGGGTAAGGCCGATTGGGCGTTTTCTTCTCCGCCATTGGCGTGGTTGGAGCCCTCCACTTCTCTTCCTCCTTCGCAGGCTACGCGTCCGCCTTCACCTCGCGGAGCTCGCCCGTGCCTTGTTAGCCACCACCGCTGCTTGCTCCGGCTGGCCACTGTGCACCAGCGTCGCCGTGTCACCATGCACGCCGACGAGCATGCTCTCGTGCTCCCGCACCTCCATTTCGTAGCCAAGTGGGTTCGGCTTGCGGTGTAGATCCCGGTGGTGGTCACCGTTCGACCGAGACCTCACCGTCGGTGAGTTCTCGCCGCTGGTGAGCTCCCCCCTATCGGGTGTATGATTGGTGGGGCCTCGGGTCCCACTGTCAGTCACCGTATGCGGTTCCGGGTGAACCTAGCATTTTTGCTGGCTGTTTTGAAAAGGGATTAAGAAATGCTTTTCCAGAAATTGTGAAAATACTTTCAAAAATCATATCTTGATGAAAATAGCTCTAAATTTGTTGAAACAAATTTTGTAGACTTCTTGGGACTAGATCTATCTATTAAAAATATTGCATGTCAATTTTGTGATACTTTTATATAGGGCTTTATTTAATTCTTGTAAATGCCGTTTTCTTGGAAAATGCCTAATAAATAGAATATACATCAGAAAAATATGATTCTAATTTTTTTGATTTATTCTTGAGATGTACTTTCTGTGAAAAATATATACCATACATGTTCTGTAGAAAAATATGGCTATCTAATTTAGGTGCATTTATTTGCTATTTCTTGTAAAATTGCTAGGGCAAAAAATATGAATAAAACATGTATGTGAAACTTTTTGTATAAGGTTTGTAGACTATGTAGAACATGAAAAAAATACTAAATCTGTTGTTTGATACTTTTCATAGTACAAAGTCTTTTCATGCTCATTTATCCATCATAGTTTGTTACTTTTGTGTGGGCTGTTTTACTTATCCAAATGCCATGAAAATTTTATGGTAGGCTACTTATAGTATGATAAAGCTATTATAATTTTCTTAGATTTTTCTGAGCACGAGAAATATATGTTGATGTTGTAGCCTTAGATTAAAGTGAAATAAAAATAAGATTCTTATTGCATGATTAGTTGTTTTGTACCATTTGGTGTATCTTTGAAGTATTCTTGACTTGCTGGTATGACTTGATATGTTAGTGCAGTGATGGTGTGTTGGTATAAATTAAGTGCAACTAAAATATGGAGAATTCTGCAAGCGCACAGAATATACCATTGTAACATTTTACCGGAAGTATTCCATGTATCGTTATTTATATTTTACCACAAGGAAGCAAGGGTTAAAGAATCTAATAATTCACCATCATGTATCTACTAACTTAGTAAACCAACTAGACTAAAGCAGGGGATAAATGATATATGTTAGGTATATGAATAAAAGCACACATAGGAGAATTCTATGATAAATGAGTAACTAGCTAAAGTGAGAGGACAACGAGAGAGATCAAGGTTCCTATGTACTTCTCTATTACTTTGGTTCTTTAATAACTAAAGCATGAATAGATACAGCGATCATACACATGACACTTTGGAGCAACAGTACATTTCCGACTCTCGAAAGAGACTGGGAAGAAAGTAGTCAGGGGAAGGCTGCCAAAAGCTCTACGAACATCAATCCGAACATGGTGGATTACGAAGGCCTTATAGAGCTGTCACCTCTGGGGCTACCACAACTATACGTGGGGTTGAGCGCAACCTCATGTAACCTATAGCCTAGACACCATGCCTAAACTATCGATTACTACTCTAGCTATGCGCAATAACTAAAGCACTCAATACGAGCTAAGATCACATGCCAAGGTATAACAACTATACTAACCATACATAATAAAGACATAAAGTAAATAGAGAAGATAAAAATATATAAAACATAAGTCTTGTAAAAAATAAATACAAAGACATACCAAATCTCCGAAGACTTCTCCAGAATCGGAGCGCAGCTCCGCTCTCCCTAATTCCCATCTATATCTAATCTACTACATTGGAATGTCTAGCCCTAATTCTCTAGGGAGGAGAGGTCATCCTTTCATGGGACACCTCTGCCTCTGATCCCAGCTCAGAGATAATGAAATTAGGGTTTATGGGATGCCTCCTCTAGGGGCCAAGGGCTTTGCTTATATAGCCCTCCAGGAAGCACCATAGCCCTCGGATCAAACTGACCTTGATCTACGATTATTATTGATCCTCAAAGGCGGTGGAGGCATGATCCACGAGACAAAGCCTGATTGGCTCCGTAGGTGGGGCGAGCGCCCAAGGAGGGGGGGTGGGCACCCCACTTTCGGGCCCGTTTCGTCTCCTGTTTATTTTTAGAGTCTTCTCGAACCTTCCACATTCCAGAAAAGTTATGCGTGGCCCTGTTGTCTCTATGTAAACCTGACATGTGGGCCTTCCTTGGTTCTTTTCAGCTAACACCCTACAGAAACCGACATTCACAAAAACTCGTGGAATTATGTCAGTAAACCCCCTATATCTAAGGTGTAATTATTGTTTAGTCCTTTTTTAATGCTATATTGACGGTTAAAAAATGATACTTATCTACCGTCAACATGGTGATGAAGTGTAGTAGCATTTGTGTTATGGCCATATGGTGGTTAGCGGTAGCTAACGGGGGTTAGTAGTAGATGACATATACTTGTGGTATATATTCTTAGATGATATTAACTACCTAGTAGACGAATTTACATCTAACCTATCTAATAAAGCTAAGCGTGTTCATCTACATTGCATAAAAATCACGATCATCATATATCATTTCATCTGCTGCACCACTTGCATAATCACTTACACCTATGCATCGTAACAGGATCGCAAAAGGAATCGGTAGCAGCCGAGCCGAAAGCAGTCGAGAAAGTTATGTAGGGAGAGCCCGCACAGGAGGTGCAGGCCGAAGAGGACGTCTTTGAAGAACTGCAAGAGTGTCTAGATCACCATCCGAGTTTGTTCGAGCGAGGCAAGCCCTAAAGCATTTTGAGTCTCCTACTTTATAAAAGTAATCTTTTATATATGAGTTTTATATATTGTTGCATTAAGTTATAGGAGTTGAGTGAAACCGTTGCTGGATTTATTTCTATCCTTGCCTACCTTATTATATTCTTACCCTGTTAGTTATAGGATCAAATAACTGCTTAGCCCTGCTTAGACCGGTAGCGATCGGTGATTTCCTATCACCTGCAAATATTAGTGGTTACTAGAATACTTTAGCTTTGGTATGTATGATATCATGAAAATAACCATGTGTTGATGGATAATTGAAGACTGAACGGAATAGTTGGAGGCAACCAGATAGGTATTGGGGTGCTCGTATTTTTCCATCTGTGTCAGTTAAGGACCGATCGTTGTTCATCCCTCTTGTCATGTTGAACATATGTCTTACATTTAGCTGGTCGAATAATGTACCTTTTGATCGCGAAGCTAGTGACACTATTTGGGCTGGAATAAACTCGGATTGACAGGCTGGTGCTAAAGGGGTATGAAAGCCCAAGTTTGGTTTTGGTAATTAATGACACCAAGTTGCTAATGTCATGTGCTAAGTGTTTTGAGTTAGGCATAAGCAACACATGTGATGAAAGTGCATGTGGCAAGGAGTGGTGGCCATAAGATCACAAAGAGATGGTGCATGGACATGAAATGACGATCATGATGGAAATGCACATAATATGATGGACATGATGATCAAGTGGAGGAGAAGGATCTAAGAGCGCAAGGCAAATGTATAACAATAGGGTGTTTCCTTTTGCCGGTCTAAGGAGAGTAGAGAAGTGATTGACCGGATTTAGGATACATAGCCGACTATCAAGAGGGACAATCACGGTTAGCTCGGGAATCAAGTGCCACTAGATCAATGTCTTGAGCATATGCATTAGGATCTAGTTGAGAGCTAACATTACGCCTTGAAAAATGACTGTGAAAATGCTAACACACATGCACATGGTAATATACACATGGTGGTGTTAGCACATTTGCGAAGACGGTGGTGTTTGAGCGGTAGTAAGGGGTTTGGGGTTCGCTCTCCCTCCCGCCGAGCTTGCGAGCGCGGGATTCAGGCGTTTTCGATGAAATGAAATGCCTATTTTCTATTGCGCCGGAGGCAAAAAAGGTGGCGAAAGTCTGAAATGATTATCACTGAAAATACAGTGACCGGACGCTGTGGTCGAATTGACCGGACGCGGCTAGCGCGTCCGGTCAGTTCAAACCACAGACAGACGCGCGTGTGAGAAGGGTCGTGGACCGGTGCGTCCGATCCCTCGCGGAACCGGCGCGTTCGGTCACACACCCAGGAGTTCAGCACGGAGGGCAGATGCGATCGGACGCGGTGGCGCGTCCGGTCACGTTCGACCGGACACGTCCGGTCACGAGTGGACCGTTACTGGACTTCGATCGGACGCGGCTGGTGTGTCCGGTCACGTGCGATCGGATGCGTCTGGTCTCGACGAGAGCTTAATGGACCGCGACCGGACGCTGACTCTGTCGCGTCCGGTCAAACGCTAGAGCACGTCCGGTCACGACAACGGCTAGTTCTGACACGCACTGTTCGCACTTGTCCTGTAGTGAACGGACGCGTCCGGTCACCCTGACCGGTGCGTCCGGTCAGCGCGATTTCAACTGTGTCGTCCGGTAATGGCTAGCTGCGTACCCCTTCGCTATAAATAGATGTTGTCCGGGGTTTGAGGTAACTCTTGCACATTTTAAGACCTAGAGACATACTTTGAGCTAGAAAACAACCCCTCCACTCATCTCCTTGCTTGGTTGCACATCTTGAGTGAGATTGAGTGAGATTCAAGTGCATTGCTTGAGAGTTGCATTCTAGAGGCACTTGATCTTCGAGTTGCTGCGGATTTCTTGTTACTCTTCCGTGTTTCCCGACACGGTAGACGGCTTGGAGTAGCGGGGTGATTGAGCTCGCAATTGGAGATTGTTAGAGCCCTCACCAAGTGTTGTAAGGGGTTCTTGATCCTTCCCCGTAGGAGTTCGCAAATTGGATACTCTAGTGGAGCTCGTGGCTTAGAGGATCCCCATCTTGTGTGCGGTTGTACGGCGCCCGCCGAGGGCTCGACTCTTGATAGTCGATTAGCTCGTGAACCGACAAGTGGGTGCATCGCCATAACGAGGAGTAGCTTGCTGGGAAGCAAGTGAACCTCGGTAAAAAAATCTTGTGTCATCTCTTTGCCGAGGATTTCTCTTGTGGTTGATCATTGTGATTGATTCTTCGAGTGCATTACTTCTCTATATCATTGGTATAAGAATCAAGTCACTTACTCTTTACTTTCTTGTACTAGTCCTAGTGTAGCTTTTATCACATAGGAGTAAGTAGCTTAGTGACTTAGTCTTGTTGGTGTGTATTAGAGATCATAGCCTTGCTTCACTAGTATTGTATAGGTAGCTTGCTTAGTGTAGTTGAGCTAGTGCTCGAATTAGCTTAGCCATCTTTTCTACTAACGTGGTTGTTTAGTGAAGCTTGTAGATTTTTAAATAGACTATTCACCCCCCTCTAGCCATTTGGACCTTACAGGGTATGACAGCGGCACGAAGAGTGAGACTAAGGGCATGCTAGGTCCTGATTCCTGGTAGTCGGGAGGCTCCTGGGTATTGCGGTCTATGATTGTTATCTCACGACGTTTACCTGAATGATGTCTTTGGTGATTTGTAGCTCACTTAATCGGTGAGTGTGGTTTGTATAAGGAATAAATCACTAGCTGGTTAAGAATCGATTCAAATCGCCATCTTTCTGGATAGTGAGCACTTGACTCGAGTTATGACATCATAGTAATGATAATGGAACACTGATGGTCATATGGATGATGTTGAAAATGCTAAATCTAAGTTAGTAACTAGATGTTATTGGTTAATCAAGTGATTGCTACAACATAGGTGCTTACCTAGATTGATAGGCTATAATAAAGATGATGCAAAGTACTTAAATGGTTCATCATGTTACTTATTTCTCTTTCACAAATGAGTCAGCTAGTCCACAAAAAGAAAGCCTTGCATGCTCCTTGGTGTCACTTTACTTAGTTTAAGATGGGTAAGTCTAGCTGAGTACTTTCTCGTACTCAAGGCATTGTTTCCATTGTTGTTGCAGATGATCAGATGTACTATGGTTATTGTATCAACTGCCTGTGCCCTGCGATGAGCAACAACTAGGACCAAGGGCATGGTCGCTTCGTACGCCTTACCTGATACTTTTATTGGACATGACTATCTTCTGGCATTGTATCTGAATTAAAGGTGTGTGTGGTTTTAAAACTATTTGCTTCCGCTACTTTCTTATGAACTTGCTCTGTAATAACTCTATGTTTTAAACTTCGATGTATCTCAATGTTGTTATGAACTTTATGTAATATATGACTGTGGCTGCTAAACTTGTACGATCTTGGTTTGTATGTTGGTTGATTTAAAATTCATCGTGGTTTCACAGACTACTGGGTTATACGAGCTTAAGTTTATTAAATTATCTGCTTTGGCGGGTGATGCCGCCCCGAACGTCACTAGCATTGAGAAGAAGGGGAGGGGGAGGTGAATGCCCAGTCGGCGCTAGGAGGAGGAGAAGACACCGAGATGTGGTAGCAGAAAGCGAGGAGGGAGATGCAATATCTGATCTACTTTTGAAACATCAAGATGCAACACTTACAACATATATCTGAAGGCAGATAAAACACTTGAAACATGCATATGAAACACTTGCAAAAATAAATGAAAAACACTTGAAAACCATTATAAAACATATGCAACATCCAGACAAAACACTTACAACATATGTGTGAAACATGTGTAACATACAAATAAACACACACTTGCAACATACGTTCGAAAAAAATAGATGAAATATTAATGGTCATTAATATTAGGAACAGAATCTTGCAACATACGTGTACAACCATTGCAACATATGCAACATCCTGATCTATTTTTGCAACATCCGCATGAAACACTTGCAACATACCTCTAAAACACTTGAAACATATGCTTGCAACATGCAATTTCAGCACAATGTCACCTTGCTACTTTGACGAATGGACACTCGTCGTTGTAGAGCTCGAAGCTGGCGCGGACGTCAGCGGTGGCGCATGGAGCTCACTAATGAAGCAGTGGCATGGCCCTCTTGTAATTCTCCAATGCCTGCTCTCGGCCCAGATGTGGCCCCATTGTTGCTACTGCAGCGTCGCTACTCGCTCGACCATAGTTGTTCGGCGCCATCCGCTCGCAGGGGATCGAGCGCGACTGAAATGTCCTAAATGGCGAGAGGAGGGGTGAATAGCCTATTTTAAAATTTCTACAACAACACTAAGACAACTTGTTAGTCAATTAAATGGTGAAGTGAATTTTGCGCTAGCAGTACAAGTGTTGCAAGCCACCTATCCGCAATTCTAGTATGCTATGATCTCTAGTAATCACACAATGGCTATGTCACTAATTCTACTACTAGAGAGCAACCTAACAAGAGTAATTCAACTAATTACTTCTATGCTACCCTAGAGAGCTACACAAGATATCTCTAGAAATGTAAATGCAAGAGAGGTAAGGGATTTTATATCAAGCCGACAAGTGAAAAAACAATCACAAATAATACCAATTGACACAATGATTTTTCATCGAGGTTCACCTGCTTGCCAGCAAGTTAGTCCCTGTTGTGGCGATTCACCCACTTGGAGGTTCACATGCTAATTGGCATCACACACCTAGCCCGCAACCGGGTGTCGCACAACCAACATGAAATGGGGATCCACAAGCCACGAGCAATCCACTAAAGATGCCTTTCGTGATCTTCCATGGGAAAGGCTTAAGAACCCCTTATAATCACCATGATCAGAGCCGGAGACAAACACCACCCTTCTCTCAACAATCCTCGCTACACCAAGCCATCTAGGTGTCGGCAAACACCATGAGTAACAAGCGAATTCCGTAGTGAAACACAATCACCAAGTGCCTCTAGTTGAAATAACTATAAGCAATGCACTTGGATGCTCTCCAATCTCACCAAATGATGAATCAATCAAGCAAGATGAGTTAGAGAGGAATGGCTAGGCTCATTAGGGTGTATTCTCAATAGAAATGACAAAGAGAGTGAGCCTAAGCCAGCCAAACACTTAAAATAGGCGCCCCCCTCGAAATAGAGTCATTGGCCCCCTCACTGGGTTCTATGCGAGGTGACCAGACTCACCCTAGAGTCTGGTCGCTAGGGTCCGGTCGATGCATGCCGTCCATGTGTCGCTTCTTCAAATGCAGCGCGTTGGATTCCAACGGTCAAACAACTCAGCATCAACAACCAGTGATGAACGGACTCACTGCGACATGACCGGACGCACATGCGCCATGTCCCTCGCACATGCGCCTGCACCGCCGAGCCAGCGACCTGACGCACCTCCACGCAGGGTCTGGTCGGTCCAGAAAGCATACAGAGAGGATTTTTCGTGACCTGACGTGTCTGGTCAAAGATGACTGGACTCACCCTGTGTTCGATCCTCTCTAGCTGAGCACCCACATGCCACGTCACGCGCGACCTGACGCGGGAACAGTAATTCCCGCGCATCTGGTCACTCACCTTCAGTAGAGTCTAGTCGAAGACAGAGCCCTTCGCCTCCTCTGCACCAACTAACCGGATGCGCCTGGCAGGGTCCGGTCCTGTGGAGGCTAGAGTCCGGTCACTTAAAAATAGCACCTCCTCTTCTCCAACTTCTCCACCCTTGCTCCAAAGTGCTAATCACCGAGTGTATCACCATTGTGCACATGCGTTAGCATTTTCACAAACCATTTTTAAGGGTGTCAGCACTCACTAGAATCTAAATGCATATGTAACGAATTAGAACATCTAGTGGTCTTTGATAACCGCATTTCACAACGAGTTTCACCCCTCTTAATAATACAACCATCTATCCTAAATACACTCACACCCACTTGGTGTCTTAAGTGCCAAACAAAAGACTCCTATCAAATATACCTTTGTCTTGAGCCTTTTTATTTTTCTCTTTCTTCTTTTCCAGGTTTAGAGCTTGATCACCATCATCACATGTCCATCATCACTTCCATGGACTTCATCTTTGCTCCAACACTTGGTGTGTACTAACCTATCTCAAATTCACTTAGAGCCAAAGGTTAGTACGTAGGGTTTCATTAATTAGCCAAAACCAAACTAGAACTTTCAGCGACGCAGTTGGCGATGGGATGCTGTGTGGTGGGGGAAAATCACGGCGCAGCGCCGCGACGGGGATAGGGCGCAATGTGGGAAGGGGGCGCAGCGGGGTGGACAGATGAGTGGCCCAAAAATGGTCAGCCATGCTGCGATGGCGGATGAGCGGAGTGGGGAATTTTTTCTTCTCTGAGAGTCCGGTTCGCTGCACAAGAGGCAGGACTAGGAGCCACGTCCGACGGGATAGACGCCCGTGGCTGAGTGTTCCTATTTTTCTATTACCTGTTCGTTTTTAAATGATCTGGAGTTTTGTACAATCCTATATAATTCCTGTGTTTTGTAGGACCATTAGAGCATCACCACAACTAGTGGCAAAGTTAGAACAAATCAGGGAGAGGGAGGGGTTATGCACTTGAAATCGGGTTTTGCCCCACCCACCAAATTAGAGTAGCAGGCATGTTTAGCTACAATGGCGAAGCTTTGTTAGGGCTTGTGGGTGGAGATTGTAACACCCCAAAATATGTTTTGTATGTTAGAAATGCAGAGTGGAAAATGTTTCAACCAGAGTTTTAATGAGTGGCAAAAAATAAAATTTTATCCATAAGTCAATGGATGATCAGAGACCACATATGCGTAGAGCTCGTCGAATGCTTTCCATTTGACTACTCATACGAGTTGTTTGGAGTTTGGATCACGAAGATATAGTTTTTGCAAAATTCAATGATAAAAGAGGAGTCCTTAATGAACACGTGAACAGTACCCGTGAGGTTACTGTGGTGTCACCCTGGCCTGACGGTTTTCCCTTTTATGTGCCGGTGTCCCTTCAGTCGCTTACCTCTGTCATGCACCAAATAAGAGTAGAAGAAGAATAGCTAAGAGATGGGAAGAGAGGGAGAGAAAAATAGGGTTTCGCTACCGCCGCTGCCGTTGTCGCCGCCGTCCGTGCTGCCCGTTCCTTCTCCCCAAAACCAGTAAGTTCTTGAAGCAAGAGGTGTGATGGGATGATCGCCGGAAGGTGGAGGTGAAGGGAAGGAGGGAGAGGGACCTAGGGGAAGACTTATCCATGTTGAAGTGTTTGCTGCAAATTGGATCAAGGTATTATTGTGGTCTTTCCCCTTTGGATTTTGGATGGATTAGGCCCTGCTATTAGTGATAATTCCGAAGGTTTAAGTAGGTCTCTAGTTTTATCCTGTCTCTTTCAGTTAGCGGCAGATTCGTGCAATGTTTGTTGTTCTCTGTTTTAGACCTAATTAGAAGCTGAATAAAAATACAAAGTTTATATAGATTTTGTAGAGGGTTTTCAGATCTTTGTAGCGATGTAAAGTAGGTCTCAATTGGATTTAAGAAGAGAGAGTTATGACTGTTTAAAGTTGAATGATCTTACAGTCTTGAAATTCTGAGCAGCACCCATTCAATTGCAGATTTGTCCCCTCTTCTTTTAGAACTGGAATTTTTGATGTACTAGAAAGTCGTAGAGCTTTTCACAACCTTTCCAGAATGGTAAATTTCATCTTTATAGGGTTTAAGTAACTATGGATATCTTGTGCGACAGATTGTCAGTCTGAACTTCTAACAAAGATTAGATCATCTAAATGAATTTTCTGGAGGTACCAATGACTTAGACCGTTGTGGATAATGGAATTATCTACTCCATATAGAAATCTTAAAATTTTTGTATGAAGGGAATAGGAGGTAGTACAGTTTTAGTTCTTCTATGTCAGTTCGGGACAGATTTAGATTAATCAGTTTATTACCCACTTAATGGCATAATTTCATCATTTGATAAGAACAAAAGTTGTAAATATTTTATCAAGATTCCTAGATTGGTAAAGTACTTAAATTGTTCAATGAGCATATCTCTAGTTTTGCATTTTTGAAAGTTGGACATCCTGTTTTTGTTCGACGGAAGAGTTCACTTAAGTTCGATGGTTATTTAGGCCATCTTGGAGACCTCTTATGCAAAACTATATAATACCAAAGTTGTAGATAATGAAGCCATTCATAGTCCGGTAACTTTTTGGAATTTTTGGATGTGTGGTTTCAAGTCTATGAAAAACAGAACAAATAGTGCTGCTGTCATGAACGTAGCGCAAATGTAGATGCTTAAATGTCCCGTTTGGACGTGCTCTAGTGCGTAATTGTTGTAGTTGCTTGTATGATTGTGTTGGTACTAAGAATTTCTTGTGATCGGGTGGTAGCACTTCAAAACGTCGCTAGTTCTTATGATCTTCTTCGTTAAAGAGGCAAGTAAATGTAGCGGTGGTTTGCTACAGCTTGACATGTTTTTCATTCTACCTACAATTCGTCATAACATGAATGAAACCAAGATGATATAACTATGAAATTACTTATCCTTTAAAGTAACTTATACATGATCTTCATTATTGAATCTTTCATCATTTGTCTATCATCATGAGGTAAAGTGCTATGTTTTATTGTTGTGAAGATATATGACATATGTGTCAAGTATTTGTCTATCATTCGAAGGTAAGCGATATGGTTCATGATTATGGAGGTATATGACCTATGTGGTAAGTATTCTTGCGGTTGCATCATATTATTGTATCATGTGCATTCTTGTTATAAGCATATGCATCGAGCCAGGTCGGTGAGAAAGTCATATAACTATTCCGGAGTGCTCTTGAGCCTGGTTCGGGAGAAAGTTAAATGACTATTCTGGAGTGCTCTTGTGGATTATGTCGTTGACCTATGGTCATGACCATGCTCGTACAACATCGTACGTTGCCCGAGGAGGGGTACGATGCAGCTTCATACCTTGTTGGGTAGGAAGGTAGCGGACATGCATATGCATTGCATTTGCACTCTTTGAAGTTTATTTATATTGAAGTTTTATGTGAGAATGAAGTGGGTTATGAGGAGGACTGTTTCTATTATATGAGGAGTATTGTTTCATTTATAATAAGAGGGGTATTGTCTTATTCATATGCGGAGGTTGTTCATTTATTTTATATCATGTCCTTAATTTCTTTATGAAATTTTGTTGGATTAATAATATTATCATGAGCCTTTTATTTATAATAATGACAAGTATTCTTCTATGATTAAATTGATGTCTAATTAAACTGTAGTTTGAATGACATGTTCAGGCATTTTGCTTGCTGAGATTTATTCTCACCCCGTTATATTTTTTAGGTGCTTGATTTGAATGCTTTGCTTGAAGAGAGGGAATTAGCGGCACATCTTCACTGTTTCACCCACTATTAGAGATAATAAAGATGTATGTGGCTTGCTGTAATAAACTAGTTTATCAGTCATGGAGATCCTTCGTGGTTTTAAAAAAACATAGCGATGAAATTTATCTTAATCATAGTTTTGTTTTTGTCCTTGCTTCTGCGTTTTACTTTGTGAAGGGGTTTTGATGCCGAGTTTCTCTGCTCTGGTATGTGGGAAGGGATGTTAGTAACATCTTGGGCTTTTTGTGGCGCCTGGGGTGTTACAGAGATGCACCCACAAAAATTTGAAAAACCACTAGTAGGATCAAATTTTCACAATGTTTGCAACTTAAGAGAAGCGCACCATCCTCTAATCTGCTCTAGCTTCACCACTGTTTAGGTAGTCTATACTGAGTATGCTATTGCATACCATTGTACAAAGGCCTTCAAGCACGTAGCTGAAAAAACTTATTATCCCTTCTATTCATATTCTTTTCCATCCCCAATTAATCCCCCATATGCCATTACCGTTAGCTTTGTTGTTCATAAACTTCTCTATCAAAGCTAGGATCCTTGTTAGTATTATATGATAATAGCTAAAATCCGCACCCTTGATGACTAGCAGAACCCCTCGCTATCACAAAACTTAGATTTCATGAGGACGAAGAATTTTCATGAGAGTAATAAACACACCCACATGAAGATCTTGTTTGGCTAGGCTACATCTAGAGCTTCAACACCATAACGGAGCTAGTCGAGCCCAAAAACCTTGACTTTGACAACTCCAAATCAGAGACTAGCTCAATTTGAGTGGAGCCAGAGCCATTGTACAATGCACCATAGTACCAGGAGTAGAGGAGCTAGAGCCATTGTACAATGCACCATATGTTGCTGACAGTTAACTACTATGCTAATTGGTTTCCATAACATTTGCACATGAAGGTTCTTATGAGACGATTGACTGCCATTATTTAGTTTCATGGTAGTTTTGGGCACTTTTGTGACAACTTTTGACCCTCACAAATTTTCTGTTCTCTTCTGGTTCAAAATTGCTATGGGTAAGCATCATATATTGTACAATTCATAGAGGTTACCCCCTATGTTGGTACAACTATTATCTATACACACATAATATATTGTACAATCCATAGACATACCGTAGTAACATATACATATGTGAATCTGGATAGTATCATCATGAGGAACAATGATATACACACATAAGTACAATACACAATTGCTGCTATGTAGGAGTATGTATGCTGGCATGTCCTTAATTTTTGCTTAACAAGTGTGAGACTTCGTAATTAATTGCTTTGTGAGTAACTGAGTATGGTATTCAAGGCTAAGAGGCCCATTTGTATATTGTACATTTGCAATAGCTAGACCAGACCATGTTGGGTGTTGGCAGTTAGGTGAACTGCAAAGGAACACATTTGTAGTTAGCACGTAGGACCACAGCTAATTACTCAAAAGCTTCAACACATCTTTGCAACAGTGCACAGAAACTGCAACTCGCGTGTTTGATTTGGATTAGTCATGCCTTGCACTCTCGCAGTGAGTGAGGGACTAGCGAGGCAATGTGCAAAAGTCCCACAACAGATTCATGATGAGCTTAAGCTTATGCTGCTCAAACGGTGTTCTCAAGAATGTGTTCACAGTCAACACCATAGATCCATTGGATTGTAACTAAGAAACTAGCTGGATTAACCAATGCCTCCCAATCCCAGCATGCAGAACACTAATCTATATGCATTTTGACTGCTACTGAGCAGCATCCTTGGTCCATAGACCTTATCCTCATCGCTCTGATCACTGCCCTCCCCCATTCTGAGTTCTCCCTCGATCGGCCAATGGAAAAGGTAGTTCTGGTTCTACAATACTAGTTTCGACTTAAGAGTATATATACATAGAAGCTGAGTGTTGATACAAGGCATGCAAGACTATTCATGGCTGGGTGTCAATGCGCTGAGCGCCCGAGCCACCCAATAATGCTTGTGACCATGTGTTATTCAACTTTATTTTATGAAAGTACGGCAATACATCTTTATATTAAACGATGCAAAGCACGGGGTCACAGGGTACAAAGATTTGTGAAGATAGGAGCAAGCAACAGAGGGGTGCAATGGCCATAACTTCACTGCATCAACCATAACGATGTAGTACCAAGTTTAGGTTTTGAGTAAATTTCTTCGGTGCCATTGAAAAACTTATATATGATCCCTCTTCTATGGCTATTCTTTTTCCATCCGTTAAAAGCCATTGAAGAACTTATGATTTTTTATGGGCAATTTTTCCCCATATGCCATTAATATTAGAGCTAGGACCCTTCTTAGTATTCTGTGATATGTCTAAAATGCCCGTTGACTAGTAGAACCACCTCTATTAATCAAGGATCCTTTCTTCTAAAATCTTTTTTATAGTGTCATGAAGGTTCTTGCATGCGTTCGACTGTCATGATATAGTTTGGTGGCTTGTTCGGGCACTTTTGTGACAGTTTTTTTTTTTACCCTCACGAAATTTCTGTTCAAAATTGTTATGGGTAAGAATTCGGCATGCCTTTTTTAGTGTAAATAGCAAAAGTTCGAAGCCAGCCGGAATTTTTATGCTTTTTTTACCTCTATCCAAGCCCAGCCATAATGCCCCCCCAAACTTGTAGGGGCAACACTATAAAAAATCTGTAGGGATCTTTTTTTTATTTGGCTGTATCTTGCTAGGCAAAGGCTGGATGTTCTCCAAGACTTTGTATCAACTCGATATATCGTTCTTAGAGTGTTTAATAAAGTTTTCCATTATAAAAAAGTGTTCCTCATCAAAGAAGAGATAATTTTGAGAAAGCAGGCTTGTGGCAGCCCATGGCCAGCCTACTTTGTTTCACCTTTAGGCTTTCATGTCCGTTGCGTTTCATGTAATACCACATTTTGTAACAACCCACTTTCTTTTCTTCTTATAAGTGATTGAGCAATGCTTGTATTTTTTAAGGGAAAAATTACATGAATGATCCAAATTTTCATGGTTCGGAGATATCCATCATTGGATAGGGCCATCCATGGTTTTAGAAATTGAATGGATGATCCAAGTTGCTTGTTTCGTTGGATCCACGGGATGATGCGGTTTTTGTCTGGTTGCATTGGATTGATGTGATGGACGAGCAGTGTGCAATGGCCTCTTCCTAAAATTGGGGACTTTACCCCTATGTTGCTAGTCTTCCTCGCAAAAAAAGAGAGAGAAGATAATCAACAACTTATCTATACACAAATAGTATATTGTACATAGATATACCACCGACTGATAATTTTCATTTCAAAATAATATAAAGTATAAACCAATGATCGCTCGACAATACACATAACAAGTGCAATTATTCGTCTATACATCTTTGAAACTGAGTTAATATATAATCAGCTCTTAACATAAATGCCAAGCTCTGGCATGTCCAGCAACATAATTTTGTCTTCTTATAAGCAAAGTGTTTAACACAAGTGCCATTCGAGCTTCACTTGTAAAACTCTATCAAAATTATCCGGTTTAGTTAAATTTAGTAATTATTGATGAATATAAACTATAAAAACAATAGATAATTTATGCTAACAAAGCACACGTACATGCTTGTCAATATATCTTGAAAAGTCAAAAGGCCCTATTTATATCAAAGGATTTTGAAAAGAAAGGAAACAATAGTAGTGCAAAACATAGTGTCAGGTATCAAAATACCTAGGGTAGCCAACAGGGGATAGAATACAACACTCTGCACGTTTGTAGGCCCACTGTAAGGGCCCAAAAAAGCACTGACAGCGTGTCAGCCGCTCAAGGTGCAAACTGCAAACTCTATCTCGCCCGAGCCTTGCGGAGAGGCCTCGGGCACGATAGGCGCCTCGGACGACATCTCTCCGTTTCGCCCGAGCCACCGCGGCGTCATCAAAGGCGCCCGACCCCCTGCGGCGCTTTCCCGCCTCGCCCGAGGGGCACGTGGAACCCTCAGGCATGACAGGGAGCCACGGGAACCCCAACACGGTGCTCGCTGACGTGACCGTGCACAGTCAACAGGTGCATAAGAACCACACCTTGACTCGACATGACCCCGGTCATTCTACCACGACGACTTCCATACCTCCACAGCAACGAGGGTGACGGTAGCTGTGCCACCTAACCCCCTCGCTACGAAAATCCAGGTGCACGTGTCGCCCACCTTCATGGCACAGGGACGTACAGGTCAAGGCATGACCCTGGCACGTCGCACCAGCGAACGGAGAGGTCAAAAGATCAATGCCCCGCATGACTCCATGCTACAGGAAAACTGTTCCCACCAGATAAGGAGGAAGACGGCCACGCCCGAGGCCACCTTTTTTACCTTTCTCTTTTATTTTTTCTGTTTTCACCACTTTACCGCAAATGTAACCCGAGCCCTCCCATTAGAAGCTATAAAAGAGAAGGCAGGGGCCAGAGCGATCAAGCGAGCGAACAAGGCAACAACAGCTAGAACGCACCACACTCGAAACCACCACCACCACCACTCAAGAGACTTGGGACCTGATCCCTCTCTCGAAAGTTTGTAACCCCTATTATGAGCACCTCGGTGTAAGACAACACGAACCGCAGCGAAACCCACTGGACGTAGGGCCATTTATGCTTGAACCAGTATACATCATTGTGTCCGCTTTGCACACCATCAGGATCTAGACGCGCAGATACAAATTCACTAGTCACTCTGTTTAGACATCCGGTCCTCTAGACACCGATAGTTGGCGTGCCAGGTAGGGGCCTTCTGCGCGTCACAATCCATCTACTAGATCTTGATGGCCAATCTCTGCATCCGCTTCGCCCTAGGCTCCCATGTCCGGTTTGGGAACCTAGATTTCATCTGCACGAGAGTGGACTATGATCTGGTCCTTCTCCCCCGTGATGTTGACGTCGACGCCATCTCCGAAGCCCTGTCTAATCTTCTCCTGTGCACGGGCGAAGGCAGGCCCCTGAGAGCAACTGCCAGGAGGTTCCCAAGGCCAAACGACGCTGCCTAGTAAGGCACATGACCACGGGAGGGCCCGTGGATAGTCTTCGACCGCAATACGCTTTGATCCATCTACGGGGGAGGTTCCCACGGATCTACCGACTCACCATGTGCAGGCTATCGCGGAGGTACTCGTGACTACTGAGATAGCTTCTAGTACTAGCTCCGATGAGGACGACAGCAGCTGGGCCGACGCTGACTTCTCCGGGCTCAACGGTCTAGGGGCCCTACGTCATTTCATCGGCATCTGCGACTATCTCCTCGACAACAGCGACTCCAACGACGATGGCTACGAGCTCACATGGCCATAACGCCAGAGGGCGGAGGTCGCGCATGACGCCGACACGTCATGATCGGTAGATCACCGTATCATCCCCTGCCCACAATCTACTGTTCTGTTCGGATATTATCTTTTCGTACCGATGAAACCGTTACATGTTATCTGCTACAATTTATCTCATCATTTATGCGTTAAATCATGAGTTATATTATCAGCAATAATTACGCAATACGTTTCATATTATCAGCAATAATTATGTGATGTGTTTCATATTATCGGCGATAATTACGTGATACGTTTCTGTGCTTTACGATCCAATCACGGCATGGAGTTCGAAGGCTGGCCTGTGAAGGGTTTGATAGCCGCTCCAAGCCACCCGAGTGAGTGATGGAATGAGAAGGGGCAACACAGGGCCAGTACCTAGACGCATGGAGCGTCGTGGGCCTTCTCGAACCATGTTCAAGTCCAGGCCGGTTTACGGTTCAGGAGTTTTTTCCGAAAAAGGCAGCGAGCCCTCGGGGACAGTCGAACGTCCCCGGGAACTCCCCAAATCAATCGCTGGAAAATTTTGAAGCCAATCACTAGCTTACCTCCGTCAGATCCTCATGAACGGGAACCGGGGCTTCACTTGAACCGATCCGATTGCAACTCAACGGACTCCACGACTCGACCCAGCAAGGGAAGCCATGGCATTGCCCAACCCTCCTCTTTGCGAAAAAGATGCGTGAGGGATATACTAACAAAGTCACTTAACTGGCCCCGCGTGCCAGCGCCAGTAAGGACTTCGAAGGACCCGAGGGCAGAAATGCCTGACCCACGAATGAACCTTCCCGAGGGTCCTGATGGGCCAGCGATCCTAGGGCTTAAGCGAGAGGGCCTGACCCCTCCTTGGGGGCGTGAGACCTGGGGGCAGAAATGCCCGACCCATGAACGAACCTTCCCGAGCATCCCAACGGGCTGATGATCCTAAGGCTTAAGCGAGCAAGCCTAACCCCTCCTCGGGGCACGGGACCCGAGGGCAGAAATGTCTAACCCACGAGCGAGCTCTTCCGGGCATCCTGACGCACCTATGGTTCTAGGTAGTGGCAGAAGCCTCAATAAGGACATGTCTGACCCCGCCTCAGGACATGGGAAACTGCTACACTCAAACTTCCAATCGATCTACATGCACACAAGTTAGTTCCTCCCTAAAAGAAAACTGTCAATAGGCAGGGTCTCGGTGACCTCGCAAATACCGCTATTAACAATCAATGCGAAACGAAATGATAGCATTGGGGAAATATGACATAACAACAGTTAAACAAACTGATTTCATAGATAGATCATTTTACATTTCATAGGGGAAGGGGAACCTAGACTATGCCTATGGGTCCTCGTTGAGAACCTGGTCCGCAGGGACCAGGGCAGTGACGATGTTTGCCGTCGGTTCGAAGCACTCGAGGAGGTCCTCATAGTCTTCGATCCCTTCTCCCAACAGGAAGCCCTCGACGTCCTAGAGCTCCACGTCCATAGCCGCCTGAGCCATTGTTAGCGCGATGGCCGCCCCTCGATGAACATCGCGCTCGCTCACCGCCCGAATCAACGCTTGCGCGCTAAGAAGGCGCTCCTCCCGGTGCCCCGCCGGAGCACAAACAAAGTCCTCCAAGACGTCGGTGGCATCGCGGAAGGACTCTAAGTTTGACCACTCATCTTATTCAAAAAAATTTCTACAAACATAGTTAAATTTAAGTCATTCTTGAGGAATTTTTATTAATATACCAAGCCACGATAAAAATTTGATATTTTGTACAAATTTTTGAATAATACGAGTGGTTAAACTTGATGTCAAAAAAGTTAAACGTTTTATAATTTAGGATGGAGGGAGTAACAATTAACTTAAACCAGGACGCCAGCGCCCGGATGTCTTTCCTTGCACTCGCGTCCGGACACAGTTCCTAGCTTCTGATTTGAGCTGTCCAAGACATCCTATTCTCTATGGCGCAGCTAGGAGACAGATGCCTGATCCTCCATCTCCAGTGCGCTTCAACACCCCATCCTCACTTCCCCGGCCAGCGTGCCCGTTCGCCGGCCCCTGACGTGCCTCATCCTCCAACCCCCGGCGCGCCCATCCGGCCCTCGGCCAGCACGCTTCCACATCCCATCCTTCGTTCCCAGCATGCTCCATCCTCCGGTCTCTGGCGTGCCCCTTCCTCCGGTCCTCGGCGCGCCCGTCCGTCGGCTCCCGACCCGCCCCTCTACTGGCTCCTTGCGCGTCGCGTCCCTAAGTCCCCGATGCGCTCGTCTGCCGGCCCCCGGCCAGGGTGCTCCGACACCCCGCCCTCCATTTCCCTGCGTGCTTGTCCTCCAGTCCCCAGTGTACCCCATCCTTTGGTTACCAGCGCGCCCCCATCAATGTCTCATCTTCTCTGCAAGGGTGCCCTCCCCCATCCATTCTTGAGGACAGTGAAGCGAATTCTAGTTGGACGGACGCAAGGAGGGCTCGCGTGACATCTATGGCGGGCTGGACTGCCGTGTTGCAGTGGCCAACAGCGAGATGGAGGTGGTGGCGACGAACCCTTCTTCAATACAGCAGGTCAAGATCTACTTCTCTAACCCCATCTATGTATGTTGCAACTTCTCCAAATTGTATGTTGCAACTTCTCTGAATTGTAGGTTGCAAATCCTCTAAATGGTATAATAGAATGTGTGTTGACTGAGAGAATGTTCATGTGCTAAAACATGTATGTACCGTCTGGAACCATACTTGTGTAATGGATGCCATGTTTTAACATGAAACATGGTATAATAGAACGTGTGTTGACTGAGAGAATGTTCGTGTGCTGAAACATGTATGTACTGTCTGGAACCATGTGCAATGGATGCCATGTTTTAACATGAAACATGTGGTCTATTAATTCTAAAACATGTGTTCTATTAATTATGGAACATGAACCAGAGTAGAATTGAATTAAACTAAAAATTGAATTTGGAACATGAACTAGAGTACAACTATTAAATTTGGTTCCACTTTTTGAAGAGAACTATATGCTGCAAGGGAGAAAAATGGTGTTTATACTCCAAGGGAACAATACTTAGTAGATGAATCTGTTCAACATGGAGCATTGCAACATCGTAAGAAAGTACTTGCAACAGTACAACACAATATATTGCTTGCAACAGGCCACTAATACTAGTTCAACATGGTCCATCAGACACTCTCATGTTATAAGGAGCATTGCAACATCATAAGGAAGTACTTGAAACAGTATAATAATACTAGTTTAACATGGTCCATCAGACACTCTCAAGTTATAAGGAGCATTGCAACATATTATTTTTGGAGCACAACAAATATAAGACGGAGGTACTTACAACATATTATTTCAAACCACTGAAACAACTTAACTTCAAAAATGTATTAATTTGGATTTTCAGCATTACAACATATGATTTAAGTAGTTGCAACAGACCACTAATACCGGTTCAACATGGTCGATTACAGCCTCAGAAATAACAGAAACTCATGTGCTTTTTCCATACTTCACACGCAATTGTGTAGTACCCAAAACAGGATCTAGAGATGAGAAACTCAACTACAATGAACTCTAGTATCACTAGATTAACTGCACATAGAGTAATTATATGTCCTTGGCTAATTCATTAATTCTCCTTGATGAAGTCATCAATTGAGATCTGGTTCATCGGCGATAGGAGGAGAGGCCAGCCACATGCTTCCTGTAGTGGACCATCATAACCCGCAACAGATGATTTTCGAATGTTGCAATGGGATTTTTGGGTCATTGCAACAGATGTTTTCTGAATGGTCCCATTTTTCATGTTTCATGGTTGATTTTGCGATGTTGTAGTACATATTTTCCAATGTTGCAGCACATATTTTTTGATGTTGTAGTACATAATTTTTGATATCGCAACATATAATTTATCAATGTTGCAGTACATATTTTTCGATGTTGCATTACATGTTTTTTCGATGTCGCAGTACATGTTTTTATGATGTTGCAGCACATAATTTTCGATGTTGCAGTACATGTTTTTCGATGTTGCACTACATATTTTTATGATGTCGCAGTACATGTTTTTCGATGTTGCAGTATTCATATTCCGATGTTGCACTACATAGTTTTTTCATACGTTTGCGGTGTTGCACTTGAAGTGTTTTCGTGCTCTTGGGATAGAGGCGCGGTGAGGGAATGAGGTGATGCGGGGAGCGGGCGGGTTCCGTTCTATTCCCAAGGATGAGCGGGCGGGATTGGGAAGGGAGTGGCGTTCCGTTCTATTCCCGTGGGGGACGGGCGGGTTTGGAAAGGGCACGAAGGCCGTAGAATGCCATGTGCCAGCCCAGAATATCATTAGTCCCAACTCACAAAGGCCCAAGATACCAAGTCATCACTTCCATAAACATTTTCTTTATTCCTCGAGATAACATTCAGACCTCAGGAGTTGTCTTTCATGGCAGATTAGCCGAAGGGATAGGTAGGCATGGATTCAAGAGGGGAGAGTTGCCAGGGATGAAGGTATGGTGGCTACCACACCATTGCCATACTAGGTCCTCCGCCCATGCATGTACACACTGACTATGGAGTTCCATGGAACCATGTCCCTATCATCCATTTCATCGAACACCTGGCGAGCGACACCACCACCATCACCCAGGTCGCCACACTTGTAGTACGTGTTCAGGAGAGCTCTGCACGACCACGTCGAAGCCGAACCCACACCTCATGGTCTGTCCGTGGACACACTGGCACAGCGGCTGTCACCTCAAGGATTTGCACGAGCTAAGCAGGAAGGTGAAAGTGAACCCGTTGGGGACACCCTTGCCACACGCATCGTGGCGTCGGCTACGAACGCATCTGCCATGGAGCGTGAAGGATCGACGTGGAGATGGCCTAGCATGGGGACGAGGGGGGACGAAGAACGCGACAGAGACGAGGGCTAGGAGGAGGCACTAGCTCACGGAGTGGCCACAGGCAAGGAGCTCGACATGGGTCTACAGCAGGTGGTGCGGGGGCCTGCAGGATCCACGACAGCTAGTGCTCCATCAGTGCGGTGGAGTTGGAAGAGGGATTTCTGATTCTAGGGGCTTTTGAACGAAGTTGGTGCGTCTGGACGGGACAGTGCGTTTGGACGCCGTACTCAAAACATTTCCGTAACCTAAAGGGGGTTGGGTAGTTCATTTCACACACCAGGAACAGAAGAGAGGGGATTGGCGCCGATCATCGTTGCCAACCAGTCACACAGTCCCTGTTTTGCTTAGGGCCTGTTTGGAACGCAGGAATTTCACAGGAATCACATATGAATTTCACAAGAATCAATTCAATTCCACAGGAAAAACACAAGAATAGGGAAATTTTCCCGCGTTCCAAATAGGCCCTTATTATTTTTTTGGCCCAGTTCTCGTAGGTTGCTATTGGGCCGCTGCCCACTAGATGCTGGAATATGAGGCCTGTAGCTGGAACCGGAGCAGACTGTCACTCCACGTGCTTTTTCTCTATTACTAGACTCTTCGGGAAGCCTCTCTCTTTCTCTCGGCGACTGTGGAGGCGATGAGAGAAGTCTCTGCTCCTGCTGGGGAGACCGCCTTTCTTCCTCGCCTCCGTTGGCCTGGTTGGCCTCAGAGGGGAGGGGAATGGTTGGATCTTTGCCCGGCTGTGTAGATTAGGTCCCTTTAGGTCTAGGGTTTGGTGTCCTAGCGACGCTCGCAAGGTGGAGGCGGCGTGGCTACAGTGGAATAACATCCTCTAGGCTCTCTTCCACCGCGCCGTCACTTGCTCTGGTGTCGGCGGTGAGCTTGTGAGGTGGGAGTCCTTCGGATTTGGAGATTGAGTTGGAGCTTCATATCTTGACGGCTGTTGTTTAGGAGTTCCAGCTCTGTACCTGTCATCTGCGGAGATGGCGTCGGCTTTAGCTTGGTCGCCATCGGTGGTGACCTCCGGTGTCGTCGCTGCTGCGGATTCGGGGTACCTTTTGCTTATCCTATGCGCGGTTGGGATGGAGCATGTTCTTCTCCCCTGACTAGGATTTGTTTACCAACTCGCTGAGAAACCGGGTTGGTGTCTAGTTCCCACCTTCTATGGTGGGTTTGTTCCCCTTCAGGTTGTGTCGCTCTCCGGTGAGTCGGGGCTGCTGGCGGCCTTTGAGGCGCCAGATCCATGGTTTTTCGGCGATGTGATGGCTACTGGCCATCTTCTTCGGCCAGGGTGTTCAACGAGTATACAACATGTCGATGTTTTCGGCGTGCGGCTCTTGGTGGCATCAAAAAATTATGAAGTTCCATCATCCGGAAGGAGGTTGGCTTCAAGCTGCACTTGGCTGCTTCGATCGCCGGCGACGAGGACGACCGACAGGATCTTGCAAGGACTGAGCAGCAATTTTTGTTTTCTTCATGTGTGTCTTTGTAAGATGTGGAATGTAAACTTTAAGAAATCTATGTAATATATATCCCCGGTTTCTAAAAAACGTGCTTCTTCTCTATTTGCACCCAACAACAATGCTCTTGTTGTACAAACACATGAAACATGCCTCTTTTTTTCGTCTCTTTCTTTTATTTTTCGTTTTCTTTTGTTTTCTTCTATTTTTTTCCTTTCCTTTCTTTTTTCACTTTTTTCTTTTTGGTGGTTTTTTATTATTCTTTTTATTTCTTTTTTTTCTTTTTTTATTTTTTTATTGTATGTTTCCCTTTTCTTTTTTCTTTCCTTTAATTCATTTATTTTCCTTTTTCTTTTTCTTTTTCCTTATTTGGGACTTTTTTTAAATTTTTTTACTATTTTATATTACTCTATTAATTTTCATTTCCTTTTTATTTTTTTATTTTCTATTTTTGCTCCCTTTCCTTGCTTCTATTTAGTTATTTATTTTTCTTTCTTTTTTGTTTTCTTATATGTTTATTTTTTAACATTTATGTATTTTAAATTTCTTTCTTATAGGATTAATAATTTTGTTTATTTCATTTTCTATTTTCGTATTTTATTCTTTTTTATTTTTGTTTATTTTCTTTTGTTTATAATTTTGTGTTTTACTCTTTTATTTACAGGTACATGTGACGTTCACGTAGTATACATGTGATGTTGTATGATGTATTTTGTGATGTTCATGAGTAGAAATGTGATGTTCTACGATGTATTTTGTGAACATTCAGTACACATACATTGATGGTTTAGGATATATTTTGTGATGTCCAGTAACACTTTTCTTTTTTTATTTGACTTTAATTATTTACTTCACTAATTTTATTATTTTATTTTATATTTTTATGATATTTGTGATGTTCACGTAGTATTTATATGATGTTGTCACACCTAATTTTCTAAAGAAGACCAAGCACTTGTTATATGTGTGCCTAGAAAGTCCACACATATAACAACATAATAAAAATATCAAAACAATGTTTATATACAACGGAATACATACTGTATTAACATTTACAACTATCAGAGTATCACAGAACGGTTGCTAAACTTCTGTTTGGGCTCCATTCTTCTCAGGGACGGCTGACTGGGGCTCCGTATGCCAAGCACTTCTGATAGAATTTTAGAAACTTCACTACGCTTTTATCCTTCTTCTAAGCAGCGTCTTACTACACACTGAAGCGTGGGGGAAATAGCAAGAGTGAGCACACGTCGTACTCAACAAGTATAACACATGATTCATAAGACATAAAAGGCTAGATACTATTTGACTACATATAACTTTTATTCATTATATAATTAGCAATTGAGTAGCATCAAGGAAATCCAAATCACAATAATGAATCAATGATCAATTGCAATAATAATAATAAAATAACATTATCATGGCATAATAATATCAACAGTAATTAAAACATGATATAACAGTGGTGATCATCCTATTGTAAATGTTCCAAGGTCGCCCATATCCGTGGGCACGACTAGTATACCAGTTTATTAAACTCTGCGCAGAGGTGTACACTTTTACTGTGAGTCATGATTTCCAAATGCATGGGATAGCTAGTCCCAAAACACCAAAAATCATATAAAGTCATTCAAAAGTTCGTTTAACAAGTTAGGACCATTAGATTCACTCGACAGACAGATGTAGGAACCCCTTTTCAAATGGCATAATTTCTTCTCGGCTATACTCATAGACTAGAGGCTGTCCTACACCCAATGTGGCAAACCATTCTTACGTCATTTAAGGTAACCACTAACAAGTTAGAAAAGGTCTCTTGAACAACTAAAGACAGAGTCATATAGCCCTCATAGTTGTACTGTATGTCCCGGATAAATCACATACAGATAAGTCCTTATGGGGAGAAACCAGAGCATCAAAATAACCCACATGCTCTAGCCCCCTTTTCAATAGAAATAAAATCATCTTAATGGTTGGTTGCATAATTCATTAGCCATATTACAAGATCATTGTTCATAGATCACGCACTAGCCAAGCTATCCAAATGCATATTCCATAGGTGACAAGGAAACAAGATATCAATAGCTAAGTTATAAGCTCTATGATTGTTAAGGAGGACACATGCATATGTATGATAACTTCAGTAAATATGACAATAATAATGGTCCCATATTATACTTGCCTTATACATTGGTCAAACTTTCTCATACTTTGTTTCTGGTCATCACCCTCTAATCTTCAGTGCTCACAAATAGTTCTTGTTCTACTCATAGTAGGCATCAAGCATAGCCAAACATACCAACAACAATAAAAGTAACTAAGAATAGTACACCACACGAGAGAAAACAACGTATTAAAAGAAAGGGAATCGTCGCTATGGTCACAGAAACACAAGAAACATAGAGATCGAAGCTATGATGCAAAAGAAATGACTACCTAAAAATTTATATTGTAAAAGAAACATCTACGAGCTTGATTTATTTTAGTTAAAAAATCATGAGAAAGTTATTAATTCAAATTAGACAAATCGTATTTAAACAAAGAAAACGAGTTGAAGCTAATCATGTTTTATTTTATAAATGTTATCACCTAATTTATTAAGCAAGTTATTAAGCTTTTATCTTTGCAAAAGAAATAAACATGTGAGAGCATCGACTTCGGATTTAATATATGAAATGTGTTTAAAATAATTATATTATAATTAGAAACATATAGGTTAACACTAGGCAAATTAATCATATTATTATTTGTATACAAAACACACGGAGTAAAATCTATACTTATTTTAATGATAAAATAAGTTGTAAGCATATTAATCAATTTAATATTAAACTATATATATAGAAACTTGTGGCAACTGAACGAAAACTCTTATGTTTCAAGGTTGAACTAAGTATCTTATAATTCAAAAGACATTCAAGTTGATATTAATTAGGTTAACATTAATTTATAAAAGACCGAAGTATAAACCGGTATTGTTTTAATTAGAAACTCAATTGCATAAGCGTAAATTAAATTAATGTTTAACTTATAAAATTCAATGATATAAGACATGCTAATCGTTCCTAATAACATGTACCTTATACTTATGGTCGGCACGGTCATAACACAACAAGAACGGAGTTAAACTTAGATTGCTTTTAAGTTGGGAAGCTATTAAATAAATATTAATTATATTACATTTTAAATCAATAAATTTATAAACCAGTGACATGATAAAGGTTAGCACTACTGCGTAGAACGCGACGATATGTAACTAACGCAACTGGAACAACTCGAAACGGAGCTAAAACAATTAAACGGTGGCTAAATTATAGCCGGTGGCAACATCGTAATTACTTCATCTTCTACCTTTCGTTCGGTACAGATGTCATGACCTCCATCGCCACAGGTTGCTGCTGCACCGCGCACAAGAAAGGGACGAGGCTCCGACCAGGGCCAGGGTAGCTCGGCCGGCCGACCAGCAAGGGCGTGGCGCAGGCCCACGCGCGGGACCATGCAAGGTGGTGGGCGCGGGCCAACCCGTGGAGGTGCCGGCGACGCACATCCGTGCAGCACGTACGGCTGCAGGGCAGCCCGAGCGGCACAGCGCGGAGATGGGACACGAGACGCGGGTGAACAGGGGTGGCAGCTCCAGGGCCAAGGGAGGAGGGCTCGGCCGTGGCTGGACATGGCCTGAAACAGAGAAAGGACTGGCCATAGTGAAGTTCGCCGGAGATAAAAAGAGAGGACAAGGAAAACAGTCAAGCGAGGACGGATTCGCGAAAAGAAAGGCACGACGGCGTAGAGGAGATTGAGACGAACCTTGAAGCGGTGGCGTTCTTTGCCGGGGACGCCGGAGATGGCCAAAAAAAACCTTGCCGAATCTTCGCCGAAACGCAACCTGTACATGACGAACTTCGGCGAGGGATGGAGGAAGCTACGAGTGGTGGCTCGCGATGGGGTTTTCTGATCTGGAATCAGTGCATCGAGGAGAACACTGACATATATATAGGTCTAGGGTTTGGAAATATTTCGTAATTTCTTAATTTCAGGATTATTTTAATTCCGCGAATAAAATAATTCCAGAAAATCTAGAATCACCTTTTTGACCGCGAAAAATAGCTCGGAGCTCAGAAAAATCATCGAAAAAAATTCTGAAGAGACTTGGAGGGATAAGGAACTCAACTAAATGAGGGATAAGGAGCTCAAAGAAAAAGGAATTTAATTCTAGAAAGGTTGGAAAATTTCTCTGGAGTGAAAGAAACGTCGTCCTATCGTATTTTGAAACCGTTCGCACTCACAAACACCAAAAGCATCCATCACAGCGACAAAAGTCCATCAAATTAATTCTAAAATATTTGAAAGACACCGTTTTCTACATTTAAACTTGTGGAGACTTAAACTAATATTGAAAATTTTTATATCAATATTGAAATCATTTATTTTACTTAATTTTTTCTATACACAACCCAAGATCAGAAAGTTTGGGGTGTGACAATTCTATACTATATTTGTGATGTTTGTGTAGTGTTAATGTAATGTCTTATGACATATTTGTGATGTTCGGTAGCATCTTTTCTTCTTTTTTTAACTAAAATTAATTACTTCATTAAATTATTTTTTTATTGTTTATTATTTTTTATATTTCATGATATATATGATGTTCACATAGTATTCTATGCTATTTTCTATGATTTTTGACGATTATCTTCAAATGGATGTTCATCATGAGATAAATGTTCGTTAAAAATTTTTATCGAAATGTATTCATGCAGGGCCTTGTTTTGAAGAGTTTATTGAACACGATGGTGCAATCTGATTTTAATTAGGATACTCGGTTTAGGAGCTGTGACTTTTCTTACTTTAAAAAATATGGGACATGCGATATTTTACTGAATGACTACTGGCCAACCAAAAAGACAATTGAATTAGGGCCTCGTTTAGTTCGCGAAATATTTTAGAAAAATTACTGTAGCATTTTCGTTTTTATTTAATAATTAGTGTCTAACCATAGACTAATTAGGTTCGAAACGTTCGCTTCGCAATTCTCAACCAATTATGTAATTAGTTTTTTTTATCTATATTTAATTCTCCATGCAAATGTGATGACTACTCTAGCACTTTTGGGGAAACTTTTTTTTTTTTTTTTGAGCTAAACGAGGCTAGCCACCGTTAGACGAAGGAAGTGAGGGACGCCACCTGGTCGGCAGGTAGGCGTCCCCGGCCCAGCTGTGAAACACGCTACCGCCCCATGTTCTTCTCCCTTTGCCCAGCCGAACCTTAGCACGAGATCGACTTGAGCTCGATCCACCCCGCCTGGTCGGATTCGAGTCCGGTCCCCACCTGCGCGCCCACGCCCCTATAGTTAGCCCCGCGCCGTGCTCTGCCCTAACCCTTCGCATCCGCGCAGCGCCGCCCGCCCTGCGCTCATCAGCAGCGCCGCCGCCGAGCTGCCCGCCGCTGCGCCGCAGCTTCTGCCGTGGTGGCCGCTGCTCCGCACCGACTAAGTGCACTTGCAGGTTCGCACGCCTGCTGGTAAGTTCGAAGCCGCGCCTCGCCCTCTTCCCCTCTCTGTAGCGCACGCTTATATAATATTATTGTATCTACTGACAGCTCTTCATCAGTGAAAATAGTAAGAGGAGCATGATGACGGATTCAGAACAATGCCTGCATGGAGCAGTTACTAAAAGAAGAAAAGTAGCAGAAAATTCACTTTACAATCTCCCGATGGTATGCAATCAGTTCACATTGAAATTAAGGAAACGACAGTTTGTTTTCTTGGATTAATTTGGTTAACCATTCACTGCAATGGTGCTTATTATTTGGCTGTTGGTGTTGAGCACTTCATCGCTTATAATCTTATTGTTTTTACTGTGTAGGATATTTTATCAATGATCCTGTCGCTGTTGCCAATAAATGACGCTGTAAGGACAAGTGTATTGTCAAGAAAATTGAAGTATGTTTGGTGTAGCCACACCAACCTAACTTTTGATAGAAGTACAATGAGGAAAACTTATTTCAGGCCCTCAAATGGTTGTTACCAAGCCCTCAAGGTTAAGGAATTTGTTACGAGGGTTGATACAGTCCTGAATCAGCACACTGGAACGGGGGTTGAGCGTATGGAAATTAAGTTTTGGTTGCGCAGTAAGCATGCGGATCATATTGATAGCTGGGTTAACTTTGCAATCGCGTCGAAAACAAAGGAGTTTGTAATTAATTTATCATCAGGTGGGTCAAAGAGTTTATTTTTCGCACAGCTATCATGGGGCGGACGGACAATGCGAATGGTAACAGATGGACTATATAGTTTGCCTTCACAGTTTTTCAGCCCCAATAATGGTTCGTACTTGCGGTGTCTTGAGCTTTGGAGTGTGTCTTTACAGCTGCCTTCTGATTTCAAAGGATTTCTAAGCCTCAAGAGCCTTACCTTAGTGGATGTGAGTATCACAGATGTAGATGTTCAGTGTATGCTATCCAAATGCAATCTTCTGGAATTTTTTGAGATTGCCTATTGTAGGATGGTTACTAGCATACAAATGCTTCATCCATTGGACCGGCTTATGCATTTGGTAGTGGATATCTGCCCAAAGCTGCAAAAGATTGAGCTGAACTGTAGTCCAACTACACTCAAGTACAGTGGCACCATGATTCCATTGATATTTGCTTCACCGTCCAGGCTGACAAATATTAATGTTACGTTCATAACTTATCAATCTGCTCTTTCCTACATGGTCACTGGTTTCCCCAGTACTTCACCAAGGCTCGAGACTCTGACCTTATTTTGTTATGAGCGTGAGGTTCGTGATATGTCCTCAATGGACCTATTCTGTGCATATATCACCAAGCTCAAATTCTCCATTTTGTTTGTCGTTTATGTTGCAGAGAATTATTGTACCTGAGGGGCCTTTCAAATTTACTTATCTACGGAATTTGAGGTTGGAATTAGTTATCTCTGGCGACGAGATCAGAAATACTGATGTCCTTGATTATGCTCATCTCCTGAAGATCATTCCTTTCATGAAAACAATGGAGTTGCATGTAAGTTTATTTCATTGTGGCTTTTGAATATGGATTTCAAATATGACAATTTTGGTTGTGTAAAGAATACCAACGACAAAAGAAAATCACGAGGATGGTGGTTATTTATGTTGCCTATTGAGTAGTTGGTAATGCTAGGAGTGCATAGCGACAAGCAGTAGTCACGCAGTAGTTTTGTTGAACTGAATATATGATTATGTCTTTCTTCCATAGCATATCTAAAACTTTGGTCAGGTTGAAGTTAGGTCATCATGTTAGTATTCACAAAGGGAATAAATTGCTAAACAATTAGAGTTTCGTGTTGTGAAATCCCTGTGTCCCGAAAAGCCCTTAGTGCCTTTGCATTTTGAGTGTGCACTATGACTATGGGCCATAGCGTGTAGTGACTTAATTTTTAATGCATGTATGTATTGATGTTTTCCATTATTAGATGCGGATGCGGTGCCGGCATCGACCGTATTGCAAAGAGGATGGCGAACTAAGGATTGGTCTTCCACACCAACATGCCCATCTCAAATATGTTCGTATCAGTGGCTTTTTTGGTCACAAAGACCAGGTGGAGCTAGCACTTCACATCCTTCGCAGTTCCATCGTGCTCGAGAAGATGGAGATCACCCCAAAGCTAGAAATAACAAGTAGCTATCTTGAATTATCCGACTCTTACTATCAGCAGCATTTCGTGGATGGCCATCGGGTCGCCACTGAATTTGTCTGCAAAGCAGACCATCGCAATGTTGTTAATGTGGCAAGGGTGCCTGCTAAGACGGCAATGGAATCATCAGGCCCCCACGGTGGCGAGGAGAAGGCTGTTGCGCCGCCAACATAGAGGATGACGAGCTAAGGATTGGTCTTCCAAGCTGTACGATGCGATCAGAGCAGAGCTATGGTTTGAGTCGACTGTAAAGGAAGATTAAAGCCAACGAGGTGAAAGCTAAGAGGTTTGTGCTGATACAGAATGAGACTAACAAGCAAAACAACCAGCAAGTTCTTTTTTAGGCATATATTATGTGAAGTTTCGAAGCTCAACTTCTCAACCCCTAAGAACCACCATTTAATGGAGTCCAGCATAGAGAGCTTTGACAAAGCACACAAAATGATTTTATCGGTTCTATAATTTTGTAGTAGGCAGATTTGGCATGATCAGTATACTATGTAATATGGTCCAGACATAGTGAAATATTCAGAAATGTTTCGTCCTGATTAACATTCTATTCTGTATTTAGCAATGACAGGTTCATGTGAAAAAGAAAAACTATAAATTGTCTGATTCCAGTGTAACACAGTGCATCAGTTAAAATTCATGATTACACCATAATAAAATAAATAAAATCCATCTCAACACCAGATACTAGCATGGTGGGCGCGCTGCCGCCGTGCCCATCATGAATAGCGAAGAAATTATTTTAAATTTGTCTGAGATAAAAATGAAAGTGAACAGGGAATGTCAATGTCACGTCGTGAACCGTGTCAGGCGTCTTGTCATGAACGGTGTAAGGGGTGCTCTCCGTTTAAAAAAAACTCCTGACTGAGGGATACTTATATAGTATTTATCAAGAGAGTAGTTTGAGCATTTGCCTCCGTTGACTGTTTTTCTCGCAGTCAAGATCAGCAGCAGCAGGCGTCACTCCTTTCTCTACGCCTTGTTTAGTTGGTGAAGAGTTAGAATTTTTTAAACTGTAGCACTTTCGTTTGTATTTGATAATTAGTGTCCAATTATAGATTAACTAGGCTCAAAAAATTCGTCTCGTGATTTATAACTAAACTGCACAATTAGTTATTGTTTTTATCTATATTTAATGCTTCATGCATGCGTGTAAAAATTAATGTGATAGAGAGAGTGAAATTTTTTTAACTTTAGCCTACCAACTAAACAAGGCGCTACTTTCCTAATTGCCATCTCTCGGCCATCTTTGTTCCTGTCTTTGGTCTGTGCAGCACCAGGCACAACGAGGCCAAGCAACTACAGCGCAGCTCTTCCACGACATCCCATTGCTCGGTGAGCATTTCTGTTAAGAGTAAAGCTCATCACCGGTCCCTAAACTTGTACCGCTATATCGTCCCGGTCTCTAAACTCATAAATTGACCGTTTAGGTCCTCAAACTTGTTAATCTGTGTCATCTCGGTCCCTAAACTTGTTCGGCTATGTCATCCCGGTCCCTAAATTTGGAAATCATCCGTTTAGGTCCTCAAACTTATTCAGTTGTGTCATCTCAGTCGCTAAACTTGGTTTTGAGTCTTATCTAGGTCAAAACAGAACGATCTAAAAACTCTATATCAAAAATTAATTCATAATTTTTTCATATGAGCTCGAATAAAGACAAACTTTGTATCAAAATTGTAGCTCTCGACACGATCTACAACGTTGTAGTTGAAATTTTTTTTGAATTAAAACTGTTTAGGGTCCCAAAATATTATTGTAAGTTTATAGGTTTTGAAATTTAAAATTATCAAACAATCTTAGACACTGACATAGTCTATATGAAAGTTATAGTTCTCGATATGATCTACAACTTTGTAGTTGAAAAGTTTTTTATTTGAAGTCATTTACTGTCCCAAAATTAAAATTAAAATTTTAAATTTCAAAATCTATAAATTTACAACAATATTTTGGGATCCTAAACATTTTTAATTAAAAAACTTTTTAACCACAAAGTTGTAGATCGCGTCGAGAGCTACAATTTTGATATGAAGTTTGTCTTCATTCGAGCTCATATGAAAAAATTATGAATTAATTTTTAATATAGAGTTATTAGATCGCCCTGTTTTGACCCCAGATGAGACTCAAAATCAAGTTTAGGGACCGGGGTGACATAATTGAACAATATTGATGATCTAAACGGGTGATTTCCAAGTTCAGGGACCGGGATGACATAGATGAACAAGTTTGAGAATCTAAACGGTCGATTTGCGAGTTTAGAGATCGGGATGGCATAGTCAAACAAGTTTAGGGACCTGTGAGACTTTCGTTTTCTGTTAATTACCTATTAACCTAGGCATGCGCTTTATGATGAAGGCAAACATTGGATAAGGATCTCCAGTAGTCTTATAAAACAACTCTTTATTCTAATTTTTTTAGCAAAAAAGAGAAAAGTCTCTTCCAACAATTTAGTAAAAGAGTTTTTTAATAAAAATAAAAAGTTACCAAATGCCCTTTCCAACTCGTAAATTTTCAGCGGAGAAAACTCCGTATCTCTCCTCCGTCCGACGATTTCCGCTGGCGTGATTGCGTGAGTATTGTTGATTTGGCACGAGCGGAGCGTGCTGCTTCTGCCAGCGGGCGGCTCGGTCACGCCCCCGGGGCGGGCTGCTCCCAAGAAAAAAGGGTGCTGCAATGACACGGTCGTGGCATGGGGTCTACTACATTTGGCAGCACTATGAGAAAACTGACTGTACAAAAGCACAAGGAGCCAAGGAGGGATCTCACTATCTCAGTACAGTAGACATATGGGGAGCGAACGGTTGACTCAGAAATGTATGGTGCAGTACCAGCGCAATACAAGCAACACGTACATGGAACTGGAGTCAGATTTGTCACGGCTCTATGACAGGACATGAGGCCCCGAGCGCCCACGCATGGAACACCGGCCCGTGTGCTGCGCCGATTCGCCTGTCCGGCCATCGTCCCCTCTCTCCACTCTCCACTCTCCACTAGCGATGAAAAGGGATGGAAACGGACAGAAAAACTCTATTTCTACTTCCGTTTCTATATTTTTTGGCGGAAACGGGATCGGGTTCGGAAAATACGGGTTCGAAAACGGAATCGGAATATGCGGACATACGGAAACGAACAAATACGGATGAAGAGCCGGAAAATTAAATTAAGATCACATAATATAATATTCTCAAAGTATACATATATAAAGTCATGTAATAATATATACAAAGTTTAATATTCATTTACATGCTATGTCTGTGAACATAACAGGCATATTTGGTGATTCGGAGTTATATTAACATAACATAAGGACATGTAATTGTTGAACATGTTGAGTATAGATTGAAAACGGGATAAAAACGGAATAAATACGGGTCTATTTCCATATTAAAACGGGATTACTCGGAAACGGACGAAAAACACCATTTTCTACTTCCGCAAATACGAAAACGGAATCTCACAAATACGGAAACGGACGAAAAAATATAGAAAACGGAACGGAACGGTACGAGAAAAATTCCGTCCGTTTTCATCACTACTCTCCACTCGGCGAGCAAGCCTAGCAAGTATAGCTAGTATAGGCTGTAGATTTCCTTGCCGTGCACTGCCTGCGCCCTGCAGGGTCTAGCCGGCCGGTCGATGCGGATGCTTTCTCTGTAGCTGGTCCCCGGCACGGCGGCCAGGGCCAACCTGCAGTGGCTGCAGGCTGCAGCCCTTGCATCCGCACGCAGCAGATATAGCAGCGGCCGCAGCACCTGCACGGCCGTCCGGCTTGGTCTCCGATAAGCGATAATCAATAATCCATCTAATGTGTCGGTTATTGCATTACTGGGAAAAAATCCCAAAAGCTACACTTACTACAAATTTAATGGACGCATTTTTTTTGCCTGTTACAAGAACAAGACCACCCCAACTGCATGCTAACGGAAAAAATCAAAATGAATATGTCAGCCTCTAAAAGATCTCAATTAAAAAAAATATGCCAACTAAAAAGTTATAGAGAATATCGAGCTCCATAATTTTGATACAAAGTTTATATATTCATCCAATTTCATATGAAAAAAGTTACGATCTCTATTTTAAATTATAAGATATTTTGCTTTTTTTAGATACATTGCTCTTACTATACACCTAGATATAGTGCATATGTAAGTGTATAACAAAATCTATGTATCTAGAAAAGTCAAAACGTTTTATAATTTAGAACGGATGGAGTATAATTTTTTTTGTTTTATAATAGAAAGAGATATACCACCTAATATATATGCCCACTGCCCTGTTAGCAAAACCACACCCAATAAACCACTTTGAAATGGTAGGGTGGATGGGAGTATTTTATCCAGTTTTGGAAAGTTAAAGTATGTATGTTGCATGATATTGGAGTTCGAGGAGTTTTTTTTTTCAAATTTAGCAACTACTTCAGGGGGTGAATAGACTTTACTTTTTGTATGGAACCAAGAACAGAGGAGAAAAAAATATAAAATTATAACACAAAATGCAAAGGAAACATGATAAAAATCCAGGAGTGCCACCTTCGATCAACCAGAAACTTTTCCTCTAACTTTCAATTTCAACTCAAGTATCTAGAACCCAAAATTAAACCCTAAGCACATTATATAATATAACAACTAAATAATTAAGCGGTATTTGTATGAATCAAACCATATTAATTTACAGACAGCTAGAGGAAACATTATATTTCTTGTGTTTATAGTGGGCACTTGATCGCGTAAAGACAAGGGTGCGTTGTTGCAACTGGCAACATGTAACTTTGGGTGATAACTGGTTATATATGCTGTGGTGGCCATATGTTGATGCAAGGTGTGATTATTGGTTTCTTGCATTATCCTTAGCCTGGGTACTGCTATGATTATCATTATGATCTACTATAGCCTAAAAACTGTAAATCGAAACACCAAAGGCATACCTCGGAAATTTTGTTTTGCTTCCTATCGGATTAGTGTAATGGTGTGTGATATTTCCCATGTTCTTCACATATATAATAATTCTAATGCTTCTGCCATGAATTTATTTATATCAACACAAATGCAGGTTTTCGTGATAGGAGTAACAAGAACAACATATTGGGTTATACCTCCATGTTATGTTAGTACTTAAATTTTACATGTAAAATGGCTTATCCAAAGCCAACTTCGTAATGCTTTATGTGGACATGAGTATCCAAAACCAGCTTCTTGGGAAGATGTCATTGAGAGCATGATCTCCTGCTTTTCATTCTTTTGTGTCATTTTCATCTCAAAGAAAAATTGCGCCAGATAATTGTGTACATTAGGTCAGCATGGATTATCCTTTTGGACTTCAGTTCTTTCAGCTAAGTCCACTTTCTCTTCTCTTGGTAATAAAGTCCGCCAGAATTTAAAAAGGGAAGTGGAGATAAAGGCATCCAAACAACAAACATTGCGTTGCATACACTACTAGAGAACAGACCTTTCAACGATGTCTAAAATGGGCATTAGTCCCGACGAAATTTATATCCGGGACCAAAAACGACTTTAGTCCAGGTTGGTAACACCACCCGGGACTAAAAGTCCTTCGCCCAACGGCTCTGGCGCCAGGCCATGTCAGGGGAGACTTTTAGTCCCGGGTGGTGTTACAAACCGGGACTAAAGGCTAACCTTTAGTCCCGGTTGGTGTTACCACCCGGGACTAAATGTTTTGTCCCAGGCCGTGGCACATACCGGGACTAAAGGTTGGCCTTTAGTCCCGGACTGTTATAGGAATCGGGACTAAAAGTGCCTCCCACCTATTTCAACTCTTCTTCCTCCCCAACCCGAGCCTGAGAGCTCACTTCTCTGCTTCTTCTTTGTTATGTTCTTGCTTGTTCTTGCTTTCATCTCCGGCCATTGATCCATCTCAAGGCCTTTACTCCATCGGCGACTTCTTTAAAGGTAATTAGCTTCATCCTTTCATGTTTTAGCAAGAGCACTTGTCATTTCGTGGTGTATATATATGTGGTTTTTTATTTTATGATTTCTAGGCCAATTTAAGATCTAATCTCTTGATAGTTTGAATATTTTGATGAAGGAAGCTAAAATTAGTGAATGAAAACTAGTATACACCTTTCATTGCTAGTATGTCTACAACATTTCATGGTTTAGTTAGAGAAATAGAGAATTTAGGGTATTTTATTAACTTTCTTTCAATTTGCTTATGAAAATTATAAATTTGTAATACTTCAATTTACAAAATTATGTGGCTGGGTCAATTAGTTCATTAAAATTAGTATATATACCTTTCATTCTTAGTATGCCTACCACATTTCGTGGTTTATAAATATATAGAATTTTAGTTTTTTTAGTTTCATTTTTTCTAGAAAAAGATGAATTTACAGTAGTTTGCAAAAATGAGTATATATTTAGAGAGTAGATGGCAACTGTTTCCGGGTCCTCGGCCTCTCATCGGGCTCCAAAGCGACATAGGCCAGACCTCCCTCTTATTGGGTGCGGCGAGTGTGGGAAGATTGTGCAGGAGTACCGAGTGAAGGAGTGTCCCAACAAGGGGCGTATCTTCTTCAAGTGTCCAGATCGCAATGTGAGTTATTTTGTCGCATATATTTGATGGCTATGGTTAGTTTTGCACCAATTTTTTGTAATTAAAGTTCTATCTTTTTTTTGTTCTAATTTCAATGGGATGGCACTGGATGTGAAGGTTGGTATTGGGAGGAAGAGTATGAGGAACACGTGCAAATATCTCTTGCAAAGGTGGCAGCGGCGGCAGATGAGGCAGTGAGCGAGCCGAAGCCCGTCGATGTTGGACATATCATGAATGATATGTCTATTTTAGTTGGGATTGGTCATGAAGTCATTGTGCTGCTGAAGTGCATTTTAGTGTTACTTTTTTTAGTGCTAGCTGGGACTCTCTATATTCTAATGAGGCTTCCTTAAATTAATCGGTTGAGTAGTGGTGTCATGCGAGTTGTACTTGTGTAGTTAACTAAATAAGTTTAAGATTTTCATATATATATGGTATGTCTTGTAATGCAGATGAAACGACATTGGATGTACAACGCCGATGCCGCTCCCAAGAGTTCATTGATGGCATGCATTATTTCCTTAGTGTGGCCGAGGCAAACAAGCGGGACGGTTTCATGCGTTGTCCATGTGCTGAATGTAAGAATTCGAGGGAATATGCTAGCTCAAGGATTATTCACTCACTCCTGTATAGGTCGGGTTTCATGCCAAACTATATTTATTGGACCAAGCATGGAGAAAGCGGTGTTATAATGGAAGAAGACGAAGAAGAAGAACAATTGGACCCTGACGACATTCTTGCTCAATACTGTGACTTCCCTGATACTACAATGGGGGAAGCTGAAGAAGACGCAGGTGCAGAACACACACTCGCTGAAGATGATGATGCTCTTGGTGATGTCATTCGTGATGCACAAAGAGATTGCGAAAGTGACAAGGAGAAGGCTAAGTTTGACCGCATGCTAGAGGATCACAAGAAATTACTATACCTGTAACACCCAGGTGTTTATCACCAATTAGGCAGTGGGTTTGAGCTCAAACAGGATAGATTAAGCGGAGATGAGCCTAATCTAAACTTGGATATGACACCCTTGCTTACATATAGGCTCAATTAAAAGATATATGCTTGGGTGTTGCTATCAAAGTATCTTCACATGTCTCACCTCAATAACTTTCTATATTGATCCCTGGAAAAGTTTCATGAAGTTTGGAATCAAAAAGTCACATGAAATGATAAGTTCCATTCCTATTAGAATTTGCCCCATTAAGTTAATGGAACTATAAATCATCAACCAAGCTTTGACTCTTTGCCCAAATGACTCTAAATGAACTCTACAACAAAAGTCATGAAGGGTTCGTGTTGAGCAAATGTCAAGAAAATGCCCCGATTGAACTAAAACCCTAGTTTAAAGCTTTATCATGATACTACTGTGATCAAAGTAGAACTATATGTTCTATACCAGTTTTGATGATGGGCCTTAAATAAAAGTTGTATTCCATGTCATGAGGAACAAACTTTGTTTAATGGTCAAGAGCTAGTTTGGCCTCTAACCTAGTCAAATATATCTCACAAGATTCAATACAGTGCTGTCTTGGAGCCCAGAAATTTGGCTAAGTCCTGAGTGAATTCAGTTTCAGGTACCCTACTTTGGAGCTATGTAGTTTCCTAACCAAGCCGAACTGGTTGATGATTCTTTAATAAGAGTTGTAGTTTAGTTTGAGTACAACAAACTTTGTTTTTGGAGCATACCATGAATCAACTTGGAAGGGAGTGAAACGGAGGCTTGAAGTTTGAATCTGCAGCTGCTGTTTTCAGACTTAGAATATTTAAGTCCGAGATTAGTAACAACTTGATTGGCATTCCGCGTTCTCCAAATTCCGTTAAGTAATTTGAGTTGATCCCAATATAAAAGTTGGAGTATATTCTTTAGAGGAGGGCATGCAAAAAGTTGGATCAAGTTTGACGCAGATTTGATCAAGTTTTGACCCTTGCCTCTAATCGCTGTTAACTCACTGACACTGTCACTTTGGAGCATAATTACTCACTAATATACAACTCTAATGGCCATGCAACCTTAATAGAAGTTGTGGCGTATCGAGTGGGCTCCAACTTTGCTTCTTGGCCCATATCCAAATTCGGACCCGAGCAGGCCCAAAATGGTGCCCCAATATGACCTCAACGTCACCCACCACGTGTTCGGTAAGAGGCTTCAATGGGTGACGGGTGTCCATGGACGTGGCCTCCATGCGCGAGCCGCGCCTCCACCATCGCCTGTTGCCGCTGCCGCGTGCCCCTACGCCCGCTCAAAGTGGAGAAGCACCAGAGCACTCGCCGAACTCTTTCTCCCCTCTCTGCTCGCACTCTCGTGCACGCAAGGCCACAACACCATGGTCGCGATCGCGCCATTGCCGGCCGAGTAGAGCTCCGGCCGCCACCGCGATTCCTTGTCTCCGGCTTCCCTTTGCCCGAATGAACCACCTCACCATCTTCCTTACCTCGTGCTGCACCTCCCGCGCCCATTCATTGGCTGCCTCAGTCACCGGAGCACCACCGCCGCCGGCACGGCCACCGACGGGCCGCCTACGCCGTGGCCGAGCAGCTGCCGACCGCCTCACGCCGCTCCTCAGCCACCCATGGGTGCGAAATGGCACAGCGGTGCTCGTGCCGCCCTTCAACACCGCTCCTCCGCTGCTGGAGAGCCGCCCCGCCGGACGGCCGAGCCGCTCTCTCCATTCCTCTACTCGCTGTTCGGAGGTAGAAGATGGTTCTGTCCCTATGACGAGTGGGCCCCACCTCAAAGAGCAATGGCACCTCAAATTTACAGATTTTCTTTTTATCTTGTAAAATCTATATTTCATATTTGGTAGCTCCAAAAATTATGCAATTTGTTTTGTTGGAATCCTTGTGAAGTGCTCTGCATGTTAGGGTAATCGGTTGTGCCATGCATGCATGTGTTTGTGCTGTAGAAATTCATTAGTGAAAAGTGGTTTTGGAAATGGATTAACTTGCTTTCATCAATATCTGGAGTTTTAGAAGTCCAAAATTAGTGATTCCAATTTTGTTGGTCTTCTAGTAATATGCACTGTCTAAGAAAAATATAAAACTTATAGGTTGTTTCTGGGTTTCAGGATGTTTTACCTAGATCTTGTTAAATGGAAAATAAATGCTTGTTTTCCTTGTTATTTTTGATCTGGAGTTGTAGTGCTCAAAATGACATGCAAATTTATTTGTAGCCTCTTCGAGTGATGTTTGATGCATGGTTAAAATTTCATGATTTATGGTGCATGCATGACTGAGTTAGTGATTTATCTTGCTAAGGGCCAAATAAATGGTTTTAAATGCATTATAAATATTATATGAATGCAAAAATGGAAAATGGTGTTCCACTGTCCTTGCATGATATTGTGGTAACCTGAGAAAAAATAATATGGCCATGTGTTCATAGAAAATATGGAGTTTTAGGTTTAACTTGTTCTCACATGATTTATTGCAATATCTATTTTTCTTTTTCATAGATGTTGATATACATGTCTAAATGGCTTGAAATTTGGATACTAGACTATTGGGAGCATGTGCAGGCCTCTATAATTTTGGTAGAATTTATTGTGCACTTTTGGTAGGTGTTCACAATTCCTCCTAATTATCTAAATAAATTAAGGAAATGCATTAAAAGAATTTATTTAGGAATGGACACTATGTTTTCTGGTGTTCATTAGTCATGTGTGACATGTTGGCAAAGTTGGTTTTGTCTAATTATATGTTTGCAACGGAAATTAATAATTATTTCTTGCAAATGAGGTTTCTGAACAGATCTGGGAACTTAGCAAAGTTCTTCATGATAATGTGCTTTGTTGTAAAACTTGTTTATAGAGAAATTGTAGATAATTTATGTATCTAGATGCTGTTAAAATTTGGTGGCATTTGGCCATGTGGTTTAGGAGTTATAGCTGTTTAAAGTTGGGTTACAGAATTGCTTGCTCTCTGTTTGTCAGGAACAGATTCTGGAACTTTGTAATTTTGACTTATTTAACTTATGAATGATGTGATGATGATATTATATGAAATGCATAGAATTTCATAATCTTTCCAAAATGTCTTCTTGCAAGTCATTTGGATTTGTGTAACTCCAGTTATAGCTAAATCTTATAGCTGCTGTTGCATGTCCCGAAATTGACATATTCCAGTTATCGTTGTTGCTTCATCTTGACTTGCTTTGCATGTTGATAAGTGTGATTCATGCCCTTGATGATGAAGTTACTACACCTGAGACTTTGTAAATCTTGTGTCATGTTTGGTATTGTTTTCCTTGCTATCTTAGCATGATAGGTTGTGTGATGTTTAATTAAGCAAGGTGAAGTGCTTATGTGTATTTAGCGTAACCTCGTACTTGCCTTGATTACTGTATGTGATGCATTGTCCATTGCATTCCTATATATTCATACACTTGCATCTTGTATCTCATTTAGGTACGCTTGATGCACCACGTGAAGGACGTGATGTGGAGCTAAGCAGAAGATGGTGTTGGTGGACCTATCTCGGAGATGGAAAGATCGGACAAGTGCTGGAATGAGGGAATGCTCACCAAGCGAGTTTCATCTGATAAACTCTGACTTGAGTCGGATCCTAGGCAAGCCCCAGAGCATTATAAGCCTCCTACCTTCAAAGCAATTAATCCTATATATGTTATAAGTATTGTTGCATTAAGTGGTAGGAGTTGGTTGAAAACCCTTGCTGTATTATATCATTCCTTGTCCAGTTATATGAATCCTTGAATCCTACATAGACTAGGATCAAATAGATGCTTAGCCCTACTTTAAGCGGTAGAAGTCAGGTGATTTCCTGTCACCTGTGAGATATAGGGATATTCATATATGGCACGGTTGACTATATTTGCTATCGTGGAATTGAACCATGTGTTAATAAAATGATTTGAGACCGGGCGGGATGACGATAGTGAAGCAACAAGACATAGAGGTCTTGGGTGTAGAACTATCCCCATCTGAGTCGTTTAAGGACCGATTCGCTGTACGTCCTTGAGTCATGTTGAACATAGTCTAACACTTAGTTGGCCGGATAAGTCGTTCAGACCGTGAAGTCGAGTAGTATGGTTCAGGCCGGGAATCGAATGGTAGGTTGCATCTTGGAGGAGAGAAAGGATGTGCTTGGGGACATTGGCGTGAGACTAAGGGGGGGTTAGAGTCCCTATCACCTGGTAGAGTGTCGCCCTTGGGGACACGACATCATTCGGACCTGCGATTTCTGAACTGTACGAAAGGTGACCTGAGCAGCCCTCGCCAGGCGTGACTCAGTGAGTGTTAGAAATACCCCTCCAGCTGGATAGGAATTCGATTCGAATCGCCGTCGCTCCCGGTTAGTGAGCACTTGACTTGAGCAACGGCAACGTAGATTCCATTAAATTGAACGGATGGTTAATTGGATAATGATGGAAAGGTTGCCTCAATTTATACGTGCTATGGTTAATATTGTTTGCTCCTAATAAAGTGAGTGCTCTAGTACAGGTTCTAATATAGATGACAGGTTAATGATAATTAACTTGATGCTTAAGTATTAATGATTACTTATCCATATTAAGCTTTTATGCAAAATGTTGTCAAGCTAGCCCACTTTATATCAGCCTTGCATGATCCTTGGTGTCACTTTATTTCTGGTTTTTGACGGGTAAGTCTAGCTGAGTATCTTCTCGTACTCAGGGTTTTATCCCCACTTATTATAGGTTGTGCTGTATCTTGGCGACTACAAAAGTCGGTTGGCTCCTGCCGTAGAGGCGGAGTGTGATCACGGGCATGATCCTTCTGAGTTATCTTTTCTCTAAATGCTTTTATTGGAAGTCGACCTTGGTACTGACATGTATTTTAAATAATAGTGTTGTTAGTTTAAAATTACTTTGCTTCTGCTACTTTCCAATGCAAGTTGTAATAACTTTGTTGAGCTCCGTTGTATATTGAATTACTTGTGAAATGGATGTAACATGTGACTTGTTATGTTGAATCACTACGATCTTGGCTTGTATGTTGGTTGGTTTGAAATCCCTCGCGATTTCATTGGACTACCAGAGTTATATGGGCTCAAGTGCAAGAATTTGATTACTTCGGTGATTGTTTTTGTACTTGTGCTCTTATAATTTGGACGGTTCCGTTACAGTACCCGTCTGCCAAAGATGGGCAGAAAAAGTTGGGTACAACATTAGAGTTGCTACAGTGGAAGGCACGGAATGGTATATCTGACAAGGCATTTGGGCAATTACTGAAGATAAATAAAAAGATGCTTCTGAGGGAAAATGAATTACCCGCCACTACGTACAAAGCAAAATAGGTCGTCTGCCCTTTGGGATTAGAAATCCAGAAGATACATGCATGTCCTAATGACTGCATCCTGTACCGTGGCAAGGACTACGAGAATTTAGATGCATTCCCCGTATGTAAAGCGTCGCGGTATAAGATCAGGCGAGATGACCCTGACGATGTTGAGGGCGAAGAACGTCATAGGAAGAAAATCCCTACCAAGATTATGTGGTATGCTCCTATAATACCATGCCTAAAATGTCTGTTCAGAAACAGGGACCATGCAAAGTTGTTGCGATGGCACAAAGAAGGCCATAAGGTAGACAACATGTTGAGACACCCTGCTGATGGGTCCTAGTGGAGAGCAATAGACAGAGAATTCCTGAACTTTGCAAAAGACGCAAGGAACCTAAGGTTCGCTTTAAGTACGGATGGTATGAATCCTTTTGGGGACCAGAGCACTAGTCACAGCACTTGGCCTATTACTCTATGTATTTACAACCTTCCTCCATGGTTATGCATGAAGCGGAAGTTCATTATGATGCCGGTGCTCATCCTAGGCCCGAGGCAACCTGACAACAACATCGATGTCTACCTGAGGCCATTAGTTGAGGAACTCCTGCTTCTATGGAGCAAACCAGGTATGCGTGTGTGGGATGAGTACAAATAGGAACACTTCGACCTATGAGCATTGTTGTTCATAACAATCAATGATTGGTCTGCTCTAAGTAATCTTTCAGGGCAGACAAACAAGGGATATAATGCATGCATGCACTGTTTTGGTGATCTTGAGGGTGTCTATTTGAAAAAATGTCGAAAGGTCGTGTACCTTGGCTATCGCCGATTTCTTCCTAGGAATCACCAGGTAAGAAAGAAAGGCAAGCATTTTAAAGGTCAGGCAGAACACCGATCCAAGACTGACAACCGAACTGGGGAGGATGTATTTGAGATGGTCAAGGATGTGAAAGTCGTCTTTGGAAAGGGACAGGGCAGTGAACCTGTTCCGAAAGACGCTTCGGGGCACGCACCAATGTGGAAGAAGAAGAAGTCAATATTTTGGGAGCTACCCTATTGGAAAGACCTAGAGGTCAGCAACTCGATCGACGTGATGCACCTGACAAAGAATATTTGTGTCAACCTCCTAGGATTCATGGGTGTGTATGGGAAGCCTAAGGATTCACTTGAGGCACGACAGGACTTGCAGCGCATGAAAGAACGAGACAACCTACATCTAGAGAAGACAGATGATGGACGCAATTATTTAAGACCTGCTAGCTACACTCTTAGCAATGAGGAGAAGGAGACCATGTTTGAATGCCTAAGCAGCATTAAGGTCCCATCTAGATTCTCCTCCAATATAAAGGGTATAATAAATGTGCCAGAGAAGAAATTCATAAACTTAAAGTCGCATGACTGCCACGTGATTATGACGCAACTGCTTCCGGTTGCCTTAAGAGGAATTCTACCTCCACATGTACGTTTGGCCACCGTGAAGCTATGCGCATTCCACGATGCAATTTCTCAAAAGGCAATCAGTCCTTTCGATATAGCTACTGTACAGAATGATGTGGTTCAATGTCTTGTCAGCTTTGAGTTGGTGTTCCCTCCATCCTTCTTTGATATCATGACACACCTCCTAGTTCACCTGGTCAAGGAGATTAATATTCTCGGTCCTGTGTTCCTACACAACATGTTCCCCTTTGAGAGGTTCATGGGAGTCCTGAAGAAATATGTTCACCAGCGTGCTCGGCAAAAAATGAAGCATCACCAAGAGATACGGGATAGAGGAGGTCATTAAGTTCTGTGTTGACTTCATTTCTGACCTTGACCCGATTGGTGTTCCCGAATCGTGGCACGAGAGGAGACTTGGTGGAAAGGGAACACTAGGGAAGAAAACATATATCAGCATAGGGGATGATTCTTTCAATAAAATGCACTACATAGTTCTTTCTTCTTCCTCCGTGGTGGAGCCGTATATCGAGGTACACAAGGAGTTCCTACGATCCCAGAACCAGGGAAGAATGAGGCTTGGATTACGCGTTAGCACATGGAAACATTCGACGGTTGGTTGCAAAAAGAATGTCAGCGTGACCAAAATATTGATGAACAACTATATTTGTTGGCTAGGCAACCATCATGGCACATCCTCACATACAAAGGGTACGAGATAAATGGAAATACATTTTACACCGTAGCCCAAGATAAAAGGAGCATCAACCAAAATACTGGTGTCAGCTTAGATGCCACAGACCCTAATGGGAATAAGCATACATATTATGGCCACATAGAGGAGATATGGAAACTAGACTATGCCACAGACCCTAATTTTAAAGTCTCTTTGTTCCGGTGCCAGTGGGTGAAGGGGACTAGAGGCAGGGTAAAAGTCGACAAGGAGTATGGAATGACAACAGTGGACCTCAACAATACTAGGTACAAAGACGATCCATTCGTCCTTCCTGCTGAGGTGAATTAGGTGTTCTACGTGAAAGACATGTCTATAAAACCCAAGAGAGGGAAAAAAGATGATAAATCAACCAACGAGCCAAAGCGCCACATAGTTCTTATAGGAAAAAGAAACATCGTGGGAATTGAGGACAAGTCAGACATGTCAGAAGATTATGATAATGATGAACGAATCCCACCCTTCAGTGTGAGCACAGACCCAAGCATCCTGCTCAATGCTGAGGACACTCCATGGTTACGACATGATCATAACCAAGGGGCATACGTCAAGAAGAAGTTCACCACTGTGCTCGCTTGATATAACTAGTGATGTTTTAGACATTTTATGTAATATAATTGTAACTTCAGATGTTTCTATCATGTTCTTGTTTTTATCATACCTCTATGAAGCATGTCTAGTCCTCAAATGCAAAAATGACCTATATAACAAATGTAGATCTTGATGAGTTGATCAAACTTGGTATTCATGACTTTTCTAGTTGAGACCATCTAGGGTTTCGAAAACTGGTTTGGAGCTGTCAAAGGCTATAGCAATGTGCCTCTTGACATTGAAGGTGGTGATGGAGAGAAGACCTTAGGAGAAGCGGAGAAGGCATTCATATGTTGGCGCAAGCGCTACATCATTATTCCTAGGGCGTCAACTCCTCCCCCTCAACAACAACCGAACCCTAGGTGCGGATGAAAGTGAATGAAACTTTTTTTCACTAATTATATATTGGATTAAATTACGGTTTACTCATATATACCTCGTTAATTGTTTTCACAGCAGGACCTCCCCCAACCTAAGTCCAATTATCAATTCACCACTTGGTCATAGTGCTGCGGATGATGACAATTCATTGGAAGACACGGCTGCATCCCCACCGGCTCAATCTCCTCCATAACCGGCTCCAGCGCCGCCACCGCACCGCCACTAGCCAAATCTCCTCCACAATCGGCTCCAGTGCCGCCACCGCAGCCTTCAGCACCAACACCGGCCGCCTCATCGGCAACGGCCAAGTCTCCTCCACAATTGGCTCCAGCGCCGCCACCGCAGCCTCCAGCGCCGACACCGGCCGCCTCATCGGCACCGGCCGGCCCCCCGAGAAAGAAGAGGACCGCCCCACAAACAATGGAGTCGGCCCCACCTCTGCCGAAGAAGAAAGGCTCTGCGAGGACACCAGCTATCCCACAGATGACGAAGCTTTCATATGAGAAGACTGTGGAGGAACTGGATGCTTCTGTGAAAATGGATGTGGACAAATTCTTCTCTCATTGCCGGGCTACAAGTCGAGCGAAGCGAAACCCGGAGAAGCCATACTTATGCATCCCTCCAGAGAAGCTAAGGCGAACGGTAGACGCTCACCAGACAAAGCAACGTGCTGATCGTAAGAAGTGTTCGCCACTATCAGACTATGACCATACGATCTTTAAATCAATTCAGGCGGAGAAGAAGAAAGAGAAGATGACACGGAAGGGTGTTGCACAGCTCGGGGAATAAGCACAGCAATCAGTGCCCCCGCTGCTAGTTGGGAATCAATATGGTTCAAACATGAGCATGCTAGATCAAATACCCGACGATGTGCAAATGGATCAGTTCAAAACATTCATTCATGAGAGCGGTCTATCCTGGGATGAAGTGCTCGGCATCAGAAATGTGCCATCTTTAGAGGAAGTTGATGAGTGGAAGAAGGAATATAAATATGGCAAGAGTCTATACAATCCTGCAAAGCTATATGAACTTGGTACGCAAATGTACAAGTTACACGAGTGGTACAGGGGCGTGTGTGCTGGAGGAGAACATGACTGGATTGGCGTCAAAGTAAGAGACCATCACTACTTCCGTGGCAATGACGTCATGTGGATCCAGTTTAATGAGTTACACCAGTTATGCCACATGGACAGTCTAGACAAATCTCTCTTGAGCTGCTACTATCTGTAAGTGATTTTTTCTTTTAATAATCTCACTCTAGCATATATATACGTATAAGTAATAATTATGCTCACACTAGCTAGCGTGTCTATACATATGCAGAATCATGATGCGAGACCTCAGAAACAGAAACGACAAGCGGATTGGTTTTATTGATCCGTATATCGTATACAAGGACACAATGACCCCTGATCCTAACAATCAGAGGCCGGCTGAAATGGAAAGGAACCTCCGGCGGTTCTTGTATAACCAAAGGGACAGAGGATCAATACTCTTTCCCTATAACATGGGGTAAAGTGTTGTTATCGTGTGCACATTTTATTTTACTTAGTCAATCCAGCATATATATATATATATATATATATATATATATATATATATATATATATATATATATATATATATATATATATATATATATATATATATATATATATATATATATATATATTGACTGATCTATAAATAAATGCAGGGGTCACTGGATACTAATTGTCATTAAACTTGATAGTCAACATCTATATGTCTGGGACTCGTTGAGAAAACCGCGGACAAATTACCAAGATATGATAGACATGATCTAGAGGTAAATACTTCAATTTGATCTTTTAAATATTGATGTCTGCTCTTTTACTCTGCAATAGCTAATTAATGATTCAATTATTGGGTAGGGCTTGGGCTTGGTTGGTCGAAAAACATCGTCCGAATCTGAAAGCGCCACTTCCTGATCCTATTTTACTGAGGGTAAGTTGTACTAAGCTCCCCGTATCTTTAACTTATCATGATTCAGCTTACACGTAGCACCCTCATGTACTCGCAAACATAGTATCCACATAAATTGATACCTTTTGGCTGCACGGCCACCCACTGTAAGATATAAAGAGATTAGTCTTGTCTCATGCTACGTGTAAGCTGAATCATGATAAGTTAAAGATGCGGGGAGCTTAGTACAACTTACCCTCAGTAAAATAGGATCAGGAAGTGGCGCTTTCAGATTCGGACGATGTTTTTCGACCAACCAAGCCCAAGCCCTACCCAATATATAATAAATCCATATCTTGTTTATTTGTTGCTACTAAATAAATCTTATATATATTAATACATTTTTCCTTTAATTAATACAAATTGAAGGAGAATTATGTGAAGAATCAGGTGTTCGAGATGGTCCTGCTCAAAGAAATCCAAGAGACAATCGTCGGATTCATCAACGACCACGTCCTCCCAAAAGGCGCCGAGTTCTACTACAACCCTGCGTCGCCATTGAGACCAAACCAGGACGGAAGCTTGTATGACATTAGTTAACTGGCGAAAAACATGTAACTGGCGGAAAACATGCACGTATGACCTTTAAGTGGCGGACGAACACTTAACTGTACAATGTTGTAAATTTTATGTGCATGTACATATATTATACATAAGTATAGTTCTATAATATATATAGTTTCGTAGTATATTTATGTGTAATAACGCTCAAAACTAAATTATAGGTCTAGCGTATACGTATATTAGCAGCAAAGAATACATTTGAAAACATATTGTAATTGAAAAACCAAAATCAATAATGATTTGAATTGGAAACAAAAAAACAAAAAAATAACCTTTAGTCACCGTGGCCCAGACTGACGAGCCTTTTAGTCCCGATTGGTAATACCAACCGGGACTAGGGCCGCGGAGCTGGGAATAACGGTGAGACATTTAGTCTCGAACCCTTAGTCCCGGCTCCGGAGCCGGGACGAAAGACTGTTTAGGCCCGGAACAAAAGACCAACTCTGTACCAGTGATATTGGTTCTTGAAATACCTGATTATTTGGATAAAATGCTGAACAACCATTACAGAATGCTCTATTTGTTTTTTTGGACAAAACTATTAATTCCTCTCAAAGCAACGGCCACTTCATTTTGACTGACACAAAAAGTGTACTAAGTGACGTCTGAAACCCTATTACATCTACATGCTGCCATATAAATGCTAAATGCAAAATTCACTGAACAGCCACATATCTATGGTTTCGGATGCATAAAAATCTAACTCCCAGTTCGTCCTAGTCCTAGTAGACTACAGCAAAATAGGAGTGGCTAGCTAAACAAACAAAATGAGAGCAATTCAAACAAACAAGGCAAAGGAATCCAGCTGATATCATACAGAATCACAACATCACCGCACGCAGTTATCTGATTCTGATCGATCTCTTGTTCACAAATACGGTAGCATTTCATCAGCAAAGTATAAACGAACAGCAACAACTACGAAGTGCCTAATAAAATTCAAAACTCCAAGATAAAACCCATTGATCTAGAGAGCACATGACAACCGATATAAAGCAACAACACAAGCTTAAACCTTGCATTGCGGAGCAGGCACAACGATCGATCGAGCCTCAGTGACAGATCAAGCTGCGGTGCGGTGTGGCTCGCGGCGGCGAACTCGTCCGGGACCGAGACTCGGCCTCGCCCGCCATTGTGGTGCGAGCTTGCCGCCGGGAAGAACTCGATCCCCCTCACCTCCTTCTTCGCGGGCGCCTCGGTCTCCGCCGCTCCTTGCTTCTTCTCCCGCGCCAAGAACGCGTCTCCCTGCGCAGTGCGTGCATCGCAGCATTTGTTACTTTGATCGAGTAAAACTAACTTCACAAGCAGACAAAGAGAATATTTTTTGCGCGTGTGCACGAGCAGATGAGGGGGGGGGGGGGGGGGGGGGGGCTCGACGTCGACGAGCACTCTTGACAAGTACCTGGCGAGCGGTGGCCATGGCTGTGGCAAGATCGTAGATGGAGTAGTACATCTGGAGGCGTCGGTGCCAGTGCTCGTCCATTCTCTGTCAAGGCTCTCATCCTCTTTGGAAGCGTCAACAAACCATGCTTTATATATATATATATATATATATATATATATATATATATATATATATATATATATATATATATATATATATATATATATATATATATATATATATATATATATGGAGAGTATACTCTATAGCTAGCTACAAAATAAGTTATTTTGTAGCCACCTCTATTTACGATAATTTTATATACTAATTTACGACAATGTCAATATATATATTTACGATAGTTGAATTACTATAACACATGGGGATATTTACCATAATGTTATAGTAAATCACATAGTAAGGAGTTACTATAATCTCGTAAATTAGCATAGCAATTATCGTAACTCAAAGTGGCTACAGAATAAATTATTTTGTAGCCAGCTGTAGGGTAATAGGTGAGAGTATACTCTATAGCTAGCTACAAAATAAGTTATTCTGTAGCCACCTCCATTTACGATAATTTTATATACTAATTTACGACAATGTCAGTATATATTTACGATAGTTGAATTATTATAACACATGAGGATATTTACCATAATGTTATAGTAAATCACATAGTACGGAGTTACTATAATCTCGTAAATTAGCATAACAATTATCGTAACTCAAAGTGGCTACAGAATAAGTTATTCTGTAGCTAGCTGTAGGGTAATAGTTCTATAGGGAGAGTATACTCTATAGCTAGCTACAAAATAAGTTATTCTGTACCCACCTCTATTTACGATAATTTTATATACTAATTTACGACAATGTCAGTATATATTTACGATAGTTGAATTAATATAAAACATGGGGATATTTACCATAATGTTATAGTAAACCACTTAGGAAGAGTTACTATAATCTTGTAAATTAGTATAGCAATTATCGTAACTCAAAGTGGCTACAGAATAAGTTATTTTGTAGCCAGCTGTTGGGTAATAGTATATATATATATATATATATATATATATATATATATATATATATATATATATATATATATATATATATATATATATATATATATATATATATATATATATATATATATATATATATATATATATAACTACTACTCTACAGTTGGCTACAAAATAATTTATTCTGTAGCCACTTTGAGTTACGATAATTGTTATGCTAATTTACAAGATTATAATAACTCTTTACTATATGATTTACTATAACATTATTGTAAATATCCTCATGTGTTATAGTAATTCAACTATTGTAAATATATACTGACATTGTCGTAAATTAGTATATAAAATTATCGTAAATGAAGGTGGCTACAGAATAACTTATTCTGTAGCTAGCTATAGAGTATACTCTCCCTATATATATAGGGAGAGTATACTCTATAGCTAGCTACAAAATAAGTTATTTTGTAGCCACCTCTATTTACGATAATTTTATATACTAATTTACGACAATGTCAGTATATATTTACGATAGTTGAATTACTATAACACATGAGGATATTTACCATAATGTTATAGTAAACCACTTAGGAAGAGTTACTATAATCTTGTAAATTAGTATAACAATTATCGTAACTCAAAGTGGCTACAGAATAAATTATTTTGTAGCCAACTGTAGAGTAGTAGTTCTATATATATATATATACTATTACCCAACAGCTGACTACAAAATAACTTATTCTGTAGCCACTTTGAGTTACGATAATTGTTATGCTAATTTACAAGATTATAATAACTCTTTACTATATGATTTACTATAACATTATGGTAAATATTCTCATGTGTTATAGTAATTCAACTATTGTAAATATATACTGATATTGTCGTAAATTAGTATATAAAATTATCGTAAATGAAGGTGGCTACAGAATAACTTATTCTGTAGCTAGCTATAGAGTATACTATCCCTATATAGAGTATACTCTATAGCTAGCTACAAAATAAGTTATTTTGTAGCCACCTCTATTTACGATAATTTTATATACTAATTTACGACAATGTCAGTATATATTTACGATAGTTGAATTACTATAACACATGGGGATATTTACCATAATGTTATAGTAAACCACTTAGGAAGAGTTACTATAATCTTGTAAATTAGTATAGCAATTATCGTAACTCAAAGTGGCTACAGAATAAATTATTTTGTAGCCAGCTGTAGAGTAGTAGTTCTATATATATATATATACTATTACCCAACAGCTGGCTACAAAATAACTTATTCTGTAGCCACTTTGAGTTACGATAATTGTTATGCTAATTTACAAGATTATAATAACTCTTTACTATATGATTTACTATAACATTATGGTAAATATCCTCATGTGTTATAGTAATTCAACTATTGTAAATATATACTGACATTGTCGTAAATTAGTATATAAAATTATCGTAAATGAAGGTGGCTACAGAATAACTTATTCTGTAGCTAGCTATAGAGTATACTCTCCCTATATATATACTTTGAGTTACGATAATTATTATGCTAATTTACAAGATTATAATAACTCTTTACTATATGATTTACTATAACATTATGGTAAATATCCTCATGTGTTATAGTAATTCAACTATTGTAAATATATACTGACATTGTCGTAAATTAGTATATAAAATTATCGTAAATGAAGGTGGCTACAGAATAACTTATTCTGTAGCTAGCTATAGAGTATACTCTCCCTATATATATATATATATATATATATATATATATATATATATATATATATATATAGGGAGAGTATACTCTATAGCTAGCTACAGAATAAGTTATTCTGTAGCCACCTTCATTTACGATAATTTTATATACTAATTTACGACAATGTCAGTATATATTTACAATAGTTGAATTACTATAACACATGAGGATATTTACCATAATGTTATAGTAAATCATATAGTAAAGAGTATATATATATATATATATATATATATATATATATATATATATATATATATATATATATATATATATATATATATATATATATATATATATATATATATATATATATATATATATATATATATATAGGGAGAGTATACTCTATAGCTAGCTACAGAATAAGTTATTCTGTAGCCACCTTCATTTACGATAATTTTATATACTAATTTACGACAATGTCAGTATATATTTACAATAGTTGAATTACTATAACACATGAGGATATTTACCATAATGTTATAGTAAATCATATAGTAAAGAGTTATTATAATCTTGTAAATTAGCATAACAATTATCGTAACTCAAAGTGGCTACAGAATAAGTTATTTTGTAGCCAGCTGTTGGGTAATAGTATATATATATATATATATATATATATATATATATATATATATATATATATATATATATATATATATATATATATATATATATATATATATATATATATATAGAACTACTACTCTACAGTTGGCTACAAAATAATTTATTCTGTAGCCACTTTGAGTTACGATAATTGCTATACTAATTTACAAGATTATAGTAACTCTTCCTAAGTGGTTTACTATAACATTATGGTAAATATCCCCATGTGTTATAGTAATTCAACTATCGTAAATATATACTGACATGGTCGTAAATTAGTATATAAAATTATCGTAAATAGAGGTGGCTACAAAATAACTTATTTTGTAGCTAGCTATAGAATATACTCTCCCTATATATATATATATATATATATATATATATATATATATATATATATATATATATATATATATATATACATCCCCAAAACTTCTTAACCCGCTTGCCGCTTGCCATCTCCTATTACATTCTCCTTGCCCATCTCATCTCCCTATATTCTTCTATCAGCCAAATGTATTTGCGCTCGATGAAGAAGCTACCTATTTTATTTCTAACCCCCCTGTTCGGCTGAGCTTATCAGCACGGCTTATCAGCCGTGGAACAATATTTTTCTCTCACAGCAAATCAGCCACAGCCGGCTTATAAGCCAAAAAAACAGCCTGCCGAACAGGGCCTAAGACAAGAAAACGAGTATGCATGAAGAATGCCATATAAATGTGATACCATGTTTATTCTGTAGTTAAGTCATTTTCTGATAAGCTATTAAAATTAAAGGTACCGTAGATCAATAGTACTCCCTCTGTCCCCCTTTCTCTGTCGTTCTGGGAGCAACAGTAAGTGTCTAGATTCACTCAATCATCAATGCACCTCTACTCAGAATATGACCAGGTTCATATAACTATTGCTGTATACGGTTAAGAGCAAAAACGACTTACATACAGGGGCAGAGGGAGTAGTTGGTGCGGCATTCAAAGTAGCGAAGTCGTATAGGAGAATAAATAAAGCAGTAACAATAGTTAAAAACGTATGGAGAAAATGCATTTGCCTAAAAATGTTTTCATTTTCAACGCTCCACAAAAAATAAATAAATAAATATTACACACTATACTACTATTTACGGTCTGTCTCTTAGATCAAATTAGTCACCAAACATAGATCGATCAAAGGACCAATCAAATTTGATTTGCACGCAAACCAATGATGAAAAGTTGACACCAATAAATATATATGTTGGAACATCTTATTCGATTTTATGCCGGGATATCACAATGTTTCACACCAAGGATTATGCAAGCAAGTTTTGATGCGTGAAGTTGAACACTTCTTGTTGACACGGCAAAGGGTCCCATACCGAAAGAGTTTGAGCGCTCCGATCGGTAAACATGTTGATTGTCGTTGGGTAGAAACGTTGGAAAGACCCACGAAAACTTCTCGGGAAGACCCATCGAGGAGACACACCTAGGGTCGGCAAGGCCACCTTTAACATTCACGGATCTTGTCAAGAGAAGTGCACAACTACAAAATTAAATATGGGGTAAAAAAAGATTAGGGTTTGAGATAAATAAAAGTAGATTGATTTGTTTTTTATGTATTGGATATCTTCAATTGGCCATGCCCCTTCATATTTATAAGGTTGGTTGGTCTTATCCCGTTAGGAAATGTTTAGAACTCTATAATCCACATAAATCCTAACTTCCTTTTGGATTCTACCTACCCGGTTTGGGAAACCAGCCAAACCGGTTTTGTCAGAGTTGGCGTAGAGACACAAGGAAAATCAACCTGGCTGGTTCTAGAAACCAGCATAGCCAATTTTGCTAGACCTGGTCCAAATTAGCTGCCAACAATTCTTGAGCAGAATAATAGTTCCCAGTGTCGGGTGACTAATTACTAATGCTGGAGCTGGACTACTGATGCTAATGGTTAACGTACGCTATACACCATCTACATCTCAATCAACAGACCAACTCTTTTTTTTTGAACTCTCAGCAGACCAGCTCTGATCGATCACTCTCGTCCCCATTCTAGCTGGTCCTCCCTCAGTTAGGCAATGGAAAAGCAGGGCGAGGTTCCGGTGGTTCTACCGTACTTTCATGCAACATTATTCATGAGCGTGTTGTCCAACTTTTCTTTTAGGAAGTGCGGCAAGCTTACACACGTACCTGGCCTTTTATCTGTGAAGACAAGAGCAAGCAGGGGGTGTGGTGTCCAACCTCACTTCATGCATCAACCATGAATAAGTAGTAGTACTACTAGGCTTAATGCTTTGAGTAAATTTCTGTGATGTAAAATTTATGATGAAGTCCGCTTTCCAAGCTTCATTTACAGGGCAGTCCAATTTTCAGTGTGCAATTATAAAATCAGGTACCAGACGCCCTCAATTTTGAAACCGGAGAACTAACTTTCGGCATCCCGATAGTTTCAAAGACTGTTTTCAATCTTATAAATGAATAAAAATCAGTTTTAATTTACAAAAACATAACTGATTTTGAAACCGGAGAAATAACTTTGGGCATCCCGAGAGAGATTTTTTTTCTTTGGCGCAATGTGTAGACAAAGGGACCTTTTGCAATATTCCATCATGATGGACCGCGCGCTACTGAAAACCAAGATTTCCCTGTTGGTATTGCCTCCACAGACAGGAAAATGAGTATTACATGGTTGATATAGCGATTATCGACAGGATAATTGTACAACTGATAGAAAAAAAAACAATTTTCCTGTGTGGTTGCCCAATGCCTCACAATCCCAGCTTTGCAGAACACTATATCTCAGCCTGGGCGTTCGGGTTACCCGAAAAGTTCGGGTCGAGTAATTCGGGTTTTGAAAAATTCGGGTATTGAGAATTGTTATCCGATTAGAGACAAAAAAAAAACTACCCGCAATTTCGGATACCCGCAATTTCGGGTTCGGGTATTACCCGATTTACCCGAAATATATAAAATGACAGTGAACACTCAAAGAACACATATTTTTACGAAGAACTAGAACTGGACATATTTTTATAAAACTTTTCAACCACAGGTGCCAAAATGCAACACAATAATACTAAATAGTCTTGTCTCTTGTGCGAATGCAACATGCAAGCAAGTACTGCAAACCACGACAGCCAACAGATTCAAACGTTCAAGACTTAAGGTACTAATACTCGACATTCAACAAAGGCACTAATTTAAAGTTTAGACAAAGACACTAAGACAGAACAGAATGATGGTTGACGCCAGTTCTCCATACTCCAGCTCCAGACAGTCCAGTACTCCATTGGCAGGAATCAAGGCATCAAGCTCCAGTCCTCCATAGACCATCCATCGTCCATACTGTGTAATAAAAAATGATGCTTCAAATCTGGGCAGTGGGCACAACAACATATTTGAAAAAATGAAAATTTGGGTAGATCGGGTACCGGGCATACTACCCGATTTACCCGAAATAAATTCGGGTAATAGCATTCACTACCCGAATTAGACTTCGGGTACTGCGGGTTCGGGTTTTTCAGGTTCGGGTGCGGGTATTTCGGGTTCGGGGTTCGGGTATCAGGTTTTGTGCCCAGACTTAACTATATCCTCATTCCTCATCGATCTCATGATCATTGTCGTCCTCCCCCATTCTCGGTCTCCCTCGGTCGGCCAATGGAAAAGGCAGTTCTAGTTGTACACTAGTTTCAACTCGAGAGTATATATGCACGAGTTTCAACTTGAGAGTATATATACACGGAAGGCATGGCAGAATATTTATGGTGGGTGTTGATGCGCGGAGCAACTGAGTTGTAAATGTTTGTCATAAATAAATCATAAAAGAAATGCATTCCTTGTCCAGAATTTAGAGCTGTAAATGTTTTCAGTCATAAATAAATGAACAAAGCACATGGGCACAATGTTTGCAATTGGCGTTTACCTTCCGCCTGGATGCCCAATGTAGACAAGAACACTTACGAGTCCCCCAGAACTGAGAATTCTGCTGGCAGCTTGCAATGCTAGCTAAGGTGTCCTAGGCACTGTAATTACACTCTGTTCGCTTGTCTTATAATTCGTACTTTTTAGCTTGCTTTTTTAGTTAAAATAATATTTTTCTCTCACAACAAATCAACAAACAGTACTTTCAGCAAAACGTACGGGCTCACCCTGTAAGGTAGCTGAGGCTGAAAGCAACAAGCCTAGAATGAATGTGCCACAGTGAATCAGCAAGTCTAGGATTGTTACTACTTGAACTGGCATTTCCACTTCTTCAGATTTTTTTTTGTGAATTATAGTACTAAATGAGTTGAAATTTTCAAATAGCAGTGAACTTTGGAAGGCCTTGATCACCTGGCAGGAGCATCTTTGGGAATAATTTCTTCCATTCTACTATGACATACGGCTCCGTTCGCTTATGCTAAAAAACAAGCTGAAACACTATTCCGGCTGATTTTTTAAGAGAAAAACACTGTTCTGGCTGAAAAAATAAACTAAAAAGTATGAATTATAAGCCGGTTGAACAGGACCATAGGAAATAATTTTACTAGTCCCTGCTGCCACATAAAACAAATATAGTCACAAGTACAAAATATATTAAATATTCAGTGAGAAGATGACACATATCATCTGTCTCTAAATACTAATGTCAAATCCGAATGCCTTCTTCTTGTTATTTTTATTCATTTTTTTCCATCTTAAGGGGAAATTAGATACAAACTTCGTAGTCCAAATCCACACCTGCAGGTCATCATCCAAAGTCATTTTCAAAAAAAACTTGATCCGCGGTGGTTAGACACCTCCTAGGTATTCCGACTTAACAAGAAGATTTTCTCACGTAGATCGAGAAAACCCTGAACCCTTATCGCACCCATACATAGTCATTTTCAGAAGAGAGGAAGCACTGTCTATCCTTTGTGAACAATGTTTCTCCACAACCTAACCATAAACACACGCACAAAATTAGCTATCGCCTATAGGAGAAACATGGAGGTACAGTTTCTCTTACACATCTCATTGGAGTTACTGTATCAGTGTATCTACGTGCAACGGAACGAAATTGTACTGGATGGCTAACTGGCTACTTAGCTAGCTTCAGAAGAATTCCATGCTGCTAATTTCAGCGTTGGAAGAGCAGTTTACGTAGACACATTTTAACATTTAATCAACACTGGGGATTAGCTAGTACCTACGCGTGGGCTACCTCGGTGGCCTTCCTCTTACCGGTGACGAAGCCCACCACCGCCTCCTCCACCCCTGCGACGGAAACGCACTCCACAACTTCAGAAAATTCGCCGATCAACGCCGACGTGAAGAAAAAACAGAAAGAGAAACCAAAAAAAAAAACCCAACCAAATTCAGGTCGCTAGAGATGTACCTCCTGGGCCGGCAAAGGCGCGTGTAGCAGCTGGGTGCTTGCCGGAGGAGAGGGGTTGGGGCTTGAGAACGGAGGAGGTGAAGGCGCAGCGACAGTGGAGGGTGCAGCGGCGGCGGCGGCATCGTAGTCTGCGACGGCGGCGGATGGCAACGTGCTCTGCTATTGGAAAAATGGCTGCGGCTGTACTGAGGTCGCGTGCGCTGGATTAGAAATCAACGGACCAGTTTGTCTGTGAGCTGCGAGGCCGGAGAAAAAAAAATTAGACCCAAGCTCAGAGGTGCTCGAATCATCCGGGAGGATGACATGTCGTGACGACCCATATGTCACAGAGCGTTTCATCATTGGTTCGGCCGTATTAGTTTGGGGTGAGAGAGGCTCGAACTCTCGACCTCAATAGCTATGAGACCTACGCGCTAGCCAACTGCGCCACCGCCCCGTTGTGATGGCTGTGCAGATGAATGCCTTCTCATTCTTGATCCATGGAAACTCCAGCACAGCAATTAGCAGTTTTTAACTTTTTATTAATTGAACTCTCGCCTACCGTGCTAGAGTGATAGTAGCGTCCGAATGAATGAGGGGTATGCTCCCACTCCTGTCAAAAGAATAATAAGATTTATAGCACCAAACTATTCATTGCCTGATTAAATTAAATATTAGAGTAATCTTAAATTATTTTTCTTTTAAGTTTAACTAATTTATAGGAAATAATAATAAGATTTATAGCACTAAATGAATATCATCAAATACATGACAAAATATTTTTTTCATAATATGATCATTTCATGACATATAAATATTTGTGTTCTTTTCTATAAATTTAGCCAAAAATAGTCAACAAATATAAACGTACGACACATACGTGTTTATAAAAACTATTTTAAATGCAATGAAAATATTAATTGAATTCTTCATATGTCAATTCATATATATCATCAACAATTCTTTGAGTACAAAAATATGATGACGAATTATTTATTGGATCCATAAATCATTAAAGAATTTTTTTAAAAAAAATATATGATGTCGCTTGCTCACTGGTGCAAAAAAAATGAAGTGGAGATTGCAGACGAGGCGGTGCTCTACACGGTGATTTCATGACCGGGCAACGATGTAAGCATGACTGAATATGATTTCATTGATATAAGATTATACACATACAAACAACATGAGGGATTAGGACTTTATTAATGATGTAATATTGTTACTGACAACGTATCAAATTGCTACTGACAAGCCTTGCAACACCTTGCGCTAATCCAACGGGAGGCGGAGGCATGCTTCTAGCCAAAAAAAAAGTCGTTCTGACGTATGTCTTCTTAATTTCCTCAGCTTTATCATAATGCAGAGGAACATTCAAATAAGTACTGTAATAGGAAAGACACCTACTGGACACGCAAACAAGATTGTGGAAAATAGAATGACTAGTATCTTCATCAAGGTCTATTGGAATGAGTTACTATTGTAGAAATGAATTTTTATCTTGGAGATCTGTTCAAACTACAATAGAGTTCACCTCAGATTTTGGAGATGGATAGGGTCTGCGTCTGACAAGATAATAGCATCATCTGATATTGCAGCGATATAATACCTTCACTCCTTTGTTTCTAAAATCAGAGAGCAGACCTTTAATTGAGTCAGGACATCTCCAACATTAATGAACACAATGGGGAACATAAGACAGCAGACCTTTTATTTTTTAGTCCTAAATCAAACTGAACTAACATAGTTTGATTCCGTGGAATTTGCTTCAAGACCTGCATTGCCACATTCCATCATTTCTCCAAGGAAAAAAAAATAACAAATTAACTGATCAGGCTAGACCTACGTCTTCGTGGGCTGCGCGCTGCACGGTTCGACTTTTATGCAGGGCTTGATTTTTCGATCATTCAATGTTCCCCGTCGTGTTCAGTTCGCTATATAGCGAAACCGTCCCTTCATTCCCCTCAGTCCGATTTGAATGTAGGTCAGCAGAGCTGCTCAACAACAGGTTCACTGGTTGCGATGGATCGATTAGGTCGAGTTTACGGCATGGAGGGTCAAAACGATTTTAACTTCACCTTATATTCCCATTGCATCCCATTCCGAGGAATCATTTGAGTCAATGGCATCATCCCTCAGGCCTCTCTCACCCTTCCGTATTATTCTCTCTCACTGATGAAATGGGTTGGGACTTGGGAGGCTTTACAATTTGAAATGCTTCGTATTGCCGGTTTGCCACAATGGAGAAGCTAGCTATTTATGTAGTTGCACTTAGTGACCGTGAGTGGCATTATAGCTCAACAACCAAAGAGTTAGGACACGTACAACACCCGTCTCTTCCCCGTCTCCGTCTCGGTAATTTCACACAAAACTCCTCTGTTCCGCCAGGAGACGGGCTCCCCGTCATCTCGTGAGGCGACGCGGAAGGCCTGTGCTCCGAGGTCCAATCGACAGAGAGAGCTGCGTTGTATGACCGCGTCTTCTCAAGTCGACGTCACGCTCGGATCCCGCGTGGGGCGCTCGCGGACTGTGGTTTGGTCGTGGGATGGTACTCTGCTCCTCGACATGCCGGCCGCGCTGCTCCTGTCGCGTCGAGCCGAGCACCGCTATGCTTTCATGATTTGCCTCTGATTGCGGCTGATACTATGAGCTTCATGTTCGTGTTGCTAGCTTGCTACTGCCTGTAGTATAGGTGTTTGGTGAGATGTCAGTCAAGCTAAAATGCCTATATTTCTGTCAGGCTGTCAGCACTATATTTCTCTAAGTATATAGAAAAACAAGAAGGCAACAGCAAGGAAAAGACAACAGCACATATGTGGTTCTGTGGCTTGTACTAATGTTCGAGTGAATTATATGTGAGTTTAGACTCTTGTGTATGCTAGGTCAGTGTGGAAGTTCCTGAATTTCCAGTTAGTGTGAACCGTATCTTCTATGTTTTAAAAAATACTGTAATCATATTCATTTCATTTGAGCTTGATTTGTTTTCTATCAAACAACAACACAATGGTATACAAAATGATATTCATGATTGATTTTGACTACATGCAATACATTAAATAGTTTGTAGACAGTGAAAGAGATAGTCCATTGCATGATGTGTCTTTTTAGCTGTCTTTTTGTTAAATTCGAGATTCTTGCAGATGACCCTCGTCTGTGGGTTGTACATGCCTAGGAAAACATACTTCATCATCTTAATAAGAGATTTCATTTATGCCTAGTTGCCTACCTACTATCTCTACTTTCTATCTTCATCTCTATCTATACTTTAACATTAAAGAGTGAAACGTTTCTTCCAACACAATCTTTTATTCACAAATACCTCTTGGGCCGTCCGTCCGAGCGGTTCCGTGACTTTCGTCGGAGATGTTGGTCTTTTACTTCCGCATGTTACACGTCCGAGTGTTTCTTCCTTTTTCGGCGTTCGTTTGAGCGTCACGTTACCCGTCCAAGGTTTTATGTTTTACCCGTCATGAATCTGAGCGTGTTCAGTCTGACCAGGTTATTTCAGTCCTGTTTTCCTTGTTGTTCATGAGCGTCCGCATGTTCTTGTTATTATTTTTGTTTCTCTAAACGTTAAAAAACAAAGGATAAAAGCATCTATCATGGGTCTTTGAATTTTTAATATTTTTCTATAAAATAATGATTTTCACCGTTGATATGCATATTTGATTCAGGACAAGACTTGTCTTATTAGAACCCGGTGAGCCGATGGTACAACTAATAATATATTGAGCATTTTGTTGTCATTCGGTCTAAATAAATATGCCTCCAGGACGTATCACTGCTGTAATTTCGACAAGGGCGTCACATGAAAAATATAGAACATCTATCATCATAATCATCGCCTGCTATGGCCCAGCCGATGATGGCAGAAAGGAAGAATTTCTGCAGGAAATGTTAGCGCTCAAACCGGCTGCTGGAACACCATGGCTCATTACTGGCGACTTCAACCTAATCTATCAAGCCAGCGACAAGAATAATCTGAATCTCAATCGAAGGTTGATGGGAAAATTCAGAGCGGCGATCGATGCCTGCGAGCTGCTCGAGCTTTGCCTGCACAACCGACGCTTCACTTGGTCAAATGAGAGGCAGAATCCGACGTTGGTACGCCTGGACCGGGCGTTCTGCAACGGTGACTGGGAGATGATTTTCCCAGGCTATGTACTGAATGCTTTGTCAACAGGAGTATCTGACCACTGCCCAATCTTCCTTACCAGGCAAGATAGAATACCAAGGAAAGCGTCCTTCAAGTTTGAGAACCATTGGATGCATACCCAAGGCTTTAGAGATGTTGTTCAGCAGGCCTAGGTCAAACCGCAGAGCGGATCAGCACTCACTGTCCTCAGGCTAAAGCTCACTGAAACTGCAAGAGCACTCAAATCTTGGAGTAAGCCCCTATTCAGTAACGTACGGCTTCAACTGCACATCGCGATGGAGGTGATAATGAGGCTGGATATCGCCCAGGAATCCAGGGAACTATCGAGGGATGAACAGGTGCTAAGAAAGGACCTCAAAATGAGAGCCCTTGGTCTTGCCGCTGTGGAACGATCTCGACGAAGACAGGCCTCCAGAGTGAACTGTCTTAAGGCTGGGATGCTTGCACTCACTTCTTTCATCTCAGAATGAATGCAAGAAGAAGGAGGAAATATATATATTCACTTCGGAGGCATGACAGAACAATATCATGGAACCATCAGGAAAAGGAGAAAATCTTACACGGCTACTTCTCAAACCTCATGGGGATGAAGAAGCCACGCAGTAGAACATCTCAACTGGGAAAGGCTTGATCTGCCAAATCTAGAGGAGCTCCCGGGGTTGGAGTTGGATCGGCCATTTACAGAAGGTGAAATTGAGCTCGCCCTCAAGAACCTCCCTAGTGGCAAGGCACCGAGCCCTGATGGTTTCACCTGCGAATTCTATAGGCACTGTTGGGACATCATTAAGCCTGATATCTTGAGAGCCTTCCACAGCGTCTTCGTCCTGCATTGTGACTCACTGCCGAAGGTTAATGGGGCGCAGGTGATACTGATACCCAAAGTGGAGGTCGTTGCTCACCCTAAGGACTTCTGTCCCATTAGTCTTGTTCACTCCTTTGCCAAATTACTCACAAAGGTCCTGGCAATGAGACTATCGTTATACATCGACAAACTGATCTCGGCCTCGCAAAGTGCATTTATCAAAGGAAGATGCATTCAGGATAACTTCTTATATGTCCGGGGACTTGCTAGGCACTATCACAGAAACAAGACTCCTGTATGCCTGCTCAAGCTCGACATTAGCAAAGCATTCGATTCAGTCTCTTGGGAGCACCTGCTGGAGCTGATGGGCCGTAGAGGATTCAGTAGAAGATGGACAGATTGGATCGCCACCCTTCTCAGATGCTCGTCCTCGATGATCATGCTCAATGGGAGCCCAGGACCAGAAGTTTAACACTGCAGGGGGCTCAGGCAGGGGGATCCCCTATCCCCTTATTTATTTATCCTGGTAATGGATACACTCAGTAAGATCTTTGACATTGCAACTGAGGAGGGGCACCTCACGCCACTAAAGGGCAGACAAGCAAGACTACGCCTCTCCCTATATGCCGACGACGTCATGATTTTCACCAATCCTGTGAAGGAAGACATTAGCTGCATCATGCAGATTATCAAGGCCTTCGGTGACGCTACTGGACTGGACATTAATATGGCAAAAAGTTCAATTGCCACCATCAGATGTGCGGGAATCAACATGGATGAGGTGCTCTCTGATTTTTTGGGACAAAGGACCTCCTTCCCGATTCAATACTTGGGACTCCCACTGACTCTTGGCAGGACAAGGCTGGTGCACCTGCAATATATACAGGACAAGGCCAGGGCCAAGTTAGCGGGTTGGTAGGGCAAGCTGGTTAACGTGGCTGGTCGCCGCGAGCTAGTGAGTTCAGTACTCAGCTCTATACCCGTTTACTTGCTCACAGTAATCAAGGCGCCTACGAAATTCCTCAAAGAGCTAGATAAGATCAGGCGAAAATTCCTATGGGCTGGCGATGGTGAACTGGCGGGAGGAAAATGTAAAGTGGCTTGGCCAAAGGTGTGCACACCACAACCCAACGGGGGATTAGGCATAAAAGATCTGGACCACTTCAGCCAGTCGCTAAGGCTACGTTGGCTATGGTTCAGCTGGGACAGCACACAGCGAACGTGGGATGGCCTGCAACTACCCATCTCGAATGATGACAGGGCCTTGTTCAATGCAGTCACAATTGTTCATCTGGGAAATGGTAAGAAGACGTCCTTCTGGAACTCGCGGTGGCTTAATGGGGAGAGCCTAGCAGCGCGCTTCCCGCTGCTATACAATCACAATAGACAGAAGAATAGAACAGTAGCGAGCGCACTTGGCAACAACCGGTGGATCAACGACATAGACCACAACCTCAGTCCGCAAATCATTTCTGACTACCTCAAGCTTTTCGACCAATTGGAGGGGGTCTCGCTTTCAGATTCCCAGCCGGATTCGATATCCTGGACACTAACAGCGGATGGCACATATTCAGCTAAATCAGCGTATGCGGTGCACTTCATGGGAATGACAAAATGTGAGACTGGAGCACAAAAGCGCCGCCAAAGTGTAAATTTTTCACTTGGCTTATGTTGCAGAATAGGATCTGGACTGTAGCCCGCCTGCAGGTGCGTGAATGGCCTAATGAATACTTTTGTCAGCTCTGTCTCCGGAACTTGGAAACCACGCAACATCTGTTCTGTGAATGCCCAATGGCGAAGGAGATCTGGAAGCTTGTCGGTCTATGGATTCAGGTGAGTTCGCTGATGCCTGAAAACTGGAGACAAGCGGAAGATGTGACAACATGGTTCACTGAGTTGGTGACTGAGACGACTATGTCCAAGCGGCAGGGGGTGAGCTCGATGGTCATCCTCACGATCTGGGAAATTTGGAACGAAAGGAACGGCCGAATCTTCAGGAAGGCATCAAGAAATTTGAATCAAGTGCTACACTCTATCCAAGATGAGGCGCGCACTTGGGCATTTGCTGGGAACAGAGAATTGGGGCGGATCCTTCCGACGCCTGTTTTCCAGCTTGGCGATATGCCGCCAGAGACCCCTTGTTAGGATGTCTCCTTTGGTTGTTGTTTTTATGTTTTTATGTAAACTGTCTTACGTTTCTTAGGGGTGGCGAGGGACCGGGAGCTTTCATGTCCTGCGCTAAATGCTATTGGCCCGTCTTGTGCCACTAGCCAATTGTAATTGCTCTAATCTTATTTCAATGAAAGCCGGTAACGGATCTTTCGAAAAAAATATCATCATAATCATCAATAAAAAGACCAATACTTTTTAAATGCTTTGGTTTTTCATCCGTAAACATTTTTTACCCTTGTACACTCGTGGATCTGCATCCGCCCGGCACAAACTGACCTTATCATCTTTTGTATGGCTGGAGGTGTATTTCATGGTCGGCTGGCAATCCTATGATGGATGGCCGCGGCGCAGCAACGAGCCAACGACGGCCCGACGTAAAAGCCTAATGACACAAGACATCCTCTATGAAATGGCGCATGGGCAATATTCTGTAGATAACTAGCTTGTATATGCAGGATTGGCCATGGCTGCAATCTACTGCAGCAAGGCCAGTTGCTACCACCACCACCACCTCCCCCACTCCCCCCTCTTTTGTTTCCTTTTCCTTATTAGCATCCTGAATTTCTTAGCAAGAGTGTAAAATTGCACTGTTTTTCTGCACATCTACTTTAATGCAATGGCAGCGTGAGTATACCTGCCATAGTGCCATTTCATGCTTTAAAAAAACTAATAACCATGAAAACTATTCGCAACTACAATTCCTCGTGTATGGTCGTACTTTGCAGTGGTAAAAAAAAATCCACTCATCTATTTATTATGAAATAGCTAGCTGAGGCCGATGGGAGAGGCGGCTGCTCAAACTTGAGGTCTGGTAGCTACGATTTTTAGTGCTTTCCAACCACCGATAAACCAGCACTACTATACACTACCAACAAATCTATGTATGGTTCTATACTTACGTTTTCGAGCATGTGAACCTACTTTTTGGTGTGTACTGTAACAGTACACATTAGGATCAAGCATGTGAAAACTGTCTGTATCAGCTGAACCAGAACTTTAGTGCAGCATACTTAAGATGAACCCCAGTAGGTGTATTCACTACTGGATATGCATGCTTTGCCATTTTGCCCTCCGCAAAGGCTTTGTCGAGTGCCGCACTCGGTAAAGAGTACACGGCTAAAATTTCGTTGGTAAAGATCTCTTTGCCGAGTGTTTTTTGTCGGCACTCGGCAAAGGCTTTGCCGAGAGCCACGATGGCACTCGACAAAGAAAAGTTGCCGTGACGGCGCATGGCACGTTAACGGATGCTTTGCCGAGTGCCTCTTTGCTGGGCACTCAACAAAGAATTTTTTATTTTTTTAAAACTTTGCCGAGTGTTCCTCTGCATAGCACTCGGCAAAGAAAAAAATTGTTTTTTTTTGGAAAAATTCTTTGCCGAGTGCTCACTACCCTGGCACTTGGCAAATATTTTTTTTTTGAAAATTTCTTTGCCGAGTGTCCCTCTGCATGGCACTCGGCAAAGATTTTTTTTTTGAAAAATTCTTTGCCGAGTGCTCACCACCTAGGCACTCGACAAAGAAATTTTTTTTAAAATTTGTTTGCCGAGTGTCCCTCTGCATGACACTCGGCAAAGAAAATTTTTTTTTTGAAAAATTCTTTGCCGAGTGTCCCACTGTAGAGCACTCGGTAAAGAATTTTTTAAAAAAAATCTTTGCCGAGTGTTTTTGGCATTGCACTCGGCAAAGGCTGTCTTTGCCGAGTGTTGCACTCGACAAAGTGACCATAACCGACCCATTTTTTTGAATTTTTACATTCCATCACGACAAAAATAATATTTCACATATATATCACATCCCTCACATATATCTCACATACATCACATATATCTCACATAGATTAGATGCATCTAGATATATATCACATATATAACCATAAGTGCATCACAAATCCAAATAGCTAACACAAGTCCACAAGTTCATCATAAGTCCAAATAACTAACACAAGTGCATCACAAGTCCATCACTAAGTGAACAACAAATGCAAAGACAACTATTCGAATCCCCAAGCTCCCCACTGAGACTATGGTGTACCATGAACTGAATCATTCGAGGGACCGGGAGGTGGATTATTCGAACCCGCCGATTGAGGCTGCACAAAGGAGAAGACATTGCATGTATCAGACAATAAATCCACTATGCTACAAGTAGTGTTACGGTTTGACCATAAGCATGAACATACAAACTTAAACAATCATACTCATACTTACAGGAGTAGCGTGCCCGAGAGATGGAGGTGGCGGTGTAACGAATAGCGAAACTGGCAGAGCTACACTCGTCTTTTTCCCAAGAGCTTGCATGTACTGGAGAACCTTTGCCATCTGCTGCTGCTGCCTCTGCTCCATCGTCACGCGTTGGGCCTCTAAAGCCTCCATCCTCTGCCAATCGGCCTCCCGTAGGGCCTCCAATTGCTCGATCTGGGCCTGCAACATTTCACCACAATGTTTAAATAATGCAAAGATAAGATATGTAAATATCAATGTACGACGAATAAAACAGGAATCACCTGGAGTGACAGAATCCGCTGCTATGAAGTGTCCGGCCATGGGCGTATGAGAATGCTTGCGTCCGTGCTCCGTGCTCGGATATGGGAGATGGAGGGAGTAGAGGTCGCATCGATGACGCCATCGTCAAGATAGTACCGCCCATGCTTCTTGCCTCCTCCAATCCTTATGACGACCTCTGGATCAAAATCCTAGGAGCTCGGGTCGTAGTCGTCTCCATGGGGAGACCTTGCCGCCGACGTGTACTCATTGATGCGGGTGTAGATGGTCGGATTGCTGTACGCCTCGGGCGGGTCCTCCAGGTTTTAGGAGACGTCAGATGTCGCTTTTCCCTTGTGGGCCATAGCATATGCTATGAACGTGGTGCACTCCTGGCCCGCATGTGACGCTGACTGCGAGAAAGACAGCAAGATGAATAGAAATCAGGCAGAATTGAGCGTTAGAATAGAGAAATGAATTCGAGTACCATGCTTGTCCGTATGCGACGAGGCTACGACTGCCTTGATGGTGCGGTACACCTAGCATCAGCATTCGCCGCTCCCGGGCAGCGTTGTGTGCTTCGGCCCACTCGGGGCCGCACCACATGTCCACTATCATCTCCCAACACTCGGGATACACGGCGCACCACTAGGGATACATTTGCACGTCATCAAGTATTTGACATATAAGAGGAACAAATTAAGACTGCTTAATCTCAAAAGGAATCAATATTAATGTTCTTTATCTACCTGTATGTACTGGTCCTGGGTCAGCGTCATGCTTCTTGCTTGTGGCTTCTTAACATCCTCTCTAAGGATCGACCTGTGGTAAGTGACGATGCCCTGGACGCGCGCCTCATAATGGATGTCCACGACGAGCTTTTTGCAGGCTTTGGTAAGCACCGCCTTCGCCCTGGCTTCAAATCCCTCCTCGCTTCTGTAATAAAGCTGCATACAGACACAATGTATCCATTCATTATTTCAAGAAAAGTCCAATGAATATGATGTATTGAGCAATGTGGTGCGATGAAGACTTACCCAAAAGTCCCGCTTGACCCGCACCGTCTTGTTCTCAGCCTCCGCGTCGGGGGCATTGGCGTAGTGGTCAAAGGTGTAGGTCGGCTCCCTCTTCCCAACGTAGTCAACCAGGCCAGGGAAGTGGGTCTTGCACAGAAGACCCAGGATGCCATTGACATGGCGTACGATACCACCACCCGACACAACGGTCTAGTTCCTGCATAAGTGATTAAGAAAAAAATATTAGTTTCTACTTTAATTTTCAACATATCATATGAAGAAGTATTGATAACATGTTAAGTTACTTACTTTTGCACTTCGGGGCGAATCACCGGGTGTCAATGAGTTGCCGGTGGAGGAGGGAGGCTCGCGGGACCTCGCAAGTAAACACTCGACGAACTAGAGCAAGCGGAACCCGTACCTACCACCTCCTCATCATCATGCGAGTCCCCAACCCCCTCCTCATCCGTCTGCCGAGCCTGCTCCTCCTCGTCCCCGTCCCCGTCCCTGTCCTCGGCCACCACCTCCTCCTCCACCTTGTCCTCCACCGGCGTGGGAGGACAAGCCTGCCTCCTGCTGCTTCTCCTCCTCCTATTCGACGGCTCCTCTTCCGCAGCCGGCGTAGGGCGTGTTCTTCAGTAAATCAAGAACATGTTCCTCTGACGGTTGCCCACTATCTTTGTTTAATCACCTGGAATTGAAAAGAATAAACAAGATCTAATTAGAAATTAGAAAGAATAAACAAGAAGTAATTAGAAATAGACGCAAAATAAACGAAACATAATTACAAAATAACATAGTATTACATGTATTAGAAATAATCTGCATGATCGGGATTAGCTGGATCATAAGTCTCATCATCACTATCAACCATGTCGAAATAATCAACACTATCCGAAGGAGGAATGTTGTCTTCATTGTCACTGCCTAAACGTAATCGCTCAAGCATTTGTAAGTCCTTCACATCTTGCACGTCATCTCTATCGTCCTCGTCATCAACCCAATCATTGTCTACATCCATTCCTATCGCTTCGGTTAAGTCTATCTCGAACCTCCCTTGTAGCCCCTCTTCTTGATAGAACTCTCCGTCATATGTGTTTGTGTTGAAGTTGTAATCTTCATCGTTTGGGACAGGTAGTTTACCGTGTGGCGATACCTTGTGCACAATAGCCCAACCCTTAAGATGCTCTTTGGTTTGGCATGCATATGAGGTATAATAAACCTGCGTGGCCTGTTGAGCCACAATATAGACATCATTTCCTGGATAGACGGTTGTCGAATTTCGACTAGCCCAAGATGAGGGGTCAGTCTCGTTACTCCAGGATCAAACCAATGGCATTTGCAAATGAAAGTTCGTATATTCCTTCAATTCTTCCATAATAGTTGAGGCCATCGGTGCCGGAGGTAAAAACTTCGCTATTTGTGGTTCTTCGGTTGGGCCGACTCTACTTGTAGCTTGCTGTGTGACGCTGAGGGCAGGGCACCGCCGCTAACGGGGCGTGGCTGGCGGCAGGGGCTCCTCCTCCTCCCTTCTCCTTCTTCCTCCTCCCTTCTCCTCTCCTCCTCCTCTCCTCCTCTGCGGCTGCCTCCTCCACGTCCTCCTCCCTTTCTTCTCCTCTCCTTCTCCTTCTCTTCTCCTCCTCCCCTCCACCCCACCACCCACCAGAATTTTACAAAAAAATTCTGGTAAATGAAACAAATTCAAGTAAATGAAACAAATTAACTAAATATAGTAACAAACATAAAAAATATACCAAATTTGAAAATTTAGCTCCTAGTACTGTAATAGGGCTGCAAAAAAAAATTGGGTGCAAAAAGAAAAAAAAAATTAAAATTCTTTGTCGAGTGTCAGGTTCCTAGCACTCGGCAAAGTTATTATAAAAAAACTTTATCGAGTGCCTAACAGTAGGCACTCAGCAAAGGGTCACGGTTGGGTGATTACCGTCAGAGGAGGGTGTCTTTGCCGAGCGTAAATCTTTGCCGAGAGCTGGACTCTCAGCAAAGACTTTCTTTGCCGAGTGCATTGCTTTGCCGAGTGCCCGGCAAAGCGCTCTTTGCCGACTGTCACATTTTGCCGAGTGCAGCACTCGGTAAAGAGGCTCTTTGCCGAGTGCCCGATAAAAGGCACTCAGCAAAGCATTTGGCATTCGGCATAGAAGTCGTCTCCGGTAGTGATTTGCTTACACAGCAGGTGTGTACTGTACTACTGTTTGTCAATTCCGACCACATTATAGCTACATTGCTGCTCCTATCATTGATGACATGATGATTCCCCCCCACCCCCATTTTGTTGGTGTACTGACTTGAGTTACACGGCCACAGCACAGTGGTTATCTGCCAATTTCAGCTTGTTGTGGGTTATTTGTCATTTCTGTGAAGTTTGGAGGAAAGCCCTGGAAGTACTCAATTGATATATTGATTGCTAACCCATGCTGCAGTACAATATGTGAAAATAAACTGAGCTTTTGATTCATGCAACCAATCTAGAGGTGTGAGACGACAGTGACCAAGAGGTGACACTTGAGGAAGACTGGAAGGCAAGCAAGAGCTACATAAAACAGAGCACTTTTGCAGTTGATGCTGCCAGTGCATCCCAGTCCATCATAATTGTTTCGAGATGGAATTAAGCCTCAATCATCAGTATGCCTCTATGGTGATGGCCAAGATAGCTATGCATGCCTTTTTCGTTAACAATTTTGCATGGATTTGTTGCTCCTCAGTTAATTCTCTGAAATATGACGAGCTGTTGAGTTTGAGTATGTTCAGAGCCGGTTCATACCCAATAAATTTGGTGTTCATCAGTTCGTTCATTCCATAAGGTCTTTGTGATATAATATTGTAGTAGTTGATTAATTCCTGATTGTGACGATAAAATAGTATTCTAGACGCTATTTACCTTTTATGGTCATTTTATCTTTCGATCTTTTTTTAAATAGAATTATTCTTCCCAAACGCGTACACCATAGTACTATACATACTTGCATGCCTTAACGTGGGCTCCAGCCTCCAGTAGACTCATGCAGAGCACCTGCCATCTTATAAACAGAAAAAAAAGAGTTGGCCTTAGTTGGCTCATGCAGGATGCGCAAGTTGTTTGTGCCGCCGTTGCTGTGTTGTGGAGCTGTGCGGGCTGTCCACGGGAGCGTCTGCTTTGCTTGTCTAGCACAAAGCCTGAAAGCCAGCATGGATTTGTTGAAAGGCGGCCGCCACCTCTTGGCTCTTGGCTCCTGCTCATCTGTGGGACGCACCTGCGAACCATGAGGGCCCAGCTGAAAAATCCAACGAGGGAACTCAGCCAACACTAAGCTCGGTAGGGATGAAAACGGAACAGAAATATTCCGAATTGACCGTTTTCGTTTTCTATATTATGAACCGTTTTTTAACATGGAAAATTGTCAGTTTCAATTAGTTTCACAACCATTTTCAACCATTTTTTGTACTTTTTAATTGCTAAATGTAGAAATATCCCGAACCGACCGCTTTCGTTTTTCTATATCGTAAGTCCGTTTTCGACCGTTTCCGACCGTTTTCATCCTTAGCTCGGATGCAGTGGTGCCACCGTGCCAGTGACTCCAGCCTTGCTCACTATCGGCTGGCATAGAACTGGCGCTAATCATGCCAACTTGTGCACAGGAAAACTAACATTAACATAGCACCGAAAATCCGAAAAACGCAAACCCCGCTGCAACACTCAGGCCCCAGTGCCGTCCATATTCCGCATGCATCCCAATCCCAACAGCAGATCGATTCTACTCCTACCATGAAGTCCGCTCCTCCCGATTATGTGGCATTTTTCCTGCCTGCAATGACCAAGCAAGTTTTTTTTTATAAGACGACCAAGCAAGTTGACAATGAGCTTCTTCTATACTATACTATCAGCAACTACCGATGCTACTAGCAGTGACAGTAAGATATGATACAAGTAGAACTGTAGTGCTTATTTATATGCGAGCTGGTTAGTCACTTTTATTTGTTGGATATATATATATAACGCTTCACACCCATTCTGACCCTAACTCAATGTTGTACTAGTATTTTAACTATTCTGACCTACCACACTTAAATTTGCAACATTAGGGCCTTGGTCCGACAAATCCTATTCAGATTTACACTCCGTGGGCGGCTGGTCCTTGGTGTTGAGTTGGGCAGACACCATATATAAACCCGAAAACCAAGGCCGAATCAGCTATTCAAATAATATTGATTCTCCATCTTATATTTCTCAAATTATCCTTCACATAATTCTTGAGGAAAGGACTCTCTGAACTGAACACGATGATTTTCCACCATTTTATTGAAGTACTAAGAACTGACTTGAGTTACACTGCCACGGCATAGTGGTTACGTGCTTGTTTGAGGTTGCTGTTGGCTATTTTGTCATTTCTGTGAAGTTTGATGGAAGCCATGGAAGTACTCAATTGATTGATTGCTAACCCATGCTGCAGTACAATATGTGAATAAACTGAGCTTTTGATATGCAACCAATCTAGAGGTGAGGGTCAGTGACCAAGAGGTGACACTTGAGGAAGACTGGAAGGCAAGCAAGAGCTACTTAACACAGAGCACTTTGCAGTTGATATGCCAAAATTCTCATTGATTCAGTCCTTCCTTCCTGATGCTACTACGAGTGCATCCCAGTCCATCGTAATTCTTTTCGGAAGGAATTGAGCCTCAATCATCAGTATGCCTCTATATGTATTTGGTGATGGCCAAGATATAGCTATGCATGCTCTTTCGTTAACAATTTTGCATGGATTTGTGTCTCGTCATTTTATATTCTCTGTGAAAAATGGCGAGTTGTTGAGTATGTTCAGAGCCGGTTCATACCCAATGAATTAGCTGTTTATCAGTTCGTTCATTCGGTATATAGGGCCTTTGTATTATAATATTGTAGTAAGCGGAGTTGGCCCTAGGCGCGTGGGTTGTTGACGCCGCCGTTGCGGTGTTGTGTACTTGTGCGGGCCGGCTGTCCACGGGAGTGTCAGCTTTGCATGCGAAACGCACAAACTCAGCATGGATTTGGCCTTGCGCCCATCGAAATGCGGTCGCCACCTCTTGGCTCTTGCTAATCTGCGGGACGCGCCTGCAAACAAAGAGGGCCCGGCTGAAAAATCCTAGGAGGGGACTCCAGCACTATGCTCCGACGCAGTGGTGCCACTAGTGACTCGAGCCTTGCCCACTATCGGCTGGCATAGAATTGGCGGTTGTCGCGCCAAATTGTGCACAAGAACCAATGTTAACATGGCACCCAAGTACTGAACCCCGCTCCAAGAGACACACAGCCAGTGCCGCCCATATTCCGCATGCACCAATCCCAACAGTAGATGGATTATTCTACCATGCAGTCCACACAACAGCTAGCTGTTGGTACAACTTTTGCTCCTCCAGATTATGTGGCATTTTCCCTGCAACGAAAGCAAGTTGGCATCGAGCCTCTATACTATCAGCAACTACCGATGCTACTAATGACAGTAAGATATGTTACAAGTAGACTGTAGTGCTTATTTATATGTGAGCTCTGGTTAGTCACTTTTATTTGTTGGATATATATAATGCTTCACATCCGTTCTGACCCTAACTCAATGTTGTACTAGTACTTTAACTATTATGACCTACCAAACTTAAATTTGCTATGTTATGGCATCCACAACGAGATTATTCTACCGACAGGGATATTTTAGTTTCCAGTAGTGATTGAGGGTCGGAAGACAATCTACTACTGAAACAAAGACAAGGGGTGATAGAGGGTTCCCCCAATTTGACATGTCTCTTGCAATAATGGAATTAATACTGTCCAAGAACCTCATTATTTTGCATCATACAAAATGTTTGTAATAAATGGTCCCTTGGTTACAAAGGATGAAGCCGGATTTTATACACTATCTAAAATCTTTTAGCATAATACAAGAAGTCCCTTAAGTAAATATTACTTTTATTCAACTAAGACACTTCAGTTTGTAACCTTCATGCTCCATAATTTCCATCATGCTGCATTGATGCTCCACGTTATCAAAATCCTTCGCAAAATCAAGCTTTAGAACCACAAACTCCTTATGGCCCATGTGTAAATATTCAAAAGACCATGTAGGACATTCTTGAATAGTTCTTGATTTAATGAAATCAAACCGATTCATGTGAATAGGCCCCATTATTTTCCTCAAAGCCTATCTACATCAATTTCTATGATGATCTTTGTAGAGGACTTCAAGAGGGAAATCGGTCTGAAATCAGAAACATGGGTGTGATTGCCTCATTTGGGTTAGGGTGATAAAACAACCATCAACGCTTTGAAGAAAAAACTATCCATCAAAGAAATCATTTATAAGAGCGTAGAAATCATCAGATATAATAGACCATCACTTCATAATGATGTCAATATTAAAGCCATATGGTCAAGGAGTTTTCTTAGTTGGCAAAGATTAGACCACATTACCAAATTTCCTTAGTAAAAGGTTCCTCTAGACTACTCAGATCAGAAGAGTGATATAGAAGAGGTTACATGTCAAAGTGAATAGGAGGACTTTGAACATATACAGAAAATTGGAACCTATGGCACTTCGACGAGCAATTTGAGTCAAAAGCTAACGACTCACACACGGTATCCAAGGCTCAACCCGGGCAGCTGTGGCATCATTTGATGGCTTTCCGCTGGCCTCATGTGTAGCATGCCTCACATCATCACAACCACTGACAAGTGGCACGGACTAGGTGGGTGTTAAGCAAAGGGAGATGCGTGCATGCTTGTGAATAGTCCTTTCTGTTTTAACGTCCACAGTCCATCCCTCATCCTTGCGCCTTTGGACCCAGCTGTACGTAGGCTGGTTTACTGTGTCTCTGCTTTGTGTGTTCACACGGCTGGCTCTCCTGCCTCCTCTGTACACACGAACTGCATTTCTTCCTTAAGATTAATTGCATAACAGAGAATCGTTCCTGCATTTTCTATGAAAAAAAAAGATGCTCTCTTCGCCACCGTATCTGGCCCAACTGCTCTAAAACCAGTTCTATTGGAGTATGCACAGTTCAGTTCGGCTTGCGCTGCCCTTGCATCCCGCTCCCAAGAAGCATGACTTGCAATCTAAACGTCACCAAACAATTCAACCTTTTCTTATGTATGGTTGTACTTAACAATGGCAAAACCCACTCCATCTCTATTTATGAAATAGGTAGCTGAGACTGATGGGAGAGATGCTCGAACTTCAGGTCTAGCAGCTACGATTATTAGTGCATCACAACCACCGATGAAACAGCATTACTACACTACCAACCATCTACCTATGGTTCTATACTTCTTTGTTTTCGAGCATGCATGGTTTGTTTTGTTGGTGATAGTGCTCGCTTTAGAGGTTAAATGATTAAGGATGCAAAGTGCTCATAAGTGCGTCAATATGTGTCTTTTAAGATGTTCAGTTTATGAAAATCTTCACTCATTAGCTTGAATTAGTGTTGACCAATTGCTGAACCGAAGTGCTCATATTAGTCCAAGCTAATGAACTACTTGCACAGATGTTGATCTCTCTTTTAAGTTTCTCAATCCATAAAGGTTGCAGTGAAGATTAACTACTAGTGTCAACCTACTTTTTGGAGTGTACCATAACAATACACCTTAGGGTCAAACACGTAAAACTATTTGTATCAGCTGAACCTGTAATTTTGATGGAGCATACTTTAGAAGGACCACAGTAGGCGTATTTGCCTACACACAACAGGTGTGTACTGTTTGTCAATTCCGGCTACTTAATTTATAGCTACATCGCTGTTCCTATCATTGATGACATGATGATCACCCCAACACCCCCCCCCCCCCCTCCTCAATTGATTGATGATTGCTAAGTGCTAACCCCATGCTGCAATACAATATGTGAAAAAAAAACTGAGCTCTGCCTCGTCGTTGCGGTCGTGGCAGCGGTTCGCCATACCGTCGCTGCTGCTCCTGCGTTCCCATCGCTGTCGTAGGCAGCGCCTGTGCTCTGCCGCCATCGACATGAAGGGCCATTTCGGGACTGGACCCACAAGGACGAAGGTTGGTGGCTCAGAGCAGGCGAAGCTGGTTTTTTAGGTTCCATCTTCTCCAAGCGACTCCAATCAGCTCAATTTGCGGAGATCCATGTGCGAAACTGTTTGTTTGGATGTCGTTTGGTTGTCGAGACGAAAAAACAGCTCCAAGCTGCTCATGCAGTCATACCAAACGCCCCCTAGCATTACCAAGACAACCAAGTATTGAACCCCCTGCAAGAGGTCTGCCGCCGCCTGTGCCGCCTATATTCCGCATGCATCCCAATCCCAATAGCAGATCGATTCTACTCTTACCATGCAGTCCTCTCCTCCTGATTATGTGGAATTTTTTCTGCAACGACTAAGCAAGCTGACAAGAAGCCTCTATACTATCAGCAACTACGTACCCTTTACCTAAAAAAAATCAGCAACTACGTACCGATGCTACTAATAATAGCAGTAGGATATGTTACAAGCAGAACTGTAGTGCTTATTTTATGGGCGAGCTGGTTAGTCACTTTATTTTGTGGATATATATAAGAGTAAAGTGACACCAGTTCCGACCCTACTAACCCAATGTTTTTACTAGTACCATACTTTAACTATTTTGATCTAGTACACTTATATATACGTACTCGGGATCATGAAAAATACGCATGGCCCTTATACTCGGGAGAGTGGATGGGCATACAGACCGAATGAGAGAGCTGCAGACAAAAATTAGAGAAATAAATTATCTCCTTTATATATAAAATTATGTTCTACGTGTTTGTTGACCGAGACTGGTCCATACGTGACCGTTGATTAACGACAGATTCCACATATGTATATAAAATTATAAAGAGTAAATCATGGTGACTAGCTACGTGTTTGTTGGGTCAATTATATATTGTGTTAAAGGTCTTGGCTTGGAAACACTGCCTAGATCGGAATCTCGTCTCATGGGTCAAGGGGCTGATAGACTTGGAGATAAAATAAAATATTCATGGTGTAATTTGGAACAGAGGAAAATGCACGGGCAGTCCTTTAACTTGGTATGAGATGCCATCTAGATTTCTCTGTTTTTAAAATGCTAATTTTGTGTCCATTAATTTGGCTTCGGATGTCATCCAGGTCCAAACAGGTCCAAACGAGTTTGGATGAAGACAAACTTTATATAAAAATTATAGCCCTCGACAGGATTCTACAACTTTATAGTTGAAAAGTTTTTGAATTAAAATTGTTTAGGGTCCCAAAATACTGTTGTAAGTGCGCAGATTTTGAAATATGAAATTTAAAATTATCCAACAATCTCGGATGTTGATATGGTCTATATGAAAGTTATATTTATCAATACGATCTAAAAATTTGTAGTTGAAAAGTTTTTTATTTAAAGTTGTTTAGTGCCCCAAATATGTGTTCTAAGTTTATAGATTTTGAAATAAGAAACTTAGAACACGTATTTGAGATACTAAACAACTTCAAATAAAAAACATTTCAACTATAAAGTTGTAGATTGTATTGATAAATATAACTTTCATATAGCCCATGTTAACATCCGATATTTTTCGATAATTTTAAAATTTAAATTTCAGAATATGTAAACTTACAACAGTATTTTGGAACCCTAAACAGTTTTAATTCAAAAACTTTTCAACTATAATGTTGTAGATTCTGTTGAGAACTACAATTTTGATATTAAGTTTCTCTTCATCCGAGCTCATTTGAACCTAGATGACACCTGAAGCCAAGTTCATAGACCCAGAATTGACATTTTCAAAGTAAAGGGTTCTAGATGGCACCTCTTGCCAAGTTGAAGGACAGCCTATGCATTTTTCTCTTTGGAACAAGACAAATGTACCGTGTTAGAACCCATGCATGAGTGAATTTATAACGAAATGAAGGAAAATAACTACCGGACCATCAATTAATTTATGAGTCAAATCGAAAAGAAATAATTGAGCAACCAACCCAAATGGAGCAATATCAGTATTTGTGTATCCAAACGAATAGAAAAAGCCATATATTTTTCCATGCAATTTGTACTTTGCAGCAACATAAATCCTTGTAGCTATGTAACAAGGAATAAATACCATGCGAAATGCTATGAAACTGAATCCATAATGCATCGTTCTTAACTTTCCAAGCAAGTTGTATTTCAATCACCAGTAGTTCTTCGTCGTTACGTAACAATCACACACGTGGACCTAGCAGGAAACAAGGAATACCAATCCGAAATGGGAAATGCTATCCTCCTATCTCGATATGTCCTGAAAAAGATGGTGATTGGGCGAGTGCGACTCGATCTGGATCAGTCAACGACCGAAGGGCCCTCCTGGGACGTTGCTGTTGGCCTTGGGCGCCGGCGGAGCCCGCGCATCGGTCGTCCTGTCCGGCCTCAGTACATCCTTCCGCCACGCCCAAAATTCAGAGCCTGCATGCGCCTCGGTTAATTCACGGCTCAATTCAATTTCCAATTCAGAAGCGTCAGAAAACAAAATTCTGCGAAGACAGCAGATCGAGACGGCAAGGAAAACGAATCAATCGACATGGGGCAGAGATCAATTAGAACAGCTCATCATGTATACCTCTTTGGCGGGAGGTGAGCTCCTGCCGCGACTGATGAACTGTCGTTGTCGTAGAGATCAACAGCACGGCAACGAAAATGAGCAGGAGGCAGGAGACGGCGGCTAGACGCCATGCTGTCCTCCTTGCCGTGTTCTTGCCTCTCAGCAGAGCTGCCATGGCGGTGTGGCTTCGCGTTTGGCCTTGGTTAGGCGGGGAACTGGCATATACTATATATAGGATTAGGATATACAGAGCCTCGCTCATCAGTGAGCAATGCACATGGCGCCTCATCAGTCATCAGTCGTCAGTGTGTTATGCGCCCGTCGCATTCACATTTCCGGTGAGAACCGGTGCACGCAAGTGGCCACCGTCGCTGACCAGTTCTTGTGTCCAGCCAAACGAGTGTGCGGTTGGCTCTTAGCGTTCGCTAAGCCAATGTCTATCATAGTTTGTACAAACCAACATTGTTTAAATCAAATGGGGAATACTACAATCTTCCTACTATACTAAATTTAAACACCATAAAATTCGATTTACGCACATCTTTATTTCTATTCTCTATCTAATATTAAAGACAGGAAGGTTTCTTGTACGTCGTATCCAATCACAGTGCGGAACGTACCCAATTCCAACAAATTGAAATATGGAACGTTAATTTCTATAGTCTGTCACACTCTCTGTTATATCCTTACGAGTTAGAGCGAAATATAGCCACTTGAGAACCTAACCTATTAAAATTATTCAATCCAACCCATTGACAGATATAGTTTGGAGGTGTTGAGTACCAGGGAACAATTCACTTGGAAAGTTGGAATGGTTTGGAACCCATAGGGCTCAAACCACTAGGAAGCGACAGCTCACTCCAAACTAGGCTAACCTGCTTCCCTATGATCCAAACCAAACCCAACCAATTACTATATCGGAGCAGCCACCATCACATTAGAAACAAACCAGTGGTTGCCCAAAATAAAGACCAAACTATTAAAACCATTAGAAACCAACTAGAGATGGCCCAAAATAAAGACCAAACTATTAACACCACTTAAACCCAAACTAGTAGCAGGGCTAGTAACAAGCAATACTTTGCGGCCACCCACCAGTCCTATTTCTATTACTACCACCCTGAGTAGCTGAGCCCGCGTATGCGTATGTCTATACACCAACTACTTCTGGCGCTGGGCGAGGTATATCTGCAAGTGAAGGGAGGAATTGCAATGTCGGGCTCAGCATGTTGGGTCTGCATGCAAGCCTCTTTTGAAGCTCTGCCGCACACAGTGCCTGTGAACACGCTCCTCTTGTGACTGGCGACATGCTTTGGTGTCCCAGCCGTTAAAGCCGACTTCAACTCGGCAGCTCTAATCTAGCAATCTAGCTCTTATTCCGCTCTTATTCCCCGTGCATCTCACTCCTAGGAAACAGGTTTTGCCATTTCAATCTGATCACAGTAGGCACTCCAAAGCATCTCTGAACAGCAGTCAGCAAGAGCTTCGATCTACATACCCTTTCTCACCAACTATAGTTTCTCGTGGCACAGGTTATTATATATGCAGAAACTAGCTACTATATGTATGGGCTTACACCAGCAACCATTATCTGTGCGCAGACCCTGCTTCATTCATGGCAATGGGCATTCAGTTGAATGCCAACATTTTCTGTCAAAAAGTTGATCGAGTACAATATGCATCTACAATACTCAGCAATATATTATTTGAGCTGCTGCATTTAGTCGAAGAAATATGTGCATATGTTTGGCTGCATAGAGCCCCCAGACTTGATGCACAGTTTGTGTCAGCAGATTGTAACCCTCTTTAATTTAAATAGAGCTCAACCTTCTAGTATGGATAGCATAAATGTAATACCCAGCACAATATGCTATAGTAAGTTCACGTGAAATATATGTGGTTGTAGTTGGTGGGTCTAGCACTACTTTCAAAGTTTAGATGGGTCAGTAACCACTTTATGATCCTTGTTGTTGCAAACTTTAAAGTTAACCCTTTTACATGAAATAAGGATGAATGTGTAAGAGATATGCTATATATCCATTCTTTTTTAGATGATAGATGCCCGAGCTTCGAATATTGTACTTCTGTTGGAGGCAACCTAGTATCATACTGAATTAAGAAAGAAACCGAGTGTTGTCGCACACAATCCATGGTGTGAGCCTGTTGTGGGTTAAAATTACTTAAAGTTGAGCCCTTGATGATACAATATAATATTGTGACAACAAGGCAGCAATCGCACATGTTAATCATGATAGAACAAAACATATTGAGATCGACCTTCATTTTAAAAGCTACGAAAAGGGATGCCGTGTCTTCCATATGTCAATTCAGCTAGTCAGGTACCCGATGTTCTAACAAAAGGATTGCGTGAAAGGATTGTCTCTTGTTTTTGCAGCAAGATGTGACTATATGATGTATTTGTCTCATCTTGAAAGGGAGTGGTGATGTGTGTGTAAATATTGGATAGTATAGGATCTAAAACAAAAAAAAAGTTATATAAGATAGATGGGAAGAGATAGAGAAGGATCAAGAGACGAATAGATCAGACTAATTAATTCCCCAGATGTCACTGTTCATCTTCTCCGTTCCACCCTAGATGTAAAATTAGACCTTAATCTTCCTATTTCTTCCCAAGATATGACGAGCTTTTTTTTAATTTACGAAAGTGCTATTTCTTATTATTACAAACTCGCAATGGAACAGATGTTTAAACCAAGAAAAAAACACAAACATGAGAATAATTTATAATTTATAATTAAGAGCAAGCAAAACAAATCTCTCATTGAACAAGCACTTAAGCATTAAGATGTCTAAGTACCAGATTTACAAATAAGCTAAGTAATGACATAAATAGTATGGAAAAGGGGGCTAAGTTTCCATAAGAAGAAATAGCTAGCATCTGCCAAACTCGTACAGGTATTGCTTTGCATAAGATTGCACACCAAAAAAGATTATGCATTGTTGCATCTAGATCTTGATCAATGTAGCATTAGGTACTGGATTTCTGGTTACATAAATCTTGGCGTTTGTATCTTTTCCCGTTTGTGATGAAAAGAAAAAAAAAAGGTATGACTGTATGAGACAGATCCATGTACCTACTATAACAGAGTGAAAGTCGCTCTGAAATGGCCACACGGAATCCGTCTCTAAGTTGAAACACAAAATTCCGCATACGTGCATCCGAGTCCCACGCTCTCAACTCTGGAAGTAGCCTCACTGTCACTGAATTTGGGGATTGGGTGAGTGTGCGACTCGATCAGGATCAGTCATCGACCAAAGGGCCCTCCAGGGACGTTGCTGTTGGCCTTGGGAGCTGGCGGCGGCGTCATATCGGTCGTCCTGTCCGGCCTCAGTACATCCTTCCGCCACGCCCGAAATTCAGAGCCTGCGTGCACCTTGGTTAATTCACGGCTCAATTCAATTTCAATGTTGTGGGCCTACATTTCTGTGAAGTTTGCTGGAAGCCATGGAAGTATCCAATTGATTGATCGCTAACCCATGCTGCTGCGGTACAAGATGTGAAAATAAACTGAGCTCCGCCTCGTCGTCGCGGTTTGGCCGTGGTTCGCCTCACCGTCGCTGCTGCGCCCACGTTCACCTTGCCGTCGCAGGCTGTGCCTGCGCTACGCCGCCATCGACACGGAGGGGCATTTCGGTACTGGCCCCACAAGGACAAAGGTTGGTGGGGCTGGTTTTTTTGGTGCCATCTTCTCCAAGCGGCTCCGATCAACGCGATTTGCGGAGATCCATGTGAGAAAGTACGTGTTTGCTCGGATGCTGTTTGGTCGTCGAGACGAAAAAAACAGCTCCTGAAGCTGCTCATGGAGTCATACCAAACGCGAGTCATACCAAACGCCCCCCTAGCGTTACCATGGCACCCAAGTACTAAACCCCGCCGCAACACACGTACCGCCAGTGCCGCCCATATTCACCGTGCATCCCAATCCCAACTGAAAATGCTAACCATTACTAGTTTATTTGCTAAGTTCCCTTTGACGTCTTTGTTGCCCTCCTCCTTTCCGCACTTTTTCACAAGCTTCTACATGGAGAAGCCAATGCGACTATTTATAGTGGAGTTGTTGTAAAAAAAAAACTATTTATAGTGGAGTATGGGATGCAGCCGTGAAGTTGGAGAGACTCCTGACTAGCAATCAATGTTGCGTGTATCCTAAGTATCAGGAGATATATAACATTTGGGATAATGGGATGCAGTTAGTTGTGAACGTGATGGTGGAGTAATAACTCTTCTTTTCCTTTCAAAAGAGAGAAAAATGATTACCTGGAAGGACCTGTATTGTTCAAATCATGATGTGTAAAAATACTTGAGGAGCATTTTATTATAATTTTACCGAGTTAATTGTAAAACCTTAAAAATATTTAATTAAACAACACACCCACTCGCTCTAAAGAATTTACTGTCCCGCAGCATTGCACTAAAAGTAGCTCCCACTGTTAGCTCCTGATACACATGATACTCGCGACATTTACTGCTGCTCGTTAGGAACAAGACACTTGAGTGGTTCCAGCTTCATGGCTGCATCCCATATATACTCCACCTAAACAGCTGAATGCCTTTCTCCTCGTAGAAGTTGCAAACTCAGAGACTCTCTCGCTCGTCTCCTTAACACACATCAGGGAGGGCACCAGAAAGCCAATAATTGTTAGCGTTTTCAGGTGGGAATGGGATGCATTCGGAACTTGTGTCGCAGTTGCAGTTGCACCATTTTCTTCAGTTGAAGCTTACATGCATCATGGCACGAGGTACTTTTGATCATATCGGCCAACCAAGCAAGAAGCATCCAATTCGTGGTGTTCTGTTCCGGCGTTGTGTGTTGGCTTTAGCAACCTGCCGCAAGGATCCAACGCACCGAGAAGCACGGAGCACCACAACAAACGAAAAGCAGAGGAAAAGAAAAAAAAAGTAGGAAAAAGGTAGGAGTGAAATGGCAAAACAGAGGAATGGAAAAACACGGGAAAAAATGAAATAGCTGTTTGGAACACACAAATACAAAGTACCAGAATTAGAGTAACACAAATAAAATACATATAGATTATTTATTAAGAAGTATATATAATTAAATGGCTTCATCTAATACGTAGTGAGCTCCTAATAGACGCAATCCATTTTTTTTAAGGTAAACAGGAGGGATCGCTCCCTACTGATCGAGCTTTTACTGAAAAGAGCAAAAGTTCATACAGCTCCCTTTACGAGATAAAGAATGAAACAAACAAAATTAAGAGAATTACACATAACCTTCTGGCCATTGATTGATCTGGGGTTCATAAACTCCTTTTGCCTGAAGATCGTGTCATTACGAACTGATTAAATAGCCCAACACATTGATATAATAATTTCCATAAAAAAAAGAACATTCAACTAATTTCTGAATTAGACGATTACTTCGAAAGGATCAGCTGTCAAACGGATACTCAGTCCCAGGGTTAATTAAGAAACAAACCCACCCGCTCTAAAGAATTTACTATCCCGCAGCGTTGCACAAAAAGTAGCTCCAATTGTTAGCTCCTGACACACATGGTACTCTGCTTCTGGTCAGGTACAAGACCCTTGACTACTTGAGTGGTTCCAACTTCATGGCTGCATCAGCGGCGAATCTAGGATTTTGCTCTAGGGTATGCCAGCCAAAATTTTTTATATATAATTCGCTAAAATCATTTGATAATTCAGTAAGAAATATGAATTTGTAACATATAATACGATATACGTGAACTAAAAGTACACGATTTGAAGATTTAATCAAAAACATCCATAAATTACAATATAAACAGCTAAAACAATATATTGTTACAAATATAGAGACAATTCAATGATATTAGCAATGAAAATCGATAGGATTAAAAAAAAGAAAAGAGTAGAGATTGAACCTAATCTCGGTGGCCGGCAATCGGACTGTGGGAGTTAGTTGCGGAAGCGCAGGCAGCAGCAGATGTCACACTCGGATTTAAGGACAAAACCAGATATACACTATATGTGAAATAAAGGAGTCAAATCTCACATATAGTCGCAGATAAGTGTAATACCAAGAGACAAATGCTTAATAAATATAACTCAATAGTATAAAATATACCTTAGAGAGCAACACAGCGGAAAGACAACTCCAAACACCGGGTGTAACCTTCACTCCAGGAACAAACTGACTGGTTGATCACAAGCCTAACAATTCCAGAATCTAGAAATCTAATACCCTTCCTGAGATGTGGAAAATAGCAAGAGTGAGTCCATATCGAACTCAACAAATATAACACGGGGTTCATGAGGCTCAAAAGGCTAGACACTGGTTTGACTGCATTTAGCTTTTAATTGTCACAATTTTATTACATGAGTAGCATCAAATTTGCATTAATCCCACAATAAACATATGATCAATGTAAATATGAATAACGAATAGCAAAAACATATTCATTATTAATGATCAACTATTCCATAAGGGTCCAAGGCCACTCGTGACCGTGAGCACGGCTGTTATAACAGTTTTACACTCTGCAGAGGTTGTACACTTTCACTGTGAGTCATGTTTACCCATATGCCCGGGATCGCAACTCCCAAAACACTTCCAAGGTGAGCAGGCAGGGAAACACTATGAAGCCTTTCAAAGGTTCGTCTAACAAGTTAGGGCCGCTAGGTTTCCAAAGTCAGTCTGTGTGATTCTACCACGCAGGGATCCACAGTCTGCTCTACCCCATTTGCGCCACAAGGGTAACCTCTAACAAGCTAGAAAAGGTCCTCATACTGAGCTAAAGCCAGAGCCATTATAGCCCTCACAGTTGTACTGTAAATCCCGGATTTTCGCTTACAGATAAGTCCTTATGGAGAGTACGAGAGCACCAAAGTAACCCCATGCTCTAGTACCCTTTAACAGTAATAAAATCATCTTTTATTGTTTATTGCATATTCCATTAGTCAAATTACATGATCATAGTTCATGTTGAGCACTAGCAATACTAATCCATGCAGTATAATAGGTATCAAGGAATAAGATCAACTCTAAGTCATTCTTAACAAGGAATATATGCATAATGATATTATTTGCTTACTGTGAATAGGACAACAAGGATAATCCCATGCTATACTTGCCTTAAATCAAGATCCTTTTTCTGATCCAAATCTTCAATTAATAGCTTCTTGAATCTCCACGTAAATCTCACCGACTGGACTTGATCAATAAATCACCACACACACATCGAGCAATCATACACGAAGCAAACAATAAATAATAATTAGAACAGTACACCAAACATATGAAAAAATATGTGAAAAGGTTTTAAAGATGTTCTACGCATTGCTACGAACACACCGGAGCGAAAAACACGCTAATCGGAGCTACGGTGAAAGAAATACATACACCAAAAGATTATGTTGTATAAAACGGAAAATTATAGGTTTCATTTGTTTTAACTATATAAAATCATATATATATAGGATAAAATACTTTTTATATATATTCAAAAGTGACTTAGGCTAAATTACATTTAAATTTAGAAAACTAAAGGAGAAATCAATAATATTTCATTTATAAATCTAGTTGCACATTTATTAATCAAGTTAGATCTAAACTATGAAATTTCAGAAATTTTGATAAAGAAAACATTAATACTATTACGTAGTTCATATTGTTATAAATCCATTGCAATTTGAACGGACTAATTCGGAATTAAAACAAAATTATGTATTAAACGAGATTTTCTTTAGTAAAGTACTAGATTAAATCTAACATCGAATCTTAAAGATAGAAAACCTAACCAACAGTAGCACTAACAGTATAAAAAGTTTGTAAAACTCTTCTACATGTTACTATGATCACATAGACGTAAAGATCACGAAATTTGGATTTAAAACGTGAAAGTTATGAGTTTTCTAGGATTTCCTATAGATAAATAATTACTTTAATATAAACTCGAAAATAAATTGTCACTAACCTACTTTACAGTTCTATCATCATGTAGAGCTCGCAAATATGAATCTAACGCAATTTGAATGGATCAAATCAGAGTTAAAACGGAGATTCTACGATTAAAACAAGATCAGTGGCAAAACTATAAATATCAGAAAACGTATTTTTCATTTACCGAGACGAAATACGCTTCCAACAGAACAAAGCGGATTCGGAACTTTACGTTTTGGACTGTGGGTTCTAAACAAGAAAAGAGCAGGGTCTCTTTAGCAAAATTACAACTGAACCGGTATCTTCTAATCTAGATCGTGGGATTCAAATCGTACGATCCAGATTGGATCGGGGTGAAGCCGGCGGCGCTCCGGCTGGATTCCGGCCCGACGGTGGGCTCCCGCGGCGGCTCCATGGCCGGGATACGCCAGAACTCGACTCCGGGCACCAATCGACGAAGGGGAAACACCGGGAGAAAGAGCAGCTCACGACGAACTCACCAAAGACAAGAACTAGGGCGCGGGATGGATGGATACGACGGTGAGCTCGGGATGGCGGCGGTGGAGGCGGAGCTTCGACCGATGCCTTCTCGGGACGTCGAGGCTAGGGTCTTGTGGCCTAATGTGGAGCAGGGAGACGCGGGGGTTCCGTTTTTATAGCCCGAAGGCATCGCTAAGTATGGAAGGGGGAGGATACGGAGAGGGATTCGACGTCGGCAAGAAAGGAAGGAGAAGCCGGCGTTCGGCATGGGGAAGAAGATGAAGGTGAAGCCGCTGACGCGTGGGCCCCGGATGTCAGCGTCACGCCGGGAAAGGAAGGCGCGCGCGCGTCGAGTTGGGCCAGCGGCCGCAACTTGGGCTCGGCCCAAGCGGGAGCGGGACGCGGGAGAGGGGAAGGTGGGCCGCGCGCTGGCAGGCCGAGGCGGACGCGGGGAAAAGCGGCGGGCCGCGTGCGCCAGGCTGCGGAAGAAGCGGGCCGAATTCCGAATGAAACTGATTTCCCTTTTCTTTTTCTTTTTCCAGTTTTTCAAAACCATTTTCCAAAAGATTTTGAAATCCATTTTGAATTTGATTCAAACCACTCAATACAAAATTTCAAATGCAGCAGCATGAATGCTCAATCATATTTCTACCCTTATATTTGATTTTAAATTTATAAAAATTATTATTATCCTAAGTTTGCATGCTCACAGAAAAAATATATAAAAATCGTATTTTCCTATTTTTCTTCTTTTCAAAATTTTAGGGTGTTACAGCAGAGCAGCCTAGGAGGAACGTAGATATGTTGATCTCGATGTTGCGTACTTGCAGCTTGGCCTGAACACCTGTGCAGATTCATCAATTCGAAACTGCGGGCAAGACTCCATTGCAAGTCTGAATCTTCAATACCTGGACGAGGCCATGATGGCTTTCGATCGATGCCAGAACGAATGAGGTTACAATGACTGGGCGGCAACCGGCAGCAGGCATCTTTCCCATCGATTAAGGGAGACCACCGGGGCACCACGACCTCAATCACGAACGGCTAGAAGCCAAGGCGGCTGGAAGGCAAGACGCGAGAACCCTCCTGAGTCTTGACCTCCCGTCATGTGGCTGCGTGCACGTGGGCCTGAAAGGCCGTCATGTGATGTGTGGCCTCGTGCCTGCGTCACCACGTGGGCCTGAAAGCCCGTCGAGGTCACAAAGCAGCCGACAGCCGCGTCGTTCGATTGACTTTGCTTCCAAATACACGTATACATATAGTATACATATAGGTTCATATACTAGCACGATAAGCGCGATCCTATGTGGATCATCTTTGGGCTAAGAATTTTATGCACATAACATTTAATATTGGCATTAGGATTTACTTGACTTTAATCGAATTAAAATGGACCAAGCCCAATTAAAATCCAACACCTATCCGCAAAACAGACCAAACCGATATATTAGACGTTGGACAGTTCAAAAGGCCGATTCCCATGTCCAGGAAGTTGCCGCTACTCCTCAAGATCAAGTTTTCTGTCAACAGAGAGTTCTAACTCTCAAATCGATGAACATCGGTGCATCTACTTTATTTACATCAAGCCTACTACATAAGCAGGGGAAAATAAGTAGGCACAACCACCAATAGAGGGTTTGGTTGCAATCCCTTTGAACGCCACCCTCGCTTGTTTGATAGCAACTACTGGAAATGCGCCGACGCGTGGCCCCTTTTTTCCAGTACACAGGAGAGCCACCACATATCTATGTGCCCTGCCAGCAGCTAAAGTCTGTAGCACATCCACAACCGGGAACAGGCAGGCCTCAGGCTGCACCTTAAAATGCCGGCATTGCTTGACCTCGCCACCACCTGCACACGACAGTCTGTGGACTGGCTACTGGGACTGAGAATCGGTAGAAGGTGCCGTGAAAATAGCAGCCGGCACGATCAGGTTGACCTCAACTGCAATTGATCAGGTCGCGCAGATTGCATTCCCCACGCATCCCACTCTCAGGCAACAAAGGGCATGCAGTGCCACTGTTCTCATTTTCAAATGCCTCATCGGCCATCGGCCTAAATTTCTAATAAACAGGCAAAGGTAGCTTCTGCTGTATATACCATACACGGACAACTAAAAAGCTACAATCTCTCTTTGTATACAGTATACATGTCGAGGCTAGCAAGGACCAAGATATATATGTGGTACTTCAGGCCAGCAGCTAAAACCTATAAAAGATGATGAAAATGTTGGTAGTCTGGTCAGTGCTTTCGAGAGGCTCAACCACTCTGATCATCAAGGCAGTGGCGAAACCAGAAAACAAATTTATTCATTATTATTAATAATGGGCAAGCAGTAGGTGTAAATTTTATCACATTTGGTGCACTGAGATCTTATTGACTCCAGGCCTAGCATTTCCAACATAGTAATTTACGCCAATTTGATGTTTATCTTCTCTGCAAATCAAGGCACTAGGACAATATATTTGATTGGAGAAATTTTACGATGGTTGGAAAAAACATGGACCATCCATTGGACGAGATCGGACGGTGAACAAATAGGAGGTACCCAACTGAAAGTACCTGGAAGTACCAAATATGCGAGAATAGTACCAAATTAGGTGGGGCAATATCAATTTTTCATTTTATATTTTATTTTCAAATAAGGGTAAATTAGTTATTTTAGCACTGCCATTCAAGAGCAAAAATGGCATTTTTCCATTCATCTCTATCTGAATATGAAGCAATGTCGTGTCCGGTGACTCCCATCTCAGGTTGCATGCGCCCCGCCGCCCTGGCCGGGCAGGCGTTTCCTACAACTTCTGCGATCGTGCTGTTAGTTACTGTGGATCGATCTAGGGTAGATCTAGCGGGTAATTCTCTTTACATTTGGGATAAACAATGTAGATCATGTATGGAAAACAGAGAGAGGGAGAGAGAGGAGGAGAGGGGAGTAGATCGACCATACGGGTTGGAGGAGATGGAGCAGCATTGGGCGTCCACGGCGACGGCGTGGACGTCGGCGTGGTGAAGATGGTGTCGGGGTACCGGTGGTGTAGTCGCCGGTGGGTTCTTCCCGTCGCTGGCAGCTCCCGCTCGATCGGTCTAGCGGTTAGGAGTGGGTGGCAACTGTGGCGTCGAACCTCGCGTTGTGTGCCCCTGCACCACCTCCTCTTTATTGAGCTGCGCGACGGGGGCCCACCAGCCCGTTGAACGGCCGGATACCCCCGATCAGGGTACGATCAAGGCCCTGACTTGGTCGTTGGACCGAGTCAGGAGGAGATCAACTAACATTCTCCCCCTTGATCTCATTTTATACTTTAACTTTAAACTTTGACTTTGATTGCTTTCACTTTTATTTGTTCCATCATAAATTAGTGTATAGAGCATGCTTCATCGTCACGGTCAATTGCCGATAGATTTAACAGCTACAATACATGTCTCTGTTCTAGAACAGATTCTTTAACTTTCGGGCCCTTTATTGTCCGGAAATCATAGGCTATACCATAGACCCATGTCGACTGTGTGTTCTCTGAACACACTGGGTGGTAAGCCTTTGGTAAGCGGATCCGCAAGCACTTGCTTGTCACCTTTACGTTCAATACCTTTAGTATGATTCCGGACTTTCTCCTTAATAACGTATAACTTTAATGTCAATGTGTTTGGCAGCACACTTGACTCGTTATAGGAGCAAACTACTTAGATGGTCATTGCTGTTGACAACCATTATCAATTCCGGGTACAAGTTTCTTAACCATTTTTGCCTGTCCCTCAGCCTCATATCATGCTATATTATAACTTTACATCACTGATGATACTAGAACTGTTTCTTTTGGAGCTTTTCCACAATAAAACTCCAACTGCGAGTGTTAGCTACTATGTGGGTTTCACTAAACATCTCGCCAAAATATAACATTTGTACCCACAACTACTTGAGAGTACCTGTTCTTTCCTTTTAGCATGAGGCCGACATTTTTAACTCTATTCCAGTGATCTATATCTGGACTGGACTTTTGCCAAAACAACCCGGATACGTAAACTGTGTCAGGGCAAGGTTTTATCTTTGTACTCATTAAGCTTCCAACAGCTGAAGCATATAGGACGTCCATCTATAACAATCTTACATTGCTTTTGGAACATTAAAGTTCTCAAAACTATTACCCTGACTATGAGAACAGGCGTAGGTTTACCCGCATAGGTACTTTATTTCTTTAGAAACTTTTCTTAGCATGCCTATGCGATAGTCACAATACCCCTTTTCTTCTATCTCGGTGAGTTTCTGTAACACCCCAGGTGTTTATCACCAATTAAGTAGTGGGTTTAAGCTCAAACATGATAGATTAATGGAGATGACAGTGTCAAAGTCAAACCTATGGAAATAAGCCATAACCTAAACTTGGATATTGCACCCTCGCTTACATATAGGCTCAATTAAAAGATATATGCTTGGGTGTTGCTATCAAAGTATCTTCACATGTCTCACCTCAATAACTATCTATATTGATCCCTGGAAAAGTTTCTTGAAGTTTGGAATCAAGAAGTCAAATGAAATGATAAGTCATAGTAGAGTTGGAAATTTTGAAGGAATGAGTCATATCTTGCTTGGATTGTTTTGTTTAGAGAATGAGAACATATGTCATCAACCAAGTCTTGCAACCTTGACCAAACAACTCCAATTGAACCCTACAACAACACTTATGAAAGGCTCATGTGGAACAAGTGACAAAAAGATGCCGCAAATCGGTCCCGAACCTCAAAACTAGGGTTTCTTCCAACGCGGTGTTGACCGAAGTGAAACTACTATTTTTATTCGAGATATGAAGTTTGACCTTTAATGAAAATTGGAGTTTAGTTTGTATGCAACAAACTTTATTTTTGGACCACGTCCCGATCCCACCCCGAAGTGCTGTCAAGCTGATCACAGTGCAATTTTGACTCCTCCTTTGCAACCCTATGGTGGGACTTAATATCTCGCAAACCAGTGGAATTTGACTGAGCTCCTATAAGCAATGTTGTAGTACTCTCATAGCCCTACGCAACGGTATAATTTGTTGGTCGAATTGTCATCTGGTTTAAGAGATAGAGGTGAGATTAGAAGAATGGCAGACTCGTAAATACGTCGCTTTTGGATGGCAGTTTTGGAGGCGCTGAAACTTGGTGGCCGACATCGGAAAGGACCGAGCGCCGTGTGGCCTCTGTGCCCGTGCATGAGCGCCACCTCCCCGGGCTGCTCTGTGTCGAGGGGGAGAAAAAGGGGATCGAGCCCGACCCTTCACTCGCTCCCTTCTCCTCTTTTCCTCGGTCTATTTCTCTCTCGCTCTCTCGTGCCCGAAGCCATGGCCGAGTCGGGCTGGAGCTCGCTGTTGCTGTCGCCCCTCCTTTGCCCCTCCTCTTCCAACACCAGCCACCCCTCTCCTCCTCCCTCCTGCCGCTGCTGTTGGCTGCCATCTGCTCCTTCGTCGTCCTGGGCCGCTATCTCACCGGAATCAAGCCGGCCTCCTCCGTCCCCTTCTCTGTTTTCCGTCGCTGTGAGGAAGAAGGACCATCTAGCGAGGCAGAAACTCTTTGTTGTGTTCACTTTGCAAAAGTGCTAGAGACAAAGGATTTACATATAGGGGCTTACATGATTTGTGGAAAGTTTTGTGTTCACTCTGCATAATGTTTTCTTTTTTTTCTTTTTCGGAATTAGTATTGCATTTAAATGGCTGAACTTTGAAAATACATAGTAAATGATAGAAAAATCGTAAAATAGCAAATGAGAACTTTTTGGAATCCTTGTGAAATTTTCTATGCAGTGGATCTATAATATGGCATGTTTTAGTTTAAAGTTTTAGCTGTAAAAATAGATTTATGCAACTAGGTTTTGAATGCTAGTTGGATCTGTTATTTTTAATAACTGTAAATATATAACTCCAAATAAAGTGAAATTTTTGTGACGTGTTACGCTTGTGATGTATTATGTCTAGTAAAAATTTCAAGATTTTAGGCTTGATAGTTTAGGAGCTATAAAAATAACAAATGCTATATGCTGCTTTGCTTCTATTCTGGACAGTTCTGCATATATGCATTGTTTGGCTTAGTTAAGTTATGAATCATGCCTTGATGACAATAAATTATTTGTATTAATTTTCTTAAGCTTTTCAAAAAGCTAAAGAGCACAATTTTTGGTTAAGTATATGTTTAACTATAGTAGTCTAAAGTGCTGTAGCTGTTTCTGTCCAAACCCAGACAGGGTTGCCTTGTTTATAATGTGTGACCTAGTTAGTAGCACAATTAGCTCTAGATGTTTATAACAAAATTGTTCGCAACTTGTTAATCTTTCTAAAAAGTCCAGAACCATAATTATTGGATTTGTGAAACTCAAGTTATAACGGTTTAAAGTGGCATATCAGATTCTGTCCATATTTTGGATAGAGATGCAATTATTTAATTAATTGACCATGTTAACTGTAGAATCATCTTAAGATGATTACAAGAAAGTTGTAGGTAACTTTATAAGCTTTCCATAAAGTTGAGAATCATGTTTGTTGGAGGTCTAGAACTCTATTTATGCTTCTCTGAAGTTTCTATCAGTTTTCTGTCTATAATTGTACCACTGCTGTTGGGCTGCATGTGTGGTGTTACTCGTGCAACTAGTTTCATGGTGTAAATGATGTTTACTGTGATTTTGGTAAATACAAAAGTTATATATAATTATCTTATCTTTCTTGTGTTAAATTTTCATGATCCCAGGTCTGATAGTTTAAGAGTTGCATGCTTAATAAGTCTACTGTCAGATTTTAATTACCTTCTGTGCAGACTTTAAAGATTAGCATGTTTGGTCATGATAACTTGGAAATCAGGTTGAGATGATTAAAGATGAAATGTAGATAATTTCCTAAGCTTTCTAGAATGTCTTCTTGCAAGTCATTTGGATTTATAAAACTCCAGATATGATTGATTTATGAAGCTACTGTTTGCTAGTCCAGAAATTGGCATATTCCAGTTATCGTTGTTGCTTCACCTTGAGTTGCTTTGCATGTTGCTAAGTGTGATTCATGTCCTTGGTGATGAAGTTAGTACACCTGAAACTTGTGAAGATTATGCTTTACTTATTATGCATGGAATGGTTGGTGTGCTATAGTCAGTGAGTGGCTATGAGGGCTTGTATCTTGTTTAAATCTTGTGCTTGTCTTATGTGATGCATTCTTATTGCCATTCATCATGTTCATACACATGCATCGTCATATCTCATTTAGGTACGTTAGATGCACTACGTGGATGGCAAGATGTGGAGCTGAACCTGAAGATGGAGTTGGTGGATCCATCCCGAAGATAGAAGGACTGGACAAGTGATAGATTGGGAGGATGCTCGCCAAGTGAATTCATCTGACATACTCTAACTTGAGTCGGATCCCAGGCAAGCCCCGGAGCATTATAAGCCTCCTATCTTCAAAGCAATTAATTATATCTATATATATGTTATAAGTATTGTTGCATTAAGTGGTAGGAGTTGATTGAAAACCCTTGCTGCATTATATCATTCCTTGTCCAGATATATGAATCCTTGAATCCTACATAGACTAGGATCGAGTAGATGCTTAGCCCTGCTTTAAGCGGTAGAAGTCAGGTGATTTCCTGTCACCTGCGAGATATAGGGATATTCATATATGGCACGGTTGGCTATATTTGCTATCGTGGAAAGGAACCATGTGTTAATAGAATAAAATGAGACCGGGCGGGATGATGATAGTGAAGCGACAAGACATGGAGGTCTTGGGTGTGAATCTATCCCCGTCTGAGTCGTTTAAGGACCGATTCGCTGTACGTCCTTGAGTCATGTTGAACGCAGTCTAACACTTAGTTGGCCGGATAAGTCGTTCCGACCGCGAAGCCGAGTAATGTGATTCAGGCCGGGAATCGAATGGTAGGTTGCTTCTTGGAGGAGAGAAAGGATGTGCTTGGGGACATTGGCGTGAGACCAAGGTGGGGTTAGAGTCCCTATCACCTGGCAGAGTGTCGCCCTTGGGGTCGCGACATCATTCGGACCCGCGATTCCTGAATCATATGAAAAGGTGGCCTGTGCGACCCTGGCAGGGGTCTGCACGGTGAGTGTTAGAAATACCCCTCCAGCTGGATAGGAATTCGATTCGAATCGCCGTCGCTCCCGGTTAGTGAGCACTTGACTTGAGCAGCGGCAACGTAGATTCCATTAAATTGAACGAATGGTTAATTGGATAACGATAGAAAGATTGCCTCAATTTATACCTGCTATGGTTAATATTGTTTGCTCCTAATAAAGTGAGTGCTCTAGTACAGGTGCTAATATAGATGATAGGTTAATGATAATTTACTTGATGCTTAAGCATTAATGATTGATCATCTATATTAAGCTTTTATGCAAAATGTTGTCAAGCTAGCCCCACTTCATATCAGCCTTGCATGATCCTTGGTGTCACCTTATTTCTGGTTTCTGACAGGTAAGTCTAGCTGAGTACCTTCTTGTACTCAGGGTTTTATCCCCACTTGTTGCAGGTTGTGATGTATCATGGCGACTGCAAGAGTTGGTTGGCTCCTGCCGTAGAGGTGGAGTGTGATCATGGGCATGATCCTTCTTATTTACCTTATCTCTAATGCTTTTGTTGGAAGTCGACCGTGGTACTGGCATGTATTTAAAATAAGAATAATGTTAGTTTCAAATTACTTTGCTTCCGCTACTTTTCAATGTAAGTTGTAATAACTATGTTGAACTCCGATGTATATTGAATTACTTGTGAAATGGATGTAACATGTGACTTGTTATGTTGAATCACTACGATCTTGGCTTGTATGTTGGTTGGTTTGAGATCCCTCGTGATTTCATTGGACTACCAGAGTTATATGGGCTCAAGTGCGAGAATTTGATCATTTCGGTGATTGTTTTTGTACTTGTGCTCTTATAATTTGGACGGTTCTGTTACAGCTGGCATCGGAGCAAGATTCAACATTAAACTTGTCGTATGTGTATTTAAAACAAAGGTTTTATTTTATAAAATCAGTTTTATCAACTTATAGTTATATATAGGTTTGTCAAATCTAAATTTTAAACCTAAGTATGCCAGTGGTCAATTTCCTTACGCCCATATAAGGATTATTAGGTGGCTTATATAAGTACTAACTTGGGGGTTTTTCATTTATGCATCTACGCCCAGGCCAAAGTATGTATGTGTGATAACTCTCCCACACTATGCTACCCGGTGTGTAAGATTGGAGGTAGCCTTCATATATGAAATAGCCATATATGTTGCTAGTTTACTTTTATGCAACGTCGCACCTACGCTCAGGTAAGTGTGAGTTGTGAGAGCATGATCATACAACCTGTGGTCTAGGGGAGAGCTAGTTTTGGTTACTGGATTATTTACATGTTACACACATGTATATATGAAGGTACTTAATTGTGGGTGATCGAAGATTCGGGTAGTTTTGGTATTACATGTACGTATACAGGGGTATATGTACATGGGAGTACTTAGAATTTTACTTCTCAGCTTTCATTGTGTGCTATATTGGGAAATGTTGGGCTGCAATGAAACTTTTCTGCAGGTACGCTAACCACGAATGCGTAAGTCGAATGTAGCTATCGACTAGCTATATATCGAGAGAGTGCGTGTTATGCCACCGACATAGAACGTGATCGCCATCTTAGGTTGGCAATCTTGTGAGGACGAATAGGACGAAGCATGCATCTTCATGATTGTTGCTTATTGCATGTCTATACTCTTCTCACCCTTGTTCTATAGTGTGTAACTTGTGATCAATGTGTTACACTATCTTTCTTGTGTGAAGCTAAACAAGAATGCCTTTATGTTGCCCACCTAAGTGTTTGCCAATGCTTTAGACCTCACTTAAGTAATTATAGATTCTTATGAATGAATTAAATTGGTGTTGGTCTAAGGTAACAAAATTTAGAGCTATTATAATAACATGTTTGTGTACTCTCTTGTTAAGTAGAACAAAGGCAAGCTTTGTTTTGCTTTTAGGACGTTGGCTGCTATAACGATTTCTGTTGTAGTGATGCTTTCGTGCTCATAATGGTGTTTTCTGTAGTTATGAAGAATACCAAAGTTGTAGCTAACTTAATTATATAGCTTGTCCTAAAATTTCATGACCCTAGGTCTTATGGTTTGAGAGTTATGAATTTTAGAAGTTTACTGTCAGGTTTTGCTTATGCTCTGAATAGATCTGAATGTTTGGTTTGTTTGACCTATGTGCATATGGAATCATGTCTTGGAGATAATAGAAGAAGTATAGTACTTTTTCTAAGCTTTCCAAAGTGTCCTATAGCACTAATATTGATGGTCGAAATTTCTAGTTATGAGCTTGTCAAGTGGAATGACAGAATCTGTCCAAATCTGGGCAGAGATGTCTTCTTTGTCTTGTTTGGCCTTGTTAGCTATAGAATCATCTTAATATGATAATAAGAAAGTTATAGACAAATTAATAAGCTTTACATAAAGTTAAGGCTCAGCCTTGTTGTGTCTCTAGAACGCCAGTTATGCATTTTTGAAGTTCTTGTCAGTTTTCTGTCCATATTGGTACAGATCTGAAACATTAACATTTTTGGTCATGTTAATCTATGAATTTGATTTTGGTATGAATAACTAAAGTGTAGCCATCTTCCTAAGCTTCCTAGAAAGTCTAGGATCACCTTTGTGAGATGTCTACAACCTCAGTTATGGTAGAAACAAGTAACTACTGTGCTGCTGTCCAGATTCTGGGCACATGCTAAGTTGGCCTCTTTAACTAACGTTTGTTTGGACTAAACTTGTAGTTAGTTCATGCTTGAGATAAATGCTTATTTTGGGTGAGCTTTTTTTTGCTTGGTAATAGTTGCTTGAGTCATTTGTTTAAGCTTCTTCATGTGTTGCTTGAATTTATGATGCATGGATGTATGCTTGTTACTTTGGGTAAAGCCGTAGTTGTCACCTCGTTGTCCTCGGTGAGCATACGAGTGTCACATAAGCTTTATCCTAGAACAATGTTCACGTTACGTAATTATTTGGTTGTTATCTTCTATTAGGTTCTTTATCTTAGGAGTCTGAGCCTGTAGACTTGGTGGTTAGCCCTTGAATGTTTGTATCCATGCCGTTGCTTGACCAAAAGCCCAAAGTTGAGTTCTCCTATAGTTTGTATGAGTCGTGGATGTTTTGCAACCCTTTTTGTGAAGACCTTTATCGACTGACCAACCAAGTTATCTTCCATCAACGCTAGCCTTTTACCACGGTTCGTACGTTGCCAATTGTGGAGATTGTACCCAAATCCATGCTGGACCTTCCAGTTATCTCTCCCAAAGGTTAGCTAGTGTGACGCAACGTCTCTTTGTGATGGCCTCTAAATCATGTGCTTACAAATTCGTACATCTACCTTATCAACTCAATCTATGACCACATACCGGTTTTCACCTTGAAAATTGCTTAATTCGTCTCCAACACTCCCCAGTCTCGGGATGTTTATCAATTTTGATCTCATGTTGTTGCTCAACATGATCGAATCTCTGTTAATTAATTATCTAGTAGTTTCCTTAGTCGACGCCAGGTGTGCGTGGAATTATGTACAAATCGCACGCTCAGTCGTCTTCGGCAATGGAGCTATGTTCTCTTGTGCAGTGCTTTGATCTGCGAATAGCTTCCCTATTGATTCTAAACCTTGTGACTACCTTTACTTGCTATCCCTCCTTGTATGGCGCTTGTTCTTACAACCCATTGGTGTCACTTGAAATTTCACCTTCGTTGTGCGTCTAGTAATGGTGTTATGAGTAGCCACTGATGGTGCCGCGACGAAACCAAGGGCCTCCTGTGGCTGCAGACACATGGCTGGCTGCTTGGCACACACTGGTATCACGGTTTCTAGTCATGATCCATTATCAAACGATAGACGATGTGCTATTTTCTTGTGTTCCTTCTTGGTTATCTCTCCAAATCGTATCGTAAGATCCATATCTTAGACCGAAAGTAGTGGAACTTCCTTCTAAAGTTGCTAAGAGAAAAATCTTTGAAGAATAGGTCACCGACATAAACATTAACAGACTGCAATAGGTGGTAGACAAGTGACTCTACGTAGTTATCCCAGTATTGACGAACGTCATCTAGTAAGCAAGTATCTCACATCTATTGGATAAAAAGGACACACAACCCTTAATGTTGGACAAGTTATCTGTGGGATAAAAATCAATTGTCGCACTGTGCATATGACCGGAGCTATCCAAGTTGCAATCTTGGGTGCATAATGACCCTACAATCGAAATAAACCATCTCTAGAATAACTTCGTATTTGCTAACTTCGATGGCAACCATTCGTTCTGCGTCAACCACAATTATTATGGTCAAGAGTGAAGATTTGGAATTTTTAGTGTTGAGAGACAACTAATCAGTTACCAATAGGAAGGTTAATCTCTAGCTAGGTAATGACTCCTTGGTAGCTACGAAGGCTATTTCTTACAGAGCAATAACCAATAAGAAGTTGATCAACTAGCCAACAACTTGAGAGATACTCTATCTTCCAGAGCCATTGTAATCAAGTCAATTTAATCTTGGACAATCACACAGATAGTGCAAGGTGTTCTATCAGCTAAAGTGAAGAATTAGAGAAAGCATGCCCTAGTTTCCATTAGCATCCTTGTGTCCATAGGTGCCACAAACGGTTTGCCCATAACTGGGAAAGAAATTTGAGAAGTGTTAAACAACAGATTTCCTATCTTAGAGCTGCTGTTTGATCCTAAAAAGGAAGCCTCAACGTGAAAGTTGGCCTGACAAAGTTGTTATGCTGCAAGTCAACTCAACTTACAGTACAACTAAGTCACCAAGGAGGATTTTACTCAATCGCTTGGTGGTAGACTACTCCCCGCGGTTAAGTGAATAATTACAACTTTTATTGTCCTTAAGGCCTCATTACATCTTTCTTAGGGAATTATTTTCCAATAATGACATACTTTGGTACCTTATACATGTTTTTACCAAGAGGTTGCATCTGATTCAACCCAGATAACTGTTGTCTTTGGATAAAAGAATCTTATTAGGTAACATTTGGCCGAAATACGAAGACAACTGAGTCAGCTATCACATTCACTAAACCCTCAACAGACTCAGATAATACAGTGTTATCATCAGAGAAAGAGAACTGCACACAAGGAACCTAAAGTAGTTTTCCATTGGTTGGTGTCTAAATGAATGAACGTTTACGACCAGAATAGACCTTGTCTATTGGTTAGTTTGTAGCATATAACCTCAGAGAATGTTTATCGTCTATGATCTTCCCCTTTTGGAAGGTTGTGCTCAAGCCATTTTGGTAGAGAACTGCTTTTCAAAACCGTGGGAACATAGAGCCATTTCAACGAGTATACTTTTGAATATTTGGTCTAATGTCAAGTTCATATGGCCTATGTTGTGCTCATTAGAGAGTCAGATACTTGTGAGTGGTTCACTCATGGACCAAATGATCTCCGTACACTGAGAATGCAGTATGTGCTATCTTGGATTCCTCCCAAAGTAACAATGCTTCATGGAAGTCAACGAAGGAAATTCTTCAGACAAATTTTACCATAAAGAGTAAATATCAAAAAGTGCCTTTGACCAAATTGTTCACCGACGTTGAAGCTTTTAGCTGAATGCTATAGCAGATGTTGGGAAATAGATAACGTGTTTCTCTTCCTTAAAAGATCTTCCATTCCGAATCTCGGGACGCGATTCTTTTAAGGAGGGAGGGCTGTAACACCCCAGGTGTTTATCACCAATTAAGTAGTGGGTTTAAGCTCAAACATGATAGATTAATGGAGATGACAGTGTCAAAGTCAAACCTATGGAAATAAGCCATAACCTAAACTTGGATATTGCACCCTCGCTTACATATAGGCTCAATTAAAAGATATATGCTTGGGTGTTGCTATCAAAGTATATTCACATGTCTCACCTCAATAACTATCTATATTGATCCCTAGAAAAGTTTCTTGAAGTTTGGAATCAAGAAGTCAAATGAAATGATAAGTCATAGTAGAGTTGGAAATTTTGAAGGAATGAGTCATATCTTGCTTGGATTGTTTTGTTTAGAGAATGAGAACATATGTCATCAACCAAGTCTTGCAACCTTGACCAAACAACTCCAATTGAACCCTACAACAACACTTATGAAAGGCTCATGTGGAACAAGTGACAAAAAGATGCCGCAAATCGGTCCCAAACCTCAAAACTAGGGTTTCTTCCGACGCGGTGTTGACCGAAGTGAAACTACTATTTTTGTTCGAGATATGAAGTTTGACCTTTAATGAAAATTGGAGTTTAGTTTGTATGCAACAAACTTTATTTTTGGACCACGTCCCGATCCCACCCCGAAGTGCTGTCAAGCTGATCACAGTGCAATTTTGACTCCTCCTGTGCAACCCTATGGTGGGACTTAATATCTCGCAAACCAGTGGAATTTGACTGAGCTCCTATAAGCAATGTTGTAGTACTCTCATAGCCCTACGTAGCGGTATAATTTGTTGGTTGAATTGTCATCTGGTTTAAGAGATAGAGGTGAGATTAGAAGAGTGGCAGACTCGTAAATACGTCGCTTTTGGATGGCAGTTTTGGAGGCGCTGAAACTTGGTGGCCGATATTAGAAAGGACCGAGCGCCGTGTGGCCTCCGTGCCCGTGCATGAGCGCCACCTCCCCGGGCTGCTCTGTGTCGAGGGGGAGAAAAAGGGGATCGAGCCCGACCCTTCACTCGCTCCCTTCTCCTCTTTTCCTCGGTCTATTTCTCTCTCGCTCTCTCGTGCCCGAAGCCATGGCCGAGTCGGGCTGGAGCTCGCTGTTGCTGTCGCCCCTCCTTTGCCCCTCCTCTTCCAACACCAGCCACCCCTCTCCTCCTCCCTCCTGCCGCTGCTGTTGGCTGCCATCTGCTCCTTCGTCGTCCTGGGCCGCTATCTCACCGGAATCAAGCCGGCCTCCTCCGTCCCCTTCTCTGTTTTCCGTCGCTGTGAGGAAGAAGGACCATCTAGCGAGGCAGAAACTCTTTGTTGTGTTCACTTTGCAAAAGTGCTAGAGACAAAGGATTTACATATAGGGGCTTACATGATTTGTGGAAAGTTTTGTGTTCACTCTGCATAATGTTTTCTTTTTTTTCTTTTTCGGAATTAGTATTGCATTTAAATGGCTGAACTTTGAAAATACATAGTAAATGATAGAAAAATCGTAAAATAGCAAATGAGAACTTTTTGGAATCCTTGTGAAATTTTCTATGCAGTGGATCTATAATATGGCATGTTTTAGTTTAAAGTTTTAGCTGTAAAAATAGATTTATGCAACTAGGTTTTGAATGCTAGTTGGATCTGTTATTTTTAATAACTGTAAATATATAACTCCAAATAAAGTGAAATTTTTGTGACGTGTTACGCTTGTGATGTATTATGTCTAGTAAAAATTTCAAGATTTTAGGCTTGATAGTTTAGGAGCTATAAAAATAACAAATGTTATATGCTGCTTTGCTTCTATTCTGGACAGTTCTGCATATATGCATTGTTTGGCTTAGTTAAGTTATGAATCATGCCTTGATGACAATAAATTATTTGTATTAATTTTCTTAAGCTTTTCAAAAAGCTAAAGAGCACAATTTTTGGTTAAGTATATGTTTAACTATAGTAGTCTAAAGTGCTGTAGCTGTTTCTGTCCAAACCCAGACAGGGTTGCCTTGTTTATAATGTGTGACCTAGTTAGTAGCACAATTAGCTCTAGATGTTTATAACAAAATTGTTCGCAACTTGTTAATCTTTCTAAAAAGTCCAGAACCATAATTATTGGATTTGTGAAACTCAAGTTATAACGGTTTAAAGTGGCATATCAGATTCTGTCCATATTTTGGACAGAGATGCAATTATTTAATTAATTGACCATGTTAACTGTAGAATCATCTTAAGATGATTACAAGAAAGTTGTAGGTAACTTTATAAGCTTTCCATAAAGTTGAGAATCATGTTTGTTGGAGGTCTAGAACTCTATTTATGCTTCTCTGAAGTTTCTATCAGTTTTCTGTCTATAATTGTACCACTGCTGTTGGGCTGCATGTGTGGTGTTACTCGTGCAACTAGTTTCATGGTGTAAATGATGTTTACTGTGATTTTGGTAAATACAAAAGTTATATATAATTATCTTATCTTTCTTGTGTTAAATTTTCATGATCCCAGGTCTGATAGTTTAAGAGTTGCATGCTTAATAAGTCTACTGTCAGATTTTAATTACCTTCTGTGCAGACTTTAAAGATTAGCATGTTTGGTCATGATAACTTGGGAATCAGGTTGATATGATTAAAGATGAAATGTAGATAATTTCCTAAGCTTTCTAGAATATCTTCTTGCAAGTCATTTGGATTTATAAAACTCCAGATATGATTGATTTATGAAGCTACTGTTTGCTAGTCCAAAAATTAGCATATTCCAGTTATCGTTGTTGCTTCACCTTGAGTTGCTTTGCATGTTGCTAAGTGTGATTCATGTCCTTGGTGATGAAGTTAGTACACCTGAAACTTGTGAAGATTATGCTTTACTTATTATGCATGGAATGGTTGGTGTGCTATAGTCAGTGAGTGGCTATGAGGGCTTGTATCTTGTTTAAATCTTGTGCTTGTCTTATGTGATGCATTCTTATTGCCATTCATCATGTTCATACACATGCATCGTCATATCTCATTTAGGTACGTTAGATGCACTACGTGGATGGCAAGATGTGGAGCTGAACCTGAAGATGGAGTTGGTGGATCTATCCCGAAGATAGAAGGACTGGACAAGTGATAGATTGGGAGGATGCTCGCCAAGTGAATTCATCTGACATACGCTAACTTGAGTCGGATCCCAGGCAAGCCCCGGAGCATTATAAGCCTCCTATCTTCAAAGCAATTAATTATATCTATATATATGTTATAAGTATTGTTGCATTAAGTGGTAGGAGTTGATTGGAAACCCTTGCTGCATTATATCATTCCTTGTCCAGATATATGAATCCTTGAATCCTACATAGACTAGGATCGAGTAGATGCTTAGCCCTGCTTTAAGCGGTAGAAGTCAGGTGATTTCCTGTCATCTGCGAGATATAGGGATATTCATATATGGCACGGTTGGCTATATTTGCTATCGTGGAAAGGAACCATGTGTTAATAGAATAAAATGAGACCGGGCAGGATGATGATAGTGAAGCGACAAGACATGGAGGTCTTGGGTGTGAATCTATCCCCGTCTGAGTCGTTTAAGGACCGATTCGCTGTACGTCCTTAAGTCATGTTGAACGCAGTCTAACACTTAGTTGGCCGGATAAGTCGTTCCGACCGCGAAGCCGAGTAATGTGATTCAGGCCGGGAATCGAATGGTAGGTTGCTTCTTGGAGGAGAGAAAGGATGTGCTTGGGGACATTGGCGTGAGACCAAGGGGGGGTTAGAGTCCCTATCACCTGGCAGAGTGTCGCCCTTGGGGTCGCGACATCATTCGGACCCGCGATTCCTGAATCATATGAAAAGGTGGCCTGTGCGACCCTGGCAGGGGTCTGCACGGTGAGTGTTAGAAATACCCCTCCAGTTGGATAGGAATTCGATTCGAATCGCCGTCGCTCCCGGTTAGTGAGCACTTGACTTGAGCAGCGGCAACGTAGATTCCATTAAATTGAACGAATGGTTAATTGGATAACGATGGAAAGATTGCCTCAATTTATACCTGCTATGGTTAATATTGTTTGCTCCTAATAAAGTGAGTGCTCTAGTACAGGTGCTAATATAGATGATAGGTTAATGATAATTTACTTGATGCTTAAGCATTAATGATTGATCATCTATATTAAGCTTTTATGCAAAATGTTGTCAAGCTAGCCCCACTTCATATCAGCCTTGCATGATCCTTGGTGTCACCTTATTTCTGGTTTCTGACGGGTAAGTCTAGTTGAGTACCTTCTTGTACTCAGGGTTTTATCCCCACTTGTTGCAGGTTGTGATGTATCATGGTGACTGCAAGAGTTGGTTGGCTCCTGCCGTAGAGGTGGAGTGTGATCATGGGCATGATCCTTCTTATTTACCTTATCTCTAATGCTTTTGTTGGAAGTCGACCGTGGTACTGGCATGTATTTAAAATAAGAATAATGTTAGTTTTAAATTACTTTGCTTCCGCTACTTTTCAATGTAAGTTGTAATAACTATGTTAAACTCCGATGTATATTGAATTACTTGTGAAATAGATGTAACATGTGACTTGTTATGTTGAATCACTACGATCTTGGCTTGTATGTTGGTTGGTTTGAGATCCCTCGTGATTTCATTGGACTACCGGAGTTATATGGGCTCAAGTGCGAGAATTTGATCATTTCGGTGATTGTTTTTGTACTTGTGCTCTTATAATTTGGACGGTTCTGTTACAGTTTCAATCCTTATAATGGGAGACATTTCACCGAGAACTTTCTTATTGAACCTTGAGGACAAGAGCTTCTTCTTCTCATGCAGTAGATTGACATCACTACTAACAAGTAAGATGTCATCCACATATACATGATTAGAAAATAAATTTCCCATTCTATAACTATGTACAAATGCAATTGTCCTCTCATTCTCTTTAACCCAAAATTTTCAATTGACTCTTCAACTTTAAATGCCATTGTCTAGAGATTTACTCTAGTCCATAAGAGATTCCTACAGGTGGCATCCCTTATGTTCTTTTCTTTCCATGACAAAACCTCTAGGTTGTGCCACGTAATCATTTCCATACAAATCCCATTGGGAAATGTTATCTTTACTTTCATCTGATGTAACTCAGATCATGATGTGCCACTAGCACTCATTGTAATCTATTCATTCGCTTCGCGTAAAACTTTTGATTCAAGTCGCGCTCCATATCTTTACATATTTCCCTTGGAGTCACATTTTGTCTTGTAGACCCATCACAGTCTACTGTTTTGGCTCCTTAGAAATTTATTCTAGATTCTAAAATATTATTGGTATTATCGATTTCATTTCATCTTCCTTTACTTCTTGTCACTTGGACGAATGAACGCCTCTTATGACTTCTTCAAATTAGGTGGGATTACCCTCCATTTGAATTTCACTAATATAGACTTTATAATCGTCAGAAATATCTGATTTTCTTATTCTTTGAGACTTTCTGGGGCCTTAGTTACTAGCATTTCTTGACCTTTATTGTCAAAATACAATTGATTCTATAAGGTTCTGTGTAACAAGATCCTTGTTTACATTATTCATCCTCCTTGCGGAGTCAGATTTCTTTGTACCATGCTCCCCCAGATTGTCCTATCTTTAATTTTCTTATTTTGGGTTCAATCTGCTAAAACTCATATGGTGCATTTAGCACCGCTTTTAAAACTCTGAACACGTCCAGTATGAATACTGACTGACTATGCTATCTTTCTGTTGGAACTGTAAAAGGTCCATGAATTTAGCTATATCTTTACTTTAGGGGTATCGATATTATGACCGTCTTACTCCCCCGACGATCATATTTATCTTTTATAGATCACTTTAGTATGCATCGCATTGTCTGAATAATGGGAAAGTATCTTTCTTAATTGATCTCACATTTCTCCCCCTCGAAATGTGGTACGAACTTTTCTACCACAATTTCGAAAACTATTCAGAACTCTTATGAATGAGGAAACTTTGATTACTTTCTTCATCCACATGATTACATCATGCAAATGAAATTATTTCTTAATTCGTTGGGAGTACTTTTCCCTCATTTCATTTCAAGAACTCAACAGAGTCTTTTATCATTGATACTTTCGCAAGTCACGCTTCCATGTCATTCTTATCTTGAGGTTCATCTGTAACTTTCTGTTCTTCTTAAACTTATATTAGGATAACATAAGAGCTATCCTTAACTTTTCTCCCTGTGCGGAATACACTCAAAGCACATGAGTCATTACAATTTTCTCCTGCCATGCAGGATAAATACTATGTCAAATTTCTCCCGCCATGCAGGATTTATTAACATAAGTATTATGCCAACTTTACCCCGCCATGCGGGTATTTTCTCAAACTTTTCTCGTCATACGGGTACTATCACAAACTTTTTCCCGCCATGCGAGATAATTTTTTTGAAGGGATATAAATGTCAGTATTGGCTCATATTCAATCAAATTTAGAAATAAATCCAAATACTCTTTAACACACATGCTTAATCTGACGTTGGTCAAATTAAACAGGCATGTCACTTATTACATTTCAAATCATGATGATTAAGACTAAAAAATTATTTTACTTATTACATCTTTTATCATGATGATAACTAAAATCTTCTTCATAAGGAGTACATAAAAGGCATTTTTTAAACTAAACTCTTATTGTTCTATTTTCTTGGATCAATATCCTAGAATTCTTTTTCTTTTGAAGCCATTCTTTAAAGAGACCGCAGTCCCTTGCACAATGGTCTTATTTCTGCAAAAAAATTACACTTTTCATCTTCTGAGTCACAAGTACCCAGCTCATTTTCTTTTCACCCTTCAAGAATAAAGGCATGAAGTTCTTTATCTGAAAAACATCATCAATAATGAGCATGAAAATAACCCTACATTGGTCTGGTTAAAGACATGCACATTAAACTTTTAAAACTTTATGTTCTACTCTATATCACCGTTGGGTAGAAATAGAATAAAACAACATTCCTATACATTAATTCCACATCACCGTTGGACAGAAATGGAATTAACATATGAAAACTCAATTATCTTATAACCCTTTTCAAAAATAAATTCTCCCGTTGGTTCGAATTTAATTTTGAAGATCATCATCATTGCAGCGGAAACATGAAAACACATTACATTTTGCTCACTCTGAAGCATCTTTTGTTTCTCATCTATTCTCTGAAAATTGATCACTTTAATGCAAAATTCATCAGAGATTTAAACTTTAAACATAAACTCATAGAATTATAATATTGTTATCATCAACGTTGGTCAGAAAATAACAATATCATAATTTTCTTTAAACATAAACTCTTAAATAAACTTATAATATTGTTATCATCAACGTTGGTCAGAAAATAACAATATTATAATTTATCTTAATTATAAATCGACTATTCCTCCAATTATTTTCCCGTTGGTTCCAACTTTAACTGGAGGATAACTGCTCTTCAAAGAAGACAATAAACTTTAACTTTGCGGTGGAAAACATGAATCAACAATAATTATCTACTTTTCAGAAGCATTCTTTACTGATCTATTCTCTAAACAAAGTGCACGTTGGTGCAAAATTGAATAGAGATCAAAGCTTTATACAAATTTCATCAAAATATCATTTAAATATGCTTCTGAAAAAAGATAAAACTAAATTCAAAACATGCTTGTGTATCTGGCCATTTCGGCCTGAAAGCCCAGCTCGCAGCGCTGCCAGTAAGGTGCTCGGTCCGGCCCAAACGCGTGCAGCCGCTCTTCGGTCAGCACAAACGAGCCAGCCCACTCGCGCAGGCCTGCGGCCCATGCCGCGCTCGCGCGTCAGCTCGCGGCCCAGCATCGCGCTTTGGCCCGGTCCGCTCACGCGCACTGCAGCGCCCCTGCGCCGAGGCCGGGGCGACCCAGCGGCCACCACTCCGGCGCGGCCTAGCTCAGCTCGCGCAGCTCACGCCCACGCCCAGGCCGCAACCTGGGCCTGGGCCGGGAAAGTGGCCACCCGCCTGGGCCGCTTTTGGCCCGACTACCCTGAGCCGTTCGTGTAGATCGGACGGCTCTCCTTTCTTGTCGGCTGAACAAAACGGCCAGCCGATGACTCCCCTGTAACCCTAGCCTCCATTTTCTCCTTGCCTTTTCCTCTGAGCGCTGCATACCGACTCTGGAGATGGCGCCGCCGCCGGCGTCGGTGAAGGCGCCGCCGGTCTGACCGGCTCCCCATCTCACTCCTCCCTTTTCTTTTCTCTTCCTTTCCCTCTCACCGTCGCGGCCGAAAGGAGCAGCAGCGATGGTGGCCACCCGTGGCGGCTGGAGGAAGGGATGCATGGCGCCATCGTGGAGCTCATCGCCGGCGCGCGCGCTCGCCCGTGGCTGAGCGCGCTGCCGTCGATTGGCCTCGCGACGATGCCCTCTATCTTCTCTCTCTCGAGCACGGTGGTGCGGCCGAGCGCCGGCAAGCCGGCGGTGGCGGATCTCTAGCCGTGCGACTGCGGGATTGCGTCCCGCACGGCGGCGGTGGACACGGCACCCAGGTATGTCCGCCTCCCTTCCATCTTTCTTCATCTATTAGGGTTAGGGTTTCGGTCTTCCTATGATCGTCCTGCATCCCATCAAAACGGTGGCGCGGTATACTGTTGCCCCACACCCGATCTAGGGTTAGGGTTGTGATTCCTCTTTCTTTTCTTTCCCGGACTCTAGATTCGATGAAAATCTAGATCTAGGGTTAGGTTGCACTTGAACCGAAACTGATTCTCTATTTTTCTTTTTGGATTTCATGTTCTTTTCTACCCTACTGAATCTACACGCCAGCAACCGGCCCCGATACCAATGTTAGTTATTGTGGATCGATCTAGGGTAGATCTAGCGGGTAATTCTCTTTACATTTGGGATAAACAATGTAGATCATGTATGGAAAACAGAGAGAGGGAGAGAGAGGAGAGGGGAGTAGATCGACCATACGGGTTGGAGGAGATGGAGCAGCAGTGGGCGTCCACGGCGACGGCGTGGACGTCGGCGTGGTGAAGATGGTGTCGGGGTACCGGTGGTGTAGTCGCCGGTGGGTTCTTCCCGTCGCTGGCAGCTCCCACTCGATCGGTCTAGCGGTTAGGAGTGGGTGGCAACTGTGGCGTCGAACCTCGCGTTGTGTGCCCCTGCCCCACCTCCTCTTTATTGAGCTGCGCGACGGGGGCCACCAGCCCGTTGAACGGCCGGATACCCCCGATCAGGGTACGATCAAGGCCCTGACTTGGTCGTTGGACCGAGTCAGGAGGAGATCAACTAACACGTGCTGCAGTTCTTCTTGCTTTCTTCTCTACTGCACCTTTCCGTGATTCTTCAGTTCTTCTCTTTCACTTTCCATGTTACTTGCTGCTAGGAGGTAGAGCCTACCTTGAGTCAGCAGCGCCGGCGGGTTCCACACCGGCAAGCTCCGCGCGCCGGAGTCGCACCCACTAGCTCGCGTCGGTGATCTCCACAACCGCATGTGGTGCTTGGTGGAGAACTGGAGATGTCCTCCATCGACCTGTCTACTCCCTGTAGGTCAGCTTGAGGGCTCTTGAGCTGCCCCGGTGAAAGAGTCTTGAGCTTGCTGCAGTTTGCCATGCCTAACAGCACTGCAGCAGTGTAGCTTGCTACCCAGGTGTTCGCTTGCAGCATCCATGTCCGAGCACAGATGTTCATCCACCGACGTTCCATGTCCATGTCCCAGCAAATCATTTCAGTGCCGCGAGCGTACTGGATCGAAAGCCCAGCCATCTGATTACGTCTAGTTTTAGAACGGCACAAACTCATTTACTAAAGTACCCTCTATATATAATATATTTCTCAATTAATTACTTAGAAAATAGAAAAAGATGAAAGTACCATGGTACTTTTCCAACCATTGTAAAAGATTTCGATTGATTATACCCTAAACAAAGGCACTTTGTTCATGTGATTATGTTTCAGATCACGACAACATTTCAAAAATGATTTGGATATGATGATGTTCTTTTTTACAAATTTGTATTGTAAGTTTATAACTGAAACACATGGAATTTGTGGGTACCATAACTATCATTCTCCCCGTCTAGCTCTTCTTCAACTCTCCAACATTAACTAATATCTAGATCAAAGGATGTGGGCAAGTTTGCTTTCTGTGTTTCTTCTAGCCCAAGAGGTGCAAATGCAGTTATTTATGGACAGATACAAAGGAGCACTGAGTAACTTCTCTTAAAAATGGTCGGTGGGATATCTGCACAATGTATTAATATACTAGTACAAGATACAGTACCAAAGTTTCAAGAGGAAAATAGGCCAGAAAGGAACAGGGGCTAAAGAAAATGAAACCCTTCGGACACAGGGAGGAGAAACTCGAACTTGTTTGGTTCACATCCTAGGAAAATCTGCCTGGCTCAAGCCGCAATTTGGTTCACGTCCTAGGAACTTGTTTGGTTCACTGAGTAGAGTATTTAAGTAACCATACTCGTGTCATTTTTTTTCCAAAAAAACAAGTCACTCTAGAATTTCAGGAATACCATAGTGCCCTCTAATTATTGCATTGATCCCTTTGGTTTACTGTACCGCACTAATTAAAGTCCCTCCCTATCTGTCGCACGATATGCATGGCGAGGCAAATGGGAAACAATACCATGTTCCCATCCCAACTTCCCAAGGATTACTCATTTACTCGCATGCAAGCAAGCTTATGTTGGTGTATTTTTCTAGATTTATTACAGGATTTAATAGCGTTGGTTTTCCAATGATAGACGACATGCCTATCAACAGCAAGGCGTCCATGGTCACTTCATCAATCTCGAGCATATGTTCATAGGGATGCGTATACATCGCACATGTATGAGTGTCTGCGATGTATTGTGATTTGTAAAAAAACAGTTTAGGCGTGAGAGCATAGTACTAATAGAATACATGAAGTATGTTTTGCAGAATAAGATGCGGCAGAAAAGTAAAGACAGGAGCCAGAACAAGCGCACTTCAAACGAGAAAAAAAAACAATGTTGATTACCAAATCCATCATGCCTTTCGTAATTCTAGCCTCTATAACGTACATAGCTAATTGTTACAGAGTTTTCAGCACAATAGCTAACACAGTGCCGGAACCAGCAAATTGACAGGGGGGGGGGGGGGGGGGGGGGGGGGGGGGGAAGGGGGCTAGGGGAGGGATGGCACACAAATATGGGAAACGAAGCCATGTGAGAACTGAGAACTCATACCGACCTTACAGCTAGCGCTTCCTCCAGGCCCCTCCATGGGAAACTCAGACCGGACCGGACACATTTCTCCCTGGAAAAGTGGCGAACGGCGTCGACTACTGTTCAGTGTTTGACAACAGGTGTTGCTGAAGCAAGCTCTGAAGCCGGCCCGTTACCGCGAAGGTCCACCAGGGCGACAACTCAGAACGTGCGGGTGTTTGGCCCAGACTGGAAGACGGCGTAATCGATCAGCCAAGCTCGTAGTCATATACTACATGTGTAATAGGGAGAGAAGATGGAATCATTAATTGATGCAAACTGTAAACCACTTGCCTTCTCCTGCAAGCACTCTTCCGTTCCCCATCCTCGTGCTTTGCTTCCCCTTCCTCTACTCCGATCCATTGCTGCTACCCTGAATTCTGTATGCTACTATCCTAGATTCTCCAAATACTATCGTTGATCGTAACACGAATCAAATCAAAACAAGACAGCAACACCTCCCTCTCACTCGGTTATTCTCCTGCTGGACCTACCGGTTCTTGCCTTTGACGAGGACGCCGATGTCGGGGCGGAGCGCGGTGGCCGTGGATCCCCCGACGCGACCGGTGCCGCCGAGCACGAGCACGTGATCGGTCCTCGAGGGCTTGCTCCTCGGCTGGGCCTGAGCCGCTGGGCGGCGTCCCTGGAGCCAGAAGGTGCCGGCGAGGCTGCGGCGGCGGGAGCGGGAGGCGCACACGCTCTCACGACGATGCCCATGGCGCCCATCGGCCCATCCCAGTACGGTGCGAATGCGATGCGACACGACTACGCGAGTAACTCAGGCATAGGCGGTGAAGTCCAAAATATCTATCCTCCGCATGCCTGCATATGTTGCCATTTTTGGCCAAGATATCTAGAACAACAACCTCTGTAACTTTGCTCGCCAACGGAATCGTCTCATTAGCGTCCCCGGTGCTGCAGCTATATGTCGTCTAAACAGCAACAAATAGATTCCTCTAACATAGCCTGTAAAAAGAAAGTATAGAGCCTGTTCACCCGGCTTATAATCCGTCTTTTTCAGCTTATTTTTTTTAGTAGAAATAGTATTTTTCTCTCACAACAAATCAGCCAACAGTGTTTTTCAGCCGACTTGTTTTCTTTCCATAAAACAAGATTGTTCATGAACACCAAACAAGATAAAAAAAAACAACTTCCATAGCCATATAGTGATTAGTTTTTTTGGGGACAAAACCTTGCATCCTACAATTTTTTTGGGGGGCGGTGTGTGGGGGGGGGGGGACAGAGTAACACGGAGTATAAACCAAGATACGGCAAGAAGAGTATGCACACATGTGATGTTTGGCCTATACTTCATGTCATCCTTCCACTCGCACTTCACAATACATGGGAGTGGGACACACACTTAATACCACATTTTCTCCATGCAAGATTTTTCTGAATGACTTGCATAAGTTAAATTTAATCAGGTTCTTGCAAAAACAACGATTTGTTAGGGCATGTCCCTACCCTTCCCCATGTATGCGCGCGATAATCTGTTTTGGCAAAATGTGCGTGCGGCATATAATTTGTTGCTCTGAAAGTGTGAACTTAGGCTAAGCTAGGCAATCATGACAAGCTCAGGAGCCCAGCAACTATTACTGAATCAAGGATCGTGCCGCCGCTGGAAGGGCAATGGCCAATTGTGTGAACATCTGAGCTCTGTATGACATTCAGCATCTTCGGCTCAAATTCACGATGCATCCTATGCCCAGCAGAGACATCTCCATTCTATTTCCCGACGATGCAGTGTTATGCTCTCATCATACTTCAACCAGCTAAATAGGGAATTGAGCCTGTAGTTATTTGTACTGTAGACTGTCGATTTGATTATTGTTTCTTCTACTGGACACACAGCTTAGAAGCCAGCAATATATGTAGGCATGATGTGTAGGCAGGCCGAGCAAATAAAATCCATGTAGTTGGTCTCCATGACTTTGTCACTATAAAACACTAGTATATTGCCCGTGCTAACGCCACGGCTTCATCTCAGAGATGCACATGAAAACAACCAAACGACGATATTTTTTTCCATAGTTTAAGTTTCACACAATTGTATATGATCATGTATATAATAATTCGGAAAAAATAATTCTTTGGCCATACATCACCAACTGACATGCTAAGGGATGTGCATAGTCTGTATCACCCTTGATAACAATAATTAGAAACACTACTAACATCTGAAGCAGCAAGCAGCTTCAAAGGCTAAACCTTACACCCTGACCGACTGCGGTACTGGTATATCACTTCCTTCGCACCAATAAATGAGAAGTACCTATAATGTAAACAGGAAAGAACACATTTATTCATACAGCTGCATGCATCTGGGGAAAAGAGAGAAATAAAGAGTATATAGGAATACTCACATCGTCAATTCTCAACACTCCAAGCTCAATAGGTTTCTGCATATACAAACTAAGTGTAATTTCCATTGAGCTAATACCAATCCAATGATGGGCAGCAAGAGCTTCTATTTAGTTTGAGCCACAAAGGGTATTGATGTAACACCAACAATATAATCGACAGGATGAAACTTACAAGTGTCTTGGGCCAGTATCTGATGTGAGCACGCACTGAGCACTGCTCACAGCACCCCTTGCACCAAAACACATCCTCCTCAATGCCTTGTTGCGCCTGATGCTGCAGCAATTCCCGATCCTCGTCCTCTCACTTCAAGAACCTTCACCGCCTCTCCTCACTGGGCTCATGCTCATACATGCTTTTCCCTCTAGTGGAAACACACTGCTGAACTGCATAGGTGAAGCACACCTGCACGATCACAACCATTAACCACCAAGAGTCATGGAAATCTACTTCACTACGTACTATGTGAAGACGTTTGGCAAAAACCGGATTAGAACAAGACTAAAAAAAAAACTATCTTTCTTGTCAGTTCCTGATAAATCCCCACATCATCCAAGTGAAAAAGAAGCCATGCTTTTTTGCAGAATCCTTACTGTGGCAACAAGGGATCATCAACATAGTCATGGAATAAGCGAGACCGGAAGTATCTCAGCACAAATGAGTCAGAATATATAAATAGAAAATAAAAATGTGCACTGAAACGTCAAACACATGGTTTGCTCCAAGTGTTCTAGCATACCTTGAAAATCGACACATACCTTTATCATTTCAACAGCATTCTTTTTGCTGCATTTACAGTGTGGGTTTCTCCAAGTGTTCTAGCATTCTGTAGTTTCTCATCAGTAACATCCACTGCAATGACTTCGGAAGCTCCAAAGGCTTTTGCTATCTGTAAGTGAGAGGAAACAAGAAGGATCCTAAATTTTATCAGGCATCAACTGGCCTTGATCCAACCCCTCCAACTGTGATCACAGCTACTGAAGCACTTGCCCGCATTTCAGCAGCATGCCTCAGGGCACCATAAGCGGTAAACACTGCACATCCTAAAATCGCCGATTCTGTGTATGTCAATGAGTCAGGGAGAAGTGCTAGCGCATTGCCTGGCACAACGCAATACTCTGCAAGCCCCCCGTACAGTTTCCCTGCAGATGGAGAATTTCAGGATACATTAAAATGCCTGGTAAAACTATACTGCTGTGTTACTGATGTATGATGCGAACGTCTCCTCAGGGCCTGTTTCGCCATCATAAAGCGTCCCTTTGGCACGATTATACGCGAAGAAATACTCGCACAGATCGTTTTGGCCCTGTATCAAATCAATGCACATGAGCATAACTGCATATAAGAAAGAAAAAGCATAGAAATATGAGAGAAAAGAAAGGGATGCCATAATTCAACGAAGAAGCTGTACCTTAACACAGTACAAGCAGTTTCCACATGGCATTATGAACGCTCTGACGACGTGACTTCCTACTGGAACCTGAAACGTTTTTAGAAAAGGAACCATCAGTTCTGAATCGAAGAAAGCACCTGATGCCTGATGAACCGAATCAACGGCGGAGAAGACCAGTGCCCCTACGGTGATTTATGTGTTCAACAATCGGGATCTTCAGAACGAACGCTGTGGAGGCCGCAGCCAAGGACGCCACTGCCGTCACCAACCCCGACTGGTACAGTAGGACCTCGGGGGCGTGGACTCCTCGGCGGTCAAGGGTCCGCAGACGCCGTTGCAGACGGTGTAGGCGGGCAGGCGGCTGGCAGCCGACCTGGACCCTGCGGCGCCCGGCCTCGGCGAAGTGCGGAGGGGAGGGGGTGGCAGCCGGCCGCTGGGTGGCGCCGGTTGGGTCAGGAATTTTTTTTTTTTGGGTCAGGGAATTGCGGAAAGCGTTGATGATTCATTTTTTTCGAAAAAAAAAAGAATGCAAGAGTCTGGGTGCGTGTGTGATGCGATCTCTGGCGGCCTAGCGCGTGCGGGGGCGAAGGGCATGCGGGGCGGAGCTTTCGTTGGGCAGAGAAGGATGGGGAGGATGATACACACAGTCTCGACAGCTAGATTTGAGTGAGAGAGAAGGTAAATCTGGATGATTTGTTTTAAAGGTATTATTTTTATAAGTATATTTTTTTTGGACGGATGGAGGAGAACTTTCTCAGCGGGGATGTTTTTCTAGAGTAAAAGACACTACCGGTCCTTAAACTTTTTCAGGTGTGTTATCCTGGTCCATGAACTTTTAAAGTGTGTCATCCCGGTCTATGAACTTTTAAAAGTGTGTCACCTAGATCCATATACTTTTAAAGTGTGTCATTCTGATCCATGAACTTTTTTAGGTGTGTCATCCCGGTCCATGAACTTTTAAAGTGTGTCATCCCGGTCCATGTAATCCATAGAAGGCGGTTTACTACAGTAAACGGTGGTATGCTACAGTAAACAATGGTTTTGCTACATTTTTCGTTTTTTGACTTTTCTTATTTATTTTGTCTGAATCTTTGAAAAATCATAGTAAATCACAGAAAAATCATAAAATGAAAAAATCAATTTTGTTGTACTCCACATGAGTAGATCTACACAGTGAATATATAATATGGTATGCTTTAGTACAAAGTTTTTGCTATGAAGATTTTATCTTTTTCTTTTTTATTTATTTGGTTGAATCTTTGAAAAATCATAGTAAATCACAGAAAAATCATAAAATAGAAAATCTAATTTTGTTGGACTCCACATGAGTAGATCTACACAGTGAACATATAATATGGTATGCTTTAGACCAACAAAATAAGTATAGAAGCTGTAGCTATGAATTATTACAATTAATTACAAAAAAGCATACATCTAAAGCTACAACAAAAATTTTATACTGAAGCATAGCATATTATATGTTCACTGTATAGATATGCTCATGTGGAGTCTAACAAAATTTGATTTTTCCATTTATGATTTTTCTGTAATTTACTATGATTTTTCAAAGATTCAGCCGAAATAAATAAAAAAGAAAAAGGCAAAACCTTCGTAGCAAAAACTTTGTATTAAAGCATACCATATTATATATTCACTGTGTAGATCTACTCATGTGGAGTACAACAAAATTAATTTTTTCATTTTATGATTTTTCTGTGATTTACTATGATTTTTCAAAGATTCAGACAAAATAAATAAGAAAAGACAAAAAATGAATACTGTAGCATACCACCGTTTAATGTAGTAAACCGCCTTCTATGGATTCCATGGACCGGGATGACACACTTTAAAAGTCTATGGACCGGGATGACACACCTAAAAAAGTTCATGGACCAGGATGACACACTTTAAAAGTATATAGATCTGGATGACACACTTTTAAAAGTTCATGGATCAGGATGACACACTTTAAAAGTTCATGCACCGGGATGATACACCTGGAAAAGTTTAAGGATCGGTAGTGTCTTTTACTCTTTTTTTATATCTCTATAACTAAAAAGGCCCACTTGTTATCGTCTCCCCCCCCCCCCAACTGATCGCCCCGCCTGATACTAATTGCCCTGCCCCGCTCAAATCCTCGGTCTCTCCTTCCAGCAACCGACGACCGCGGCACCCTGCCTCCTCCTCCCCACTGCCCCAGCCGCCCCTTCCAGCAACCGACGCACGAAGCCACGAACCTCGGCTTCACAAGCTCCGCCCCGCGACACTGACCGTGGAACCCTGCCTCCTCCTCCCCGCTGCCCCAGGTGCCCCCGCCTTCCCCGTCACCTGGCCTCCTCCAGTCCTCCTCCTGCCCACTGCGAAGCGGCCCCCGACACCGACGACGTCGGCCGCGACGCTGACAACCCCGGCACTCGGACTCCTCGCCGCCCCAACCGCCCCTGCTGACCCGGCACCTGGCCGCCTCCTCCTCCCCGCCGCGACCGCGCCCCTGCCGCGGACGGTGAAGACGTCGGCCACCGGCACCCGCCCCGACAAGGCACCCGGGTTCCTCCTCCCCGCCGCGACCACTCCCCTGCCGCGGACGGTGAAGACATCGGCCGTGACGCTGACACGGCACCGGCCCTAGCCCGTCACACAGCAGTAAGTCCTCTTGCTACTCTGGTTCATCAGTCCTCTTGCTACTCTGGTTCAGCAGACATGATATGCTGCTGATACTGAAGGTTTATATTCAGAAGTCCCTTTCTCATTTGTGTAGTAGCAGTAGGCAGTAAGATCTGTGGTAACACAATGTGATTTGTCTCCTTTCCAGCCTCGATTGTGAATGCATCCTCAATTGTGTAGTAGTAGGCACTAAGCTCTGACGTTAATATTAAGAGTTGAAATTTGTGGGGATGCAGACAGCTCGATTTCACCTCAATTTGGGCTTTGGTCTGATTGACACACTACTACTTTGCCTGTGAATTAGCAGCCAACACCGAACTAATATCAGTCAACTGAAAATCGCAATCATGAAAGCTAGGATTAAGGACACCATGTTGATCTGTATGTAGTGGTGGGGAGGCATACAATAACAATTTTGTTTCCAGGCAACCAATACCTTATTCTTTCATCTGTAGACAACTGGTTCATTGTAATCAAACTGGTGCCTGATAAATAGACTAGGCATATTTGCTTTGGCTTTCAGGAATTATCTTTTGATTCCAGGTTGTGTTCATACATTGTGACCATTGAGTAATAAATAAATGGGTGTGCAATGCTTTCTGAATCTTTATGCCTAGCATCTGCAGGGCAAGGGGCACTGTTTTTTTTTGTCCAGTCACATGATATGGCATTGCGTATTTGCTTGGTCAGATTTCTTAAGTAGGATTTGAAGGTCACTTCACAGCTAAAAAGATTTGCAGGGCTCTTGATCTTTTTAGTTTTACATCATTGTAAGTTTTTTTTGGATAAGTAAATGTAATTATTATCACAAGCTAATGTCTGAATGCTCATAAAAATCATTCATTCAGCAACCCTGTGCTTTCATCGAGAGCTAGCTGTAACTCATGAGTGAAGTAACTGTAATTTCATCGAGAGCTAGCTGTAACTAAGGCATAATAACAAAATCTTGTAGTTTAGGCTAGAGTGTCTATGCAGCACCTGATTGCTTTAAGGACTTGCGACACATACAGACAGACACAGATGCTAAAAGCAAATTTGGCACCAAAACTAGACGTGCAGGAAACTAGCGGAAAGGCATGTGAATCCAAAGATTTTCCAGAACCCCTTCTCTGTGAATCCAAAGATTTAGGAAATTATTGACATGTGCTTTCTCTTTTGTAAATTGTGAGTGATCTTGTTGACTTCATGTTGCTGTTTTTTTGTTTAGACGCAAGAGACTTCTCCAGAGAAGCAGAGCTTGTATCTTCTAATGGTTTAAGCTGAAACAAAAAAAAATGTTGCTTTCCAAAATGTTGCAAGTACATAAGGAGCAGAGCAGTGATATGTCAAACTTAGTTTGGCGTGCAGGTAGATTTATCTACTAGGAAATTATTCTAAAACTGTTTTTGGGGAAAAGCAAAATCATCTTCCATATGGCATGCAAAATTTATTATTACTTGAGGATTCTGTCATGTCAAAAAGTACTACCATGATAATTCAAATTTAAATGTGTATATTATTAACAAACAAAAAAATTCAAGATACGAAGGGTTTATTATAGTGCAAATCATTTGACTGCCAGAATGATGTATGTACCCAGTGGAAATTATCATGGGGTGCACAGGTTGTATGTATGGTTGTTTAGAAGTCGCCAAAATTAGGCTTTCTCAACCGGGATGGGTGACTTATTTAGCCTCCTCATGGACGTATGTACATGTGATCAAAGTGCAGTTCAGCTTCATTTACTAGCATCATGGTTCTATTATTTATTATATAGTTAGAATATATTACTTATTTTTCTGTGCACATAGTAAATTAAATAAACAAAACAAAGAAAGAAGTTGAGCTGGGTGACACATTTATTGTTTCAGAATTTTGCTACAATTTTAATAAGAATGGTCCATTAATCATATTTCTGCCCTGCCTTTGCTATAGTTCTTTTCATTATAATTATCACTGCAATAGTCAACACATGCTTTTGTATTACACATATATATAATCGTTTTTTCTATATGAGTATTTTAGGAGTTGTTTGGATAGGTTTCTGAGCTAAAATCCTCAAAATCTTCCATTTAAACACTTCATTAGCAAAGCGACTATGGTGTTACTATACAAATCATCAGTTATTTCACTGAATATTTGGTGTTAAGAGCGTGCTAGGTGATGTGCCATGTATAATTTACCGGCAATCATCAGTTACTTCCTTTTGATCATATTATCCTTAGTTAGCACAGCATTGTTTTCCATTAGCCATAAGAAGCAACAACAAACAACAACAACAACCAAGCCTGTCAGTCCCAAGCAAGTTGGGGTAGGCTAGAGTTGAGACCCAACAAACACCGTCAGTTACGGTTCAGGAACGTCAATAGCCGTTTTCCAAGCACTCCTATTCAGACATAGGTCTCTAGGTATATCCCATTCTTTCAAATCTCTTTTTATTGTCTCTTCCCAAGTCAACTTTGGCCTTCCTCTGCCTCTCCTCACCTTATTATCTTGACTTAGAACTCCATAATGCACTGGTGTCTCTGGAGGTCTCCTTTGTAAATGGCCAAACCACCTCAACCGATGTTGGACAAGCTTCTCTTCGATAGGTGCTACCCCTAGACGATCACGAATATCATCATTTCGCACTCGGTCCATCCTTGTGTGACCACAAATCCAACGCAACATACGCATTTCTGCAACACTCAGTTGTTGGACATGTCTTCTCTTTGTGGGCCAGCATTCTGCTCCGTACAACATAGCGGGTCTAATCGCTGTTCTATAAAACTTGCCTTTTAGCTTTTGTGGTATCCTCTTGTCACAGAGAATGCCAGAAGCTTGGCGCCACTTCATCCACCCTGCTTGGATTCTATGGCTAACGTCCGCATCAATATCTCCATCCCTTTGTAGCATCGATCCCAGATACCGAAAGGTATCTTTCCTAGGCACTACTTGACCTTCCAGACTCACGTCTCCCTCCTCCTGTGCAGCAGTGCCAAAGTCGCATCTCATGTATTCGGTTTTAGTTCTGCTTACTCTAAAACCTTTAGACTCAAGGGTCTGCCGCCACAATTCTAGTTTCCTATTTACCCCCGCTCGGCTTTCATCAACTAACACTACATCATCGGCGAACAGCATACACCATTAGCCATAAGAAGATTTTGATTTTTTTTTCTGGAATTTTTCCTTTCCAAATATGTTTAAATGAGGGACCAGCATCATTAACGGTAAAACCATTGTATAATGACTTGTCTGAGAACCTGTAATTCTTTTCCAGTTTCCAGCTTTAACACAACTTCCCCTGCCTGGAACTGTAAATTTTGAAATGTCACTACATATCTGCTCCCACTGGATGACTAGAGCCTTAATTCCTTAAACAACCATATTCTAAATGTTATCTGCAAGTTAAAATTCAAGAATTGAGCAACCGTGAGATCTTGTTCACAGAACGGTGAGATCTTGTTATATAGTCCACAGAACTGTTGTACTTGAGGATGTTTTATTTGTTCCTGAACATCGAGACTAGATTGCAAACTTAAATGCAATGCTTGGCTTAACTGATTCATAGAACTAAGAAGTAGACTTTCTTCGGTACTTAATTTTAAAGGGATTCACATAAACACATTTTACCATTTGTTGATTTCGGCACCTCTCATGGGTTGTTAAGAACTTGTGAAAGTTTAAAGAATCTGCATCGTCACTTAGCTTTTACAGCTGCAACTTGGTTCTAGATATTTCAATAATGATTTTTCGGCTGCTACCTTACCAATCTCAGGTTCTGCCGTTGGACCAGGTGCGCTGAAAGCAGGGCAGGGGTCCTAATCTGTCGTGATCGACGCCGTTCCCACTGCCAGGTTAGCTGAACCATCCATACACGTTTTGTCAACTTTACTGTCCTGCTACATAGGAGTAGGTCATCCTGCTTAAATATGTAGTATACAAGTATGTTCAATTCCATTTGTGAACTATTTAGCTATCTCCTCCTTACCTGTCTGGTTAGATGCACAATATATCTGCATGCATATTGCTTTAAGGGTTTTAGTATCTGAGACTCATGCATTTTTCTAAAATAAATGTGACTGTGATATGATTCATGTTCAGTTGATAAGGAATCAGTGCATTGCGAAACTCCAATTAAATGTCTAAAAATTTGCATTTCCATCTCCTGGTCATTTTTCCGCCTTATGGGAAATTATGAACTCCTTTATGAAAACAAACTGCAGTTTGCAACACCAATCAATACTCAGTTTCATTGTTTGCAAACTCACATGCATCTAAACTAATTTAGCTGTCGCTTCCGTGTCTTTACTTTCTAATAATTCAGTTATTGACTAATTCAACTATTGTGGATAGTGACAATGCAAAATGGTGATTCTCCTGCACCATTGGGTGACAAGACTAACACTACTAATGGAGGTAACCAAAATAAAAGGGCATTTATTATATTCAATTCAGCGTATTATTTATATTATATTAATGATAATCAATAATATCTGGATGTAACACTGCAGGAAGCGATGCTGAACAACGCAGGAGAGAAAGAGACAAGGCTCGATGGCACGCAATGTCTCAAGAGAAAAGAGACGAAAAAATAAAAAAACGTCGAGAAGCATATAAAAGAAAAAGGGAGCAACAACTACAAATCGAAACTACCAATGGTTGTATTAGTAGAAACATTGATGAATAATGGTATAATATATATTACTATTGATGTTACTCATATGTGTTGTGTCACAATTGGTAGATGGTCATGATGCATCAAACAAGGAAAATATGGATCCTAATGAAACAGATGACTGGTTGCATAGGAATGATTCACTCCATGCAAACAATATTGATGATATATCCAACTGGTTAACAGGTAATTCAACTGTTGTGAATATGGCATCAACACAAACATTATTATGATGGTGAATCTACCAATAGCTTTATATGTAGTGAGAGAATCATTGAAGGATGTCTGGTGTGTTCTGGTTATCTTGCTACTATGTTAACTCAAACACAACTATGTAGGTGATGACGATGAAGTAATTACTGCTCGCAGCATAGTAAATCGAGAAATCCAGTCACAACAGACTGATGCTTCACGTAAGAGACAATTAACACATGAGCAAGTCATTGCTGATCGTGCAAGGAAGAGGATGGCATATGCAAACATGACACTTGCACAACGGGAACAAAGGCGCAAGCAACAAAGGCATTACAATCAAGCTCCTGGACGTAAACAGGCAATGAAAGGGACTACAAACCGCTCCAGGGAGGTGCGGAGACACACCTTAAACAGTGAGTCCATCGCTATGGAGAATCCACTCTTTAATCCAACGATGGAGTGGCCCACTACAAACTCATCTGTGCCTCACGGTCCCACAGTAAGCCCCAGTGATTGGGCCATTCCAGAATCCGCTACAACACCTGTTTTCTTCCCACTAGCTACTGAGGAGACAAATAACGAAGATGAAGATGGATGCGGTGATATTTCGCCTGGTCATATGACACATAGACAAAATGTTCCATCTGGGCAAAGACATGCATTGTTGGCCCATCGTAACACTGTGTTTGAGTGTCGCATCGGTCGGAACACAGTAGTATCAATCAATGATGGTGAAGACCAAGCGGATGAAAGTATGCCATTACCTCAGTCAACTGTGACCAAGAACGGTAAATAAAGAGGTCTCCCTATCCACATTCCTTGACATGAAACAACTTTATTCCTATCTCAACCATGTCCATTATGTGATTGACAGAAAGCGCTGGACCAAGCAATCAAAATGCATCAACTATACCTGAACAACCATTATTTGATGATATCGGTAATTTGCACTACTTTTAACATCATGTACAAAATTTGATTTCCTTTATTGTTATCGAAGTTGTAATATGTTATGGCACTATGACGATCACAGACGATGATGAGGGCGATATATTTGAAGATGATGAGGAAGAGGATGAGGGATACCTATTTGCTAGGCAAGGTATTTGTACCAAATACTGAATACATTTCTAAACAACCACTCCTTTATCTAACATTTATTTTTATGTTCAAATGTCATTTCAATAGAGGAATCAGATGACGATGTCCAAAGTGATACTACTGAGGAAGACACGGCTTCTAACCCTGAAGTACCTGACCTGTATGAAAAGGTGTATAGTAACATGCCTAGAGAGACACACATGCTAAAACCTGTCCCAAATTGTCGTCACTGCGGTGCGAAGAGGTTTCCCAAAGAACCTCCAGGGTTCTGTTGCCGCAACGGAAAGGTCAAGCTGAGTGCGTCAGTCATACCAGACCAGCTCATGAGGCTATGGATGAGCTCGGACGCAGACGCTAGGCACTTCCGTAACAATATCAGGTTTTTCAATGGCCACTTCTCTTTCACTTCCCTGTATTGTCACCTCGACAGTGCTACTGCTAACATTAGAAACAGCGGCATATATACCTTTCGTGCACATGGCATGATCTATCACAACATAAGGTCATTTGGGAGAGAAGATGGTATTGAGCCTAGACATCTTGAGCTTTACTTCTATGATGACGATCCGAGCCTTGAGCACCGGTACTGAAGGTGTCGTGAAGAGCAGTACCAAAAAGATAAAGAAGTTATAGACAGACTGATGGCCATCCTTCGTGACAACCCGTACTCACAGCATTTGAGGAGTATGGGGCAGTCTGAACACCTCGAGGACTATCGTCTCACACTTAACCTTGATCAGCGGTTGGACCAAAGGACATATAATGTGCCGATGGCTTCTGAGGTGGCTGCTGTTTGGATCGAGGGTAGTGAACTCCTTGGTCAGTTTCAGAATAATGTTGTCTTGCATGGGAAAGATAGGAGCAGGCATGACATCCGATCATACCACGGATGCTATGATGCTCTTTCATACCCACTCTTCTTCCCTAGCGGTGAGCTTGGATGGCATATGGATATCCCAAAGAAAGGTGTTACTATAGAGGATGTCAACACGGCTCGTGCCCTACGTAAGGCTCATAGTGGTACTGAAGAAGAAGAAACAGGTTTGTTTATATTCTTATAATTTTCATGTATATCAAACCGTTATCCCAGGAACACCTCTAATACCATAGTTTTTTTTGTAGACTCTCTGGGAAATTTATTTGTTTCTGTGTGTGACTACTACTGCTACAAGTTCCAGATACGACCATAAATCTTTAATCCCATACTTTATGGCAAGCGTCTTTTCCAACAGTTTGCGATGGACACGTACATCAAAATTGAGAGTTCTCGATTGGATTACATACGCAATCATCAAACGAAGATTAGAGCTGACCTTTACCAAGGATTGGTTGATAGCCTACATGCTGGTGAGGGTAGATCAGAAGCTGTTGGGAAGCGAACGGTGATGCCTTCGTCATTTATTGGAGGCCCGAGGGACATGAGGCGTAGGTACATGGATGCCATGGCACTGGTGCGAAGGTTTGGAAAACCAGACATCTTCCTAACTATGACATGTAATCCAAAGTGGGATGAGATCACGCATGAGTTGTACCCTGGACAAACACCACAAGATCGTCCAGACCTTATTGATCGGGTCTTTAGAGTAAAACTAGAAGAGCTTAAGGACAAGTTGCTAAAAAAGGATATCCTCGGAAAGGTTCGTGCACATGTGTATGTTGTGGAGTTTCAGAAGAGGGGTCTACCGCACGCACATTTTTTGCTAATCATGGAGAGAAAGTACAAGATCACGTGCCTAGAGCAGTATGACCTTCTCATCTCAGCCGAGCTCCCAAACAAGAAGAAGTATCCAGACTTATATAAAATGGTTACAAAGCATATGATGCATGGCCCTTGTGGAGTACTTAATCGTAATTGTCCATGCACAAAGGCCGTGAATCATACAAGAACCGTTACCCACGCCCTTTCTGTGATGCCACATTACAGGGCAAGGATTCATACCCAGTTTACAGACGGCGTGACGATGGTAGAAAATAAAAAGTTCGTGGGCATAACCTTGACAACAGATGGGTCGTGCCTTACAACCCATACCTCCTACGTCTGTTCAATTGCCACATCAATGTTGAGGCATGTGGGAGCATAAAGGCCGTTAAGTATTTATTTAAGTACATCTACAAGGGTCATGACCGCGCGTCTGTGGCTGTGAGAGAGGCCGACAAGGAGGACAATAAAGGAAACATTGATGAGATCAAACAATACAAGGATGCTAGATGGGTAACTCCACTAGAAGCCTTGTGGAGGATATATGGTTTTGATATAAGTGATATGTCACCTTCGGTGTTATCCTTGCAGCTGCATCTTCCTGACATGCACATGGTGTCATTTTACAAGCGCGAAGGTGTTCGACGAGTGCTTAATCGTCCAGATGTTGAAAGGTCGATGCTTACAGCCTACTTCGAAAAGAACAACACATCTGAACATGCCCGCGGTATATTGTATTGGGACTTTCCTGAGTACTATAAGTGGGACTCACAGAGAAAAGAATGGATTAGGAGAGCACAAAAAATTGTTTAAGACAGATCGGAAGAGTTGTATGTACCAATCCAGCCGAAGGGGAGCGTTACTATCTTAGGATGCTTCTAAACCACGTGCCTGGTGCAACCTCGTTCACTGATCTAAGGACGGTTTCTGGTGAGCTCCTACCGACTTTTCGTGAAGCCGCAGAAAGAAGGGGCCTCATTGAAGCGGACAACACGCTGCACGAGAGCCTTGCTGAAGCTACTCTATGGATGATGCCATATGCACTGCGAAGACTCTTTGCAATAATTTTAGTATTTTGTGAGCCGAGTGATGTGTTGGATCTCTGGGAAAAGCACAAGGAGGCAATGTCAGAGGACTACAGGCGTAATAACCAGTCCAGCTTCGCAATAGAGCAGATGGTCCTCATAGATATTCGGAAGTTGTTAGAATCAATGCCGAAGGACATAAAGATATACCCACTTCCTGATATCGATGACACATATGATCCATCTGGTGAGATTCCCAGGGAGATTTTCGAGGAGGCTAGCGTTGAGGCAAGCGTTGATGACATGGCACTATCAAAGACCCTTAATGAGGAGCAGCAGGCTGCCTACAATGAGATTATGTCTACTGTTGATAGCAATCATGGGGGTTTATTCTTTGTGGATGGACCTGGCGGCACCTGAAAGACTTATCTATATAGGGCCCTGCTGGCTACTATACGTAGTCAGAACAAGATTGCCGTGGCAACAGCAACATCTGGTGTTGCTGCCTCAATAATGCCTGGTGGCAGAACCGCCCACTCACGCTTTAAGATTCCCCTCACCCTCGACGATGGGGCCTTTTGCACCTTCACAAAACAGAGTGGTACCGCCAAGCTGCTTCGGACCGCATCCCTTATTATTTGGGACGAGGTGATGATGATGAAGAGGCAAGGTGTTGAGGCACTGGACAACAGCCTTCGTGATATCATGGACCGTCCTAACTTGCCGTTTGGGGGGAAGACTATGGTGTTTGGTGAAGATTTCAGGCAAGTTCTCCCAGTTGTTCGAAGAGGGTCAAGGGCTCAAATAGTTGATGCCTCACTGCAGATGTCGTACCTTTGGGATTCTATGCGACATCTAAAGTTGGTGCGTAACATGAGGGCAAAGAACGATCCGTGGTTTGCAGAATACTTGCTACGCATCGGGGGAGGCACGGAGGAGGTTAATGGTGATGGTGAAATTCGCCTTCCTGATGATATATGCATACCACATACCAGGGAAGACAGTGATCTTGATACGTTAATTGACTGCATATTTTCTGCCCTTAATGCCAATATGTCAAACAAGAGCTACATCATCTCACGAGCAATATTATCTCAGCGGAATGACTGGGTTGATATGATTAACATGAAGATGATAAGTCGTTTCCAAGGGGATGAGATGATGTACCATAGCTTTGATAGTGCGGTGGATGATCCACACAACTACTACCCATCTGAGTTTCTCAACACTTTGACCCCCAATGGTCTTCCTCCACATGTGTTAAAGCTCAAGATTGGGTGCCCGGTCATATTGCTAAGGAATATCGACCCTGCGGGTGGACTTTGTAATGGAACCAGGCTGGTGGTTCGAGGGTTCCAAAGAAATACTGTTAATACAGAAATTATGGTCGGAGACCATGCCAGAAAGCGAATCTTCTTACCACGGATTCCGTTATGCCCCTCGGATGACGAGATGTTCCCGTTCTAGTTCAAGAGGAAACAGTTTCCTATTAGACTTAGTTTTGCCATGACGATTAACAAGGCACAGGGGCAGACTATCCCCAATGCTGGTGTGTATTTGCCTGAATCGGTGTTCTCTCATGATCAGTTATATGTTGCGCTATCTAGAGCTACTGCTAGATCAAACATCAGGATCTTTGCTGTTCGACCCGAGGATAAAAATGACAAGAAAAAGAAGACAAAAGTAAATGGTACATACACAAAAAAATATTGTCTACAAAGAGGTCCTCACTCCATGAAAATGTATTGTCTTATGTTTTGTACAACTATTATATTCTTACATTTGTGTCCTTTATTTGACATTTGTCGTATTCATCTATATTTCAGGTAACAAAGGAAGTCTAAAAACAATGGGAGATAAGCAGCGTATGACTTGTTGACATGTTATTGATGTTATTGTGGACATGTTACCTATTGGATGTACTCATTGTATTATAATATATTCTTAATAACTATATGTGAATTTATGTTTAATTTGTAACATGATGGTTATTGTTTCTAACATGTCTCTTTTCTTCTATGGTTAATATTTAGCTTTATGTCAAATAACTTGTTAATGAATGGATGAGATTTTACATATGTTCTACACGTGCGGCTATCTGTCATGAGATTCTATGTATACCCGTAGCATCGCACGGGCACTTGACTAGTAGGAAAGAAAAAGTCGATGAATTAGTAGGGTAAATGGTGTATCCAAAAATATCATATTATAGAATGGCCTTTGTTACTGTGTTTAGAAAACCACCAGTTCCTCTCTAAAGAAATATTGCCGGCTGTTGATTATAATAAAAATATATATCCTTTTTTATATTACAAAACCACCAGTTCCTCTCTACCGATTATTTTGCACACCATCGTGTTCAGTATTCTATAACTTTATATTTATATTTTATATTTGTATGAACAAAGTAATATTATTTATTACCTGCAATTTTCTATACCGACAACGTCAAGTCACAGAAAACCACTTTGATAATCTGGGTTCAGAACTATAAAAGTGGATTTATAGTTATGGGTTGTAAATAATAAATATAGGCTAGAGTTTTTTTTGGTGAAAATAAAGTGTACTTTTGTATCGTGGCGGATCTAGAATTTAACAGAAGAGGCGCCTGAAGCCATCTTCAACATATAGACATCTCCTTTCTCTCTTTCATGTGTACAAAAATTAGAAGGAGCTCTATTGTCATGGAGGTGGTAGGAGGGTCTTGAGCCCCACCCGCCCCACCACAGGGTGGCCCCATGCGGGCTATGCCACGGAACAGGGCCCAAGGATTTACTAAGTATTCTAAGTATATATATAATAATTTTGGACTTTGTTTTAACTAGCAAATATGTTCGTGCGTTGCAACGGAAGGAAAAAAAGTTAGCAAATATTCATAAAAAACAAAAGTGGATCATACATATCTATTTATAAAAGTTATAATTTATTTTATGACGACTACGACATCCATAATATACCTTTGTTTTTTCTCTGACTTTAAAGCACAAAGACATTAATTTTAAATAATATATATCATAAATTTAATTTCATATCATCCATGTCTTGTACAGCTAAATATTGAGTTTTCTGATTTCCTTTGTAGACTAATAAAAATTTGTAGCTATAATCGTTAACCGAAGTTTTTTTTGTGCAAGAATCTTTAACCAAAGTTGATAAGGACTTAGTTTTCGATGTAATAATTGGTCTATCAATTGATGATTATGATAGGAGATCTTTCTCGATTTTTTACATGGACACTGGTCAGGGATTGCACTGAGCATTGCATATGTTTAGAGACACATTATTTAGTCTGATATCGATAAAAACTGCTCTACACTGGTTCATTAGTAGATCATTATTGAAGTTTTGTTCCTAATCAAAACTACATTAGTGGCAGAAATATTAGCGGAAAAACCAAACGTATATGAACAAAAAAGAAAGTCAGAACTCAAAAGTAATAGACCATTCTAGGAGTCAAAGGTAAAATCAGAACAAAATAGAAAAAAAAAAGTATTCGACCGTACGAAATCAGAAGTATTTTTTTTTCTATATACATAAAAAATCAGAAGTTGACGGACCTAAACCAAAACGGAATAGAAAACGAGAATTAATAGAATAATGGTAAGGTGTATATACACATATACAAATTTTTATACTTTTATTTTTTCTATTTGGATTAGAATTCCTATTCATGCCCTATTTAGTTTCCACCTAAAATTTTTCACCTTGTGTCACACCCGGTTTTAAGGACAAAACCAGACATACACCATATGTGAAATAAAGAAGACAAATCTCACATATAGCCACAGATAAGTGTAATATCAAAAGACAAATGCTTAATATACATAACTCAATAGTATAAAGTATACCTTAAAGAATAACACAGCGGAAAGACAACTCCGAACACCGGGTGTAGACCTCACTCCAGGATCAAACTAACTGGTTGATCACAAGCCTAACAAGTCCAGAATCTAACAGTCTGGTACCCTTCCTGAGATATGGGGAAATAGCAAGAGTGAGTCCATGTCGAACTCAACAAATATAACATGGGGTTCATGCGGCTCAAAAGGTTTGACACGGGTTTACTGCAATAGCTTTTAGTGAGTCATCTTTTTAGCAGTTGAGTAGCAACAAGTTTACCACAATCCCAAATAACCTCATGATCATGTAAACGAGAATAATGTATAGCAAGAAACAATAATCATTAGTGAACATCAATATCATCAGTGTTATCATTATCATCAGTGTTCATCATTTATTCTGTAAGGGTCCAAGGCCACTCGTGACCGTGAGCACGGCTGTTATAACAGTTTTACACTCTGCAGAGGTTGTACACTTTCACTGTGAGTCATGATTACCCATATGCCCGGGATCGCGACTCCCAAAACACTACCAAGGTGAGCAGGCAAGGAATCACTATGAAGCCTTTCAAAGGTTCGTCTAACAAGTTAGGGCCGCTAGGTTTCCGGAGTCAGTCCGTGTGATACACCACGCAGGGATCCACAGTCTGCTCTACCCCATTTGCGCCACAAGGGTAACCTCTAACAAGCTAGAAAAGGTCCTCATACTGAGCTAAAGCCAGAGCCATATAGCCCTCACAGTTGTACTGTAAGTCCCGGATTTTCGCTTACAGATAAGTCCTTAAGGAGAGAAACTAGAGCACCATAAAAACAACCAAAAATGCTCTAGCCCTCTTGAGCCATATTTCTATAAAGCATCTTTTAAACGTTTATTGCATATACCATTAGTCAAGTTACAGATCATGGTTATTTATCTTGAGCACTAGCATAAATACTACCCAATGCAATGTCCCATAGGTGTCAAGGTACAAGATACAAAAGCTAGGATATCCTTAATGGTAACAAGGTAGACACATGCACATGAATTAAGTATATTAAAGATAAATAGGAAACAAGGATAATCCCATGTTATACTTGCCTTAAACACCGATCCTTCGGTAAGCTTTAATCTTCAACGTTCTTCTTCTTCTTCTTGATAACAACGTATATCTCACCGACTGGACTTGATCAATAAATCATCACACACACATCGAGCAATCATACACGAAGCAAACAATAGATCTATATTAGAACAGTACACCAATCATACAAAAATAAATAAAAGAGTTTGAAACACGATTCTACGCATCACTACGAACACACAGACGCGAAAAGCACACTAATCAGAGCTACGGTTGAAAAGATACATCTACCGAAAAATTTGCTCATAGGAGAAAAAAATATAAAACTATTAGCTTCATGAATTTTAATTATATACTAACATATATAAAATATTTTATAAATACTATATACAGAAGTAAGTCAAATTTAGATTCAAATTATAAAACTAAAGTAAAACAAATCATATTTTATTTATAAAACTCAGTTGCATAATTATTAATCAAGATATGACTTTAACCAATAAAATTTCAGAATTAATAATATGGTAAACACTATCACTAACGCGTAGATCTCGTTGCTATGAATCTAACGCAACTCGAATGAGCTAAAACGGATCTAAAACATAGAAAATATGATTTAAACAAGATTTACTTTATTAAAGTAATAGATTAAATCTTACGTTGGAACTTAAAAATAGAAAACCTAACCAACAGTAACACTAACAGTATAACAAGTTTGTAAAACTCTACTACACATTACTACGATCACATAGATATAAAGATCACAAAATTTGGATTTAAAACGTAAAAGTTATGAGTTTTCTAAGATTTCCTATAGATAAATAATTATTTTAATATAAACTCGAAAATAAATTATCTCAAACCTACTGTACAGTTCTATAATCATGTAGAGCTCGCAAATACGAATCTAACGCAATTTGAACGGGTCAAATCGGAGTTAAAACGGATAATTTATGACTAAAACAAACTCAGTGGCAAAACTGTAAATATCAGAAAACGTATTTTTCAATTACCGAGACGAATTACGCTTTCAACAGATCAAAACGAACTCTGAGCTTTACGTTTTAGGACTGCGGGTTCTATACTTAAAAATCACAGGGACTCTTTTACAATTTTACAAACGAACCGGTATCTTCTAATTCTAGCCGTCGGATTTAGATCGGACGGTCCAGATTGGATCGGGGGAAACGGGCGGCGCTCCGGACGGAATCGAGCCCGACGGCGAGCTTCCACGGCGGCGCCATCGCTGGAAAAAGCTAAAACACGGCTCCAGCCACTATTCGACGAAAAGAATACACCGGGAGGTAGCTGGAAGCAAGGCGAACTCACCCCAGGCAAAAACTTGGACACGAGATGGACGAAGACGGCGGCGTGCTCGCGGTGGCGGGTATGGCGGCGGTGGCACGTGCGGTGGCTCGACGAGACGACCAAAACGGCTCGAAAGGGACGGGTTGGATGCGAAAGAGCACAGGGGTCCCGTTTTTATAGCCCGGAGGCGCGAGGAAACAAGGAAATAGGGAGATTGAGCCGCGGATTTGATCGGTGGAGGAAGGAAAACGCCGGCGTTCATTTTTGGAAAACGCCGGAGGAAGAAGAAGGAAAGGGGAAGGAGACGCTGACAGGCGGACCCCACATGTCGGCGACTCGGGGAGGGAATTCGGGCGGCGACTGAGTGCGGGACGCGAGCGCTCGCGCGGGTTGGGCCGGCGGCTGCGGCTTGGGCTCGGCCCATGCGGGAGCTGACGCGGGAGGAGGAAGCGGGCTGCTGAGGCAGGCCGGGGAATTGGGCTGCGGGAGGAAAGCGGCCCGAGAGAGAAAAAAAAATTCCTTTCCTTTTTCTTTTCTAATTTTTCAAAGCAAATTTTCAAATGATTTTCAAATCCAAATTTAAATTTGATCAAACCACTCAAACCAAAAATTTAAATGCAACAGCATGAGTGCACAAACATATTTCTACTCTTATATTTGATTTTAAATTTATAAAAATTATTATTATTCTAAATTTGCATGCTCACTAAAATATATAAAAATCATATTTTTCCTATTTTTCATTTCTTCAAAATTTTAGGGTGTTACAATTCTACCCCCCTTAAGATGAATCTCGTCCCGAGATTCGAAAGATGATGACAAAAGAGATAGGGATAGTTCGTCTCTAGATTGTTCTTTACTTCATCGTGTAGTTCCATCGTCTTGATAAAAATTCCGTCTTACTTTGCATACATGTAACTAATTCAAGATAATGCTCCAAACAATACTCTGGTATCTCCAATCACTAGGCACCTTTCCTATAATATGAATTTTCTTCCTAAAAATACTTATCTTCTAACAGAGCCTGACGAATCTCTAAGTCAGAAAGAATTTCTACTACCAACCTTCAAAACATTAATGATTCTGGTCAAGTTGCTCAAATTTGGAATACGATTCTTAATCCTTGGTGTCACCCGAACCTTCTTAGCATTATTCTCCATTGCTAAGGGTATCGGCTGCGATTTTTACTTCTCCAAGTAATAGCATTTTTTTTTCCAAGTCCTAATCCATTTCATTCCAACGAGGATATCACAATTTCAAGACCAACTTAGCGAAGATGTCCTGTAGATTCTTGTGACCCTCCTATATGTCACTTTTCTTCCAAAAGTCAGTACTCCTTAGTGAAAAACTCCAGATAACACGTTAGGTAATTCAACCCATACTTCCTTAGTTGACTTAATGAACAAAGTACTATATTTTTCTTCTTGCATAAGGACACATCCCACACCTTGATAAGGTGCATCATTGTAGATATGAAGCTCTTGTCTGGATCTGACAAAGCTAATACTTGGGTTTTACTTCAACCTTTTCTTAGACTCCTTCAAACATTTGCCTGAGGTCTCTTGATCTAAACGAACTTAAAAGCTTCTCCAAAGTTATTTATTCCTCTGCTATGACTTCAGTAAACCCATGGTCCACTTTGCTATTCTCGGTGTACCTATCTTCTAATTGATCATTCTCGTCTCCCTCAGGTAAAAGTCGACCACCTTGATACTCAATTCTTTTCCCTGACGGTGTTGTTAAGGACATTGTGCACCGAGTACCCTGAATCACTCCTTTATGTGCACAGAGCCATCCATTACCAAGAACCACGCGAATTTTAAATGACTCCAACACAATGAGTGTCGCGGTGAAGTTTTCTTTGTTTATGACCAGACTGACATTCGGGCATATCTGATCTGCCTGCATTTCTCCCACTGGGGTTTGAACTAGCAAAAGGCCTCCTCATTGGACACTTCACCATCTTGCACGTTTCTACCATGTCGGCGGAAATGAAAGAATGCGAAGCACTAGGGTCAAATAAAGCAAAAACTTGTACTGAGCTTACTTGAATATAACCTCCCACTGCTTTGGTAACTCCATGAATTTTATCCATATCCACATTGCTCAGTCTTCCATTGACATAGTTTTGCTGCGCTTGGCTTCCTTGAGCAGGCTTCTTATGGGCTTTCCTTTTTCGCTTTCGTTGTTGTGGATTCTGACTTAGTTCACTCCCAACTTGCTCTTCAACATTGTTGTTTTGATAGTGCTCGGCTTCATCATACCCATAACATCCTTCAATGGCAGAAACATCAATCTTTTCCCACATATTAGTACGAGACGTCATATAGGGCTCCTGAGTCATGAGACACTACACTTCCTGTCATCAAGTGACCAACATCAGCAACACGAGCAAGTATAGATGATCATAATCATGAACTATCCAAAAGGACAACTCTTGTTTCCATGGATCCAAAATTATCAACCTTGTTCACAGAACATTTTTGCTCAAGAGTGGCAACTCAATCATGGAGACTAACCAATACTTTCAAATAAAGAATTAAAACTTAATAAACCTTCTTTGCATTGGCTACCCCCCTTAAAATAAGAGACACTAAATAGGGTAGCTTGAACCCTTCTTCTAGATGATCCAACAAGTCACAAATTGTAAGCAAAGGGTACACACGCTTGATGAGGATCTCGCAACAATTGGGTTAACTGATACTTCCAAGTGAAGCACTCGAACATGTGAAACATTGGTCTCGCATCTTCATTAACTTGGCTATCCCCTTAAGAAAAGATCAGTCAGGGGATGCCAAGGGTAACTTGCATCATCTCTAGTATAAGTTAACTACCATCATGTCCTAATTCTTTAGAGGCTTGTGTATAGAAGTAGGAGCAAATAGCCTGAAGTTTCCTCGCGAGCAGAAAAACAGTAGCACAGTAAAACATCCATATCTCCAGTTCTGTTAATCCAATTAAGTTGCACCTTACACCGTTGGAAAACTTATAAAATTCTCTGCAACTTTCTTATAGAACACACTTCCAGATTCTGTAGTTAACTTGGTCGAAAACAGTACTTATCAGAAACTGTTCTAAGTTTATGACAGCACATATACATTGCCTTATGCTTTTTGTATCTCCCAAACCAAAATAACTATGAGGGTAGTTCTTGCATTTAGAGAGAGATGTTGAAGTCCACTCTTGTCCAGAATTTTCTCATGATTTTTGGTCTTTCGAGAACAGAGATATAAGTTGATCAAGACAGGCTGTTCCGGAAGACAAGATATAGAAAGCAGGAGATAACCAAAACCCAGCTATTTATTTCATTAATCCTTATACCTTATACATATAAACTAAATGAAATCATGGTCAAAACTCACGAGATCATTCCACTCATTACAAAATTCCAACTCAAACATAAACATAAGCACAAAACAACTAAACACTTAAATGTTCATTAGCCACACATTAAGACAACTCAACTTGGCTACTAACGGTTTTATTACACGGGACATAACTCCTATTCCTTAAACACGGTGTGATTGTAGCAGTATCCAGAGTAGATAACGTCTCTTACATTCCTTATTGCTTTATATGGACATCTGAATCTCTGCATCTCTCTTTACCATTTTTTTTTATAACTCATACCTTAAGATGGGTCAACCTGGTATCCCTCAGGTATAGATTTAATACCCTCATACTTAATCCTTTCTCCTGAAAGTGTAGTTAGAAACACTGAACATTGGGCATACTCAATCACTCCTTTACAAGTAGATAACCAGTCTATTCCAAGGATAACATCAATGCCCATTAATTCCAAAACAATGAGGTTTACCTTAAAATTTACCCCCTTTATGTCAAGACTAACTTTTGGGCATACACGGTCTGCCTTTATTTCACCTCTTGGAGTTTCAACCATAACTGTTTTTCCCTTTGGAAGCATAAGTATGTTATGATCTTTTGCATATTGTCTAGATATGAACGAATGTGAGGCACTGGGGTCAAACAAAACCTTGGCATTTCCTAAACTTACTGGAATTGATCCAAACACGACCTCCTTAGCTCCAGGAATGGTGGAAATATCCATATGTTTCAACCTTCCATGGATGTAATTTCTCTTTAATTTATTTCCCTGCACATGCTCCTTTTGGACATCCTGTCCTGGGTCTCGCTGTTGTGGATTCTTCTGTGGGCAAGATTTGATATAATGTCCTTCCTGCTGGCAATGATAACACTTTCTCTTGGCTGGATCTTTTGTGATGTCATACTCCAAGGAACTGTTGTTTGGTATGTTGCTATCTTGCTGGCCATAAAAGTTCACCTTCGTCCCTTTGGCTTGTTTCCTAGCTTGTTTGGCCTTTCGAGGTTGATACTCCTTATAGGTAATTGTCCACCCATCTATGACTACTTCATGGGGAGTAGTTTTAGCGGGAGGGGCTTCTAACTCTTCAGGGTTTGGATTTGTTTGACAGGGGATCAGGGCTGCATGTGACAATGTAGTATATCTCGCTTGCTGATTGCTTTCCACTAGTGGTTCTAATGAGATTGCCTTTCTCTTCTTGTCCATGTTGTTCTCAAAATTTGGATCCACCTTGACTTTCCCCTTATTAGACTCGTTTCGAAGACAGGGAAAACCATAATGCTTACAGCAGTGACATTGTTCCTGCTCTCCAAATGCCTTATTATCAACATCTTTATTGGATTTCATATTCTTCCAAACTTCTGCTACTTGTATCTTCTCTGACCTCTTGGATATGTTGGCTTGACCTTGAGATAAGCATCGTTGAGAATTCCCATGTTGAGCCATTTCTTCTAGTAATTGGTTTTGCATCGCTAATGGTTTCTTGTCAAAAGTGAGCAAGAGCGACACAATTCAGTCCTCTTAACCTCTGAAATCCATAGTCTTCTCGTCACGAGCCGTCTAATAGACAAGGAGAAAAGGTTCAAAATAGAGACAAGGTTTTTATAACAGAACGGGGATAGAATTAAGCATAACTTTGAGAAAATAACAAAGTTAAAGAGAAGCAAGAAATAGGCAACAATGAGAACATGCTAAACGTCCAGTTCTAACTAGGCTTGCGTCCTACAGTCAGCATTGCTTTGATACCAATCTGTCACACCCGGTTTTAAGGACAAAACCAGACATACACCATATGTGAAATAAAGAAGACAAATCTCACATATAGCCACAGATAAGTGTAATATCAAAAGACAAATGCTTAATATACATAACTCAATAGTATAAAGTATACCTTAAAGAATAACACAGCGGAAAGACAACTCCGAACACCGGGTGTAGACCTCACTCCAGGATCAAACTAACTGGTTGATCACAAGCCTAACAAGTCCAGAATCTAACAGTCTGGTACCCTTCCTGAGATATGGGGAAATAGCAAGAGTGAGTCCATGTCGAACTCAACAAATATAACATGGGGTTCATGCGGCTCAAAAGGTTTGACACGGGTTTACTGCAATAGCTTTTAGTGAGTCATCTTTTTAGCAGTTGAGTAGCAACAAGTTTACCACAATCCCAAATAACCTCATGATCATGTAAACGAGAATAATGTATAGCAAGAAATAATAATCATTAGTGAACATCAATATCATCAGTGTTATCATTATCATCAGTGTTCATCATTTATTCTGTAAGGGTCCAAGGCCACTCGTGACCGTGAGCACGGCTGTTATAACAGTTTTACACTCTGCAGAGGTTGTACACTTTCACTGTGAGTCATGATTACCCATATGCCCGGGATCGCGACTCCCAAAACACTACCAAGGTGAGCAGGCAAGGAATCACTATGAAGCCTTTCAAAGGTTCGTCTAACAAGTTAGGGCCGCTAGGTTTCCGGAGTCAGTCCGTGTGATACACCACGCAGGGATCCACAGTCTGCTCTACCCCATTTGCGCCACAAGGGTAACCTCTAACAAGCTAGAAAAGGTCCTCATACTGAGCTAAAGCCAGAGCCATATAGCCCTCACAGTTGTACTGTAAGTCCCGGATTTTCGCTTACAGATAAGTCCTTAAGGAGAGAAACTAGAGCACCATAAAAACAACCAAAAATGCTCTAGCCCTCTTGAGCCATATTTCTATAAAGCATCTTTTAAACGTTTATTGCATATACCATTAGTCAAGTTACAGATCATGGTTATTTATCTTGAGCACTAGCATAAATACTACCCAATGCAATGTCCCATAGGTGTCAAGGTACAAGATACAAAAGCTAGGATATCCTTAATGGTAACAAGGTAGACACATGCACATGAATTAAGTATATTAAAGATAAATAGGAAACAAGGATAATCCCATGTTATACTTGCCTTAAACACCGATCCTTCGGTAAGCTTTAATCTTCAACGTTCTTCTTCTTCTTCTTGATAACAACGTATATCTCACCGACTGGACTTGATCAATAAATCATCACACACACATCGAGCAATCATACACGAAGCAAACAATAGATCTATATTAGAACAGTACACCAATCATACAAAAATAAATAAAAGAGTTTGAAACACGATTCTACGCATCACTACGAACACACAGACGCGAAAAGCACACTAATCAGAGCTACGGTTGAAAAGATACATCTACCGAAAAATTTGCTCATAGGAGAAAAAAATATAAAACTATTAGCTTCATGAATTTTAATTATATACTAACATATATAAAATATTTTATAAATACTATATACAGAAGTAAGTCAAATTTAGATTCAAATTATAAAACTAAAGTAAAACAAATCATATTTTATTTATAAAACTCAGTTGCATAATTATTAATCAAGATATGACTTTAACCAATAAAATTTCAGAATTAATAATATGGTAAACACTATCACTAACGCGTAGATCTCGTTGCTATGAATCTAACGCAACTCGAATGAGCTAAAACGGATCTAAAACATAGAAAATATGATTTAAACAAGATTTACTTTATTAAAGTAATAGATTAAATCTTACGTTGGAACTTAAAAATAGAAAACCTAACCAACAGTAACACTAACAGTATAACAAGTTTGTAAAACTCTACTACACATTACTACGATCACATAGATATAAAGATCACAAAATTTGGATTTAAAACGTAAAAGTTATGAGTTTTCTAAGATTTCCTATAGATAAATAATTATTTTAATATAAACTCGAAAATAAATTATCTCAAACCTACTGTACAGTTCTATAATCATGTAGAGCTCGCAAATACGAATCTAACGCAATTTGAACGGGTCAAATCGGAGTTAAAACGGATAATTTATGACTAAAACAAACTCAGTGGCAAAACTGTAAATATCAGAAAACGTATTTTTCAATTACCGAGACGAATTACGCTTTCAACAGATCAAAACGAACTCTGAGCTTTACGTTTTAGGACTGCGGGTTCTATACTTAAAAATCACAGGGACTCTTTTACAATTTTACAAACGAACCGGTATCTTCTAATTCTAGCCGTCGGATTTAGATCGGACGGTCCAGATTGGATCGGGGGAAACGGGCGGCGCTCCGGACGGAATCGAGCCCGACGGCGAGCTTCCACGGCGGCGCCATCGCTGGAAAAAGCTAAAACACGGCTCCAGCCACTATTCGACGAAAAGAATACACCGGGAGGTAGCTGGAAGCAAGGCGAACTCACCCCAGGCAAAAACTTGGACACGAGATGGACGAAGACGGCGGCGTGCTCGCGGTGGCGGGTATGGCGGCGGTGGCACGTGCGGTGGCTCGACGAGACGACCAAAACGGCTCGAAAGGGACGGGTTGGATGCGAAAGAGCACAGGGGTCCCGTTTTTATAGCCCGGAGGCGCGAGGAAACAAGGAAATAGGGAGATTGAGCCGCGGATTTGATCGGTGGAGGAAGGAAAACGCCGGCGTTCATTTTTGGAAAACGCCGGAGGAAGAAGAAGGAAAGGGGAAGGAGACGCTGACAGGCGGACCCCACATGTCGGCGACTCGGGGAGGGAATTCGGGCGGCGACTGAGTGCGGGACGCGAGCGCTCGCGCGGGTTGGGCCGGCGGCTGCGGCTTGGGCTCGGCCCATGCGGGAGCTGACGCGGGAGGAGGAAGCGGGCTGCTGAGGCAGGCCGGGGAATTGGGCTGCGGGAGGAAAGCGGCCCGAGAGAGAAAAAAAAAATTCCTTTCCTTTTTCTTTTCTAATTTTTCAAAGCAAATTTTCAAATGATTTTCAAATCCAAATTTAAATTTGATCAAACCACTCAAACCAAAAATTTAAATGCAACAGCATGAGTGCACAAACATATTTCTACTCTTATATTTGATTTTAAATTTATAAAAATTATTATTATTCTAAATTTGCATGCTCACTAAAATATATAAAAATCATATTTTTCCTATTTTTCATTTCTTCAAAATTTTAGGGTGTTACACCTTGTCACATCGAATGTTTAGACACATGCATGGAGCATTAAATGTAGATAAAAAAAATTAATTGCACAGTTTGCATGAAAACCACGAGACGAATCTTTTATGCCTAATTAGTCCATGATTAGCCATAATTACTACAGTAACACACATTTGCTAATGTCAGATTAATTAGGCTTAATAAATTCGTCTCGCGGTTTCCAGATGAGCTATGTAATTAGTTTTTTTATTAGTATCCGAACATCCCTTCTAACATCCCATGAAATGTCCGATGTGACGCCCAAAAACTTTTCACCCACGAACTAAACAAGACCTCAGATTAGTTAACATCGGAGAAATTTATTTGTATTAGGATTTCTATTTATATAGGTTACCACAGGTGGACAATGTTTGGTTAAAAATAAAGAAAACATAATTGAACCTAGACTAGGACTCGAAAAAAAGAAAAGAATTTGACGTAACTAAATAAATCGAAACTAAAGGAAAGAAATCGGAAAAGAGCATAAAAAAGAAATCGGAACATCCCGTGGCCGATGAGGGCACGTCCTTACGTTTATGATCTACAGGGTCTCTACGGCCAAAAAAAAGTAAAAAAATGGTCGATGTGCTTGGAAAAAACTGAAAAATAAAAAAGACCAAAACTAAAAAACTTGTCATATTTCAATATTAAGGTAGAGCCATAGAGATGATGTTTTAATATTTGGCTTAAAAAATAGATTATAATAAGAGATATTGGAAGATATAGTAGGGTAGGGTTCCTATTCAAGCCGGTCAGGATTGGAGGCTTAATATTAGGTATAGATAGATATAGATACTAGATAGATATTAGATTCCTATCCAATTTATTTGATATCTCAGAGTTCTATTTGGATTTGGATTTGTAGCTATCCCGAACCTATCATATAAATCAGGAGAGCTATAGATGAAACATAGTTAGTTAGAAGGAGGTGGACGAAAAAAATGAATGGACGAAAAAAAGAGCCTGAAATTTTGTTTCTTTATTATTATTAGGTATAGATAGATATAGATATAGATATTAGATAGAGATTAGGATTCCTATTCAGCTTATTTGATATCTCAGAGTTCTATTTGGATTTGGATTTGTAGCTATCCTTAACCTATCATATAAATCAAGAGAGTTATAGACGACACAGAGTTAGATAGAAGAAGGTGGACGAAAAAAAAGAGCCTAAAATTTTGCCTCTTTATTATTATAGGGTCTTGTTTAGATGGCAAAAAATTTACCTGAAAAGTGTTGTAGCACTTTCGTTTGTATTTGGTAATTATTGTCTCACCATAGTCTAAGTAAGCTCAAAAGATTCGTCTCCCAAATTACAGATAAATTGTGCAATTAGTTATTTTTTTATTTACATTTAATACTTTATACACATGTGCATAGATTTGATGTGACGGAAAATCTTGAAAAGTTTTTAACTTTTCACGCCATCTAAATAAGGCCGAGGTGTAGGTTAGAAAATCAGTCATAACTGTCTTCTTTGGCCAAAAACATGGCCAGCTGGAGCACGTGAGTCCACGATCGTGAGTTGCTGCTTCCTTCCGGAGGCGGAGAAAGAGTCAGCGGTGCGGCCGATTTTCGTAACCCTTCGTCACTCGGACTTCCTGTTCCTCGCCCGAGAAAGAGTCAGTGGTGCGGCCGATTTTCGTAACCCTTCGTCACTCGGACTTCCTGTTCCTCGCCCTCCCTGTTGTTCGCCGTAGATGGAGATTGGAGATGGAGATGGGAGACGGAGATCGCCTAGTAAATTCCTAGACCCAGATCGGAGACGGAAATAATGAGAGCTTGAAATCTTGTTGTCATCGTCTTGGGGCTCCACTTAAACCAGATGGATGATCTGATATTGATGTTGATGAACTTTATGAGGTTAATTTAATGCACTGGCCTTAATAGCACTTGAGAGTTACATGCTGGAGAAGATTGATTATGAATATATCATTGAAGATTTTATTTCAAAGAATGCTAAAAGTATATCGCTTTTCAAGTGATGGTTACACAACAAGTATAATTCTTGCTCTATAATGCTATATTTAGTAATATATTGATATTTACCATTATTTTTTTCTGAGAATACGCATTTGCTCGTATTTCATTAAGAAGGAGTTTGGAGTAAAAAAAAGGTCCCAAAGGAACACGGTGAGATACCGTAGCCCACTTGGAACGAAACCTTAAAAAGAACAGAGGCAAGGAAAGGAAATGCTAGAGCGCACGAGCTTGTGATTTACAGGATAAAAATTTAGCGACCAAAGGACTGAAGATCAGCGCGCTAGTTTCCTCCTGCCGCGAAGAAAACCGACAGCGCCGCGAAGCCAACAACGATCCACGCATCCGCTTCCTCAATGACGAGCTGGTGCAAACGGTGCGACAACAGATGGATTCCATCGAAGACTCGACGATTACGTTCCATCCACATAGACCAGGCCCCTAGCATGAAGGCCGAGTCGAAGCTCTTGCGCAAACTGGGCGGCGCACTGGCATGGTGCTGTAGCCACCACTCGACAAGGGTCTCGTGGCCGAGCGGTGTCCATTGTTTTAGACCCACTGAGCTTAGGAGGCGGAACCACAACTCGCGGCTGTAGACGCAGTTGAGTAGTAGATGATCTGTGGTCTCTGCAGCCTAATCACATAGAACACAGAGATCGCTCTGTTGCAGGCCATGTCGCCTACGACAATCAGCGGTCCAGAGGTGACCATGGAGTGCAATCCAGAAGAAGAACTTGACCTTTGGGGGACTGTAGCATTCCAGATATGCTTCGCGCCTAGCAGAGGGGTTCTGCCTCCGCTTATTGTTTTGAACTGGACCGCACCTCATATTTTCCTGGGACGCGCCTGCCCACCAATAGATCTGCCCCTGTTAATTACCATACGTTAAGTAACGGCTAAGGTGACAACAGAGGAGGTTCAATCATAGTGAAGCTAGAACGCTTTACACCTGGTCCAAGGTGGGTAATTGAGGATCTCGATAAAACTTCTTTTACGACAACATTTCTGCCAAGGTGCTGTTGTTAGCGCCGGCTGTGGGGGCAGGGAAGCGAGTTATGTGGTGGGCGATCCATATCATCAAAGATAGGGTCTCATTGCTCTTATTATTACACATGACCATACATGATACATGCATGCGATGAAACCAAAAAATGGATCCAGCGATCGATTACTCCCTTGCTGCTCTTGGATGGTCCGAAGGGCCGCAGAGGGTGCACATGCATGCTCCGTTCACACACTTGCCGTCTTTGCCCTTAATTTTGGCGCATATCGCCGAGCACGCGTAGCCAGGGGCAGGGGTGCACTTCATGCCGCTATGCTGGCTCATGCTGATTCGCGTACATTTTGCTGTGGCGCCTGCATGCATGCGACTCGATCAAGCAACAAAAAATATATAAAAAAACCATGAGGATCGTGTTCGCTGGCCGGTACTAGAGGGTCTCTGCCTCTCTGGTGAGATGGACTATACTATACCAGACACCAGGAGAGCGACGATGGTAAGGAGCATCAGGGTACGGGTAGCGTCCGCCATGGCTGAACTTCGTCTTCAACCTTGGTTCCTTGTGTCTAGCCCCTCCTTCCTCCCTCTAATGGCAGATATTTTCATGGGGGCTGAGGGGCGCCTCCAAGGGCTCATCGGCACTACAAAACAAACCCCCCTTTTACAACGTATACACAGCAACGGAAATTAGAATCGTTGGTATCTAATCTATTCCCATCCCCACCGCCGTCTCCCTTAATTTAACGTAGCCCACGAACCCAGCCTGTGCACATCTGCACAACAGTTCCCCCTTGAGCAGATTAGGTTTTCACCTCCTCCGCGCTTTTCCTATTCGGCGGCGGCGACGACGGTTGCGACTGCATCACTCGGATCTATGGATCTGCCCCACGACCTCGCCCTCAGCATCGTCCTCCTGTTTGTGCCATTCTTCCCTCGGCAAGGTCCTTCTGATTCCCTCGACAAGGTCCTCCCAATGGCGATAAGCAGTGGCTAGTGGGAGAATGTGATTCAGGTACATGCAATCTCCGTTTGTATCCGCGACATAATTAAATGTTCACTGCCATTTACACGATTCGCAAAAACCTGGGTCAGGGCCTGCATCAGTGCATCTCCCCTTCAAGAAGAGGATCGTCCCAAGGTAGTTTCTTTGCTCTGCTCTAGATTTACGTGTTTAGATATGACGATTTATGTTTTTTTTGGTGCAATGTGTTCCCTAATCCGCCTCCACCATATCAGCGTCAGGGCCTCCACCATTGATTTAATTAAACCTTGATTTCAGATCAGGGCACGGTTTATGCAATTTCCTTTGTCATCGCTACTATGCATCCAGTTACTCGATGTAATTTTCCATCAACTCTTGCTCGTCCCTTTCCTCTGTTGACTTTTAGGTTTTGGATAATTCATTTGGGATTCAAGTGGTCAGGATCCCGATGCCTTTTCTGTTCCTCAGATAGCAGTAAACTTCCCTAATACTACTAGTTCACCGTTTGGCATTAATGTCTTCGAAGAAAATATTACTCCTAATTCACTATTTCAGTATTATTACAAGTAATTGTGTATGTGAACACAATTGACATAGGGCATAAGGATGCTGCTGCTTGTGTTAAACAGCTCCCTAGTAATTCTCAGATAGCTGTACATTTTCTCTCTGGATGTCTAATTTTTTCATGTCAGCACGTTCATTTATTGAAAGCATATATTGTTCTTGTCATTAAGCCCCTATGAGATATGAAATTCTGTGATTTTTTTAACATAGATAATAGATTCATTATCTAAAACTTAGCAAAATAATTTGTTCTTTATATATATCTTAAAGTTTCTTGCTCACTTTTGACTATACATATTGGATATTTCAAATATGATTGTATTTTAGGAGCATTAATACCTGAATGTGTCTACTTACAGAGTTTGTGCTTTATTTTTTTCATGCAGGAGTATTGATTAAATGGGTCCATATCTGTAAGTATGCTGAATAAATGATTATTATCTTTTGAATTAATGATCCTGTTCGGAGATTTTAAACCAACCGAATTGTCTTGTTGTTTCAGAAATTGCTTCACAAGTTCCTGATATAATTGCAGATTTCAGTTACTATCTTAACTTTCCATTGTTTAAATGAATAATGTTCGTAATCAAATTGTATGAAAATGAAATACCTTTTTCTATGAGTTAGCTAATATTTCAATTATCCAGATGACTACAAGAGGTGTTGCTTGATCTATTACATCTTCGAGGAGTCTTTTTTTGTTATCAGGTATTCCTTTTGGCCTCCAAGATTTTAGTACAAGTGCAAATTAAACCTTTTACTTGCAGAAGTGATAGTAATTCATTAAGAAGATGACCATGGGCACTAGATCTACTACCTGCTTGAACTATGTCCTATTGACAATAGTTGGGCTACTAACAATCTGCTCTATCAAATTGTGCAACTTATGAATTTTCTATAAAATTTTCTCTTGTAGGAATTACAAATCAGTGAGCTACATAGATATTTAGTTATCTTTTTTTTTTGAAACTGATGTTCAGTTATCTTGAAACTGCAGGAGATCAGGAGTGATATATTTTGCCACACCCTCTCCCAGGCCTGCAATGCACCTTCCCTAAAGCGGGCCTCAACCTCCCCATCCAGCTGTACCCTTCTTGAGGTACTAACCCATCCCCTTCTCCCTTTCTGTGTTGATGTAGTGGTTGAATTTCTCCACATCATGTGTGGAGTCATAATTTCTGTGTGAACTTCATCTATTTTCCTGTTGTAGTTTGCAGTCCAAATGTTCAAATTTGTATTGAACCTAATGATTTCACCTTTATTTCTTCATTTTTCTTATCTATGTGTTGGTTATACTAGGGCATCTTGGACTGAAATTTCTTGTTTAAAGCATCAAGCAGAGTTATTTTTGACATGCTGTTAAGTTGTTCGGCACCATAAAGTTTGATTTTATAGTGTTGTTGTAGTCAATAGATTTCAGCTACTATCTTAAATTTTGTACGGTCTTTTCAATAACCCCTTATGATTTTACTTCTAAGTGTCATATTATAGTGATCCAACCTTTATCTGTAGGTCTGAGAAGATAAATGGATGATCACATCAATAGGTCTGAGAAGATAAATGGATGATCACATCTAAGAGAGATCCCTTTATGTTTTATATTTGACTCCCATAGGATTATTGGAACTCTTACTTTGAACAAAAAAAATTGTATTATGAATTATGTGGATGGTACTGTTTGTAATGAAACAAATTCTTTATACTATATATGGCTAATTGTGCTTGTTTTCTATGTGTTAGATGGTTTTGTATTTTTTCATTAAATTATACAGGCATTATCCCTATATTTGTCTAAAAAAATTAAATATTTATGATAGTAATGACTGAATTGTTTATTCCTTGCAACACATATAACTATATGTAAGCGTTGCAACAAACTAAATCTTTATGTTGCAACAAACCACAGAAGTACTTCGTGCATGGTCTGTACAAACACATATAAGTGTTGCCATAACTATCATTATGCGTTGCAAATTTGCAACGGTTATTAGTATGTGTTACCAACACATAAATAAGTGTTGCAATAGATCCTTGCAACGCCACTTTAGGCAACGCATATTATATGTGTTGGTATAGACCTTGCCAACGCATATATGGACTTTTAGCAACGCATATTTGCGTTGCAAAAGGAGGTGTCATGTTGTAGTGGCGGTAGGGGGGCTCAAGCCCCGGCTGCCCCACCGCTGGCTCCGTCCCTACCCACCACAACTCTGTAACATGCCGTGCGCCATGGCCACTACGACTCCTAAAAAAACGAGAAAACAAAGGAGGGCCACTGCATGAACATTTGAGGCTCCCGATTTAGCTAAGGTCAGGCACAAGTGATTAGATTAAGGTCCCGTTTGGCACGGCTCCGCTTCACTAGTGGAGCTATTTTTTTATGCTTCGGCTCCATGAACAGCTCTATCGATGGAGCTAGAGCCGTTTTGGTAAATCGTTTGGCAAAACAGCTCCATATATAGAGCTCCTCAAAATACGCTCTCACAGTGCCATGTAGGATGAGGTGGAGCCGGGAGAAGCCATTATTTTTGCCCCCTTCCCATCCCAAAGCTCTATGAGAGCACCTTTTTAGTGGCTTCATCGGTGGAGCCGTTTTATTTTACCCTGTTTGGCAGAAAACGGCTCCAAATGGCTCCTAAAGCTGCTGGAGGAGCCGTGTCGAACGGGCCTAACTCAAAATAGATGATCAGGAGCCAAATTATTATATGTTCATGTTGGGCACAACAATTAGATTCCAATAGAGTCAAAGAAACATAATTTAAGTCAAAAATTATCTGCTATGAAGTCACGCGAAGAGAAGTCTAAAATGACAAATGTTATTAGTTAGTGCCACACTGATACCAGTGGCGGATGCAAGATGAGAATCAAGGGGGGCTAAAACAATGGAGATGTTGATTTGCACGAAGATTTAACAGTGATTTGAGATTTTTGCTACAATGTTTTTAGTGGTAAATCCAGTCATTAGGGGGCGGGAGCCCACCCAGCCCCCCTGTAGATCCGCCGCTGATTGATACCTATTTGAGAATTTGAGCACCGTGAAGTACTCAAATGCCACTTCTTTTTGTCTGGGGGTGTGCATGTTCAGCTGATATTATATTAAGTTGTTCAGCTGATGATTTTTGTGGCTGATAAGCCGGCTGATGATATTTTGTTGTGAGAGAAAAACATTATATCATGACTAATACGCCGGGCTGATAAGTTCAAACGAAATCGTCGACTCAGAGCTATATTTTTCCGACGTGGAAGAGAGAGCATAAAAAAACATCACTCTAGCGCTCGTGAAATTAAGAGGGTGTTTGATTTGAGAAGTTAAAGTTTAACAAACACTGTAGCACTTTCGTCTTATTTGATAAAAAGTTTCCAATCTTGGACTAATTAGGCTTAATAGATTCGTCTCGTAAATTACTCATAATCTGTGCTGACATGCATGCAATTAGTCTACATTTAGTAGACCATGCATTTGAGGAAACATTGATGTGATGAGAGTTAAATTTTAACAAGTTGAAACCAAACGGGCCCTAAAAAGCTGGCACACCTCTCGAGAAATACTGTCTCCGCCTCTATGCCCCACTTCCCTTTTATACTGTGCACCCGGGGATTTTTCTTCTTTTTTATTTCAGCTCGTTGCCAGATCAACTGGCGGTTTCTGCGGATTGCTGGAGGCACCCTTACGTCGATCCGAAGTAGACCGGCCCTTTGCAGCAGCATCCAGTTCAGCAAATTCTACAGCTCGAATTCCTAGTGCATCCCATTTCTAAAAGGTTTTTGCATTGGGGTGGAACTTTGATTGGATTAACACTGCACCTCATTTCTTGTTTGCTCCCAGCTATAGGGGCGCACGTTTTCCCCCCGGTCAGCTGTGGTATAGTCTTTTTTTTTAGCGTTGGCTGGAGAAGTAGGTTGATCGTGGCGATCGAGCTTTGTAGGCACACATGGACTGATATAAATATGGCTCATCCGGGTATATCATCCCCCAGAACTCATCGAGGTCTTGTTTAGATGTTATCGGATTCACCTCTATTCATACGTGTTGGGGTCGATTGGAGTGTAACTTAAACTAAATTTCACCTCAATCCACTTAACACATGTAAATTGATATGAATCCAACTACATCCAAACAAGATTAAGGCCTTGTTTGGATGTATGTGTACCAACCTCAATCAACATGTGTTGGAGTGGAATGAAATGAAATTTAGTTTAATTTCACTCTAATCCACTTCAACACATGTGGATTGAGACGAATACATGCGTATTTAAACAAGACCCAAGGTGGACCGCATAAAATAATATTCGAATCTCAGAGGACAACTCAATTTATGACTTTTTCTGCCCTTGTCTCGCATGCCAAAGCTCAAATATATATTTCTATAATATAATATACAATGGCCAATTAATATGTAGTCACTCGACTTTCCGGTGTCTGGTTCTATCTGCACAGGACTTTCGGGTGCCTGGTCAGGTAGCTGATCTCTGCCTGCCTGACTTTTCTGTTCTGCAATGCGAACATTGTTGGCTGGCAGCTCTTAAGCGGCAAGTGCAGCAACTGCAGTTCCGTACGTACGTGGCTTGAATGTTCAAAGTCTCCAAGTGTCACTTGTAGCTACAGTACTCAATCCTGAAGTAATCAATATGTGCATGCATTTTTTTTGATTAGTTTAACTCTTCTAAGCTTCAGTTGATTGGTTGTTCGGCCATCGATGAGCAGCAGTGAATTTGTTTTGCTTCTGAAATATTTTGAGCAAGTCTCAATCGCTTCTATGTATAACTTGTCACGGGTTGGCACCTAATCTCTTCCATGACTCATAGGTTTATCAGATTCATTGCTTCACCTCTATTTCCGATGCCTCGCACTCACATCAAGCCTCTCATCAAGCCATCACGTCTGATGATGCCACCGAAACTCACTGTAACCGTCCCACGTTTCTCCGCTCCTTTTCTTCGAGCACCTAGAAACTAAGGTGGCGAGACGCTATATGAACATGACCAACAAGAGATGCTACTATTGAACTATAGCCTTGTGTGCCTATATATGTTGGTCGATTGGTAAAAAAAAGTATCAGCCATGAACAATGCATGAATAGTGTTGAAGCTGGAGCCTCCTAAACCTCACCAAACAAGCCTTAATTGTTGGTTTCACTTCTTCTAGTTTCCGATGCCTCACACTCATAACAGATCTCATCTCGTGCAGCTAGAGCAAAAAAATAAAAGTCGCAACCTACAATGGACATGACAAATAAGAAGCCTATTCAACGACAATCATGTCTACATATATATGCACGAGTATGTGAATGTCATGAATGTACGAGAATTTAAGTACTAGTATTCCAGTATTTCACTAATGGCATGGAGTACCAGCTATATTCAAAGGGAGTCAATCGATTATTGTTGTTTGCACATGGTGTCTTCGGTGCTTGCAGGACCGAATGATAAGGTATATGAGGTGAACCTTGGGATGAAACAAATTAAAGTCACGAGATATTATTGACAACTCAATTGATTAGGGCAATTTTCTGCTAGTTTCAATAAAAGAAATTAAACCTGCACTCTAGGTGCATAAACCACCGAAGATCCATAGTCATGGACGATGTAACAGTGTGAGGGGATCTATCGCAGTCAAACAAGGCAGTTGTGGCTCTATTTGAGGCTTCTCTTTCAGTGCGGTTTGGTATTAGACGATGGACATTGTTTTGGAGAGATAAATGGAGATTATACCTAGCCTTCATGTTTGTGGTCAGCAAGCACATTCGCAACTCCCATACGGTTAAAGAGTGGCTCGATCTCCAACTGCATTGGGTTTGAGACATTTCCGCTGGGCTTTTCATTGTTCATGCAAATTTGGATTATTTCACATCTGGAGCTTGGTGGAACGCACAGCCCTCTCGGACGACACTCCAGGCGCTTTATTGTGGAAGTGGACTAGTGATGCTCGATACTTGACCTTGAGTCCCTACATATCCTTTTTGCTGGGCAAACGACAATCCTCGGCGCAAAGCAACTTTGAAAGCTTGTGTGTTTACAATATGGTTTCTGATATATATGTGCCACAAGGCGAAGTATCTGAAGGAACAGATTGTAATCACGCTCTGAATTCAATGCTTCACCATCCTCCAACCAGCACACCTATATATGGACTACGGTTCATCTAGAGTTTGTAGAGGAGCACGGGCGTGGATATCCAGGCAAGGAGCGATGGCTCGCCGTCTGCGTCGCTGCTGGCCGGACGGCAGGGTTGCAAATTGCGATAGCAAATGACTTGGCCAAGCCATGTGATGAGTGATGACGACCTCGCATGGCAGGGCACATATGACGTCTCCACCGCCAGCGTCCATCGCTGGAGTCGATCATGATCACCCCAATATACAACATGAACACACACGCGGACACAAGTGGATTTTGGTGCTACAACAACAGCAGTGTTTTCTTGGCTCTATATATTGTGCTAAATAGAAAGTTCTATACAAGATTGCGCCATGACCTGCAACAGCTGCGTCATCCCACGACTCTGGAACACATCGAGCGCTGTGGCCACTACGTAGTACGTACCACTCGGCAAAAAAAAACGAGGAAACAAAGGAGAGCCACTGAACATCGGTATGATGCATCTGGCTTTACAAAGAAGCTCCTTGTTTAATTTAACGAGAACTGCTCTAATACTCCTTTTTCTAAAAAAATGCACGGCTCTTAAAGCAGCTTATCTAATTAATTAAAATTTTCTCTCAATTATTTTTCTTGGTTCCCACATGGCCTGGCCCATCCAACCCAGTTTTTGTCCCGTCCTGACCCAAACCCAACACTCCTAGATCCCCTTTGTGCGCTGCTGATGGTTTAACTCGTCGGAGACATCGCCGAGACCGAGCGGACCGGCGGACCGAGAGCCGGCAGCTGGCGAATCCAGCGGACGGCACCTCCAACCCCGTCCTCCTCTAGTTCAGATTCGCACGTTCTCTACTACCAGTCTACCACACATCCCTGCCGCACGGTTCAAGCACGCGCGCCCGACGATGGAGATGGAGTTGAGGAAACGCTGGCGCACGGTAGCCACCACATGGACCTCTCCTGCCATGAGCCACATTGCCACGCATGACGCATCGTAAAAATGCTAGCTTTGCGGTAGTTTGGTGTGCTTTTGTAGTTGTGTTCGTTCTTGTCTTGTCCCTCTCTCTGGGATCGGAAGCAAGTCCATGGAACGCACACGGATGAAGAAGAAGAGCAGTGGTGCCTGCAGGTGCTTGGTGCACTGATGCGCCCGTTTTTTTCGGACGTGCATCTCAGCTTGTGACCTCTACATGTGCGGCATGTCTGGGTGCACGCCGCAGCGGCAGTGCCGTCCCGTTCGTCTGCAGCTGCAGGCATCATGAGGTGCGTCTTCAACGGCTCCGGCGCCGCCTCCCTTCGTCTCTAAGTCAGCTCCAACAATGCCGCTGGCCATTTACGGCTTCGTCCGCACATGCCGCTGCCCTCGTCCGTGCCCACAGCAGGCCTCGACTTGGACATCGATTTCTTCCCGGTGGTGTCGCCGCCTCGCCGGCATGTAGCTCTCGGTCCTCGTCGACTCCAGCAACTCACGACTACTCATGCCGTCATGCGGGAACTCAGCCCCTGCTGGACATGGACTGGGTTGTTGTTGGACAGGCCAGGCCCATGCGAGATCCAAGAAAAATAATTAATGAAAAGATTAATTAGTTATGATCTGCTTTAAGATCTGTGTTATTTTTAAAAAGAGAAGTATTGGAGCAGTTCTCTAATTTAATTAGCTACGGCCGGGCGCAAGTTATTGGCTTAACCAAAAATAGATGATCAGGAGCCAAACTGAGAGCCAGGATTATCTAACAACAACATATGCACTTTTCATGTTGGGCACAAGAATTAGATTGCAATAGAGTCAAAGAAACATAATTTAAGTCAGAAAATTATATGCTATAGAGTCACTCGAAGAAAGTCTAAAACGACAAATTTTAGTTAGTGCCACTAAAACCTATCTGAGAATTTCAGCACGCTGAACTGCACATCTGAGAATTTCAGCACGGTGAACTGCACATCTGGTACTTTTTTTTCTTTGGGGTGTGCGTGTTCAACTAAAATTGTGAAGATGCAGAACCATCCTTACGTCGATCCGAAGCGGACCGCACCTGATGGCTTCGTGCAGCAGCGTCCAATTCCGCAGATTCTACAGCTCGGATTCGTAGGGCATCCCATTTCTAAAAGGTTTTTTTTTGCATTGGGGTGGAACTTTGCATGGATTAACACGGCACCTCATTTTCTAGCTTGCTATCAACTGGTATAGTCTTCTATTTTTAGGGTTGGCTGGATAAGTAGTGGTTGATTGTGGCGATGGAGCTTTATATAGGCACACGGACTGATAAATGGATCAACCGTGTATATCATCCCCCACAACTCATCAAGGTGGGGCGCACAAAATGTCCTTGTCGCATGCCAGAGCTCGAATATATATTTGTATAATACAATGGTCAAATAATCACTGTTACAGAGTGAACATCACTATCGGCACCGTCAGTGCCGGATTTCGGTGAACGTGATAAACCTCCACCACCGGTTGTGAGCTTGAAAATAAGAATGATTGGAGTGGAATAATTTTCTTGATTAGTGTACAATAATTATTTTTATGGGGCTATGATTTTCAATTTATATGGGGCTACCATTTCAATTTTTCAATAATTAGTGTAGAATATTTTTTTTCAAAATGGGGTGATTAAATTAAATTAGTGTAGAATATATTGTACTTTCAAGCTACGATTGTTGTTCATGAAACTCCACTTGTTATTAGTTTCTCTGTAATTACTCTCCCCAATTTTATGTGGCATGAAGTCTCAATATTTTTTTTGTGCGAAGATGGATCGAGAGTGGATGTATCTGTCCCAAACGGACAAGCGGTACATACTTGGCGTTGGCAAGTGTCACACCCGGTTTTCTAAAGAACAAAACCAGACTAATCATATGTGTGCCCAGGAAGTACACACATATGTCAGAATGAAAAAGTATCAAAACAATGTTTATATAAAGCGGGAAGCATACTATATTAACACTTACATCTATCAGAGTGTCGCGGAACGGTCACTAATCTTTTCTTCAGGCTCCAACATCACAGGGACGGCTGACTGGTGGCTCCATATGCCAAGCACTTCTTATAGACTTCTGGAAACTCCACTACACCTTTATTCTTCTTCTAAGCAGCACCTTACTACACACTGGAGTGTGGTGAAAATAGCAAGAGTGAGTCCATATCGAACTCAACAAATATAACACGGGGTTCATGAGGCTCAAAGGCATAACATAGGTTTATCAGCATGTAGCTTTTAATTAGCATTATTTCAGTATATCAATAATATCAAAGTGTCTCAATGTAACAATAAACATATGATCCATGTGAAATGATTAACGAATAGCAAAAACATATCCATTATTAATGATCAACTATTCCATAAGGGTCAAGGCCACTCGTGACCGTGAGCACGGCTGTTATAACAGTTTTACACTCTGCAGAGGTTGTACACTTTCACTGTGAGTCGTGATTTACCCTTTCGCCCGAGGTGATCAGCCTCTTGACCCACTACCAAGGAAGGTCGGCAGGGTTCACTACGAAGTCTTTCAAAGGTTCGTCTAACAAGTTAGGGCCGCTAGGTTTCCAAAGTCAGTCTGTGTGATTCACCACGCAGGGATCCACAGTCTGCTCTACCCCATTTGCGCCACAAGGGTAACCTCTAACAAGCTAGAAAAGGTCCTCATAATGAGCTAAAGCCAGAGTCATTATAGCCCTCACAGTTGTACTGTAAGTCCCGGATTTTCGCTTACAGATAAGTCCTTATGGAGAGTAACAAGAGCACCAAATAACCCCATGCTCTAGTACCCTTTAACAGTAATAAAAGTCATCTTTTAATGTTTATTGCATATTTCATTAGTCAAATTACATGATCATAGTTCATGTTAAGCACTAGCAATACTACTCAATGCAATATAATAGGTATCAAGGAATAAGATCAACACTAAGTCATCCTTAACAAGGAAACATATGCATAATGATATTATTTGCTTATTGTGAATAGGATAACAAGGATAATCCCATGATATACTTGCCTTAGAACTTGCTTTATGCCCAAAGCAACTTGCTCTGAAAAACCTCAACTTAATCTTTCATTTGCAACTTCTGGCACTCAGCTTCTGGTCTTCATCTTCGGATCTTCGGTGCTCACAGATAGTCTTTCTTCTACTCGTAAATCATAGCAACCCAGCACACTAACAGGCATACAAGCAAACAAATAGGGACAACTAAGAACTATACACCACACAAGAGAAAACAGCGTACTAAAAGAGAACTACCAGCTACGGTCACGAGAACATAAGAAACGTCGATAACGAAATTACGATGGAAAAGAAACGACTACCGAGAGTTTATATTATAAAAGAAACAATTACACGCTTAATTATCTTAATTGAATAAAAACCACATGATAGTTATTAACTCAGATTACTTAAATTATATTCTAATTCCAAGCTGAGTTAAGACCAATCTTGTTTTATTTTTAAACAATTTAAGCAAATTAGAATCTTACTTTACAAAAAGAAACGATTATGAGAGAGCATCATACGATCGTGTTTAAGCTAGACAAAGTATAATCAAAACATATTTGAGTTTATACTATTCAATTTAATATTCATTTGCAAAAGGACGATGTGGCAACACTATGGAGCCGTTCGGCTAGAATTATAAGCCGACTGAAAAACACTGTTGGCTGATTTTTTGTGAGAGAAAAATACTATTCTGGCTGAAAAAACAAGCTGAATAAGACAGATTATAAGCCAGATGAACAGGGCCTATATTGCTTTTGATTATTTTATATATAAAGGTACTAGTGGCACATGAACTTTAATCAAGTTAATATTTAGATTCATAAATATGGACACTAATATGCACGCTGTTATCGCGAATCGGAGGTAAAACAGTGATATGGCGCAGGATTGAAGCTGTACATTGGAAAGGGAATTATGTGCAGATGGGCATGACATCAACACCATCTTTGATCAATAAAATAGTAGATAAGGAGGTGAGGCTGACCTGCTATAAATTGACCGACAGGAGTTTGCAATTGATGAACAGGAACAACTATGTACGTTGTTGCGGATGAACAGGTTTGAACAAGGATTGCTGCAGCTGAGATGACTTCGTGTTTGCTTGTGAATGCTCGAACATGGATACTTCATCAGCTTGTAAACTCGATTGCTGTGGAAAACGCTAGCATCCATCAAGCAACCGCAAGACAGCGCCATACGATAGCAGTTTTATAGCTGCTATCTTGTACGACGATTGAACATGGTGATGGACAGCCAGCGACGTCGGGCGGCCGGCATCCATGATAGCCAGCAGATCATTCGGTTTGGACAGGCGAGATTGCTCCAGCTAGGCGCTTCACGAGGACGAGGAAAGACTCGACGACGACGGGTGGCAACGGCGGCAGCTCTGCTCGGCGAGATCGGCGGGACGGCAGGGCACGGAGTCCTACTCGTATAGACGTACGATGCCTGCTTGCTTCTTATAGGCTAAATAAATACAATATACTATACCTACTGCTAACGTATTTAGAGTTGGGCCCCAGGCCTCAAGGGCCCAGTTCGGCCGCTGGACGCACAGCACACTGCAGGGTGGACGATGGTTCTGTCTTTTTGGATGTATTGGTGATATAGATGGATCAGCTTGGCTTGCATATTCAAGGAGGCAGCGGCAAGCAATAATAATGCTCCTGCAGGTTTGCTCAGCTGAAAACGAAGGAGGGAAAACAACATGCTCAGCCCATTGGCTCAAGCCTCTAGCAAGATTAGCTGCGTATATGCTAGAGCAGATAATATACAGAGCATACAAATTACTAGATGATTAGAAGAACTTGATATACTCAAAGATATACCAGGTGGACATGCTGCTCATGTACCTAGACATGCACGGTCAGCCTGGCCTGTGACTCGGGTGCGGAATTCGGCGGTGGCGGCGCTGCTAGGGTTGAATAAGAGACGGCAGCACCTGGCTCTATCTATTTATAGGGTGGTAGGCGTTAGATTTCTTATTTGTTTTCTTTTCTTTTTTCTTTTTATTTTCAAATCCAAATGTATACTGAATCATTTTGAGTTTTGGTCAAAGCCAGACATTACAATAAATCAAATGCGAAGGCATGTATGCTCAAATATTAGCACTACTGCGTAGAGTGCAACTATACGAAACTAACGCGACTGAAACGGAGCAAAACGGAATTAAAACGAAGAAACGATAAAGATATTACGAACCAGTGGTAGAACCGCAAATACTTCATCTTCTACCTCCATCCATCCGAAGGGCCTCGGCCTGGGGGCGACAAAAAAAGGAGGATAAATATTTAATTTACTACACGAGAGATTTCCCAAACTAGGGGCTCCTCTACGATAGTTTTGGTGTGCTTTGCCCAAGGGATAGGTACGTATATATAGGGATGAAAACTCTCCACCTCCATATCAACTAGCGATATGGTGCTAATTGACGTTGCACCATCCACCTTTACTAATAGGCCTAATTAATTATTAAAGCCCATTAGTAAATAAAGACATGGGCCTTTGGGCATGAGGAAATCTGAGATATTTTATTATTTTCAGAATTAATTAATTTCATGGATAAAATAATTCTAGAAAAATCCAGAATTATTATTTAAGCCACGAAAAATACTCCGAAAGCTCCGAAAATTTGGAGAAAATTCTCAGAGACATTATGGAACATAAGGAACCAAAATAAAGTATTTGGACCTCATAAAAAGATATTTTGGAGCATCTAAAACTTAGATAACGCTCGTAGAAAAGCGTGAACTAGCTCTAGAAAAAGCCAGAACAATTCCCGAAGAGTTCATTGAGATTGATTGACACATGAGGAACTGAAAGGAATAATTTACGTGATAAAAAAAAGATTTTAGGAAACTCCTAATGAGAACTTAAGATGAGAAACCAGGAATATTGATTGCAGAAAAAGATAAAGACGTGTTGGAGAAGAAAGATTGATCCATTAAACGTATTTTGAAAGACTTTGTTCGCTCTTAACACACAAGAGTTAACGAGCAAACATCACATCGAACAATGCCCGTCAGGTTAATTCCAAAATAATTGAAAAGCACTATTTTTCTTTAATAAAAATATATGGAAACCTAAACTAATGTTGACAAGTTCTATCCAAATATTAAAATATTTATTTTAGTTAGTGTTTTCTATGCACAACCCAAAATCAGAAATTTTGGGGTGTGACAATTCTACCCCACTTAACAGGAATCTCGTCCCGAGATTCGGAGAGACTAGGAAGAAAGATAAAGCAGACCAATAAGGTTGTTTCGAGACTTTTTGACAAGTTCGGATATAAGCGTCAAGGATTATCAAAGGTTGACAAGAGAACATTGGATTGATCGTTAAGATTGATTCGAGCTAATGATCGAGGGTCAAAGGATTGAAGGTCAACATAGGTGGAAAGGAAGATCAAAGGAGATTGAAAAGATAGATCAAAGTTGATCATCGAGTCTTCACTTTATAAGGTCTAAGAACAAGGGTGGAAATTAGCAAAAGATAACATAAGAGATAAAGAGATATCTTAAGGTGCTCAAAACTCCTAGATTCAAGATTTATGAGACATCACGAAAAAGTGACAGACTAGCATTGGTTGAAGAAAGGTAAAAACTAGTTTTCCATTTTACCATTCAGGGAGACCAGTGAGAAGGATAAGTTGATCTTCAAGTCTTTGTAGGTCCTTGAATCAGGATTTATAAGATGTATGGACAAGGGTCAAAAGTTATCAAATGTTGATAAGAAAAAGTAAAGATTGTTGGTAAGAAGGTGAGACTGGTTAAGAAGCAAGGACTAGCAAAAGATGATATTATGATAGCGATTGGTCTCTTGATCTTCTTGTCTCGTGACTTGAGATTGATGATGGTGGCGGACGCTACCCCACTTAACAAAGATCTTGTTTCACCTGGCGATGTCATTGAAGGCAACACTTTCTTTAAGGCTTACTACTATTGATGAGTCCTTCATGTGTTGATCCTCCCTTGGGTTAAGATAAAGGAGAAAGCATAGAAACCAAGAGTAAGCAAGGATGATATATGGAAAAGATAATAAGAATTAGGATTGATCGAATGTTAGGTAGGTCAAGAGAGGATACTACCCCACTTTAACAAAGATTGAGCTAATTCTAAAGATAATTTTGGGCCTCCTTTGGAACACAAGAACAAAGACGACACACAGGCATCACATCAAACAAGACAAGAACACATCAGGCAAAACAAAGCACCAATCACATCATCGGTACTACACGTGCTTCTTCAACAATGGTGGTCATCCTAATGGCACATTGGAGATGATGAAAGACCATCGAACTTTTGAACAAGGTAAGATCAGAAACCTTTTGGTAACAACAACACAAATAAAAAAAACCAAGGGAGTAAGAAATAATAGCTCAAAGGAAGCTATCAAGGAAGGGATACAACATGACAAGGAATAGGAAATAGTCAAAATCAATGAGTCAAGAGATAAGAAAATAGTTTTATAGTAAAATAAGTTTTAGAATACATCTAGAGCTATTTGGCATACGTCCTACAGTCAACACCGCTCTGATACCACTCTGTCACACCCGGTTTTCTAAAGAACAAAACCAGGCTAATCATATGTGTGCCCAGGAAGTCCACACATATGTCAGAATGAAAAAGTATCAAAACAATGTTCAAGACACCTACCAACTTGCGACTGCTTAGGCCTCCTCTTACTCAGGCTACCTCGGTCCCAATAGTCTCCCCCTTTTGAGGCCACGGTCTGATGCTACGGATCGTGATCTCAAAAATTCATCTTGGTTCTGATGGGCGGAGGCGTTATTTCCCCCTCTTCCCCCCTGGGTTGGCTGGATCTGACCGTTGGCCTTGAAATGTATCATGTGTTGTTTGGTTATGTTTGCTCTAGGGCCGCCATACGCGAACGGACGTGACTGTTGAGTCTTGGGAAGCGGAGCGGTTGCTCGGGCGGTCGCGACCGCTGGGACCTAGAAGGTGAAGCAGCCGTCCGTGGCCTATATAAGGGGGGTGGCACATTGAAGGTCCCCCCACCATCCTTGAGCAATCGCTTTCACACTTTCCACGCACTTCTAGCCTTTTGCCATTTGCCTGCCTTCGCTTGCTTAGCGCCTTTGCTTCATTGCTTTTAGCCTCCGCTTGCTATTGTCTGTTGCCATGTTTTTTGGTAGTGGCTTCTTCCTATTCCCCTTCCTTGTCAGGCTGTTTCTTTGGTCCTTATCGCCATCTTCTTGGCATTAGGGCGAGTGGGTGGTTTGCACGGTTTGAGGATTGCATGGTGGTGAGCGTAGCGGCGCAAGAGCTCGAGGAAGATCTCGCGAGCGTCGATGCTTCAATTGGTGATTTGGTTAATGTTGGGGAGGCAGAGGCGATGGCTAGGAAGACTTGGGAGTTCGTGAGTCGATGATGACACATAAGATGATCAGGAGGATGGAGAAAGAAGGGATGTTTTTAGCTGGCCGAGCTAAGCCTCCGCAACCAGGGGAGACAGTGCCTTCACCTGGTGAGGGTTATGTTGTTGTTTTCAGGGGTTATTTCTCGTGTGGCCTTCACCTGCCCTCTGTTAAATTTTTGCGCCAAGTGCTAGAGGAATTTCAACTCTAGAACTATCATCTGACCCCTAACGGTTTTCTCACTTTAAGCAAGTTTTGCTGGGCTTGCGAGTCTTATGGTGCGTAGCCGAATGTGGACACATTCTGTACATACTATGAGTTGTAGCGGCAGCCGAAGAAGGTCAAGGTGGGTGGGAGGAGCTTGTTGCTCAGTATGGTAGCTGCGCCTTTATGGCAAAGAGGCAATAGGGGGACCATCACTTAGAGATCTCATACTGCCAGAAGAATAGGTGGGATAGAGATTGGATGAGATATTAGTTTTATATTGAGACATATGGCGTGACCTACACGCATGATGATGGGGCGAAGAGCACTCGTTACCCCTTGGCCTTTGTAATGTCTGAGATGAAGCCTCTGGCGAAGGTTACTCCGAGTGAAGAGGTGACCCCCGAAAGAGAGGCCTATAATATGGCCTTTGCTTTAGCTTGCCAGTATTTTGGAGGTCGGGATCTCGTTGAAGAGATGGTGGCATCCAACTGCTGGCCGCTTGGTAAGGGCCAGCCTTTGTTCACTGTTGAGATGGTGAACATTCCTATTTATGGTCCTACTGATGGGGTTCCTTTTTCTCAGTTTGAGATATAGCTTAATAAGGGTGAGGATCCAAAAAAGTTTGCTACGATGGTGGAGCAGGGCGCGCGAGAAATTATCAGAGAGATCACCGATAGGGAGTATCTTGCATGGAGGTCGGTCGAAGGCATGATGCCCTGACTAAATAGAGTTTTTGAGGAACTTGGGATTCATCATGAGGAGCACAAGGTTCCTCCGAAGGTCCTTGCATCTATTGAGGAGAAATCGAAGAAGGCTGCTGCCAAGAACGTTATTGTGGCAGCAGAGTAGAAGAGGAAAGGGGGTGGCATCTCTAGGGATGCTGGGAAGAAACAAAAGACTACCACTGCTTCTGCCACTGCCTCCTCTACTAGTTCTGCCAGAGCTTCCGTAGATGCGGATGAAGGGGTTGCCGAGAATACTGGCAGAGGTCCTACTTTGGCTGGTGCGGAGGAGGAGATGTCTTCAGTGCCAAGGGATCTTGGTGGTGACTAGACAGTAGGTGAAAGCCCAAGTTTGGTTTTGATAATTAATGACACCAAGTTGCTAATGCCATGTGTTAAGTGTTTTGAGTTAGGCATAAGCAACACATGTGATGAAGGTGTATGTGGCAAGGAGTGGTGGCCACAAGATCACACAAAGAGATGGTGCATGGACATGAAATGACGATCATGGTGGAGATGCACATAATATGATGGATATGATGATCAAGTGGAAGAGAAGGATCTAAGAGCGCAAGGCAAAGGTATAACCATAGGGTTTTCCTTTTGCTGGTCTAAGATAAGTAGAGAAGTGATTGACCGGGTTTAGGATACATAGCCGACTATCAAGAGGGGTAATCACGGTTAGCTCAGGAATCAAGTGCTACTAGATCAATGTCTTGAGCATATGCATTAGGATCTAGTAAAGAGCTAACATAACATCTTGAAAAATGATTGTGAAATGCTAACACACATGCACATGGTGGTGTACACTTGGTGGTGTTAGCACATTTGCGAAGGCGGTGGAGTTTAAGCGATAGAGAGGGGTTTGGGTTCCTCTCTCCCTCCCACTGAGCTTGCGAGGCGGGATTCGGCGCTTTTTGGGGAAGTGAAATGCCTATTTTCTACTGCGCCGGAAGTCAGAAAAGAAACAGAGGCGAACGAAGGTCACAGAGGTGACCGGATGCTGCACCGGACGCGGTCATGGTATGACCGGACGCGTCCGGTCAGTTCAACGCAGCAGTCAGGCGTGCGGGTGTTAGGGTTTGCAATCGGCGCATCCGGTCACTCGCGGGACTGGCGCGTCCGGTCAGGCACCCAGAGGGATCTGAAGTTCGCAAGGTCGATCGGACACGCGGCGCGTCCGGTCACACGCGATCGGACGTGTCCGGTCGTTGAGGGAGCTTACTGGACTCTAACCGGACGCTGGCACTGTCGCGTCCGGTCATTTGCTGGAGCACGTCCGGTCATTCGCTAGAGCGCGTCCGGTCATTCGCTAGAGCGCGTCCGATCACAGCAACGATAACTTCTGACGCACACTGTTCACGCTTGTCCTGTAGTGACCGGACGCGTCCGGTCACCCTGACCGGAGCGTCCGGTCAGCTCGTTTTGAACTGTGTCATCCGGTAACGGCTAGCTGCGTACCCCTTCGCTATAAATTGAAGATGTCCGGGGTTTGAGGGCATCTCTTGCATATTTTGAGACCTAGAGACATCCTTTGAGCTAGAGAACAATCCCTCCACTCATCTCTTTGCTTAGTTGCACATCTTGAGTGACATTGAGTGAGATTCAAGTGCATTGCTTGAGAGTTACATTCTAGAGGCACTTGATCTTCGAGTTGCTGCAGATTTCTTATTACTCTTCTGTGTTTCCCGACACGGTAGACGGCTTGGAGCAGCTGAGGTGATTGAGCTCACAATTGAAGATTGTTGGAGCCCTCACCAAGTGTTGTAAGGGGTTCTTGATCCTTCCCCACGGGAGTTCGCGAATTGGATACTCTAGTGGAGCTCGTGGCTTAGAGGATCCCCATCTTGTGTGCGGTTGTGCGGCGCCCACCGAGGGCTCGACTCTTGATAGTCGATTAGCTCGCGAACCGACAAGTGGGTGTATCGCCACAACGGGGAGTAGCTTACCGGGAAGCAAGTGAACCTTGGGATAAATTCTTGTGTCAATCTCTTCGTGAGGATTTCTCTTGTATGATTGATTGATTGGTACTTCTCATCTCTACATGGTGGTATAATCACTCGAAGCTCTTCTCTCGTATTACTTATTGTTTCTAGCTTGTATTAGTTGTTGTGTTTAGTGGATAGCCTTGTACTAGACTTGTGTAGGTGGCTTGCTTATTTAGTTAGAGCTAGTGCTTTTGCTTCGCCACCTTTCGTACTAACTTGTAGTTAAGTAATTCTTGTAGAAGTTTTAATTAGGCTATTCACCCCCCCCCCCTCTAGCCTATTTAGACCTTACAAGTGGTATCAGAGCCGAGGCACCGTTTATTTGAGGCTTAACAACCTACGGTGAAAAAGAAATGGCTCAATTAAACTTGCACATCAACAACACCAAGAAGACACCTCACTTTGATGGCACAAATTATGCATATTGGAAGGTTAAGATGACCGCACACCTCAAGTCAATCAATAGAGAGGTGTGGAAGGTCACCGAAACAAAATTTGAGGTTGCTAATCCGGAAGCACCTACACCGGTGATAGAGAAGAAGCTCCAATGCAACGACATTGCCATTAGTGCTCTTCATGAGGCACTAGATGACAAGACCTTTGAGCAAGTGAAGAATATTGAGATTGCTCATGATGCTTGGGCCAAACTAGAAGAAACTTTTGAGGGCACCGAAGGCACAAAGACCGCTAAAGCATATATCTTGCAAGAAAAGTTTTCTAACTTCAAGATGCAAGAAGATGAGAGTGTACCGGAAATGTTTCATCGATTGCAAGTCATTGTCAATGAGCTCAAGGCACTTGGTGAGGAGGTCAAGGACAACCAATTCTCTATGAAGTTCTTGAGAAGCTTGCCCAAGAGGTTTGATACATTGATCACCATGCTAGTGAGGACTATATTGAAGAATTCAACTCCTCAACAAGTATTTTAAGAAGTGATAACCGATGATTCATATAGAGAAGATGATGAGAAGGAAGAGTTGGTCAAGAAGAAGAAGGAAAGTGAGAAGAAGGATGATGAGAAGAAGAAGAGTGTGGCATTCAAAGCCACCACAGCCAAAGGCAAATCCAAGATTTAATCATCAAGTGATGAAGACTCAAGCTCTTGTGATAGTGATGACATTGATGAGAAGATGGCTCTTTTTGTAAAGCAATTTGGCAAATTCATGAAGAAGAAAGGCTATCATGTAAGAAGGAGGAAGAACTCATCTAAGAAGAATGAGCATACTATGAGATGCTTTAGATGCCATAGCAAGGACCATCTCATTGCAAAGTGTCCTTATGATAGTGATGATGAAAATGCTATCAAGAAGGAAAGGAAGAAGCAAAAGAAGAAACAAGAAAAGAAGGAGAGCTCTCATAAGAAGAAGAATGATTCTCATGTTGCTACTTGGGATAGTGATGATTCCTCAAGTGATGATGAGGATGACAACAAGAGCAAGAAGAAGGGACATGCTAGCATTGCCATCCAAGAGAAGGTCTCCCTCTTCGACACTCCATCGTGCTTCATGGCTAAGGCCGCTAAGGTATCATCCAACGATGAGAGTGATCATGATAATGCTAGTAATAGTGATGAAGAAGAATTCACTAAAGATAAACTAATCACTATGCTAGAAGATTGCACTCAACATTTTAAGGAATCTAGAAAGGAGTGCAAGGGCTTGCTTAAGGAAAAGAAAAACCTTATGCAAGAACTTAATGAGCTTAGGGCGTCTTATGAGAGTCTAAAGGTAGACCATAAGAAGCTTAAAAAGTCTCACACTAAGCTTGAAGAAGCTCATTCTTATCTAGTTGAAAAATGTGAAAACATGCTAACTAATGTTGAGAAAGCTAAAACTTGCAACATAGGCATATCATGTGATATAATTGATGAATCCTTTCATAAGCCTATTGTTGTTGCTCCCACTAACCCTTCATGTAGCGCATCTACATCATCCTCATCTAGTAGTGATGGTTTCACTTGTGACTCCACACTTATAGTTGAGAATAAAAATCTCAAGGAGGAGGTAAAAGAGCTCAACCACACCTTAGCTAAGGCTTATGGTGGTGAGGACCGCTTGTTTATATATTTGGGTAGCCAAAGAGCTTCTCTCTACAAAGAGAGATTGGGCTATAACCCCAAGAAAGACAAGGCCGCTTTTGCTCCTCACAAGACTCATTTTGTGAAGAACAATGGTAGCTATTGCAAAAGTTGCAAGCAAGTTGGTCACATAGAGCAACAATGCATGAACCAGAAATCCAAAGCTAATGTATCCTCAATTAAGTTTGATTCTTTCTATATGCTTACCAAGGGTACAAATGGTGTTCATGCTAAGTTCATTGATACACCATGGATGGGCTCAAAGAAGAAAGCTATTTAGGTACTAAAGAGCTTGGTCACTAACCTTGGAGGACCCAAACAAGTTTGGGTACCTAAAAAGAATTAATCTTATCTTGTAGGTCAATTACAAAGCCGGAGGAAGGCATTGGGTGCTTGATAGTGGGTGCACTCAACATATAACCGGAGACTCTTGTATGTTCAAATCAATTGATACAAGTCAAAATGGTGATTTTGATGCTTTCACTTTTGGCAACAACAAGAAAGGCAAGGTCAAGGGGCTTGGTAAAATTGCTATCTCAAATGACATGAGCATATCTAATGTGTTGCTAGTTGAGAGCTTGGATTTCAATCTTTTATTGGTGGCACAACTTTATGATCTTGGCTTCAAGTGCAGATTTGGTAGTGATGATGTTGAAGTCATAAGTGTTGATGGATCAAATTTGATATTCAAAGGATTTAGACATGGTAGCTTATACTTGGTTGACTTCAATGATAGTGAGACACAATTGACATCATGCTTGCTTAGCAAATCTAGTATGGGATAGTTATGGCATAGAAGGCTTGGTTATGTTGGAATGAAACAATTGAACAAACTTTTGAGGCATGATTTAGTTAGAGGATTGAAGGATGTCACCTTTGAGAAGGATAAACCTTGTAGTGCTTGTCAAGCCGGCAAATAAGTTAGAAATTCACATCATAGTAAAAGTGAAATGAGCACATCAAAGGCATTTGAGCTATTGCACATGGATTTGTTTGGGCCAACAACATACACTAGCATTGGTGGCAATAAGTATGGTTTTATGATTGTTGATGACTACCCTAGATATACTTGGGTGTTCTTTCTCTATGATAAGAGTGATGTTTATGATCTATTCAAGTCTTTTGTTAAGAGAGTGCAAAATGGGTTTAAGACAACTATCAAGAAGATTAGAAGTGACAATGGTAGTGAGTTCAAGAACTCAAGAATTGAGGAATTGTGTGATGATCTTGGTATTGGACATCAATTCTCTCCAACCTACACTCCTCAATCCAATGGTGTAGTTGAAAGGAAAAATAGAACCTTGATTGACATGGCTAGATCAATGCTTAGTGAATACAATGTGAGTCATTTATTTTGGAGTGAAGCCATCAACACGGCTTGCTATTGTAGCAACTGTCTCTATTGCCATGGGAAGCTTGAAAAGACACCATATGAGCTATTGAATGGAAGAAAGCCCAACATTGCATACTTTAGAGTGTTTGGTTGTAAATGCTATATTCTCAAGAAAGGCACTAGATTGAGCAAGTTTGAAAAGAAATGTGATGAAGGGTTCTTATTTGGTTATTCTACCACAAGCAAGGCATATAGAGTTTGGAATCTCACTAATGGCACCTTGGAAGAAGTTCATGATGTTGAGTTTGATGAAACCCAAGGATCTCAAAATGAAACTCAAAACCTTGATGATGTGAGAGGAGGTCAATTGTCAAATGCAATGAAGAACATGGACATTGGTGATGTTAGGCCAAGGCAAGTTGATGATGATGATATTCATGTGATCAACCAAAGTGTGCAAATTGATACAAATCAAGCAAGCTCTAGTGGTACTCATGATGAAGCTCAAGTTCAAGGTCAAACAAGTGAAAGCAATCAACTCCCAATACTCCAACATACTAGCATTGCAAGAGATCATCCATTGGACCAAATCATTGGTGGAATTCAAAATGGTGTTCAAACTAGATCAAGGCTAGCATCCTTTTGTGAGCATTACTCATTTGTGTCACTTGAAGAACCTAAGAAATTAGAAGATGCTTTGAAGGATTCCGATTGGGTAAATGCCATGCATGAAGAACTAAACAACTTTGCTAGAAATCAAGTTTAAAAACTTGTTGAGAGGCCAAAGAACTACAATGTGATTGGTACTAAGTGGATCTTTAGAAACAAGCAAGATCAAGATGGCATGGTTGTGAGGAACAAAGCAAGATTAGTAGCACAATGATATACTCAAGTTGAGGGTCTTAACTTTGGAGAGACATATGCGCCGATTGCAAGATTGGAGGCTATTAGAATCTTATTAGCATATGCTTGTGCACATAACATCAAGCTCTATCAAATGGATGTCAAGAGTGTATTTCTCAATGGCTACATCAATGAAGAAGTTTATGTTAAGCAATCAACTCCCAATACTCCAACATACTAGCATTGCAAGAGATCATCCATTGGACCAAATCATTGGTGGAATTCAAAATGGTGTTCAAACTAGATCAAAGCTAGCATCCTTTTGTGAGCATTACTCATTTGTGTCACTTGAAGAACCTAAGAAATTAGAAGATGCTTTGAAGGATTCCGATTGGGTAAATGCCATGCATGAAGAACTAAACAACTTTGCTAGAAATCAAGTTTAAAAACTTGTTGAGAGGCCAAAGAACTACAATGTGATTGGTACTAAGTGGATCTTTAGAAACAAGCAAGATCAAGATGGCATGGTTGTGAGGAACAAAGCAAGATTAGTAGCACAAGGATATACTCAAGTTGAGGGTCTTAACTTTGGAGAGACATATGCGCCGATTGCAAGATTGGAGGCTATTAGAATCTTATTAGCATATGCTTGTGCACATAACATCAAGCTCTATCAAATGGATGTCAAGAGTGTATTTCTCAATGGCTACATCAATGAAGAAGTTTATGTTAAGCAATCTCCCAGTTTTGAAGATAACAAGAAGCCCGACCATGTTTTCAAGCTAAAGAAGGCATTATATGGTTTGAAGCAAGCACCTAGAGCATGGTATGAAAGATTGAGGGATTTTCTTCTTTCTAAAGGGTTCAAGATGGGAAAGGTTGACACCACTCTCTTCACCAAGAAGCTTGAAAATAACTTGTTTGTGTTACAAATCTATGTTGATGATATTATCTTTGGATCAACTAACCAAGACTTTTGTGAAGAGTTTGGAAATATGATGGCTAATGAGTTTGAAATGTCTATGATTGGAGAGCTTAGTTACTTCCTTAGACTTCAAATCAAGCAAATAAAGAATGGCACTTTTGTAAGTCAAGGCAAGTACATCAAGGACATGATCAAGAAGTTTGGATTGCAAGATGCTAAGCTAATGAGTACACCAATGGGCACAAATGATCAATTGGGTATTGATGCTAGTGGAAACATGGTAGATCAAAAGCAATACCGGTTTATGATTAGAAGTTTGCTCTATGTCACCGCTTCTAGGCCGGATGTGATGTTTAGTGTATGCAAGTGTGCAAGATATGAAGCTTCACCTAGAGAAAGTCACTTGAAAGCAACCAAGAGAATATTGAGATATCTTAAGGGCACTCATGATGTTGGATTATGGTATCCAAAGGGGTCTAATTTTGAGTTGATTGGATATTCAGACTCCGACTATGGTGGATGCAAGATTGATAGAATGAGCACAAGTGGCACTTGTCAATTGCTTGGAAGGTTTCTTGTTTCATGGTCATCAAAGAAACAAAATAGTGTTGCACTATCTACCGCCGAGGCCGAATACATTAGTGCCGGTAGTTGTGCATAATTGCTTTGGATGAAGGCCACCTTGAATGATTTTGGAATCAAGTTCAAGAATATACCATTGTTTTGTGACAATGAAAGTGCTATCAAGATGACTCAAAATCCGGTTCAACATTCAAGAACCAAGCACATCGACATAAGGCATCACTTTATAAGAGACCATCAACAAAAGGGTGATATTAGCATTGAGAGCATTGGCACCGAAGATCAACTAGCTGACATATTCACAAAGCCACTTGATGAAAAGAGATTTTACAAGTTGAAGAATGAATTGAACATACTTGACTTCTCCAACTTGAAATGAGTGCACCCCCACATTCTTATATGACATGCCTCTCCTCCAACATAGCAAGATAAAGTTATTTGGCATATCATTCATACTTTGCTAAGGACATGGTTAGAACATATAGACATATTTGCATGACAAATAGGCTCATTCATGAAAATCAAATGATTTTGATGTATATATGGTACCACTATTGCTTCTATGTTTGATTGATCTAGTGGTAGCATATGACATGTTTGTGGGCTTGCAAACCTAGTGTTGAATCTAGAAAATGAGCTCATGATGTGTAATTCAACATGGTCAAGATAACCCTTATACTTTATGAGGTGTGAAGAAGCTTGTCCTTGGGTCAAACCGAATTACATATTCTAGGCAAGTGATCTAGATTGAACCATAATTTGGACTCCCTCATATTGATTGACTTGACTCTCACTAAAATTGGCACCTTTTTGGTGATTGTTGACAAAGGGGAAGAGAAAAGTCACAAAGATAGAAAAAGTCACAAGATAAAAAGTTAAGTTGCAAAGGGGAGAAAGATATAATAAGGGGGAGAGAAATTAAGGAATCAATTAAAATTGAGCACTCAAGTAGGGGGGAGCAAGCTCATGAATTATTTGTTGCATTTGTATGTGCATTAACATGATGAATTGTTGCATTGCAAAGCTTAAATTCATATTCATGATTGTATGGAGTATGCTAGAAATAGAACTTGAATGATGATTTGTTAAGAGTAGCTTTACAAGTGGTATCTAGACACCTTTTGCTTATAATATTGATCTCACGGGGTACTTTAGTGTTTGTGATCTTTACAAGTGATGTATTACAAGTGGTGTCTAGCTACATCGATGCTAAGGATGGTATATAAAGACAACTCCGATTGGTATCACGCTTCAAAGGTCCATTCTATATACCTTAGCATCAATTTGATAGTAGTAACTCTCCCAAAATTCAAATCCATACAAATGTGCACAATTGAACCAAACTCATGGAAGCACATATGTAGGGGGAGCTAATACTATCGAAATTAAAAATTGATTTCATTTCATATCTTTGTGATGGTTGTCATCAATTACCAAAAAGGGGGAGATTGAAAGCCCAAGTTTGGTTTTGATAATTAATGACACCAAGTTGCTAATGCCATGTGTTAAGTGTTTTGAGTTAGGCATAAGCAACACATGTGATGAAGGTGTATGTGGCAAGGAGTGGTGGCCACAAGATCACACAAAGAGATGGTGCATGGACATGAAATGACGATCATGGTGGAGATGCACATAATATGATGGACATGATGATCAAGTGGAAGAGAAGGATCTAAGAGCGCAAGGCAAAGGTATAACCATAGGGTTTTCCTTTTGCTGGTCTAAGATGAGTAGAGAAGTGATTGACCGGGTTTAGGATACATAGCCGACTATCAAGAGGGGTAATCACGGTTAGCTCAGGAATCAAGTGCTACTAGATCAATGTCTTGAGCATATGCATTAGGATCTAGTAAAGAGCTAACATAACATCTTGAAAAATGATTGTGAAATGCTAACACACATGCACATGGTGGTATACACTTGGTGGTGTTAGCACATTTGCGAAGGCGGTGGAGTTTAAGTGGTAGAGAGGGGTTTGGGTTCCTCTCTCCCTCCCACCGAGCTTGCGAGGCGGGATTCGGTGCTTTTTGGGGAAGTGAAATGCCTATTTTCTACTGCGCCGGAAGTCAGAAAAGAAACGGAGGCGAACGAAGGTCACAGAGGTGACCGGACGCTGCACCGGACACGGTCATGGTATGACCGGACGCGTCTGGTCAGTTCAATGCAGCAGTCAGGCGGGCGGGTGTTAGGGTTTGCAACCGGCGCATCCGGTCACTCGCGGGACTAGCGCGTCCGGTCAGGCGCCCAGAGGAATCTGAAGTTCGCAAGGTGGATCGGACGCGCGGCGCGTCCGGTCACACACGATCGGACGCGTCCAGTCGTTGAGGGAGCTTACTGGACTCTAACCGGACGCTGGCACTGTCGTGTCCGGTCATTCGCTGGAGCACGTCCGGTCATTCACTAGAGCGCGTCCGGTCACAGCAACGGTAACTTCTGACGTGCACTGTTCACGCTTGTCCTGTAGTGACTAGACGCGTCCGGTCACCCTGACCGGAGCGTCCGGTCAGCTCGTTTTGAACTGTGTCATCCGGTAACGGCTAGCTGCGTACCCCTTCGATATAAATAGAAGATGTCCAGGGTTTGAGGGCATCTCTTGCATATTTTGAGACCTAGAGACATCCTTTGAGCCAGAGAACAACCCCTCCACTCATCTCTTTGCTTAGTTGCACATCTTGAGTGAGATTGAGTGAGATTCAAGTGCATTGCTTGAGAGTTGCATTCTAGAGGCACTTGATCTTCGAGTTGCTGTGGATTTCTTGTTACTCTTCCGTGTTTCCCAACACGGTAGACGGCTTGGAGCAGCTGAGGTGATTGAGCTCACAATTAAAGATTGTTGGATACTCTAGTGGAGCTCGTACCAAGTGTTGTAAGGGGTTCTTGATCCTTCCCCGCGGGAGTTCGCGAATTGGATACTCTAGTGGAGCTCGTGGCTTGGAGGATCCCCATCTTGTGTGTGGTTGTGCGGCGCCCACCAAGGGATCAACTCTTGATAGTCGATTAGCTCGCGAACCGACAAGTGGGTGTATCGCCACAACGGGGAGTAGCTTGCCGGGAAGCAAGTGAACCTCAGGATAAATTCTTGTGTCAATCTCTTCCCGAGGATTTCTCTTGTATGATTGATTGATTGGTACTTCTCATCTCTACACGGTGGTATAATCACTCGAAGCTCTTCTCTCGTATTACTTCTTGTTTCTAGCTTGTAGTTGTTGTTGTGTTTAGTGGATAGCCTTATACTAGACTTGTGTAGGTGGCTTGCTTATTTAGTTAGAGCTAGTGCTTTTGCTTCGCCACCTTTCATACTAACTTGTGGTTAAGTAATTCTTGTAGAAGTTTTAATTAGGCTATTCACCCCCACCCCTCTAGCCTATTTGGACCTTACACTAGGCTTGGACCATCCTGAGCCTTCCGCTGCGAACCCGATGACTGGTGTCCTAGGCGATGACTCGTCTGGCTCGGAGGGGGAGAAGGGTGCGGGTCATGGAGGTGCTCTTCCAACTGAAGGCGCGGGTGCTGGTAATACAAGCCGTCACCATGTCATGGAAGCTTTAGTTCTTGAAGTGTCTGAAGATGAGGCGGTCTCACGCTCCCCTATGGTTTTTCGCAGTGTTGCGTTCCATCCACAGACACAGCGTGCCAAAGGTTCCGATGATGCGGAGGCTAGGACGTATCAGATGCATTTGAGTAAGTTGGCTTCATCGCCGTGTACCTTCGGCCTTCTTGCTTTATGGATCTTTTTCCTTATGTTATTTTATTTGTTTCAGGAAAGGTGACGGGTGCCCTTGGAACCCACGAGGAGCTTGCTGGCGCAAGTGTTGCGCACATTGGTTTGGAGGCTCCTCCAAAGTCTCCGCTTGTTGGTGCTACTCCTCGCCCAACTGCCCCTAGGCTAGACCATGGCTTAGGTTTTTGTCTTACATTTTTGTGTCTTCACTGCTTCCTTATTTTGTCTTGTTCTAACACTTTTTCTGTTTCAACGGCTTCCGACACTACCATAAGTGGGTGGGCTGGTGCCATTCATGCTGTTTACAGTGATATTGGAGGTTGTCTCCCTTGCCTTTTTAGCCTCTGCCATAGTTTGAGTGTTGATTACTTTAGGCTTATGCGCATAAACTTGGAGCACCAGAGCATTGTAAGTTGTGTTGAGTTTTACAATTGTGTGTTATTATTATTATTATTATTATTATTATTATTATTATTATTATTATTATTATTATTATTATTATTATTATTATTATTATTATTATTTTGTTTAGACTTCGCTTTTGTAGGGTCATCATATGGCGGCAGCTATTGAAGAGCGTGGTACCTGCAAGGTGCTTGATAGAAATGATGCTATCAAAGCTTTGAAGAAAGAGATTGATGTCCTTAAGGCTGAAAAAACTCGGCAGTCATTGGAGGTTGCTGGTTTGAATGTGTTCGCCTTGATGCGAAGAACCTTCGTAGCAAGGTTGAAACTCTTAACAAGGAGCTTGAAGGTGCGAAGGCTGCCGAGGTGCTTGCTGAAGAGCATGTGCTGAAGGCTATTGATACAGCTGATAACCTCTACAAGGAGATTGATTCTGAGTGGGAGTTGAGTACTACTTTGAAGGCGCAGGTGGATCTGCTAAATAAACACTTAGAAGCTGCTAAGGAGGCTGGCCAATATGTGGTGAAGATGTATATAGATACATTGGAACAATTTGGAGTCAGTACCTTCACCTTACCAGAAGAACCTATGGCATTCAATCTTTTTTCTTGGTTGAGGGCTCATTTGGAGAAGCTTCCTGCATTTATCGGTGGTGCTGTTGATTTTGGAGCCGTGGCTGATGCTACCAACTTTTCCAAACATGCTGGCTTGAGTGGGATGCCCTCATACAGAAAGTGTGTGAGAGGAACACCTTGGGGGCCCCTGTGATCTTGGGACAACCTCTCACAGCCTGCGGAGGTTTATACGAAATTTTATGAAGTCCTTTTGGGTTGAGTTCGGCAGGGCGGAGATCCACCGTGCTAAGGTTAGTTTTACAGAGGTTTTCGTTGTTTGTTCTTTTTCTTTGCTATACGCTTTATTGTTTTTGTTATTATCTTCACAAGAGCTATAGAAGAAGGAAGTTTTGAGCGACGCTGCTGGCTCACGTCCTGTGTTGCCTGTGGCGACTAGTGATCTGAAGGCTCCCCCCTTGCGGCTGTCATGGAGGAGGCCAGGGAGGATGCACCAATAGAAGCAAACAAGGATAAGGAGCGTATGCCTGCCCCTGCGGCTGATGATGAGAAGGAGGATGGATCTGCACGTGACCCGCCTACCCTAGAGGCGTAAAGGCTAGGACTTGGTTAGCTTTTTAGATCTAGTTAAAGGTGTGGTGATGTGGATGCCCGGCCTTTCGTGTAAACTTTGGAGCTAAAAGACTTGTGAACTTATCCCGCATAGGTCTCCACTCATGGGCCTATGCAGGACGTGCTTCCTGAGACTTTTTATCAAGATGGAATATATGTTAGTGGTGAACTTTGGAGATACTGGCAAATGGCTTTTTCTCGGTTCAATTTGTGATATGTTTGAGTCTGTAAAATATGATATAGACGATGAGTGTGCTGAGTTTACCAGATCGCTGGCTTGGTGAGGGCCTTCGCCCCTGGCCTAGCATGTCATGGGGCCTTCGTGTTCCTGTGCCCTTATACTCACTTTTTGTTTGTCCTTGCCTTCGGGCTTTGTATAGCTCATGATTTTGTTCAAGTTTTTTGGCTTGACCTAATGTAACATGTAACGCTAAGCTAATGTATGCAATGAAAAAATTTTGGAGCTTGTTTCATCGAAGGTTTAGTTTTACATTTGCTAATTAGGCCAAAGATTTTTCAACCTAGGATGCTCACATCTCTCATCTAGCTGTTGCCTATTCCTTTCCTGGTTGATGTTGAATGCTAGTTTGCGCTTTGTTGTTGATTGGTTGAAGCGCTGGTCTTCGACCTTTTGCATAGCGCGTGGGCTGCGGCTCTTATTTTGTTCCTCTGACCTCCGCTGCTTTCTTCTCTGGCTCTCGTTGGGGATGAGCTTTTGTGTCGTAGAGGAGGAGATTAGGTTCTTTCATGTACCGTAGAAGGTTGTAGATTTCCTTGGCCTCCGACTCTGTACTTGCTTGTAGTTGATGGTGACATTCTGGTGAGTCGAGTCGAAGGTGTTGCAGTGCTTGTATTTGATCTTGCTAATGTCATGAAGGCTTTGGTGCAATTTGAGCGGTCATCAGATGCTTCTCCACAGGCCACAGCGCAACTTGTATAGGGGACGGTCGTTGAGGAAGCATTTCTTGAGCGAGGCCTTCGCTTGGTCTCAGATCGGCTTCTTCTTTCCTACGGCAGTAGTTAAGCAAGTGCGCTCCCGTGAAACATGGATGATGTTGGGCTACGCCTGCTTGTGGCCTTGGTCGTAGGGGGATCTTACAAGTCTTCGTGTGATACACCCTCACGACCTTCGGCGCTACTTTGTTGGTACCATCTTGAGGTTGTACGACGCCTTGTGGACGTTGTTCATCACCGTGCGGTGGATGTGTACTACCTCTCCAAGACCACCGCTGGGCTGCTCTTACTGCTGCAATTACGAGTCTTTGCACGGTATCTTTTTGGTTGGTTTTTACTAAGGAAACTCCAGCCTCCATTACTCTTGTTTTTTGGCTTATAAAGTGACAACTAGCGTTTTGCTCTTGTTCCCCCTGGCGGCTTCTGCAGCGCTGAAAATGGTTATGCTTTGACTGAACAGCGTAGTGCTGGGTGGGATTGGGTTTTATAGCCACATGTCTTGGTTGTCTCTTAAATTCTGGTAGTTGATGTGGCTTTAATGTCTAGATATGCCTTAATGATAGGTAATCTTGCATATTTTAGTTGTACTTTTCATATCTTCTACTTTGAATTGCATTTTTATCGGTCTTTGTCGGGTTGTTTAGGCGTTTTTGCTGTTTACAAGTTTCCTTTATGCCTGATTGATAGGTCTGTGTCAGGGAACTCAGTTGTCTTTAGTCACGGAGGTCGTTCCCTACTGTAAAGCCTTCGGCTGCAGTAATGGAAGGTCCTCTATCGTTTGTTGGTCGTTCCCTACTTTCGACCTTTGCCTTTAATGCTCTTCTGGGCAAGTACCTCTTTATATTTTAGAGGACTTCTACATGGGTCCTGCCTCATTAAAAACCTCACCTTCGCTAGGAGTTCCCCTTGTGAGGAAAAGAGTACAGGCCCTTTGAGAAAATTTGATAAAAAGAGAAGAAAAAACAAGGTCTGGCCTTCGCTTATACTTTTGCGAAGATCGACTTTTTACATCTTAAATGTAGAACATGTGCAAGTTGTTAAAGTTCCATGTGTGAGCTGATGTTTTGCCTTCACTATCTATTAAGTAGAATGATCCTGGTCTTCCAGCGGCCTTCGCCGTATATGGGCCTTCCCATTTTGATTGGAGTTTCCTGACAATCGCTACGTTTGCCTTTCTTCTGAGGACCAGGTCTTCGTCTTGTATGTTTTTCCTCACAACCTGGTTGTACCTCCATTTTTTGGTTTGGTTTTGGTACTTTGCAATGTTCTCCATGACCTCTAGTCTAGTGGCTTCAATTGTTTCTTTGGAATACTCTTCATCTTTTGCGATGGCTTGTCTTATGACGTGGAGGCTTTGATGTTTGATTTCCTCAGGTAACATTGCCTCCTCGTCGTACAGGAGCTTGAATGGGGGTAAAGCCTGTGGTTCTAGAAAATGTTGTGTTGTGAGACCATATGACTTTTAGGAGCTCTTCTATCCACTTGCCCTTGCAAAGTTGAACAATGATTTGGAGATTGCCGAAAAAACCACTCTGTTGGCCTTTTCCACTACTCCGTTTGACTCTAGGTGATAGACGGATGCAAAGGCTATTTTTGTGTTTATGCTTCTGCAAAACTCTTTGAAGTTGTCGGAGTCAAATTGCTTTCCATTGTCTACTATTAGTGTTCTTGGCACTCCGAATCTGCACACTATGTTTTGCTAAAAGAATCTTTTTACTATTTCTGAGGTGATTGTTGCTAGTGGTTTGGCTTCAATCCATCTTATGAAGTATTCCACTATGACTACTGTAAATTTGTTCCCCCTTGCGAAGGTGATAAAGGGCCTACGAGGTCTATGCCCCATCTTTGTAGTGGCCAGGTTGGAGGGATGAGCTGTGTAGTGGCCGAAGGTCTTGCTTGATGTGCTGAGAAGTTTTGGCATGCTTCGCATGTTTTGATGATCTGTTCTGCATCCTTGATGTGCATGGGCCAATAGAATCCTTGCCT